>CM062296.1:552493221-553745075 GCA_031216915.1 Pictodentalium vernedei
ACATTTATGATCGGATTGCTTTGAAACCTGGCATGCTTGTTTGGGGGAGACCTCTGGATGTGTGCTATCGATTTTCTTCCATTTCCGTCAAAAAATGTTGCCGTGGCCAACGGTTCTTAGAACTTAGTTTAGTCAGACCTCAATATTTCCCTTTGGCACACCCTACAGCGGCACATTTATGATCGGATTGCTTTGAAACCTGGCATGTGTGTTTGGGGTGACCTCTAGATGTGAGCTATCAATTTTTCTTCCATTTCAGTCCATCAAAAAAGGTTGCTGCTGGCAACAATCTTTGAACTTAGTTTAGACAGACATCAATATATTCCTTTGACATGCCCTACAGGACACATTTATGATCAGATCGGTTTGAAACTTTGTATGCTTGTTTGGGGAGTTATCCTCTAGGTGGAGAGCTATCGATTTTCTTTGATTTCCGTCAGAAAATGTTGCCACTGGCAATGACCTTCGATGAAACTTAGTAAAAGACTTAGTGCAGTTAAGCATCAATATTTCCCTTTGAGCACACCCTGCAGGGCACATTTATGATTGGATCGCTTGCCAAACTTGGGTTGTGCTTGTGTAGGTGGTGACATCTATGTGGGAAGCTGTCGATTTTCTTCCATTTCTGTTAAAAATTGTGGCCGCTGACCTTTGAACTCAGTTTAGTTGGACCTCAATATTTTCCTTTAACACACCCGTCAGGGCACATTTATGATCGGATCACTTTGAAACTTGGTAAATGTGTTCAGGGTGACCTTACCTTTAGATGTGAGCTATTGCTTTTTTTCATTTCCATAAAAAAATTATTGTCGTTATCCACCAGCCTTTGAAGCTTACTGCATTTGTGCATCAGGCTTATCCCTTTTGCACTCTCTGCAGGGTATATTTATGAATTTCCGTAACCCCCCCCCCACCCCCGCCCCACCCCCACCCACCGAAAAACAAACAAAACAACAAAGAAACCCATTGCCCGCAAGCAATGACCTTCTACTTAGTGCAGTGCATTTGTGCATTAACATCTTCCTTTGGCATGTCTCAGAGGGCACATTCATTATCAGGTTGCTTATGAAACTTTGTATACTTATGCAGGGTGACAAAGATAGAAGCTATTGATTTTCTTTTCATTTCCATCATTATTGCTATTAGCAACAATCTTTGAATTTATTGCATTTGTGCATCAACATTCTTTGACATGGCCTACAGGCCACATTTATCATAGGATTGTTTTTGAACTCTGTGTGCTCATTAGGCAAGACCTTTAGATAAGAGCTATTGATTAGCATTCATTTCTGTGAAAAAAGTTGCCATTTACAATAACTCCTCTGAACATACTGCCATTTGTGTTTCAACATTCTTCTTTTAGCCAGTCTACAGTTTACATTTAAAAATGCACGATTACTCTGACGTTGTGCACACACAATGCTGTTATGTTGAAATTTCATCAAATAACATTGTTACCAATGAACTTCAATTTTGCTCATTTCAATTCTAACTTACCAAGTTCAAGTTTGTCAAGTTGAGCTGCAGTGTCATTGACACTTTCATTTTCCATTTCCATCAAAAAATGCTGCCGCGGCCAACGTTCTTGGAACTTAGTTTAGTCAGAAGACCTCAATATTTATTTCCCTTTGGCACAACCTACAGGGCACATTTATGATGTGGATTGCTTTGAAACCTGGCATGCTTGTTTGAGGTGATCTCTAGATGGGAGCTATCGATTTTCTTCCATTTCCGTCAAAAAATGTTGCTGTGGCCAACGTTCTTAGAACTTAGTTTAGGCAGACCACGAATATTTCCCTTTGGCACACCCTACAGGGCACATTTATGATTGGATTGCTTTGAGCCTGGTATGCTTGTTTAGGGTGACCTCTAGATGGGAGCTATCGATTTTTTTACAATTTCCGTCAAAAAATGTTGCCACGGCCAACGTTCTTAGAACTTGAGGTTTAGTCAGACCACAATATTTCCCTTTGGCACACCCTACAGGGCACATTTATTATTGGATTGCTTTGAAACCTGGCATGCTTGTTTGGGGTGACCCCTAGATGGGAGCTATCGATTTTTAGCTAAACTTGACAAAGTCAAGCTGAGCTATTGCCATCGCTTCTCGACCTTCGGCGTACATACGTACGTTAGTATGTTAGTATGTTAGTAGATACGTCCACAATTTCCTTTGGCACACCTCACGCATTTATGGTCAGATCGCTTTAAAGCTTGGTATGCTTGTTTCGGGTGACAATTTCCATCAAAAAATGTTGCCGCGGCCAACGTTCTTTGAACTTAGCTTAGTCAGAAGACCTCAATATTTCCCTTTGTCACACCCTACAGGGCACATTTATGATCGGATTGCTTTGAAACCTGGCATGCTTGTTTGGGGTGATCTCTAATGGGAGCTAAGGATTTCTTTAATTTCCATCAAAAAATGTTGCCGCGGCCAAGGTTCTTAGAACTTAGTTCAGGCAGACCACAATATTTCCCTTTGGCACACTCTACAGGGCACATTTATGATTGGATTGCTTTGAAACCTGGTATGCTTATTTAGGGTGACCTCTAGATGGGAGCTATCGATTTTCTTCAATTTCCGTCAAAAAATGTTGCCACGCCCAACGTTCTTGGAACTTAGTTTAGTCAGACCTCAATATTTCCCTTTGGCACACCCTACAGGGCACATTTATGATCGGATTGCTTTGAAACCTGGTATGCTTGTTTGGGGGAGACCTCTAGATGGGAGCTATCGGTTTTCTTCAATTTCCGTCAAAAAATATTGCCGCGGCCACTTTCGTAGAACTAAGTTTAGTCATAAGACCTCAATATTTCCCTTTGGCACACCCTACAGGGCACATTTATGATCGGATTGCTTTGAAACCTGGTATGCTTGTTTAGGGTGACCTCTAGATGGGAGCTATCGATTTTCTTCAATTTCCGTCAAAAAATGTTGCCACGGCCAACGTTCTTAGAACTTAATTTAGTCAGTGTTTCCCTTTGGCACACCCTACAGGGCACATTTATGATCGGATTGCTTTGGAACCTGGTATGCTTGTTTAGGGTGACCTCTAGATGGGAGCTATCGATTTTCTTCAATTTTCGTCAAAAAATGTTGCCACGGCCAACGTTCTTAGAACTTAGTTTAGTCAGATCACAATATTTCCCTTTGGCACACCCTACAGGGCACATTTATGATTGGATTGCTTTGAAACCTGGTATGCTTGTTTGGGGTGACCTCTAGATGAGAGCTATCGATTTTTTTCCATTTCCGTCAAAAAATGTTGCCACAGCCAACGTTCTTAGAACTTAATTTAGTCAGTGTTTCCCTTTGGCACACCCTACAGGGCACATTTATGATCGGATTGCTTTGAAACCTGGTATGCTTGTTTGGGGAGACCTCTAGATGTGAGCTATCAATTTTCTTCAATTTCCATCAAAAAATGTTGCCACTGCCAATGTTCTTAGAACTTAGTTTAGTCAGACCTCAATATTTTCCTTTGGCACACCCTACAGGGCACATTTATGATCAGATTGCTTTGAAACCTGGCATGCTTGTTTGGGGGAGACCTCTGGATGTGTGCTATCGATTTTCTTCCATTTCTGTCAAAAAATGTTGCCGTGGCCAACGTTCTTAGAACTTAGTTTAGTCAGACCTCAATATTTCCCTTTGGCACACCCTACAGGGCACATTTATGATCGGATTGCTTTGAAACCTGGCATGTGTGTTTGGGGTGACCTCTAGATGTGAGCTATCAATTTTCTTCCATTTCAGTCCATCAAAAAAGGTTGCTGCTGGCAACAATCTTTGAACTTAGTTTAGACAGACATCAATATATTCCTTTGACATGCCCTACAGGACACATTTATGATCAGATCGGTTTGAAACTTTGTATGCTTGTTTGGGGTTACCTCTAGATGGGAGCTATCGATTTTCTTTGATTTCCGTCAGAAAATGTTGCCACTGGCAATGACCTTCGATGAACTTAGTAAAAACTTAGTGCAGTTAAGCATCAATATTTCCCTTTGACACACCCTGCAGGGCACATTTATGATTGGATCGCTTGCAAACTTGGTGTGCTTGTGTGGGGTGACATCTATGTGGGAGCTGTCGATTTTCTTCCATTTCTGTTAAAAATTGTGGCCGCTGACCTTTGAACTCAGTTTAGTTGGACCTCAATATTTTCCTTTAACACACCCGTCAGGGCACATTTATGATCGGATCACTTTGAAACTTGGTAAATGTGTTCAGGGTGACCTTTAGATGTGAGCTATTGCTTTTTTTCATTTCCATAAAAAATTATTGTCGTTATCACCAGCCTTTGAACTTACTGCATTTGTGCATCAACTTATCCCTTTTGCACTCTCTGCAGGGTATATTTATGAATTTCCGTAACCCCCCCCCACCCCCAAAAACAACAAAAAACCCATTGCCGCAAGCAATGACCTTCTACTTAGTGCAGTGCATTTGTGCATTAACATCTTCCTTTGGCATGTCTCAGAGGGCACATTCATTATCAGGTTGTTATGAAACTTTGTATACTTATGCAGGGTGACAAAGATAGAAGCTATTGATTTTCTTTTCATTTCCATCATTATTGCTATTAGCAACAATCTTTGAATTTATTGCATTTGTGCATCAACATTCTTTGACATGGCCTACAGGCCACATTTATCATAGGATTGTTTTTGAACTCTGTGTGCTCATTAGGCAAGACCTTTAGATAAGAGCTATTGATTAGCATTCATTTCTGTGAAAAAAGTTGCCATTTACAATAACCTCTGAACATACTGCATTTGTGTTTCAACATTCTTCTTTTAGCCAGTCTTACAGTTTACATTTAAAAATGCACGATTACTCTGACGTTGTGCACACACAATGCTGTTATGTTGAAATTTCATCAAATAACATTGTTACCAATGAACTTCAATTTTGCCATTTCAATTCTAACTTACCAAGTTCAAGTTTGTCAAGTTGAGCTGCAGTGTCATTGACACTTTCATTTTCCATTTCCATCAAAAAATGCTGCCGCGGCCAACGTTCTTGGAACTTAGTTTAGTCAGAAGACCTCAATATTTATTTCCCTTTGGCACACCCTACAGGGCACATTTATGATTGGATTGCTTTGAAACCTGGCATGTTTGTTTGGGGTGACCTCAATATGGGAGCTATCGATTTTCTTCCATTTCCGTTAAAAAATGTTGCCACGGCCAACGTTCTTAGAACTTAGTTTAGTCAGACCTCAATATTTCCCTTTGGCACACCCTACAGGGCACATTTATGATCGGATTGCTTTGAAACCTGGTATGCTTGTTTGGGGGAGACCTCTAGATGGGAGCTATCGGTTTTCTTCAGTTTCCATCGAAAAATGTTGCCGCTTAGAACTTAGTTTAGTCAGACTTCAATATTTCCCTTTGGCGCACCCTACAGGGCTCATTTATTAGCTCACCTTGACAATGTCAAGCTGAGCTATTGCCATCACTTCTCGTGCGTCGGCGTACGTAGCTACGTATGTACGTACATATGTCCACAATTTCCTTTGGCACACCTCACAGGTCGCATTTATTTTCATTTCCTTTAAAAAATTATTGTCGTTTTCACTAGCCTTTGAACTTACTGCATTTGTGTAGCAACTTATCCCTTTTGCACTCTCTGCAGGGTATATTTATGAATTTCCATAAAAAAGAGAAAAAAACATTGTCACAAGCAATGACATTCAAACTTAGTGCATTTTCGCATTAACATCTTCCTTTGGCATGCCTCAGAGGGTGCATTCATTATCAGGCTGTTTTGAAACTTTGTATGCTTATGCAGGATGACAAAGATAGGAGCTATCGATTTTCTTTTCATTTCCATCAAAAACTGTTGCTGTTAGCAACAGTCTTTGAATTTATTGCATTTGTGCATCAACATTCCTCTTTGGCATGGCCTACAGGCCACATTTATCAGGATTTTTTTTTGAACTTGGTGTGCTCATTAGGTGAGACCTTTAGATAAGAGCTATTGGTTAGCATTCATTACTGTGAAAAACGTTGCCATTTACAATAACCTCTGAACTTACTGCATTTGTGTATCAACATTCTTCCTTTAGCCAGTCTTACAGTTTACATTTATAAATTCAAGGATTACTCTTGACGTTGTGCACACACAATGCTGTTATGTTGAAATTTCACCAAATAACATTGGTACCAATGATCTTCAATTTTGCCATTTCACTTATAACTTACCAAGTTCAAGTTTGTCAATTTGAGCTACAGTGTCGTTGACACTTTCATTTACTTCTAATCATTGCTTATTAGTCCTTATTGAAACAAGTTCATCAAGCTTGTTCCAGTAGTAGGTCATGAGGTATGTTTTGGGATAGAGAAATAAAAAAATAAAATTTGAATAGCAATTATTGAATATCACGAGTGCAGATGTGGTAGATTCATTAGTTAAACGGTTAACAAAAAATGGCTCAGACTATTTTGTGTCTAAGTATTGCCATTGCTGGGAAAGTCCGGCTGTATGCGTGACTTCACTCTAGTTATGCATTATTGGTGGCCATATTGAAGTTAGTTTCCATCTAATAACTAAAGAATGCTGACTCAAATCATTTTTAGCTTAACTTGACAAAGTCAAAATGAACTATTGCCATCACGTGTGCGAATGTCTGTGAGTCTGTTCACATTTTCTTTGGCACCAGTTTCACCCCGTAGTTCTATTGCAATCGACACAAAATTTCATATGCAGGTTCGAGGTTATGTCTTGATGCGAGCATCCTCTTTTGGTCGCGATCGATCAACTGTGACGGCTGCGAGAGCCCAAAACTCAAAAACATTTAGCACAGTCTACAGGTCGTATTTATGAAGGGATTTCATTGTAACTTGGTAGGATGATTCTGTATAATGTCTAGATGAGAACGTCCCCTTTTGGTTGTGATTGGTCAACCGTGATGGCTGCGAGAGCCCGAAACCTGAAAACCTTTAGCGCACTCTATTATGAAGGGATTTCGTTGTAACTTGGTAGGATCAGTGTATAATGTCTAAATGAGAATCCCCTATTTTGGCCATGATCAGTCAACCGTGAGAGCCACACAGGCACATAACCTAGATTTTTTTAGCACAGTCTACAGTTCATATTCATGTAGCAATTTCATTGTTACTTGGAAGGATAACTTAGTATGATGTCTAGATGAGACTGTCATATTTTGGTCACGATCGGTCAGCCATTACTGCCATCTGCTCACTTGAACTAGATTCCTTAGCACTGCTCTCAGGTTGCTTTGCATTGCACTTGCTTGATTATGCCTTGTTGGTGTCAAGAAAAGGCTTCTTTTCATTTTTGAACCAGTCAGCTGAACCAAGATGGCTGCCAGTATCCAATTCATTATGGCTTCCATGGCAGCCATCTTAAATTTGATTTCCATCCAATAACTAATGAATGCTGCCTCAAATCAATTTTATTTTTTTGTGATGCATTGTTGGTGTGTAGAGAAGCTTCCTTTTGATTATGGTTATGTCCCCGGGAGACTTACCTACCCTTTTATGACACCGTGGGGGGCATATGTCACACTTCACGTTGCCCTTGTTCAAAAAATAAAAAGTTGGCTTCTCCAGAACCTCCCATCAGAATCTTTTAATATTTGGTATCAAACATTCTTTGGAATATCAGGTTCAAGTTAGTTTAAATCAAGTTGCGGTGTTCATACTCTTCTTCACATTGTTCCCATAAACGTCGTCTTCCAGTCTCTCCACTTAGATCTCTGTCAAGACATTGCGATCAGCCTCTACGACCAGAATCCAAGTCAGGACAAGCTTTTGAAAAAGCTGTCGATTTCCTAAAGCATTCTCTATGAGTAATGCATCTTCAGTGCAATATTACTCTTCAGAGATGGCTTTTTATTAGTCCCCTACGGGAACCATAAGGGAACTATAGGATTGCACTTCATCCATCCGTCTGTCCGTCCATCTGTCCATCCGTCTGTCTGTCTGTTTTTATGTTACCACCTCTCCCTCCAATGTACTTTAAGCTACACCTTTCATATTTGGTACATGGATACATGGTTCTGAGGAGATGATGCACGCTCAAAATTTTTTTTTCAAAATCAAAGATGGCGGAATGGCGGCCATTTTTGTTGTGTTTTTTAAGCTTTTTTTTCTCTATATTCATGTTACCACCCCTCCCTCCAACATGGTTCAAGCTACACTTTGCATATTTGGCACGTGGATAGAGGGTTGGGAGGGAATGATGCACGCTCAATATTTTTTTTTCAAAGTCCAAGATGGTGGCATGGCGGTCATTTTTGTTGTGTTTTTGAAGCTTTTTTCCCTATTTTATGTTACCACCCCTCACTCCAACATGGTTCAAGCTACACTTTTCATATTTGGCACATGGATAGAGGGTTGTAATGGGATGATGCATGGTCAATATTTTGTTTTCACAATTCAAGATGGCGCCATGGCAGCCATTTTTGTTGTGTTTTTAAGCCATTTTCTCTGTTTTATGTTGCCACCCCTCCCTCCAACATGGTTCAAGCTACACCTTTCATATATGTACATGGATAAAGGGTTGTGAGGGGATTATGCTTGCTCAATATTTTTTTTTCAAAATCTAAGATCTGTCTCTGTCCGTCTGTCTGTATGTCTGTTTTTATGTTACCACCTCTCTCTCCAACATGCTTCAAGCTACACCTTTCATATTTGGTACATGGATAAATGGTTCTGAGGGGATGTTGCACGCTCAATATTTATTTTCAAAATCCAAGATGGCGGTATGGCGGCCATTTTTGCAGCATTAAATCAAACTTTCGACTCTAAATATATTGAAAGTTTCCATGTTTAGAGTATTCAGTTGCCCTGCAGAAACATTTCTACAATGTGCATACAGTGTATTATATAACATGCCCCGAGTTACCAAGCTTCCCCAGTAGACGTCAGTAACTAGATGCTTTCTGTAACACAAATGCGTATACCAATTCAATCATTATAAAATACATTGAATGAAGGAAAATGTTTTAATATCTTCCTTTTTTGGTTTTACCAAAAGTAAGATTTCATCACCTTTCCCTTCATTTAAGGTTATTATAATGATTGGACCGGTCCAGGCCAAAATACTGCACCACCGAGAGCTGGACTCGACCTTCTTTTCACTGGATCAGACCATTACTGGCGGTCTTTGTACTTCTTAAACTACTAACCTGAATTGCAGAGATGCCTATATGCTCTAGTGTCTTATGTGACAAAAACACCTTATGTCACAAAAGCGCCGTAGGGGACTAATACCACCTCGGTGGTCAAACACTTGTTATTCTGATTCCCACATGGAACACTCAGATGATGGAGAAAATGTTCATCCTGCTCTATTCTATTAGAGTCATCGATGATGATAGCGGACCATTTCTATCAACACAAAACATGAAAGCGATACATTTTATTCATCAGTTCGTTTTTGATATTATTCCTAAGGAGCTACAAAGCTTTTCATTGCTCACAAGATTTGTCATCCTTTTTGGACATGATTCCTTGTCGCAAGAAAGGATTCCCTGTAATTTCCGACTCAATCTCATGAAGTATTGAAATCATTCAAGAGAATTAATGCTCTCTTTTTGCAGAAAGCTGACTCGGCTTCTTTTATTTCTCAAAAGGATTCAGCTTTACCAGTTATTGACTCAAAGTTCTTCAAGGCAGTCGGTCCATCAATTCAGCCTGCACTGCTACCATTGGAAAGGGAGTCTCCTGACCTTAACATCCAGTTGCCGCCACAGTATACCATATGTTAGTCCCTCTTGGATCACACTATTGAATTCTTTGAGGTTTAGTGGATGTTTTGTCCTTTACCGATCATATTACTCCAGCTTTGGATAAACGGCTTGACAAAGATGAATTTGAAGACATCCTTTCTTCATTGTGAGTGTTATCGTGCTCCATTATGGCTTCCATCCACACTACAGCTCAGACAGTGGGTAACCTTGAACTTGTAAGACAGTTAGACTAGACAATGCCTTATCATCCGACAAAGCTCTAAAAGCCTTTCTGAAAGTCACTTTTGAACATGAAGCAGTTACAAAGCAAACAATGAGTACTCTCATCCTTCGTCAGATTTATCCAAATAATCCTCGTTCCCAGAAACTGAGGTAATTACTGTTACTTACCAATACCATATCACAGGTGGCACCACAAGGGGCATAACTCTGATGACACCCATAAATTATTTTCCAAAATAAAAAAAATCTTCTTCTCCAGAACCATCAATTAGAATCTTTTAATATTTGGTATACACCAACTTGGGAGGGGGGGGGGGGGGGGGGGGGGTTCACAAATTCAATTGAAATTGAGTCCCGAGGTTAATATTTGGGCTCAATATGTAAGCCCAAATTTTTATTTAGTGCAATATGTGCCAATTTAAAAATCTTCTTCAGATCCACCCACAGAATGCTTTCATATTTGGTATACAACATCTCTAGAGGTGTCAGATTCAACATTGTTCAAATTGGGTCCCTAGGTAAATATTTGGGTTCCGTATGGGAGCTCGATATTTAACTTAGTACAATATGAGGGAATTTCTTTAAAAATCTTCTCCAGAAAATATTTTGATATGTGGTATACAAAACCTCCAGGGGAGTGAGGGGGTGGGGGGGGGGTGGGGGGGGCAGGTTCAAGTTTGTTCAATTTGAGTCCCCGGGTTAATATTTGGGCTCCCTATGGGAGCCTGAATTTTAACTTGATGCAATATGAGGAACTTTCTTTAAAAATCTTCTTCTTCAGATGCACCCATCAGAATGCTTTCATATTTGGTATACAACATCTCTTGGGGGGGGGGGGGGGGGTTGTCAGATTCAAGTTTGTTCAAATCAAGTGCCTGGGTTAATATTTGGGCTCCCTATTGGAGCCCAAAGTTTAACTTAGGTCAGTATGTGGAGATTTCTTTAAAAATTTTCTTCTTCAGATCCACCTGTCAGAATTCTTTCATATTTGGTATATAACATCTCCAAGGGGATCAGATTCAAGTTTGTTCAATTCGAGTCCCAAGCTTGGTTAGGTTCATGTTTTTTTAATCCATTCCTTAGTGTTTTCCATAAAATTTGCCTTTCAAACTGCAGTGACATAACAACCCTTGAAATTTTTGCTGTGCTTGTCTTCAGCTGATAGAATTGGAAGCAGTCAGGAAGACCTATGATAATAATCATCTGACATGGACACCAGAGTTATGAATAAATTCATGACTTCATTCCTCTGTAGTGTTGATGAACCATGACTAACTGAATGTGACCCAAAACACTTCTTTTAACACTTTGTCAGGTGAACGATTAAGGCCTCTTGTTTGGTAGGAGATTTAATTTATTGAATGGAATGCTGCTCATTCATTTTTTCATCTTTCAGATTTTATCTGAAGCTGTGGAAGGATTGGAAGCCTATGGCATGGCTGATTTTACAGTAGGCTTGACCTTTGCTTTTGAAGCTTTTTTAAATGTAAGTTATTTGGTAGCTATGTCGTGTTAAAAAAATACATTTTCTATCATAAAAAAACATATACCTTCTGCAATGATTAGTCACATTTTCTCTTCACAATTTCTGCAATCTTCCCAGCTAGCTGACTAGAAAAGGTTATCTTTAAGAGGGATCCTGCAAGAGCCTGGCTATTAACAGACAGTAAGATAGTAAATTTTCTCTAAAATCTGTAGAATATTTGAAACTTTATTTGGGGTTACATTTATTTTACTAAGTAATATAACAAAAAGCTAATCATCAGTCTTTCCACTTTGAAATGGGAGGGAGCCTGTAGACTGCTCCCTACAATTTGAAGTGAGGCATGCTTTTGTTGAGTCCCAGCATCAGAAAAATGTTTTCATGAAAACATCAGTGGACATGATTTCCCTATATCTTAGAAACTGCCAGGAAGTGTGCTATGTACATAAAAATAGAGAACATTCACACAGACCATTTGCAAAAAATCTTAAAAAATCTGCTTCTTGAGATACAATCAAAGTCTTTTGATATTTGATATACAGAATCCTTAAAGGGTTTAGATTAAATTTGTTCAAATAAAGTCCCTGTGTTGATATTTGTGTTCCCTATTTGGGGGGGGGGGGGGGGGGGCAAATTTTAACATAGTGCAAAATTGGCAATATTCTCGAAATGTCATCCAGAACTACCAGTCAGAATCTTTTGATATTTGGTGTAATAACATCCTTCACGTTTGTTGGGCAAATTTGAACATAGTGCAAAATTGGTAATTGGTAAAAATTGGTAATATTCTCAAAATCTTCTCCAAAACCACCAGTTAGAATCTTTTGATAGATAGATAGATACTTTATTTTTGCAGTATACAAGCATTTTGGTTATTCACATATCATATATACATTAATTAGATTAATACATAGCAAATATACCATAGGGAGACGACATAGCCAGATTGGCTGTCTACCAGTTGCCACCCAGAAGTATGAGACATATATTGTATAATATAACGGTGGAAACATGCTGTATAACATTCACTAAGATATCAGTGAGTTGGTGGATCAGCAAAATATTCTGGGTCCATGTCAAATTTAGTTGCTACGTAACTGAGAGCGGGTGTGAATAGTCAAAATTGCGAGATTGTCCAGACCTTATCTTGGTTAAGCAATTGTAGGACACTACTTATGTGCTGTGCAAGGCGAATATCACCTATCACTTACGACAGCAGGGAGCTTGTGTCGCGATTTGGACACACTCCAAGTATATATAGCGGAAAGGCCTCAGATCAAGATAATATTAATAATAATAATAATAATAAAAAATAGAGTTTGGTTTTTCACAAAAGTAATAGCCAGATAGGCTGAGGGTTCTATTCCTCATATAACACAGTCAGGGCAGTGAAGATTGTCGCAGTAGACATTTCCTGTGTATGAGGAGAGTAATTTTAACTTGAGTTGTTTTTTGAAAACATTTCTGTTCATTACGGAATGCAATTCAATGTCGAGATCATTCCATATTCTTGGGTGAGTGTTGATTGGTAAGCTGTCAAGAAATTTAGTCCTTGTCCTGTTAACATTGAGAAGGAGGTCCGTTCGTCTACTGGCTTTTCCAGTTCGATCAACAAAGGGGTTGAAGAAGTCACCAAATGATGCCGGCGGCATATCGTGGTACCAATCAAAAACAAACAGACTCGATTGCAGTTTGAAAAGATCATTCACTTTTAAAATTCTATTGTTTAGAAATAAGGGGTCGGTATGTGCATTATATCTCCTGTTATTAATTATTCGGATGGATTACTTCTGCAAAAGGAACAATTTATTAATAGTTTTGGCGTCACCCCAAATATTTATTCCATACATAAGATGGGAATGCACTAGTGCATAGTAAAGGGTTCTCATAGCGTCTCGGGGAAGTATGGATTTGGCTCTGTTCAAAGCAAAATTCGCTCGGGCAATTTTGGAAGAAATATGGGAAATATGATGTTTGTAAGATAGACTATTATCAATATGTACACCTAAAAATTTGAGGGACTTCTCAGCGTCATTTGTATTTACTCTGTCAATGACATGACCATTGATTGCTATTTTACGCTGGATTATTACCGTCTTCTTAGAAGATGGGTTGATTAACATATATTTAGTTTTTGTGGCGTTCAGGGAAAGTCGATTTGTACAGCACCATTTGAATATTTTCTGTAATTCGTCGTTGATGTAGCTAACCATTTGTTCTGGATCATTACCTGTGATAAGACCAGTAGTATCATCGGCGAACGATAGGAGATTCAATGATGTTGCCTGAAATATATCGTTAACGTATATTAGGAAGAGAATGGGGCCTAGGATCGAGCCCTGCGGAACACCACATGTTATTTTGGCCTGTTTTGATTTAGTATCACAATAAGTCACATATTGTAATCTGTTCATTAGGTAGCTTCTAAACCAGTCATTACTTAATCCCCTGAAGCCGTATCTATCTAATTTCATCAGTAAGATATTATGGTCTATAGTATCGAATGCTTTGGAGAGGTCAAGAAATATAGTCAAGGTGCTATTTTTACATGATTTGTTATTTTCATCCGAGATAGTTTTTAACAACTGCATGATAGGGTGTACGGTACTATGCTTTTTTCTAAACCCATTCTGGTTTGGATTTAAAACATTGAAGCGGTCTAGGAATTTTGAAATTCTTACAAACATGAGTTTCTCGAGAATTTTGGAGAAGGGGGGCAGTATACTTATTGGTCTGTAATTAGTGAAGGAGTGCTTATCGCCTGCTTTGAATATTGGAATTATTTTACCTATTTTCATTCTTTCTGGGAATGTGCCTTGGGAAAAGGAGCAATTGCAGATATGCGTTAGAGGCATTACAATGTGGTCAATAGTTTCTTTGATAAGTTTTGAGCTTAGCTCATTACTGTCCTTAGTATTTTTAGACTTCATTGACTTCACAATGTTTTTTACTTCGGGTTCACATGTGGGACTTGAAAAGAAATTATTCTCGTTATTTGGAAGAAACTCACATGGAGATTTATCAGCGTTAGGTATTTTGTCTCTTGTTGATTTCCCAATATTTACAAAATAATTATTGAATTCTTCAGCTATTTTAACTGGGTCGTTGATTTCTTTGTTATGGTGGGTGAAGGAGTTTGGTAGGTCTTCCATGTCTATACGTTTTTTTATTGCTCCATTTAAAATCTGCCATGTTCTGCGAAGGTTATTTTTGTGTTCATTAAGAACAGTTCTAAAGTAATGGGCTTTACTCCTGTTTTTGAGTTTATTGAATATTTTACAATATTTTTTGTAATTATTTATGTTCAGTTCGGTTGGGGGACTTTAGCTTTTTATTATAGAATTTGTATTTCGTTTTGGATGAAACTTTTAATCCTCTGGTCATCCAAGGTTGTCGCTGTATGGGTTTCTTACTGTTACTGACGCGTTTGGAGGGGAAAGCCACGTCGAATAGGTTTAGAAAAATATTTAAAAAGTTATTGTAGGCTGTGTTGGGGTCATGTGATTCTATTACTGACAGAAAGTCACATTGAGAGAGAAGCGATTTGAAGTTTAGTATAGTTTCTGCATTTATTTTTCGGGTCCATATGTAGGAATCTTCAGTAACTTTAGGTGGGTCGAATTAAAGATGCCAAAGTGATCCGATACATCTGTAATAATTATACCAGACACCGAACTCGATGTGATTTTGTTGGTAAGTATATGATCAATGAGGGTGGCTGAGTGGGTTGTTAATCGGGTGGGTTTAGTTATAACAGGTACGAATCCTTGATTGAACATTAGGTTAATATAATGTTCTGTTTTGGTATGGGAGTCGTATTTAAGTAGATCGATGTTTATATCACCCATAATATAGGAACTTATTCTTTCATTATTCAATTTATCAAATATTTCATTTAGTTTGGATGAGAAGCAATCAATGTCTGCTTTAGGTGGTGTATTTGGCCGGTATATAACACCCACAACTCTTTGTGACCTTTTCATGTTGACTTCAATGAACAGGGATTCTATTAGGTGGGGAATAACTACCGATAAGTTGTCACAAATTTTATAATTGATATTTTTTTTAAGAAATAATCCTACACTCCCTCTCCATCATCATCATCAGAGTGATTGTGTTTAATGAGTTGATGATAGCCTTCGAGGGAGTATGTGATATTTGAGGGAATTTGAAGATTTCTGTCAGTCCAATGATATCGAAATTGCTTTGTCGTCCTTGGAGATTGAACAAGAGTTCGTTCAGGGAATCCCAGTGGGCATTAATGCTTTGACAATTGATATGGAAGAGTGAAAAGGATGGGGTACCACTGTTGGGGGCGTGTAGAAATTGTTCCGGTGTGTAGTAATTACATTCGTGAGTATTGCTGTGAAAGGGTGAGTCTTCAGCCTCATCGGTAGAAGGTAGTGTGTTGTTATAATTGGCGACAAAATCATATTTCAGGTTCGCCTGGACCTCGTCTAATGTTATGTTACCCACCATATTGAAACGAAACACTATTGTCACCGACTTTGTTACATTTTTTGATTGACTTTGTTATTATTCTGAGAATGCACACAGGATGAATCCACTGGTATTTACAAATTTTAATGAAATTGGAGATAATAAAAAACAACAAAATCAAAATAAAGGAGAACTCAAGAAAACGAGAAAGGTTCAACAACATATCTACAATAACGCTGCGCCACAGCGCTGGAAAAATTGTAGTGTTTGTTATGTTTAGTTAACTGTATTTTACTTTGGGGGGGGGGGGGTTGCTGTCTGGGAGGGGGTTTGCAATGCTATACTAAATATGTAAGGATTATCCAGGGAAATGCGTGCGTGCATCTTAAACCTGGTCGGTTTTGGGCAAGAGGAATAAATTATCCTATCAGTGAATCATTAATTGTATCATCAGTTATACTTGATACACATGGATTGTTTTGGTACACCTTGCTGACGAGTGCTCCAAATGCTCTCTAAAGTAAATTGTAGTAGAACGAGCTTGAGAGGACAAAAGGAACAAATTATCCCATCGGCTGACATTTTCAGTTAGCGTTCCAAAGGTGTTCCACTGTAAACTATAATAAAGCAGGCAGATGTGGACAAGAGTAAGACAATATCCTTCCAGTAGATCGTTGACTTTATCAGTTATATTTGATCCACAAGGATTGTTTTAATCCAACTGACTGGCGAGTTCTCCAAAGGCACTGATAAATTATCCCATCAGGAGATCGTTGGCTTTACAAAAACTTGTTTTATTGCAAATTGCAGTAAAACAAGTTTTTGTAGACATAAGGAACATATTATCCCATCAAAAGCTCATTGACTTTATCAGTAAAACATCCTTAAAGAAACTAAATGAACACGTTCTTTTAATCCAACTGGCCGACGAGCACTCCAAGGGCACTCTACTGCAAATTGTACCAAGATAAGTTTGTGTTGACAAAAGGAACAAATTATCCCATCAGAAGATCGTCGGCTTTATAAGTAAAACGGCTTCATAGAAACTGAGTGAACACGTTATTTTAATCCAATTGACTGAAGAGTGCTCCAAAGGCACTCTACTGCAAATTGTAATAAAACAAGTTTTTATGGACAAAAGGAACAAATTATCCCATCAGAAGTTCATCGGCTTTATCGGTAAAACAGCTTTAAGCAAACAAAATGAACCCGTTGTTTTAATCCAGTTGACTATCGAGTGCTCCAAAGGCACTCTTCTGCTAATTTTAATAAAGCAAGTTTGTGAACAAGAGGAACAAATTATCCCTTTTGAAGCTCGTCATGCTCCAAAGGCACTCTACTGCAAATTGTAATAAAATAAGCTTGTGTTGATAAATGCAACAAAATTATCTCATCAGAAGATCATTGGCTTTATCAGTAAATCAGCTTTATAGAAACTAAATGAACACATTGTTTTAATCCAATTGACTGCCGAGCGCTCCAGAGACAGTCTTCTGCAAATTATAATAAAACAAGTTTTTGTGGACAAAAGGAGCAAAATATCCCATCAGAAGCTTATTGGTATTAGCTTGTTGGCATTATCAATGAAACAGCTTTATAGAAACTAAATGAAAACGTTGTCTTAATCCAATTGACTGGTGAGTGCTCCAGAGGCACTCAACTACAAATTGTAATAAAACAAGTTTGTGTAAGATTATCCCATCAGAAGATCGTTGGCTTTATCAGTAAGACAGCTTTATAGAAACCAAATGAACACATTGTTTTAATCCAATTGACAGACGAGTGCTCCAGATGCACTCTACTACAAATTGTAATAAAACAAGTTTGTGTAAGATTATCCCATCAGAAGATCGTTGGCTTTATCATTAAGACAGCTTTATAGAAACTAAATGAACACGTTGATTTAATCCAAATGACTGACCAGTGCTCCAGAGGCACTCTACTACAAATTGTAATAAAACAAGTTTGTGTAAGATCGTCGGCTTTATCAGTAAAATAGCTTTACAGTAACTAAATAAGCATGTTGTTTTAATCCAAATAATGACGAGTGCTCCAAAGGAACTGTACAGCAAATTGTAAAAATTGTAAAACAAGTAAATCCAATTGACTAACAAATTATCCCATCAGAAGATTCTTGGCTTTATCAATAAAACAGCTTTATAGAAACTAAATGAACACATTGTTTTAATCCAATTGACTGACGAGTGCTCCAAAGGTACTCTACTGCAAATTGTGATAAAACAAGTTTGTGTTGACAAGAGGAACAAATTATCCCATCAGAAGATCGTTGGCTTTATCAGTAAAACAGCTATATAGAATCTAAATGAACACGTTGTTTTAGTCTGATTGAATGACGAGTGCTCCAAAGGCACTCTACTGCAAATTGTAATAAAACAACTTTTATGTGGACAAAAGGAACAAATTATCCCCCAGAAGACCGTCAGCTTTATCAGTAAAACAGCTTTATAGAAACTGAATGAACCCATTGCTTTAATCCAATTGACTGACGAGTGCTCCAAAGGCACTCTTCTGAAAATTGTAATAAAAGGAGTTTTTGTTGACAAAAGGAACAAATTATCCCATCAGAAGATCGTTGGCTTTATCAGTAAAACAGCTTTATAGAATCTAAATAAACACCTTGTTTTAGTCTGATTGAATGACGAGCGCTTCAATGGCACTCTACTGCAAATTGTAATGAAACAAGTGTTTGTTGACGAAAGGAACAAATTATCCCATCAGAAGATCGTTGGCTCTATCAGTAAAACAGCTTTATGGAATCTAAATGAACACGTTGTTTCAGTCTGATTGAATGACGAGCGCTTCAATGACACTCTACTGCAAATTGTAATGAAACAAGTTTTAGTTGACAAAAGGAACAAATTATCCCATCAGAAGATCGTTGGCTTTATCAGTAAAACAGCTTTATGGAATCTAAATGGACACGTTGTTTTAGTCTGATTGAATGACGAGTGTGCTTCAGTGGCACTCTACTGCAAATTGTAATAAAACAAGTTTTTGTTTGCAAAAGGAACAAATTATCCCATCAGAAGATCGTCGGCTTTATCAGTAAAACAGCTTTATTGAGACTGAATGAACATATTGCTTTAATCCAATTGGCTGACAAGTGCTCCAAAGGCACTCTACTGCAAATTGTAATAAAACAAGTTTGTGTTGACAAGAGGAACAATTTATCCCATCAGAAGATCATCGGCTTTATCAATAAAACAGCTTTATTGAGACTGAATGAACACATTGCTTTAATCCAATTGACTGACAAGTGCTCCAAAGGCACTCTTCTGCAAATTGTAATAAAACAAGTTTTGTGGACAAAAGGAACAAATTATCCCATCAGAAGGTCGTTGGCTTTATCAGTAAAACAGCTTTATAGAATCTTAATAAACACGTTGTTTTAGTCTGATTGAATGACGAGTGCTTCAATGGCACTCTACTGCAAATTATAATAAAACAAGTGTTTGTAGACACAAGGAACATATTATCCAGGCCTGGCGTTCTGAAAAATCGAGGAGGGCGAAAAATCGCCAGCCTGAAACACGCTAGGGTGGCGAATCGCCCCCCTGGATATTTTGCCACTTTCTTTTCGCCTTTTTCCAAGTGAAAGTGCGAAATGACCATCGCCATGCTACTGAGTGATGATAATGACTCATGTATGATTATCTTATGTTAGTCCAAACATGGACTCACAGTCCGTAATATAATTTTTGGGGGTGGTACGTCCTGTCACAGGGCGTACCACCCCCCAAAAATTATATTACGGACTGTGAGTCCAAGTTTGGACTAATCTTATGTGTACCAGTAACAGGTATTAAACTATTTAATTTTATCACCTATAATAATTTTGCTGTGTTGATTATTCAATGGTATTGCGGTACGAGGAATGGGGATCGATAAAAGGGATTGCCGGCAGAGGGACAAGTTTGCGAAATTGTGACCGTGAGCTTTTTTGAAATTTGAAAACTCCGAATGCTAATGAAAAAAAGCACACAAAATATAACTGGATCATTCACTGAACAAAATTTTGACCAAAACAAGTAACTGTAACTGTTCAATGAATGGGACAGTTAGCCAGTAAGAATCGTTGTTTGTTTTGTTAAATTAATTTAGCCTACCTGAAAATTGAAATTGAAACAACAGAAATTTTCCACGAAAGTGAAGTCAGTTAGGAGAACAAAAGAGCGACTGATTAAAGGGACTTAATAAGCCCAAGGCAAATTTCGCCAGAAGAAGATTACGACAGTTCAAATTAGTGCTGTAGGGGCAATTAGAAAAGAGTGGTCAGTGCGTCTCTAGTAATGGACTGAAGGTGTGTGTGTGTGAGGGGGGGGGGGGGGGACTTTGAATGAATGTGATCTGATTACAGAAAAGAGTATACTGTATGCACATGATAATACGAATCACACCCATCGGGCCTCTTGAAAATGGAGGGGGGGGGGGGGCGACGAGGGCAAGAAAAAGAACATGCGATATTCTCTGTTCTGTATTCACTCATCAGCAGTGCTGAGGAAAATCATCTGGCCACTCACGAAATCTTTCATTGAAAATTAGAAATACAAGTGCTTCTTGGAAGAGGGGCCCCGACTGTCGAAATGTGCGTATGCCTTATGCCCTCAAAAACAAAACATGAATTGTTGTTTAAATTGGAGGTTATTTTCTGAAAAGCAATGTTTGTTGCTTTTTAGAGAATAATTTCCCGGGGCTGATTATATGTTACGTTCATTTTTTTTTCTTTCTCTCACCGAGTTGGAGTGCTGGGTTGTGTGGGGGGGGGGGGGGGGGGTGGGGGTGGGTGGGGAACAAGTGGCAGCATTAATCTCTTGTTCTAAAATAACTCCGTTTGACTTCACTTTTATTATATCAAACTTAAAAGGTGTATCTCACACGAGTGGGAATGTAAAAAAAATGTTTTCATATATGTCTAAGATAGCAGTAAGTTTGGGTTATTTGGCTGCTGTTGTAAAAATAGTTAGACGTTTAGTTATTGTCTTGTGATGTATCGCTTGTGGAACCATCTGTATCACTCAGACTTTCACTGCAAGAATCTGAACTTTGGTTGTCAGTTGAGCTAGAGGAACTGGAAGACAGTTTTCGTTTTCTGCTTCTGTGGAGCTGGTTGGTATTATCTACTGCCGTCTCCATTTGAGTTTTGCGTTTTGTAGAAATGTAAGAATTGACGGCGCTGTCTATTATTTCTTCACGCTCCGAATCGGTCCAGTTTGAGTTGTTTGCTTTGATTAACAGTAAATTTTCCATGGTTTTGTGATTCATGCACAGCCTGCGATCCGTCAACATACCAGTGAGTACACTGAACCCTCGCTCCACAGTACTATTACTCATTCCTATGCACAACAATACTTCGATAACCTTGCATACATTGGGCAGTTCTCTTCGACGATAGAGCAAAATTTTTTCCCATAATTTTTTCCCCTTGACACCACCGTAGTTGTGTTTAACCAGCAATTTCAAATCGACCCATTCACTCTTCAAACGGGACTTGTCAAAAGCCTTATCATCTTCATTAGATGGAAAGTCAAGTGTGGTACCAAATTGCTCTGAAACGTTCAATAGTGCATTTACTTCTTTTTTGGTGTCCACCCAATTTGCAGGGTTAGTGAGAAGTCGCATGTCCCCATATAGCGATTCATTGTCAGAGTCCTCAAGCTCATTGTTGAACTGATTCTTCAGACATTGTATTAGAGTGGGAATTGTTCGTTCTTTCAGTGTCTTAATGTGTTGTAAATCACGAATACAGTCAATATTTATCAGATTGGTTAATTCAAGGGTAGTGAATTCTCGGTTAGGCTTCTTTCTCCGTGTGTGTCCGTGTTTGTGTACCCTGCATATGATGGAGTCAAAATCAGGTTTCATCTCCATGCCTGCATCAGAAAGAATCGTGGATGTGTCGCAGTCGGCTGCTTCAAGTTCATTCAAATGCGCAAACGTCTTCTCAAGAGTGTATTTCACGTCACACACTAAAATATTACTTTTCTCAAAAGCTTTAGACATGAAAGACATTTGTTCAAGAAGGGAACGGTATAAGATACAAGTGGATAAAAAGTTGAGATCACGAAGCTTCTTCAAAAAACCTCTTAGTTTAGCATTTACTTTTGAAAATTTTTGGGTAGCAATAGAGTTTTCAACACAGTGTGAAAGAACAGCCCAGTTCTTCAGTAGCTTGTGAACAGCCTGGAAATGATGAGAAACGAACCGAGTTCCCTTAATTTTGGGGAGACTATAAATTTGACAATCTAATGCCAGTGCCGTACTTTTGAAATGGTTTTTGAATTTACCACTCTGTTTCATAAATGAATAGATAGCTTGAAGAAACTCTGTCACACCATCAAATGCCTTTTCCTTATGGATACTATCTTTAATGCCAAGCTCCGCCCGATGTGATATACAATGTATCGTTAACAACCACTCTCTAGAGTCATTTTTTAAACGAGTGAGAACACCGCGATAAGCACCGGTATTTACAGCAGCCCCGTCGGCTGTGGCAGCTACCATGAGAGTAATGTATTTATCTTTCTGTAGTTGAAGCTTATCTAAGAACGCGTCATCAATAGACTGTTTGACATTCTCAGCAGTGGCGTCCCCATACTGATCTACATCCTGTAGGGCAATTATTTAATACTTTGGCATTCCATCTTTCACAACACGAACTAACACAAGCTCCTTCTCGCTACCCGTTTTACGGGCTTGCGAGCCATCACTCAACATTGAAAAAGCATTTGAAGATATGATAATTGACTTTATTTTTGGACGAATAGCATTGGCTATCGCATTAACAAACTGCCGTGCGGATCGGTGACTATCTGTGCCCTTTATAAGTCGTGTACCTGTAGCTTTTTGAGCGCGAACAATGGTCTTGAAACATGTGAGAGGCTGCCCATCAACTGCTAGAATGTATGCATCTGTAAGTAACTTTTTATATGGCTCTCTGGATGCCGACAAAAGAGCACTTCTGATGCTACATAATGGTACCCCCGTAGGTTCTTTAGAGATGCTCGTGCTGGAACTTGGGCCTGCAGTATTTTGCGAGTCCGATTGTAGACAACTGTCAGTTTCAGAGATATTTTCGGCAGAGGTTGCAGTTTCAATTGCTGACCTGTCATATTCCAATACAAATCCATGTGAAAGAGAGTTCAAATGCCTAAAAACGCCATCTCTTTTAACATGCGTAGTCCCAAAAGCGTAAGTTTCCAGGTCTCTTTTTGCCTGTCCACGCACTCTAACATCAGCACGGAGACGCTGGACATTTCTCGAGCATATCGAACACCAAACTTTATTGACGTATTCTGTGCCATTTATTATTTCCGTCTCACATTCTATTACCCCACCAGTGTTCCATTTATTGTAGGTTTTAAGCTGAACCCGGTTACCCTTCATCTGTTTCGCCATAGTTAATTTCAGTTCAAGTCGCCTGTACTACTACTACTAGTAAAACTGCGCGAAAACAAAATTTTCCTGCCAGATGTAGATATCTTATCCCGGCGGCCAATGAAATAGCACAAACTCGGCATGCAGCAAATGACATCATACGCGTGTGTAACAGTGTTACTTTCGGTTTCTACTAACGGGAATCTCATGCTTTTCCAGGAAAGAGAGTTTAAGTATACCTCAATTCCAGTTATTGTATATCTGTCTGTCTGGCGATGTCACTGTTCACAGATAGCTGTTGGGAAGAGACTTGTCATTTGCGTGAGCCTTTTAAATGTTCGTGCTATCATTCACGTTTTAGAGTTATGATCAGGTTTTTTTTACACTTCGTTCAAGTTGCCATTTGTTCACTCGGAGAACTTGCTATATCCAGGGTGGCGAAAAATCGCGTACCTTAAATGGTTTGGGCGCGCGTTAAGGCGCGCGAAAAAATCGCGTACCTGAAAATGCCAGGCCTGATTATCCCATCAGAAGCTCGTCGGCTTTATCAGTAAAATAGCCTTATAGAAACTAACTGAACATGTTGTTTTAATCCTATTGACTGACGAGCGCTCCAAAGGCACTCTACCGCAGAATGTACTAAAAAAGTTTGTGTTGACAAAAGGAACAAATTATCCCATCCGAAGATCGTCGGCTTTATCAGTAAAGCAGCTTTATAGAAATTGAATGAACACGTTTTACTTCAAATGACTGAAGAGCACTCCAAAGGCACTCTACTGCAAATTGTAGTAAAACAAGCTTTTGTGGACAAAGGGAACAAATTATCCCATCAGAAGCTCGTCAGCTTTATCAGTAAAACAGCTTTATAGAAACTAAATAAACACGTTGTTTTAAATCAACTGACTAACAAGTGCTCCAAAGGCACTCCACTGCAAATTGTAATAAACCAAGTTTTTGTTGACAAAAGGAACAAATTATCCCATCAGATGATCGTTGGCTTTATCAGTAAAACAGCTTTATAGAATCTAAATGAACACATTGTTTTAGTCTGATTGAATGATGTGTGCTTCAATGGCACTCTACTGCAAATTGTAATAAAATAAGTTTGTGTTGACAAGAGGAACAAATTATCCCACCAAAAGATCATCGGCTTTATCAGTAAAACAGCTTTATAGAAACTGAATGAACACATTGCTTTAATCCAATTGGCTGACAAGTGCTCCAAAGGCACTCTACTGCAAATTGTAATAAAACATGTTTGTGTTGACAAGAGGAACAAATTATCCCATCAGAAGATCGTCGGCTTTATCAGTAAAACAGCTTTATTGAGACAGAATGAACACATTGCATTAATCCAATTGACTGACAAGTGCTCCAAAGGCACTCTTCTGCAAATTGTAATAAAGCAAGTTTTGTGGACAAAAGGAACAAATTATCCCATCAGAAGGTCGTTGGCTTTATCGGTAAAACAGCTTTATAGAATCTAAATAAATACGTTGTTTTAGTTTGATTGAATGACGAGTGCTTCAATGGCACTCTACTGCAAATTATAATAAGACAAGTTTTGTAGACATGAGGAACATATTATCCCATCAGAAACTCGTTGGCTTTATCAATAAAACAGCCTTATAGAAACTGAATGAACACGTTCGTTTAATCCTATTGACTGACGAGCGCTCCAAAGGCACTCTACTGCAAAATCTACTAAAAAAGTTTGTGTTGACAAAAGGAACAAATTATCCCATCCGAAGATCGTCGACTTTATCAGTAAAGCAGCTTTATAGAAACTGAATGAACACATTGTTTTAATTCAAATGACTGAAGAGCGCTCCAAAGGCACTCTACTGCAAATTGTAAAAAAACAGGTTTTTTGGACAAAAGGAACAAATTATCCCATCAGAAGCTTGTCGGCTTTATCAGAATACTAAATAAACAGGTTGTTTTAATCCAATTGACTGACGAGTGCTCCAAAGGCACTGCACTGCAAATTGTAATAAAACAACTTTTTTGTGGACAAGAGGAACAAATTATCCCATCAAAAGCTTGTCGGCTTTGTGAGTAAAAGAGCTTTCTAAAAAGTAAATGAACACGTTTTAATCCAATTGGCTTACGAGTGCTCCAGAGGCATTCTACTGCAAATTGTAATAAAACAAATTTGTGTAAGATCGTCGGCTTTATCAGTAAAACAGCTTTATAGTAACTAAATAAACACGTTGTTTAATCCAATTGACTGACGAGTGATCCAAATGTACTCTACTGCAAATTATAATAAAACAAGTGTTGTGGACAAAAGGAACAAATTATCCCATCAGAAGGTTGTTGGCTTTATCAATAAAACAGCTTTATAGACTCTAAATAAATACGTTGTTTTAGTCTGATTGCATGACGAGTGCTTCAATGGCACTCTACTGCAAGTTATAATAAAACAAGTTTTTGTTGACAAAAGGAACAAATTATCCTATCAGAAGATCTTTGGCTTTATCAGTAAAACAGCTTTATAGAATCTAAATGAAGACGTTGTTTTAGTCTGATTGAATGACGTGTGCTTCAATGGCACTCTACTGCAAATTATAATAAAATAAGTTTGTATTGACAAGAGGAACAAATTATCCCATCAGAAGATTGTTGGCCTTATCAGTAAAACAGCTTTATTGAGACTGAATGAACACATTGCTTTCATCCAACTGACTGACAAGTGCTCCAAAGGCACTCTTCTGCAAATTGTAATAAAACAAGTTTTGTGGACAAAAGGAACGAATTATCCCATCAGAAGCTCGTTGGCTTTATCCGTAAAACAGCCTTATAGAAACTAACTGAACACGTTCTTTTAATCCTATTGACTGACGAGCGCTCCAAAGGCACTCTACTGCAAAATGTACTAAAAAAGTTTGTGTTGACAAAAGGAACAAATTATCCCATCCGAAGATTGTCGGCTTTATCAGTAAAGCAGCTTTATAGAAACTGAATGAACACGTTGCTTTAATTCAAATGACTGAAGAGCGCTCCAAAGGCACTCTACTGCAAATTGTAAAAGAAACAAGTTTTTGTGGACAAAAGGAACAAATTATCCCATCAGAAGCTCGTCGGCTTTATCAGTAAAACGTGACAGCTGCTCGTCGTTGCTCGGTGGTTCTCTCCGGGTACTCCGGCTTTCTCCACCCGTAAAACTGTCACGGTCACGATTAGCCATTGTGCATAAGTATGTGACCTTAAACACCAATAAATAAATAAATATCAGTAAAACAACTTTATAGAAACTAAATAAACACGTTGTTTTAATCCAATTGACTGACGAGTGCTCCAAAGGCACTCCACTGCAAATTGTAATAAAACAAATTTTTGTGAATAAAAGGAACAAATTATCCCATCAGAAGTTCATCGGCATTATCAGTAAAACAGCTTTATAGAAACTAAATAAACACGTTGTTTTAGTCCAATTGACTGACGAGTGCTCCAGAGGCACTCCACTGCAAATTGTAATAAAACACTTCTTGTGGACAAGAGGAACAAATTATCCCATCAAAAGCTTGTCGTCTTTGTCAGTAAAACAGCTTTCTAGAAAGTAAATGAACATGTTGTTTTAATCCAATTGGCTGACGAGTGCTCCAGAGACATTCTACTGCAAATTGTAATAAAACAAGTTTGTGTAAGATCGTCGGCTTTATCAGTAAAACAGCTTTATAGTAACTCAATAAACACGTTTTAATCCAATTGACTGACGAGTGATCCAAATGTACTCTACTGCAAATTATAATAAAACAAGTTTTTTGTGGGAAGAAAAAAATTATACGTGTTAGGGATATGTGTGATTAACTGGTAACTAATATATGCCTACCTTATCAGTTATCCGTTCTGCTTTATTATTACGCATATCCGGTGAAATATCATAGAAACTAAATGAACAAGTGTCAGGAAGATATTAAAAAATCTCGGTAATTATTGGTTCAATTATTCCCATGAACTTTAGAAGAAACTGTCACCAAAAGTGTCCTTCTGTGATGTTTCGTGGGGATTAAGAATATTATCAAGTTCACTCTCAGTTCGAAATCTGTGAATACTTCCACTCCGTAGTTTAATGTAGAGTTTCCCATCTGTTGACCAAGAGTTACTCACTTTATCATCTTTGAATGCTTTCTGTAATAGGAAGTTATTCAACTTTGTGAGATCCTCAACAACAGTGACACCTGACCCTTTAAGGAGTTTTCTGGTTTTAATCACGTCAGTTTTGTGAGTCCTGGAAATGAATTTCACTATTATCGGCCGAGGTTTAGAAGGCTGGTTAGATCGTAAGCGGTGTGCAATGTAAATATCTGAAATATCTTTTCGTAGCTTAAGTTTTTCATTCAGCAACTTTACCACTTTCTGTGCACTCACAGTTGCTGATTCATTTCTATCTCTTTCTTCCATTAATAATAATAATAATAATAGATATTTATATAGCGCTCATTTCACAATAATAAAAAGTTCCATGGCGCTTTACAAGAAAAATCATGTTTACATGTGACAAAACTTCTGTACTGTAGATTTGCATAGTGCTACGCGGAAATCACTCCGAGTATGGTTTACCAAAAAGATAGGTTTTCAGTACCGATTTGAAAGCACTTGGCGCAGTCTGTCGCACTGAAATGGGTAGCTCATTGAAAAGCCTAGGTGCACTATGAGAGAAGGAGCGGCCACCATATGATACCAAGTTGCAGGTAGTCTCTTCAAGCAAGTCATGCATAGAAGACCTTAACGTGCGTTTAGGCTCATACGGAACCACTAGGTCGCTTATATAAGCCGGGGTCAGATCACAGCAGCGAGCCCTGTGTGCAAAAAGTAAGACCTTGAACTGAATCCGTGATGAAATAGGAAGCCAATGAAGATCTTTCAGGACTGGAGTTATGTGTTGGCGCCGCTTCGTCAGTGAGACAATACGGGCAGCTGTGTTCTGTATTTGTTGCAACCTTTGTATCTGCTTGCCTGGAAGCCCATACAACAATGAGTTGCAATAATCTAAGCGTGATGTGATAAATGCATGCACCAGGCACACTGCAGCCTTCTTCGTCAAAATTTTTCGAGAGCGACCCAGTTTACGGAGGTACCAGTTGACAGACTGACATATTTTGGTAATATGATCAGCCATAGTTAGGTGTCTGTCGAAATAGACACCTAAATTCCGAACCTTAGTTGACGGATTAATCACTACATCACCAACCATGAGCCGTGGCAGAGTGTCTGGTGCGGGTCTGAATCTTGAGGAAAATACTATCAGCTCAGTTTTTTCGTCATTTAATTTAAGTTTATTTTGTAGCATAAATGCTCTCACTTCCTTAATACAGTTTTCGAGACGCATAAACTGTGTGGCTGTATCTTCATAATCAATGGGGTTAAATTCTACATATAACTGGGAGTCGTCAGCGTAAAAGATTCACTCAATACCGTGTGAGCGAATAATGGCGCCCAGAGGCTGCATATAAAGGGTGAATAAAATTGGGCCGAGAACGGAACCCTGGGGTACCCCAAATTCAAGTGAGGCTATTTCAGATTTGTTGCCATCAACGGTAACACACTGGGTTCGGTTACTCAAATAAGATCGAAACCAATCTAGTGCTGATCCTTCTATTCCTAGCTGAGAAAGTCGTTCAAAAAGAATTTCATGGTCAATCGTGTCGAATGCGGCTGAAAGGTCAAGTAGCACCAACGCAACACCTTTTTTGTTGTCAATAGATTCCAAAACCGCATTTTGGACTGAGAGAAGGGCAGTCTCTGTTGAATACCCAGGTCTATATGCAGACTGCTTAGGGTCAAGTAAACAATTATCGTCCAAATGCGCACGCAGTTGTTGTGCAATGACTTTTTCTATAATCTTGGAGATAAAAGGAAGATTCGAGACCGGGCGATAATTTTTCAGCATTGTGGGATCAAGAGATGTTTTTTTAAGAAGTGGGGTAACAAGAGCTGTTTTCAGACTAGGCGGTAGATAGCCAGAACTCACTGAGTTGTTAACAATTTCTGTAATGCTGCCAATGAGTACGGGAAGAGATGTTTTAAGGAGTGTAGTTGGTATCGGTTCCAGATCACAAGTTTTTGATGGTGAAGACATTATGATTTTTTGAACAGTCTTCTCTGAAACCGTGTGAAAATGAGTTAGTTTTGAGGATGGGTTGACAGTTTGAAAGGGCTGGTCAGGTTGCCTATTCTCCGTATCTGCCTTATCCAAAGACTCCCTGATGTTTTTAATCTTTGTGATAAAAAACTCTGAGAACGCATTTGCGACCTCTGTTTTGGAAAGATGATCGGAGAAATTATGGGTTTCTTTGGCTTCCAGTGACTTTAGGATCTTGAAGAGCTGTTTTTGGTCAGATTCACAAGCGGAAATTTTCTCACTCAAATATTGCTTTTTTAGGTGGTTTATCAAGTTTTTAACTTCTTTACATTGTTGTTTAAACAACTCATGATGCACAGTCAACTTAGTTTTACGCCATTTCCGTTCGAGTTGATGGCGCAAACGCTTAGCCGACCGTACTGCAGAATTGATCCAGGGACGAATGGCTTTTAGAGTAAAGGTTCTTGATAAAATGGGGGCCATTTCATCAAGTACATTCCTCAACTTGACATTGTATGATTCTACTTTTGAGTTTAAATCGTTGCCTGAAGTTTTTCGCATACAATCGGTAATACACTGCATAAAATTATTGATGTCAAGATCCCTAAGTTTTCTGAATGAGACAGTTCTTTTCTGCAGAGATGCCTTCTTGATAGACAAAATACATTCAACAAGAAAGTGATCTGACAAGGATAAGTCATGAATTCTAGTTGAAGATATGATGTTGTCAGTATTCCTGGAAATAATGGGATCCAGCGTGTGACCTAAATTATGGGTCGGTTCATTTACATGCTGTTTGAGGTCCAAAGAACCAAGAAGATCCATAAATCGTTGGGTGTCTGTGTTGGTCGCCTTATCGAAGTGAAAGTTTAAGTCCCCAACTAACACTATCCGGTCAGTCTCGGAACAGATGTTGTGGAGAAAGGGATCAAATTCTTCGAAAAACATGGCACTAGTTATATGTCTTTTCTTACTGGGAAGCAGTCTGTAGACTATTAAAAGCCTGAAAAATGACAATCCATCAGCGGATATGAGAATATCCATGTGTTCGAATGTTGAAAATACAGTTTTTGAAGTTTTAGAGGTCACCGTGAGGTTTTCTTTGAACAGAAAGCCCACCCCACCACCTCTAGACATCCGGGGTACATGCTTGAAAAGATACCCTGTTGGTGTTAAACAGCTAATTACATCATCATCGTGCTGGTGTAACCAGGTCTCTGTTATTGCGAGACAGTCTAGATCCTGATCGAGAACAAAATCGACAATAGCATCTGTCTTTTCTCTCACGGACTGAGCGTTAATTGTTCCTAAACTGAAGGATGAGTGTCCTTGTCTATAACCATTAAGGTTAACTGAGTCGGTGGAATGAGTGTCATTTAAACGCTTAGTAGTTGAAATTGCTATGAGGTTCTTCCAGTTCACACCTGTTTTACCTTTTTGTGGATGAATACCACGCGTGTTTCTTACAACTGGTATGTGTCTTTTACCACCCCCTCTTTTTCCACGGTGAGTTGGACAAAAAGGAGCTACATCTTGCAAGCTAACAATCTGTTTCCATATATTGGTGTTTAACCTGCTTGGGACTAAAACAGAAGACCTCAGTTGGAGCAATTCATATTTGCTATATACTATTGGCATAATTGGTAAGGAAAGTGTTAACAAGCAAAACACATTAACTGCTGCAGTGGCTGGCTGTGAGAATGTCAATTGTGCAATCATCCAAGATACTTCTATGGTTGAGCTTATAACAGTGCAATCAGTCACCCACAGTACAAACAATGGTTTATAAGAAAAATAATAAGGTAGTGAGTTGGTCTCAGTAACTGTCTCTATCAAGATGAACAGGAACAAAAGCCAGTATAAGGTGTGAAGAAAATCCATCATGTATGAATGAACACAGAGTCAAAAATACAGCTAATTTTTACAAAGTTTTTGTTCTTAAAATCCATATAAGTCGGCATTCCATGAACAAAACATATAAATTTAAACATAATCTGATCCAACAGAGTTTCTAGAATAATCCAATCCAAAAATATGTGCAGAAGTCACAGTAATAATTTTGAAAAACTTGAAAAATGTCAAGAGCAGGTTTTTGTGGCTGCCAGTAAAACAGCGCTCACAATATAACATTAAACCGTATATCCGTATAGAATCCTTCCGAGAATGCTGTTCTTTATCATTGAGTCTATATTTTAAGTCTCAATCATGATCCTGATCACGTTTCACCTGTGTTTCATGTATGTCTGCCCCTGGGTGCCCTGAAATCCTATCTGAGAGTTTTTTTGTTTTCGGTACCAAGAGAATCACACCTCTGTTCAAGCTCAAAGATTCTACCTTCGAGAACACCCATTTTCTTCTCAAGCGTATCAATAATTTGGGATTTAAGTTTATACAATTCGACAGTCAGATCTGTTTTGGAAACCTGTGATTGTGTGGCGATTTTCAAGTCCTTCTTAGTTGCAAGGTTATCAAATCTGGCCGATATATCGCTTAATCGTTTATTAAGCTGTTGGAAACTGGTGCTAAAGTTGCTTAAGTTAGAACTTTCCAAGGAATCCTCACCAGACATTGTCTTGTTCGCATTGCCGCACGTCTCCTCGACCTCAGGGATAGTATCTCTTGTCACATTTGCCCTTTCCACATCCTTCTCGAAAAAATTCCCAAAATCTGCTAGAGTGGTTTGTTTCTTGGATTTATGAGTAAGTGATGAATCTTCTTCACTACTGAAAGAATTCACATGCACATTCGCACTGGAAGACGCTGACCTGTTTTTCCTTTTTCCTTTTCGGCCCATTATTTTCAAACATCAAATATACTTCTCGCAGTCAGTGAGTGTAAAAAACCCAATAACCTACTCAGGTGTTCAGTGAAGCACTCAGGTGTTTTACCTTCAAGGAATAACAAAAGGCAGAAGCAGAGATCCCCTACAGCTGAAAACTGTTCACGGTCGTTCTTTGTGTGATGTTAGCTGGTTCACACTCCATTAACACCATAATGATTTATTCTTTTCAAATGACACGAAACAGTGGTGACTGTTTGAAGAATCTTCAATAAATCGGCAATTTAAAAATTATTATGACTGGTAAAATATTGGAAATATATCCATGACATACCCCCTCGACAGTCACAAAAAAATCAGAGTTTCATCCTAATCCATCAACAATAATCCCTAAGAAGGAATATCAACTTCGGTAGCTTAAATTCTCGTGTAAGAGGTGACTCAGAAGGAATCATTGATATTTGGTATACAACATCCTTCAAGTTTGTTCAAGTTAAGTCTCTTGGTTGATATTTGGGCTCCCCAGTTTTGTATTACTGAAAATCATGGCATTTTTTCTCTGCTAGCATCCCAATAGTAGAAAGAAAATCATTTGGGATGGACAACAGAGTTGTAAATAATTCAATAACTTCATTCCTCTGTAGTGTTAACTAGCCACAGATGCTAATTAAATCCTTCTTTAAAAAACTATGGTCAGGTGAGTGCCTCAGGCCCTATGGGGCCTCTTGTTGCTTTTTATGATAGATGTGCTTTTATGCCATATCTGTTATTTTAGGTCATTCTCTAAAATGCCTGCTAAAATACTGATGCTCCTTGTGAGTGGGTGGGCATAACCTTTCTTGTAAGCATAACTTTACAATGTCTTGAATGAGTTCGAAAACTGATTCATTACTACCATATTGAGCCTTTAATCAGTTAATTTTACCTGTTTTCAGCTCATTAATGAGATAACTTGAACAAATATCAAATGAAGTCTGGTGTGCACGACTTTCTTAACAATGTCTTGAATGAGTTCAAAAACTGGTACAGTGCAGCCATATTAAGCATTGTTATGGCCTTTAATTAGTTAATTTTTTCCTATTTTTAGCTCGTTAGTGAGATAACTTGAACAAATATCATTAGATTCAGTCAATAGTTGGAATGTGTAGCTTTCTTAACCCTTTACCCAACATAACAGCCAAAACCGGCCAGCGCTATTCTCAAAAATCGCCATTTAATTCTCGTTATATTTTCATTTTTAGCTCAACTTTGGTGAAGCCAAATTTGAGCTTTTGTCATGGCCCGTCATCCGTCTGTCCATATGTCAACAATTGGATACGGCTCGGGCTAGAGGCCGTATTTATGAACCGATCTTTACGAAACTTCTTGGGTACCTTTGTCATGACTGTGGGACGAGAACGAGTGTTTTTGGGTGTGGTCTGAAATTCAAGATGGCTGCCAGCCGCCATTTTGTACCGACGATGCAGAAATCTGTTTTTTTGTACAGAACTTCCATATGAAAGCTCTGATTTGAATAATTTTTTGTATGAATGTTTAGTACCATGAGATACATTACATATCATATGGGTTTTTTTCTCGTGCTTAAATTATGCAAATTAGACTAACTTTGATTTATTTAGTATTACTTTAAGCACTGTCAGTGCAAATGCCAATACGGCTCGGGCAAGAGGCCGTATTTATGAACTGATCTTTACGAAACTTCTTGCGTACCTTTGGTATCACCGTGGGACGAGAACGAGTGTTTTGGGGTGCGGTCCGAAATTCAAGATGGCTGATGGCAGCCATTTTGTACAAAATTAGGTGCAATCAGATTTTTGCACAGAACTTCCATATGAAAGCGCTGATTTGAATGATTTTGTGTGTGAATGTTTAGTACCATGGGATACATCACATATAATACGGTGTTTTTTCTCGTGCAGAAATTATGCAAATTAGATGAACTTTGATTTTTTCAGTGTTACTTACACATAGTAAGTACACATGTCAATACGGCTCGGGCTAGAGGCTGTATTTATCAACTGATCTTCACGAAACTTCTTGGGTACTGTTACAACCAGTAGTGTATAAATTTACCAGTAATGTCGAAATCGACCAGTAATGTCGAAAACATTAACCAGTAATGTCGAAATCAACCAGTAATGTCGAAAAAATCGACCAGTAATGTAAAAATCAGTAATGTCGAAAAATTAACCAGTAGTGTCAAAAAGTGACGACCAAAATGAGGAGCACTAACACTTGCCGACAGGGGATGGGGGTATAGCCATACCCCCCTCCCCCCCTCCCCCCCCCCCCCCCCCCCCCGATGACACCCCTGGTCGTGTGCTTTAATGACTGACTATTATAATGTCAGTCACTACCCAATAGTTGCTACATGTCTATCATCTAGTTCTACCAGTTTGCTACCTGTCATTTTACCTACATCCATCAATCAGTCAGTCTGCGTCACCCGCATGTACCCACATGTACGTGGGGAGCACTATTAGCTCAATCGAGAAATTGCCTCGCAATTCAATTTGATGAATATCCAGGTTCTATACCTGACGAGGTCAGTTAAGTTGTGTCCTTTGGAATGACACTTTATCCCAGGTGCACGTTGACTTCGTGTGCCAAGCCACATGCCGAAATGACACGTGTATGGTGCGCGTGCTTTAAACTAAGTGTCGTAAACGAAATCAATCAATCAATCAACCAACCAATAAATCTTTGTATGTAGGTCTGCCTGTTTTTCCGTCATTCAGTTGTCTATCCACGTCTAGGGGTTATTTTTCACACGCCACATTGCTATCTGTCTGTCTGGATTTCTGTCCGTCTGCCTGGATGCTGCTAACCTGCCTGCCTACACACTTGCCAACCTACATGTGTGACTGTATGTCTGTCTGTGCGAGCGCTAAATACTAGACTAAATATTTCAGCGTCGTGTCAATTCATTATCTATCCAGAGAGAGAAGGGGGGAGGAGGGAGAGAGAGACAGAGAGAGAGAGAGAGAGAGAGAGAGAGAATTGGACAAAGACAGGGAAAAGGGGATAGGGAGAGAGTGATAGAGAGAGAAAGAAGGGGAGAGAGAGAAGGAGAGATAGAGGTAGGGGCAAAGGCAGAGGGACAGGGGATAGATAGAGATAGATATAGATGGATGGATGGATGGATGGATGGATGGATGGATGGATGGATGGATGGATAGATAGATAGATAGATAGATAGATAGATAGATAGATAGATAGATAGATAGATAGATAGATAGATAGATAGATAGATAGATAGATAGATAGATAGATGGCAAAGGAGAGAGAGAGAGATGGGGAAAGAGAGCAGGGCAAAGACAGGGAGAGGGTGATAGAGAGAGAGAATGATGGAGAGAGAGAGGGGGGGCAAAGGCAGAGGGACATTGGATAGAAAGAGAGGGGAGATAGAGAGAAAGAGGAGAGAGAGAGAGAGAGAATGAGAGAGGGAGGGAGAGAGAGAGCAAATAGGATGGGATATGTTGTGCATATGAAAGAGGGAAATAATTGTTAAACATAAAATTCCATATTTACTGGGGTAAATGTGTTTAAACTTGCGCGAAAATGGTTAAAAGTCGATAAATATAGGCAAAAGTACAATTTGAGCAACCCGAAAAAGTATTGAAATGTTTGCGAAAAATCGTCATTTTGGTTGTCACTTTTTGACACTACTGGTTAATTTTTCGACATTACGGATTTTTACATTACTGGTCGATTTTTTCGACATTACTGGTTGATTTCGACATTACTGGTTAATTTTTTCGACATTACTGGTCGATTTCGACATTACTGGTAAATTTATACACTACTGGTTGTAACAGGTACCTCTGTTATCACCTTAGGACGAGAACGAGTGTTTCTGAGTGCGGTCCAAAATTCAAGATGGCTGCCAGTGGCCATTTTGTACCGGAATTAGGTCTAATCAGTTTTTTGTACAAAACTTTTATACGGCTCAGGCTAGAGGCCGTATTTATGAACCGATCTTTACGAAACTTCTTGGGTACCTTTGTTATCACCGTGGGATGAGAAAGAGTGTTTTTGGGTGTGGTCCGAAATTCAAGATGGCCACCAGCAGCCATTTTGTACCAAAATTAGTGCAATCAGTCTTTTGTACAGAATTTCTCTAAGAAAGTTCTGATTTGAATAAATTTTTGTATGAATGTTTAGTAACATGGAATACATCACATATAGTACAGGTTTTTTTTTCGTGCAGAAATTATGCAAATTAGATGAATTTTGATTAATTTAGTGCTACTTATACACTGTAAGTGCACATGTCAATACGGCTCGGGCTAGAGGCTGTATTTATCAACCGATCTTCACGAAACTTCTTGGGTACCTTTGTTATCACCTTGGGACGAGAACGAGTGTTTCTGATTGTGGTCCACAATTCAAGATGGCTGCCAGTGGCCATTTTGTACCAAAATTAGGTTCAATCAGTTTTTTGTCAAAACTTCTATACAGCTCGTATTTATGAACTGATCTTCACGAAACTTCTTGGGTACCTTTGTTTTCACCTTGGGACAGGAATGAGTGTGTTTTGGGGTGCCTTTGTTATCACTGTGCTATGAGAACAAATATTTTGGGGTTCAGTCAGACCCACTCTGAGACTCAAAGATTTCTTTTATAGTTTAGCATCTGACTGTCACCCACCTTTACAATGCTTTACCTATACATTTGTTACAGGCTAAGGCCAGTATTTATGTACAGACCGTTACAATACTTTATATGTACCTTTGTTATCAGGTCATTACCTAGATGTTTGTCATTGCTGTGTCACATACTATACATGTCCATGTCTTGACAAGTTGAGCTACAGTGTCATTGACACTTTCATTTTGTCTCAAAAACATAGGTTATGACTCCTCTTTGGAACGAGCTTGTCCAGCTCGTTCCAATGAGGGGTCATAACCTATGTTTTGGAGACAAAAATTGAAAAAAATTAGTTATTCAAGAATTTTGTTTTCAAGTGTCGTCTGCTTTTCTTGTTAGGTAAAGGGTTAACATTGTCTTGAATGAGTTCAAAAACTGGTAAGGTTTGGCCATACTGAGAGGAGTTATGGCCCTCAATTTTTTTTTACTGTTTTTTCAGCTTGTTTTTGTAAGCACAATAACTTGAACAGATATCAATGGATTTTATTTGATAAATATTACAGATGCAAAAAATCAGTAGAATCAACTCAGCTGAAAAAATGCATTTGGTTTTTCAGGGGGCTTCTTAAGTGGCATTCCCTCCAGCTAATGCCGGTGGTAATAGGGGGAAGAAACAAACAGTCTTCTCATGAACTACCAGCTGCAATGATTTGGTATTCAGCCTCCTTTGATGATGCAGATTCATGTTTGTTCAACACAGTTTCTGGCGTAATCTTTGAGCTTGTCCTGGAGGGGCAAAATTTATGGCACCACCCAAAAATATTGTTTGTGGGGGAATTGAAACATAATAGGTTTGTAGGGTATATAGTTGAGGTCTCCATTTGAACATCTCTTCGTTCATTTGTCCATACGTCTGTCCATCCATCCATAAAAACATTTGTACTATAACTCTGGCATCGGTTGTTGGAGTTTGATGTCCTTTGATATGGTGATAGACCTGCAGGGACAAATGATATCCACAAATTGCAGGTTTTGTCCATGCGTTAATACCAGAGTTATGGCCCTTGTAGGACTTAGAAAAAGAGTAAAATGAACATTTTGCTTTATAACTCTGGCATCTGTTGTCAGAATTTGATGTCCTTTAGTATGATGATAGACCGGCGGACATGATATCCACATATCGCGGGTTTCGTTCATACATTCCTACCAGAGCTATGGACCTTATAGGACATGATAAAATACAAAATTAACCTTTTACATTATGACTTGTATTCATGTTGTGGTCACGATAAATAAATAAATAAATAAATAAATAAATAAATAAATAAATAAATAAATAAATGGTGATAGACTAGTATGGGGGAAAGGATATCCACATATTAGGGGTTCTGTCCATGCATACTTACCTAAGTTATGCTTAATGTTAGACTTATGAAAACTGTCCCTATGAACTTTTTGCATTGTTGTTTTTGGTCATTGGGAATATTTTTTATTGAATGACTGCAGAAAACAAACTGAAAAATCTTTATAATGCACAGTCAAATGGGGATGCAGGGGAAGTTTAACCAAGTTTGTCTTCATGTGTGTGTGCTTGTCCAAAAAGGCAGATATTTATGCCATCTTGAGAAATGCCTCCATTCCAATGAGTTGCATATGCTATCCATGGTACTGCAGGAGGGGGCATTTGCAACACTTTGTTTAGTGTTGCTCTTTTTTCTTGTTTATTTTAATTATGTTTCATTGGTGTTTATTGTCCTGAAGAGCTGTTGCTGCTACTAGTTTTCAGAATCTAATAATTGGTTGTCATAGTCTGTGATTACTCATTTATTCGTCCTTAATATGTACCCAGTATTACATAAAAATCAAATAACAAAATTGAGCTGAACCCCTAAATAACAAATTAAAACTTGAAGACATGGTGATGTGGCAGTTATATTAACAATTCAGCCTCATTTTATTAGTCTGTGTGATATTGTTTTTGTATAGTCTCTTTTCGTTTTTAGCTCACCTGACTGCAAGTCAGTGGGAGCTATTGCCATCAGTATTGTCTGGCGTCCAACGTCCGTCGTCCTTTAACTTTTTGCAAACTTGACAACTTCTTCATAACCACTAGGCCAAATTCAAACATGTATTGCACAGACCATCTATGGAGTATACCCTTTCTAGTTTATTTAAATGAAGCAGTTGCCATATTTTTATACTGTACCAATGACCCAGACTTAGCTGGTGGTAACTCTTAAAAATTCAGGTCCAAACACAAATTTTGACCCCCTCCCCCAATCCCCAAAATTTGCATCAAAATCCAAAAAATCAATGTCCTATAAGGCCCTCCATACTTTTGTTCACTGCGCATGCGCAGTGTCAAGGAAGTACCGAAATTGGCGCCAAATCTTCATTCTTTGTTCGGCCCTTCAATCAATAACATTTCACTGATATCTGTGCTTATAATCTCAGTTAAAATGATGCCAGACACAAAATCATGAAGGAAATGGTGGATCCAAGGATGAAATAAGAGGATGAGAGAAAGAAACAGTGGAAGGATGTGTTCAGGAACTGTCTGAGGAAGCTGGGTCGGTACGCTCCCCTGCAATGTCAGATAGGGACGACCGAGATTCACATTTGGTCCAGTCGGATGGTGAAAGGGAATCTGCGGAGCTGGATTTTTCCCTTTCAGAACAACATAAGGTGGCTGTAGATTTCATCCAGCAACACCTTCCTGAAGTTGTTCCTCTGGACCAGAGAGCTGCGATACCAGATAAGAGTCTGATAGCGTCACTGGACACAGACTTTTTTGGCCGGGCTAAGGACGTCGCACCTGAATTTCCGGCCCAGTCCAGCAATGTCTCACGGACGTTTGAATTGCTGAATGACGCTATTTTTAGGCTAGCCTCTAAGACTGGCAGATGCAGTTTCTTATCGTCTCTTGCTCTACATCTGCCGTTCATCAACAGTAGAAATAAATTTGAGACGGCAGGACAGGGCATTCCGAGAGTTCCTCTGCGTTTAGACGACCAGGCAGAAGATTTGGAGTTGTCATTGCCAGCGTCTATGTCGATTCTCTCCAGTATGTTGGAGACGACAATCCCGTCTAACAGAGCCAGTTTAGACGCCTTATCTTAAGCAGATCACCTTAGCAGAGCGTTATCACAACGTCTCGATTGTAAAGAATTCCAGGATGTTCAAACTTCCTTGAGAGTTCTTTCGAGGGCAATCGCATATTTCACGTATAACTCCGCCCTTTCAGTGGCAAATTTGGAGTTAGACGTGATGCTGCCCTGGCTTCATCCACGAGGGTGGATTCTAAGATGAAAAACTCTCTTCGAGTCGCTCCGGTTTCAGGAGAACTTCTCTTTGATGGTAAGCTTTCACTAATCTACGATCAGATTACCAAGAAAGCTTCGGACTCTCTGCTCTTTAAGTCTGTTTCGAAAAAAATGGACTCAACAGAGAGGAGTAAGTCAGGGACTTCTGGGGCGAGTACGTCCAAGGGAAGTTCCTGTAGAGGATCTAAGAAAGCCTCTACGTCTTACTCCAGAGACCGTCAGAGTAGTGACTCAGGTAGAGGACGTAATGCTGTTCAAGACAACCGGTCAGATGCCCCTAGGTCGACTGGTCGAGGTGCGGGTTGGGGAGGACGTAGTTTCTCCTCCTGCAAGCCTCGCAGGTCCAGGAGGTGAAGGTCAGAACCTCTATTGCACTCCAGTGGGCGGAAGGCTGTCGAGATTCTTAACCAATTGGTTGTCAATTACAGACGACCGTTGGGTTCAGGAGGTTATTTCGGATGGTCTAAAACTGTCCTTCAGAGAAAAACCTCCGTTAACACAAAGTCCACGATGGACTCACCTTCCGTCAAACCTTCAGAAGAGAGATTCGCTTCTATCAGAGGTGCAATCTCTTCTGGAGAAGAACGCAATAGAGGTCATAGAAAACCAGGAATCTCCCGGTTTTTACAGTCATCTGTTCCTGGCATAGAAAACCAGGAATCTCCCGGTTTTTACAGTCATCTGTTCCTGGTACCAAAACCAGACGGCTCGTTCTGTCCAATTATAGATCTAAGCTGGATAAACAAGCGGATCGTAGCTCCGAAATTTTATGTGGAGACAATTCGATCGGTGAGAGCGAGCATTCGAGTGAACGATTATGCTGCGAGCATAGATCTCAAGGATGCGTACTTTCACATCATGATACATCCGGCGTTCAGAAAGTACCTTCGCTTCACTGTCCTAGGAGTCGTTTATCAGTTCCGAGCAATGTGCTTTGGACTGAATCTAGTGCCCTGGGCCTTCACTCGAATAATGAACTCGGTAATGACTCATTTCCGAGCTCATTCATCTGCGGTAATGTCAGCCTACTAGGACGACATTCTTCAGAGGTACGGCGACAGATTTACACTTCAAAACGATGTTCAGAGTCTGCTTCAACTGCTCCGACGTCTCGGTTTCATAGTAAACGAAAAGAAGTCGGATCTAGTTCCGTCCAAGTCCTTCATTCACTTGGGAATGAGCTTCGAGACGCACAACAATCTGGTTCATCTGCCGTTACCCAGAGCGAAATTAGTCAGTTGTTACGCTAGCTTTTGTCTACACTCAGATGTAGTAACAGCGAGAGAATTCATGCGACTGATAGGTTTGTGCGGAGCCGTTGCGGACTTTATTCTGATGGGGTGCCTACGCACTCGTCCACTCCAGATATTTTTTACTCAGAATTGGAGTGTGAAGATTCATTCGCTCAAAACAAACATCGTCTTGTCGAATCAAGTAAAACAAGAGATTCAGACTTGGGCAGATATTCAGTGGTTAACTCAGGGAGTTCCACTGCAATTGCCGGATCCGATTTTTACGCTTATGACGGATGTGAGTCAAACAGGTTGGGGCGCGACTTTGAGCCCAACAGATTTGAGGTGCCAGGGTCTTTGGGATCCGCAATTCCTGAACAAGCACATAAACATCAAAGAGATGATGTCAATTTGGCTTGCGTTACGTCATTGGATGAACATTCTTCTGAATTCACATGTTGAAATTCTGTCTGACAATTCGACAGTAGTAGCATATATTCAGAACCAGGGAGGCACTCATTCCATTCCATTGTTCAACTTAACGGAAAGAATCCTTCTGTTTGTCCTAGAGCATCAGGTTCTTCTGTCGGTCCATCATATTCCGGGTCGTCTGAACATTCTAGCGGACTCCCTTTCTCGGAAAGGTCGTATGTTGCCGTCAGAATGGACTCTCAACAAACGAGTATTCAATCAGATCTGCTACCAATGGGATCGTCTGATGATAGACTTGTTTGCGACGCATCTCAACAATCAGTTGCAGATGTATGTGTCGCCATGCCCAGATCCTCGAGCATTCACAGTAGACGCTCTCTAGATCACTTGGGACGGAATGATAGGATATGCGTATCCTCTGGCTCCGTTGATTCAACAGATATTGCTAAAGAATCAAGCAATCTCACTGCAAAATTCTATTGGTAGCATCTCTGTCACCCCAGAGACCATGGATAAATCTACTCAGGTGTCTGTTATGGAACATTCCTCGGAAGCTTCCTCCATGGGAGGACCTTCTTTCGTAGGGGAAATCGTGCACACTGCATCACAACCCGCAAGGTCTCAACCTTCACGTATTTCCGTTGTGCAGTCCTTCTTGCACAGCAAGCAATTTACAGGACGAGCAGTGGACGCAATTTCTAACTGTAGGAGGACCTCCTCTTCGCTAAATTACGCTGCTAAGTGGAAGGTTTTCTCTTGTTGGTGTAGGGATCATTCTATTGATATCTATGATCCCTCCATTCCAGGCAATGCTAATTTTTTGGTCTACTTGTTTGACGAGATCAAACTGCAGCCAATAACTATTAAGGGTTATAGGTCTATGCTATCGGATACTGATGCTCATCATGATAGCTTACAAATTGGATCTACTGTCTCTTTATCTAAGTTAGTTAAAAACTTTTTGATAAATAGACCTAGAACCCTTAGGTTAATTCCTAAGTGGAATTTAGCTTGGGTTCTTCTGAAACTAAATACGGTAGACTTCAAATACTTATCTTATAAGACAGCTTTTCTCTTAGCCTTCTCTTCTGCTAGAAGAGTTAGTGAGCTTCATGCTCTATCTGTTGATGATTCTCACTATCGTAGTGTTGGTAATACTATTACTTTGACTACTAATGTTGGATTTTTGGCTAAGAATCAGTCACCCAGTAAGTACCCTGAGCCTATTGTCATTAAGGCTCTTCCGTCCTCAGTCGGCCATAGGCCTTTGCTATGTCCAGTTAGAGCTCTGCGTATTTTCAAATGTAGATCTGAGTTTATCAGAAAGGGACGAAAACGTTTCTTTCTGTCTCTGCTGCCTAATAGAAGGGACATCTCAGTCCATTCTATTTCCAGGTGGATTCAATTGACTATTCGTACTACTTATGAAAAATTATCTTCTTCTCGGCAGTCTGTGCTTAAGATTTCAGCGCATGAAGTTAGAGTGCTGTCTACATCTTGGGCTTATGCTAATAGTTTTGCTATTACTGATTTGATGAAGGCTGCATACTGGTCTCAGCCTTCTACGTTCAAAAATTTTTACCTTAGAAATATTGAGTCTATTTCTGGCGACCTTCGTTGTTTAGGTCCGTTATCTGTTGCTCAGAATGTCGTCCACTAAACAGTTGCAACTATAGTTATGCAGGCTTTCTGTTTCAGCAGTGGATCTGTCCTGCTGCCCTCTTCGTTCTGGGGTGATTAACCCAGAGCAAGGGGAAGGGGGGTGGGGGAATGGTGTTCCCTTATATCACCCGCTTTATAGTGAAAAGCAAGGGAATGCCTCCTCTGGAGTCACTAATTCCGAGTCGGTGCTGGGATGGTTTTAAAGTGTAAAGCTAATGTCTATCTCATTTATGTAATATTTTTAAAGTGTAGCTCAGTGTGAAGCATTTGTACATGTCACGTGTCATACGAACGTTAATATACAATCCTCAGACACTTTTAAATGAGTATAAAGAGTCTTATTCTCTGAACTATCTTTATTTATTGGCTTTCCTTTAAAAAATTAGTATAATGGGTTATACTGGATGTTAATAGAGATCATTGATGTTATTGTGCTCAATTACGGATTGGTAATATGTGTTTCTTGTTTTGTATAAACAAGAAAGATATATGTAAATCCTGTTTCTCCTTTTCTCCTTGAGGGGATAATTCTGTTTATATGTAATTGAGCCTATTGGATTTTCCTTTATGTCCTAGGCCCTCCAACATTTTTCTATTCAGCTAAGTCTGGGTCATTGGTACAGTATAAAAATATGAAAAAAATTATAGTAATTTATATATTTTTTATACTTACCAATGACCCAGACGGGGATGGCCCTCCCATGAGTTGGGAACTCATACCTCCCCGCCGATTATATAACATTTACCAGGCACTGGTTGTAAGAATGAAGATTTGGCGCCAATTTCGGTACTTCCGTGACACTGCGCATCCGCAGTGGACAAAAGTATGGAGGACCATATAGGACATTGATTTTTTGGATTTTGAAGCAAATTTTGGGGATTGGGGGAGCAAAATTTGTGTTTGGCCCTGAATTTTTAAGAGTTATCACCAGCTAAGTCTGGGTCATTGGTAAGTATAAAAAATATATAAATTACTATAATTTTTTTCATATTCGGGCTCTGGTTCATGCCCCAAAAGCTTAAAATCCTTTAAAAATCTTCTTCTCATGAACCACCAGATGGAATGCCTTGATATTTGGTATGGAACATCCTTTGTTGTAGAAGATTAAAGTTTATTCAAGGGAAGTTGATAGGTCAATATCTGGACTCTCTGTGGGGGCATATCCATTTTCGGCTTTGCCCAGAATTTCTATTTCAAGAACCGGTGGGGCAATTTCACCCAAATTTGGCGTGTAGTATAAGTAGGTACTAAGTAATTGATTGATCTCCCCACCCACCCCCCCCCCCCCCAAAAAAAAATATTTTCACAGCCCTGTGGCAATCCCAGGGGCTAAAAACAAAACAAAAAATTCAAAAGCCCATATATCCCAAACCACAAGGAACAGAGAACTGTTATTTGGTATGAAGCATCCTTAGGACCGGTAGAAGGGATTTGTTAAAAAAAAAAATGGCCACCGTTTCAGTCATTGTGCCCGGTAGAGGCTATTGAAAAAATGATGAGTCAGAATTTTGGCAGTTGTTTATCCTGGAGAAAAATTTTCATTCACTGAGAACCTTGATTGACATCTGGAATAACATATTGTTCTTAAAACAACAAATTGCTGCCAGGCACATTCTGCTCTGTTATTCTAATCAGGAAATTGTTCAGAAAATTTGTGACTTCATTGTGTTTTCCCAAGATTTTATTTCATGTTGAACCTTTTCAATGCTGGAAACATTTATCTGATTCCTGTATGCATGTCTTTGATTTAACCCTCTCAAGACTGCAATATGGGTTCCAAAGATTTTATTGATGCCATGAACAAACTTTTTCAATGTTGTGCACATGTTTTGTCTGGTTCCTTGGGAAAAAATTGATCTGATTCCTGTATGAATACCTTCAATATAACCCTCTCATGACTTCAGTGTGTTTTCCAAAGATTTTATTTTATGTTGAACCCTTTCAATTCTGTGCACATATGTTTTTTTCTGGTTCCTTGGAAAAAAATTGATCTGATTCCTGTATGAATATTAATTTAACCCTCTTATGGCTTCAGTGTGTGTTTCCAAAGATTTTATTTCATGATGAACCCTATCACTGCTGAGCACATATATGTTTTTTCTGGTTTCTTGGAAACATCTGATTCCTGTATGCATATCTTTAATTTAACCCTCACAAGACTGCAATGTATGTTCCAAATATTTTATTGATGCCATGATCAAACACTTTCAATGTTGTGCACATATGTTTTTTCTGGTTCCTTGGGAAAACATTCATCTGATTCCTGTATGAATATCTTTAATTTAATCCTCTCATGACTTCAATGTGTTTTCCAAAGATTTTATTTTATGTTGAACCCTTTCAATTCTGTGCACATATGTTTTTTCTGATTTCTTGGAAACATTTACCTGATTGCTGTTTGAATGTCTTTAATTTAACCCTCTCAAGACTTCAGTATGGCTTTCAAAGATTTTATTGATGTGTTGATCAAACCTTTTCAATGTTGTGCACATATGTTTTTTTCTGGTTTCTTGGAAAAAAATTCTCTAATTCCTATATGAATATCTTTAATTTAACTCTCTCGAGGCTTCAATGTGGGTTCCAAACATTTTATTTCATGTAATACTGTTAATGAAAACCTATTTCTGATTTCTTTAAAAATATTTTACCCCCAAAATAAGCCTCCATAAATTCTCTTTCTCTTTTGTTTATTTTTGATGCTTTAACCATTTTCACACAGACTTAAATTTACTGGTGGCAGTAAAATTCTGTTTCTCATGTTTGAAATCTTTCTTATTCTTTAAAACCACTGGGCCAAATTCATTCATTTATGGCACAGACCATCTTTGAAGTAAACCTTTTCTCCTTTGTTCAAATGAAGCTGCTGCCATCTTCAGGCTGGTGGAATTTACTCTTCTGATTTTTCCCTCCAAATTATTATATCCTTAAGGGTGGGCTTAATTTAATGCTCCATAAGCCTAAATATGCTTTTAAAATCCTCTTTTTTTATAAGCCACTTGCAATAATGCTTAGATTTCTTGTTTGGGGCATTCTTTAGTGATGCAGATAAACTTTTTTTTGAAGAAACCTAATAAGTCAAAATTTGGGGCTCCCAAATTTTGGGCTACACTCCATATTTCTATTTTCAGATTCAATGGGCAGATGTGAACCTTATTTGTCATGTAGTGTATAACTGGGTAATAAGTATTTCATTTATTGTGGAATTTTTTTTTTTTTGCTGGGGGTGGGGGGGGGGGGGGGGGTGGGGGGAGGGTAGAGAGAACCACAGTAGTTGGAAATGCAACAAAAATTCACAGAACAGAGCTTGCTAGAAAGCTTTCCTTGGACCAGCAGATGTGAATGGCTAGAAAAGTTGTCTTTTGGTTGTGTCATAGCAAATAAAAAAATTGCCCTTGCTGCTGATCACTTACTGATACACTCATCTCTTTTGACAACTTGAGCCAGGTGAGCATTTTAGGCTCACTTGAGACCCTGGTTTTTAGCTCATCTTGACAAAGTCAAGCTGAGCTAATCTCATCGCTCCCGTCCGTCGTCCGTCGTCTGTCATCCGTCGTCCATCATCCGTCGTCCTTCAACACCATGTTTTGGTCTTCTCCTCCAAAGCCACTGGGCCAGTTCAGTGAAAGTTTGTGTGAGTGATGGTCCCAAAGGGGCATTTCATTTTTAGCTCAACTTTGGCGAAGCCAAATTTGAGCTTATGCCATGGCCCGTCGTCCGTCTGTCCGTCTGTCCGTCAACAATTGGATACGGCTCGGGCTAGAGGCCGTATTTATGAACCGATCTTTACGAAACTTCTTGGGTACCTTTGTTATGACCGTGGGACGAGAACGAGTGTTTTGGGGTTTGGTCCGAAATTCAAGATGGCTGCCTGCTGCCATTTTGTACCGACGATGCAGAAATCTGTTTTTTGTACAGAACTTCCATATGAAAGCTATGATTTGAATAATTTTTTGTATGAATGTTTAGTACCATGGGATACATCACATATAATACAGGTTTTTTTCTCGTGCGTAAATTATGCAAATTAGACTAACTTTGATGTTTTTTGGTGTTACTTTCAGCACTGTAAGTGCAAATGCCAATACGGCTCGGGCTAGAGGCCATATTTATGAACCGATCTTTACGAAATTCCTTGGGTACCTTTGTTATCACCGTGGGATGAGAACGAGTGTTTTTGGGTGTGGTCCAAAATTCAAGATGGTCTCCAGCAGCCATTTTGTACCAAAATTAGTGCAATCAGTCTTTTGTGCAGAACTTCTGTATGAAAGTTCTGATTTGAATATATTTTTGTATGAATGTTTAGTAACATGGAATACATCACATATAGTACGGGTTTTTTTCTCGTGCAGAAATTATGCAAATTAGATGAACTTTGATTTATTCAGTGCTACTTATACACTGTAAGTGCACATGTCAATACGGCTCGGGCTAGAGGCTGTATTTATGAACCGATCTTCACAAAACTTCTTGGGTACCTTTGTTATCTCCTTGGGACGAGAACGAGTGTTTCTGGGTGCAGTCCAGAATTCAAGATGGCTGCCAGTGGCCATTTTGTACCGAAATTAGGTCCAATCAGTTTTTTGTCACAACTTCTACACAGCTCATATTTGTGAACTGATCTTCACGAAACTTCTTGGGTACCTTTGTTTTCACCTTGGGACAGGAATGAGTGTGTTTTGGGGTGCCTTTGTTATCACTGTGCTATGAGAACAAATATTTTGGGGTTGAGTCAGACCCACTCTGGGACTCAAAGATTTTTTTCTAGTTTAGCATCTGACTGTCACCCACCTTTACAATACTTTACCTATACATTTGTTACAGGCAATGGTCAGTATTTATGTACAGACCGTTACAATACTTTATATGTACCTTTGTTATCAGGTCATTACCTAGATGTTTGTCATTGCTGTGTCACATACTGTACATGTACATGTCTTTGTCTTGACAAGTTGAGCTACAGTGTCATTGACACTTTCATTGTTCAACTCAGCATGCCCAGCCCCATAGGGAGGGAGTGGAGGAAAATGCTCCAAAATATTTTAAAAATCTTCTTCTCAAGAACCAGTGTGTGCAATGACTTGATATTTGCTATGGAGCTTCCATATGAGGTGTAGAATCAAGTTTGTTCAAATGAAGTTCGTGAAGTGATATTTGGCTTTGTAATAGGAGGGGTAAGATATTTGGCCCCACCCAAAATTTCTATTTTCTGAACCGATGGTACGGTATGAACCAAATTTGGTTTGTGGTAGTATTGGGAGCTAAAAATAGAAATATTTTCAAACGCCCATATTTCCCAAACCCCACGGAACAGAGAGCTTTTATTTGGTATGAAGTATCCTTATGACCAGTAGAATTGAATGGTAAAAAAAAATTGCCATCGGTTATGTTAGGGTGTTCTGTAATGGGCATCGAAAAAATGCTGAGTCAGCATATTTGCAAAAATTTTTAAAATCTTTTCTCCAGGACCAATCATCTGAATCTTTTGATATTTGGTATACAGCATTCATAGGGGGGTCAGATAAAAGTTTGTTGAAATAAAGCTCATTGGTTCATATTTGGGCTCTCTACAGGAGCCCGAAGTTTTAACATAGGGTAATATGGGGAATATTCTTTAAAAATCTTCTTCTTCAGAACCACCAGTCAGAATCTTTTAATATTTGGTATACATCATTGTTATGAGGGTCAGATTCTAGATTGTTCAAACCAAGTCCGTAGGTTAATATTTGGGCTTCCTACGAAAGCCCAAATTGTATCTTTGTTCAATATGGAGGGTAATTTAAAAAAATCTTCTTCAGATCCATTAGTCAGAATGCTTTGATATTTGGTATGCAACATCTCTATGGGGGTCAGATTCAAGTTTGTTCAAATCAGATCCCTAGGTATATATTTGGGCTCACTATGGTAGCTCAAATTTTTACTTAGTGCAATATGAGGAAATTTCTTTAAAAATCTTCTTCAGATCCACCAGTCGGAATGCGTTTATATTTGGTATACAACATCTCTAGGGGGGTCAGATTCCAGGTTGTTCAATTCGAGTGCCTAGGTTAATATTTAGGGTCCATATGGGAACATGAAATTTAACTTAGTACAATATGAGGGAATTTCTTCAAAAATCTTCTTCAGATTCACTTGTCAGAATGCTTTCACATTTGGTATACAACATCTCTAGGGGGGTCAGATACAAGTTTGTTCAAATCGGATCCATAGGTTAATATTTGGGCTTGCCAACTGCTGTCCGCTATACATGCGGAATACAAAATTCAATGAAGGGAATAATGGGCAAACTAAGTTTAGTGATATTTATTCAGAACAAAATCATTCCGTTGCGATTTGTTGTAGAATGCCTGTGGCCCAACGTAACGACTTAAATCGGCCTGCGCAATATACAAAAATCTCCATCCAAAATTTAGTTTGGTTTCTGGGACAAAGATCAAAGACAGGTAAAACATACATTTTGTAATTGATGTCTGCAATCCACGCTGAAAAGGGACCCACTGCTGCAAATAATGGACGAATTTTAGTTTAAGGAATTTTATTTATAAAAAGTTGTTTTGCTGCGAGTTATTGGAGAGTGTCTGTTACCCAATGTAACGGCCAAAATCAGTCAACGCAGTACGCAAAACCTCCACATCCAATTTTAATTTTACTTTGCTCTCTGTTTTTCTCTCGGAGTCATAGACCATGACCCCTCGTTGGAACGAGCAAGTTGAGCTCGTTGCAATGGGGTGTCATGGATTGGGTCTTTGAGACAGAGAGTGAAGTCATTTATGAATTTATTTTGCTACTGTTACCTGCTATCCGTGCTGAATACGAAATTTAATACAGTGAATAATGGGCAAACATAGTTTAGTGATTTTATTAATAAAAATCATTTTGTCGGCTGACTTTGTTGCAAGTTATCAGAGAATGACTGTCGCTGAACGTAAAGGCCAAATTCCGCCAGCGCTATACATAAAACTTTTTTTGAAAATTTTACTTTGTTTTCAGTTTTTGTCTCGCAAACATTGCCTCTGACCCCCCCCCCCCCCCCCCCCCCCCACTGAAACGGGCGCGTTGCGGGGGGCGGGGGGGGGGCTAGGTTTTGGGGGACAGAGGTTGAAGTTAATCAAGAATACATTTTTCTATTGTCGTCTGTTATCTGTGCTTGGTGTGGGAACCGATGTGGGGTCATGGGCTGTTTTTGGGAACAGAGTTTGAAGTCGGGCAAGAACACCTTTTTCTATTATCGTCTGTTATCTGCACTGGGTGAGGGTTCATGAACTGTGAACTAAGAGAAAACTTAGTTTAGTGATTACATCTATCCGATATCTATAGTTTTTACCACATGTCCTCAACACTCCTTACTGTTGCAGAGCAAAAGACAATTTCGGTCAGTCTCTTGAATTGTACCTCCAAATGTCTCTGAAGAGACTGTTGTTGTTGTTTTTATTATTAAAAGTTTTAACTTTCAGATACGCTTGTATTCAATACAAGAATAATAGTTTTTTTTACGTAATTGAGACAAACTGTAAATATCTTTTGAATTATGTTGCTTTAAACGAAATTTCTTCTTCACAAAATAAATATGGCTAACTTAACAATAGGAAGTTTAAATTGTCGGGGTCTCGCATCGGATAAATTAAAACGCCGTGACATTTTCTTACAGTGCAGGAATAAATTCGATATTACTCTCTTGGTAGACACTCACTCGAGCAAGGATGTGGAACAAATGTGGAGAAATGAATGGGGATACGAGGCACTCTTTTGCTCGTGTTCAAGCTCTAGCAGAGGTACGGCTATTCTGTTTAAAAACACATTCACGTATACCATAAGTAAGAATATACACGACCCCGCGGGTAATTTTATTATCTTAGATGTAGATGTCCAGGACCAAAGGATCACTCTGGCAGTCTTATACGGGCCTAACGAGGATAATCCACTTTTTTTTTTAAAATTTTTTTCCAAAATTGAAAACATTGGTAATACGTCAGTTATAATTGGAGGTGACTGGAATGCCCCCAGAAATTATGAACTGGATACATTAAACTACAAACATAAGAATAACATGCGGTCTAATGAAAAAATCTCACACCAAATGGAAAAATTGGACTTGCATGATGTCTGGAGATTAGAAAATATGGATCAAAAACGGTACACTTGGAGAGGGCCGGGAAACAAGATGGCACGGTTAGACTACTTTATAGTCTCTTCGGATTTACAGCTATTTATTAAAAAAGCAGATATACAAATCAGACATGGATCAGATCATAATCCGATTAGTATATGCCTCTCTTTCGTGAACCAGAAAAGGGAAAAGGATTTTGGAAATTTAGCAACAGTCTTTTATACGACCCTGATTATATAAATTTAGTAAAATTAACTATGACTGAAACAATAGACCAGTATAATAATAATAATAATAATAATAATAATAATAATAAAAATAATAATAATAAAAATAATGATAAATTAAAGCTCACAATTAATGACCAACTATTTTGGGAGACGCTAAAAATAATGATAAGGGGAAAAACTATATCATTTGCAACCCATAAAAAACGACACACAGAAGAAAGGAAGAAAGAAATTGAGAACGAACTAAACGAACTATACATTAAATTAGACAGTGGAGACATATCTGCCAGTAGCCGCATTACTCCACTCGAAAATGACCTAAAAGAAATTAATGACAAAACGATAAAAGGTATTATACTGAGAACAAAATCCAGGTGGAAGGTCGAAGGCGAAAAACCAACTAAGTATTTCTGTAATCTAGAAAAACGACACTACACTGAAAAAATGATAGCAAAACTGATTAAATCTGATGGATCCGAAAATAGCGACCTAAATGATATCATTTCTGAACAACGAAATTTCTTCGAAAATCTGTATTCATCAAAAATTGAAAGCCCTGAAAACAATATTTGTCATGAAGAAACTTTTTTTGATCTGCAAAACCCCTATCTAAACCTTCTCGATGAGGATGAAAGTCGGTTACTGGAAGGTCCTGTATCGGAACATGAATGCCTCAGTGCCCTAAAGAGTATGAAAAACAATAAAAATCCTGGCTCGGATGGTTTCACAGCAGAATTTTACAAATTTTTTTGGAAAGATATCGGGAAGTTTTTGGTCAACTCCTTGAATTACGGTTACAACTCAGGAGAACCCTCCATAACTCAAAGGGGTGGCATAATAACATGTATTCCTAAGCCAAATAAATCGAAAATGTACATAAAAAACTGGCGACCAATTAGGGTTGGGCGGTATTTCGGTATACCGATTATATTCGGTAATATTTTCAATACCGTTACCGATACCGGCAAATAATTGTTTAATCGGTATACCGAAAACTCGGTTTTACCGCGATATGCAATTCTCAAATTGCCCATCGCGGTTGGCTGTGAATAGTTTCACGTCAATCAGGCTCGATACACTTGGCTTAAATTTGGGTAATTATTGTATTCTGTTTAGTTTCTTGCTGTGCGAATCATAGTAAAGTTCAAGATACGTGTGTGTTTGCAGGTTTCTGCCAAGTCATTTATATTCTGTGGAGGCATTTAATGAATAGCTGACTGCTGGAACTGAAGCAATTCTGTTTACCTTGAATTTGAAACAAGTTGAGGTGGAGGGCACGCACATAGCATGCGTAGTTAGTCACGTGGACACTTTCGGCCAATGGCACTGCCGTCTGCTGAAGTTAAATAAAAATAGGACATTTTCTTTGGGGGAAATATCAGGGGATTCCAAACGAAACTCACAGTGATTGGCTGCTAGGACACGCAGTACGTCATTACTGCCTCGTGATTTCAGAAATGTGCTTGCAGGATTATTCAACTCAAAAAGGACGAAAGTCAAGTCATTATTTAAAAAAAAATAAAAAAGCCCAACTTACTTACATTTTCTACCAAGCAGCATTCGCCCCATACAACCTTTTTATTTGAATGGTGATGTGTATGTAATACGGTTATTAATTTTAATCAAACATGAAAATTATTGTGATGAACTGTGGCAATCGCATGCCCTTCTGTTGTTACTTTTTGCACACTTCACTTCTCAATCTCATGTCACTGGACGATTCTGATTCGAAGAATTATTATCTCTGGGTTTGATTTTATTTTGAATTTTCTTCGATAAACATCAAATGTGACTTGTTATATACCCCAAGTTGTCCCAACTGAACTTTGTGCTAAACTAAAATCATTTGTGAGTAAATATTTGAAAAAGTTTTGATTTTTGACGGCTGTCTTGTGCAAAGCTTCAGGCTCAAATTTTACAGTTTTGACATGTTGAAGTTGCGTTTTTTGTTATGGAGAAGACCCCCTTTGATTTTAATCGGTATTTCGGTATACCGCGGTAATATTTTGCGATTACTGCGGTATTTATTTTTACCAATACCACCCAACCCTACGACCAATATCACTTATTAACGTAGACGTAAAAATAGGCTCCACCGTAATTGCTAATCGAATAAAGACAGTTCTACCGAAACTAATCTCTGAGACTCAATTAGGCTTTATGAAGGGAAGATATATTGGGGAATCAACTCGTTTAACATTTGATCTAATTAAAAAATGTGAAGATTTGGATATCCCTGGACTGCTGATTTTGATAGATTTCGAGAAAGCATTCGACTCGTTGGAGTGGCCATTTATTGAGAAAACTTTAAGATTTTTAAATTTTGGTACCTCTATCCTTAAATGGTTCAAAACATTCTACAACAACATTTATACCTATGTATTGAACAATAGAAACTGTTCAGAGAGATTTAATATACAACAAGGTGTCAGACAGGGTGATCCGCTCTCCCCTTACCTGTTTATTCTTAGCGCAGAAATCTTGAGTGCGGCTATAAAATTTAACCCCAACATTAAAGGCATAACAATAAATGATTCAGAATGCCTGATTAGTCAGTATGCAGACGATTCGTCACATTTTCTAAGCGATGACCCTACCTCTTTGAACAGAGCACTAGAAATGGTGAACATATTTTCCGGTTGTTCCGGTCTTAAAGTAAATTTCGATAAGACACAGGTTATGTGGATTGGATCGAAACAGGGTTGTGGTGAAGAAATTCAAACAAGAGAAGAACTGAATTGGAATCAGTAACATTTTTACAATATTAGGTATTGAATACAATCTATTCGAGGAAAACTACACACAATGCAATTTCTTAAAGAAATTAAAAAGCATTGAGAAACTGTTAAATGACTGGTCTTTTAGAAATATTACTCTGATAGGTGAATGTGTAGTTATAAAAACACTTGCCCTACCAATACTAATTCATTGTTTATCGGTCCTTCCAGATCCAAACGAGGAGATGTTAAAAAAGATTCAAACCTATTTTTTCAATTTTTTGTGGTCCGGTAAAAACGACAAAGTTAAACACGAAATCATTATCAATATGATAGAAAATGGTGGTCTAAAATTCCCCCATATAAAAAGCTATTGTCGCTCCTTAAAGCTACCATGGATTAAAAAACTTATAGACCCGAGCGTAATGGCCCGTGGAAAACTCTTGCATTAGATCAATTTGAAAAATTTGCAAGCTTTAAAATATGGTACTTAAACAAAGAAGGTTTACGAATAGTTGGGAACCACACAAATAATTTCTGGAAAAGTGTTCTGGAAGCTTGGTCATTGCTCAACAATTACGTCGCCACAACCCAAGATGAAATCTTTTCACAAACAATCTTTTACAACAACCATATAAAAATCAACCACAAAACAATTTTCAACCAGCACTGGTGCAAGGTAGGTGTTTATTTTGTGAATGATTTATTAAATGAAAACAAAAGTTTTTTGTCATATAATGAATTCTCCACAAAATATGATATCAAGACACTGTTTACTGTCTACCAAGGAGTAATAAACTCAATTCCAAGAGAATGGAAGGATATAATAAAACAATATAAAAAGACACAAATGATTATAAACAAGAACGTTGAGAAACTTAAATATTGCTCAAAGTCTTGCAAAGCCTTTTATCCAACTTTTTTGGAGATGTCAGCAAGTGCACCAACCCATGTCCAAAATAAATGGAATGCCATTTTAGATATTAATCTTCAACCGGAGGACTGGGGATTGATATATAAAAGGTCATTCCAAATTACAGATGATACTTATCTACAAACTTTACAGTATAAAATTTTACAGAGGATCTTATATACAAATCAGAAATTATATAAATGTAAGTTATCGGAAACAGAGCTTTGCACGTTCTGTGGCGAAACAAAAGAGACAGTCGTGCATCTCTTTTTTGACTGTTCCATTTCAAAAACAATTTTACTGAATTTGTCCCAACTTCTGAAGGAGAAATGCAATATATCGTTTCCAGTAACTCCCGAATATGTTATTCTAGGTCACTGCGTTGAAGATAATGAAGTAGATATCTCGGTTGATACGGGCTATCTGTGTGCACTTCTGTACAAAAAATTTATCAATTCCTGTAGATTGAGAAAATGTCAGCCGGTGATGAAAAATTATATCGATCAGTTGAAATATTACCGCAGTCTTGAACTGTTGCCCACCTATTCTTACACAGAAAAAAAATCGGTCGCAATGCGAGCAAGATGGACTGCATTGGGTGGCTTAATTTGGGATTGATTCGAGAACCAATTCCGAATTGTGTCATTGTGTTCAGTCCTTCCTGCCCGGACCGGAGCTAAGAAATATTTAAAAAGTAATTCCCTTTTTCCTATTACATTGCGCGTAATAACAAGCGTAAGAAGAAATGTCACATATAGATATAACTCTCATACAATATGTAAAAAACTCTGAGATCTCCCGACTCCTTTACAGAAAATAAATGACTTTTTAAGTTACGCAAAAAGCATTACTTCCTGTGCAACATATCTACTATACTCTTTTTTTCAAGATTAAGCAGTTCAGCCCTGTATATTGTTACCTATGTATACAAATATTTAAATATCTATGTACACAAGTTTGTATCTGAAATAAAAAAATATGAAAAACAAAAAAAAAAATATTTGGGCTCGCTATAGTAGCCCAAATTTGAACTTAGTGCAATTCGAAGAAATTTCTTTACAATTTCTCTTCTTCAGATCCAACAGTCAGAATGCTTTCATATTCGGTACACAACATCTCTAGGGAAGTCAGATTTAACTGTGTTCAAATCAAGAGCCTGGGTTAATATTTGGGCTCTATATGGGAGCCGGAATTGGCCATTTTGCTGAAGAATTAAAAATTTTGTATTCAGTTCCCTCTAGAGGTACTAAGATTAATCCACATAGGTTGTATCAAGGGGCTTCATAGGGGAGCTCTACATTTTACTTATGATCAACTGAAGAAAAGGCATGATGCCCAGATTATTTTTGTCACTCCTGAGGGACTCAAGGATTGACAGTGTAGCCTATGGAGATGGCTTGCTAAATGTAGACTCATTCTTGGACTCTGTTTAAATTGTGTTCTGTACAAGATGAGCGCTTCATGCCCCGTGGGGTCTCTTGTTTAGCTCACCTGTTTGCAAGTCAGTGTGAGGTATTTCCATCACTTGGCGTCCGTCGGTTGTCCATTAACTTTTGCAAATTTGGCTTCTTCACAGCCATTCAGCCAAATTCAAACACAGGGCTCGATTTAACTGGATTAGCATAGCACTTTGCTCTCCAATTTCTGAATTTTGCTATTCAAGATTTATTAGTTTCAAGTGCTTTTGGATCAACTGCTAATCAATTTTCCAGGGTGAATAGTAAATTGCTATTCAAAATTTTCAGATTAAATCAAGCCCTGTTCAAACATATATTGCACAAACCATCCCTGGGGTATACCCTTTCTATTTTGTTCAAATGAAGCGGCTGCCTTCTTTGGGCTCTGGTCAATGATGCCAAAGCCTAAAAATCATTAAAAATCTTCTTCTCATGAACCACCTGAGAGATTGCCTTGATATATGGTATGTAACACTCTTTGGTGTTGAAGATGGAAGTTGGTTCAAGGGAAGTTGGTAGATCAATATTTGGGCTCTCTGTGGGCACATACCCATTTTGGGCTCTGTCCAAAATTTCTATTTCAAGAACCAATGGGCTGATTTGAACCAAATTAGGCACGTAGCACATAAGTGGGTCCAAAGTACCTGATTGATGCCCCAAATTTTCTTTTTCGTATCCCCATGGGTACCCCAGGGGCTAAAAATAGACAAAAATTCAAATGCCCATATTTTCTAAGCAACACGGAACATAGAACTGTTATTTGGTATGAATCATCCTTTTGACCAATAGAATGGATTAAAAAAAAAAAAAATGGTCATCGGTTGTGTCAGGGTGTTCTATAGGTGCATTTGAGAAAATGCTGAGTCAGCATATTTGCCAAATTGAAAAGATTTTCTTCAGAACCGCTGATCAGAATCTTTTGATATTTGGTAGACAGCATCCATAGGATGGTCAAATACAGGTGTGTTCAAATTGACCCCCCTCAGTTCATATTTGGGCTCAACAGAAGAGCCCAAATAATTAACTTGGGGGACTATGGGGAATAAGCTTTAAAAGTCTTCATCTTCAGTTCAAACATTCAGATTCTTTTGATACTTGGTATACAACATCTGTACAGGGATCAGATTGAAGTTTGTTCAAATTGAGTCCCTGGGTTCATATTTGGGCTTCCTATGGAAGCCTGAATATTAACTTGGTGCAATATGGGGAATAATCTTCAAAAATCTTCTTCTTCAGATCCACCCGTCAGATTCTTTTGATATTTGGTATGCAGCATCTCTAGGGGGGTTAGATTCAAGTTTGTTCAAAAGGGATCCCTGGATGAATATTTGGGCTCTTTAATGGAGCCCAAATTCTAACTTCGTACAATATGAGAAAATTTCTTAAAAAATCTTCGTTTTCAGACCTGCTAGTTACAATCCTTTCATATTTGGTATGTGACATTTCTAGAGGTGTAAGATTCGAATTTGTCCAAATCGAGTCCCTGGGTTAATATTTGGGTTTCCTGTGGGAACATGAATATTAACTTGGTGCAATATGGGTAATAATCTTTAAAAATCTTCGTCAGATCCACTGGTCAGATTCTTTTGATAGTTGGTATGCAGCATCTCTAGGGGGGGGGGAGGGAATGGGGGGGGGGGGGGGGGGGGGGTTAGATTCAAGTTTGTTCAAATGGGATCCCAGGATGAATATTTGGGCTCTTTATTGGAGCCCAAATTTTAACTTAGTGTAATATGAGAAAATTTCTTAAAAAATCTTCTTTTTCAGACCTACTAGTGAGAATCCTTTCACATTTAGTATGTGACATCTCTAGAGGTGTAAGGTTCAAATTTGTTCAAATCGAGTTCCTGGGTTAATATTTGGGTTCCCCAAGGGAGCCCAAATATTTACTTAGTGCAATATGGAGAATTATCGTTTAAAATCATCTCCTTCAGATCCAGCAGTCAGATTCTTTTGATTTTGGTGTACAATACCTCTGGGAGGGTTAGATTGAAGGTTGTTCAAATCAGGTCTATACACCCAATCATGCAACTTTTAAAACATATAGGGCAAGAAAATAACCGACAGACCAAGGACATCACGTTAGCAACATTTATCGATCTTTCTAAAGCGTTTGACACAATAAAACACAATAAATCATGACATTCTTTTGACAAAATTGGAAAAATACGGATTTAGAGGTATCAGTAATACATGGTTTAAAAGTTATTTGACAAATAGAGCTCAATTTGTTAAATATGGAAATGGAAAATCGGATTTAGCATATATAAAATGTGGGGTACCCCAAGGGAGTGTATTAGGGCCTATTCTCTTTCTGTTATATGTAAACGATATTGCTTCCTCAACGTCATTAAAAGTCTTATCTTTTGCAGATGACACTGCTTCATATTCTTCATCCCCGAATGCAAGTAATCTAGCAGCCCATTTTAACAGTGAACTAGATAAAATATTTAACTGGTGCTCGGCAAATCACTTAGCTCTCAATGCGAAAAAGACAAAATACATGATCATAAATCCATCGCCCCAATCTAGAATTCCAGGAAACTTAGATATTTATATAAACAATCTGAAAATTGAAAGAGTGGGTGTAAATGAAAATGAAAATTCTCGAAAAATTTTTGGTGTGACTTTTGATGAGAATCTAACCTACAGGGATCATATCTCAAGGATTAGTACTAATATAGGAAGAGCTAATTATGCCCTAAATAAAGTTAAGAATATATTACCCCAAAGTGCAATGAAAACTCTCTACTATTCTCTCGTGCATTGTCATTTGTTGTATGGAATTCAGATTTGGGGAAACTCAAAAGCGGCTAGAAGACTCTTGATATTGCAAAAACGAACAATACGAATTATCAATAATAAAAGATATAACTCCCATACAGACCCACTATTTGCAAAGAACAAAATTCTCAAAGTGACTGACATTTTCAAACTTCAAGCTAGCCTCTTCGTGTTTGATTGGAAAAACGGTAATCTTCCCCGTTCTTTCAGTAACTATTTTAATATCTCATCAAATTCACTGAATATAACTACTAGGCAATCTGAATCAGTACATGTTAGCAGGACCAGAATTAAAGCTCTAGACAAATTGCCAATTTTTGCCTACCCCATAATTTGGAATAGCTTGAGCCAGAATCTTCGTAACATTACAAACAGAGTTGAGTTTAAGAATAAACTTAAATTACAGCTATTATCGTCTTACTGTATGGAAATGCAGTGTGACAATCCCTACTGTCAAGAGTGTAATCCGTAGTACTTCATTTTTTTCGCCTCACCTCCCTCACCCCAACGAGAATAGGCAGCCTAACATTACTTGTCAATTCTTTCAAAATCGTAAGTTTCTACCCAGTCAAATTGCACTGCGATTATTGTGTTAAATAGATAGCTTCAGATGACTGTGAACTCGTCATTAACCTTTTTGTGCGATGTGCGCCGCCGAGTTTAATCAAAAGCATATTACTTCCCCGAGAAAGGGTCAGCTATGGTCTGCGAATATTTGTAAAACATTCATTTATTTGTCAGGTGATGCCAGGAAGACAGCCAATCTGGCTATGGCATTTCCCAACGGTATATCCTGTATTGTTACAAATGTTGTAATATATCAAAACATCATGATTGTAAAACCTGTATACTGTTAAATAAACTATCTATCTATCTATCTATCTATCAGGTCCCTGGTTTAATCTTTGGGCTTTTTATTGAAGCCTAAAGTTTAACTTAGTGCAATATGAGAAAATTTCTTGAAAATTCTTTTTCTTCAGGACCGCCAGTGAAAATCCTTTCATATTTGGTATGTAACATCTCTAGGGGTGTCAAATTCAAGTTTGTTCAAAGCAAGTCGCTTGTTTTTTCTTTTTTTTTTTTTTTTTGGGGGGGGGGGGGGAGGATGGGAGCTAGAGAGAATCACAATAGTTGAAAACAAAACAAAAATTTCATTCGGTTGTTGTTTTTTAATACTTCACAGAACAGAGCTTGCTAGGAAGCTTTCCTAGGACCAGCAGAAATGAATGACCAAAAATGTTGCCTTTGGTTGTGTTAAAGCAATTCAAAAAATTGCACTTGCTGCTGATCACTTACTGATACACTCATCTCTTTTAACAATTTGAGCCAGGTGAGCGTTTTAGGCTCACTTAATCACTTAAGCCTCTGGTTTTTTCTTATTTTTCTTATGTCTTCTGTCGTCTGTTCACCTCCTTGTCCACAGGATAACTCAAAAATGAATTGTCCTATCCTGCTGTCTGTTCACTTCCTTGTCTACTTGATAACTCAAAAACGAATTGTCCTATCTTGTTGATTTTTGGCATCCTGATAGACAGTCACAAGGACTTGCCACCTATGTTTTTCATATTCCTGGTGAATTGGGGCTGTCCTTTGGGGTGTTCTGAAAGTTGGTTACGCCCATATCTCCGGCATGGTATTACGTATGGACCTGGGACCAACACCAAATGAGTCGACACTCAGTGGAGGTTCAAAATGTGGATCAAGGTCACTGAGGTCACCCAGGGATCATTGAGTTCATTTTTTCAGAATTGCTGGAAATCGCATTTTTTGACTACCTAATTCATTCCTGAAGTTCATACATGCATTTTTAAATACAAAAAAAAGTGGATATGGCCAAAAGTTTTGAAATTGGGTCACACTCATATCTCAAGCATGGTATGATGTTTGGACCTGGGACTAACACCAGATGATTTGACACTCAGTGGAGATTCAAAATATGGGTCACGGTCACTGAGGTCACCCAGGGGGTCATTGAGTGCATTTTTCAGAATTGCTGGAAATCACTTTTTTTGACCCCCTAATACATTCTCGACGTTCATACATGCATTATTACAATCAAAAAAGTGGGCATGGCCTAAAATATTGAAAGTGTGTCACACTTATATCTCAAGCATGGTATGACATGGATTTGGGACCAACACCAAATGAGTCGAAACACCATGGAAGTTAATAATTTGGCCCAAGTCACTGGGGTTACACAGGTCTCATTAAGTGCAGTTTTCAGAATGGCTTGAAAATTCCTTTATTGAAAACATGTTATTGGTGTGCACAGAAGTTATTTCCGGTTTCTTGAAAAATGTTATCTGAATCATGTATGAAAATCTATTTCTGATTTCTTTAAAGATATTTTACTCCTGAAAATAAGTCCCCAAAAATTCTCTTACTATATAATTTAGAGTTCTAGTGCTTTCACTATTTTCACCCAGACTTGAATTTACTGGTTGCAGTATATTCTATTTCTCTAGTTTTTTAAAGTCAGTCTTTGGGAGTATCATGTTTTCTAACCATGATCACCAGAAACAGCTTTCCATAGTGAATGCCACTGACAATTTGAAAGAATTGTTTTAATTTATTTGCGTGTTCTGACCTGTATTGTTACAGTTGGGGGGGCGCGGTGGCTCAGTTGGTAGAGGTGCAGGCTGCAAGCTGAGAGGTCCTCGGTTCGAATTCCACCTGTGGCAACTGCGTTGTGTCCTTGGGCAAGACACTTCACCCCCATTGCCCACGTGGGGGCACGGTGACGCTGTGTACTAAGGCGTACTGCACGTCGATGCTGCACCTGTCTTCAACCAATGCTAACCCTGCTTGTGTGGAGTTAGTATGTTGGGGAACTGACAGTTGCTTGCCATTGCTCGGTGGTTCTCTCCGGGTACTCTGGCTTCCTCCACCCATAAAACTGTCGTGGTCATGATTAGCCATTGTGCAGAAATATGTGACCTTAAACACCAATACATACATAAATTGTTACAGTTAGCTCCCTTGATATGCCTGGCAGTTCTCCATTTTGAAACAGGAATGGTTGCGCATCATACTTTTTATGATGCCAGGTGTTTTGATTACTTTCAACCAAGTATTGTGATAAGTTTTTCAATGACTTTGATGCTGTGAGTTCAGAACTGGATTATTTCACAGACTTCTAACTGATCTGTCCTTTGCAGCAGTCAAACGTGACTGCTCAAAATTTCTGATTGTTGGCAATAGTTTCACAGTTGAACATTTCGAGCTTTGGACTTTCATTTACCAAAAGTCAACGGATTCAGCATGTGACGTCACCCAGTTGTCAAATGTATCAATACTAGTATCTTTTACCACTGTGTTTTATCTAACTGCATGTTTAATGCAAATTGGTGTCAGTAAAATCAAACCTGGCATTGTTTTTTGCAGTTGTCTTGCAATTGTTCTTCATTCAACATTAACTGTGTTTCAGCCCACAGTGTAGTGATACATACACTGTCATACAAATTTGTTGATGACACGGCAAATAAAAATAACCATCGAAAACGGTATTCATCAATCAACTAATCACGGAAGCCCTGACTTAAGCTTCCGTGGCTATTTTCAGTTTTCTAGCTCACCGAAGGGAGCTTAACTTATCACTTGCCGTCGTCCATCATCGTCGTCCGTTGTCGTCTATTGTGAGCTTTACATTATCGACTTCTCCTCCCAAACTACTGTACCAAATTGAACCAAATTTGGTGTGCATGTTCCTTGTCATATGTCAATTCAAGTTTAAACAAATAACCTTGCCGCGCACACAGGAGGCACCACAAGGGGCATTACTCTGACAGCACCCATAAATTTACAAATTAAAAAATTCTTCTTCTCCAGAACCATCATTTAGAATCTTTTGGTATTTGGTATATAACATCTCGAGGGGGGTCAGATTCAAGTTTGTTCAAATCGAGTCCATGGGTTAATAATTGGGCTCCCTGTTGGAGTTTAACTTCGTGCTGCAATTTGAGGAAATTTCTTTAAAAATCTTCTTCTTCAGATCCACCAGTCAGAATCCTTTCATGTTTGGTATACAACATCTGTACAGGGATCAGATTGAAGTTTGTTCAAATTGAGTCCCTGGGTTCATATTTGGGCTTCCTATGGAAGCCTGAATATTAACTTGGTGCAATATGGCATGGTATTACGTATGGACCTGGGACCAACACCAAATGAGTCGACACTCAGTGGAGGTTCAAAATGTGGATCAAGGTCACTGAGGTCACCCAGGGATCATTGAGTTCATTTTTTCAGAATTGCTGGAAATCGCATTTTTTGACTACCTAATTCATTCCTGAAGTTCATACATGCATTTTTAAATACAAAAAAAAGTGGATATGGCCAAAAGTTTTGAAATTGGGTCACACTCATATCTCAAGCATGGTATGATGTTTGGACCTGGGACTAACACCAGATGATTTGACACTCAGTGGAGATTCAAAATATGGGTCACGGTCACTGAGGTCACCCAGGGGGTCATTGAGTGCATTTTTCAGAATTGCTGGAAATCACTTTTTTTGACCCCCTAATACATTCTCGACGTTCATACATGCATTATTACAATCAAAAAAGTGGGCATGGCCTAAAATATTGAAAGTGTGTCACACTTATATCTCAAGCATGGTATGACATGGATTTGGGACCAACACCAAATGAGTCGAAACACCATGGAAGTTAATAATTTGGCCCAAGTCACTGGGGTTACACAGGTCTCATTAAGTGCAGTTTTCAGAATGGCTTGAAAATTCCTTTATTGAAAACATGTTATTGGTGTGCACAGAAGTTATTTCCGGTTTCCGGTTTCATTGTTTTTTGCAGTTGTCTTGCAATTGTTCTTCATTCAACATTAACTGTGTTTCAGCCCACAGTGTAGTGATACATACACTGTCATACAAATTTGTTGATGACACGGCAAATAAAAATAACCATCGAAAACGGTATTCATCAATCAACTAATCACGGAAGCCCTGACTTAAGCTTCCGTGGCTATTTTCAGTTTTCTAGCTCACCGAAGGGAGCTTAACTTATCACTTGCCGTCGTCCATCATCGTCGTCCGTTGTCGTCTATTGTGAGCTTTACATTATCGACTTCTCCTCCCAAACTACTGTACCAAATTGAACCAAATTTGGTGTGCATGTTCCTTGTCATATGTCAATTCAAGTTTAAACAAATAACCTTGCCGCGCACACAGGAGGCACCACAAGGGGCATTACTCTGACAGCACCCATAAATTTACAAATTAAAAAATTCTTCTTCTCCAGAACCATCATTTAGAATCTTTTGGTATTTTTTGGTATGCTATGGGGGTTCAGATTCGAGTTTTGAGTCCCTGGGTGTATATTTGGGCTCCCTGTGGAAGCCTGAATTTTAACTTCGTGCAATATGGGAGATCATTTTTAAAAATCTTCTTCTTCAGATCCACCAGTCAGAATGCTTTCATATGTGGTATACAAGATCTCTAGGGGGGTCAGATTCAATTTTGTACAAATCAGGTCCCGGAGTTAGTATTCGGGCTCTCTATTGGAGCCCAAAGTTTAACTTCCTGAAATTTGAGGAAATTTCTGTAAAAATCTTCTTCTTCAGACCCACCAGTCAGAATCCTTTCATGTTTGGTATAAAACATCTATAGAGGGTTCAGACTCAAGTTTGTTCAAATCGATTCCCTGGGTATATATTTGGTCTCCCTGTGGGAACCTGAATTTTAACTTAGTGAAATATGAGGAAATTTCTTTAAAAATCTTCTTCTTCAGATCCACCAGTCAGAATGCTTTCATCTTTGGTATACAACATCTCTAGGGGGGTCAGATTCAATTTTGTACAAATTGGGTTCCTGAGTTGGTATTTGGGCTCTATTGGGGAGCCCAAAATTTAACACCGTGCAATTTGAGAAAATTTCATTAAAAAATCTTCTTCTTCAGATCCACCAGTCAGAATCCTTTCATGTTTGGTATACAACATCTCTAGGAGGGTCAGATTCAAGTTTGTTCAAACCTAGACTCTGAGTTGATATTTGGGCTTCCTATGGGAGCCTGAATTTTAACTTAGTGCAATATGTGCATTATCTGGAAATTTCTTTAAAAATCTTTTTCTTCAGATTCATCAGTCAGAATCCTTTCATATTTAGTATACGACATCTCTAGGTGGGTCAGATTCAAGTTTGTTCAACTCGGGTCCCTGGGTTAATATTTTGGCTCCCTGTTTGAGCCCAAAGTTTAACTTAATGCAATGTGAGGACATTTCTTTAAAAACCTCCTTCTTCAGATCCATATATATTTCATATTTGGTTATATAACATCTCAAGGGGGATCAGATTCAAGTTTGTTCAATTTGAGTCCCTGGCTTATTACTTGGGCTCTCTATAGTCAGGAGTGGGGGTGGCAGGGAGAGCATGTTAGGTTCAGGTTTGTTCAAATCCATTCCTTAGTGTTTTTCCATAAAATTTGCCTTTCATGACTTCATTCCTTTGTAGTGTTGATGAACCATGTCTAACTGAATGTGACCCTAAATAAATACTCCTTTGAACCACTTTGGCAGGTGAGCGATTAAGGCCCCTTGGGGCCTCTTGTATTTTGAAAGCATATCTCATTCCATTAACAGGTTATAAGGCCAAAAAAAAAAAAAGGAATTGATTCTCAGGCACCGCCACATTGAAATAAATGGTCCGCGTTGGGCCTTTTTATTTGGACTGTCATTGCACGAAAATGGGAAACAGGGAAATTGAAAAGGGCACATTGGTTTCAAGGCCCAAAACCAACAAATAAACAGGTAAATAGGCACAGGCGTGTGTTATGTATGAGAGGGGAAAGGTTATCGCCATATTATCGAGAGGTTGGACCCACTCGGCAGGGGAATTCAAATGCAAACTTGCAAGTTATGTTTTGCCAATTTGGGATGCAACGGAAATAGGTAAGTTTTCCCGAGTTATCACTTGTTGAATAAGATAAAAGAATAAAGGCAAATTATTATTAAAGATTTAAAAAATACTCGCATTTATTTGTTTTTCGTTGTTTATCATCCCAATGTCTTCATCCCTGTCAAGAAAATTCAACACTTGTTTGTGACTGAAACTTTATAGTTTCAGAATCAGAGCACCATTTGCGCCATAACCTGCGCAGTTGTGTTTTTGCTGGTTTTTCCGGAACGTGACAGGAAAAACCTATATGAATACCCCAACTGCGCAGGTTACAGTGCAAATTGTTGTCCTACATAAGCATTCTTGGTGCTTTTGAAACTAATATACACGGACATATACAGTAAGTATATTTTCGGGTTGGGGGATTATCACTTACTAAAGAAATACAAAAGTCCTAATTCTGCTGACGTTTCTTGAACATAACCAGGGAAAGAGAGGGTAAAACACTGAATGGAATCTGAAATCAGATTTTTCAGTGCAGTTGTGCATCAAGGGAGATTACTCAAAATACACGTGTGTTTCCCAATACGAATGATGTCTTCGTTCAAAGTAAACAGAAATAAAGTCTTTACGGGTTGACACGTCTAGCTTATTTTGTGTATTGAGTTGGGCCTATCCATTTATTAGCTCACCGAAGGGAGCTTAACTTATCACTTGCCGTCCGTCGTCCGTCTTCCGGCGTGAACTTTACATTATCGACTACTCCTCACAAACTACTGGATCAAATTGAACCAAATTTGGTGTGCATTTTCCCTATCATATGCCAATTTGTACAAATAAACTTGCCGCACCTACAGGGGGCACCACAAGGGGCATAACTCTGATAGCACCCATGAATTTCTTTCCAAAATTCAAAAAAATCTTCTTCTTCAGATCCACCAGGCAGAATTCTTTCCAATTTGGTATACATTATCTCTAGGGGGGTCAGATTCAAGTTTGTTCAAATCGGCCCCCTGGATTCATATTTGGGCTCGCTATAGAAGCTCGAATTCGAACTTAGTGCATTTCGGGCAAATTTCTTAAAAAATCTTCTTCTCCAGATCCAGCAGGCAGAATCTTTTGATATTTGGTAATCAACATTGTTGGGGTGGATCTGATTCAAGTTTGTTCAAATCGGCCCCCCTGAATTCATATTTGGGCTCGCTATAGAAGCTCGAATTCGAACTTAGTGCATTTCGGGCAAATTTCTTAAAAAATCTTCTTCTCCAGATCCAGCAGGCAGAATCTTTTGATATTTGGTATGCATCATTGTGGGGTGGATCTGACTCAAGTTGTTCAAATCGGCCCCCTGGATTCACATTTGGGCTCAGTATAGAAGCCCAAATGTGAACTTAGTGCATTTCAGGCAAATTTCTTAAAAAATCTTCTTCTCCAGATCCAATAGGCAGAATCTTTTGATATTTGGTAATCAACATTGTTGGGGTGGATCTGATTCAAGTTTGTTCAAATTGGCCCCCCTGAATTCATATTTGGGCTCGCTATAGAAGCTCGAATTCGAACTTAGTGCATTTCGGGCAAATTTCTTAAAAAATCTTCTTCTCCAGATCCAGCAGGCAGAATCTTTTGATATTTGGTATGCAACATTGTGGGGTAGATCTGATTCAAGTTTGTTCAAATCGGCAACCCTGGATTAATATTTGGGCTTACTACAGAAGCCCGAATTCGAACTTAGTGCATTTCAGGCAAATTTCTTAAAAAATCTTCTTCTCCAGATCCAGCAGGCAGAATCTTTTGATATTTGGTATGCAACATTGTGGGGTGGATCTGACCCAAGTTGTTCAAATCGGCCCCCTGGATTCACATTTGGGCTCAGTATAGAAGCCCAAATGTGAACTTAGTGCATTTCAGGCAAATTTCTTAAAAAATCTTCTCCAGATCCAGTAGGCAGAATCTTTTGATATTTGGTAATCAACATTGTTGGGGTGGATCTGATTCAAGTTTGTTCAAATCGGCCCCCCTGAATTCATATTTGGGCTCGCTATAGAAGCTCGAATTCGAACTTAGTGCATTTCGGGCAAATTTCTTAAAAAATCTTCTTTTCCAGATCCAGCAGGCAGAATCTTTTGATATTTGGTATGCAACATTGTGGGGTAGATCTGATTCAAGTTTGTTCAAATCGGCCCCCTGGGTTAATATTTGGGCTCAGTATAGGAGCCCAAATTTGAACTTAGTGCATTTCAGGCAAATTTCTTTAAAAATCTTCTTCTCAAAATCCATCACGCAGAATCTTTTGATATTGGGTATGCAGCATGCTTAGGTGGGGTGAGATTCAAGTTTTTTCAAGCCAAGTCCATGGGTTCATATTTGGGCTCACTGTGGTAGCCCGAATTATTACTTAGTTCAAAATGAGGAATTTTCTTTAAAAATCTTCTTCTTCAGATCTAGCAGTTGGAATGTTTTGATATTTGGTATGCAGCATCCTTAGGGGGGTGAGATTCAAGTTTGTTCAAGCCATGTTCCTAAGTCCATATGTGGGCTCACTGTGGGAGCCCGAATGATAACTTAACTCAAAATGAGGAATTTTCTTTAAAATTCTTCTTCAGATCCAGCAGTCAGAATGTTTTGATATTTGGTATGCAGCATCCTTAGGGGGGTGAGATTCAAGTTTGTTCAAGCCATGTTCCTAGGTCCATATTTGTGCTCACTGTGGGAGCCCGAATGATAACTTAGTTCAAAATGAGGAATTTTCTTTTAAAATCTTCTTCAGATCCAGCAGTCGGAATGTTTTGATATTTGGCATGCAGCATCCTCAGGGGTTGAGATTCAAGTTTGTTCAAGCCATGTCCCTAGGTCCATATTTGGGCTCACTGTGGAAGCTTAAATTGTAACTTAGTTCGAAATGAGGAATTGTCTTAAAAAATCTTCTTCTTCAGATCTAGCAGTCGGAATATTTTGATATGTGGTGTGTAGCATCCTTAGGTGGGTGAGATTCAAGTTTGTTAAAGCCAAGTCCCTGGGTTCCTATTTGGGCTCACTGTGGGAGCCCGAATGATAACTTAGTTCAAAATGAGGAATTTTCTTTAAAAATCTTCTTCTTCAAATCCAGCAGATGATTGCTTTTGATATTTGGTATGCAGCATCCTTAGGGGGGTAAGTTTCAAGTTTGTTTAAGCCATGTCCCTAGTTCCATAAAATTTGTCTCTCATGATTTCATTCCTTTGTAGTGTTTATGAACCATGTCTAACTGAATGTGACCCCAAATACTTCTTTGAACCACTTTGGCTGGTGAGCGATTAAGGCTCTTTGGGGCCTCTTGTTATTTTCACCATGGACCCTCGGATAGTGATATGAATGAAAGGGCTTCACCGCTGTGACGTTACAAGTGTTGTGTTCGTTCCATACTAAATTGACACCGGATGCTTGCTTCCATTCTCAGTTGTTTTCATTCGAAAATTTCAATCGTAAAAATGCTAATTTCTATCAGAATAACTCACAATGATACCAAAATAATACAAGGGTGGTCAATAATATCTATGGAAGATGACAGTACCTTGGGGAAGTTGGTTAAAAAACTGTTCGTCGGTGGTCTCCATATTCTATAGATATGCTTTGTATTATCTTTGAACTGAAATTAGTTGGTCTGTATGGCTTTGCCTTATTACAGTTTATTGGAGAGTGCCTATAGGCATTCTCCTATAAATTGTCACAAGGTAAAGACATGTGGACAAAATTTGATTCCCCAAAATAACTTGGCCTTCTACCAGTTAATTAAGAAAGACCCACCCACCAGAGGGGTTGAGAATTTGTGTTATTATCTGACAATGTATACACAGATGTAACCTATCTCTCATCCAATTTGGATGATCCTGTCACTAGAACATGCTTGTGAATGAAACTGTTCTTTGCAACCAAACTGTGTCAGTTCATGGGAGATACCCTGACTTTGAATATTCATAGTTCTGCTTTGTAAAAGTTTAAAAGTGAAGTCAGAGTTCCGTTTCTATATACTAAAAGCAAAGAATAAAGAAAAACAGGTTTAGTTTTCAATAAAATGAGTTTTATTTGTATATCATTTTACAATCTGGAAGAAATAAAAATAAAAAGTAAAAATAAAATCCTCCCTCCCTCATTGATTTGAAAATAAAATTGCCTGAGAATCAATTGATTTTTTTTTTTTTGGCCTAAGCTATGTTTTTGAAATAAGTAATGAAAATTTGTAGTTTTCCAAGAATGGATAATGCAAGCATGGTCCTCTATTCATGCTAGGTTAAGGATTAAATCCCCAATAAAGGTCTAAGAAAGTTAAGAATCTGTTTCTCAGGCACTCTTGCATGGTCATTTTGGCTGCTGCATACTCTCTCTTTATAACCAATGCAAACTTAAAAAAATAATAATTAAATGGGTTTTGTTTGAAACTTTACCCAAGTTAATAAAATTGATAAATTTGTCCCCTCAGTGCAACAAAGCTTTGCAATGCTTTAGCATTGCAAAGCCTTTTCTCATTCAAGGGATGAAAGACTCCACCACCCATGCAATTGTGTAGATTATGAGGCCTAAAACATGAATCAAACCAAGAATATGAACTTTTGATGGCAAAGAAATAATTACAAAAATAAAAAATAAAACAAAATAAAAATGCCTGCCCACATGCAATTCTACTTTTTAGGGGCCTAAATAAAAATATACAACCACACCAACAATATAAAGTTAATTTTCAGTTCAGGGAAGACTCAGCAGGAAAATAAAATTTTTTCTTCTTCACTCTTCATGCAGCATTGTTTGAAAACATACATATATCGTATGTATTGATCATTTAATGGAAACTTAACTGTTTTCTCACTTTTTACAGTTCTCCGCAAATACTTCACAAACAAACCAGGGAGCCAACTGCAATAAAATGATTATGATACTGACTGATGGAGGAACAGAAACTGCACAAGATGTTTTCGATAAATATAATCCAAAGGAAAATCTTGATGTAAGAACAAAAACATTCTTTGCTGTTCTCTCATGAATCTCTCTATTCTTTATGACATTCCACCAACTCTCAGCACTCAGTTATCAAAATTATGCTTATGTTTACAGCATCAAACTTTTCTCATGATGCATGTGGATATTTTAACTAATTGTATTTCTAAGAAAGGGTCCTGCTTAGTCGCAACACATCATGGTCACATCACATTTAACCCTTTGCACACTGATGTCGAAATATCTAAATTTCTAGAAGCAAATTTTTCCCATTATGCAACTTATTGAGCTCTGTCAAACAAGACTGAATTGATTAAATTTCGATTCTGACCCACATCATCTGCATTGTGTCTTTGGGCTAGACACCTCATCTCAATTGCCCAAGTAGAAACACAATGGTACAGTGTTCTAGGGTGTACAGCATGCCCATAGTACACATGCCTACAACCGATACTAACACTGCATGTGTGGTGATTCGTAAGTTACTCACTGCTGCTGTTGCTCGGTAATTCTATATGCGTACTCTGCCTTCCTCCCCCTGTAAAGCAGTCTGACATGATTTGACCATAGCTGTTGAAAATGTTGTCCTATAAATAACTCAATTTTGCCTCTTTGGAAAATATACCCCCAAGAAGTTCTCCAAAGAGAACAGACATTGCAGGAATTATTTTTCTGTCCAAAGACAGAAAATTTCAACCTATCTGCATTGCCTTACTGCTGAAACACAGGATGCATAAGCTTGCACTCAATTAGTGTCCTGAATAATGTCTTTTACCATCAGCATCTGCTTTGGCTTTCACATCTCTTCAGAATTCCTTTTAAAAACTTTTTAAACAAAGACTTTTTTGATTGAATTTCAAGATTAAATATGAAAAGTAAACCCTTTTAATCAGTTGGAAGTCATTTCTGGTTACCAGATTGCCACTACAGGTGACCAAGAAGATTCTTAGATTTTCTACTGGGAGCATTTCGGTTCTTAATCATGTTTATTATTGTGAAAATCAGTTATACAGTGTAAATATTTCTTCGAATCTTACCAAAGTAACACAAGTACCTGTTCCTCTTCCTTTCTCTTGGGTGAAAAAGTGAGCAAGTTTTGCAGAATCCTAATAAAAACCCTTTAGGAGACTTAAAATAGACAAAAGAAAACCTAGTAACTGGTATTATGTAAAGAACAGTCACCTTCTGTCTAATTCCCGCCAGTCTGACCCCAAGTCAATTTCCGAATTTTCACAAACAATGGTGGAACCACTGTTTTTTCTCTCTGTATAAACTCTGGAAAAACAGCTGTTTTGGAGGATTCTAATATGGATTTATTAAGACCCACATGAAGAGAACTGATTTTCTGTCAGAAATTGTTCTTTAAATTTCTTAGTCTGAAATCGGGAATGTAACAAAATTTTATCACCTATTTCTTTGCAAAAGATCTTTGGTCCAAAAATGTTTTGTAAGTTAATATGTGTGTTTAAACTCAATTTAATGTATTTATATAGGTGTTAACCACTTTCCTGTAGATCTCCTCTCCTCCTTTATCATTCACTCTGATGTGTTTTTTTGTTGCATGACCAATGTCACCATCTGTTTTCACTCCGCATTGGCTGTAGAACCTGTGCCTTTAACACTGCGTGGGCACTGTTGACAATGATATTTGTGAAGGGTTTATTTTTTCTCCTCTACATTGTTAAAAATCTCAGTTTTTTGTATGTAATATGTTTCCTCCCCCAAAGTAGGGGGCATAGGTTGGCCTAGATACTCAAATTTTTCATTTTTAGCTCATCTGACTGAAAGTCAAGGGGAGCTCAAGTGATCACTCTGTCCATCGTCCATCATGAACTTTACATTATTGACTTCGCCTCCTAAACCCCTGGGCCAAATTGAACCAAATTTGGTATGCATGTTCCTTATCGTACGTCAATTCAAGTTTGTTCAAATAAAGTTGCCATGCTCCATAGGGAGGGAGTGGGGGAAAATGCTCTAAAATTCTAGAAAAATCTTCTTCTCATGAACCAGTGGGAACAATGACTTGATATTTGGTATGAAGCTTCCTTCTCAGGTGTAGAATCAAGTTTGTTCAAATGAAGTTCGTGAAGTGAAGCAGTATTTGCCATCATAATGGGAGGGGCAAGATTTTGGGCCCTGCCCAAAATTTCTATATTCTGCACTGATGGTCCGATTAGAACGAAATTCAGTATGTGGTATTATTGGGTCATAAGTACGTGATTCAAGCTAAAAAAATTTCCCATGTTTCCTGTGGGAACCCCAGGAGCTAAAAATAGAAAATATTTTCAAACGTCCATATTTCCCAAACCACACGGAACAGAGAACTGTTATATGGTTTGAAGCATCCTTAGGACCAGTAGAATTGAATGATAAAAAAAAAATTGCCATCTGTTTTGTTAGCGTGTTTTGTAGGGGGGCATTGAAAAATGCTGAGTCAACATATTTGCAAATATTAAAAAAACATTCTTCTCCAGAACCACTGATCAGAATCTTCTGATATTTGGGATACAGCATCCATAGGGGGGGCAGTTACAAGTGTGTTCAGTTTAAGCTCCTCGGTTCGTACAGGAGCCCAAATCTTAGAGCAATATGAGAAATAAGCTTTAAAAATCTTCATCTTCAGAACCGCTGGTCAGAATGTTTCAATATTTGGTAAACATCATTGTTACGAGGGTCAGATTCAAGTTTGTTTGCATCAAGTCTCTCAGTTAATATTTGGGCTGTCTATGGGGGCCCGAATTTTAACTCAGTACAATATGAGGAAATTTCTTTAAAAACTCTTCTTCATCAGATCCACCAGTCAAAATCCTTTCATATTTGGTATACTTCATTCAAGGCAGGTCAGAGTCAAGTTTGTTCAAATCGAGTTCCTTGGTTAATACTTGGGCTCTTTTTGGGGGCCTGAATTTTACCTTAGTACAATATGGGGAAATTACTTTAAAAATTTCTTCTTCAGATCCACCAGGCAGAATCCTCTCATATTTGGTACACAACATCTCTAGGAGGGTCAGATTCACGTTTGTTCATATCAGACCCCTGGTTTAATATTTGAGCTCTCTATTGGAGCCCAAAGTTTAACTTAGTGTAATATGAGAAAATTTCTTTAAAAATCTTCTCCAGAACCATCAATTAGAACATTTTGATATTTGGTATACAACATCCGCAAGGGGAAAGGGGGTTGGGGGAGGGGGGGGGTGCTTATGGGGTCAGATTCAAGTTTGTTCAAATCAAGTCCCTGGGTTAATATTTGGGCTCGCTATGGGAGCCTAAATTTTACCTACTAGCAATATGAGGAAATTTCTTTAGAAATCCGTTTTTTCAGCTCCACCAGTCAGAATGCTTTTGTATTTGGTATGCAAGATCTTTAAGGGGCTCAGATTCAAATTTGTTCAAATCGGGTTTCTGGGATAATATTTGGGCTCTCCATTGTTGCCCAAAGTTTAACTTAGTGCAATATGAGGAAATTTCTTTAGTTTTCTTCTTCAGATCCACCTGTCAGAATCCTTTCATATTTGGTATACATCTCGGGGGAGGGGGGGGGGGGGGGTACAATATGAGGGACTTTCTTCAAAACTTTTTCTCCAGAACCACCAATCAGAACCATTTCATATTTGGTATATAACATCTCTGGGAATATCAGATTCAGTCCCCGCATTAAAATTTGGGCTCTCTTTGGGTGGGTAGGCAGGGGGGGGGGGGGGGGGTCCAAGTTTGTTCAAATCCTTTCCTAACTGCAGTGACATAATAACCCTTGGAGGTTTGGCAGTGCTGGCCTACAGCCGAATTGAAAGCAGTCGGAAGACCTATGATAATAATCATCTGACATGGACACTAGAGTTATGAATAATTTCATGACATCATTCCTCAGTGGTGTTGATGAACCATGACTAACTGCATGGGATATTCTTTGAACCACTCTATCAGGGGAGCTAATAAGGCCTCTTGGAGCCTCTTGTTGTAATTGTATTTTCTAATATGTATTGGTTTATTGTTAGCTCACCTGACTGAAAGTCAGGGTGAGCTATTCTGATCACTTTTCGTCCGTCGTCCGCCATCCGTCGTGAAGGTGGTGTTTGGGCCTTTTTCTCCCAAACCACTGGCCGCATATTAATGAAATTTCATCTGAGTAGGGGTTATATAAGGGCATTTTGATTTTTTGTCAAATTAGGTTTTGGCTCATATTGAGCAGAGGGATGGGGCAAAAATAAAATACTCCAATTCTTAAAAAATCTTCTTCTCAAGAACCAGCAATAGCAGAGACTTGATATTTGGTATGCAGCTTCCTTTTGAGGTGGAGACTCAAGTTTGTTCAAGAGAAGTTTATCGGGCATTATTTGCCTTCGTTATGGGAGGAGCAAAAATTTTGGCCACGCCTAAAATTTCTATTTTCAGAACCGTCAGGTCGATTTGAACCAAATTTGATATGAGATGATAATGGGTCATAAGTAGTTGATTGATGGGAAAATTTTTTTTCTCATTGCCCCTTGGGAACCTGGGGAGCTAAAAATAGGAAAAACCTTAAAACTGCCTTATCTCCAAAACTACACGGCACAGAGAATTCTTATTTTGTATAAAGCTTACTTTTATCCAGTAGAATAGAATGGTTAAAAAAAAATCCCTATTGGTTTGATCACAAGGTACTTTTTTCAGGACTTTGAAAAAGTGCTGAGTCAGCACTTTTTGACACTTGTAGGCAATGGGGAAAAGATTAAAAAATCTTCTTCTCCAGATCCAGCAGGCAGAATCTTTTGATATTTGGTATGCAACATTGTAGGGTGGATCTGATTCAAGTTTGTTCAAATTGGCCCCCTGGGTTTATATTTGGGCTCAGTATAGAAGCTCGAATTCGAACTTAGTGCATTTCAGGCAAATTTCTTAAAAAATCTTCTTCTCCAGATCCAGCAGGCAGAATCTTTTGATATTTGGTATGCAACATTGAGGGGTGGATCTGAATCAAGTTTGTTCAAATCGGCCCCCTGGATTCATATTTGGGCTCACTATAGAAGCTCGAATTTGAACTTAGTTCATTTCAGGCAAATTTCTTCAAAAATCTTCTCCAGACCCAGCAGGCAGAATCTTTTGATATTTGGTTTGCAGCATTGTGGGGTGGATCTGATTCAAGTTTGTTCAAATTGGCCCCCTGGGTTTATATTTGGGCTCAGTATAGAAGCTCAAATTCGAACTTAGTGCATTTCGGGCAAATTTCTTAAAAAATCGTCTTCTCCAGATCCAGCAGGCAGAATCTTTTGATATTTGGTATGCAACATTGTGGGGTGGTTCTGATTCAAGTTTGTTCAAATTGGCTCCCTGGATTCATATTTAGGCTCACTATAGAAGCTAGAATTCGAACTTGGTGCATTTCAGGCAAATTTCTTAAAAAATCTTCTTCTCCAGATCCAGCAGACAGAATCTTTTGATATTTGGTATGCAACATTGTGGGGTGGATCTGATTCAAGTTTGTTCAAATCGGTTCCCTGGATTTATATTTTGGCTCACTATAGAAGCCCGAATTCGAACTTAGTGCATTTCAGGCAAATTTCTTAAAAAATCTTCTTCTCCAGATCCAGCAGGCAGAATCTTTTGATATTTGGTATGCAACATTGTGGGGTGGATCTGATTCAAGTTTGTTCAAATCGGCCCCCCTGGGTTTATATTTGAGCTCACTAGAGAAGCCCGAATTTGAACTTAGTGCATTTCAGGCAAATTTCTTGAAAAAATCTTCTCCAGATCCAGCAGGCAGAATCTTTTGATATTTGGTTTGCAACATTGTGGGTGGATCTGATTCAAGTTTGTTCAAATCGGCCCCCTGGATTCATATTTGGGCTCACTATTGAAGCTCGAATTCGAACTTAGTGCATTTCAGGCAAATTTCTTAAAAAATCTTCTCCAGATCCAGCAGGCAGAATCTTTTGATATTTGGTATACAACATTGTGGGGTGGATCTGATTGAAGTTTGTTCAAATCGGCCCCCTGGATTCATATTTGGGCTCACTATAGAAGCCTGAATTCGAACTTAGTGCATTTCAGGCAAATTTCTTAAAAAATCTTCTTCTCCAGATTCAGCAGGCAGAATCTTTTGATATTTGGTATGCAACATTGTGGAGTGGATCTGATTCAAGTTTGTTCAAATCGGCTCCCTAGATTCATATTTGGGCTCACTATAGAAGCTCGAATTCAAACTTAGTGCATTTCAGGCAAATTTCTTAAAAAATCTTCTTCTCCAGATCCAGCAGGCAGAATCTTTTGATATTGGGTATGCACCATGCTTAGTGGGTGAGATTCAAGTTTGTTGAAGCCAAGTCTCTAGGTCCATATTTGGACTCACTGCAGGAGCTTGAATTGTAAATTAGTTCAAAATGAGGAATTTTCTTAAAAAATCTTCTTCTTCAGATCCAGCAGTCGGAATGTTTTGATATTTGGTGTGCAGCATCCTTAGGGGGGTGAAGTTTAAGTTTGTTAAAGCCAAGTCCCTGTGGGAGCCCGAATTATAACTTAGTCCAATATGAGGAATATTCTTTAAAAATCTTCTTTTTTTTAGATCCACTGGTCAGGATCTTTGGATATTTCGTATAAGCTTTTCTTTGGAGGAGCAGATGCAACTTGTTGAAATCAATTCTCTGGGTTGATATTTAAGCTACCATGTCAGGTGAGTGCCCTCAGGCCCCTTGGGGCCTCTTGTGTAATCATCATTTTTACCACCAGATTAGGTTAAAAAATGTCAGGTTTTTCTCTCACTTCTGATCTCTGAATGTTTCAGTTAATGGACCTTCTGACCAGAAGTTGCAATATGTTCTCAGTGATTATGTTATTGTTACATCCTTATTGTCATATCTTATATTTTGTCACCTAATGTGTTGATAGGTCGATAATAAATATGTTTTTTTTCCAGGCTTTTCATGATTTCTGTATCACTTTGTCTCTGTCACACGTGGAACTTAACCTGACTGCTTCTATTTTCAGGTTCTTGAATCCAAGATTCCTTGTGTTGCTACCTACGATAGTTGCCAGCTCAAGGAACATCTAGATGACGGCCATATAGACTCATTTCCTGCAATGGAAGTCCATTCTCAAATCTTTTTCTTTAAAAGCATCTCATTGTGCTGGCGGTTCCTCTGGTGTCACCTCCCCTTCCCATCATTGATCAAACTGTTGATGATAACAATTATATTGTTACAGGTCAAGATTCTGTTGAAGTTCTCTCATCGGTGAACTTTTCAGAGATATTCAGGTGTTAAGGCGATCGATGAGACCTGAGATAATAGTTAAAATTAATAGTACTGCAGGATCAGAGCCAGAATATGAAAGGAATTCCTTGAATGGCTATCGATCCGAGTCTGAATGCATGATCAGCTCCACAGTACTATCTAGGGTAGGCTTTACTTCTAAGGATGTAAATCATTCTGTGCCCGATACCAGTGCTAAGGCATCAAGGGCTACCGGTTTTTAGAGCCTACTCCATGGCTCTGGTCAGAGTGTACAGACTTCTTATGTGAACGTTGCATTTGGTAAGGATGCAAGATATGGGTGGAGCTTGCTATACGATTTCTGCCAACGTGTTTAGCAGCACCTTTCCATCAAGCTTATATACTAGGGTAAGCATGACGTCCATGGATGTCAATCATTCTGAGTCTGCAACTGACTGACGCTATGGTGTCAGGGACAACCAGTTTCAAGAGTCGACCCTAAGTCTTGTGTCAGAGTGTATGGACTCACAATGTATTGCATTTGGTAAGTTGCAACATATGGGAGGGTGCTTGCTATACGATTTCTGCCAATGCTTTTAGCAGCACCTTTCCATCAAACTCACATACTAGGGTAGGCTTGTTGTCTATGGAGATGGAGGTCAATCATTCCGGGACCACTGCTGACTGGCAATACAGAGTCAAGAACAACCAGTTTTGAGGGCCTACCCTACACCTCTGATCAGAGTCTATGGACTCATAATGTGAGTGTTGCGTTTACAAGGGTGGAATATAGTGGGGGGGGGGGGGGGGGGGGGTTTGCTATATGATTTCTGCTAACGCTTTTAGCAGCACCTTCCATCAAGGTCACAATCCTAGGGCAGGCTTGACGTCTACGCATGTCATAAATTCTGGGTAGGCTACTGGCGCTATGGCATCATGGACTCCGGTTTTGAGAGCCTACCCTACATCTTGGGTCAGAGTGTATGGACTCATTAAGTGAGCATTGCATTTAATAAGAGCACAACATATGGGGTGCTTGCTATACGAATTCTGCTAACAATTTTAGCAGCACCTTTCCATCCAGCTCACATACTGTTGTTCTTTGTTGTTCTATTCATGAAATCCATTTAGCAGGTTATTTCATATTTCACGCTTTTAGCAACCTCAGTTCTCCGTAATCAGACAGTCTCAAGTGTATTATCCATCTGAGGCACTTATTTCTGGTTTTGTTAATAAGCAAGCTTTCATTGGGTACAGATTAGCAGTCAGGTAGCTCCCTGTCCTGACTCTTTCTCCGATCTTACCCTGCTCTCTCAGGCGGATTGGCATATAACTGATGCATCATTGCCACCTTTAGATGGGTCAGGTGGTCGAGATTCTGTCGCTCATTATACCACATCACGTTTTGCCAATTCTGTTTGGAAGCGGTACTGTCGATTCATCATGTTCATTGGGTGTAATCCATTGGTCTTACTAGTGATTACAGATCTTCTGTTTCTTATCAACCTACTCACAATTGTTTACTACAGGCTTGCACTACAGTGGAAGTCCCTAACTCGGATAAAATTCTCTCTATTTTTGTCTTTCCCAAGCAATTTGGGAAAGAAAGGTGGTGCAAAAGCACCAAGAGAAAATAAGCCAAAACTGGGTCGAGTGCAACCGGCGCAGACCCAGTACGGGACGCTCTCTCCCAAGTACAACTCCACGACTTCCGTTGCCAGTGCACATATACTGTCTCTAAGACTCATTCTTTTTATCATCCGCTTCGTGTCGAGATGTTTCTGCACGCTTATCAGTGTTTGTCCAGCTCATTGTTTGATGATTCCTGATTCATAGTGCATCAGTGTATCCTTTGTATTCTCAGGAACAGTTTTCTTTATATTCTCTTCAATATTATATATCCATAATGTATTTTAATTGTTCTCTCTCGAGTCGCGCGCGAATTTCGTGTGCCATGCGGTTCGGACTTATTATTTTTCACAATTATTGTTAATGCTTAATTTGCAAATTTTTCTAATTGCGTTAGAGTTAGGTGTCAGCGGGGTACCACTCCTACAGTTTTTCTTCTCTCTTTTGAGAGTAGTCATCCTGTTGTGTGGTTCCCGGTCGACCGTCTGGGGTCTTTGTTTCTGTCACCTTTCTCTCTTCTTTGGGGGTGTTCTTCTGTTTTCTGATTTCACCTTCTTTGCTCCTCTCACCTCTATCATGCCCAGGACAATTCCTTGCGGGCAATGTCTGCTGCCAAAGCATGTGGACGATTTACATTCGTCTTGTTCCTCCTGTAATGGGTGTTCGGCCGAGCGGCCATGTGGTGTCTGTGGATCATGGTCATCCACTTTCTGGGCGTCAGTTAATCGTGTCGTTCGTTCTCGTGGCCGTGCCTCCCGCTCCCACGGGAAAGGAGAACATGGTCGTTCGGGGGCTCCCGAGCCGACCTTGTCTGGTGAGAGTTATTCCTCTTCCGTGGGGGATGTGCAGTCTTTTCCTGTGGTGGATACTGCGGGAGCCGTTGAGTGTTCTGGTGAAGAGGTGCCTGGTTCCGGGACTACGGTCCCCCTCCAGTCGACATCTGAGGCTGTCACTAGGGTTGTGACTCCTCCTTCGGAGCCGAGCACGTATACTCTCTCCACTTTTCCACCAGCCTCAACGACTCCCGACGTATCTTCTACTACTGCTGGTCCGTCTGCTTCGTCGTCAGTTTCAGCCGGCCTCGGCTTTTCGCTGCAGGGGACTGCAGGAATGTCTGGTACTGTAGACGTGGGTTATCGGCCTCAGTCTTCCCTGACTTCAACTCGACAAAGTTGGAAGGGGCTGCCGGCCGAACCCACCTCTGTGGTCTCTACACCGTCAAGGTCCACAGTTGTGTCTTTGGTTTCGGATGTTCTTAGTGGAGACACTATGAACTCCGTGGCGTTTCCGTCCACTCATTCTGGCCACAAGACCAGTTTTGGGGGACCAACGCCTTTTGTGCAGCTGGACCTTCTGCCCCGCAGAGGTCCGCGGTGACTCTCATGAGTTCTCGCTATATTGATCCTCGGGGTGCCTCGTACCCCTATACACGTCTGCCTTCAGATGTTTTGGCTGCCGCCCGTCTTCCTGGGTCGGGTGTTTTGGAGGATCGTGACCCTTCGCGACCCTTCGCTGGTTAAGAGGGTCAGAGGTGAAGCCACTTTGCCGGTTCGCTCCCCTGTCGAACCGGCCAGTACGGGTGGTGAGCTTAGGGAGGCCCTCTCCTTACTCACTCAGGTTCTATCTAAGAGCCTTCCTGTTGCTTCCAGCGAGGCAACGAGTGGTTTCCAGTTCTCCTATGGTGCCGCCTCCCGGGATTGGAAACAGGCTGGTTTCTGATTCCCCTGGTGTCCCGACACCATGGGAGGCGTCGGCTGGTTTGCCCACGATGGGCTATGTGTCTTCCAACTCTGGGGAGGAGTCCGACATGCTTGATGTCGAGGGCCAGCAGTCTTTGGACTTGGGGGCAGCTTTTGACTTTGTGTTTGGGTTTCTGCCTGATCTCAAACCTACTAACCAGCCGACAGTGTCAGCCAGGCCACGATCATCGGTCGCGCGCCTACAGCCTATGGAGCAACCTGCTTCTGGGCGCCTTCGACCGTGCCAGTCGGTACAGGTGGTTGAAGCTTTTTCAGCATTGGACTCCAAGCTGAATTCCAAGGCTCTGAAGACTTCGTTCTTCACCAGGGATGACACCTTTTTGCCTCCTGTGCGTTATCGTTCCTACGATTCCGCCAATCCGTCGGTCTGCCAGACTTTGACGGGCCTGGATCAGGACTCCACTTCCCTCGGGCTTTCCAAGCCCAAGTCTGCCGTCATTCCAATGACGACTTTGGGCTTATCTAGAGAGATGCTTGGCATGCTTTCTCTCTCAGATCACGCCGTCTCAGCTTTGGCTGCTTATCTGCCTCCAGATAAGTTTGACGAGGTACAGGCTCCTTTGCGTGTGTTGTCCAAAGCACTTATGCATCTTACTCACACGCATGCCTGTAACACGGCTAATTTGGAATTAGTTCGAAGGGACGCTGTGCTGGACACAGGACGATCCCTTCCCGAAGAGCAGCGTGCTGCTCTACGATCTGCTTCTTTGGCAGGTCCGCAACTTTTCCATGGTTCCGTGTCGACGGTCCGGGATGACGTCCTACGTCATTCCAAAGATCAGCTGCTGTTTCGTCAACTTGATCAGCCTTCTAAGGGAGGCAAGGGCCATTCTAAGCCTGACAAGTACCCTTCTGCTTCCTCTGTGAAGCAAAAGGCTGGTCCTTCTGCCGCCGCCTCGACTTCTTACGCAAGGGGTATGGGTAAAGGTCGGCAGAATCGAGGGAAGTCTCAGGATTCTTCATTTAGTAGAGGAGGTGGTTTCTCCTCTCGCGGGCCTCGTCAGGGCTTGAAAAGAAGGTCCTCACCTCGACTCGTCCCAGGTTGGAGGAAGGATAGCAGAGTTCACAGACCATTGGGCCACCATCACATCCAATCCGTGGGTGTTAGATGTTGTTCGGTCCGGGCTGCGAATATCCTTCCGACGACACCCCACTCTGTCAAGGGTGCCTCTTCCAACCACAGTTCCTTCAGACGTTTTATGTCGGGAACTTTTGTCCACGGAGATTGGCAATCTCCTGGCAAAGGGGGCGATCGAGGTCGTCAAGAACATTCAGTCAGTGGGTTTCTATTCCCGCCTGTTCTTGGTGCCGAAGAAGGACGGCCGACTCCCGACCGGTTATCGATCTGAGTAACCTGAACCAGTCTATCATTGCTCCCAAGTTCAGCATGGAGACTTTCAGGTCGGTCCGCCAATCAATTCACCAGGGAGATTTCGCTGCCAGCATCGAGACGCTTACTTCCATGTTCCGATGCATCGGGCGTCACGGAAGTATCTCAGGTTCGCTTTTCTGGGGCGAGTTTACCAGTTCAAGGCCATGCCTTTCGGCCTCAACCTGGCTCCTTGGGCCTTCACCAGACTGATGTCGCATGTGATAGCGTTCCATCGCACACAGTCCAGGGTGACTACTTCGGCATATCTGGACGATATCCTCCAGAGGCATTCCAATGCTGCCTTACTGGAGTCGGATGTTGCCACTCTGTTGAGCTTACTCACGTCGCTAGGATCCAGAGTCAACGAGGAGAAATCGGACCTGGTCCCTTCTCAGACGTTTTGTCATCTGGGGATGGCTTTCCAAACCCAATTCAATTTGGTAGCGGTTCCCCAGGCCAAGGCTGTGATTCTCTCAGCTTTTGCTCTGACTCTGTCCCAGTCCACGTCCGCGACCGCTCGGAGTTTTCTCCGGCTGATCGGTCTCTGCGGTTCGGTGACGGATCTCATTCCTCTAGGTCGGCTGCGTGTCAGACCTCTCCAACACTTTCTGCTCAGTCGTTGGAGGCCGAATGTAGATTCTCTGGATCAGGTGCATCCGTTTCCGGAATCTCTGTATCCTCACCTTCTTCCCTGGACAGATGTTCAGTGGATTACGCAGGGTGTTCCATTGGACTTACCCACGTCCGATCGCGTTCTGACGGCAGATGCCAGCGATCTTGGATGAGGTGCAACGTTGGATCCTCTCGGTCTTTCCCTACACGGGATGTGGGACCAGGATCAAGCAGCTCTACACATCAACAAGAAGGAGCTTCTTGCTCTTCTTCTGAGTTTCAGGCAGTGGATCTCTCACATGTCGAATCGCCAGGTCCTTCTACTGTCCGACAATTCGACAGTGGTTGCTTACATTCGGAACCAGGGTGGCACGCACTCGGTTCCGATGTACGAATTAGCTCGGGATCTTCTACTGCTCGCTCAGGATGTTCACGCCGGAGTGGTTGTTCGTCACATTCCCGGTCGTCTGAACTTTATAGCCGACTCCCTGTCCCGACAGGGCAGGGTTATTTCCACCGAGTGGATTCTCCACAGGGCAGTGTTCCAGTCGCTTTATGATCTCTGGGGACGTCCCCACATCGACCTCTTTGCGACTCGTTGGAACCATCAGGTGGACACTTTCATGTCCCTGTGTCCCAGATCCTCTGGCTTTTGCCGTGGACGCTCTGTCACTCGATTGGAATGCGGTCTAGTCGGCTACGCCTTCCCGCCGGTTCCGATTCTACCTCAGGTTCTAGCCAAAATTCGAACCTGCAGTTGTCGAATCATTCTGATCGCTCCCCTGTCGCCTCAGCGGGTGTGGATCAATCAGCTCTGCTTGCTGATAGCGGCGGTTCCGGTACGTCTCCCGCTACGTCGCGACCTTCTTTGTCAAGGTTGCCCGAGGAGGTTTCACGTCGACCCGACTTCATTGTGCCTTCACGCATATCTTTTGTCAGGTCCTGTCTCCTCCGTAGAGGTTTTTCGAGACGAGCAGTGGAGTGCATTTCTTCTTCAAGGAGGCACTCCACTGGTTTAACTTGTTCAGCTAAATGGAAGGTCTTCTGTCGATGGTGTGCTGATCACTCTGTTGATTATGCCAATCCTTCGATTTCACAGATTGCGGAGTTTCTTGTATATCTGTTTGATTCTCGGGGTCTCCAGCCTGTTACCATCAAGGGTTACATGCTTTCAGAGACTTTTTCTTATGTGGGGAAGCGTCGTATCGGCACTAATCCTTACCTCTCCAAGCTTGTTCGGCACTTTTCTTTGAAAAGGCCTCGGACTTTGCAGCTTACTCCACGATGGAATCTTTCGTGGGTGCTGCTTTGCTTGGGGAGAGGGGGGGGAGGGAGGTGTGGGGGTGCCGTTCGAACCTTTATCCCAGGTGGATATGCATTTTCTCACATATAAGACGGCTTTTCTGATGGCGTTTGCTTCGGCCAGATGGGTTAGTGAGCTTCACGCCCTCTCGGTTGACCCGGCCTTTTTTAGGAGCTCTCCCAACAGTGTTACTTTTACCACTGATTGCTCTTTTTTGGCCAAGAATCAGTTACCAGATACTACTCCTCCTCCTATCTGTATCAGGGCTTTTCCTTCTGTTGAGGGTAATCGCCCTTTGCTCTGTCCGGTCCGTGCTATTCGCATTTATCTCGATCGGACACGTTTCATACGGAAAGGCAGGAAACGTTTTTTTTCTGTCTCTTATTCCGGGTCAACAGAGGATCTCTACTCAATCCATTTCTCGATGGATTTGTCTTGCTATTCGAACGGCTTACGGTCGTTTAGCAGCTGGCGATTGTATTACCAATCGTATTTCTGCCACGAGGTGCAGGCACTATCCACCTCTTGGGCTTATTCTAACTCCGTCAAGTTGTCGGATGTTATGCAGGCAGCCTACTGGAGAAATGACTCTACTTTCTCCACCTTTTATCTGCGCCAGTTGCAGGAGCAGTCGGAGGACCTTTTTGCCCTGGGTCCTCCTTCTTCTGCTCAGGCTGTTGTCTGCCATAGCCATTAGGCTTCTTGAAGGTCATTTTCAGCCTTGTGCTGTTACTGCCCTTTTTCTGTCTGTGTGTCACACAGGCCTATATGTCTCCTTTCATTGTCCTTTACCAATGATTGCGACGTTATGGTTGATAAGCCTCGGGACCTCTTCCTTCTGCTTCACGGTTCCAGTGCACTGGGGTTATGTGTGGGTTGGTTATGCAATTCCCTCCAGCCTATTGTCTATTCAGCCTGTAGTAAACAATTGTGAGTAGGTTGATAAGAAAGCTAAATTTTATAGCAAATTTCCTTTCTTATTATACCTACCACAATTGTTTACATGGAGGCCCTCTCGTCTTCTTTACGGGTAAAGAATCTTTCCTCCCCGCTGATCACATAACTCTAACGTTGACGGATTCAAAAAGAATGAGTCTTTAGAGATGGTATATGCGCACTGGCAACGGAAGTCGTGGAGTTGTACTTGGGAGAGAGCGTCCCGTACTGGGTCTGCGCCGGTTGCACTCGACCCAGTTTTGGCTTATTTTTTCTTGGTGCTTTTGCACCACTTTTCTTTCCCAAATTGCTTGGGAAAGACAAAAATAGAGAGTATTTTATCCGAGTTAGGGACTTTCACTGTAGTGCAAGCCTGTAGTAAACAATTGTGGTAGGTATAATAAGAAAGGAAATTTACTATAAAATTTAGATTTTTAGCTCACCGTCTTCCGTCGTGAACTTTACATTATCGACTACTCCTCACAAACTACTGGAGCAAATTGAACCAAATTTGGTGTGCATGTTCCCCATCATATGTCAATTCAAACTTGTACAAATAAACTTGCCGCACCTACAGGGGCCAACACAAGGGGCATAAATCTGATAGCACCCATGAATTTCTTTCCAAAATTCAAAAAAATCTTCTTCTTCAGATCCACCAGGCAGAATTCTTTCTTATTTGGTATACATCATCTCTAGGGGGGTCAGATTCAAGTTTGTTCAAATCGGCCCCCTGGATTCATATTTGGGCTCATTATAGAAGCCCGAATTTGAACTTGAAATTTTAGGCAAATTTCTTAAAAAATCTTCTTCTCCAGATGCAGCAGGCAGAATCTTTTGATATTTGGTATGCAACATTGTGGGGTGAATCTGATTCAAGTTTGTACAAATCGGCCCCCTGGGTTCATATTTGGGGTCATTCTAGTTGTCCGAATTCGAACTTAGTGCATTTCAGGCAAATTTCTTTAAAAATCTTCTTCTCAAGATCCATCATGCAGAATCTTTTGATATTTGGTATGCAACATTGTGGGGTGGATCTGATTCAAATTTGTTCAAATTGGCCCCCTGGATTCACATTTGGGCTCAGTATAGAAGCCCGAATTCGAACTTAGTGCATTTCAGGCAAATTTCTTAAAAAATTTTCTTCTCCACATCCAGCAGGCAGAATCTTTTGATATTTGGTATGCAAAAATGTGGGGTGGATCTGATTCAAGTTTGTTCAAATTGGCTGCCTGGATTCATATTTGGGCTCACTATAGAAGCTCAAATTCGAACTTAGTGCATTTCAGGCAAATTTCTTAAAAAATCGTCTTCTCCAGATCCAGCAGGCAGAATCTTTTGATATTTGGTATGCAACATTGTGGGGTGGTTCTGATTCAAGTTTGTTCAAATTGGCTCCCTGGATTCATATTTAGGCTCACTATAGAAGCTAGAATTTGAACTTGGTGCATTTCAGGCAAATTTCTTAAAAAATCGTCGTCTCCAGATCCAGCAGGCAGAATCTTTTGATATTTGGTATGCATCATTTGGGCTCAGTATAGGAGCCCAAATTTGAACTTAGGGCATTTCAGGCAAATTCCTTTGAAAATCTTCTTCTCAAGATCCATCACGCAGAATCTTTTGATATTGGGTATGCAGCATGCTTAGGGAGGGGGGTGGGGCGGGGGGGGGGGGGGGGGGGGGGAGATTCAAGTTTGTTCAAGCCAAGTCCCTCACTGTGGTAGCCCGAATTATACCTTAGTTCAAAATGAGGAATTTTCTTTAAAAATCTTCTTCTTCAGATCCAGCAGTCAGAATGTTTTGATATTTGGTATGCAGCATCCTTAGAGGGTGAGATTCAAGTTTGTTCAAGCCAGGTCCCTAGGTCCATATTTGGGCTCACTGTGGAAGCCCGAATGATAACTTAGTTCAAAATGAGGAATTTTCTTTAAAAATTTTCTTCTTCAGATCTAGCAGTCGGAATGTTTTGATATTTGGTATGCAGCATCCTTAGGGAGGGGTAAGATTCAAGTTTGTTCAAGCCATGTCCCTAGGTACATATTTGGACTCACTGTGGGAGCTTGAATTGTAATTTAGTTCGAAATGAGGAATTTTCTTAAAAATTCTTCTTCTTCAGATCCAGCAGTCGGAATGTTTTGATATGTGGTGTGTAGCATCCTTGGGTGGGGTGGGGGGGGGGGGGGTGGTGAGATTCAAGTTTGTTAAAGCCAAGTCCCTGGGTACATATTTGGGCTCTCTGTGGGAGCCTGATTATAACTTGGGGGGGGGGGGGGGGGGAGTGAGATTCAAGTTTGTTCAAGCCAAGTACCTGGGTTCATATTTGGGCTCACTGTGGTAGCCCGAATTATACCTTAGTTCAAAACGAGGAATTTTCTTTAAAAATCTTCTTCTTCAGATCTAGCAGTCGGAATGTTTTTGATATTTGGTATGCAACATCCTTAGGGGTGTGAGATTCAAGTTTGTTCAAGCCATGTCCCTAAGTCCATATTTGGGCTCACTGTGGGAGCCCGAATGATAACTTAGTTCAAAATGAGGAATTTTCTTTAAAAATCTTCTTCTTCAGATCCAGCAGTCGGAATATTTTGATATGTGGTGTGTAGCATCCTGGGGGGGGGGGGGGGGGGGGGGGGGGGGGGGGGAGATTCAAGTTTGTTAAAGCCAAGTCCCTGGGTCCATATTTGGGCTCTCTGTGGGAGCCCGATTATAACTTAGTTCAAAATGAGGTATTTTCTTTAAAAATTTTTTTCTTCAGATCCAGCAGATGAATGCTTTTGATATTTGGTATGCAGCATCCTTAGGGGGGTAAGATTCAAGTTTGTTCAAGCGATGGCCCTAGTTCCATAAAATTTGTCTTTCATGACTTCATTCTTTTGTAGTGTTGATGAACCATGTCTAACTGAATGTGACCCCAAGTACTTCTTTGAACCACTTTGGCTGTTGAGCGATTAAGGCTCCTTGGGGCCTCTTGTTTCTTGATAGATCTGTGTTTTCTTTGTGATACTCCTATGGAATATGATAGTGCTGCATGGTGAGATTTTAACCATTTTGTCTCCAAGGCAGACTTGACATCCCTGGTTGTCATTCATTTCAGGTCCTTTACTGGCATTTCAGTGATAGGGATTGCTGAGAATGAGAACCTAACAACCTTGGGTAGGAGTTTACCTACTCAAAACGTGAGCGTTATGTCAGATCCCACATGGGGGATGGGGGGGGGGGGGGGGGGGGGGTTGCTATACACTTGCTCCTTCCACATATTGAGACACCCAAACATATAGCCCACTTACTGAGGTACTAGTTGCATGTATATATAGGAAAGCCAGTCTGCAGGTATATAAGTCTACTGGCTTTCACCAACCCTTAGCTTCCTGGTCATGTATTTCTTGGTCAATCATATTATCCAACCGAAGCACTCACTGCTGATTATGTTAATGCACATAGCTTACAGTAAACACAGGTAAGCAGTCCAGCTGCTCCTAGTACTGGCTGGTTCCATGCTTCTTAACCTGCTCTGTCAGCAAAATCTCACATACTTGACTGCTCTGGCGAAACGGTACAAAAGGTATGATGAGTTTCTTTTCAACCTACTCACAATTGTTTACATTTGGCTGTAACATAAGTGCAAGCCCTACTTCGGAACTAACTCAAGATTTTAGAAACTTTTCCAAACGAGCTGGAAAAGTACTTGAGTGCAAAAGCACGAAAAAGATCGAAAAAAGGGTCGAGCGAGACCAGCGCTCGAAATTACAGGTACTCTCTCTCTCTGCACACCTCTTGCGTTTACCGAGCACATGCGCAACAACCTTGACGTCAATTCCTTTTATTTCCGCCATTTGTACATGGTCGGAAATTTTTGTGACTCGTGCTACTTTGCTGTTTTTCTTCGTGAACAACTTATTATATGTGTTTTCTGCATTTAATTGTGTGCAAGTGGATTGTATCCTTTTGTCAAGCTATCCAAATTGTTATTGATTAATGTTATTTTTGATCATTATTGCTTGTTTCTTCACACTTAATCTTGTTTTTCCCCCACGTGTGAACACGACCTTTGTGTTGTTTTCCGTCGGCGGGAAGCTTGATTCCATTATTTTCATTCAAATAATGCCAAAGACTATTCCTTGTACCTCTTGCTTGCAAGTGAAGCATGTGGACGACTCTCATTCCACATGTGTCACTTGCAACAATTGCACTGAGGCCCAATCATGTGGTATTTGTGGGGTTTGGTCCTCTAAATTCTGGGCTTCTGTTAACAAGGTGGTTCTGTCCAGAGCTAGAACCCCTCGTTCTCGGGGTAAGGGTAGCCGTGCCGTAGCAGACATTTCTGCTGGTGCTTGTGGTGACTCTGTCACACAGGATTCTGATCTGTCTTCTGTGGCGAGTTCCTCTGCAACTGTTGACGGTGCTAGTTCAGTGATACCTGACGTGGAGACCGTGGTCTCTTTGTCTTCTGATGTCACTCTTGAGGCATCTGTTTTCGTTGAGAGCTTCTCCGAGGTCAGCTCGGTGACCCTCTCCGATCTGCCTCCTACGCCGTCGACAGTTGCTGAGGAAGTTGTTACTACAGATCCTATTCTGTATGATGGTGGCTCTTCCATCTCCTCTGGGGATGATCTACAGTCTTGGAGGACCGAGGCTGTATCTGCTGGTGTGTCTGTCTGTGTGCTCTCAGCCTCCCCTTGCCTCGTGGTGGGGCTGTGTGGGTTTGCTGTCTGCTCCGTCTAATCTGGCTAGGTTTGCTCCTAGTCGGTTGAGCTGGTCGGTCGCTTCGGCAGCGATTCCTCACCCCTCGAGTGAATCGTTTTTTGTTCCTCCTTCCCCTGCTAGTGTGCCGCCTAGCAGGATGGGGTTGGGACATTGGCATCCAGGGCCTGCTGTTCGGCAGCGGTCAGTGACAGCCCCGGTCAGCTGTCACTCTCGGAACCTTCCTCCGGTGATTCCTCACTGTGTTCCGAGTCTGGGTGTCGATCGATGCTTGCCGTCGGTCTCAGAGGATGGGCAGAGGCCATTGACAGGTTCCTGTCATTCTTGGGACAATCCTCCAGTGTCTTCTCACCGTGTCCTAGGTCCAGCTACCGATCAACGTGCGCCGTCGGTCTCTTTCGAGGATTTGCAGGCAGGACCTTCAGTTTCGCAGAGGTCAGTGATGGCCCCTGGGCGTCACAATCAGGACTATCCTCCTGTGTCTTCTCACCGTATCCCTATTCTGTCTGCCGATCGACGTTCGACGTCGGTCTCTTCTGAGGATTTGGATTCTTCTACCAGAAGGGTCCATTGGGAGGACACTCCGTCGGGCGATGCTGCTGCGACGGATTCTCAGGGTGACCTGCATCAGGCCGTTTTGGCACTCACCTGGTTGCTTTCTGGCAACCCTCAAGTTGGCCTCCTGAGGCACAACCTCCTTTGGTCGGTCGCCGAGATGTCTCGCCTGGCCCCTTGGATACTGCACAGTATTCACAGGAGGTTTCTGCTGGTCAGCCCGAGTTGGGCTACGTCTCCTCTGCAATGGAGGATGACGAGTATCTTGAAGGTGATGGGCCCCTCGTCAGTCTTGGGGCAGGCTTTGGATTTCGTCTTTGGCTTATTGCTGGACGTTCAACCTTCCGACCAGCCATCTGTGACCGTCCGGCCGCGGTCCACTGTGGAGCGCCGTAACCCTGTTGAGCCTTCTAGCTCCTGGGCTTTGCGTACTGTGCAATTGGCTCAGGTTGTTGAGTGCTTCCAGGGCTCAGACGCCAAAATGCGTTCTAAGGCCCTCAAGGGTTCTTTCTTTTCTAGAGCTGATGCTTTTCTGTCTCCATCGCGGTTTCGTGTTTGCGATTCCGTCTCTCCACCAGTCTTCCAAGGGATGACTACTGTGGATGAGGATTCTTCTTCCCTCGGGTTAACTAAACCTAAGTTGGCAGTTCTCCCGATGTCGGTAGTTGAATTTATGGTGGGCCTGTCCTGAGAGATGCTGGGTATGTTATCTCTCGCGGACCATGTCGGCGCTGCCCTGGCAGAGTATTTTCCACCAGGGGAGTTTGATGATGCTCAGGCGCCTTTTCGCATTTTGTCACAGGCTCTCATGAACTTGACACATGCTCACGTCTGTAACACGGCTAATTTGGAGCTGGCACGCCGGGATGCGGCGTTGGATTCTTCTCCATCCCTTCCGTCTGAGCAGCATGCTGTTCTGAGGTCTGCCTCTCTGGTTGGACCTCAGTTGTTCTATGGTTCCGTGGAAGCTGTCCGTAGTGAGGTTCTTCGTCATTCGAAGGACCAGCTTTTGCTGCGACAGCTGGACCAACCTGCTGCTGCGGGTGGTGGTCGTTCCAGGCCTGCCAAGCGTCCTGCTGCATCTGCGACATCGGCTACGCCATCGGCTCCATGTGCTCCTTCTGCTCAGAAGAAGCGCTGACGCGGCCAGGCTCGCTGGCAGTCTCAGACAGGAAAGTCTCAGGACTCTGTCACTTCCCGAGGTGGTGGTTTCTCCTCTCGGGAGCCTCGTCGAGGCCGCAAGTGAAGGTTCTCACCTCGATTCGCCTCCAGTCGGGGGAAGGCTGTCGCAGTTTTATGACTGTTGGACAGAGATAACATCGGACACTTGGGTCCTCGACGTTATACATTCCGGTCTGCGACTATCCTTCCATCGGCACCCCAGTTTATCTCGGGTGCCCCTCCCGACTCGGGTCTCTTCCGATTCTCTACATCGGGACCTTCTGGTGCAGGAGATCAACGATCTCCTCTCCAAAGGGGCTATCGAGGTGGTCAGGAACACCCTTTCACCGGGGTTTTACTTGAGACTTTTCTTGGTGCCGAAGAAAAACGGCCAATTCGTCTTGTCATCGATCTGAGTATCCTGAACGAGTACATTATAGCTCCTCGTTTCAGTATGGAGACTTTCCGGTCGGTTCGACGTTCAGTTCATCAGGGCGACTTTGCTGCCAGTATCGACCTGAAGGATGCCTACTTCCATGTACCCATTCATCTGGTGTCAAGGTAATACCTTCGGTTTTCGTTTCAGGATCGAGTCTATCAATTCAGAGCTCTCCCGTTCGGTTTGAACCTGGCTCCTTCACCCGACTGATGTCACTTGTGCTTGCTTTCCACCGTACTCAGTCGGCTGTGACTTCATCAGCCTACCTGGACGACATCCTCCAACGGCACCTCGATGCTGCTGTTCTGGAGTTAGATGTCCGGCAGTTTCTTTGCCTGCTAGCGTCGATGGGTTTCAGAGTCAATCGCGAGAAGTCGGATCTTCTTCCTTCTCAGCTGTTTCGTCATTTGGGGATAGATTTCGACACTCTTCACAATGTAGTGTCGGTCTCCCATGCTCGGGGCGACGATTCTTTTCGCCTTGACTCGGAACCTGCTTCTGAATCAATCTTCCTCGGTCTCGGCCTGGACTTTCGTTCGGATGCTGGGCCTTTGCAGTTCGGTGACAGATCTCATTCCGCTTGGTCGCTTGTTTGTCCGACCTCTCCAACACTTCCTGTTGGATCATTGGCGTCCGAATGTAGATCAGCTGGACCTGGAACTCGCTATTCCTTGGTCTCTGCTTTGTCACCTCCACCCTTGGGCCAATATTCCCTGGCTGACACAGGGTGTTCCATTGGATCTTCCTTTGGCCGATAGCATCCTTACTGCGGATGCCAGCGATCAGGGCTGGGGTGCGACGTTGGATCCTCTCGGTCTGTCTACTCACGGCGATTGGGACAGCGAGCAGGTGGGCCTTCATATCAACCAGAAGGAGCTCCTTGCTCTTCTGTTGAGTTTTCGGCTTTGGATCTCTCATCTGTCGGACCATATTGTCCTACTTCTTTCGGACAATTCGACAGTAGTGGCCTATATACGGAATCAAGGAGGCACACATTCGATTCCCATGTATCGGCTGTCTCGGGATCTTCTTCTGTTGGCGTGGGATGTGAACGCTCGGGTGTCCATTCGACACATTCCCGGGTGTCTCAACATCCTAGGAGACTCCCTGTCCCGGCGCGACAGTATCCTTCCAACCGAATGGATGCTACATCGGTCAGTGTTTCAGGCGATATTCGAGCAGTGGGGCCGTCCTCAGGTCGACCTTTTCACTACTCGCTGGAATCATCAGGTAGAGACCTTTGTCTCCCCTTGTCCAGATCCTCTGGCATTTGCAGTAGACGCTCTGTCTCTGGACTGGACAGGTTGGATTGGCTATGCCTTTCCTCCTGCACCGATTCTTCCTCAGGTATTAGCGAAGATTTGTGCTTGCAGTTGCAGGATCATTCTGATCGCACCTCTGTCTCCACAGAGGTTGTGGATCAATCTGCTGCGGCCTCTGTTGGCAGATCGGCCGATTCATCTACCTCTACGTCGCGATCTTCTTTCCCAGAGTCATCCCAGGAAGTATCACAACAACTTGGCGAGCATGTCCCTTCACGCCCGTCTTTTATCAGGTCCAGTCTCTGACGTAGAGGTTTTTCGAGACGAACAGTGGAGTGCATTTCTGCAGCGCGGCGACATTCCACTGGCATGACTTATGCTGCGAAGTGGAAGGTTTTCTGCCGCTGGTATGCAGATCACAATGTGGATTACCGTGATCCGTCAATCGCTCAAATTGCGGATTTTCTGGTATATCTTTTTGACTCCAAGGGCCTCCAGCCTATTACAATTAAGGGCTATCGGTCTATGCTGTCTGATACTTTCTCTTATGTGGGAAAGCGATGCATCGGTTGTAATTTTTTTCTTTCCAAACTCATTCGGCACTTTTCTTTGAAGAGGCCTCGAGTTTTGCGTCTTACACCCAAGTGGAACTTGGCATGGGTGTTGCACTGTTCGGAGGGGGCGCCATTCGAGCCTTTATCTGAGACCGATATGCATTTTCTCACCTATAAGACGGCTTTTCTTCTAGCGTTTGCTTCTGCTCGACGAGTCAGTGAGCTTCATGCACTATCTGTTGATTCTGCCTTCTTCAGAAATGAGGCTAACAGTGTCACCTTCACTACTGATTGCTCTTTTCTGGCTAAGAATCAACTTCCTGATTCAGTACCTCCTCCCATCTGCATTCGGGCTCTCCCTGCTGTCGATGGCCGGAGGCCTCTTCTTTGTCCTGTTCGTGCGATCAAGACTTACATTACTGGCACTCAGTTCATTAGGAGGGGTCGGAAGAGATTCTTTCTGTCTCAAATTCCTAAGAGGCAGTCTATCTCTTCCCATTCTATTTCCAGGTGGATCTGTCTTGCAATCAAGCTGGCTTATTCACGCTTGTCTGCGTCGGATCTTGTTTCGAACCAGTTTAATGCTCATGAGGTTCGAGCTATTTCTACATCCTGGGCGTTTTCCAATTCTGTTCCGCTCCGGGATGTTATGAATGCGGCTTACTGGAGGAATGCTTCTACCTTCTCCTCCTTTTATCTCCGCCACCTTCAGCAGCAATCTTATCTTATTCTTTAGGCCCTCTCGTTGCTGCTCAGGCTGTTGTGCACCCTCGTTAAAATTGTTTTTATCGAGGTTGTGCTTCGCTCAGCCTTGTTCTTTTCAGTTGCCTTCTCTCTATCTTCATTACAGGTTTCGCTATTGTTCTCTGCCCTCCTTGCTTTTCTTTCTGCTACTCTTGTTGGTATTGGTTATGTGATTCACCTCCTCCTATTGTTTATTCAGCCAATTGTAAACAAGTGTGAGTAGGTTGAAAAGAAATTAAAATTTTTTAGTAAATTTTGTTTCTTAACATACCTACCACAATTGTTTACCGGAGACCCACCTTCCTTGGGGATATCTTTGATATCGATGCCTCCCCGCTAAATCACAAACTTCTCGTTGGCGGAAATACGGAATTGACATCACGGTTGTTGCGCATGCGCTCGGTAAACGCAAGAGGTGTGCAGAGAGAGTACCTGTAATTTTGAGCGCTGGTCTCGCTCGACCCTTTTTTCGATCTTTTTCGTGCTTTTGCAAAGTTTCTAAAAGCTTGAGTTAGTTCCGAAGTAGGGCTTGCACTTATGTTACAGCCAATTGTAAACAATTCTGGTAGGTATGTTAAGAAACAAAATTTACTAAAAAATTTTAATTTTTGTCTTATTATCCACTCCCTCTTGATGAAGATGCTTTTACTCTGAAAATTCAGGTGCAGGTTAGTGTTGGGTGTCGGATCCGACGAGTGTGGGAAATCCGATCCAAATCCGAAACCGAATCCGAAAGCTCTCCTGAATCCGAACGAAATCCGAATCCGAAATCGGCCCCTAAATCCGACCCGAATCCGAAAATCCAAATCCGAATCCGACAAATCATGTTTATTTTTAGTTATGAATCTTTAAGTCTCACACAACGCAGATTTGTGGAGCGAATGCTGCAAAATTGCGAACATATGCAAGATTCTGCACCTTTCATTTGTGAAGGAGCCTTCCATTAAATTTGTTCATTTATAGTATTTTATACAATTACCCATTACCCAACGGTTTTGCGACAATACATTGAACACATGCACGACTGCACGTATCATAAATTCATAACCGTATTATGTAATTTACGTTCCAAGAATAATATCAAATTTGGTAACTTTGGCAGTTGGCAGTAACACTCACCTCATAGAATATATCATATGGCATCGATCAATTTTGTACAATCTTTGACGGAGAATAGTTGGGTGGGGGGGGGGGGGGGGGCAGACCATCCATTCCCCGATGGGAAGTTTGGAAAATAACCTATATTACTTCGAGCCTTGGGCTATAGCATACTAGAAATTTGCTGAGAAGTGATGAAGAGACGGGTAGAATGTTGAATAAACGATAATGACCATCGACCAACAAGGGCAGTTCCAGGGTTTCTGAATAGAAGGGGCTCCCCACGTGCGAAGCGCCGTGAGTGTGAGTAATTTTGAGATCGACTTACCCTATAACTGAGAGGGATTTAACGAAATCAGCCATTAACTTTCATAAAATTAAGGTGGCGAACAGGCGAAGGCGTCTGCAACTTCGTGGCCTAACCTAACCTATTCCAATTTCTTGGATATGTACGCGACTACACGTGTGTGTGTGTGCCTGTTAGGAGGGCGGGGGAGGGGGGGGGGGTGTTAGGGGCGATATTGCGATAAGTGCAGGTCGAGTGTGATTTGCAATTTTGAATGTCTAATTGTTTATCAGCACTCGGATTGGAGTCAGATTTGTTCGGATCCGACGTGTTGAAAAATCCAATCCAAGCCAGAATCCGATTGCCTATCATGAATCCGACCCGAAACCGAATCCGAAACACAATTGAAAATCCGATCCGAATCCGAATCCATTCGGATTCGGATTCGGATCGGATCGGATTCGGATTATCGGACCCGACGCCCAACACTAGTGCAGGTAGTAAGAGCTATTCATCATCAGTTTACTCATTAATCCTTTAACTCAACCAGACATTGAGCTTCCTCTCAGCCCTCCACCCTCTCCCACAGAGCTAGAGTAAAAGCTAATAGTGGAGGTGGTAGTTACTCTTCCATTAGGCCCCCGATGGGTCATGCTTTTATGGTAGTCACCTTGGATCGCTTCCAATTGGTGTTAGATTATGCCTTTTCCCCTGTTGGTGGTCTACTATCTCATCATATCTTTTGAGAATTTCACTATCAACACTGTGATAGCGACTCTCTTTAGCTAGGAAGTGATCTAGGTCATTCTCAGCCAAGAGGCTATACAGCTCTAAGAACGACTCTTTCTTGTGCCGAAGAGTAATGGTTATATCAGGCCCTTTGTACATAAGTGCTTCCTGAACCTCTTCATATGTGCTCCCCAGTTCATTATGGAGATGCTCTCATTAGTAGGTCTTCTATTCTCGAAATCTCATTTTTCGGCCAGCATCACCATGAGGGATGCATATTTTCACATTCAATTTATCCTCAGTCTTGGATATTTCTACGGTTTTCGGTCCCGGCATTGCATTCTTTTGCAAAACAATGTTCGGTTTCAATTTACCTTGTATATTCCTTTGCTAGTCAAATTCTCTCAGGTTTCTGATCCATTGTCTGACATTTTTAGCTGATGTGCCCTTCATTCCATTCTTTTGCAAAACAATGTTCGGTTTCAGTTTACCTCCTATATTCCTTTGCTAGTCAAATTCTCTCAGGTTTCTGATCCATTGTCTGACATATTTTGCTGATATGCCCTTCATGTTGTTTTATAAGAGACAAATTGATTCCTGAAATTTTCACCTGGTTTATGAATTTATACATAATCTATGACCGTGTGATTTTTTCCTGCAGCTGGGACTATTCTTCTGGATTCCTTCTACTAACACCTTCGATTTGACATGGAATGTATTACGCATCAGGTCTCGGCCCAAGTCATTCTGGCCTCAGACAGGATTCTTTTACCTCAGACATCTCGGTTGGCAGCTCTATTTAGTTGGTGGGACAATGGCCGCTATCTTATTCTATATGGAGTATCTACATATTTCTAACAAACTCTGTTTTCTTTGGTACGTTCGGTCCACCATGTTCAGTTTTAATCTTTATTTTCTCACCTGAATTACAAGATTAACTGTTGGAAGAATTTCAAATGTTTAGTGGTCTACTTTGGCTCCTTTTTTAGGCAGGTTTGAGCACTAATTCAGGTAACATTGCTTTTATCTCAGGAATAAATTCTGAGCAATTTTTGTCTGTCAATATCGGCTTGATTATTCAGTGAAATTAGGACAATTCCATTCTATTCAAGATTAATGATCATCCTTTTAGAATTGTTATCTGCCTCACAGTTGTTACCATTTGGGGGAGGCTTGTGCCTTTTTTGCCCCCTTTCACTGATTATGAACTCGCCTTTCATTCAGATGAATTTAATCTGTATAATTAAAAGGTTTCCAGCTGGGAATGGTTTTTGCTGCACTTCTGGGCTTTTCGACCTTGCTTCTTCACACGTAAAGTTTTATCCGTAACCTTTTGTGATCTAGATCACTTGTCTTGCTCTAATGTTCTGTCCATTTTGACATATTTTCTATCCGTTCGATGTTAATTCTTTCTTAGAAAGGGAGGAAGCAATAGACAGCAATTAAGACTACATTGTAGGCTGTTTAATATTTAGTGTCTTTAGTGTCCATCTTCTTCAGCTCACAGTGTTTGGAGGTGTGGGGGTGGGGGGTGGGCATGCTGTGTGTAAATATAACGTCCCTTTGTTTTATGCACATTACCCTCCTGACAGGTTAAAAAGTTTTATACTGTAATTCTCCCGTCACTTTTTAGCCTATGTAATGCTGACTCAAAGGGACAGGATTTCTAATAATATCACTGTTCATGATGTTAGAACCCTGTCTTCTTCACATGCATTAGCTTATATGTCATTTAATTTTGCATGTTATTCTTTCCCCCTTTTTGTTTTCTATAGATATAATACTTTTCTGTTTGGAACACTATTTTTAGCTCAACTTTGACATAGTCAAATTTGAGGTTTTGTCAAGGTCCATTGTCCTTCCATCAGCAATTCAATACGGCTCGGACTAGAGGCCGTATTTATGCACCGATCTTTACGAAACTTCTTGGGTACCTTTGTTATCTCCGTGGGACGAGAACGAATGTTTTTGGGTGCGGCCTGAAATTCAAGATGGCCTCCAGCAGCCATTTTGTACCGAAATTAGTGCAATCAGTTTTTTGTACAGAATTTCTGTATGAAAGTTCTGATTTTTTGTATGGTTGTTTAGTAACATGGAATACATCACATATAATACAGGTTTTTTAGCTCAACTTGACAAGTCAAGCTGAGCTATTGCCATCACTTCTCGTCCGTCGGCGTACGTACGTACGTACGTATGTTAGTACGTTAGTAGGTTAGTATGTTAGTACGTTAGTATGTACGTCCACAATTTCCTTTGGCACACCTCACAGGTCGCATTTATGATCAGATTACTTTGAAACTTGGCATGCTTGTTTGGGGTGACCTCTAGATGGGAGCTATCGATTTTCTCCAAATTCCGTCAAAAAATGTTGCCACGGCCAACATTCTTAGAACTTAGTTTAGTCAAACCACAATATTTCCCTTTGGCACACCCTACAGGGCACATTTATGATTTGATTGCTTTGAAACCTGGTATGCTTATTTAGGGTGACCTCTAGATGGGAGCTATCGATTTTCTTCAATTTCCGGCAAAAAATGTTGCCACGGCCAACGTTCGTAGAACTTAGTTTAGTCAGACCTCAATATTTCCCTTTGGCACACCCTACAGGGCACATTTATGATCAGATTGCTTTGAAACCTGGTATGCTTGTTTGGGGAGACCTCTAGATGGGTGCTATCGATTTTCTTCAATTTCTGTCAAAAAATGTTGCCGCGGCCAACGTTCTTAGAACTTAGTTTAGTCAGAAGACTCAATATTTCCCTTTGGCACACCCTACAGGGTACATTTATGATCGGATTGCTTTGAAACCTGGCACGCTTGTTGGGGGTGACCTCTAGATGGGAGCTATCAATTTTCTTCAATTTCCGTCAAAAAATGTTGCCGCGGCCAACATTCTTAGAACTTACTTTAGTCAAACCACAATATTTCCCTTTGGCACACCCTACAGGGCACATTTATGACTTGATTGCCTTGAAACCTGGTATGCTTATTTAGGGTGACCTCTAGATAGGAGCTATCAATTTTCTTCAATTTCCGGCAAAAAATGTTGCCACGGCCAACGTTCGTAGAAGTTAGTTTAGTCAGACCTCAATATTTTCCTTTGGCACACCCTACAGGGCCCATTAATGATCAGATTGCTTTGAAACCTGGTATGCTTGTTTGGGGAGACCTCTAGATGGGAGCAATCGATTTTCTGCAATTTCTGTCAAAAAATGTTGCCGCGGCCAACGTTCTTAGAACTTAGTTTAGTCAGAAGACTCAATATTTCCATTTGGCACACCCTACAGGGTACATTTATGATCGGATTGCTTTGAAACCTGGCATGCCTGTTTGGGGTGACCTCTAGATGGGAGCTATCGATTTTCTTCAATTTCCGTAAAAAAATGTTGCCGCGGCCAACGTTTTTAGAACTCAGTTTAGTCAGACCACAATATTTCCCTTTGGCACACCTAACAGGGCACATTTATGATTTGATTGCTTTGAAACCTGGTATGCTTGTTTGGGGAGACCTCGAGATGGGAGCTATCAATTTTCTTCAATTTCCGTCAAAAAATGTTGCCGCGGCCAACGTTCTTAGAACTTAGTTTAGTCAGAAGACTCAATATTTCCCTTTGGCACACCCTACAGGGCACATTTATGATCAGATTGCTTTGAAACCTTTCATGCTTGTTTGGGGTGACCTCTAGATGGGAGCTATCAATTTTCTTCAATTTCCATCAAGAAATGTTGCCGCAGCCAACGTTCTTAGAACTTAGTTTAGTCAGACCACAATATTTCCCTTTGGCTCACCCTACAGGGCACATTTACGATTAGGTTGCTTTGAAACCCGGTATGCTTATTTATGGTGACCTCTAGATGGGAGCTATCGATTTTCTTCCATTTCCGTCAAAAAATGTTGCCACGGCCAATGTTCTTAGTTATACACCCTACAGGGCACATTTATGATCAGATTGCTTTGAAACCTGGCATGCTTGTTTGGGGAGGCCTCTAGATGGGAGCTATTGATTTTCTTCGGTTTCTGTCAAAAAATGTTGCCACTGGCAAAAAAAATGACATTGGTACCAATGATCTTCAATTTTGCCATTTCATTTATAACTTACCAAGTTCAAGTTTGTCAAGTTGAGCTGCAGTGTCATTGACACTTTCATTTCTTGTGCAGAAATTTTGCAGATTAGATGAACTTTGATTTATTCAGTGCTACTAATACACAGTAAGTACACATGTCAATACGGCTCGGGCTAGGGCCTGCATTTATGAACCGATCTTAACAAAACTTCTTGGGTACCTTTGTTATCACCTTAGGATGAGAACAAGTGTTTTTGGGTGCGGTCCAAAATTCGGGATGGCTGGCGGTGGCCATTTTGTACCAAAATTAGGTACAATCAATTTTTTGTAGAGAACTTCTATATGATGGTTCTGATTTGAATAAATTTTTGTATGAATGTTTAGTAACATGGAATACATCACATATAATACAGGTTTTTTTCTCGTGCATAAATTCTTCAAATTAGACAAACTTTGATTTATTCAGTGCTACTTATACACATTAAGTGCACATTTCAATACGGCTCTGGCCTGAGGCATCTAACTGTCACCCACCTTTACAATACTTTACCTGTACGTTTGTTACAGGCTACGATCATTATTTATGTACAGACCTTTACAATATTTTACATGTACCTTTGTTATCAGGTCATTACCTAGATGTGTGTCATTGCTGTGTCATATACTATACTATACTATACTATACTATACTATACTATACTATACTATACATGTACATGTCTTATACAAGTTGAGCGACAGTGTCATTGACACTTTCATTATTGTTACCATTCCAGGTGGTGATGGTATAATTACTTCACTATGGGATGGATGGGGGCGCAGTGACTCAGTTGGTAGAGGTGCAGGCTGCAAGCCGTGAGGTCCTTGGTTCGAATCCTACCTGCGGCAATCGCGTTGTGTCCTTGGGCAAGACACTTCACCCCCATTGCCCACGTGGGGGCACGGTGACACTGTGTACTAAGGCGTACTGCACGTCGATGGTGCACCTGTCTTCAACCAATGCAAACCCTGCTTGTGTGGAGTTAGTATGTTGGGGAGCTGACAGTTGCTTGCCGTTGCTCGGTGGTTCTCTCCAGGTACTCCGGCGTCCTCCACCCCTAAAACTGTCATGGTCATGATTAGCGATTGTGAAGAAATTTGTGACCTTCAACACCAATAAATAAATAACTATGGGATGGATATAAATTACTATTTTGTTACTTGGTTGAGATACAAGTGTATAAAAAATGAAGCCACTTGGTTCATATTTGGGCTCACGACAGGTGCCCAAATTTTTGTCCTTGTCCCCTGAAAAAATTGGAGGGGGCGGGGGGAACTATTAAAATAGCCGGTGTCCGTCTGTCTGTGCGTCTCTGTCTCTGCGTCCATCCCACTTTCGTTTCCCGATGATAACTATAGTTATAGTTGGCCAAATCAAATGAAATTCGAAATGTAGGTGTATCAACATAAAATACAGGTCAAGTTTGAATCGGGGTGTGGTTTAATAATTTTTACCACAGTTATGTCCCTTTTTCGACTTCAAAAATTCATTTCTTTTGATTTCCCGATGATAACGTCAGTGATGGTTGTCCAAATCAAATGAAATTTGATATGTAGGTTTATCAACATAAAATACAGGTCAAGTTCGAATTGGGGTGCAATTCGACAATTTTTGCCACAGTTATGCCCCTTTTTTTTACTTCAAAAATTCATTTTTGGGGGGTTTCTCAATGATAACTTCAGTGATAGTTGTCCAAATCAAATGAAATTTTGTCTGTAGGTGTATCAACATAAAATACAGCTCAAGTTCGAATCGGGGTACAGTTTGACAATGTTTGCCACAGTTATGCCCCTTTTTTTACTTCAAAAATTCATTTTTTGGGGGGTTTTCCGATGATAACTTCAGTGGTAGTTAGCCAAATCAAATGAAATATGGTATGTAGGTGTATCAATGTAAAATACAGGTCAGGTTCGAATGGGGGTGCAGTTTGACAACTTTTTGCCAGAGTTATGCCCCTTTTTCGACTTAGAAAATTCTTTTTTTTTTGGTTTTCTGATAATAATTTTAGTTGCTGTTGTCCAATTCAATTAAAATTTTGTAGGTGTATCAACATGACTTGCTGACTTTGAGGTGTAGACTCAGATTTGTTCAAGAGAAGTTTGAGGGGCTATATTTGACGTCGTTATAGGAGGGGCAAGAATTTTTGCCCCTCCCAAAATTTCTATATTTTTATACTGTACCAATGACCCAGACATAGCTGGTGCTAACTCTTAAAATATAGGGCCAAACACAAATTTTGCCCCCCAATCCCCAAAATTTGCATCTAAAACTAAAGAAAACATGTCCTGAGAGGCCCTCCACACTTCGCCCCTACTGCGCATGCGCAGTGTCAAGGACGTTCCGAAATTGGCGCCATTTATCATTCTAAGTTTGGCCCTTCATCAGTTAACATCTGACTGATCTTTGTGCTTTTAAATCTCAGTTTAAATGATGCCAGACACATAAATATTAGTGAAATGGTGATTCTAAGGAGGATAGAAAAGGAGGAGAGGAAAAGAATGTGTGACAGAATATTATCAGGGCTGTAACTTAAAATTTTTTAATGAAATTATGTTAAGTTACCTATTTTCAAGGCAGCAGCCATTTTGTTGTCATTCTGATTATTTAGTTACACTGTTTTTACAAGTGTTTTTCCTCTCTCCCTGTCCTTTAAGTTCCCCCTTGCTATTCTCCCATGCTTTTGGCATAATTTCTGTAATTATTATTACTAAAATTTCTTGGGAGTTTAGCTGAATAACAGAATGAATTCTGTTCTTTCCCCATGTTTACGTCTTCACCTACGGGTGGTTAGGCGTTGTGTTCTGCATCTACCATCTGATGTTCTGCAGTTTCTTCCCTGGAAGTCTCTGTTTTGCATCAGATGGTGTATTTTGGTAACTGATTTCGGGCCTGGGTGCCTGGAGTCTTATTTTAGTGTTTTTACACTCATTGTTTACATTTACAACAGCCCTCTGTGTGAGGGGGGGATTTCTAAATAATAATATCTTTATGTTATTTCAATCATAACTAGATACATTATTATTGTTCGTAAGTGTTGAATAAATTGTTTAAAATATTTTTAAAATTTTTGTCCACACTTAGGCTTGGGATCCATTGGGGCTCAACGTTACTTTTCAGAAACTTGGGCTGTTCTGAAAAAATATTTTTTCAAAATATTTTGATTTCAATTATTTTTTCTATATTAATGGATCATATTATTATTATGTATTTTGATTGCCAGGGGTTAGTGCGAGTACCAGGACTTGTTTTCTTTTCACATTGAAAGGATATTGATCAATTGTTTTAAGAGGAAGTCTTCCTCTGACCTTATTATCATTCTATATGTGGTCAGTGTACTCGCATTAACTCCGGTTCTGTATCGTATGATTTCGATGACAATATGGGAAGCGTATGTCACGGTATGTTGTTGGGGATTTGGACACTCCGGTCCTTTCCCCGCAGGGTCACTCTACTTTATCAATTTCTATTTCAGACGATCAAGATTAGGGTGATGTATCTGTGATGTCTTCCAACAGTGTGCCTCCGTCGTCACAATTAATGAAGGGCTAGCGGAAAAGTGCTCATGTAATACGCCAATTGCCTAAGAGGACCCTAGTAGGTTCGACGGCCTTTGACGTCCGCTAGCTCGCCCGGTGTAGCGTCCATTCACCGAATGGTTCGGCAGCCGGGTTCGTCCGTTGCGGTCTAGAAGGAATTTTGGGGTGATGCGAGCACTATAAAATTAACTTAATGCACACCCAGTGACGGCGGATCGGAGGGAGAACGGAGGAAGCCTTTTAGTCCGGTTCATAGCTCGTTCCGGTCCATCCGGACGGCAAGCGAGAGAGGCCCCTCTCTCGTTCAACAACATCTGGCCCCAGATGTTGTGGTACAAATGTGTCGTTAGCGGAGCATACGTCCGTCGCTCGGGACGCTCCGTTGTATAGGCAGTCCGCTGAGACTGCTAAGGCTTCCTCTTCTCGTCAGCGCACACGACCGCACCTTGGCTGCGTGACCGCCGATATATTACCAGCTTCGCCGATCAAGGATTCTTCGGCGACCAGGTCACACCATCCGGCAGCCAGGGATTCGAGACCGATGGACTCCGGACGTTCGCATAGGAAAAGTATGCGGGAGCCATCTGATGCGGAGCTGCCCTCGGCGAAGCAGCGATAGACTGCGCCTCCGCAGGTCTCGACGCCGGACATTCTTGTGCACATAGCACAGCTTATCGCAGCATCCCAGCAGCCGACAGAAATGGTGTCGGATTGAGAATTATCCGACAGCGCTGGGTCGGTAGCCGGGGACTCGAGGCCTGCAGACTCCGGACGTTCGCATAGGAAGTATGCGGGAGTCAACGTACACGGAGCTTCCAGCGGCAATGCATCGTAAGTCCGCTACTGCACAGGCCTCGGGAACGGACGTGCTTTCCTTAATAGCACAGTTTATCGCAGCATCCCAGCATCAACTGAATCTGTCGCATATATTTTATCCGACGATGCTGGGTCGGGACGCTCCGCGGAAGCGGGTACGGACGTCCGAAAGTTTCATCCGGTCCGACGGGATACCGAAAGGGATTCGGTGGATTTCAAGCTTTCCCTTTCGGAACAACATATGCTGCGATGCCGGATAAGAAACTGATAGCGTCGATGGACTTAGAAATTTTTGGTTCGGTTCAGGGACATCGTCCCTCAGTTCCGACATAGTCCAATAATGTCACACAAACTTTCGAATTATTGAACGACGCTATATGTATTATTATTTTATGCTTGCTATCCAAGCATTTCTGGTTTCTTGTTCGAAGAGTTATGGAGATGTCTTTCAAAAGTGTGCCTCTGTCGTCATAGTTAATGAAGAGTTAGCGGCAATAAGTGCTCATGGAATATGTCTATCGCTTACGGAGTGACATTCGCTAGCTCACCCGGTGTAGCGTACATTCATCGAATGGTTCGGCTGCCGGGTTCGTCCGTTGCGGTCTAGGAAGGAGATTTGGGTGATGCGAGCACTTTAATTACTTTAGTACTCACCCAGTGACGGCAGATTGAGGACAGATCGGAGGAAGCCAACAACATAGGGGACCGCATGTTGTGGTTCAGATATTTTACATTCGGAGCATATGTCCGTTGCTCGGGACGCTCCGTTATATTGACAGTCCGAGAGACTGTCTTTAATGCTTCCTCATCCTCACAGCAGGGCACACGACCGCACATTGGCTACGTGACCTCGAGTATCCGATCAGTTTCGGCATTCAGTGATTCCACAGCGAATAGGTCGCGCCATCCGGTAGCCAAGGGACACGAGGCCTATACACTCCGTTCGCTCGCATATTGGAAGTATGCACGGGGTAACGATCTCGGAGCTTCCTGCGGCAATGCATCGTAAGACCGCTGCTCCTCAGGCCTCAGTGACGGACGTGCTATCCGAGTTGGCACAGTTGTTTCGCAGCATCCCAGCAATTGACGGTTTCTCGGTCGAATCAGGAATTATCCGACGGCGCTGGGTCAGTGCGGTCCGCGGTTGCATCAAGCTACGGACGACCGAACGCTTTATAGGGTTCGACAGGATGGCGAAAGGGATTCGAAAGATTTCGAGTTTTCCCTTTAGTAGTATCGGAAGATGCCTTTCATATCTTCTGGCATTTCTTCCAGTGATTATTTTTCGGACTTCATTGCTGCGATCTTGGATAAGAGACTTATAGCGTCATTGGACTCGGATTTTTCGATCGCTACAGGGACTTTGTCCCTGACTTACCGACGCAGTCCAATATTGTCATTACAACATGTGTTTTATTTTTCGACGCTATATATTTATATATATATACAAGACGGCTACTAAGCATGATAGTTTAGTGGCTCATTTCTGCCATTTTATCTTTTTTTACATATAGTTTATTTTGGCAGAGCAGGGCATACCGAGAGTTCATATGCGTCTAGACGGTGTGATTAAAGACTGCATATATTCTTTTTCACCGTTTATGTCTTTTCCAATTTCAATGTTGGGAACGACATTATGTATATTAGACTTAACTTAGACGCTTTATTATACGTAATCCGCCTTACTGAGGCGTTATCATTACGTCTTCAAGAAAAGATTTACGGGATATTATTCTCAATGTAATTTCTTTTGAGGGCAGTAGTTTGTTCACGTATAACTCCGCCCTTCAGTGGCTGATTGGAGTTGGTTAGAGTTGGTTAGACGTGATGCAGCCCTAGCTACATCCACGCGTGGATAGTAGGTTAAGAACTCTCTCAGAGTCGCTTCGTTCTCGGAGGAGCTTCTCTTCGACGGCAACTTTCCGGCAATCCATGAATTGCTTGATTTATACATTCTCTTGTCTATCTAGTGTTACAAGAGATTCAGACTGGGGCAAACATTCGGTGGTTGACTCAGAGAGTGCCGCCGCAGTTGCCGGACCCGAGTGTGGCTGTTATGACGGTTGCCAGTCAAACAGATTGGGATATATACTGATCCCTACGGATTCGAAGTGCCAGGGTCTTTGGGTTCCGCAGTCTTTTAGCTATCAGTTAACTTCCGCGGAATAATGTTTTTTAGGCTTGCTTTATGTCATTGCATGAACATTATTCAGAAACGCATGCCCAAATTCCTGTCCTTTAATTCGACAGTAGTGGCGTATCTCCGGAACCAGGGAGGCACTCTTTCGTTTCCGTTATTCAATTTAATGGAAAGAATCCGTCTGTTGGTTATAGTACACCAAGTTCAGTTTTGGTCCGTCATATTCTGGGTCGTCTGATTGTTTTATCGCACTCCCGTTCTCTTACGGGTCGCTTGTTGCTGTCAGAATGGACTCTCAACAAACAAGTATTCAATCAGATTTGCTATCTATGGGAGCGCCCAATGATGTTTTATTTATGACACAGCTGGCTAATCAATTGCAGACGTATGTGTTGGCTTGTCCAGATCTCTGAGCTAATACTGTTAACGCTCTATTGATCTATAGGACAGAATGATAGGATACGCGTATCCTCCGGCGCTGTTGTTTTTAGCAGGTATTGCTAAGATAAACAACCACAATACATTTCTGTTGATAGCATCTCTATCTTCACAGAGATCATGAGTAATTTACTCTCTTGTCTACTGTGGATCTTAACGTGAAATCTTCCTCTATGTGAGGATCTTTTTTCACTGGGTAAATCGTGTCATCTTTATCACAACCAGCAAGGTCGCAACCTTCATGTATTCCGTTGTGTGGTCCGTATTGCATTGTAAGCACTGTACTGGACGAGCTTTGGACGCGATTTCTTACTATAGGAGATCCTCTTCTTCGCTATTCTATGCGACTAAAGTGGAGGCTCTTCCGTCGTGGTGTAGGGATCATTATGTTCATATGGTTGATCCCTCCATACTACTCATTGCTATTTTTTAGTATACTTGTTTCACAAGATCTACTGCAGCCTGTTGTTATTTAGGTTATAGGTTTATGTTACCTCATACCTATGCACTCTACGATAGTTTACAATTGAGTCTTTTGTCTCTTTATCTAAGTCAGTTAGTAACTTTTTGATAAATAGACTTAGAATCTTTAGATTAAATTCCTATACGGATTTTAACTTCAGGTTCTTATTTAGCTAAGTAATCATTTGAGCCTCTGGAAACAGTAGTTTTCAAATTCTGACCTTTTAGACAGTAATTCTGTTGGTTTCTCTTTTACTGTAGAGTCAGTGAGTTTCATGCACTATCGATGGATGATTTTCACTTTCATAGTTTCGGAATCAATACTTCCGTTACTATTTAGGTTGGATTGTTGCATAAGAGTTAGGCTCCTATTATCCGGAACCTATTATTTTAAGGTCCTTCCGTCTTCGTATGGGCATAGGCCTTTACTCTTTCCGGGTACAGTTTATGTATTTATAAACAGATATCTGTTTATTACAAGGGCGTAAGCTTCTTCTGTCTTTGATGTCTAGTAGAAGGACGTTACGCTCCATTTTATTGTTAATGGATTCTATTAACTAGCGTACTGCTTATGGTATATCATTGGCTTAGCAGTTGTGCTTAAGATTTCGGCTCATGAAGTAAGAGTTCTTCTACTTCTTGGGCTTACATTAATAGTGTTCTATTATAGATTTTTGAAGGCTGCTCATTGCGCTCAGCCATCCATTCATGAATTTTATCTCAGAAATATCGAGTCCATTTCTGGAGGCCTCTATTGTTAGGTCTATTATCTACTGCTCAGAATGTCATTCACTTAACAGTTGCTACTATAGCTAGGTAGGCTGTCTGTTTCGGCAGTGTCTCCGTTCGGCTGCCCTCTTCGCTCTGGGCTATTTGACCCAGGGCAAGAAAAAGGGGGGGGGGGGAGGGTGTTCCCTTGGGTCACCTGTTTTTACTATGAAAACAAGGGGATACCTCCTCCGGAGTTAGTAATTCTGAGCTGTTATTGGGATGGTTGTTTAGTGAGAAGTTTAAGTTTATAAAATTCATTCAAGTCTTAGTTTTTAAAGTATAGCTTTTGAATATTGCATATGTCAACGGACATGATTATGCAATTCTCACACACTTTTAGGAGTATAAGAGTCTCTATTCTCTAGACTTACTTTATTATTGGCTTACTTTAAAAATTATTAGTATAAGGATTATTGGATATTAATAGAGTACATGGATGTATGAAGCTCAATTTTTGGAAGGTGTTGTATCTTTCTAATTTATCATAAATAAGAAAGATACATGTAAGGCCTATTACTTCTTTTCCCTACAGGGGATGACTCTATTTTATTTTATTGAGCATATTCCATTTTGCTCTATGTCCTTGGCCCTCCAGCCTTTTTACTATTCAGCTATGTCTGGGTCATTGGTACAGTATAAAAATGTTAAAAAATTTATAGTAATTTATATATTTTTTATACTTACCAATGACCCAGACGGGGATGGCCCTCCCAGGAGTTGGGAACTCTTGCCTCCCCGCTGAGTACATAGCGCTTACCAGGCACTGGTTATTAGAATGATAAATGGCGCCAATTTCGGAACGTCCTTGACACTGCGCATGCGCAGTAGGGGCGAAGTGTGGAGGGCCTCTCAGGACATGTTTTCTTTAGTTTTAGATGCAAATTTTGGGGATTGGGGGGCAAAATTTGTGTTTGGCCCTATATTTTAAGAGTTAGCACCAGCTATGTCTGGGTCATTGGTAAGTATAAAAAATATATAAATTACTATAAATTTTTTAACTTTCCAAACCGAGAGGCAGATTTGGACCAAATTTGATTTGAGGGCTTATTGGGTCATAAGTACTTAATTTATGCCCCAATTTTTTTTTCTGTTGCCCCATGGGAACCACAGAAGCTAAAAGTAGGAAAAAATTAAAACGCCCATATCTCCAAAACTACACGGCTCTGAGAATTCTTATATGGTATGAAGCTTCCTTATGACCAACAGAATGGAATGGTAAAAAAAAATTGCTATCGGTTTTATCATGGGGTACTTTTCTGGGACTTTGAAAAAGTGCTGAGTCAGCATTTTTTTAACACTTGTGGATAATGGGAAAAACATTTAAGACTACTTTTCTCCCAAACCACTGCTCCAAAAGTTTTCAAATTTCACATATAACATCTTTGGAAGATTGTTTCACATGTTTATTGAAATCAATTCCCTGGGTCCATATTTGGGCTCTCTATGGGAGCCGAAATGTTTAACTTAGTGCAGTATGAGGAATATTCTTTAAAAATCTTCTTCAGATCCACCAATAAGAATCTTTTGATATTTGGTATGCAGCATCCTTAGGGGGGTGAGATTCAAGTTTGTTCAAGCCTAGTCCCTGGGTTCACATTTAGGCTGAAAATTTTGGGTCCCATTCCAGACTTAGAAATTTTGGACTAAAATCCGGAAATTTTTGTTTTGTTTTTTTATGCGTTTCGGTCAATTTTAAGACAATAAAAAACATTTTTTTTTTTACACTGAAAATTTGGGGGCCGGTGGAACCAAAATCTGGAAATTAGTTTTTTATGCGTTTTGGTAAATTTTAAGAAGAAAAAACAATTTTAGGCTGAAAATATTTTGTTTGGGACTTCAAAAATTTTCGAACAAAAATTTAAAAAAATCTGTTTTTTTGTGCGTTTATCTCAATTTTGGGACGTAAAAGTGCAGGAACTGAAAATAGAAGGAAATTCCTGTGTATTGTGTGGGCACAATCACTTCATTTAGTCGGTATATGCTTTTCTTAGGAGGAGCGTATGCAGCTTATTCAAGTCAAGTCCCTGGTTTGATATTTTAACTACCATGTCAGGTGAGCGCCCTCAGGCCCCCTGGGACCTATTGATTATTTAACTTAGGGCAGTATGGGGAATGATCTTTAAAAATCATATTCTTCAGATCCACCAGTCTGAATGCTTTGATATTTGGAATGCAACATCTTTACGTGAGTCCGATTCAAGTTTTGTTCAAATCAAGTGCCTGGGTTAATTTTTGTGCTCCCTATGGTAGCTCAAATTTTAACTTAGTGCAATATGAGGGAATTTCTTTAAAAATTTTCTTCTTCAGATCCACCAGTCAGAATGCTTTCATATTTGGTATACAACATCTCTAGGGGGTCACATTCTAATTTGTTCAAATCAAGTCCATGGGTTCATATTTGGGCTTCCAATGTGGGCCCAAATTTTAACTTGGTGCAATATGAGGGAATTTCTTTAAAAATATTCTTCTTCATATTCACCCATTAGAATCCTTTCATATTTGGTATACAACGTCTCTATGTGGGTAAGATTCAAGTTTGTTGAAATTGGGTCCCTGGGTTAATATTTGGATTCTTTATATTTGGTATACAACATCTCTGGGGGGTGGGGGAGATTCATATTTATTCAAATAGGGTCCCTAAGTTAATATTTGGGCTCCCAGTGGTAGCCCAAATTTTAACTTAGCACATTATGAGGAAATTTCTTTAAAAATCTTCTTCTTCAGATCCACCAGTCAGAATGCTTTCATATTTGTTATTCAACATCTCTAGGGGTCACATTCTAATTTGTTCAAATCGAGTCCCTGGGTTCATATTTGGGCTTCCAGTATGGGTCCAAATTTTAACTTGGTGCAATATGACGGAATTTCTTTAAAAATATTCTTCTTTAGATTCACCCACTAGAATCCTTTCATATTTGGTATACAACATCTCTGTGTGGGTAAGATTCAAGTTTGTTGAAATTGGGTGCTTGGGTTAATATTTGTGTTTCCTATGAGGGCCCAAATTTTAACTTAGTGCAATATGAGAGAATTTCTTTAAAAGTCTTCTTCTCCAGAACCATCTCTTAGAATGTTTTGATATTTGGTATACAACATCTCTAGGAGGGTCAAATTCAAGTTTGTTCAAATTGAGTCCCTGAGTTGATATTTGGGCTTTTTATGGGAGCCTAAATTTTAACTTAGTGCAATATGAGGGAATTTCTTCAAAAATCATCTTCTTCAGTTCCACCGGTCAGAATGCTTTTGTATTTGGTATACAACATCTCTAAAGGGGAGATTCAAATTTGTTTAAATCGGGTCCCTGGATTAACATTTGGGCCCTTCTATGAAAGCCCAAATTCCAGCTTAGTGCAATATGATGAAATTTCTTTAAAAATCTTCTCCTTCAGATCCCCCTGTCAGACTGCTTTCACCTATTGGTATACAGCATCCTGTGGAAGGGAAGGGCTCAGACTCAAGTTTGTTCGAGTTAAGTTCCTAGGTTGATATTTGGACTCCCCAAGTTTTGCGTTACTGGAAATTGGGGCATTATTTCTGTGGTAGCATCCCAGTACTAGAAAAACAAAATCTGGCATGGACACCTGAGTTATAAATAATTAAATAACTTCATTCCTCTGTTGTGTTAACTAGCTATAAATGCTAATTAATTCCTTCTTTAAACAACTATTGTCAGGTAAGAGCCTCAGGGCCCCATGGGGCCTCTTATTTTTATTAGGATTCTCCAAAATTTGCCCTCTTTTTCACTCGAGAGAAAGAAATAGGAATAGGCACTTGTGTTACTTTGGTAAGTATAATAAGAAATAAAATTTGGTATAAAATTTTAATTTTTTTGATTAACATACGCTGGAATAACTGCTTTTCTCTAAATCGATCTTCACTTGGAAAATGGGACACAGATTTTGACTTTTTCAAAGAAAATCCTTACAAGGTCTGAAAGCAGTCCTTCTGATAAGATTAAGCCAAACTGGATAATGAAGTGTTCAAAGGTGCATGGTGATCTTGATTAGTAATCTTTTTTCATTACTTCTGCAAGATTCAGTTTCCCATCTTCCACTTATGGAGACAAGTTCAGATTCTAAATTCTCACAAGTATTTTAGTGGTTAGGATATAGTCATGATACTTCTAACATGCCAGGAATGGTTACAAATGGATGGTGAATACTGAGGAATGAATTGTATCCTTCCTACAGTGGATTTTCAAGTGGGAATATGACTTAATTGGGAGCAACAAACATCAGGAGTCCCCAATTTTCATTTTACTTTGGCTTATATTCTGCATATGAGTTTTAAAATTGCCTGTAAGTCCTTTTAATTCCTGGCTCTTATATTCCTCAGTTACTTTATAAAGAATTTTTTTTCGGCGATATCATTTACCAGTTTGATGCTTATGTGAACATCATAGGATGAACTGCATTTTCTTGGTATATCATATCTCATTAATCCTTTTAAGTATAAAGAATTGATTCTGCACTTTACTTGAGACTTTAATGCCCAACTTCCAGTTTAAGTTGCCTATAGCTTATATTGACTTGAGGTGTATGTACCCTTCCCTACCCCCACAGGGTAGCCAATTTGGGTGAGTTGGTTTGTTTGTCACTGATTCATTATTCATCATCTTACATTAATTGCATGTTATTATCCACCCACAGGAAAATGATATAGTGAAGAGCTCTGCCTGCCTGCCTGCCTGCCTGCCTGCCCACCCGCCTGCCCACCCGCTCGCCTGCTCTGAGGAATCAGAGATTTTGTGCCTAATTATGTGTCTAGTCTGCTTTATGTGACTAGCCACATCAATTGGAACTAATAAATCTGGGTTTATTTGGCTAAAATAGTGGTTTATGAAGCTAAAATGGTTTAAGTGGCTATTAAGTGACAAAAAGTATGTATTGTATTTTCAAGGATTTTATGTTCGGGTTAGGGAAAGGGTTAAGGTCAGTAAGCTGAAAGGGTTAGTGTTTGATACAACCCAGAAATTAACTTTGAAAAAAATTTTTTAATGGTCAATGCATTTTAAATTCCTCCTAATATTTTAGCCACATAAACGCCAATTTTAGTCAAGCTGTCTATCTTTTTGTCAGTTTGTCAGTCTGAAAGTTATTTTACATGTTAACATGAACATAGCTATCACATTTTAATTAATTTTGGACTGCTGCTGTATTTTAACACTGTCTTTGACAAGTTCAATAATCACGACCATTCATTGAAAATTCAAATTGCCCTTTGTTAAATTTATCCAGAAGTTTTATTGTTTATGCACAATAACTCGACCAGGAGACCTCTGATTTCAATGAAATGTGATAGACTGCAGCAGGGGAGAGGAGGTGAAGTTGGTGAATGCACCATTTATGGAGGCCCACCATGTTTCCAAGCTCGTTTTCCAAGTTCAAAGTGGATTGCATGATCCTCACTCTTAAAAGAAACAACGTTGAGAGATCTAAAGTATGGATGCCACCAAGATTAGTGACCAACCTGCAGGACTTATCTAAAGGAATTTCTGAAGGAGACATTCATTTATCACAAGGAGCTTGTCAAATACATGAGGAATCCTTCTTGGCAATACTTTATAGCTATAACACCATGTAATTTCTCCGAGAAACAGATAAAAAGAAAGAAATTATGTCACCCGACAGAACCAGAAACATTCTAAGATGGCTTGTTTTTAGGCCTCACATTTAGCTTCTTCCCCTCCACCAACACTTTTTCCTCTGCCTATACATATTTAGAGAAGTCATATTTTTTCTAATATACTTGAGGTAAAATGAAAGGCACAAACACATGCTACTGGCTTGTTCTTAGCTCTATACAACTATGTGGAAAGAGCTGTTTGGGGCAACATTGTAAAGTCTACCTAGTGCCATTTAGACAGATGAGATTATTGGCTATACCAATATGACTACTATGGATGATCTGAAATACTTGCAGAAATAATGCCAGAATAAGAGCTGCAATTCATTGTCATGGACACTCAAGTCCCTTCCCTGAACTTACTAGCAAACAAACAATGGGGCAAGATACCAAACTATGCCAAAAACAAGTTTGAAGTGGGTGGTGCCACTCCAGTTTTTTCCACATGGAGAGTTGAAGAAGAGGATCCTTTGCATCTTGGAGGTATTTAGGTCATGGACAGAATTGATGATAGGGCAGACTATGACCTTTGATGTTCAAATGACAGATGAGAGAGCAGCACAGCTCATCAAAACAACTTCCAGAAGGCGAATATGTCCTGTAAATTAAGTTCTTGTGGGAGGAAGGAGACTGGGTGGTCGAAGCCAAGTATGGCCAAGTAAAGACAGAAAGGAGAAAAAGTCAGGGCATTGGTAGAGATCAGCCGTGATACCAAGACAGGTATGCTGACTTGAGTTCAACAGCCCATACTACCAAAATGCCCTCCCTGTTACTGCTATGGTCCATCTCCGTTCAGATCCAGACCCAGCAAACCTAGCACTGCAGAAAGTTGGGATCTCAGTGTCACCCAGAGAGTTGTTGAACATTTTGCTGATGCTCTTAGAGAACAGGATCTAACCCCAACGAGGCATAAGAAAATACAGAGGTGGAAGAGAGGGTTCTCAAAACTGCTGCCACAGTTGAGGGCAGGGTGGTACTCGAAAAAATTCTGAAGAGAGTTATAGTTCTGAAGGACATCACAGGTTAGGATATATATAACAGAGGAAAGTACCAACATGGGGGTATAGTATCCAAGGAAAAGTAGAACTCATTGTCCACAATGGCCATGCCTGGCCAAAAGCTTCCATTTCCCACAGATCAGGCAGGTCCACATCTATGAGGGTGACGTGTGTGGCGCCATTCATGAATTCACCAAAATGAATGCAGTCTGGCTCTTGGGTGGTGGTTTAAAAAACTAGAGACAGCTTAAAGTTGACCATTTGCTGCTCCAAGATGGCCAGACATAAATAACACAGGAAAAGCTTGACATATTAATCGAAACCTGTACACATTTTGGAGATGAAACCATAGGAGAGTATTCAGGATAAATCATGCTGCATCAGTTACAGCAAGAGAAAGGAATAGAAGGAAGCCGACATCAGCCTCTTTCCTGGATGACATCCAAAAGGCCAGTGTCAGCCATGACCTTTGTGACCTATGGACTGTAGAACAGTATCATGTCATTGAAATCGTCAACATCGACATGAAGGCACGTTTCCCCACTAGCTTCTAGGGTCTAGATGAGGTACAACCGTATTTTGAGTGCTTCGGTCATCCAAATGCCAAGATGACCTCTCAGTCAATCAATGACTCTCTGTTCGAAGGTATAGGCACTGATATTTTTACACAGTATACCAATGGCCCAGACATAGCTGGTGCTAACTCTAAAATATCTAGGGCCAAACACAAATATTGCCCTCCAATCCCCAAAATTTGCATGCAAAACCGAAAATTAGAAGTCCTAACTGGTCCTCCATACATTTACCCTCTGCGCATACGCAGACGTCAGGAAGTGACCGGAATTGGCGTCAACACCATTCTTTGGTTGGCCCTTGTCAGAGATAACAACAAACTGACTTTTGTGCTTTTTAAATCTCAATTATTAATGATGCCAGACACAGATCAATGGTTAAATTGGTGGATCCAAGCACACAATTGGATGAAGGAAGGAAGAAACGGTGGTTTGAAAACGGTCAGGGCTGTAATTTTATAATATTTATAAAAATTAGTTCATGTTTCCTAATTTCGGGACATGAGCCTGACGTCATCATTGTTGATAATGATTTTTCCACTGTTGGTTAACTATTCCTTCCCTAGCCTCCCTTGATCCCCCCTGTTAAACTCCCAAGCTTTTTGGCTTGTTTTTTTTAAATTTTTTATATCAAATTTCTTGGGAGTTTAATGTGTTATACAGAAAGTTTTTTCTGTATTTCCCCAGGGTTACGTCCTCACCCTTAGGGTTTTTAGGCTTTTTTAGTCATGCATCATACTTCCAATGAATCGTTTTTTGTTCTGATGAATATCTTGCCTTACATTGGATAGTTAAAAAATCTGTTATTGACTTTGGGCCGTGTTGCCTGGGGTCTCGTTTCTGGTTTTCAGTTGGACGTTGTTTACATTAGCATCGTTTGTTATTTATGTGTAGGTTCCTATTTCTGATATGGTAGGTCTGTTGTAAGATACATTATACAGTCCCGTAGTGTGGCAGTTAATTTTTGGGAGGAAAAAATTAATTTTGTCCTCACCTGGGCTCTTTTGGGATACATTTGGGCACTTCGTTCCCTTTGGGAACTTGGGCTCTTGTCAAAATTTTTCTAAAATTTTTTTGGTGTAAACTATTTTTCGATTTATATTTTGAATGCCTTTGTTATGTATCTTTTTATTTGTATTTAATGTGGAATTGGTTGGAGTACAATCGACTTAGTCTGCTTCATTATGTAATCATATTGCTCTTTAAGCAAGGCGAGGAAGTTGTTCCTCTTATTTTCTTGTAGGTTGCCTTGCTTGTAGTCGATGTACTTCTACTAATTCTTGCTCATATGTGTCGCATGGGATGACAAACGTTGCTGAAGGGTGTCACGGTACGTTGTTAGCGAGGGATCACTGCTGGTCCTCTTGTAATGAGAGGCTGCCACCGGTCCTCTCGCCCTAGGTCGCTCTAGTTTATTAGTTTATATTTACAGAGGAACAAGAACATGGTGATGTTTACGTGATGCTGTCAGATAGTGTGCTTCCTTCGGCACATTAATTAGTCAGCGGCAAAAGTGCTCATGAATATTGGACAGGGCAATAAACCACAGTGTGGTTTCAAATTCCTGTCGTCAGCTAGCTTGACCGGTGAAGCAGTACACCACCTGAGGGTACCGTGATGCCGGGTGTGTCCGTTGCGATCAAGGAGAATGGAAAGGGTAGAGCGAGCACTTTAATATAATATCAATATAAGGCTCACCCTGCGACAATGGACAGGAAGAAGCCGACAAGTTCAGCAAGAAGTTTGGCGAGGTCTGAAGGACCGTGAGCGAGAGAGGGCTCCCCCTCTCTTTTATTATAACATCTTGGGCCAGATGTTATGGATCTGAACTTGCGTCAGTCGAAGCATACGTCCACGCCTCCCGTCCAGGATGCTCCATTCAGTTTACAGCCGGGGTCGGCTATAATTATGGCTTCTACGTCTACCAAGCAAACACGACCGCACCTTGGCTAAATGACTTCTGATATCCAGCCTGCATCGCCGAGAAAGTCACTCTTCATCAGAGAAGTCACACCATACAGTAGCCAAGGAGAGGAGGCCTCATTTATAGGGATGTCCGCAGAAAAGAGCCATCTCGGACACACTGTCCCAGGAGCAGTCGGCGGCCATGCAACAGAAGACCGCTGCTTCTTAGGCCTACGCAACAGACTTGCTGTCGCAGATTGCGCAGCTCATCGCAGCATCCCAGCAAATACAGAAGCAGACGACGGCAGTCTCAGAACTTGAGCTGTTGGAAAGTGCTGGGTTGGTCCAGTCATCTGCGCATTCAGATGCCAATGACCGTGAGTAAAATCTGATTCAGTTGGAGGATGAGAGGGATTTGGAGGAGAATTACCCTTCCCTTTTCGGAACAACAGGGTGGCGATAACGCTTATGCATCTATACTTCCCTGAGTTTGTTCCTAAGAATCAGAACGCTGTGACAGCTTGAAAGTAGCACTATTCAATAGCTTAGATGAAGCCTCATATATCGGGACGTCCTGAGAATGTGCCGAGATGGACATACTGTCCCGGGAGCAGCCGGCGGCCAGAAGACCGCGGCTCCTTAGGCATCTGTTACGGTTTTGTTGATGCAGATGCGCAGCTCCTCGCAGCATCCCAGCAAGTGCAGTAGCAATCGACGGCAGTCTCAAAAGCTGAGCTGTCACATGGTGCTGGGTCGGTCCAGTTATCTGCACGTTCAGATGACCGTGATTTCAGCTGATTCAGACGAATGATGACGGATTATGGAGGGAATTTACCCTCCACATTCGGAACAATACAGGGTTGAGAGGATTATTCCATCAACACTACCCTGAATGTGTTCCAACGAATCAGAATGCTGCGTCTATTTACAAGAAACCACTAGCGTTGTTGCATGCTAAATTATCCGGAAAAAGAGAAGGAATGTCTTTTCAGGTTAAGTATAGACAGGTGTCGCAGGCTTTTGGCCTTTTAGATGACTCCACATTCAACTTTCCAGTGGAAATAAGTAAAGTGGTTTCTTGTCATCTTCTTCTGTAGTTCCGCTGGTCGGAAAACTGAAGATGTATTGAGAGTTCCTCTGCGTTTGAATGAGTAGGCTAAGGACCTAGCTATGGCCTTACCTTCGTCATTCGTTATTCGCTTGGTCATAATTGAGACAACATTTATTCATTCAGAGCGAATTTAGACTCACTGTATTACGCAGATCACCTTTAAGAGCTGTGACGCTATGTCTCTACGGAAAGGAATTGGAGGACGTTTGTACCTCATTTAGAGTTGTTTCCAGGGCTATATATTTATCACGTATAACTCTATCTTAACAAGTTGCTAATTCGGAGTTAAATAGATGTGACAGAGCTCTTGCGTCGTCATCCTTAATAGATGACAAGGTGAAAAACTCTCTTAGAGTCGCTCTGGTTTCCAGACATTAAGTTTTTGATGATAAGCTTTCATTGGTTTATGAACAAGCTACACAGAAAGCATCAATACCCTGCTCCATTCGACACGCATTAGCAGAAAGGAGTAAGGGAGGACGTCTTAGACAGAAGGTCGTCTATCAGGACTCCTCGTGAGGGTATAGTTTACTGTCATGTAAATACTCTAGGGATCGTCATATAGCGACTCGAATTCGGGGCTTACGACTGATCGAGACTTCCGGTCAGATGCCCCTAAACTGCTGGATCGAGGCTCTTCGCGAATGAGACGCAGTTCCTCCTTACGTATGCCCCGCAGGTGCTACAGGTGTGAGTTAGGACCTCTGTTGTTTTGCGGTTGACAGATGGTTATCAAGATGAGCATCAATCTGGATAACTGTTACAGAGACTAGTAGTTCAGAAGTGTGGTTTGGGAAGGCCTGCAGCTATCTTTCCGAGAAAACCACAACTAATTTAATGTCTGATGGACAATGCTTCCGTCTAATCCTTGCATAAGAGTCTCTCCAATCTGAGGTAAAGGTTCTCTTGACAATGAGGTTAATAGAGGTCATCGTGAATCAAGATTCTCTGCAATTCTGTAGCCACCTGTTACTTGTACCGAAGCCTAAGAGCTAGTTCCGACAGATAATACACTGGAGCTTGTTAACAAGTTTATCAAAGCTCTAAAAGTTTATTTATGATTATCATTTAGTTGGTTAAAATGAGTGTTCGAGTGATTTGGTTAAAATGAGTGTTTGAGTGATTGACTGTGCTATAAGCATAGATCTAAGGATAGCTTTGGTCTGGAGATAGCGCCCTCGAATATTAACTTGGTAATGTCTCATAACAATCTGGTTCGTCTGCCATATCCAGAACGAATTAGTTTTATGCGACTGATGGAGATGTGCTCAGCGGCTACGCATCTTGTTTAGATGGGTCGCTTATGCACACACCCCCTCCAGTTATTCTTACACAGAACTGGAGTGTGACAATGCATTCGCACAGGACCAGTATTGTTTTAACGGATATAGTAAACAAAAAGGTCCATATTGAGGCAGATTTTCAGTGGTTAACTCATTAGTTCCACTGCAACTGCCAGGTCCGGCTTTCACGATTATGACGGGTATGAGTGTATACTTTGGGGCACGGCCCTGAGTCCTACAGGCAGTAATTGCAGGGGTCTGAGACCCTCAGTTCCTGTAGAAACACATAATCATCAAGAATGATGTCAATATTGTTAGCGCTATATCAATGCATTCACGCTTGTTCAGAGTTTGTTGAACAACGCAATAGTGGTAGCGTACATCAGGAACCAGAGCGGCACCCATTCGCTTTTGTTATAATACCTAACAGAGAATCATTTTCATGTCTCTCTATCCATCATATACCGGATCGTCTGAACGTACTAGCAGACTCACTCCTTGGAAAGGTCTCCTGTTTCATATGTATGGACGCTCAACATGCATTTATTTGTACAGTTTTGCTACCAGTGGGATCATCCCATGATTCTTTAGTTTGCGATGCACCGGAACATTTGTTGCCGCCATTTGTGTCGCCATGCCCAGATTATTGAGCGCAGGTAGTAGACGCTCTGCAAATTCATGGGAAGGAATATTAGGATATGCGTATCATCCTATTCATTTGATTCAATAGCTTATGTTTAAGTTTAAGCAGTGAATCCTACTGGTAGAACCTCTGTTGTCACAAGAATCTTGGATCAGTGTTCTGAAGTGTTGGTTATGTGACACTCTCCAGAAGCTTTCTCCCGGAGAGGGTCTTCTTTCAGGGGATGTTTTATTCTTCACGTTTCTCTCCGTCCATAGTGGCATATGGAGTCGGTTAGACGTGAGGGAACCAATCGGTTCCTATATTTTTATCGTAACTGACACAGGTACGATTAAATAATACAGGTGAAGGGATTTCATTATGACTAGCTGGTGTTCATCCTAACTCATCGCCTTGCAAAAGAAATGCAGGGCAGAAGTGACAAGTCCCAGACCTACCATAACTTCTTGTGGTGGAGTGGGCAGAATTACTGGACACCTGAAAGGATGGGATAAAAGTACATCCCATATGTGATGATCTGAGATGAGGTTTGCACTGCCCAAAGCCAATCCTGGAAACCGTTCCATCTCAAATTAAACAAACAGAGTTCAGTGTCAAGAGATGTGTAAAACCCTTGCCAGTTGTCATTGTCATAGATTGCACCCGTTTGTGGAATGGTGGAAACCGATCGACCCAATCCTTACCAAGAAAATCTGATATGAAGCTCAGGAGTTTCTCTTCCAGAGACACAAACAACACTTTCTACCAGCCCTCACCCCCGCCCTCCAAGGGATAGCTGAAAACAGAACATTATGGTAATGATTCCTGAATAATGTTGCTGATGCCATCATCGAAACATATAGGGCAAGTACATGCTCACTGTCCTCTCTTGCCAGGGGCTAACAGTAAAAGCCCCTCAGAATGTCTGGATCATCGCTGTATGGTCCAACCTGGCATACCTGGCCTTCTCCAGGGTGGAGTACCTGCGTACATCTGAGGATTACCTGTCCTTCATTCTCCCAAAGGAAGTCTTCAAACTGTCACAGTCTTTGCAGTAAAATAGAACAACCCTGTGGGTCTGCTCTTTTAGGTCCTTCAGGGTTGTGTTGTATATTTGGGTCAGCACCCACACATTTTACTCTGCATGGCAGCCACTTAAGGCCATCTCTGACATGTCCTTTTTGGACCTTTGAGGCAGAGCAGTTATTGATGATGCACAGAGTGGGTTTCCTCTGAAATTGGTTGTACAAGGCCCACCAGATGATTAATTGCTGAGACACCTCACCTGCTTGTTGCACACCTAACAGCAGAGTTCAGTTGATTCTGCCAGTATTACACTTGGTGCTCTCACCAGTGGTTGATGATTGCAGCATAGTTTATCTGGGGGTTTGAAACCCAAAAACCTCTAGTACAGTCTACAGGTCGCATTTATGAAGGGAGATCAACCTTGACAGCCGCAGAGACATGTTACCCAGATTCCTTTAGTACAATCTACAGGTTGCATTTATGAAGGGATTTCATTGTAAGGGATCAAGGGTGGCTCAGTAGGTAGAGATGCAGGCTGCAATCCGAGAGATCCTCAGTTTGAATCCCACCTGCGGCAACTGCGTTGTGTCCTTGGGCAAGGCACTTAATCCCAATTGCCCACATGTGGGCATGGTGGCATTGTGTACTAAGGCCTACTGCACTTGTCTTCAACCAATGTTAACCCTGATTGTGTGGTGTTACTACGTTGGGGAGTCTAACAGTTGCTCGGTAGTTCTCTCCGGGTACGCCGGCTTCCTCTACTCGTAAAACTGTCCGACACGAGGTGACCCTGGATGTCGAAAGTGTCATTAAACCCCAATATAAATAAATATTTCATTGTAAATTGGTAGGATGACTGTCTAGATGAGAACATGGTTGTGATCGGTCCACTGTGATGGCCACATGGACATGTGATCTAGATTTATTTAGCACAGTCTACAGTTCATATTTACGAAGCGATTTCATTGTAACTTGGTAGGATGACTCGGTATGATGTCTAGATGAGACTGTCCTATTTTGGTCACGATCGGTCAGCCGTTTCCGCCGCTTGGGCTTGTGACCTAGATTCCTTTAGCACTGCTGTCTACAGGTCGTTTTTATAAAGGGATTTAATTTTAGTTGGTAGTGTAACTTGGTATTATATCTAGATGAGACTCTTATTTTGGTTGCAATCGGTCAACCGTGATCGCCAGATGGGCACATGACCTAGATTTCTTTAGCAGAATCTAGTCATATTTATGAAGGGATTTCATTGTAACTTGATAGGATGACTTATTTGGAATGATTTTACTGTAACTTGGTAACTTTGGTTGACATATGTTAACTGTGAGGGCCACATCAACCCAGGCTCCCATTCTTTTGTACAGTATGCACTTCAAATTATTGTTCTTGTAAACATAGCATGTAGGGTACTGATCTTAACATATTCGTAATTATTACAATTCATGTCTTATTTCACAATTCTTCTCATAAACATTGAACATTATCCTTTTCATCAAACATTACACACCGTCAAGTGAAGCTGCAGTGTCATTCAGATTCTGCCATCCCATGGTGTACGCTCATTTTTATTAGCTCAACTTTGACGTAAGCTAGAGACCGTATTATGAACCGATCTTTACGAAACTTCTTGGGTACCTTTGTTATCACCGTGGGACGAGAACGAGTGTTTTTGGGTCCGGTCCAAAATTCAAGTTGGCCGCTGGCAGCCATTTTCTACAAAATTAGGTGCAATCAGATTTTTGCGCAGAACTTCCATATGAAAGCTCTGATTTGAATAATTTTTTGTGTGAATGTTTAGTACCATGGGATACATCACATATAATACAGGTTTTTTTTCGGTGCAGAAATTATGCAAATTAGATGAACTTTGATTTTTTCAGTGCTACTTACACACAGTAAGTACACATGTCAATACGGCTTGGGCTAGGGGCTGTATTTATGTACCGATCTTCATGAAATGTCTTGGGTACCTTTGTTATCACCTTGGGACAAGAACGAGTGTTTCTGGGTGTGGTCCAAAATTCAAGATGGCTGCCAGTGGCCATTTTGTACCGAAATTAGGTCTAATCAGTTTTTTGTACACAACTTCTATACGGCTCGGGCTAGAGGCCGTACTTATGAACCGATCTTTACAAAACTTCTTGGGTACCTTTGTTATCACCGTGGGATGAGAACGAGTACTTTTGGGTGTGGTCCGAAATTCAAGATGACCACCAGCAGCCATTTTGTACCAAAATTAGTGCAATCAGTTTTTTGTACAGAACTTCTGTATGAAAGTTCTCATTTGAATAAATTTTTGTATGAATGTTTAGTAACATGGAATACATCACATATAATACAGGTTTTTATCGTGCGGATGTTATGCAAATTAGATGAATTTTGATTTACTCAGTGCTACTTATACACAGTAAGTGCACATGTCAATACGCCTCGGGCTAGAGGCTGTATTTAAGAACCAATCTTCACGAAACTTCTTGGGTACCTTTGTTATCACATTGGGACAAGATCGAGTGTTTCTGTGTGCGGTCCAAAATTCAAGATGACTGCCAGTGGCCATTTTGTACCGAAATTAGGTCCTATCAGTTTTTAGTTCATCTTGACAAAGTCAAGCTGAGCTAATCTCATCGCTCTCCGTCCATCGTCTGGCGTCCATCAGCACCATGTTTTGGTCTTCTCCTCCAAAGCCACTGGGCCAATTCAAGTGAAAGTTTGTGTGAGTGATGGTCCCGAAGGGGCATTTCATTTTTGTTCAACTCAACATGCCCAGCCCCATCGAGTGGGAGTGGGGGAAAATGCTCCAAAATATTTTTAAAATCTTCTCAAGAACCAGTGTGTACAGTGACTTGATATTTGCTATGGAGCTTCCATATGAGGTGTAGAATCAAGTTTGTTCAAACGAAGTTCTTGAAGTAATATTTGGCTTTGTAATAGGAGGGGTAAGATTTTTGGCCCCGCCCAAAATTTCTATTTTCTGAACCGATGGTCCGGTATGAACCAAATTTGGTTTGTGGTATTATTGGTTCATAAGTACTTGACCCATGCAAAAAAAAAAATTCCTGTATCCCCATGGGAACCCTGGGAGCTAAAAATAGAAATATTTTCAAACGCCCATATTTCCCAAACCACACGGAACAGAGAGCTGTTATTTGGTATGAAGTATCCTTAGGACCAGTAGAATTGAATGGTAAAAAAGAATTGCCATCGGTTATGTTAGGGTTTTCTGTAATGGGCATCGAAAAAATGCTGAGTCAGCATATTTGCAAAAATTTTTAAAAATCTCCAGAACCAATCATCATAATCTTTTGATATTTGGTATACAGCATTCATAGGGGGGGTCAGATAAAAGTTTTCTCTACAGGAGTCCGAAGTTTTAACATAGGGTAATATGGGGAATATTCTTTAAAAATCTTCTTCTTCAAAACCACCAGTCAGAATCTTTTAATGTTTGGTATACATCATTGTTATGAGGGTCAGATTCAAGATTGTTCAAACCAAGTCCCTAGGTTAATATTTGGGCTTCCTATGGAAGCCCAAATTTTATCTTTGTTCAATATGGAGGGTAATTTAAAAAAATCATCTTCTTCAGATCCACCAGTCAGAATGCTTTGATATATGGTATGAAACATCTCTAAGGGGGTCAGATTCAAGTTTGTTCAAATCAGATCCCTAGGTGTATATTTGGGCTCACTATGGTAGCCCAAATTTTTATTTAGTGCAATATGAGGAAATTTCTTTAAAAATCTTCTTCTTCAGATCCACCAGTCAGAATGCTTTCATATATGGTATACAACATCTCTAGGGGGGTCAGATTCCAGGTTGTTCAATTCGAGTTCCTAGGTTAATATTTGGGCTCCATATGGGAACATGAAATTTAACTTAGTACAATATGAGGGAATTTCTTCAAAAATCTTCTTCTTCAGATCCACTCATCAGAATGCTTTCACATTTGGTATACAACATCTCTAGGGGGGGGTCAGATTCAAGTTTGTTCAAATCGGATCCATAGGTTTATATTTGGGCTCGCTATGGTAGCCCAAATTTGAACTTAGTGCAATTCGAAGAAATTTTTTACAATTTCTCTTCTTCAGATCCAACAGTCAGAATGCTTTCATATTCGGTACACAACATCTATAGGGAAGTCAGATTCAACTATGTTCAAATCAAGAGCCTGGGTTAATATTTGGGCTCTCTATGGGAGCTGGAATTGGCCATTTTGCTGAAGATTTAAAAATTTTGTATTCAGTACCCTCAAGAGGTGTGTAACTAAGATTAATCCACATAGGTTGTATCAAGGGGCTTCATAGGGGAGCTCTATATTTTACTTTATGATCAACTGAAGAAAAGGCATGATGCCCAGATTATTTTTGTCACTCCTGAGGGACTCAAGGATTGACAGTGTAGCCTTTGGAGATGGCTTGCTTAATGTAGACTCATTCTTTAACTCTGTTTAAATTGTGTTCTGTTCAAGATGAGCGCTTCAGGCCCCGTGGGGCCTTTTGTTTGTCAAATTATATACGGCTCATATTTATGAACTGATCTTCATGAAACTTCTTGGGTACCTTTGTTATCGCCTTGGGACAGGAACAAGTGTTTTGGGGTGCCTTTGTTATCTCTGTGTTATGAAAACAAATATTTTGGGGTTCAGTTAGACCCACTCTGGGACTCAAAGATTTCTTTTCTAGTTTAGCATCTGACTTTTGCCCACCTTTACAATACTTTACCTATACATTTGTTACAGGCTACGGTCAGTATTTATGTACAGACCATTACAATACTTTATATGTACCTTTGTTATCAGGTCATTACCTAGATGTTTGTCATTGCAGTGTCACATACTATACATGTACATGTCTTAACAAGTTGAGCTACAGTGTCATTGACACTTTCACTTCATTTCTTGTTATTGGGGTCCAACTGTCTACAGCGGGTACCCTTTAATAATCAGTCTGTCCATCCATTCATCTGTCCATCCGTTCGTCCATTCCATGTTTTCCACACTTTTTTCAACTATCAATCGGAATATTAAAATGAGTTTTTGTATGTAGCTTGGCGTGGGTTCTCACAGATCAAGTTTCAATTCCATTCCACTCAGTTAGTTTATTACAGGGTTATTGCCAGTTAAAATAGGTTTTCCACATTTTTCATCAGCTATCGATAGAAATATTGAAAAAACAATTTGCGTGTAGCGTCCTGGTGGATACTTACAGATCAAGTTTCAGTTCCATTCTGCTCAGTTGGTTTTTTACCGAGTTATTGCCCTTGAACTTAGGAATTCAACAGTTAAAACAGGTTTGTTTTATGCACTTTTTTCAGCTGTGGATGGAAATAATGAAATGAGTTTTTGTATGTAGCTGCCTGGTGGGTACTTACAAACCAACTTTCAATTCCATTCCACTCATTAGGTTTATTACAGAGTTATTGCCCATGAACTTTGGAATTTGACAGTTAAAATAAGGTTTTAATAAGGTTTTTTCCACTTTCTTTTTAGATCATCTGACTGCAAGTCAGTGGGAGCTATTGCCATCACTTGCCATCTGTTGACCATTGTCTATCGTCCGTTAACTTTTGCAAACTTGACTTCTTCTTCACAACCACTAGGCCAAATTCAAACATATATTGCACAGACCAGCTATAGAGTATGCCCTTTCTATTGTGTTCAAATGAAGCTTAAAAATCTTTATAAATCTTCTCATGATACACCAGAGGGAATGCCTTGATATTTGGTATGAAAAATCGTTTGGTGTTGAAGATCAAGTTTGTTCAAGGGAAGTTGGTAGGTCAATATTTGGACTCTCTGTGGGGGCATATCCATTTTGGGCTCTGCCCCAAATTTCTATTTCAAGAACCAGTGGGCGAATTTCAACCAAATTTGGCATGCAGTATAAGTGGGTCCTTAGTAATTGATTGATGCCAGAAACCTTTTTTTTTTTACAGCCCCGTGGCATCATACTTCCAATGTATAGTTATTTCTTCTGATGAAGATCTTGCCTTACATCAGATAGTTCAAAAATCTGTTACTGACTTCGGGCCATGTTGCCTGGGGTCTCGTTTCCGGTTTTCAGTTGGACGTTGTTTCCATTAGCAGTGTTTGTTATTTATGTGTAAGTTCCTATTTCTGATATGGTAGGTCTGTTGTAAGGTACATTATACAGTCCCGTAGTGTGGCAGTTAATTTTTGGGAGGAAAAATTAATTTTGTCCACACTTGGGCTCTTTTGGGATATATTTGGGCACTTTGTTCCCTTTGGGAACTTGGGCTCTTGTCAAAATTTTTCTAAAAATTTTTTGGTGTAATCTATTTTTCGATTTATATTTTGAATGTTTTTGTTATGTATCTTTTTATTTGTATTTAATGTGGAATTGGTGGGAGTACAATCGACTTAGTCTGCTTCATTATGTAATCATATTGCTCTTTAAGCAAGGCGAGGAAGTTGTTCCGCTTATTTTCTTGTAGGTTGCCTTGCTTGTAGTCGATGAACTTCTACTAATTCTTGCTCATATGTGTCGCATGGGATGACAAACGTTGCTGACGTGTGTCATGGTATGTTGTTAGCGAGGGACCACTGCCGGTCCTCTCGTAATGAGAGGCTGCCACCGGTCCTCTCACCCTAGGTCGCTCTAGTTTATTAGTTTATATTTACAGAGGAACAAGAACATGGTGATGTTTACGTGACGCTGTCAGATAGTGTGCTTCCGTCGTCGCATTAATTAGTCAATCAGAGCTAGTGGCAAAAGTGCTCATGAATATTGGACAGGGCAATAAACCACAGTGTGGTTTCAAATCCCTGTCGTCAGCTAGCTCGACCGGTGAAGTGGTACACCGCCTGAGAGTATTGTGATGCCGGGTGTGTACGTTGCGATCAAGGAGAATGGAAAGGGTAGAGTGAGCACTATAATATAATATCAATATAAGGCTCACCCTGCGACAACGGAAAGGAAGAAGCCGGCAAGTTCAGCAAGAAGCTCGGCGAGGTCTGAAGGACTGCGAGCGAGAGAGGGTCCCCCATCTCTCTTTTATTATAACATCTTGGGCCAGATGTTATGGATCTGAACTTGCGTCAGTCAAAGCATACGTCCACGCCTCCTGTCCGGGACGCTCCGTTCAGTTTACAGCCGGGGTCGGCTATAATTACGGCTTCTTCTATGTCTACCAAGCACACACAACTGCACCTTGGCTAAGTGACTTCCGATATCCAGCCTGCATCGCCGAGAAAGTCACTCTTCATCAGAGAAGTCACACCATACAGTAGCCAAGGAGAGGAGGCCTCATTTATAGGGATGTCCGCAGAAAAGAGCCATCTTGGACACACTGTCCCAGGAGCAGCTGGCGGCCATGCAACAGAACACCGCTGCTCCTTAGGTCTCCATAACGGACTTGCTGTCGCAGATTGCGCAGCTCATCGCAGCATCCCAGCAAATGCAGAAGCAGACTACGGTAGTCTCAGAACTTGAGCTGTCGGAAGGTGCTGGGTCGGTCCAGTCATCTGCGCGTTCAGATGCCGATGACCATGAGTATAATCTGATTCAGTTGGAGGATGAAAGGGATTTGGAGGAGAATTACCCTTCCTTTTGGAACAACAGGGTGGCTGTAGCGCTTATGCATCTATACTTCCCTGCGTTTGTTCCTAAGAATCAGAATTCTGCGACAGCTTGAAAGTAGCACTATTCAATAGCTTAGATGAGGCCTCATACATCTGGACGTCCGGAGAATGTGCCGTCTCGAACATACTGTCCTCGGAGCACCTGGCGGCCAGAAGACCGCGGCTTCTTAGGTCTCCATTACGGTTTTGCTGACGCAGATGCACAGCTCCTCGCAGCATCCCAGCAAGTGCAGTAGCAATCGACGGCAGTCTCAAAAGCTGAGTCGTCGCATGGTGCTGGGTCGGTCCAGTTATCTGCACGTTCAGATGCTGTTGACCATGATTTCAACTGATTCAGACGAATGATGATGGGATATGGAGGGAATTTACCCTCCACATTCGGAACAATACAGGGTTGAGAGGATTATTCCATCAACACTACCCTGGATGTGTTCCAATGAATCAGAATGCTGCGTCTATTTACAAGAAACCGCTAACATTGTTGCACGCTAAATTATCTGGAAAAAGAGAAGAAATGTCTTTTCCGGTTAAGTATTGACAGGTGTCGCAGGCTTTTGGCCTTTTAGACGACTCCACATTTAACTTTCCAGTTTAAAGAAGTAAGGCGGTTTCTTGTCATCTTCTTCAGTAGTTCCGCTGGTCGGAAAACAGTGAAGATGTATTGAGAGTTCCTCTGCATTTGAATGAGTAGGCTAAGGACCTAGCTATGGCTTTACCTTCGTCATTCGTTATTCGCTTGATCATAATTGAGATGACATTTATTCATTCAGAGTGAATTTAGACTCACTACTGTATTACACAGATCACCTTTAAGAGCTGTGATGCTACGTCTCTACAAAAAGGAATTGGAGGATGTTTGTACCTCATTTAGAGTCCTTTCCAGGGCTATATATTTATCATGTATAACTCTGTCTTAACAAGTTGCTAATTCGGAGTTAAATAGACGTGACAGACCTTGCGTCGTCATTCTTAATAGATGACAAGGTGAAAAACTCTCTTAGAGTCGCTCCGGTTTCCAGACACTAAGTTTTTGACGATAAGCTTTCATTGGTTTATGAAGAAGCTACAAAGAAAGCATCAATACTCTGCTCCTTTTGTCGACGTATATTCGACACGCATTAGCAGAAAGGATTAAGGGAGGACGTCCTAGGCATAAGGTCGCCTATAAGGACTTCTCGTGAGGGTATAGTTTACTCTCATATAATTACTCTAGGGATCGTCATATAGCGACTCGAATATGGGGCTTATGTCTGATCGAGACTTCCGGTCAGATGTCCCTAAACTGCTGGGTCGAGGCTCTTCGCGAATGAGACGCAGTTCCTCCTTCTGTGGGCCTCGCAGGTGCTACAGGTGAGTTAGGACCTCTGTTGTTTTGCTGTAGACGGATGGTTATCAAGATGAGCATCAATCTGGATAACTGTTACGGAGACTAGTAGTTCAGAAGTGTGATTTCGGAAGGCTTGTGGCTATCTTTCCGAGAGAACCACAACTAATTTAATGTCTGATGGACAATGCTTCCGTCTAATCCTTGCATAAGAGTCTCTCCAAAAATCGGAGGTAAAGGTTCTCTTGACAAAGAGGTTAATAGAGGTCGTCGAGAATCAAGATTTTCTGCAATTCTGTAGCCACCTGTTACTCGTACCGAAGCCTAAGAGCTCGTTCTGACAGATAATACACTGGAGCTTGTTAACAAGTTTATCAAAGCTCTAAAAGTTTATTTATGATTATTATTTATATGGTAATAATGAGTGTTCGAGTGATTTGGTTAAAATGAGTGTTTGAGTGATTGACTGTGCTATAAGCTTGTTAACAAGTTTATCAAAGCTCTAAAAGTTTATTTATGATTATCATTTAGTTGGTTAAAATGAGTGTTTGAGTGATTGACTATGCTATAAGCTAGGGCTGCATGGTATTACGGTATACCGGTTGGTACCGGTATTGAAATCGTCACCGGTTAAAAACCGTCCATCAAAAATGAATACCGGTATACCGTGAGTAACGGTATACAATTTTTGGGTCCGGTATTATGATTTAAAATTCGCGTTTTCTTGAAATAAAAATATAAATAATGCACGAAAATAGGGCAAACACATATTAAATGCAAGGGACATCATGAATAAAAAAGATACTTTTGGAGCAATAGATAGAAGTATTACTTACTGCTTACTGCTCTGGCAAAATGAGTGATTTGAATGGAAGAACGACAACAATCCATGTCTACAAAGTTATTGAACCTATTGTTTAACACGAAAATAAGCCATAAAATTATCATTGGGTTTACTGGATTTCATCTGAATCTCGGATACAAGTAAATTAGTCTTTGTCAATTTAATTCCTGTAAAAACATGGTCAACCTCTCTTGACTGATGAGCTTTTAATTACTGAGGCAGTCATTGTGCTAATTTCGTATATGTGGCTTCATGAAAAACAGTGGCAAACAAAACTTTTTTATCAAAACGTGTGTCCAGTTGATGGAATTCCAAGGGCCTGGTTACACAAACAACCAGTAGTAGCTCCTCCCCTTCTCCTATCTTCCAGCAGTAAACTTCCTCAGATGACAATGTCAAATGTCAGCTGTCATATGTCAGGCCAGTCGGTCTGTTGATATTAAGCACGCCTCCAAGACGTGATCACCCTTCAGTTTCATGACATTCTGCAGGTGTCAATCACAGCCGACAATGTTTTCTCCCAGTGATGGCGTTACACGTCTGTCATATTTGACAAAAATTGTTGCACATTTCGCAATTGTGAATATGTGTGATTTGAAACATTTTTTTTGTCAGATTGCTGACAAACAACGAATTAATGAACTCCAAAATTCTGTTACATTCAGAGTAAACTCAGCACTTATAACGTACCGAATTACATGAGTTGTTTTTCACCTGGGACCTTGTAGTTGTACAACACATTTATCAAGCACTTTCATAAAATTAAGGTACATGTATTTCAGTTTTATTTTGTTTTCAGTCTGAACTGTTTCACTGTATACCGGTATACCTCGGTATTGTTTTCAATACTGTCACCGGTACCAAAATCCAAATACCGTGCAGCCCTACTATAAGCATAGATCTAAGGATAGCTTTGGTTTGGAGATAGCACCCTGCGCTGTCACTCGAATATTGACTTGGTAATGTCTCATAACAATCTGGTTCGTCTGCCATATCCAGAACAAATTAGTTTTATGCGACTGATGGAGATGTGCTCAGTGGCTACGCATCTTCTTTAGATGGGTCGCTTACGCACACGCCCCCACCAGTTATTCTTACACAGAACTGGAGTATGACAACGCATTTGCTAAGGACCAGTATTGTTTTAACGGATATAGTAAACAAAAAGGGCCATATTGAGGCAGATTTTCAGTGGTTAACTCATTAGGTCCACTGCAACTGCCAGATCCGGCTTTCACGATTATGACGGGTATAAGTCTATACTTTGGGATACGGCCCTGAGTCGTACAGACTATAATTGCAGGGGTCTAAGACCCTCGGTTCCTGAAGAAACACATAATCATCAAGAATGATGTCAATATTGTTAGTGCTATATCAGTGCGTTCACGCTTGTTCAGAGTTTGTTGAACAACTCAATAGTGGTAGCGTACATCAGAAACCAGGGCGGCACCCATTCACTTTTGTTATAATACCTAACAGAGAAGCATTTTCATGTCTCTCTATCCATCATATACCATGTCGTCTGAACGTACCAGCAGAATCGCTCCTCGGAAAGGTCGCCTGTTTCATATGTATGGACACTCAACATGCGTTTATTTGTATAGTTTTGCTTTGCTACCAGTGGGATCACCTCATGATTCTTTAGATTGTGACACACCGGAACAATTGTTACCGTCATTTGTGTCGCCATGCCCAGATTATTGAGCGCAGGTAGTAGAAGCTCTGCAAATTCATGGGGAGGAATATTAGGATATGCGTATCCTCCTATTCATTTGATTCAATAGCTTATGTTTAAGTTTAAAAAGTGAATTCTACTGGTAGCGCTTCTGTTGTCACAAGAATCTTGGATCAATATTCTCAAGTGTCGGTTATGTGATGCTCCCCAGAAGCTTTCTCCCAGAAAGGGTTTTCTTTCAGGGAATGTTTTATTCTTCACATTCCTCTCTGTCCATAGTGGCATATGGAGTCGGTAAGACGTGAGGGAACCAGTCGGTTCCTATATTTTTATCGTAACTGTCACAGGTACGATTAAATAATACGGGTGAGGGGATTTCGTTATCACTCAATTCTTAACTGACACAGGTACAATTAAATAATACGGGTGAGGGGATTTTGTTATGACTTTGAATTTCCCACCCCCCACCCCCCCACCCCCGCCCCCATGAGAGAACCATTGCGGTTCCTATATTTTTCTGTTAACTGACACATTGAATAATGAGGGAGAGGAGATTTCATTATGACTTTGAATTCCCCCCCCCACCTCCTCCCACACTCAGACACTTCCTTAGGTCTTATAAGCAATTACCGGGCAAGACGTACTTCTCTTCCCGCAAGCTTTATTATGGTAATACATGCATTTTATGCATTTATGTAGTGTTCTGTGGCGACCTCATGGGCTCATCTGCTTTTTAGCTGAATTAATGCCCTATTATTATACCCCCCGCAAACAAAGTTTGGGGGGTATATAGGAATCACCCTGTCCAGCCGTCTGACCGTCCATCCATCCGTCCATCCTTCCATCCTTATAAACGCAACTCCTCCTAAACCGTTTGAAGAATTTTCATGAAACTTTACAGAATGGAAGAACTCCATATGAAGATGTGCATGAAGCAATATAATTCCGTTCTGACATTTCCAAGGGGAGATAATCTGACTTATACATTTCAATTGCTACATCATATGGTTGTGTCCTCGTAAGCACAACAGCAGCACGGGGGGTATCACTTTGTGAGCTTGCTCACAGTACCTCTAGTTTTGGTTGATTTGTTTTATACAAGCGTTTATTTATTAATCATCACAATTAAATTGCTACTCTGGCTGCACAACCTGTTAACTGGTATTCAGATGATTACATGCTAATATATATGCGATCGCGCATTATTATTATTAGGCTAACTCTTTATTGTATTCGGTGGACCTTGAAATAATAATTTATTCTGGGGGCGGTCCGTGTAGGAGCCTGTTAATCATACCTTTGTACATCTCTAGATCCAAGTTTCTATTTTGTTTGGTACTCATGTTACACGTGCTTTTACGATCATAGATATCGGATTATTCACGTTGCAGAGTGTTGTTACTGGAATTTATTGTACAGTGGCCGCCAATGGATCATGTAGGAAGTGTGCTTTTTCTTCAGGAATCGTTCAGTGTGGCTTGATTAGATAAAAGGGGGGGTGGGGGGGGGGGGGGGGTGGGTGTGTGTTTTTACCCATAATCTAGCTTAAAATGTATGTATCTTTGAAGGATGCTGTTTTTATCCGTATTATGTCCTGCATACAGCTGAAATGTTATTGTAAGGCGTATGTTTGTGGGAGATTCTCTCTTATTCACAGATACGCCATCCTAATTTTTGGGGCTTAGTCTGGGCTAGCCTTGGAAAATTAGGAACTTGTTTTCATACTCACATTAAGCATTAAGGAATTACTTCATTGAGCTCCTTGTTTAGAATATGCCTCCTCTATTACTGTATAGAGAGACATACATGTAATTTCTAACTATTCTAAGTTCCTTCATCGTGGTTTGCTGGATTATTATTATTATTTTAGAGGTCTTGGGCCCTCCGCCTATTTACGATTCTGCTATGTCTGGATTCAGCTATGTCTGGGCCATTGGTATACTGTGTAAAAATGTGATAAATTCATAGTAATTTGTATATTTTTATACTTACCAGTGGCTCAGACGGGAAGGGCCATCCCATGAGTGGGCACTCATACCTCCCCGCTGAATTATTATGTAATACTCTCTTTTACAAAGAATGGTGTTGGCGCCAATTCCGGTCACTTCCTGACTTCTGCGCATGTGCAGAGGGTAAATGTATGGAGGACCAGTTAGGACTTCTAATTTTCCGTTTTGCATGCAAATTTTGGGGATTGGGGGGCAAAATTTCTGTTTGGCCCTAGATATTTTAGAGTTAGTACCAGTTATGTCTGGGCCATTGGTAAGTATAAAAATATACAAATTACTATGAATTTATCATTTTTTGCCCAAATATGCAAGTGAGATTTCAACTGAGGTGTCCACCCAGTCATCCTTTCATGGGACAGAGGCATTTTGAGGAAACTGAGCTAGAGGCCTTCGAAAAGCAGAATGAAGTATGGCTTCCTGAACATAAAGCCCAGAGCTGTAGCATTATGAACAAGTTCAGACAAGCTGCAAAAGATTATGGTAAGCATCTCACTCACCTATGGATCACTGACCATGAGAGTTGGACTACCTAGTGAGTGACACTTGCCCAAGCAACACTTTTGTCAAAGCCCTAGAAAGGTGTCCCCTGAGTTACATGCTAACTTATGATGATCGAAGCAAATCCCAGTATGCCCATCCGAGACCCTCTGTGCTAACCTATGCCTATATCAACCTTCTCAGTATGCAGCAGCATTTTGGACTGAAGGAGGCTGTCCGGGTGACAATAGGTAGCATATACATCAAGGAAACAGTACTGTACAAGTTGGATAATATGACAGCTTACTGAGGAAATTTTAATTGTGGAATCTGTGTTCACAGGTCTTGCATCTCACACTGTGGTGATGGAATAGAGTTAACAGGGTCCGTACGGTCTTGAAAAGTCCTTGAATTTCAATGCCTGTCTTGAAAAGTGCTTAAATTGACTTTTCCCCTTGAATAGTGCTTGAATTACCACCACTCCCCTTGAAAAGTTCTTGAATCCTGGACCCCAACCTACTCTGCTAAAAAATCCCCCCAAAATGGCACGTTTTAGTGCCCAAAATAACAAAAAAATTCGGGAATTCGCTGTAGCATATTAAAGTTTAGAACACGAATAGTATAATATGCCTGTGTGCTCTGCACACTACTTTTCTTGTTCTTCATGATAATGAGAGAAAACACAAGTACACAAATTACGATGACATTTATGGTTTCGTTTTGGAAGCGCATGGATTAAAAGACGCGTTGAATTTTATCAACATTTCCATCTCAAATATCATCATGCCTTTTGGAAAATATGTATTTAATCATTCCTGGATTAAAACGTATCCATGGCTCGCAGCAGTTAAGGATTCAAAAACGAAAGTGAACTGTACTGTTTGCAGAAAAGACTTTGAGATTTCCGGCATGGGCGAAAGTGCTCTGAAATGCCACAGTAGAAGTGAAAAACATCGCAAACTTTTGGCTGTGACGAGCAGACGCAGTGACTGTGGCTCTCTTAATTCATTTGTGACTTCTCGCAGGAACTTTCAAAGTGATCATAAGAAGGAAACTGAGAAATGTGCAAAAACAAGTGCCACAGCCGCGAGTACCAGTCAGAGTGGAACAGTTCTGAATTTTTTTTCTGGGACTTCGTTTTGGAATCGGAGATTGTATGGGCCATTCAATGAAATTGCTCTCCTTGCAACTGCAGGTAATCTTTGTAAGCGAGCAGAAACTTTGGGAAAGTTAGAAATTTTGGCACAGGCAAATGCCAGCAGGGAGAAATCTAAGGAGAAAAAACTGTTGTTCGAGAAATTGAACCAGCAAGTTGAAGAGAAATTGGCTCTCTTGAAAAAAGAAGAATTTTGAGGACAGGTACTAAGATATTTTATTATAATTATCTGATAGAATAAATTGTTCTGGTTAAAATTGTCCCTTTATAATCTCTTTAATGGCAGTAACAAATAAACATACCATTATCAATGCCTTAATGAAACAGTCATATAGTCCTTGAAAATTACTATTGGAGTGCTTGAAAAGTGCTTAAATAGTGCTTAAATTTGGTTTTGAAAAAAGAGTGGGAACCCCGAGTTAAGACCTGTAGCCTCAGCTCAATGTTGGGACAAGGGAGGAACTCTGTATTCCTCAAGAACAGGCAACATATTTTCCAAAGTTAGATTACTGATGCCTGAAAAATAGAAATACCAGATTCTACAGCACACTGGCATGACGACCCTCTCACAACCCACCAGATCTCATTACTAAATGACAGTGGTGGTAGTGGGAAGATGACTAGAGCTATCAAATTCTTCCGAGTCAGACTAGCTGGTGTTCATCCTGACTCATCGCCTTGCAAAAGAAATGCTGGGCAGAAGTCCCAGACCTACCATAGCTTCTTGTGGTGTAGTGGGCTGAATTACTGGACACCTGAAAGGATGGGATAAAAGTACATCCCATACGTGATGATCTGAGATGAGGTTTGCACTGCCCAAAGCCAATCCTGGGAACCTTTCCATCTCAAATTAAACAAACAGAGTTCAGTGTCAAGAGATGTGTAAAAACCCTTGCCAGTTGTCATTGTCATAGATTGCACCCATTTGTGGAATGGTGGAAAACGAACGACCTAATCCTTACCAAGAAAATCTGATATGAAGCTCAAGAGTTTCTCTTCCAGAGACACAAACAACACTTTCTACCAGCCCTCACCCCCTCCCTCCACCCCTTTCAACATGTATACCACCCAAAGGATAGCTGAAAACAGAACATTATGGTAATGATTCCTGAATAATGTTGCTGATGCCATCATCGAAAGATATACGGCAAGTACATGCTCACTGTCCTCTCCAGCCGGGGGCTAACAATAAAAGCCCCTCAGAATGTCTAGATCATCTCCGTGTGGTCCAACCTGGCATACCTGGCCATCTCCAGGGTGGAGTACCTGAGTACATCTGAGGGTTACCTGTCCTTCATTCTCTCAAAAGAAGTCTTCAAAACTGTCAGTCTTTGCAGTAAAATAGAACAACCCTGTGGGTCTGCTCTTTTAGGTCCTTCAGGGTTGTGTTGTATATTTGGGTCAGCACCCACACATTTTACTCTGCATGGTAGCCACTTAAGGCCATCTCTGACATGTCCTTTTTGGACCTTTGAGGCAGAGCAGTCATTGATGATGCACAGGGTGGGTTTCCTCTGAAATTGGTTGTAGAAGGCCCACCAGATGATTGGTTGCTGAGACACCTCACCTGCTTGTTGCACACCTAACAGCAGAGTTCAGTTGATTCTGCCAGTATTACACTTGGTGTTCTCGCCAGTGGTTGATGATTGCAGCATAGTTTATCTGGGGGTTCGAAACCCAAAAACCTTTAGTACAGTCTACAGGTCGCATTTATGAAGGGAGATCATTGTTACTTTGTAAGATGACTCTGTATGTCTAGATGAGAATGTCCTATTTTGGTTGGGTTCGGTCAACCTTGACAGCCGCAGAGACATGTTACCCAGATTCCTTTAGTAGAATCTACAGGTTGCATTTATGAAGGGATTTCATTGTAAGGGATCAAGGGTGGCTCAGTAGGTAGAGATGCAGGCTGCAATCCGAGAGATCCTCAGTTTGAATCCCACCTTCGGCATCCGCGTTGTGTCCTTGGGCAAGGCACTTAATCCCAATTGCCCACATGTGGGCATGGTGGCATTGTGTACTAAAGCCTACTGCACTTGTCTTCAACCAATGTTAACCCTGATTGTGTGGTGTTAGTACGTTGGGGAGTCTAACAGTTGCTCGGTAGTTCTCTCCGGGTACTCCGGCTTCCTCTACTCGTAAAACTGTCCGACACGAGGTGACCCTGGATGTTGAAAGTGTCATTAAACCCCAATATAAATAAATAAATATTTCATTGTAAATTGGTAGGATGACTGTCTAGATGAGAACGTGGTTGTGATCGGTCCACTGTGATGGCCACATGTGAACGTGATCTAGATTTGTTTAGCACAGTCTACAGATCATATTTATGAAGCGATTTCATTGTAACTTGGTAGGATGACTCGATATGATGTATAGATGAGACTGTCCCATTTTGGTCACGATCAGTCAGCCGTTACCGCCACTTGAGCTTGTGACCTAGATTCCTTTAGCACTGCTGTCTACAGGTCGTTTTTATAAAGGGATTTAATTTTAGTTGGTAATATGACTTGGTATGATATCTAGATGAGACTCTTATTTTGGTTGCAATCGGTCAACCATGATCGCAGATGGACACATGACCTAGATTTCTTTAGCAGAGTCTAGTCATATTTATGAAGGGATTTCATTGTAACTTGATAGGATGACTTATTTGGAATGATTTTACTGTAACTTGGTAACTTTGGTTGACATATGTTAACTGTGAGGGCCACATCAACCCAGGCCCCCATTCTTTTGTACAGTCTGCACTTCAGATTATTCTTCTTGAAAACATAGCATTTAGGGTACAGATCTTAACATATTCTCAATTATCACAATTCATGTCTTATTTCATAATCCTTCTCATAAACATTGAACATTATCCTTTTCATCAAACACTACACACTGTCAAGTGAAGCTGCAGTGTCATTTAGATTCTCTTTGTGGGCAGTGGATTTTGCTATCCCATGGTGTACGCTCATTTTTAGCTTAACTTGACAAAGTCAAGATAAGCTATTGCCATCACGCGTGCGGAAGTCTGTTAGTCTTTGAGTCTGTTCACATTTTCCTTTAGCATGGGCTACACCCCGCAGTTCTTGTCTGATCGTCACGAAATTTCATATGCAGGTTTGGGGTCATGTCTAGATGAGAACGTCCCCTTTTGGTCACGATCGGTCAACCGGTATGGCTGCCCAAGCCCAAAACACGAAACCTGTTAGCACAGTCTACAGGTCGTATTTATGAAGGGATTTCATTGTAACTTGATAGGATGACTCGTTTTGGAATAATTCACTGTTACTTGGTAACTTTGGTTGGCATACATTAACTGTGAGGTCACATTAACCCACCCCTCAGCTCTTTAGTACAGTATACACCTCATATTATTATACCCCACACAATGAAGTTGCTGGGGTATAATGTTTTTGACTGGAGGATGCCTCTGTATAATGCCTAGATGAGAACGTCCCCTTTTGGGCATGATCTGTCAACCGTGATGGCTGTCCAAGTCCAAAACCCCAAAACTTTTAGCACAGTCTGCAGGTCATGTTTAATATGGAGGGATTTCATTGTAACTTAGTAGGATGACTCCTTATGATGTCTAGATGAGAATTTCCCCATTTGGGCGTGATCTGCCAACCGTGACAACTGCCAGAGTCCAAAACCCGAAAACCTTTAGCACAGTCTACAGGCCATATTTATTGAGGAATTTCATTGTAACTTGGTGGGTTGACTTCATATAATGTCGAGATGAGAAAGTCCCCTTTTGGACGTGATTGGGCAACTGTGACGGCTACAGGGGCCCGAAGCCCGAAAACCTTTAGCACAGTCTACAGGTCATATTTATGAAGGGATTTCATTGTAACTTGGTAGGGTGACTCCAAATAATGTCTAGATGAGAACGTCCCATTTTGATCACAATCATTCAGCCTTGATGTGTGCCCGAGCCCAAAAACCTTTAGCATAGGCAAAAGGTCATATTTATGGAAGGATTCCATTGTAACCTGTTAGGTTGACTCCATATAATGCCTAGATGATGACATCCCCTTTTGGTCGTGATTGGTCAACTGTGATGGCTACAGGTGCCCGAAGCCCGAAAACCTTGAGCACAGTCTACAGGTCATATTTATGAAGGGATTTCATTGTAACTTCGTAGGATCACTCCAGATGATGCCCAGATGAGATTGTCCCCTTTGGCTGTGATCATTCAACCATGATGGCTGCCAGAGCCCGAAGCCTGAAAATCTTTAGCACAGTCTACAGATCATATTTATGAAGGGATTTCATTGTAACTTGGTAGGTTGACTTCATATAACCTCTAGATGAGAACGTCCCCTTTTGGACACGATACAGGCCATATTTATTGAGGAATTTCATTGTAACTTGGTGGGTTGACTTCATATAATGTCGAGATGAGAAAGTCCCCTTTTGGACGTGATTGGGCAACTGTGATGGCTACAGGGGCCCGAAGCCCAAAAACCTTTAGAACAGTCTACAGGTCACAATTATGAAGGGATTTCATTGTAGCTTTGTAGGATGACTCCAAATAATGTCTAGATGAGAACATCCCCTTTTGGTCACGATCATTCAGTCTTTGTGGCTGCCCGAGCCCAAAGACCTTTAGCACAGTCTATAGAGCATATTTATGGAAGGATTTCAGTGCAACTTGTTAGGTTGACTCCATATATTGCCTAGATGATGACATGCCCTTTTGGTCGTGATTGGTCAACTGTGATGGCTGCAGGTGCCCGAAGCCCAAAAATTTTTGAGCACAGTCTACAGGTCATATTTATGAACGGATTTCTTTGTAACTTCGTAGGATCACGCCAGATGATACCCAGATGAGAATGTCCCCTTTTGGTAGCGATCATTCAACCATTATGGCTGCCCGAGCCCGAAACCCGAAAACCTTTAGCACAGTCTACAGGTCATATTTATGAAGGGATTTCAATGTAACTTGATAGGATGACTCGTTTTGGAATAATTCACTGTTACTTGGTAACTTTGGTTGGCATACATTAACTGTGAGGTCACATTAACCCACCCCTCAGCTCTTTAGTACAGTATACACCTCATATTATTATACCCCACACAATGAAGTTGCTGGGGTATAATGTTTTTGACTGGTCTGCCCGTCAGTCCGTCCTACATGTTTTCCGGACTTTTGTTCTACACGCTTCCAGATATTGAGCTGATTTTTGGTATGTGAGTCTAACATGGTGGCCTACAGATCAAGTTTGCATTTTTTTCTGCTCCACTGATTTTTACTGAAATTACGTCCCTTGGACTCTGAAAAATTCATCAAAATTACAGTTTTCCAGACTTTTTTTCTACAAGCTTCCAGATATTGAGCTGATTTTTGGTATGTGAGTCTAACATGGTGGCCTACAGATCAAGTTTGCATTTTTTTCCGCTCCACTGATTTTTACCGAAATTACGGCTCTTTGACTCTGAAAAATTCATCAAAATTATAGTTTTCCGGACTTTTTTTCTACACGCTTCCAGATATTGAGCTGATTTTTGGTATGTTAGTCTAACATGGTGGCCTACAGATCAAGTTTGCATTTTGTTCCACTCCACTAATTTTTACCGAAATTACGGCCCTTGAACTTTGAAAAGTTCATCAAAATTACAGTTTTCCGGACTTTTTTTCTACACGCTTCCAGATATTGAGCTGTTTTTGGGTATGTTAGTCTAACATGGTGGCCTACAGATCAAGTTTGCATTTTGTTCCGCTCCACTGATTTTTATCGAAATTACGGCCCTTGGACTTAGAAAAGTTTATCAAAATTACAGTTTTGCAGACTTTTTTCCTACATGCTTCCAGATATTGAGATGATTTTTGGTATGTTAGTCTAAAATGGTGGCCTACAGAACAAGTTTGCGTTTTGTTCCGCTCCACTGATTTTTACCGAAATTACGACCCTTGGACTCTGAAAAATGCATTAAAATAACAGTTTTCTGGACTTTTTTTTCTACACGCTTCCAGATATTGAGCTAATGTTTGGTATGTTAGTCTAACATGGTGGCCTACAGATCAAGTTTGCATTTTGTTCCGCTCCACTGATTTTTACCGAAATTACGGCCCTTGAACTTTGAAAAGTTCATCAAAATTACAGTTTTCCGTATATTTTTCCTACACGCTTCCAGATATTAAGCTGATTTTTGATATGTTAGTCTAACATGGTGGCCTACAGAACAAGTTTGGGTTTTGTTCTGCTCCACTGATTTTTACCAAAATTACGGCCCCATAGACTTTGAAAAGTTCATCAAAATTACAGTTTTCTAGGCTTTTTCTCTGCTTGAATTCTTTCAGTACCGTTGAAACTACAGAACACTGTTTTCTGCAGTATTCCTAGAATCTATGTTTATTTTTAAAAAATGACTAGAGCTTGAAATATCCTGGTGCGTGGGGTATGTGAGCATGCTTACTAAGGTTCTATATTTTTTATCAAAAACATAGCATACAGGGAACAGAAATGAACATATTCCCAATTATCACAATTCTTGTCTTATTTCATAATCATTTCATGAACATTGAACATTATCCTTTTCGTCAAACACAACACACAAGTTAAGCTACAGTGTCATTTACACTTTCATTATCTCATTTCTTGTTATTGGGGTCCAACTGTCTACAGCGGGTACCCTTTAATAATCAGTCTGTCCATCCATTCGTCTGTCCATCTGTCCATTCGTCCATTCCATGTTTTCCACACTTTTTTCAACTATCAATCGGAATATTAAAATGAGTTTTTGTATGTAGCTTGAGGCGGGTTCTCACAGATCAAGTTTCAATTCCATTCTGCTTAGTTAGTTTATTACAGGGTTATTGTGAGTTAAAATAGATTTTACACATTTTTCATCAGCTATCGATAGAAATATTGAAAAAAAATTTTGCATGTAGCTTCCTGGTGGATATTTACAGATAAAGTTTCAATTCCATTCTGCTCAGTTGGTTTTTTACAGAGTTATTGCCCATGAACTTAGGAATTCAACAGTTAAAACAGGCTTGTTTTCTGCTCTTTTTTCAGCTGTGGATGGAAATAATGAAATGAGTTTTTGTATGTAGCTGCCTGGTAATTACTTTCAAATTAACTTTCAATTCCATTCCACTCATTTGGTTTATTACAGAGTTATTGCCCATGAACTTTGACAGTTAAAAATTTGACAGTTAAAATAAGTTTTTTTCCGCTTTTTTTTTAGCTCACCTGACTGCAAGTCAGTGGGAGCTATTGCCATCACTTGCCGTTTGTTGACCATCGTCCATTGTCTGTTAACTTTTGCAAACTTGAGTTCTTCACAACCACTAGGCCAAATTCAGACATATATTGCACAGACCAGCTATAGAGTATGCCCTTTCTATTGTGTTCAAATCAAGCAGCTACCATGTTCAGGATCTGGTTAATGCCCCAAAGCTTAAAAATCTTCTCATGATACACCAGAGGGAATGCCTTGATATTTGGTATGAAACATCGTTTGGTGTTGAAGATCAAATTTGTTCAAGGGAAGTTGGTAGGTCAATATTTGGACTCTCTGTGGGGGCATATCCATTTTGGGCTCTGCCCCAAATTTCTATTTCAAGAACCGGTGGGCGAATTTCAACCAAATTTGGCATGCAGTTTAAGTGGATCCTTAGTAATTGATTGATGCCAGAAACATTTTTTTTTACAGCCCCGTGGCAACTCCAGGGGCTAAAAACAAAAAAATTCAAAAGCTCATATTTCCCAAACCACATAGAACAGAGAACTGTTATTTGGTATGAAGCATCCTTAGGACCAGTAGAATGGATTGGTTAAAAACAATTGCCACCGGTTCAATCAGGGTGCGCGGTAGAGGGTATGATGAGACAGCTTTTTTGCAGTAGTTTATCCTGGAAGAAAATTTTCATTCACTAAGAACCTTGATTGACATATTGTTCTTGTTAAAATTTGTGACTTCAGTTTGTTTTTCCAAAGATTTTATTTCATGTTGAATGAACTCTTTCAATGCTGGAACCAGTTATCTGATTCCTGTATCCATGTCTTTAATTTAACCCTCTCAAGACTGCAATGTGGGTTCCAAAGATTTCATTGAGGCCATAAACAAACAAACCCTTCAGTACTGTATATGTTTTTTATCTGGTTCCTTGGAAAAACAGTTGATCTGATTCCTGTATGAATATCTTTAACTTAACCCTCTCATGACTTCAATGCGTTTTCTAAAGATTTTATTTCATGATGAACTCTTTCACTGCTTATATGTTTTTTCTGGTTTCTTGGAAACATTTATCTGATTCCTGTATGCATATCTTTAATTTTACCCTCTCAAGACTGCAATGTGGGTTCCTAAAAATTCTCTTGATGCCAAGATCAAACACTTTCAGTTCTGTGCACATACATGATTTTTTCTGGTTCCTTGAAAAAAAATTGATCTGATTTCTGTAGGAATATTTTTAATTTAGCCCTCTCATGACTTCAGTGTGTTTTCCAAAGATTTTATTTTATGTTGAACCCTTTAAATTCTGTGCAAATATATAGGTTTTTTTCAGGTTTCTTGGAAAAAGATTCTCTAATTCCTGTATGGATATCTTTAATTTAACCCTCTCAAGACTTTAGTGTTGTTTCCAAAGATTTTATTTCATGTAATACTGTTAATGAAAACCTTTGTCTGATTTCTTTAAAAATATTTTACCCCCAAAATAAGCCTCTATATATTCTCTTTCTCTTGTTTATTTTTGATGCCTTAATCATTTTCACACAAACTTGAATTTACTGGTGGCAGTAAAATTCTGTTTCTCTAGTTTGAAATCTTTCCTATTCTTTAAAACCACTGGGCCAAATTCATTCATTTATGGAACAGACCATCTTTGGAGTAATCATTTTCTCCTTTGTTCAAATGAAGCTGCTGCCCTCTTCAGGCTGGTGGAATTTACTCTTCTGATTTTTTCCTTTAAATTACTATATCCCTTAGTGGGGTTAATGCTCAATAAGCCGAATATGCTTTTAAAATCCTCTTTTTATAAACCACTTGCAATAATGCTTAGATTTCTTGTTTGGAACTTACTTTAGTGATGCAGATTCACTTTTTTTTTCAAAGAAACTCAGTAAGTCAAAATTTGGGCTCCTAAATTTTGGGCTACACTCAATATTTTTATTTTCAGATTCATTGGGCAGATGTGAACCATATTTGTCATGTAGTATATAACTGGGTCATAAGTATTTCATTTTTGCCGGAATTTTGTTTTGTTTATTTTTACACAGTATACCAATGGCCCAGACATAGCTGGTGCTAACTCTAAAATATCTAGGGCCAAACACAAATTTTGACCCCCAATCCCCAAAATTTGCATGCAAAACTGAAAATTAGAAGTCCTAACTGGTCCTCCATACATGTACCATCTGCGCATGCACAGACGTCAGGAAGTGACAGGAATTGGCACCAACACCATTCTTTGTTTGGCCCTTGTCAGATAACAACAAACTGACTTTTGTGCTTTTTAAATCTCAATTATTAATGATGCCAGACATAGATCAATTGTTAAATTGGTGGATTCAAGGACACAATTGGATGAAGGAAGGAAGAAACAGTGGTTTGAAAATGTTCTGGGCTGTAATTTTATAATATTTATAAAAATTAGTTCATGTTCCCTAATTTCGGGACATGAGCCTGACGTCATCATTGTTGATAATGATTTTTCCACTGTTGGTTAAGTATTCCTTCCCTAACCTCCCTTGATCCCCCCTGTTAAACTCCCAAGCTTTTTGGCTTGTTTTTTTAAATTTTTTATATCAAATTTCTTGGGAGTTTAACGTGTTAAACAGAAAGTTTTTTCTGTATTTCCCCAGGGTTACATCCCCACCCTTAGGGTGTTTGGGCATTTTTAGTCATGCATCATACTTCCAATGTTTCTTTTTTTCTTCTGATGAAGATCTTGCCTTACATCGGATAGTTCAAAAATCTGTTACTGACTTCGGGCCGTGTTGCCTGGGGTCTTGTTTCCGGTTTTCAGTTGGACGTTGTTTACATTAGCAACGTTTGTTATTTATATGTAGGTTCCTATTTCTGATATGGTAGGTCTGTTGTAAGATACATTATACAGTCTCGTAGTGTGGCGGTTAATTTTTGAGAGGAAAAAATTAATTTTGTCCACACTTGGGCTCTTTTGGGATACATTTGGGCACTTCGTTCCCTTTGGCTCTTGTCAAAATTTTTCGAAAATTTTTTTGGTGTAAACTATTTTTCGATTTATATTTTGAATGTTTTTGTTATGTATCTTTTTATTTGTATTTAATGTGGAATTGGTGGGAGTACAATCGACTTAGTCTTCTTCATTATGTAAACATTTTGCTCTATAAGCAAGGCGAGGAAGTTGTTCCTCTTATTTTCTTGTAGGTTGCCTTGCTTGTAGTCGTTGTACTTCTACTAATTCTTGTTCATATGTGTCGCATGGGATGACAAACGTTGCTGACGGGTGTCACTCTACGTTTTTAGCAAGGGACCATTTCCGGTCCTCTCGTAATGAGAGACTGCCACCGGTCCTTTCACCCTAGGTCGCTCTAGTGTATTAGTTTATATTTACAGAGGAACAAGAACATGGTGATGTTTACGTGACGCATGCTTCTGTCGTCGCATTAATTAGTCAATCAGAGCTAGTGGCAAAAGTGCTCATGAATATTAGACAGGGCAATAAACCACAGTGTGGTTTCAAATCCCTGTCGCCAGCTAGCTCGACCGTTGCGGTCAAGGAGAATGGAAAGGGTAGAGCGAGCACCATAATATAATATCAATATAAGGCTCACAGAAAGGAAGAAGCCGTCAAGTTCAGCAAGAAGCTTGGCGAGGTCTGAAGGACCGCGGCGAGAGAGGGCCCCCATTATAACATCTTGGGCCAGATGTTATGGATTGGAACTTGCGTCAGAGCATACGTCCACGCCTCCCGTCCGGAATGCTCCGTTCAGTTTACAGCCGAAGCTGGCTATAATTATGGCTTCTTCAACATCTAACAAGCACACACAACCGCACCTTGGCTACGTGACTTCTGATATCCAGCCTGCATTTCCGAGAAAGTCACTCTTCGTCACAGAAGTCACACCATACAGTAGCCATGGAGACGAGGCCTCATTTATAGGGACGTCCGCAGAAAAGAGCCATCTCAGACACACTGTCCCAGGAGCAGCTAGCGGCCATGCAACAGAAGACCGCTGATCCTTAGGCCTCTGTAACGGACTTGTTGTCGTTCATCACAGCATCCCAGCAAATGCAGAAGCAGACGACGGCAGTCTCAGAACTTGAGCTGTCGGAAGGTGTTGGTCCAGTCATCTGTACTTTCAGATGCTGATGACCATGAGTATAATCTGATTCAGTTGGAGGATGAAAGGTATTTTGAGGAGAATTACCCTTCCCTTTCGGAACAACAGGGTTGCGATAGCGCTTATGCATCCATACTTCCCTGAGTTTGTTCCAAAAATCAGAATGCTGCGAAAGCTCGAAAGTAGCACTATTCAATAGCTTAGATGAGACCTCATATATCGGGACGTCCGGAAAAAGTGCCGTCTCGGACATACTGTCCTGGGAGCAGACAGTGGACAGAAGACCGCGGCTCCTTAGGCCTCCGTTACAGTTTTGCTGATGCAGATGCGCAGCTTCTCGCAGCATCCCAGGAAGTGCAGTAGCAATCGACGGCAGTCTCAAAATCTGAGCTGTCGCATGGTGCTGGGTCAGTCCAGTTATCTGCGCGTTCAGATGCCGTTGACCGTGATTTCAACTGATTCAGACGAATGATGACGTGATATGGAGTGAATTTACCCTTCACATTCGGAGCAGTACAGGGTTCCATCAACACTACCCTGAATGTGTTCCAACGAATCAGAATGCTGCATCTGTTTACAAGAAACCGCTAGCATTGTTGCATGCTAAATTATCCGGAAAAAGAGAAGGAATGTCTTTTCCGGTTAAGTGCAGACAGGTGTCGCAGGCTTTTGGCCTTTTAGATGACTCCACATTCAACTTTCCAGTGGAAAGAAGTAAGGCGGTTTCTTGTCATCTTCTGTAGTTCCGTATTGAGAGTTCCTCTGCATTTGAATGAGTAGGCTATGGACCTAGCTTTGGCCTTACCTTCGTCATTCGTTATTCGCTTGGTCATAATTGAGATGACATTTATTTATTCATAGCGAATTTAGACTCACTGTATTACGCAGATCACCTTTAAGAGCTGTGATGCTACGTCTCTATGAAAAGGAATTGGAGGACGTTTGTACCTCATTTAGAGTCCATTCCAGGGCTATATATTTATCACGTATAACTCTGTCTTAAGTTGCTAATTCGGAGTTAAATAGACGTGACAGAGCCCTTGCGTCGTCATCCTGAATAGATGACAAGGTGAAAAACTCTCTTAGAGTCACTCCGGTTTCCAGACACTAAGTTTTTGACGATAAGCTTTCATTGGTTTATGAACAAGCTACAAAGAAAGCATCAATACTCTGCTCCTTATGTCGACGTATATTCATCATGCATTAGCAGAAAGGAGTAAGGGAGGACGTCCTAGACAGAAGGTCGCCTATAAGGACTCCTCCTAAGAGTAAAGTTTACTCTCATATAATTACTCTGGGGATCGTCATATAGCGACTCGAATATCGAGACTTCTGGTCAGACGCCCCTAAACTGCTGGGTCGAGGCTCTTCGTCAATGAGAGATGCTGTTCCTCCTTCCGTAGGCCTTGCAGGTGCTACAGGTGTGAGTTAGGACCTTTATTGTTTTGCGGTTGACGGATTGTTATCAAGATGAGCATCAATCTGGATAACTGTTACAGAGACTAGTAGTTCAAAGTATGGTTTCGGAAGGCCTGCGGCTATCTTTCCGAGAGAACCACAACTAATTTAATGTCTGATGGACATTGCTTCCGTCTAATCCTTGCATAAGAGTCTCTCCAATCGGAGGTAAAGGTTCTCTTGACTATGATGTTAATAGAGGTCATCGAGAATCAATATTCTCTGCAATTCTGTAGCCACCTGTTACTTGTACCGAAGCCTAAGAGCTCGTTCCGACAGATAATAGACTGGAGCTTGTTAACAAGTTTATCAAAGCTCTAAAAGTTTATTTATGATTATCATTTAGTCAGTTAAAATGAGTGTTCGAGTGATTGACTGTGCTATAAGCATAGATCTAAGGATAGCTTTGGTCTGGAGATAGTGCCCTGTGCTGTCACTCGAATATTAACTTGGTAATGTCTCATAACAATCTGGTTCGTCTGCCATATCCAGAATGAATTAGTTTTATGCGACTGATGGCGTTGTGCTCAGCGGCTACGCATCTTGTTTAGATGGATCACTTACGCACACGCCCCCTCCAGTTATTCTTACACAGAACTGGAGCGTTACAACGCATTCGCTCAGGACCAGTATTGTTTTAACGGATATAGTAAACAAAAAGGGCCATATTGAGGCAGATTTTCAGTGGTTAACTCATTAGTTCCACTGCAACTGCCAGATCTGGCTTACACAATTATGACGGGTATGAGTCTATAGTTAGGGGCACGGCCCCGAGTCCTACAGACTATAATTGCAGGGGTCTGAGACCCTTGGTTCCTGTAGAAACACATAATCATCAAGAATGATGTCAATATTGTTAGCGCTATATCAGTGCGTTCTCGCTTGTTCAGAGTTTGTTGAACAACTCAATAGTGGTAGCGTACATCAGGAACCAGGACGGCACCCATTCACTTCTGTTATAATACCTAACGGAGAATCATTTTCATGTCTCTCTATCCGTCATATACCGGGTCATCTGAACGTACCAGCAGACTCGCTCCTTGGAAAGGTCGCCTGTTTCATATGTATGGATGCTCAACATGTGTTTATTTGAACAGTTTTACTACCAGTGGGATCACCTCATGATTCTTTAGTTTGCAACGCACCAGAAAATTGTTACCGTCATTTGTGTCGCCATGCCTAGATTATTGAGTGCAGGTAGTAGACGCTCTGCAAATTCATGGGAAGGAATATTAGGATATGCGTATCCTCCTATTCATTTGATTCAATAGCTTATGTTTAAGTTTATACAGTGAATCCTACTGGTAGCGCCTCCGTTGTCACAAGAATCTTGGATCAATATTCTCAAGTGTCGGTTATGTGACGCTCCCAAGAAGCTTTCTCCCAGAGAGGGTCTCCTTTCAGGGGACGTTTTATTCTTCACGTTCCTCTCTGTCCATAGTGGCATATGGAGTGGGTTAGATGTGAGGGAACCAATCAGTTCCTATATTTTTATTGTAACTGACACAGGTATGATTAAATAATACGGGTGAAGGGATTTCTAGTAATATCGAAAAATTCAATAAGATCTTAAAATTTCTCCTCGACGAAGGTCACATTACCAAAAAACAATTGAAATATTTAACAGCTAAGCTCAGTGCTCAAACAAGACAATTTTATATCCTACCAAAGATCCACAAGGACCGTTCTTCATGGACGGATGACTTAACTCCACCCGGGAGGCCAATTGTATCAGATTGTAATTCGGAATCTTATGCGATCTCGGAATTAATTGATTATCATCTGAAACCTATAGCAAATAGACATCCGAGCTATCTAAAAAATACACAGGATTGCCTGTCAAAAATTTCGAAATTGAAAATATCGAAAAATGCAATTCTGGCTACTTTGGATATCGACAGTATGTACACGAACATTGATATTGATAAAGGTGTTAAATCAGTTAAAAATGCATTTGAAAAATATCCAGATGCAAAACGCCCGGATGAACAAATTTTGGATCTTTTAGAGCTGAGCTTGAAAGGTAATGACTTTCAATTCAATGGAGAATATTTTCTACAAATAATGGGTTGTCCTATGGGCAAAAGATTCAGTCCTAATTTTGCAAGCATTTATGTAGCGGAACGGGAGGAAAATGCCTTAAGGAAATGTGCAAAGCATCCTCTCGTATATCTCAGGTATTTAGATGACATTTTTAGCTCAACTTTGACGAAGTCAAATTTGAGCTATTGTCATGGCCCGTCGTCCGTCGTCCATCTGTCCGTCCGTCCGTCTGTCCGTCTGGCCGTCTGTCCGTCTGTCCGTACGTCAACAATTGGCTATGGCTCGGGCTAGAGGTCGTATTTATGAACCTATCTTTACGAAACTTCTTGTGTACCTTTGTTATGACCCTGGGACGGGAACGAGTGTTTTTAGGTGTGGTCCGAAATTCAAGATGGCTGCCAGTGGCCATTTTGTACCGATGATGCAAAAATCAGTTTTTTGTACAGAACTTCTGTATGAAAGTTCTGATTTGAATAAAGTTTTGTATAAATGTTTAGTACCATGGGATACATCACATATAATACGGGTTTTTTTCTCGTGCGTAAATTATGCAAATTAGACTGACTTTGATTTATTTAGTGTTACTTTCAGAGCTGTAATTGCCAAGCTGCTATGGCTCGGGCTAGAGGCCGTATTTATGAACCGATCTTTACGAAACTTCTTGGGTACCTTTGTTATGACCGTGGGACGAGAACGAGTGTTTTTGGGTGCGGTCCGAAATTCAAGATGTCTGCCAGCTGCCATTTTGTACCGACGTTGCAGAAATCTGTTTTTTGTACAGAACTTCCATATGAAAGCTCTGATTTGAATAATTTTGTGTATGAATGTTTAGTACCATGGGATACATCACATATAATACGGGTTTTTTTCTCGTACGTAAATTGTGCAAATTAGACTAATTTTGATGTTTTTGGGGGTTACTTTCAGCACTGTAAGTGCAAATGCCAATACGGCTCGGGCTAGAGGCCGTATTTATGAACCGATCTTTACGAAACTTCTTGGGTACCTTTGGTATCACCGTGGGACGAGAACGAGTGTTTTGGGGTCCGGTCCGAAATTCAAGATGGCCGATGGCAGCCATTTTGTACAAAATTAGGTGCAATCAGATTTTTGCACAGAACTTCCATATGAAAGCCCTGATTTGAATAATTTTTTTGTGTGAATGTTTAGTACCATGGATGCATCACATATAATACAGGTTTTTTTCTCGTGCAGAAATTATGCAAATTAGATGAACTTTGATTTTTTCAGTGCGACTTACACACAGTAAGTACACATGTCAATACGGCTCAGACTAGAGTCTGTATTTATGAACTGATCTTCACGAAATGTCTTGGGTACCTTTGTTATCACCTTGGGACGAGAACGAGTGTTTCTGGGTGCGGTCTAAAATTCAAGATGGCTGCTAGTGGCCATTTTGTACCGAAATTAGGTCTAATCAGTTTTTTGTACACAACTTCTATACAGCTCAGACTAGAGGCCATATTTATGAACCAATCTTTACGAAACTTCTTGGGTACCTTTGTTATCACCGTGGGATGAAAGCGAGTGTTTTTGGGTGTGGTCCAAAATTCAAGATGGCCACCAGCAGCCATTTTGTACCAAAATTAGTGCAATCAGTCTTTTGTATAGAACTTCTGTATGAAAGTTCTAATTTTAATAAATTTTTGTATGAATGTTTAGTAACATGGAATACATCACATATTGTAAGGGGTTTTTTTTCATGCAGAAATTATGCAAATTAGATGAACTTTGATTTATTCAGTGCTACTTACACAATGTAAGCACACATGTCAATACGGCTCAGGGTAGAGGCTGTATTTATGAACCGATCTTCACAAAACTTCTTGGGTACCTTTGTTATCTCCTTGGGATGAGAATGAGTGTTTCTGGGTACGGTCCAAGATTCAAGATGGCTGCCAGTGGCCATTTTGTACCGAAATTAGGTCCAATCAGTTTTTTGTCACAAGTTCTATACAGCTCGTATTTATGAACTGATCTTCACAAAACTTCTTGAGTACTTTTGTTTTCACCTTGGGACAGGAACGAGTGTGTTTTGGGGTGCCTTTGTTATCACTGTGCTATGAGAACAAATATTTTGGGGTTCAGTCAGACCCACTCTGGGACTCAAAGATTTTTTCTAGTTCAGCATCTGACTGTCACCCACCTTTACAATACTTTACCTATACATTTGTTATAGGCAACGGTCAGTATTTTTGTACAGACCGTTACAATACTTTATATGTACCTTTGTTATCAGGTCATTACCTAGATGTTTGTCATTGCTGTGTCACATACTATACATGTACATGTCTTTGTCTTGACAAGTTGAGCTACAGTGTCATTGACACTTTCATTATTATTTGGGAACATTCAAAAGAAGATTTTGATGAATTTTTAGAAATTTTGAACAATCACGATCCAAATATTAAATTGAAAGCTACTATCTGAAAATTCTGTTGATTTTCTCGATGTTACCATGTATAAAGGCAAGCAATTTCAGGCGTCCGGTCATTTAGATTATAAAGTATATTTTAAACCAACTGATTCACATCAATTGCTGCACACAAAATCATTTCATCCTCAACATACATTTAAAGGTATCATCAAATCACAGCTCATTCGTTTCCACCGCAATTCAAGTGATAAGGTAAATTTCAATGAGGCTTCTTCTACTCTATTTGGCGTTCTCAGATCGAGAGGGTACTCGCTGCGCCTTTTGCATAGCCTGAAATCCCAAACCCTGAAAAAGCTGGAAAGTCCAGCTGAAACTACCGATTTCGAACCACTGAAGATTGAACACAACAGACCGTTGCAGAATGGTAGTGGCGCAGTATTTAATTGCAAAAAACCTCGTTGTAGACTGCATACTTTTATGCCTGATCAGAAAGAGGAATTTTCCTCCGAACAAACGAAAAATCATTATCAGATCCATAACCCCCTCCATTGTGATTCACCAAACATTATTTACCTTATCACTTGTCAGCGATGTCGGAAACAGTATGTTGGTCAAAGTCAAAATCCTTTCCGAGAACGTGCTACAAGACACAAACAGGATATAAAACATAATGCTGATGCCCCAGTAGCACAACATTTTAACCTTCCTGGCCATTCTTTGGACGATTTCGAAATCCATCCTATTGAACAACCACCAATTAAAGACACATTAGAAGAAACGGATGAATTTAGAAAAAAACGTGAAGCTTTTTGGATCAATACGCTTCAAACCCTCTGGCCATTTGGTATGAACATATCAGAGGGCGAATGCGAAAGGAGGTCCATCATTCCTTTCACTTTAACGTACAACAGAATGAATATCGAAATAGCAAAAATGTTAAAAGATGAATTCAATTTTACCAATGCTAAATTAAATGAACCTTTGAATCTTCGACCTGTCATCGCCTATAAGAAAAACAAAAGCTTGCGTAACATCCTTGTAAGGACTAAATTAGAGCCCATCAATGAATAACATCAATTATTGCCAGTCAGTTTAACCAGTTCCTAAGCTCATCACTTAGTTTAAATCAATTTTATGTACTTTTTTGTTACGTTTGAAACCCATCAGGGTTCAGTAAATGAAAACAATTTTTCAGCGGCATATTAAAAGAAAAAAAACGTTTCAGTAGGAAATGTCTGTGCCAGTGCGATTTTTTAACCTCAAACACACACACACACACACACACACACACACACACACACACACACACACACACACACACACACACACACACACACACACACACACACAGAGTCTTGTCTACCCTACATACCGAGGTACCCCATTGTTTGTCCTTTGTGTGGACTAATGGTTTCTACCTCGTTTTGCCGGTACAGTTCTGGGAAAACAACCGAGGTAAAGGGTTTCTTTTGTCTTTTGTACCTCGGTAAGGCGAAACACGCAAACTCTTTTGTCTAGTTACCTCGTCAAGTTGGTAAGACAAACCCACACGCACATGCACACGCTCACACGCACACATGCACACATGCATTATGCATTTATGTAGTGTTCTGTGGCAACATCATGGGCACATCTGCTTTTTAGCTGAATTAATGCCCTATTATTTTTTATTTTTGTTGATATGTTATATACAAGCGTTTATTTATTAATCATCACAATTAAATTGGTACTCTTGAGTATCTCGCAGGCTGCAGAACCAGTTAACTGGTATTTAGATGATTACATGCTAATATATATGAGATCGCGCATTATTATTAGGCTAATTCTTTATTGTATTCGGTGGACCTTGAAATAATAATTTATTTTGGGGGTGGTCCGTGTAGGAGCCTGTTAATCATACCTTTGTACATCTCTAGATCCAAGTTTCTATTTTGTTTGGTACTCATATTACACATGCTTTTACGATCATAGATATCGGATTATTCACGTTACAGAGTGTTGTTACTGGAATTTTTTGTACAGTGGCCACCAATGGATCATGTAGGAAGTGTGATTTCTCTTCAGGAATCGTTCAGTTTGGCTTGATTAGATATGTGTATGTTATATTTTATATCATTGGTTTTCGACGTATCTGTATACGTTGTCTACGGTGTATGCTATTTACTGTGCAATATTAATTTCCAGGATGGTCGCTATAGCCGTAACTTCTGAAGTAACATTAAGCACCATTTACTGAGTGCGTGTTCGACGATTAATTATATTATTGTTGGGTACCGCTCTTATTGTTTCCAGAGCTCTCCCCCTTTTTTATTTTAAAGGTTTCTTCAAAAAAAGGGGGGGTGGGTGTGTGTTTTTACCCATAATCTAGCTTAAAATGTATGTATCTTTGAAGGATGCTGTTTTTATCCGTATTATGTCCTGCATACAGCTGAAATGTTATTGTAAGGCGTATGTTTGTGGGAGATTCTCTCTTATTCTCAGATACGCCATCCTAATTTTTGGGGCTTAGTCTGGGCTAGCCTTGAAAAATTAGGAACTTGTCTTCATACTTACATTAAGGAATTACTTCATTGGGCTCCTTGTTTAGAATATGTCTCCTCTATTACTGTATAGAGAGACATACATGTAATTCCTAACTGTTCTACATGTAAGTTCCTTCATTATGGATTGCAGAATTGGAATTATTTCAGAAGTCTTAGGCCCCCCACCTATTTATGATTCAGCTATGTCTGGGCCATTGGTATACTGTGTAAAAATATGATAAATTCATAGTAATTTGTATATTTTTATACTTACCAATGGCCCAGACAGGAAGGGCCCTCCCATGAGTGGGCACTCATACTTCCCCGCTGAATTATTATGTAATCTTTTTTACAAGAATGGTGTTGGCGCCAATTCCGGTCACTTCCTGACGTCTGCGCTTGCGCAAAGGGTAAATGTATGGAGGACCGTTAGGACTTCTAATTTTCGGTTTTGCATGCAAATTTTGGGGATTGGGGGGCAAAATTTGTGTTTGGCCCTAGATATTTTAGAGTTAGCACCAACTATGTCTGGGCCATTGATAAGTATAAAATATACAAATTATTTATACTTTTTGTTTGTGTGTGGGGGGGAGGAGGTGTGGGGGGGGGGTAGAGAGAACCACAGTAGTTGCAAACAAAACAAAAATTCACAGAACAGAGTTTGCTAGAAAGCTTTCCTATGACCAGAAGAAATGAATGGCCAAAAATGTTGCCTTTGTTAGTGTCAAAGCAGATAAAAAAATTGCTCTTGCTGCTGATCACTTACTGATACACTCATCTCTTTTGACAACTTGAGCCAGTTGTGATAAATCTCTATACCGATTTCGCACGTGATTTTCGCATACCGCTTCGGTCTTTTGTTCATTAATGTTAACCCTTTGGGTTCAGCTTTTATCTGAGTTGGATGTCAGTTGTGGGCTGTTGTGGCAGCTTTTTTTCCCTGTATTGAGGGTAGAATTTCTGCCAGTTCCCTTTTTGGCTGTTGGGGTACTTTTCTGTTCCCATCAGGCCTTTGTATTTTTATACTGTACCAATGACCCAGACATAGCTGGTGCTAACTCTTAAAAATATAGGGCCAAACACAAATTTTGCCCCCCAATCCCCAAAATTTGCATCCAAAACCAAAGAAAACATGTCCTGAATGGCCCTCCATACTTCACCTCTACTGCGCATGCGCAGTGTCAAGGACGTCCCGAAATTGGCGCCATTAATCATTCTTTGTTTGGCCCTTCATCAGTTAACATCTGACTGATCTTTGTGCTTGTAAATCTCAGTTTAAATGATGCCAGACACATAAATATTAGTGAAATGGTGATTCTAAGGAGGATATAGAAGGAGGAGAGGAAAAATGAGTGACAGAAAATTATCAGGGCTGTAACTTAAAATTTTTTAATGAAATTATGTTAAGTTACCTATTTTCGAGGCAAACAGCCTGTTGTGGTCATTCTTGTTTTCAAGTTACACTGCTTGTTCAGTGTTTTCCTCTCTCCCTTTCCTTTAAGTCTCCTCTTGCTATTCTCCCATGCTTTTGGCATATTTTCTGTAATATTATTACTAAAATTTCTTGGGAGTTTTAGCTGGATAACAGAATGAATTCTGTTCTTTTCCCCATGTTTACGTCTTCACCTATGGGTGGTTAGGCGTAGTGTTCTGCATCTACCATCTGATGTTCTGCAGTTTCTTCCCTGGAAGTCTCTGTTTTGCATCAGATAGTGTATTATTGGTAACTGATTTTGGGCCAGGGTGCCTGGAGTCTTGATCTGGTGTTTTTACACTTATTGTTTACATTTCCAACAGCCCTCTGTGTGAGGGGGGATTTCTTGAAAATAATATCTTGATGTTAATTTAATCATAACTAGATACATTATTATTGTTCGTAAGTGTTGCATAAATTGTTTAAAATATTTTTAGAATTTTTGTCCACACTTAGGCTTGGGATCCATTGGGGCTCAACGTTACTTTTCAGAAACTTGGGCTGTTCTGAAAAAATATTTTTTCAAAATTTTTTGATTTCAATTATTTTTTCTATGTTAATGGATCATGTTATTATGTATTTTGATTGTCAGGGGTTGGTGCGAGTACTAGGACTTTGTTTTCTTTTCACAATGAAAGGATATTGTTCAATTGTAATAAGAGGAAATCTTCCTCTGACTTTCATAATCATTGTATAATGTAGCCAGTGTACTCGCACTAACTCCTTTTCTGTATGTGTTAATTTCGATGACAACATGGGAAACGTGTGTCACGGTATGTTAGTGGGGAATTGGCCATTCTGGTCCTTTCCCCGCAGGGTCACTCTACTTTATCAATCTCTATTTCAGACGATCATGATCAGGGTGATGTATCCATGATGTCTTCCAAAAGTGTGCCTCCGTCATCACAATTAATGAAGAGCTAGCGGAAAAGTGCTCATGTAAATACGTCAATTGCCTAAGAGGACCCTAGTAGGTTCGACGGCCTTTGATGTCCGCTAGCTCGCCTGGTGTAGCGTCCATTCATCGAATGGTTCGGCAGCCGGGTTCGTCCGTTGCGGTCTAGAAGGAGTTTTGGGTGATGCGAGCACTATAAATCAATCAAATGCACACCCAGTGACGGCGGATTAGAGGAGAGAACGGAGGAAGCCTTATAGTCCAGTTCCTAGCTCATCCAGGTCCATCCGGACTGCGAGCGAGAGAGACCCCTCTCTCGTACAACAACATCTGGCCCCAGATGTTGTGGTACAAAGTGTTTCGCATTCGGAGCATATGTCCGCCGGGACGCTCCGATATATAGTCAGTCCGGAGAGACTGTCAATAAGGCTTCCTCATCCTCATGGTAGCGCACACGACCGCTCTTGGCTACATGACCTCGGATATCCAGTCAGCTTCGCCAATCAGAGAATCATCGGCGACCAGGTCACACCATCCGGTAGCCAGGGACACGAGGCCTGCAGACTCCGGACGTTCGCATAAGAAAGTGTGTGGGAGTCAACGTACACGGAGCTTCCAGCGGCAAAGCATCGTAAGACCGCTACTGCACAGGCCTCGGTGACGGACGTGCTATCCCAAATAGCACAGCTTATCGCAGCATCCCAGCAACGACAGAATCTCTGTCGCATTATGTATTATCCGACGACGCTGGGTCGGGATGCTCCGCGGAAGCAGGTACGGACGTCCGAGAATTTCATCCGGTCCGACGGGATACCGAAAGGGATTCGGAGGATTTCGAGCTTTCCCTTTCGGAACAACATAAGCTGCTGTGTATGTCATCTGACTTTATCTTCTAGAGGTTCTTTCGTCGGACCAGAATGCTGCGATGCCGGATAAGAAACTGATAGCGTCGGTGGACACAGAAATTTTTTAGTTCGGTTCAGGGACATCGTCCCTCAAATCTGACACAGTCCAATAATGTCACACAACTTTCGAATTATTGAATGACGCTATATATATTATTATATGCTTGCTATTAACAAGCATGTCTGGTTTCTTGTTCGCAAAGTTACTGAGATGTCTTTCAAAGTGTGCCTCTGTCGTCATAGTTAATGAAGAGCTAGCGGCAATAAGTGCTCATGGAATACGTCAATCGCCTAAGAGGTCCCTAGTAGGATCGACAGAGTTGACATTCGCTAGCTCACTCAGTGTAGCGTCCATTCATCGAATGGTTCGGCAGTCGGGTTCGTCCGTTGTGGTCTAGGAAGGAGATTTTTGGTGATGCAAGCACTATAATAGACTTTAGTACACACCCAGTGACGACGGATTAGAGGACAAATCGGAGGAAGCCTTTAGTCCGGTTCCTAGCTCGTCCAGGTCCGTCCGGGCTGCGAGCGAGAGAGGTCCCTCTCTCATACAACAACATATGGGACCGGATGTTGTGGTACAGACATTTCGCATTCGGAGCATATGTCCGTCGCTTGGGACGCTCCGTTATATTGACACTCCGAGAGACTGTCGATAATGCTTCCTCATCCTCACAACAGCGCACATGACTGCACATTGGCTATGTGACCTCGAGTATCCGGCCAGCTTCGTCATTCAGTGATTCCACGGCGAACAGGTCACGCCATCCGGTAGCCAAGGGACACGAGGCCTATACACTCCGTTCACTCGCATAATAGAAGTATGCACGGGGTAACGGACACGGAGCTTCCAGCGGCAATGCATAGTAAGACCGCTTCTCCACAGGCCTCAGTGACGGACGTGCTATCCAAAATAGCACAGTTTATCGCAGCATCCCAGCAAAAAACAATTCTCGGTCGGATCAGGAATAATCCGACGGCGCTGGGTCGGTGCGCTCCGCTGTTGCATCAGGTTCGGACGACCGAACACTTTATAGGGTCCGACAGGATGGCGAAAGGGATTCGGACGATTTCAAGCTTTCCCTTTCGGAACAACAGAAGCTGCCATAGATTTCTTCCGGCATTATCTTCCAGAGGTTGTTCCGTCGGACTACATTGCTGCGATGCTGGATAAGAGACTAATAGCGTCATTGGACATGGAGTTTTTGATCGGTTCAGGGACATTGTCCCTGACTTACCGACACAGTCCAATAATGTCTTTAGAACATTCGAATTATTTAACGACGCTATATATAAGCTTGCTACCAAGCATGATAGTCTAGTTTCTTGTCCGCAATGCTCTATTCTGCCTTTTTTCAATTCTAGGAAATAATTTATATCGGCAGAACAGGGCATATATGCGTCTAGACGGCGGTGCTGAAGACTGGGAATTATCTTTTTCGCCGTCTATGTCAATTCCAACCACGATGTTGGAAACGACAATGTTGTCTAATAGGCTTAACTTCGACGCTTTATCATATGTAGACCACCTTACTGAGGCGTTATCATTACGTCTTCAAGAGGAAGAATTCCAGGATATGATCCTCAATGTGATTTCTTTCAAGGGCAGTAGTTTTTCCACGTATAACTCTGCCCTTCAGTGGCAACCTGGAGTTGGTTAGACGTGGCGCAGCCCTAGTTACATCCACGCGCGTGGATAGTAAGGTGAAGAACTCTCTCAGAGTCGCTTCGGTCTCGGAGAAGCTTCTCTTCGACGGCAACTTTTCAGCAATCTAGGAATTGCTCGATATACATGTTCTCTTGTCTATCAAGTGTAGCAAGAGATTCAGACTGGGGCAAACATTCGGTGGTTGACTCAGAGAGTGCCACTGCAGTTGCCGGATCCGAGTTTTATGATTATGACGGATGCCAGTCAAACAGGTTGGGGTACAATATTGATCCCAACGGATTCGAAGTGCCAGGGTCTTTGGGTTACGCAGTTTCTAGGCAAGCACTTAACTTCCAGGAAATGATGTTATTTAGGCTTGCACTATGTCATTGAATGAACATTATTCAGAAACGCATGTCCAAATCCTGTTCGTTAATACGACAGTAGTTGCGTATCTCCGGAACCAGGGAGGCACTCATTCGATTCCGTTATTCAATTTAACGGAAAGAATCCTTCTGTTTGTTATAGTACACCAAGTTCTGCTTCGGTCTGTCATATTCCGGGTCGTCTGATTGTATTAGCAGACTCCTTTTCACGTAAGAGTCGCTTGTTGCCGTCAGAATGGACTCTCATCAATCAAGTATTCAATCAGATTTGCTATCAATGGGAGCACCCAATGATAATTTATTTGCGACACAACTCACTATTCAATTACAGACGTATGTGTTTCCATGTCCGGATCCCTGACCTTATGTTGTTAACGCTGTATTGATCTAATAGGACGGAATGATAGGATATGCATATCCTCCAGCGCTGTTGATTCAGCAAGTATTGCTAAGATAAACATCCACAATACAATTCTGTTGATAGCATCTCTGTCTTCACAGAGACCGTGGGTTAATTTACTCAGGTGTCTACTGTGGGACTTACCGCGAAAACTTCCTCCATGAGAGGATCTTCTTTCGCTGGGGAAATTGTGTCAACTCCATCACAACCCGCAAGGTCTCAACCTTCACGTATTCCGTTGTGTGGTCCTTCTTGCACGGCAAGCATTGTACAGGATGAGTTATGGACGCGATTTCTTACTGTAGGAGAACCTCTTCTTCGCTATACTATGCGGCTAAAGTGGAGGCTCTTCCATCGTTGGTGTAGGGATCATTATGTTGATATTTTTGATCCCTCCATACTAGACATTGCAACTTTCTAGTATTCTTGTTTGACAAGATCAACTGCAGCTTGTTACTATTAAGGTTATAGGTCTATGTTATCTCATACCTATGCACTCTATGATAGTTTACAATTGAGTCTTATGTCTCTTTATCTAAGTCAGTTAGAAACTTTTCGATAAATAGACCTAGAATCCTTAGATTAAATTCCTATACGGAATTTAGCTTCGGTTCTTATTTAGCTAAGTAATCATTTGAGCCTCTGGAAACAGTAGTTTTCAAATTCTGACCTTTTAAGACAGTTATTCTCTTAGTCTTCTCTTCTACTGAAGAGTCAGTGAGCTTCATGCACTATCGGTGGATGATTCTCACTTTCGTAGTATCGGAAACACTATTTCCTTTTCTACTAATGTTGGATTTTTGGTTAAGAATCAGGCTCCTAATAAATATCCGGAACCTATTGTTATTAAGGTCCTTCCGTCTTCGTACGGGCATAGGCCTTTACTCTGTCCGGTTAGAGTTTACGTATTTATAAACAGATATCATTTTATTAGTAAAGACGTAAGCTTCTTCTGTCTTTGATGCCTAATAAAAGGACATTACGCTCCATTCTATTGCTAATGGATTCAATTAACTATCGGTACTGCTTATGGTATATCATTAACTCAGCAGTTTGTGCTTGAGATTTCGGCTCATGAAGTAAGAGCTCTTTCTACATCTTGGGCTTACATTAATAGTGTCGCTATTATAGATTTTATGAAGGCTGCACATTGGGCTCAGCCATCCACATTCATGAATTTTTATCTCAGAAATATTGAGTCCATTTCTGGAGGCCTCCATTGTTAGGTCTATTATCTACTGCTCAGAATGTCATTCACTTAACAGTTGCTACTATAGCTAGGTAGGCTTTCTGTTCCGGCAGTGACTCTGTCCTGCTGCCCTCTTCGCTCTGGGCTATTTGACACAGGGCAAGGAGAGGGGGGGGGGGGGGGGAGGGTGTTCCCTTGGGTCACCTGTTTTATTATGAAAACAAGGGGATACCTCCTCCGGAGTTAGTAATTCTGAGCTGTTACTGGGATGGTTTTTAAGTGATAAGTTTATGTTTTAAAAATTCATTCAAGTCATAGTTTTTAAAGTATAGCTTTTGAATATATCACGTGTCAAACGGGCGTTATTATACAATCCTCAGACACTTTTAAGGAGTATAAAGAGTCTCTATTCTCTAGACTAACTTTATTTATTGGCTTACTTTAAAAATTATTAGTATAAGGATTATACTGGATATTAATAGAGTACATGGCTGTTATGCTGCTCAATTATGGAAGGTGTTGTGTCTTTCTAATTTATCATAAATAAGAAAGATACATGTAAGGCCTAATACTCCTTTTCCCCTCTAGGGGGATGACTCTATTTTATATAATTGAGCTTATTGGAATTTCCTCTATGTCCTAGGCCCTCCAGCCTTTTTACTATTCAGCTATGTCTGGGTCATTGGTACAGTATAAAAATGTTAAAAAATTTATAGTAATTTATATATTTTTTATACTTACCAATGACCCAGACGGGGATGGCCCTCCCAGAAGTTGGGAACTCATACCTCCCCGCTGAGTACATAGCGCTTACCAGGCACTGGTTATAAGAATGATTAATGGCGCCAATTTCGGGACGTCCTTGACACTGCGCATGCGCAGTAGAGGTGAAGTATGGAGGGCCATTCAGGAATGTTTTCTTTGGTTTTAGATGCAAATTTTGGGGATTGGGGGGCAAAATTTGTGTTTGGCCCTATATTTTTAAGAGTTAGCACCAGCTATGTCTGGGTCATTGGTAAGTATAAAAAATATATAAATTACTATAAATTTTTTAACTTTCTGCCACCTTACTCTTGCAGCTGGGGGTCTCCTGATTTATTTTTTCTTTGGGTTAACCTTCCCATCTACATTGCTCTCACCAGATATGCCTTGGACGATACCTTGCGGGTCATTTTTGTCGTCTTAGCATGTTGAATTTTCCCTTTATTCATGCTTCACTTTATTTGGGTTTTCTATTGTAAGACCCTGTGGGTTGGGTGGTCTTCCACCTTTTGGGCTTCAGTCTGTTGTGTAGTTTGCCCTGACGCTGTGTTGGACACAAGCTGTTCCCTTCCTGAAGGGCAGGGTGCTGCTCTTCGATCCGCTTCTTTGGTGGGTCCGCGACTATTCCATGATTCTATGGCGACGGTCCGGGATGACTTCCTGTGTCATTCCATAGATCAGCTGCTGCTGCTTCGCCAGCTTGATCCGCCTTCTGTTGGAGGCCATGGCCGTTCCAAGCCTAACGAACACCCTTCTGCTTCCTCTGTGAAGCCAAGGGCTGATCCTCCTGCTTCCACTTTTTCCTCTTACTCACGTAGTAAGGGTAAGCATCGGCAGTCCAGAGGGAGGTCTCAGGATCCTTCATCTAGCAGAGGAGGTGGTTTCTCCTCTCACAGGCCTCGCCAGGGCTTGAAATGAAGGTTCTCACCTCGATTCGTTCCAGGTTGGAGGAGGGATATCTGAGTTTGCAGACCGTTGAGCCATGATCACATTCAATCCTTGGGTGTTAGATGTTCGGTCCAGTCTGCGGATATCCTTTCGGAGATACCCCAACCCCACTCTGTCAAGAGTGCTTCTTCCAACCCAAATTCCTTTAGACGTTTCACGTCGGGAACTTTTGATCACAGAGATAGACAATGTCCTGTCAAAGGGGGCGATCAAGGTCGTCAAGCACATTCATTCAGTGAGATTTTATTCCCGCCTGATCTTGGTGCCAAAGAAGGATGGCCGACTCCGACCGGTTATCGATCTGAGTATCCTGAACCAGTCTATCATTGCTCCCAAGTTCAGCAGGTCAGTTTGCTGCTCCATTCACCAGGGAGATTTCGCTTCCAGCATTGACCTGTGAGCCGCTTACTTTCACGTAATGATTCATGGGGCACCGCAAAAGTATCTCAGGTTCACTTTTCTGGGGCAAGTTTACGAGTTCAAGGCCATGCCTTTTGGCCTCAACCTGGCTCCTTGTGCATTCATCTGACTGATGTTGCATGTGATAGCCTTCCATCAAACTCAGTCCAGGGTGACTACTTCGGCGTATCTGGACGATATCCTCCAGAGGCTCTCCAATGCTGCTCTTCTGGAGTCAGATGTCGACACACTTGACCCTGCTCATGTCACTAGGGTTCAGAGTCAACGAGGAGTAGTCGAACCTGGTCCCTTCTCTGTCGTTTTGTCATCTGGGGATGGACTTCAGTACTCAGCTGCATACGGTGGCAATGCCCCGGGCGAGGGCTGTGATTTTCTTGGCTTTTGCCCAGACTCTGCCCAGTCCATGTCCGTGACAGCTCTGGAGTATTCTCTGGCTGCTCGGTCTCTGCAGTTCTGTGACGGATCTCATTCCTCTAGCTCAGCTGCATGTCAGCTGCATGTCAGACCTCTCCAACACTTTGTCAGTCGTTGGAGGCCGAATGTCGATCCTCTGGATCTGGTGCTTCTGTTACCAGCATCTCTTCTCTTCATCGTCACCTTCTTCCCTGGATGTTTGTTCAGTGAATTATGCAGGGAGTTCTGTTGGACTTGCCCATGTCTGATAGTGTTCTGATGGCTGATGCCAGTGATCTTGGATGGTGCACTACGTTGGATCCTCTGGTCTTTCCCTTCACGGTGTAAGGGACCAGGATCAAGCAGCTCTTCACAACCAGTTTCCAGCAGTGGATCCCCCACCTTTCAAATCGTCAGGTCCTTCTGTTGTCTGACATTTCGACAGTGGTCACTTACATTTGGAACCAGGGTGGCACGCACTCAGTTCTCATGTACGAATTGGCTTGGGATGTTCTACTGCTCACTCAGGATGTCAACGTCGGGGTGGTGGTTCATCACATTCCCGGTCGTCTGAATGTCCTAGCCTACTTCCTGTCCCGACGGGGCAGGTTCTTTTCCACCAAGTGGATGCTTCATAGGGCAGTGTTGCAATCGCTTTGCAATCTCTGGAGTCATCCCTACATCAATCTTTTTGCAACCTGTTGGAACCCTCAGGTGTACACTTTCGTGCCCCTGTGTCTAGATCCTCTGGCTTTCGCCGTAAATACTCTGTCACTCGATTGGAACAGTCTAGTTGGCTATGCCTTCCCACCAGTTCCGATTCTGCCTTAGGTTCTAGCCAAGATACGAACTTGCAGTTGTCAATCATTCTGATCACTCCCCTGTCGCCTCAGTGGGTGTGGTTCAATCTTTGCTGGCGGCAGTTCCGGCATGTCTCCCTCTACGTCATGACCTTTTTTGCCAAGGTTACCCGGGGAGGTTTCACATCAACCTGACTTCATTGTGCCTTCATGCATATGTTTTGTCAGGTCCTGTCTCCTCCATAGAGGTTTTTGAGATGAGCATTGGAGCGCATTTCTTCATCAAGGAGGCACTCCACTTGTTTAGCCTATGCGGCTATGTGGAAGGTCTTCTGTCGATGGTGTGCTGATCACTCTGTTGATTATGCTGATCCTTCGATAACACACATTGCGGAGTTTCTGGTATATCTGTTTGATACTTGGGGTCTCCAGCGTGTTACCATCTAAGGGTACAGATCCATGCTTTCGAGGGACCTTTTCGTATGTGGGAAAGCATTGTATCGGCAATAATTTGTGCCTCTCCAAGCTTATTCAGCACTTTTCTTTGAAAAGGCCTAAGCTTTTGCAGCTTACCCCAAGATGGTACTTTTCTTGGGTGCTGCTTTGCTTTGGAGGGGGGGGGGGGGGCACCGTTTGAACCTTTACCCCAGGTGGATATGCGTTTTCTCACATACAAGATGGTTTTTCTGATGGCTTTTGCCTCAGCCAGAGAAGGGTTGGTGAGCTTCACACTCTCTCTGTTGATTCGACCTTTTTCAGGAGCTCCACCAACAGTGTTACTTTACCACTGATTGCTCCTTTCTGGCCAAGAATCAGATGCCAGAAACTACTCCACCTCCAATCTGTATCAGGTCTCTTCCTTCTGCTGAGGATAATCGCCCTTGGCTCTGTCCGGTTTGTGCAGTTTGTATTTACCTCACCCAGACGCAGTTCATTAGGAAAGGCAGGAAAAGATTTTTATCTCTTATCCCTGGTCGACAGAAGATCTCTCCACAATCCATTTCTAGATGGACTTGTCTTGCTATTCGCACATCATACGCTCATCTAGCAACTGACAATTGTTTTACCAATTGCTTTTCTGCCCACGAGGTGCGTGCATTGTCTCCCTCCTGGGCATATGCTAACTCTGTCACTTGACGGATGTTTGCAGGCTGCCTACTGGAGAAATGCTTCTACTTTCACCACCTATCTGCCTCAGTTGCAGGAGCAGTTTGAGAACTTTTTTTTCTTTCGGCCCTCTTTTTTTAGGCTCAGGCTGTCATCAACCTAGCCATTAGGGTTCTTGCAAGGCCAGTTCCAGCCCTGTTCTTGGTATTGTCCTTTCTGTCTTGTTACCCAGGGCCATACGCCTCATATCCCATTGTCATTTACTAACGGTTGTGATGCTATGGTTTTATAGGCCTAGGGAACTCTTCTTCTGTCCACGGTTTCAGCGCAGTCTGGTTATGTTGGGGTTGGTTATGTGATTCCCTCCTATTGTCTATTCAGCCTGTTGTAAACAGTTGTAAGGTAGGTTGATAAGAAATTAAATTTTATAGTAAATTTCCTTTCTTATTATACCTACCGCAATTATTTACGTGGAGGCCCTCTTGTCTTCTTTTTCAGGTAAGAATCCTTCTTTCCCGCTAATCACATAACTCCAATGTTGGCGGATTCAATAGAATGACACGATGGTTATACGTCTATGCACTGGTTTCGGAAATACAAGGAAAAGAGCGGCCTCTAGCACTCGACCCAGTTTTGGCTTATTAGCTTAACTTGACATTGTCAAGATAAGCTATTGCCATAACGTGTGCGGAAGTCTGTTAGTCTGTTAGTCTGTGAGTCATGAGTCTGTGACGTCTGTTCACATTTTTCTTTAGCACGGGGTACACCCCGCAGTTCTTGTCTGATCGTCACAAAATTTCTATTGCAGGTTTGGGGTCATGTCTAGATGGCTGCCCGAGCCCAAAACCCAAAAACCATTAGCACAGTCTACAGGTCGTATTTATGGAGGGATTTCATTGTAACTTGGTAGGATGCCTCTGTATAATGCCTAGATGAGAACGTCCCCTTTTGGGCATGATCTATCAACCGTGATGGCTGCCCAAGCCCAAAACCCAAAAACTTTTAGCACAGTCAGCAGGTCATGTTTAATGTGGAGGGATTTCATTGTAACTTGGTAGGATGACTCCTTATGATGTCTAGATGAGAATTTCCCCATTTGGGCATGATCTGCCAACTTTGACGACTGCCCGAGCCCAAAACCCGAAAACCTTTAGCACAGTCTACAGGTCATATTTATTGAGGAATTTCATTGTAACTTGGTGGGTTGACTTCATACAATATCTAGAGGAGAAAGTCCCCTTTTGGACGTGATTGGGCAACTGTGACGGTTACAGGGGCCCGAGGCCCGAAAACCTTTAGCACAGTCTACAGGCCATATTTGTGAAGGGATTTCAATGTAACTTGATAGGATGACTCGTTTTGGAATAATTTCACTGTAACTTGGTAACTTTTGTTGATATACTTTAACTGTGACAGCCACATACATTAACTGTGAGGTCACATTAACCCACCCCTCAGCTCTTTAGTACAGTGTACACCTCATATTATTTTTATTAAAAACATAGCATACAGGGAACAGAAATGAACATATTCCCAATTATCACAATTCTTGTCTCATTTCATAATCCTTTCATAAACATTGAACATTATCCTTTTCATCAAACACAACACACAAGTTAAGCTACAGTGTCATTGACACTTTCATTTCCAAAAAAGTTACTATGCCCCTTTGGGTGGGGTTAATGCTCCATAAGCCTAAAATGCTTTAAAAATCCTCTTCTCATAAGCCCCTTGCAGAAATGCTTAGATTTCTGGTATGGAACTTTTTTTAGTGATGCAGATTTACCTTTTTTCAATAGAATTCGGTAGTTCCAAATTTGGGCTCCCAAATTTGGGCTCCACTTAAAATTTCTATTTCCAGAACTAGTTGTTGATGTGAACCAAATTTGTCATGTAGTTTATAACTGGATCATAAGTATTTCATTTATGCCGCAAGTTGTTGGTGTTTTTTTTTTTTTTTTGGGGGGGGGGGGGGGGGGGGGGGCGGGGGATAAAGAGAACCACAGGAGTTAAAAAACAAAATTTTGTTTGGATACTTTTTGAGACTTCACAGAACAGAGCTTTGTTTTTGCTTAGGAAGCTTTCCTAGCAGCAGCAGTAGGGGTAAATTTTGTCGCGAATCTGCGAATTGATTCACGTGAATATTCGCCGAAATCTTCAAGTGCTCAAATCTCGGTAGATTTGCAAAAAATTCATAAAAATAACATTTTGATTGGTAATTCTATCCAGGAACATTTAGTTAAAAGAAAGTTTTAAAATTAAATCTCAAAACGAAAGATGGAAGATGGACTCCGTGAAAACTACGAATTCGTATGTGAGGCATCTGGAGAAAAGATTATACAGGCATTCTGTTGTGTCTCTAAAAAACACTGTTTTAAAATACAAAAAACACACAAAGGAAAAATTGCCAGTGATTTCAGTACTTATGGACAAAATTGCACCACTTATCTTCTAAAACCAAATTTAGTACGGCATATGAATTCGGAAGGTTACCAAAAATGTATGGAACTCGAAATGGTCCAACCTCGCAATAAAACAGAAAACATCGAGTGAATCCTTCTCTAGTGCAAGGGTTATGGCAGAAAAGGCGTTTAAACCACTACTGTGTGCAAGTGTTTATCTTCGTCGAAAAGAAAAACCATTTGATTAGTATCCAGATTTCTTGGAGACCTGTGAGGAAATGGGTCTGCAATTGACAATGGCATTCCCCTTGCACCAAAAGTTTTCAATTACATAGTGGCTGAACAAACGCTGGATAACTTGAGAAAAAATGTATCTGAGTCTAATATTCTCAGATGGCTAATTGATGGTAGTGCCGCTGCCAAACGTCACCTTACATATGAATCTGAATTGATATACATAAGAACAGCTAGAAATCTTATTCCTGAAATTGAGCTTTTTAAGTTTGTTCCCAACCCAAAGTTGATTCGGACAATCCTTTTCATGCCTTGAGTTAGTACTGTGTGATAAACAACTTGAAAAGGATGACATGTATGTAAAACCAGAAGATGAAATATCCGATGTCCTAAAATCTACATTGATTGAAAATGGTTCAATAAAAAAAATAGTAGGTGCAGGTGATGGCGCTGCTACAAACTTTGAGTGTAAAAAGGGTCTGGTGACTATTCAAATCTACAGTAGCTGACTGCGTTGTGACTGTTGACCATTTGTCCCACCGATTGTAGTTAGCTGCAAGAGACGCTTTACCCTATATGTTTGTGGATTTTGAAGAATTTTTTAAGGCAATTTATTTGCATTTCCAAAATAGTCAAAAGTAGTGGTGCCTTGTTTTAAAATTGGGCGCAGAGATGAATATAGCTGTCTTGACACAAACCAAAGTGCACGGTACCAGATTTTTTTCTCATCTGATGCGTGCACTGAACACATTGCATTATAACTGGCTAATTTATGTCTTCCACTTTAGTAATGTTATAGAGACAAGTGGTGACAAAGTTTTATCTGCCTGGTTGAACAAACTTTTAGACTTTAACTTCCTTGCGCGGTCCCGAGTATATGAGGATCTAATTCGATAGTTATCTCTGACCTTAGATCTGTTTCAGTCGGAAGATGCCTGCTCTATGACAGACTCTTTTAGAGCTTTCAAAACCTTAAAGCCTGAGCAAGAACTTCTAATAGAAGAACCAGGAGAGTGTGAATCTGACCTCTGGCAGAGGGTTGAACAAGGGTCCCCAACCCAACCAACAGAAGTCATTCATATTAGGGCCAGTACTCGTTCCAGACCACCCAAGCCCACAACAGAGAATACTCTCAAAAACAAGCTGGATGTGAAAACTAAAAGGCATTGTGAAAAAGACCCCTCAAACCCAAAATCTAGATCAAATTTAATGAACCTTGAGTTTGATGAGCTAATATCTGTGACAAATATGCAAACGGGGGCGCGGTGGCATTGCGGTAACCGGTTCTCGTCCCATCACCAAAGTTAAGCAACGTCGAGCCCAGTTAGTCCTCAGATGGGTGACCATCTGAGCAATGGATTCAGACTCCCGCATTGTGCAAGGCACTTAACCCAAATTGTCCACATGGGGGCACGATGATGTCGTGTACTAAGACGTACTGCACATTGATGGTGCACATGTCTTCAACCAATCTAACCCTGCCTGTGCTGCAGTGTGGAGTTATGATGTTGGGGAGATGGCAGCTTCTCGTCATTGCTCGGTGGTTCTCCCCAGATACTCCGGTTTCCACCACCCGTAAAACTGTCATGGTCTTGATTAGCCATTGTGCATAAATATGTGACCTTAAACACCAATAAATAAATAATAAATAATATGCAAACAAAAGAGGGAGTTGAGTAAATACGGAAAGTCGCGGCTGATAAACTGAACATTAATCTTAGTGACAGGTACCCAGAGTTTGAAAATTCTGCCCATGTTTTGTCTAAAATAATGTTTATAGACACCACTCTTTGGCCATGCGACTCCAAAGAACTAGTAAAATTTGGAGTTGATGACGTTAAAAGCCTTTACCTACATTTTGGAGTGCCAATTCCAAATGCTGGTATCAGAAGCAAAATTGAACTTCTGTAAGAATTTAGAGCCATAAAACTTTATTATGGACCATGAATTGCTGCTGGTGAAATAAAAAAAAAACCTAAGGAGTTTTGGCCTTGGGTCTATGGCATAGACGAGGATAAATATTGAAACATTTTCCTGTTGGCAGAACTGGTACTGTGTATCCCATTTTCCACAGCTGTCATAAAGCGGAGATTTTCCTCCATTAGGAGCATCCTCACCGACTGGCACGCTGCGCTTAGACCTGCTTTAGTTGCAGATTGCTTGCATTTCAGCACCCACAAACGACAGTTGATAAATCATACCGTGAGGAGTTGATAAACAGTACGGTTCAACAATGTCACATTGATGATGATATAGCTGAACAAACAGACACAGACTTGTCAGATGCTGAAAATGTTGAGAGTGACTGAGTGACTGTCCATGACTGAATTGTCAGCAATATTATAATTGCATAATTTTAAACCCATTCAAATTGTTGAAGCCTGTTTCAGGAATTACTATGTTGCCTTGGTCTTCTGAAATTTGGAAGATTTATATTTTTAACAAGACTGAATATAGTATGCTCAAGTTCTCCCCCAAGATCAACTTGCAGATAAGACAGTAGAAGGAGAGTACATAAAAAGGTTTCTAATTATATAATCTATGAATGCCACATGTGCTGGACAATGGTGATACCTGGCTAAAATGGACTTTTTTCCACAGCCCTTAAAATAATGTCGCTACAGAAATCTGTCCATTTACGAACATCATTCCTTGTCTGTATATTTTTTAACTCTATCTATAATAGAGTGATGTTCATAAATGGACAACTTTCTAGAGTGACATTATTGTAAAGGCTATCAGAGTGGACAAATGTCCACTTCCAGTCAGTAACCTCTATCCAGTGCATGTTACATTCATACATACAAATAAGATTTGAAAGTACTGTCGTAATAAATTAACACAATTACATTTTCACAAGAATCGGATCAGCTTCAGATTTTGCTTTTTTCGACTTTGAGTTTATTTTGGACATGTTAAAAATTCTGGGTTTTTTACATTCAAATGATCATAGTCTAGTTTGATGTCAGGAAGCATCATCAATGAAATTATTGGTAGGTTTATAATGCTTCAAAATACACAAAATAAAACGTACTTGTCAACAAACGTTTATTTGTTTTGATTTGAACAATTTTAAGCTCGGGATAAAGTAGCTCCTAGCAGTTGAGTGGCTTTTGCCCCCACTAACAAGACTAGTAGGTACCCCCCCCCCCCACCCCCTCCAACACACACACACTTCCGTGCTTTAACATGAGCTCAGGACAAACCCAGCACAAAGACCCACCCACCCCCATCTGAAGTCCACATAGGTCAGACTTAATTATAATGCTGCCAGACATTAAGGGTGATTTGCATTCCTTCAGAAACTTTAGCAGCCCTCAGTGTGACTGTCATACTGCTAATCATGCCTGTCGGGCCGTAAATAAACCATAATGCCTGTCAACCTCAATCATTGACATATGTTATTGTCTTATTGACCACCTGTGGAATAGTTGAAGTAACCCCATTCTGCAGTCTCTTTCTGCATTATAAATTAATTATTTTCTCCAAGGGCAAGCTCATTAGATGAAAACTAGAACCGAGACGAGTTGAATTGGGGCATACTGGACACAGGATGTTGAGCTGTTTTCCCATGATTTAAATGATAATGCAAACAATGCATTCTCGTTACTATAAATTCCCATCCGAAGCTGTCAATTTGAGGAGCGTTATCTCACACACGGCTTCAAAATTGTAAATAAGAAGCTCTCTTTTTCAAGCTTCTCGAATTTTCAAGAAAATAAATTAATAAATTACCATGCAAAGATTCGAGATGCCATTACACTGATTAAAACACACAAATGAGGTGTGAACTGTTGTCTTTTTATTAATGCTGACAACTTTTGGTTGAGCCTGAATGTTGGGGTAATAAGATTGGTTAGATCACGGCATTCACCATTTTTCTGCTTTCAAACAAATCAAAGTTTTTTTTTTTACCATAATAACAAAGAGCAGATATTTCTTATTAGACCACAATACACAGGTTATGGTCAAGAGAATTTTTATGGAAAGTTTGATTTTGCTCTACTTCAATTCGATATCATAAATGGTTTTTCTTCATGACAATTCACACCTTTGAACATCGCTGCCATATGCAATTCCACCAAGTACAGATTTGCTGTCTTTTATTAGAACACTCAACAGGTCGAAACTAGAGCACCTTCATGCTGAATTCCTTCTTATTATAAGAACAACGGCAATTTGGTTAGCTTTCTAAAGTGAAGGAATGCATGCTTTGCATTGGGCTGGTTTGGGGTTCCAGCAACTTAAACGTCTCCCAGAAAGCTTAAAAAGAGAAATCTCACCAATCTTGAATTTCCTTTTACCTTGAATCCGAGTAAAGGCTATTATAATTAAACATCACCAATGTCGCTGTTACAATTGCCAAGGGAGAAGCGATTTTCGTTAGCATTTGTTTTTTTGCCTTTACTCAGAAACACTGATTCCCAGGATTCGCTTGAGATATGTTTCATGAGAATCCACCTTGATTTGCCCCAAAATTGGTGAAATTTTGGCCCTGAGCAGAAATGAATGGCCCAAAAAAATTGCCTTTGGTTGTGTCACAGCAAATCAAAAAATTGCTCTTGCTGCCAATCACTTACTGATACACTCATCTCTTTTGACAACTTGAGTCAGGTGAGCATTTTAGGCTCACTTGAGCCTCTAGTTTGATTTCTCATTGACAACTTGAGTCAGGTGAGCGTTTTAGGCTCACTTGAGCCTCTAGTTTGATTTCTCGCATAAATACCATCAAGAATATTGTTTCAAGTGTTTGGCCAGGTTTGTGTTAATTTTATACCAGAAACAGCTTTGCAGTTTAAGTGAATCAACTTTGGGAATATAATGTTCAGTAAAATCCATATCTAAAAATGTGTTGCCTTGCTGGGAAATCCTTAATGATTAAGCTGAACAGATCCTGATGTCTTAGGAGGTCAATGTCCCAAAAATTGAAATGTGTTTAATTTTCACGAAAATTTTCGTATTTTTCAGAGCTCAAAAAATAAAACAAGTGTTTTAGGATTTTTTAGCTCACCTTGATGTAGTCAAGCTGAATTTATCTAATTGCTCTCCATCCGTCCTCCATCCATCCGTCCATCATTCGTCTGTCCATCCGTCAACACTATGTTTTGGACTTCTCCTCCAAAACTGCTGGGCCAATTCAAGTGAAAGTTTGTGTGAAAGATGGTCCTGAAGGGGCAATGCGTTTTTGTTCTACTCAACATGCCCAGCCCCATAGAGAGGGGGTGGGGGAAAAATGCTCCAAAATCTTCTCATGAACCAGTAGGTACAATGACTTGATATTTGGTGTGGAGCTTCCTTTTGTGGTGTAGAATCAAGTTTGTTCGAACGAAGTTCGTGAAGCAATATTTGGCTTTGTAGTGGGAGGGGTAAGATTTTTGGCCCTGCCCAATATTTCTATTTTCTGAACCGATGGTCCAATTTGAACCAAATTTTGTATGTGGTATTATTGAGTCATAAGTACCTGATTCATGCAAAAAAAATATTTCCTGTGTTCAGGATCCCCAGGAGCTAAAAGTAGAAATATTTTCAAACGCCCATATTTCCAAAACCACACGGCACAGAGAACTGTTGTTTGGTATGAAGCATTCTTAGGACAAGTAGAACTGAATAGTAAAAAAAAAATTGCTGTCGGTTTGGTCAGGGTGTTCTGTAGAGGGCATCAAAAAAATGCTAAGTCAGCATATTTGCAAAAATTAAAAAAAACATTTCACCAGAACCAATGATCAGAATCTTTTGATATTTGGAAAACAGCATCTATAGGGGGTCAGATACTAGTGTGTTAAAGCTTTTTTCAATATGTGGAATAATCTTTAAAAATCTTGTTTAGAACCACCGGTCTGAATCTATGAACGTTTGGTTTACATCATTGTTATGAGGATCAGATTCAAGATTGTTCAAATGAAGTCCCTTGGCTAATATTTGGCCTTCCTATGGAAGCACAAATTTAACTTAGTGCAATATGGGGGTAATCTTTATAAATCTTCTTCTTCAGATCCACCAGTCAGAATGATGGGGGGGGGGGGGGGGGGGGGGTCCCTGGGCTAATATTTGGTTCCCTGTGATAATATTTGGGCTCGTAATGGGAACCCAAATTTTAACTTAAGTCAAGATGAGGAAATTTCTTTAAAAATCTTCTTCTTCCGATCCACCAATCGGAATGCTTTCATATTTGGTATACAACTTCTGTGTGTGTGTGTTTGTGGGGGGGGGGGGGGGGGGGGGGGGGGGGGGGGAAATCGGGCAGATTCAAGTTTGTTCAAATCAGGTCCATAGGTTAATATTTGGACTTGATATGGTAGCCCAAATTTTAACTTAGTGCAATATGAGGAAATTTCTTTAAAATTTTTCTTCTTCAGATCCACCAGTCAAAATGCTTTCATATTTGGTATACAACATCTCTAGGGGGGTCAGATTCAACTTTGTTCAAATCAAGTGCCTGGGTTAATATTTGGGCTCCCTGTGGGAATCCAAATTTTAATTTAGTTCAATATGAGGAAATTTTTAAAAAATCTTCTTCAGGTTCACTAGTCAGAATCCTTTCATATTTGGTTTACCACATCTGTAGGGGAGTCAGATTCAAGTTTGTTCAAATCAGGTCCCTGGGTTAATATTTGGGCTTCCTATGGTAGCCCAAATTTGAACTTAGTGCAATATGAAGAAGTTTCTTTAAATATCTTCTTCAGATCCACCAGTCAGAATGCTTTCATATATGGTATACAACATCTCTAGTGGGGGTGAGATTCAAGTTTGTTCAAATTGAGTGCCTTTGCTGTTGTTTCTAGTCAAGTCTGGACTGCCTACAGAGGCAGCCAAGACTTGCCTAGAAACAACTGACAAGGTACTTAGAAAACAATGCATGTTGGGGCACCTGTTCCATTGTATTAAAAAGTTATCAGAGTTGGAATTAGGCCCTTAAGGGTTAAATCCCAATAAACAAACAAACCTTTTCTGACAGACCTGCCTCTGAGACTGCAAGAGATACCTGTTTAATATTTACATATACCCAAAGGAAAACTTGAATTTATTCAACATCACATTCTTATTCACATTGACATAATATATTCAACGCTATGATTTTAAATTCTACCACCCACTGGAAAACTTTAAAATTAAATTTCATTGTATAAAGTTGAAATTAGTGATATTTTGGTGTCCGTGATTCAGACACCTTCTCTTTGGAGTGGGGCAAATCAGTGTTGAACGTGCTTAATTGAATGATGTTGCCTGATTCACTTTGCGATTGCATTTCCGTCTAGTCATATTTCTTTTTTGTCTCCAGGTTAGAGTGTTTTCATATGCTGTGGGTCCTATAGCAAATCCAATTTCTTCTATAAGATGGATGGCATGCCGCAATAGAGGTGATGTATCTTTTAGTTGTCTCATAGTTTGTATCTTCAAGTAATTATCTTTCAGTGAGAATTGAACTTACGTTTTTAAAAGTTTTGTAACATCTTACTCATATTTAAATTCGTGCAGTACTACTATTTGTGCTTCCCTCTGTGCCTTGATGATGCAGCTGGAATTTTTTTACAGTCAGGACTTGAGCCGTCGCAGTCAGAACAGTCAGGTTTACAGACCCCCTTCCCCCCTTATTGGTCATCTTCAAGACATCCAGAATTCGATTTGAGATTAGATTCAATTTTGAATCATAGCCCCGATGAGATTTGATTCAATTTGAAAATGTGTGAATTGCAGTGCCCTGTGTTTGCTGCATTGACTGCATTTTGATAAATAAATACTGTCTTGTTTCAAGCAATTTGTGCTGCGTGATCCTTTGTAACAATTTTTAGTGGATGTGCTTTTGAACCAGCTATTGTGTGCAGTAGGTTTGTTTTTAGCAAATACTGCAATTTGGTTTTGTGAAGATTTTCCTTTGATTGGCAATAAATTTACCATAAATGTTGCTTAGTTTGAGTAGTCAGGCTTTGATGAGTAGGTCCTTTATGACTGATTGCGCCTGCATGCTGAAAGTGGTGGTAGAACAAATCATGTCCTTTCTGGTTCAGCACTAGTGAGTATAGGTCGGATACATCTGATATTGGCATAAATATCTGTATTCTTGTGATGGTATGATGGTATGAGATAACGAAGGAGGTTCTGCTTTGGTTGTCATTGGTTTTATTACCCTCCCCCCCCCCCCCCCCCCCCCAAAGAGCTCTGTCCATCTGTATGTACATCCGTCTGCCCATCTGTCTAAACTTTGTTTATGGCATAACTTGAACATTAGTTAACAGATTTCAATTCTTTTTGATATGTCTCTACAGCAACATTCTTTTCGGCTTTGTTAAAAAATATCGTCTAATGCTTGTTTATGGAATAACATAAATATTAGTTACCAAATTTCAATTTTTTTTGTATATTATCTCTTTAGAAACAATGTCTACCTTAGGGAACAATGTCTTCCTCAAGTTCGATGACCACCATTATCCTATGAAAATTGTTGGGAGTTATTAGCTTTTTGCCCTTTGTTAAAAAAATATTGTGTAATGTTTGTTTATGGCATAACTTTACTACAATTGTAACTGGATTTCAATTCTTTTTAGCATATAGCTAAACAATGTCTACGTCAAGTTCAGAAACCACCGCTATCTGATGAAAATTATGGGAGTTCTTGCCCTTTGTTAAAAAAATATTGTGTCAAGTTTGTGATTGGTTTTGAATATATTTGATTGTGGGGTGGGGGGGGGGGGGGGGGGGATTGGAATCACTGATGCTTTACTTGTTTTGTTTGTAGAGTAAATCTGATCTGATTTGGGTCTCGACATTGTCAAATGCTGACTTTAAAGTATTACAAGGGTATGTACTGATCCTGGAAATCCTGGAAAAGTCCTGAAAAATAAAAATTATTTTTCCAGACCTGGAAAAATGGGTGTTTTGGTTGGTGGGACCTGGGAAAGTCCTGGAAAAATACTGCAGTGACCTCCCCACATTAATTAAATGACTTGGGAACCATGCAAAATATTTCCAAAATATGATGTGATCGTCAGCAAAATATACTTCATAAAGGTATATGTTTGAATTCTATATAATGCCATGCATCAGTGTTTTTTTAGTTCACTCTTTTTCATTGAATCTGAAACATAAACTATGTCTGGTATTCCTCTTTCTGCATTTTATATCAGCCAGACAAGCACAAAAGTGTTTACCACGCCATGTTTTTCTTTCTATTGTTGATTGATCTCAATTGTTTTGATTGTGATCAGTGACCATGAAAGTGAATAAATAAAATACAGTTATGTCTGGGAAGTGTTTACTTAACGCAGACTGGATGACTTTAGCACCCTACAAAGAGTGGTTATCTGTCACGCTTGCGATAGGTAATTTGATTCTCGCATATGGGTTAAATCAGCGATGGATTCTCACTCTGAAGGCAAGAAATGTTGCGAATTTAGAAAGTCGTCAAAATGTTTTAATTACGACATACTTCCCAGCCAAATTGAAAATGTTACAGTTACGAACAAAAACAATACCGGTACTGTAGCAGTCATTTCAACATGTGAATCCTTTGTTCCACGGGATGATGTTTGAAATTGGATATCATGTGGACCCTCCACTATTTGGACAAGCACTATTAGTACTGATATAGAAAGGTATTCCAAATTATGTTCACAGATTGTGCAGTTGCACAGAACTTCTCCTGTGGTGTAAAGTAAACAGCATATCTGGCATCATTTGGGCTATCTCCATATTTTCAGACGTATTGAAGCAGCAAGTAAATTCTGAAAAATCATATGTTCCACTATTTGACGAAAGCTTGAACCATAAAACTAAAAACAAACAACTTGATATTCACCTCAGATTATGGTCAGATAATCGTGTTTGTAGATGATATTGGGACTCCAAATTTATGGGGCATTCCACCTCAGAACAATTTCTGTACCTCGTCATCACTGGAACTACCCAACTAAATTTGAAAAACGTGTTCCAAATCTCAATGGATGGACTAAATGTGAACTGGAAGTTTCTTGATCTATTTCCGGCACTTTCGTAGAAGAAACAGTCAGTGGAACTGTGCTGAACATTGGTAGTTGTGGCCTGCATATTTTTAATGGCGCATTCAAGGATTCCTTCTGTGGCAACTGACTGGGAAGTGGAGAAATTTCTCTGGAATGGTTATGTCCTTTTCAAGGAGACCCCAGCTTGGAGGGAGGACTATACTGTGATTACTTGAAGTGATGAACTCTCATTCAAATTCTGTAAACATCGGTGGCTAGAAAATTTACCAGTTTCTCAACGAGCTATCAAAGTTATTACCAAACCTTCAGAAATTTATAGATGCAGTGAAAAAGAAGATTAAAGACCCCAAAACACAATCATATGGCACTATAGAAGAAATGATGAAGGGCCCTCTGTTACCGGTCAAGATCGAATCGTTTATCTCCCTGGCACTTCAAATTAACCTGTTTCTTACAATTTAATTTAAAATTTTAATTTTCATGCAGTTAACTCATGCATTGATGTAAATTTTTCACTATAATTATTCTGTGCAAACATATACTGCAAATAAATTTTCATTCAAGATTGAACTTCCAGCACTTTCCAGGACCTGTACAAACCCTGCTCTTAACTCTTCGAAACTGACTGGAAGAAATGTGGCACTAAAGGAAATGTATAATCCAGTCTAGCTGATCATTCTGTGAAACAACAACAACAAAAAATTGCTGACAAGGTTGTATGTAGTGGTGTGGGTGTGGCAGGAGGTACAGGTATCATTTTGGAATGAGAATAATTGTCCCCCCTAAGTATTTTATATTTTTATACTGTACCAATGACCCAGACATAGCTGGTGCTAACTCTTAAAATTCTAGGGCCAAACACAAATTTTGCCCCCCAATCCCCAAAATTTGCATCTAAAACCAAAAGAAATCATGTCCTGAAGGTCCTCCATACTTTGCCCTCACTGCGCATGCGCAGTGTCAAGGACGTCCCAAAATTGGTGCCAATTATCATTCTTTGTTTGGCCCTTCATCAGTTCACATCTGACTGATATTTGTGCTTGTAAATCTCAGTTTAAATGATGCCAGACACTTAAATATTAGAGAAATGGTGGATCTAAAGTGGATATAGAAGGAGGAGAGGAAAAATGAGTGACAGAAAATATTCAGGGTTGTAACTTAAAATTTTTTAATGAAATTATGTTAAGTTGCCTATTTTCGAGGCATGTGCCTGTTGTTGTCATTCTTGCTATTAAGTTTCACTGCTTGTTCAGTGTTTCCTCTCTCCTTTTCCTTTAAGTCCCCCCTTGCTATTCTCCCATGCTTTTGGCATATTTTTGAGTAATATTATTACTAAAATTTCTTGGGAGATTTAGCTGGGTAACAGAATGAATTCTGTTCTTTTCCCCATGTTTACGTTCTCACCGATGGGTGTTTAGGCGTAGTGTTCTGCATCTACCATCTGATGTTCTGCAGATTCTTCCCTGGAAGTCTCTGTTTTGCATCAGATAGTGTATTATTGGTAACTGATTTCGGGCCAGGATTATCATTGCCTGGAGTCATGTTTCTGGTGTTTACACACTTCTTGTTTACATTGGCAACAGTCTCTGTTGAGGGGGATTTTTTGTCTTTGTACTAGTTTAATTCATTACAAGATACATTATAATTATTCGTAAGTGTTGCATTAATTTTTTAAAATATTTTTGAAATTTTTGTCCACACTTAGGCTTGGGATCCATTGGGGCTCAATGTTACTTTTCAGAAACTTGGGCTTTGCTGAAAAAATATTTTTTCAAAATTTCTTTTTGATTTCAATTATTTTTTCTATGTTAATGGATCATGTTATTATGTATCTTTGCTTTCAGGGGTTCGTGCGAGTACTAGGACTTATTGTATTCTTTTCACTATGAAAGGATATTGTTCAAATTGTAATGAGAGGAAATTTTCCTCTGACTTTCATGATCATTGTATTAATTGTAGTCAGTGTACTCGCACTAACTCCTGTTCAGTATGTGAATTTTGGGATGACAAACATTGGAAACGTGTGTCACGGTATGTTGTTAGCGGGGAAAGGGCTATGCCGGTCCTTTCTCCGCAGGGTCACTCTAGTTTATCAGTCTCTATTTCAGAGGAACAAGAACAGGGTGATGTTTCCGTGATATCTTCCAAAGGTGCGCCTCCATCGTCACAATTAAATGAAGAGCTAGCGGCAAAAGTGCTCATGGAGATACGCCAATTGCCTAAGAGGTCCCTAGTAGGATCGACGGCGTTGACGTCCGCTAGCTCGCCCGGTGTAGCGTCCATTCATCGATTGGTTCGGCAGCCGGGTTCGTCCGTTGCGGTCCAGGAAGGAGATTTGGGTGATGCAAGCACTATAAATATTCAAGGTGCACACCCAGTGACGGCAGATAAGAGGAGAGAACGGAGAAAGCCTTTGAGTCCGGTTCCTAGCTCGTCCAGGTCCATCCGAGCTGCGAGCGAGAGAGGCCCCTCTCTCGTACAACAACATCTGGGACCAGATGTTGTGGTACAAAATGTTTCACAATCGGAGCATACGTCCGCCGCTCGGGATGCTCCATTATATAGGCAGTCCGGAGAGACTGTCCAAAAGGCTTCCTCATCCTCTCAGCAGCGCACACGACCGCACCTTGGCTACGTGACCGCGGATATCCAGCCAGCTTCGCCAATCAGGGATTCCACGGCGACCAGGTCACGCCATCCGGTAGCCATGGACAAGAGGCCTGTAGACTCCGGACGTTCGCATAAGAGAAGTATACAGGAGTCAGTTTACACGGAGCTTCCAGCGGCTAAGCAGCGTAAGACTGCTACTCCGCAGGCCTCGGTGACGGACGTGCTAGCCCAGATAGCACAAATTATCGCAGCATCCCAGCAAACGACAGAATCTATATCGGATCAAGAATTATCCGACGACGCTGGGTCGGTACGCTCCGCCGAAGCATCGGGTGCGGACGACCGAGAACATCACGAGGTCCAACAGGATGGCGAAAGGGATACCGAGGATTTGGAGCTATCCCTTTCGGAACAACATAAAGCTGCCGTAGATTTCATCCGGCATTACCTTCCACAAGTTGTTCCGTCGGGCCAGACTGCTGCGATGCCGGATAAGAGACTGATAGCGTCATTGGACACAGAATTCTTTGAGCGGTTCAGAGACATCGTCCCTGAGTTTCCGACACAGTCCAATAATGTCACAAGAACATTCGAATTATTGAACGACGCTATCTATAAGCTTGCTTCCAAAGCAGGCAAGGCTGGTTTCTTGTCCGCTAATGCTCTCAATCTGCCTTTCATCAATTCAAGGAATAAATTCGAAACAGCAGGACAGGGCATACCGAGAGTTCCTCTGGGTCTAGACGACGAGGCGGAAGACTTGGAATTGTCATTACCGCCGTCTATGTCTATTCCAACCGCGACGTTGGAAACGACAATAACGTCTAACAGAGCAAGCTTAGACGCTTTATCATATGCAGACCACCTTACAAAGGCGTTATCATTGCGTCTTTAAGGGAAAGAATTCCAGGATATACAATCCTCATTAAGACTTCTTTCAAGGGCAGTAGCTTATTCCACGTATAACTCCGCCCTTTCAGTGGCAAACCTGGAGTTGGTTAGACGTGACGCAGCCCTAGCTACATCCACGCGGGTGGATAGTAAGGTGAAGAACTCTCTCAGAGTCGCTTCGGTCTCCGGAGAGTTTCTCTTCGATGGCAAGCTTTCAGCAATCTATGATAAGATAACTAAGAAAGCTTCGGATTCTCTGCTTTTTAAATCCGCTTCCAAAAAGTCGGATACAGCAGAAAAGAGTAAGACAGGCACTTCTGGGACAAGTACGCCCAAGAGAAGTTCCTATAGAGGTACTTATACATCCTCTAGGTCTTATTCTAGAGACTGTCAAGGCAGCGACTCACGTACGGGACGTTATTCGGGCTGAGACAACCGGTCTGACGTCCCGAGGTCGACGGGACGAGGTGCAGGTCGTGGAGGACGTAGTTTCTCCTTCCGCAGGCCTCGCAGGTCCAGGAGGTGATGGTTTGAACCTCTATTGTGTTCCGGTTGGCGGAAGGTTATCGAGTTTTACAGACGAGTGGGCGTCGATTACGGACGACCCCTAGGTCCGAGGGGTAATTTCGGAAGGACTAAGAATATCCTTCAAACGAAAGCCTCCATTAACTCGAAGTCCAAAATGGACTCAGCTTCCGTCAAATCCGCAGAAAAGAGACGCTCTTTTATCGGAAGTACAGTCTCTTTTGATGAAGAACGCGGTAGAGGTCGTAGAAGACCAGGAATCACCGGGTTTCTACAGCCATCTGTTTCTGGTTCTGAAACCAGGCGGCTTGTTCCGTCCAGTCATAGATCTGAGCTGGATAAACAAGCTGATCGTCGCTCCGAAGTTCTATATGGAGACGATTCGATCGGTCAGAGCGAGTATTCGGGGTGAACGACTATGCTACAAGCATAGATCTCAAAGATGCGTACTTTCACGTCATGGTACATCCGACATTCAGAAAGTATCTACGCTTCGCAGTCCTAGGAGTTGTATATCAATTCTGGGCGATGTGCTTTGGATTGAACCTAGCACCCTGGGCTTTCACTCGAATAATGAACTCGGTAATGATACATTTCCGAGCTCATTCGTCTGCGGTTACGTCGGCCTACGTGGACGACATTCTTCAGAGGTTCGGCAATGAGTTAACGCTTCAGAACGATGTGCAGAATCTGCTTCTATTACTCCGTCGTCTCGGCTTTATTATAAACGAGGAGAAGTCGGATCTGGTGCCGTCATTCACTCATTTGGGAATGAGCTTCGAGACGCACAACAATCTCGTTCGTCTGCCGTTAACCAGAGCGAAGTTAATTATTTGTCACGCTCGCTATTGTCTTCACGCAGACAAAGTCACAGCGAGGGAGTTCATGAGACTGATAGGTCTGTGCGGAGCCGCTGCGGATCTCATTCCGATGGGGCGGTTGCGCACTCATCCCCTCCAAATTTTCTTGATTCAGAATTGGAGTGTGAAGATTCGTTCGCTCGATATAGACGTTCTCTTGTCAGATCAAGTGAAACAAGAGATTCTGACTTGGGCAAACATTCAGTGGTTGACTCAGGGAGTTCCACTGCAGTTGCCGGATCCGGGTTTTACGATTATGACGGATGCCAGTCAAACAGGTTGGGGTGCAACATTGATCCCAATGGATTCGAAGTGCCAGGGTCTTTGGGATCCGCAGTTTCTAAGCAAGCACATAAACATCAAGGAAATGATGTCAATTTGGCTTGCATTACGTCATTGGATGCACATTATTCAGAAAGCTCATGTCCAAATCCTGTCCGACAATACGACAGTAGTGGCGTATATCCGATCTCGTGGGACGGAATGATAGGATATGCGTATTCTCCACGCCGTTAATTCAGCAAGTATTGCTAAAGATAAAACAATCTCAATGCAAAATTCTGTTGGTAGCATCTCTGTCTCCACAGAGACCGTGGATAAATCTACTCAGGTGTCTGCTGTGGGACCTACTGCGAAAGCTTCCTCTACGAGAGGATCTTCTTTCGCAGGGGAAATCGTGTCAACTTCATCACAACCCGCAAGGTCTCAACCTTCACGTATTTCTGTTGTGCGGTCCTTCTTGCACGGCAAGCATTTTACAGGACGAGCAGTGGACGCGATTTCTAACTGTAGGAGGACCTCCTCTTTTCTAAACTATGCGGCTAAGTGGAAGGTCTTTTGTCGTTGGTGTAGGGATCATTCTGTTGATATTTTTGATCCCTCCATACCAGACATTGCAAACTTTCTAGTATACTTGTTTGACGAGATCAAACTGCAGCCTGTTACTATTAAAGGTTATAGGTCTATGTTATCTGATACCTATGCACACCATGATAGTTTACAAATTGGATCTAATGTCTCTTTATCTAAATTAGTTAGAAACTTCTCGATAAATAAACCCAGAACTCTTAGATTAATTCCTAAATGGAATTTAGCTTGGGTTCTTCTTAAACTGAAAGAAAAGCCATTTGAGCCTCTTGGGACAGTAGATTTCAAATTCTTGTCTTATAAGACAGCTTTTCTCTTAGCTTTCTCTTCTGCTAGAAGAGTCAGTGAGCTTCATGCACTATCGGTGGACGATTCTCACTATCGTAGTGTCGGGAACACTATTACCTTTACTACTAATGTTGGATTTTTAGCTAAGAATCAGGCTCCTAATAAATATCCTGAACCTATTGTTATTAAGGCCCTTCCGTCTTCAGACGGGCGTAGGCCTTTACTCTGTCCTGTTAGAGCTTTACGTATTTCTAAACAAAGATCTCAGTTTATCAGAAAGGGACGAAAATGCTTCTTTCTGTCTCTGATGCCTAATAGAAAGGACATTTCGGTCCATTCTATTGCTCGATGGATTCAATTAACTATCCGTACTGCTTATGAGAATCTATCTTCTACTCAGCAGTCTGTGCTTAAGATTTCGGCTCATGAAGTAAGAGCTCTTTCTACATCTTGGGCTTACACAAATTGTGTTGCTATTACAGATTTAATGAAGGCTGCTTATTGGTCTCAGCCATCCACATTCACAAATTTTTATCTCAGAAATATTGAGTCCATTTCTGGAGACCTGCATTGTTTAGGTCCGTTATCTGTTGCTCAGAATGTCGTCCACTAAACAGTTGCAACTATAGTTATGCAGGCTTTCTGTTCCGGCAGTGACTCCGTCCTGCTGCCCTCTTCGCTCTGGGCTATTTGACCCAGGGCAAGGGGAAGGGGGGGGGGGAGGGTGTTCCCTTAGGTCACCTGCTTTATAGTGAAAAGCAAGGGGATTCCTCCTCCGGAGTCAGTAATTCTGAGTCGTTACCGGGATGGTTTTAAAGTGTAATATTAATGTTAAAAATTCATTCATGTCATATTTTTAAAGTGTAGCTCGGTGTGAAGCATTTGTATATGTCAAGTGTCAAACGGGCATTAATATACAATCCTTGGACACTTTTAAAAGAATATAAAGAGTCTCAATTCTCTGGACTAACTTTATTTATTGGCTTACTTTAAAAATAATTAGTATAAGGGGTTATACTGGATGTTAATAGAGAACATGAATGTTATTATGCTCAATTATGGAGGGTGTTGTATCTTTCTAATTTATCATAAAATAAGAAAGATACATGTAAAGCCTAATACTCCTTTTCTCCTTGAGGGGTTGACTCTATTTATATAGTTGAGCTTATTGGATTTTCCTCTATGTCCTAGGCCCTCCAGCCTTTTTACTATTCAGCTATGTCTGGGTCATTGGTACAGTATAAAAATGGTAAAAAATTTATAGTAATTTATATATTTTTTATACTTACCAATGACCCAGACGGGGATGGCCCTCCCAGGAGTTGGGAACTCATACCTCCCCACTGAGTACATAGCGCTGACCAGGCACTGCTTGTAAGAATGATAATTGGCGCTAATTTCGGGACGTCCTTGACACTGCGGGGGGGGGGGGGGGGGGGGGTTGGGCTGTCACCAAAAAGAAGGGGATAACTCCTGTCAAAATTGACGTCATATCTCTGGTATTTGAAGTAAGATTTTCACATTTTTATACACCAGTTTTGAAAAAATGTTGTGATTGGTCTGTCCGACCATTAACTTTTCAGTTTCCAAATGATAATTTTGAGTTAGACTTTATAGATCAAGGCCAGACTTGGTTTGTGCCTCAGTTATATCAGAATGAAGGTTAAGTTCGAATTGGGACTTGGTCCGATGATTTTTATAGGAGTTAGGGGTCTTTTCAACTTAGAAATTGCACATTTTCAACATTTTGGTTTCTGGATGATAACTTGAGTTTGGATTTATAGATCAGGACCAAGCTTAGTTTGTGCCTCAGTTATATCAAAATACAGGTTGAGTTCGAATTGGGGTTTGGTCCGATGATTTTTACAAGAGTTATGAGATTTTTCGTCTTAAAAATTACATATTTTGTCAACATTCTAGTTACCAGACGATAACTTTAGTTCTGATTATTTGACTTCAACCAAATTTGGCATGTGACTCAATTATACCAAATTATAGGTCAGGGGTCAATTGGGGTTCATTACTAATTTCGCATTGAGGTATGGACCTTTTCCGACTCTGGGCATTTTCAACTTAGATAATTTTTTGTGTAAAACAATGTCTGTTCGTCCATCTTTCCATTTGGTAAACATCATAGTAGGTACGATTTCTAGTCCAACTTCATCATGTACTTTCCTGACTCGGTTTTGGCCCTGGTTCTAGTTTGTCATTTACTTTTGTCCCTAATTTTCGCTCCGCTTATTTTTAGATCAATTTATACACATAGCAGTTATTTGTTGGATGAAAACTGTGATTATCTACAATTTGAAAAAGCATCAACACTTGTGTTAAAGTTATTGTACCAGTCCACTTTGACTTTCAGCCCTGTTGCTATGCACCTCACACTGTGTTTCTATGGCTTACAATTTCCCACAGACCCAAACCCAGTGATATTTTATTGATTTTTAGTGTTTTTGCAATGTTAGAATTTTTTGTTAGTGTGGAATTGGAAAATTTCTGACTTGTTTTTCTATACATGAGTGGAGGCTACCACCAGTATGCTGTGGCTTTCATATTTCATATATATGTTAATATATATGTTAAATGCATCAATAGAAGATGACATTAACCCTTGGACAGACATTTTTCGGAGATTTTGGACTTTTTTAATGCAATGTTAGACTTTTTTGTCAGTGTGGACGTAGAAATTTTCTGACCTCTTTTGCAATGTTAGACTTTTGAAAACGGTGAAATTCTCATTTTTCTGTTTTTTACCTGACTGTTTACAGTCAGGGCTATAGTCATGACTTTCGACCGTCCATCTGTCCGTCCATCCATCTGTCCGTCTGTTAACATTTAGAGTTTGGGTTAAAGTTTGTGGTTAAAGTTTTTTAGTGAAGGTTAAAGTTTTTTTTCTTTTTAATCAATATTAATTACTATTGATTGTATCATTCTCATTATGTTTCATGTTATTTTGGGACATATTTAACCCTTTTTTGCAGTCAATTCAACTTAGAACTTCCAGGTTAAAGTTTTTGGTTAAAGTTTTTAGCTCACCTTGACAAAGTCAAGCTGGGCTAATCTCATCGTACTTCATCCGTCATCTGTCTGTCCATCCATCCGTCAACACCATGTTTTGGTCTTCTCCTCCAAAACCACTGGGCCAATTCAAGTGAAAGTTTATGCGAGTGATGGTCCCGTAGGGACATTGCATTTTGTTCAACTCAACATGTCCAGCCACATAGGGAGAGGGTGGGGGAAAATGCTCCAAAATATTTTTAAAATCTTCTTCTCATGAACCATTGAGTACAATGAATTGATATTTGTTATGGAGCTTCCTTTTGAGGTAGGCTTCCTTTTGAGGTCAGTTTGTTCAAATGAAGTTCGTGAAGCAATATTTGGCTTTATAATGGAGGGGTTAGATTTTTTGGCCCCGCCCAAAATTTCTATATTTTTATACTGTACCAATGACCCAGACTTAGCTGGTGCTAACTCTAACAAAACCAGGGCCAAACACAAATTTTGCCCCCCAATCCCCAAAATTTGCATCCAAAACAAAAAGAAATCATGTCCTAAAGGACCTCCATACTACGCCTCTACTGCGCATGCGCAGTGACGCAGTCGTCCCGAAATTGGCGCCAAATATCATTCTCTGTTTGGCCCTTCATCAGTCAACATCTCACTGATCTTTGTGCTTGTAAATCTCAGTTTAAAGGATGCCAGACACGTAATTTTTGGAGAAAATGTGATTCTAAGGAGGATAGAAGGAGGAGAGGAAAAAGAAGTGGCAAAAAATAATCAGGGCTGTACTTAAAATTTTTTGATGAAATTATGTTAAGTTGCCTATTTTCGAGGCATGGGCCTCTTGTTGTCATTCTTGCTAATTGTTGCACTGCTTATTCAGTGTTTCCTCTCCCCTAGCCTTCTAAAGTCCCCCCTTGCAATTCTCCCATGCTTTTGGCATATTTTTGAGAAATTTCATTTCTAAAATTTCCTGGGAGAGTTGCTTGGTTACAGAATGTTTTCTGTTATTTTCCCCATAGTTACGTTTTCACCCATGGGTGTATAACGTTTGTGTTCTGCATCTTTCATCTGATGTTCTACAGATTCTCCCCTGGGAGTCTCTGTTTTGCATCAGATAGAGTGTAATTGATGACTGATTCCGGGCCAGTTTTTTCAGTGCCTGGAGTCATGTTTTCTAGTGTGTTTACACTGTTTGTTTTCATTGGCAACAGCCTTTTTTGAGGGGGGCTGTTTGCCTTTGTGGTAGTTTATCTCATTATAAGATACATTTATATTATCCGAAAGTGTCTCATTAATTATTTTATATAAATTTAAAATTTTTGACCACACTTTGCCATCGGATCCATCGGGGCTCAACGTTACTTTTCAGCAACTTGGGCTTCTCTGAAAAAATATTTTTTCAAAATTATTTTGTTTTGCAATTGTTTTTTCATTTATTAATGGATCATGTTATTATGTATCTTTGTGTCAGGGGTTTTTGCGAGTAACTAGGACTTATTGTTGTTCTTTCACAATGAAGGGACGTTGTTCAAATTGTAATAGAAAGAAATCTTCCTCTGACTTTCATGATCATTGTATTAATTGTAGTCAGTGTTCTCGCATTAATCCCTGTCCTATATGTGAGCATTGGGATGAGAAATATTGGAAACGTGTGTCACGATATGTTGTTTCTGGAGAAAGAGCGATGCCGGCTCTTTCTCCGCAAGGTCACTCTACTCTCTCAGTTTCTATTTCAGAGGAACCAGAACAGGGTGATGTTTCCATGTTATCTTCTTCAAGTGTGCGTCCGTCGTCACAAATGAATTCAGAGCTAGCGGCAAAAGTGCTCATGGAGATTAGACAAATGTCGTCCGCTAGCTCGCCCGGTGTAGCGTCCATTCACCGAATGGTTCGGCAGCCGGGTTCGTCCGATGCGGTCCAAGAGGAAATTTTGGGTGATGCGAGCACTATAAACATAATAGATGCACACCCAGTGACGGCGGATAGTAAACGAGAACGGAGGAAGCCTTTTAGTCCGGTTCATAGCTCGTCCAGGTCCAGCCGGGCCGCGAGCGAGAGAGGTCCCTCTCTCGTACAACAACATCTGGGACCAGATGTTGTGGTACAAAATGTGTCTTTAGCGGAGCATACGTCCGTCGCTCGGGACGCTCCGTTGTATAAGCAGTCCGCAGAGACTGTTAAGGCTTCCTCTTCTCGTCAGCGCACACGACCACACCTTGGCTGCGTGACCGCCGATATATTACCAGCTTCGCCGATGAAGGATTCTTCGGTGACCAGGTCACACCATCCGGCAGCCAGGGATTCGAGACCGATGGACTCCGGACGTTCGCATAGGAAAAGTATGCGGGAGCCATCTGATGCGGAGCTGCCCTCGGCGAAGCAGCGAAAGACTGCGCCTCCGCAGGTCTCGACGCCGGACATTCTTGTGCAGATAGCACAGCTTATCCCAGCAGCCGACAGAAACGGTGTCGGATCGAGAATTATCCGACGGCGCTGGGTCGGTACGCTCCGCGGAAGCATCGGGGGCGGACGACCGGGAACATCGTGAGGTCCGACCGGATGGTGAAAGGGATACGGATGACTTGGAGCTATCCCTTTCGGAACAACATAAAGCTGCCGTGGACTTCATCCGGCACTTTCTCCCTCAAGTTGTTCCGTCGGGCCAGACTGCTGCGCTTCCGGACAAGAGAATTATAGCGTCATTGGACTCTGAATTTTTTGAGCGGTTCAGGGACATCGCTCCCGAGTTTCCGTCGCAGTCCAATAATGTTGCTAGAACATTTGAATTATTGAACGACGCTATATTTAAACTTGCTTCCAGGACGGGGAAAGCAGGTTTCTTGTCCGCTAATACTCTCAACCTGCCTTTCATTAATGCAAGGAATAAATTCGATACGGCAGGACAGGGTATACCGAGAGTTCCTCTGCGTATGGACGACGAGGCGGAAGACTTAGAGCTATCATTACCGTCGTCAGCTTCTATTCCAACCGCGGTGTTGGAAACAGCTATTGCGTCTAACAGAGCCAATTTAGATGCCTTATCTTACGCAGATCACCTTACTAAGGCGTTATCACTGCGCCTTCAAGGGGAAGAGTTTCAGGATATACAATCCTCTTTAAGACTTCTTTCAAGGGCAGTAGCTTATTCCACGTGTAACTCCGCCCTTTCAGTGGCAAATCTGGAGTTGGTTAGACGTGACGCAGCCCTAGCTACATCCGCACTAGTGGATTCTAAGGTGAAGAACTCTCTTAGAGTCGCTTCGGTCTCAGGAGAACTTCTCTTTGATGGCAAGCTTTCCGCTATTTATGATAAAATTAAAAAGAAAGCTAATGATTCTCTGTTGTTCAGATCGGCTCCTAAGAAGTCGGACACGAATAAGACAGGCACTTCTGGGTCTAATGCGCCCAAGAGAGGTTCCTATAGAGGTTCCGGTGCGTCCTCTTGGTCTTATTCGAGAGACCGTCAGGATAGCGACTCTCGTTCGGGACGTCCTTCAGGCCGGGACAATCGGTCGGACGCCCCGAGGTCGACGAGGCGAGGTGCGGGTCGTGGAAGACGTGGTTTCTCCTACCGCAGGCCTCGCAGGTCCAGGAGGTGATGGCTTAAACCTCTATCGCGTTCCGGTTGGCGGAAGGTTGTCGAGTTTTTCACAAGAGTGGGCGTCGATTACGGACGACCCTTGGGTGAGAGGAGTGACTTCGGAAGGTCTAAAGATATCCTTCAAACGAAAGCCTCCATTAACTCGAAGTCCAAAGTGAACTCATCTTCCGTCAAATCCACAGAAAAGAGACGCTCTGTTATCAGAGGTGCAGTCTCTTTTAATGAAGAACGCGGTAGAGGTCGTAGGAAACCAGGAATCTCTGGGATTCTACAGCCATCTGTTTCTGGTTCCGAAACCAGACGGCTCGTTCCGTCCAGTCATAGATTTGAGCTGGATAAACAAGCTGATCGTCACTCCGAAGTTTTATATGGAGACGATTCGATCGGTCAGAGCGAGTATTCGGGTGAACGATTATGCAACGAGCATAGATCTCAAAGATGCGTACTTTCACGTCATGGTACATCCGACATTCCGAAAGTATCTACGCTTTGCAGTCCTGGGAGTGGTGTATCAATTCCGGGCGATGTGCTTCGGATTGAATCTAGCACCCTGGGCTTTCACTCGGGTAATGAACTCGGTAATGATCTACTTCCGAGCTCATTCGTCTGCGGTAACGTCGGCCTACCTGGACGACATTCTTCAGAGGTACGGCAACGAGTTAACGCTTCAGAACGATGTTCAGAATCTTCTTCTATTGCTCCGACGTCTCGGTTTTATAGTAAACGAGGAGAAGTCGGATCTGGTGCCGTCCAAGTCATTCACTCATCTGGGAATGAGCTTCGAGACGCACAACAATCTCGTTCGTCTGCCGTTAACCAGAGCGAAATTAGTCAGTTGTTACGCTCGCTATTGTCTGCACGCAGACAAAGTCATGGCGAGAGAATTTATGAGACTGATAGGTCTGTGCGGAGCCGCCGCGGATCTCATTCCGATGGGGCGGCTACGCACACGTCCTCTTCAAATTTTCCTGACTCAGAATTGGAGTGTGAAAATTCATTCGCTCGATGTAGACTTTCTCTTGTCAGATCAAGTGAAACAAGAGATTCAGACTTGGGCAAACATTCAGTGGTTAACTCAAGGAGTTCCGCTGCAGTTGCCGGATCCGAGTTTGCATCATTAATCCCAACGGATTCGAGATGCCAGGGTCTTTGGGATCCGCAATTCCTGTGCAAGCACATAAACATCAAGGAAATGATGTCAATTTGGCTTGCGTTACGTCACTGGATGGACATTATTCACGATGCTCATGTCCAAATCCTATCCGACAATACGACAGTAGTGGCGTATATACGGAATCAGGGAGGCACTCATTCAGTTCCGTTGTTCAATCTAACGGAAAGAATCCTTTTGTTTGCGTTAGAACATCACGTTCTCCTTTCGGTCCGTCACATACCGGGTCGTCTGAATGTGCTAGCAGACTCCCTTTCACGAAAGGGTCGCTTGTTGCCGTCGGAGTGGACTCTCAACAAACAAGTATTCAATCAGATTTGCTACCAATGGGATCGGCCAATGATAGACTTATTTGCGACACATCTCAACAATCAGTTGCAGACGTATGTGTCTCCGTGTCCGGATCCAAGAGCATTTGCAGTAGACGCTCTGTCGATCCCTTGGGACGGAATGATAGGATATGCGAATCCTCCAGCGCCGTTAATTCAACAAGTATTGCTAAAGATAAAACAATCTCAATGCAAGATTCTGTTGGTAGCATCTCTGTCGCCACAGAGACCGTGGATAAATCTACTCAGGTGTCTGTTGTGGGACCTACCGCGGAAGCTTCCTCCACGAGAGGATCTTCTTTCGCAGGGGAAATCGCGCCAACTCCATCACAACCCGCAAGGTCTCAACCTTCACGTTTTTCCGTTGTGCGGTCCTTCTTGCATGGCAAGCACTTTACAGGACGAGCAGTGGACGCGATTTCTAACTGTAGGAGGACCTCCTCTTCGCTAAACTATGCGGCTAAGTGGAAGGTTTTTCGTCGTTGGTGTAGGGATCATTCTGTAGATATATTTGATCCCTCTATACCAGACATTGCAAACTTTCTAGTATACTTGTTTGACGAAATCAAACTGCAGCCTGTTACTATAAAGGGTTATAGATCTATGTTATCTGATACCTATGCACATCATGATAGTTTACAAATTGGATCTAATGTCTCTTTATCGAAGTTGGTTAGAAACTTTTCGATAAATAGACCCAGAACTCTTAGATTAATTCCTAAGTGGAATTTAGCTTGGGTTCTCCTTAAATTGAAGGAAAAGCCATTTGAACCTCTTGGGACAGTAGATTTCAAATTCTTATCTTATAAGACAGCTTTTCTCTTAGCTTTCTCTTCTGCCAGAAGAGTCAGTGAGCTTCATGCACTATCGGTGGATGATTCTCATTATCGTAGTGTTGGGAACACTATCACCTTCACTACTAATGTGGGTTTTTTAGCTAAGAATCAGGCTCCTAATAAATATCCGGAACCTATTGTTATTAAGGCTCTTCCGTCTTCAGACGGGCGTAGGCCTTTACTCTGTCCTGTTAGAGCACTACGTATCTATAAACAGAGATCTCAGTTTATCAGAAAGGGACGGAAACGTTTCTTTCTGTCTTTGATGCCTAATAGAAAGGACATTTCAGTCCATTCTATTGCTAGATGGATTCAGTTAACTATCCGTACTGCTTATGAAGATTTATCTTCTTCTCAGCAGTCTGTGCTTAAGATTTCTGCTCATGAAGTAAGAGCTCTTTCTACTTCCTGGGCTTATGCTAATAGTGTTGCTATTACAGATTTAATGAAGGCTGCTTATTGGTCTCAGCCATCCACATTTACGAATTTTTATCTCAGAAATATTGAGTCCATTTCTGGAGACCTGCATTGTTTAGGTCCGTTATCTGTTGCTCAGAATGTCGTCCACTAAACAGTTGCAACTATAGTTATGCAGGCTTTCTGTTCCGGCAGTGACCCCGTCCGGCTGCCCTCTTCGCTCTGGGCTATTTGTCCCAGGGCAAGGGGAAGGGGGGGGGGGGGGCGGGTGTTCCCTTAGGTCACCTGCTTTATAGTGAAAAGCAAGGGAATGCCTCCTCCAAGTCAGTATTTCTGAGTCGCTTCCGGGATGGTTTTAAAGTGTAATATTAATGTTTAAATTCATTCATGTCTTATTTTTAAAGTGTAGCTCGGTGTGAAGCATTTGTATATGTCAAGTGTCAAACGGGCTTTAATATACAATACTCGGACACTTTTAAATGATTATAAAGAGTCTCAATTCTCTGGACTACTTTATTTATTGGCTTGCTTTAAAAATAATTAGTATAAGGGTTATACTGGATGTTAATAGAGAACATGAATGTTATTGTGCTCAATTATTAAGGGTAGTGTATCTTTCTAATTTAATATTAAATAAGAAAGATACATGTAAAGCCTAATACTCCTTTTCTCCTTAAGGGGTTACCTCTTTACTATATAGTTGAGCTTATTGGATTTTCCTCTATGTCCTAGGCCCTCCAGCCTGTTTACTATTCAGCTAAGTCTGGGTCATTGGTACAGTATAAAAATGTTAAAAAATTTATAGTAATTTATATATTTTTTATACTTACCAATGACCCAGACGGGGATGGCCCTCCCTGGTGTTGGGAACTCTTGCCTCCCCGCTGAGTACATAGCGCTGACCAGGCACTGCCAGTAAGAATGATAATTGGCGCCAATTTCGGGACGACTGCGTCACTGCGCATGCGCAGTAGAGGCGTAGTATGGAGGTCCTTTAGGACATGATTTCTTTTTGTTTTGGATGCAAATTTTGGGGATTGGGGGGCAAAATTTGTGTTTGGCCCTGGTTTTGTTAGAGTTAGCACCAGCTAAGTCTGGGTCATTGGTAAGTATAAAAAATATATAAATTACTATAAATTTTTTAACTTTCTGAACCGATGGTCCAATTTGAACGAAATTCGGTATGTGGTATTATCGAGTCATAAGTTCGTGACTCGTCCAAAAAAAATGTCCTGCCTCCCCACGAGAACCCCAGGAGCTAAAAATAGAAATATTTTCAAACGCCTAGTTTTCCCAAACCACACAGAACAGAGAATTGTTATGTGGTATGAAGTTTCCTTAGGACCAGTAGAATTTAATGGTAAAAAAAATTACCATCGGTTATGTTAGGGTGTTCTGTAATGGGCATTGAAAAAATACTGAGTCAGCATATCTGCGAAAATTTAAAAAATCTTTTCTCCAGAACCAACAATGGTCAGAATCTTTTGGCATTCAGTATACAACATCCATAGGGGGACCGATACAAGTTTGTTAAAATAAAGCCCATTGGTTCATATTTGGGCTCAATACAGGAGCCCGAATTTTTAACATAGGATAGTATGGGGAATATTCTTTAAAAATCTTCTTCAAAACCACCAGTCAGAATCTTTTAATGTTTTGTATACATCATTGTTATAAGAGGCAGATTCAAGATTGTTCAAACTAAGTCCCTAGGTTAATATTTGGGCTTCCTATGGAAGCCTAAATTTTAACTTTGTTCAATATGGGGGATAATATTTTTAACCTGAAAATTTTGGGTTCGGTTACCACTTGGAAATTTTGAACAAAAATTAGGGGGGGGGGGGGGGGGGGGGGTATTATGTGTTTTCAATTTAGAGACGAACATTTTGGGTCCTGTTCCAGTTTTTAAAATCTTCTTTAGACACTGTAGTCAGAATGCTTTCATATTTGGTATACAACATCTCCAGGAGGGTTAGATTCATGTTTGTTCAATCCTAGTCCCTGGGAGCCGGAATTTTAACTTAGTGCAATATAAGGAAATTTCTTTAAAAATCTTCTTCTTCAGATCCACCAGTCAGAATGCTTTCATATTTGGTATACAACATTTCTAGGGGGGTCAGATTCAAGTTTGTTCAAATCAGGCCCATAGGTATATATTTGGGCTCGCTATGGTACCCAATTTTGAAAACATAGTGCAATATCAGGAAATTTCTTAAAAAATCTTCTTCTTCAGATCCACCAGTCGGAATGCTTTCATATTTGGTATACAACATCTCTAGGGGGGTCAGATTCAAGTTTGTCCAATTTGAGTGCCTGGATTAATATTTGGGCTCCATATGGGAACCTGAAATTTAACTTAGTACACAATATAAGGGAATTTCTTAAAAAATCTTCTTCTTCTTCTTCAGATTCACCTGTCAGAATCCTTTCATATTTGGTTTACAACATCTCTTGGGGGGTCAGATTCAAGTTTGTTCAAATTGGTTCCCTGGGTTAATATTTGGGCTCCTTATGGTAGCCCGAATTTTAACTCGGTGCAATATGAGGAAATTTCTTTAAAAATCTTCTTCAGATCCACTAGTCCGATTGCTTTCATATTTGATATACAAACATCTCTAGGAGGATCAGATTCAAGTTTGTTCAAATCAGGTCCGTAGGTTAATATTTGGGCTTGCTGTGGTAGCCCAAATTTTAACTTAATGCAATATGAAGAAATTTCTTTAAAAATTTTCTTCTTCAGATCCAACAGTCAGAATGCTTTCATATTTGGTATACAACATCTCCAGGAGGTCAGATTCAACTTTGTTCAAATCGAGAGCCTGGGTTAATATTTAGGCTCCCTGTGGGAGCTGGAATTGGCCATGTTGCTGAAGAAATAGAAATTTTGTATTCAGTACCCTCTAGAGTAGTGTAACTGAGATTAATCCAAACAAGTTGTATCAAGGGGCTTCATAGGGGAGCTCACATTTTTACATTATGATCAACTGAAGAAAAGGCATGATGCCTGGATTATTTTTGTAACTCCTGACTGGCACAAGGATTGACAATGTATCCTATGGAGATGGATTGCTTAATGTAGACTCATTCTTGGACTCTGTTTATATCATGTTCTGTTCAAGGTGAGTGCTTCAGGCCCTGTGGGGGCCTCTTGTTTATTTACAAAGTTACACATTTAATTCTTCAAACAGTTTAGTGGAATATCACTGTTTCTCATTTGGGACAATGCCTACTGTCTACTGAAGCTTTCTACAGTGATTTTAATTAATATTGGTTGATTTTAACCCCTTTTAAATATGTTTCATGCTTAGTTTCTTTGTATTTGAAATTAGGCTTTTACCACATACTTTGTTACTTTAATTTCTGCTTGGTCAATACAATTTAATGATTGCATTTACATCGATTATTTCGGCCAAGGTCTACTGGTGCTGTATACAATGGTTTCAGTTAATATTTGCATTAAGGTAACCCTTTTCAAAATGGTTTTCGAACTCAGTTTCTTTAAATTTAAACCTGGGCTTCTACCACATACTTTGTCACTTTTTGTTCCTGCATGATCAATACAACTTTAATTACATTTACAGACATGATTTCTTTTACTTGTATGCAGCCTTTTGTGTGAGTGATAGTCCCGAAGGGGCATTGAATTTTTGTTCGACTCAACATACTCATCATTGCTCGGTGGTTCTCTCCGGGTATTCTGGCTTCCTCCACTGTCACCGATGCGATATGCCCTCGGCTGTTAAAGTGTTGTTGAACTCCAATAAAATAAATAAATAACTACTGAACCAAATTCAACAAAAGTTGCTGTGCATGTTCCTTATCATATGTCAATTCAAGTTTGTTCAAATAAAGTTGCCACACCCACAGGAGGCATAACTCTGATAGCACCCATAAATTTCTTTCCAAAATTCAAAAAATCTTCAGATCCACTAGTCAGAATCTTTTCATATTTGATATACAACATCTTTAGGGGTGGGGGGGGGGGGGTGGGGTGGGGGGGGCAGATTCAGATTTCAAATCCAGTCCCTAGGTTAGTATATGGGCTCCCTATGTGAGCCCGAACTTTAACTTGGTTCGATATGTGGAATATTCTTTAAAAATCTTCTTCAGATCCACCAATTGAAATCTTTTGATATTTTTATACTGTACCAATGACCCAGACTTAGCTGGTGCTAACTCTTATATTCTAGGGCCAAACACAAATTTTGCCCCCAATCCCCAAAATTTGCACGAAAATCCAAAAATCAGATGTCCTATGTGGTCCTCCATACTTTTATCCACTGCGCATGCGCAGTAGTCAAGGAAGTCTGAAGTTGGAGCCAAATCCTCATTCTTTGTTTAGCCCTTCAATCAGTAACATCACACTGATATCTGTGCTTAAAATCTCAGTTTAAATGATGCCAGACACATAATCATGAGAGAAATAGTGGATCTAAGGATGAAATAAAAGGATGACAGGAAGGAACAGTGGAAGGATGTGTTCAGGGCTGTAACTTATAATTTTTATGCAAAATTATTTCATGTTCCCTAATTTTGGGGCATGGGCCTGATATTTTCATTCTTGCTATGAAATTTCCATTGTTTGTTCAGTATTTCCTCTCTCCCTTTCCTTAATACCCCCCTTGCTATTCTCCCATGCTTTTGGCATAATTTTTGTAATTATTTTTACTGAAATTTCTTGGGAGTTTTGGCTTGGTAACAGAATGTTTATTCTGTTTTTCCCCATGGTTACGTCCTCACCCTAGGGTGGTTAGGCGTTTCAGTCATGCATCTACCATCCGATGTACTGCAGTTTCTTCTCAGGAAGCCTCTGTTTTACATCGGATAGTGTTAAAATTGGTTACTGATTTCTGGCCATATTTTCAGTGCCTGGAGTCTTGTTTCCAGTTTTATTCACTTTTGTTTACATTGACAACGGTTACTTCTGACAGTGATTCCTTGTCATCTATTAAGTTCTGCTCATAGCCAGATACATAATATTGTCCCTAAGTGTAACATTAATTTTTAGACTTGATTTAAAATTTTTGTCCACACTTAGGCTTTTTGGGGATCCATTTGGGCTCAACTTGAAAATTTTTTCTTTCGAATTATTTTTCGAAATGTTTGTAATGGATTATATTATTATCATGTATCTTGTTTTCAAGGGTTAGTACGAGGACTGTTTAACTTTTTTCAAAATGAAAGAAGTTTGTTCAGATTGTAATTCGAGGAAGTCTTCCTCCGATTCTCATGCTCAGTGTATTATTTGTAGTCAGTGTACTCGCACTAATTCTTGCTCTGTGTGTGCCAATTCGGATGACAAATGTTGGAGACGTGTGTCACGGTATATTGTTAGTGGTGAGAGGTCCATGCCGGTCCTCTCGCCACAGGGACACTCTAGTTTTTCAGTCTCTTTTTCAGAGGAACAAGAACAGGGTGATGTTTCCGTGATGTCTTCACGAAGTGTGCCTCCGCTGTCGCAGACAAATGAAGAGCTAGCGGCAAAAGTGCTCAATGAAATTTGGCAAATGCCTAAGAGGTCCCACGTAGGATCGATGGCATTGTCGCCCGCTAGCTCGCCTGGTGAAGCAATCATTCACGAAATGGTTGTGACGCCGGGTTCGTCCGTTGCGGTCCAGGAAAGGAGATCGGGTGTTGCGAGCACTATAAACATGGATCGTGCACACCCGGCGATGACGGATCCAAGGATAGAAAGGAGGAAGCCAATCAGTCCGGTACCTAGCTCGTCCAGGTCTGCCCGGACTGTGAGCGAGAGAGGCCCCTCTCTCTTGAAACAACATCTTGGACCAGATGTTGTCGTACGTAATGTACGTCAGTCGGAGCATACGTCCACTCCTCGAGATGCTCCGTCGTATAGACAGTCCGGCGCGACAAGTCTATTGGCTTCCTCATCCTCACGGCAGCACACACAACTGCAACTTGGCTACCATCTGGTAGCCAAGGACACGAGGCCTTACTAGTCGGGACGTTTACATAAAAGAAGTATGCAGGAATCAATGTCCCAGGAGCTCCCAGCGGCTAAATCACATAAGACCACGGCTCCACAGGTCTCTGTGACGGACTTGCTATCACAGATAGCTCAACTCATTGCAGCATCCCAGCAGCCATCAGAAACTTTTTCGGAACAGGAATTGTCTGAGGAAGCTGGGTTGGTTTGCTCCCCTGCAGAGTCAAAAAGGGATGACCGAGAATCTGATATGGTCCAGTCGGATGGCGAAAGGGAATCAGCGGAGCTGTAATTTTCCCTTTCCGAACAACATAAGGTGGCCATAGATTTCATCCGGCAACACCTTCCAGAAGTTGTTCCTCCAGACCAAAATGCTGCATTACCGGATAAGAGACTGATAGCGTCACTGGACACAGACTTTTTCGGCTGGAATAGGGACACTGTCCCTGAGTTTCCGACCCAGTCCAGAAATGTCACACGGACATTTGAACTATTGAATCATGCTATATTCAAGCTAGCCTCTAAGACTGGCAAATCCGGTTTCTTATCGCCTAGTGCTATACAGCTGCCTTTCATCAATTCAAGAAATAGATTTGAAATGGCAGGACATGGCGTGCCGAGAGTTCCTCTGCGTTTGGACGACCAGGCAGAAGACCTAGAATTGTCATTGCCGGCGTCCATGTCTATTAACTCCAGTACACTGGAGACGACAATCTCGTCTAATAGAATTAATTTAGATGCATTATCTTACGCAGATCACCTTACCAGAGCATTATCATTACGTCTCGAAGGGAAAGAATTCCAGGATGTTCAAACTTCCTTAAGAGTTCTTTTGCGGGCAAAAGCATATTCTACGTATAACTCCGCCCTTTCAGTGGCAAATCTGGAGTTGCTTAGATGTGATGCTGTCCTGGCTGCATCCACAAAAGTGGATAGTAAGGTGAAAAACTCTCTTCCCGGAGAGCTTCTCCTCGACGGAAAGCTTTCTATTATCTATGATCAGATTACTAAGAAAGCTTCGGATTCTCTGCTTTTTAAATCCACTTCTAAAAAGTCAGCATAGAGGAGTAAGGCAGGCACTTCGGGGGCGAATATGTCTAAAGGAAATTCCTATAGAGGATCTAAGAAAGCCTCTACGTCTTACTCCAGAGACCGTCAGAGCAGCGACTCAGGTAGGGGCTGTTATGCTGGCCGAGATAACTGGTCAGATGCCCCTAGGTCGACTGGACGAGGTGCGGGTCATGGAGGACGTGGTTTCTTCTCCCGCAAGCCTCGCAGGGCCAGGAGGTGATGGTGTAAACCTCTATTGCGTTCCTGTCGGCAGAAGGCTGTTGAGATTATTAACCAATTGGTTGTCAATTACGGACGTCCCATGGGTGCAAGGGGTGATTTCCGAAGGACTAAAACTGTCCTTCAAGGAAAAATCTCTGTTAACCCAAAGTCCACGTTGGACTCAGCTTCCATCAAATGTTCAGAAGAGAGAATCGCTTCTATCAGAAGTTCAATCTCTTCTGGACAGGAATGCTATAGAGGTCGTAGAAAACCAGGAATCTGCAGGTTTCTACAGTCACCTGTTTCTGGTAACAAAAAAACCAGACGGCTCGTTTCGTCCAGTCATAGATCGGAGCTGTATAAACAAGCTGATCGTGGCTCCAAAATTTTATATGGAGACCATCCGATCGGTCAGAGCGAGCATTCGAGTGAACGATTATGCGGCGAGCATAGATCTCAAAGATGTGTACTTTCACGTCATGGTACATCCAGCATTCAGAAAGTATCTTCGCTTCGCTGTCCTAGGTGTCGTTTATCAGTTCCGTGCGATGTGCTTCGGTCTAAATCTAGCGCCCTGGGCATTCACTCGAATAATGAACTCGGTAATGACTCATTTCCAAGCTCATTCGTCTGTAGTAACGTCGGCCTACTTGGACGACATTCTTCAGAGGTACGGCAACGAGTTAACGCTTCAGAACGATGTTCAGAGTCTGCTTCAACTGCTCTGACATCTCGGTTTCATTGTAAACGAAAAGAAGTCGGATCTAGTGCCGTCCAAGTCATTTACCCACCTGGGAATGAGCTTCGAGACGCACAACAATCTCGTTCGTCTGCCGTTAACCAGAGCGAAATTAGTCAGTTGTTACGCTAGCTTTTGTCTTCACTCAGATGTAGTAACAGCGAGAGAATTCATGAGACTGACAGGTTTGTGCTGAGCCGCTGCGGATCTTATTCTGATGGGGCGGCTACGCACTCGTCCACTCAAGATATTTTTTACTCAGAATTGGAGTGTGAAGACTCATTCGCTCGAAATGAACATCGTCTTGTCAAATCAAGTGAAACAAGAGATTCAGACTTGGGCAGATATTCAGTGGTTAACTCAAGGAGTACCACTGCAACTGCCGGATCCGAGTTTTACGATATGACGGATGCGAGTCAAACAGGTTGGGGCGCTACTCTGAGCCCAACAGATTCGAGGTGTCAGGGTCTTTGGGATCCGCAGTTCCTAAACAAGCACATAAACATCAAAGAGATGATGTCAATTTGGCTTGTGCTACGTCAGTGGATGAACATTCTTCAGAATTCGCATGTTCAAATTCTGTCCGACAATTCGACAGTAGTAGCGTATATTCGGAACCAGGGAGGCACTCATTCCATTCCGTTATTCAATTTAACAGAAAGGATCCTTCTGTTTGTCCTAGAGCATCAAGTTCTCCTATCGGTCTGTCATATTCCGGGTCGTCTGAATGTTCTAGCAGACTCCCTTTCTTGGAAAGGTTGCATGTTGCCGTCAGAATGGACTCTCAACAAACGAGTATTCAATCAGATTTGCTACCAAATGGATCGTCCAATGATAGACTTATTTGCGACGCATCTCAACAATCAGTTGCAGACGTATGTGTCGCCATGCCCAGATCCTCGAGCATTTGCAGTAGACGCCCTCTCGATCTCTTGGGACAGAATGATAGGATACGCATATCCTCCAGCTCTGTTGATTCAGCAGATATTGCTGAAAATCAAGCAATCTCACTGCAAGATTCTGTTGGTAGCATCTCTGTCACCCCAGGAACCATGGATAAATCTACTCAGGTGTCTGTTGTGGGACATTCCGCGGAAGCTTCCTCCACAGGAGGACCTTCTTTCGCAGGAGAAATCGCTCACACTGCATCACAACCTGCAAGGTCTGAACCTTCACGTATTTCTGTTGTGCGGTCCTTCTTGCACGGCAAGCATTTTACAGGACGAGCAGTGGACGCAAATTCTAACTGTAGGAGGACCTCCTCTTCGCTAAATTATGCTGCTAAGTGGAAGGTTTTCTATCGGTTGTGTAGGGATCATTCTATTGATATTTATGATCCCTCCGGGGGCGCGATGGCTCAATTGGTAGAGGTGCAGGCTGCAAGCCGAGAGGTCCTCGGTTCGAATCCCACCTGCGGCAACCGTGTTGTGTCCTTGGACAAGACACTTCACCCCCAATGCCCACGTGGAGGCACGGTGACGCTGTGTACTAAGGCGTACTGCACGTCGATGGAGCACCTGTCTTCAACCAATGCTAACCCTGCTTGTTTGGAGGTAGTATGTTGGGGAGCTGACAGTTGCTCGGTGGTTCTCTCCGGGTACTCCAGCTTCCTCCACCCGTAAAACTGTCGTGGTCATGATTAGCCATTGCGCAGAAATATGTGACCTTAAAACCCGATTGCCTACATGGGGGCACGATGACGCTGTGTACTGAGGCGTACTGCATGTCGATGGTGCGCATGTCTTCAACCAATCTAACTCTGCCTATGCTGCGGTGCAGAGTTCAGAGTTACGATGTTGGAGAGCTGACAGCTGCTCGTCATTGCTCGGTGGTTCTCTCTGGGTACTCCGGCTTCCTCCACCTGTAAAACTGTCACGGTCACGATTAACCATTGTGCATAAGTATGTGACCTTAAACACCAATAAAATAAAATAAATAAATGTGACCTTAAAACACCAATAAAAAAAATTAAAAAAAATTATCTCTCCATTCCATACATTGCTAATTTTCTGGTATACTTGTTTGATGAGATCAAACTACAGCCAATAACCATTAAGGGTTATAGGTCTATGCTATCGGATACCTATCATGATAGCTTACAGATTGGATCTAATGTCTCTTTATCTAAGTTAGTTAAAAACTTTTCGATAAAATTAATAGACCTAGAACCCTTAAGTTAATTCCTAAGTGGAATTTAGCTTGGGTTCTTCTGAAGCTAAAAGAAGTGCCATTTGAGTCTCTTGATACAGTGGGCTTCAAATTCTTATCTTATAAGACAGCTTTTCTCTTAGCCTTCTCTTCTGCTAAAAGAGTTAGTGAGCTTCATGCACTATCGGTGGATGATTCTCACTATCGTAGTGTTGGTAATACTATTACTTTAACTACTATTGTTGGATTTTTGGCTAAGAATGAGGCTCCTAATAAGTATCCTAAACCTATTAAGGCTCTTCCGTCTTCAGACGGTCATAGGCTTTTGCTCTGTCCAGTTAGAGCCATGCGTATTTACAAACGTAGATCTGAGTTTATCAGAAAGGGACGTAAGCGTTTCTTTCTGTCTCTGCTGCCTAATAGAAAGGACATTACAGTCCATTCTATTGCAAGGTGGATTCAATTAACTATCCGTACTGCTTATGAAAAATTATCTTCAACTCAGCAGTCTGTGCTTAAGATTTCGGCGCATGAAGTAAGAGCGCTATCTACATCTTGGGCTTATGCTAATAGTGTTGCTATTACCGATTTGATGAAGGCTGCATATTGGTCTCAGCCTTCCACATTCACAAAATTTTATCTTAGAAATATTGAGTCCATTTCTGGCGACCTTCAATGTTTAGGTCCATTATCTGTTGCTCAGAATGTCATCCACTAATCAGTTGCAACTATAGTTATGCAGGCTTTCTGTTCCGGTAGTGACTCTGTCCTGCTGCCCTCTTCATTCTGGGGTATTTGACCCAGAGCAAGAGGAAGGGGGGGGGGATGGTGTTCCCTTATATCACCTGCTTTATAGTGAAAAGCAAGGGAATACCTCCTCTGGAGTCAGTAATTCCGAGTCGGTGCCGGGAAGGTTTTAAAGTGTAAAGCTAACGTCTATCTCATTTATGTAATATTTTTAAAGTGTAGCTCGTTGTGAAGCATTTGTATATGTCACATGTCATTTGTGCGCTAATATACAATCCTCGGACACTTCTAAATGAGTATAAAGAGTCTCTTTCTCTGGACTATCTTTATTTATTGGCTTTCCTTTAAAAAAATTAGTATAATGTGTTATACTGGATGTTAATAGAGATCATTGATGTTATTGTGCTCAGTTACGGACTGGTATTGTGTCTTTCTTTTTTGGTACAAACAAGAAAGATACATGTAAAACCTGTTCTCCTCTTCTCCTTGAGGGGATAATTCTGTTTACATGTAATTGAGCCTATTGGATTTTCCTTTATGTCCTAGGCCCTCCAGCCTTTTGTCTATTCAGCTAGGTCTGGGTCATTGGTACAGTATAAAAATGTTAAAAAAAATATAGTAATTTATATATTTTTTATACTTAACCAATGACCCAGACAGGGATGGCCCTCCCATGAGTTGGGAACTCATACCTCTCCGCTGATTACATAACACTTACCAGGCACTGGTTGTAAGAAAGAGGATTTGGCTCCAATTTCAGACTTCCTTGACTACTGCACATGCGCAGTGGATAAAAGTATGGAGGACCACATAGGACATCTAATTTTTGGATTTTGATGCACATTTTGGGTATGCATTTTGTTCAATTTTGAGACGAACAGAAATAAATTTATAGCCTGAAAATTTTGTGCCCTGTTCCCACTTGGAAATATTGGACCAAAATTCGGAAATGTTTTCAAAGTCAAGTTCCTAGATGAATTAGAGTTGTTTTATGCAAAAATGTCATCCCCTCCCTTCCTTGTTGGGGAGGGGGGAGGAGTTAGATGTTCCAAAATGTTTGGCTGCAATATATATTTTGAAAGATTCAGAGTTATAAACCACCCAGCCCTTCTGAATGAGGGAATTTCTTTTAAAATCTTCTTCAGATCCACCAATCAGAATCTTTCATATTTGGTATACAACATCGCTAGGTGGGTCAGATTCAAGTTTGTTCAAATCAGGTCTCTGGGTTAATATTTTGGCTCCCTATATGAGCCCAAAGTTTAACTTAGTGGAATGTGACGGCATTTCTTTGAAAACTTTCTTCTTCAGATCCACCAGTCAGAATTCTTTCATATTTCTCCAGGGGGGATTAGATTCAAGTTTGTTCAATTTGAGTTCCTGGCTTGATGTTTGGGCTCTCTATGGGTGTGGTGAGTGGTGGCGGGGGTGGGGGGAGGGGTGCAAATGTTTGGTTCAGGTTTGTTCAAATCCATTCCTTAGTGTTTTTCCATAAAATTTGTCTTTCATGACTTCATTCCTTTGTAGTGTTGATGAACCCTGTCTAACTGAATTTGACCCCAAATACTTCTTTTAACGACTTTGGCAGGTGAAAGATTAAGGGCCTCTTGTTTATATGCCTGCTTGTAAAAACGGTTGTATTATCTAAATGGTCTGTCTGTCTGTCTGTCATAAGTTGGTATGTGTAATCTCCAGCTACATGTAGTAGTACAGGCCAAGTTTGAATATGTGTTCCGTCCAATTATTTTTACATGAGTTATGGCACTTTTTCGACTTAGAATTTGACCTTCTATTAAGATTTTTCATTTCCGACTGATAACTCCAGTTTGGATTATTTGATGTCAACCAAAGTTGATACGTGTATTCCCCGGCTAGTAATATGGGCCAAGTTTGATTATGGGTTCCATCCCATTATTTTTATACATGAGTTATTCCCCTTTTTCGACTTAGAATTTGACCTATTAAGATTTTTGGTTTCCTACCGATAACTCCAGTTTGGATTGTTTGATCTCAACCAAAGTTGGTACTTATATTGCCCAGGTTGTAAGACAGGACAAGTTTGATTATGGGTTCTGTCCAATTATTTTTACAATTGTTATTGGCCTTTTCAACTTGGAAATTTCTCATTACCAACAACATTTTGGTTTCCGATGATAACTTGAGTTTGGATTTATAGAATAGGACCAAATTGCTTTCTGCCTCAGTCATATCAATGAAGGTTCAGTTTGAATTGGGGCATGGTCTGAAGATTTTTACAACAGTTATGGAGCTTTTGGAAATTTGCATATTTCAATCAACATTTTTCAAAACTTTGTTTATGGTATAGCTTGAACAATAGTTAACGGATTTCAGTTCTGTTCGGTTTATGTCTCTATAGCAACAATGTCTACGTCAAGTTCAATGACCAACCATATCCGATGAAAATTTGGGAAATTATTGCCCTTTGTTAATAAATATCGTGTAATGCATGTTATGGAACAACTTCAATTTTTAGTAACCAAATATCTCAAATATCTTCTTTTTTTGGTATATATCTCTTTGAGAACAATGTCTAACTCAAGTTTGATGACCACTGTTATCTGTTGAAAATTGGCAGAAGCTTACCCCCCCCCCCCCCCCCCCCTCCCCCCAAACCTTCATGTCATATGTCAAGTTAGGCAATTTATCCCAAAATGAATTTTTAAGGTTTGGGAGTTATTACATGCAAAAAAAAATTTGACTGTTATAGAACACCCACCCACCCCCCTCCCCCACCCCAACTGCCGGTGTCATTTAGGTATTTTTTTTCTTTGCCCCAAAATGCATTTTTAAGGATTTGGAGTCATTACATGCAGAAAAAATTGTCCCTCACCCCAATGTCATTTAGGTATTTTTTTTTCCTCCCCAAAATACATTTTTAGCTCATCTGGCCTAAAAGGCCATGTGAGCTTTTCTCATCACTTGGCGTCTGTCGTCGTCCATCGTCTGGTGTTCGTAAACTTTTCACATTTTCATCTTCTCTGTACCCGCTGACCTTGTGTGAACTAAACTTGGCAGGCATCGTCTATGGGAGGTCCTCTACAAACGATCCTCATTTTGTTCCTGTCGGATGAAAAACATGGCTTCCAGAGGCATTCTTTGATTCTGGTTGGAGGATTTTCAAAAATCGTCTCCTCTGAAACTGCCAGGCCAAATGTTTTGAAACTTCACATAAATGATGACTGGGACCCCCTCTACCAACGTTCCTCATTTAATGCTGATTGGGTTACAAACATGGCTGCAGTTGTGGCTTATAGTTACTGTAGAAACCCTTTGAGAAATCACATTTTCATCTTTCTGGAACTACTGAGCTGACATGAACCGAACCTGGCAGGGATAGTCTATGGGAGGTCCTCTACAAACAATCCTCATTTTGATCCCATGGGTTTAAAAACTTGACCGCCAGTGGCATTCTTTGATTCTGATTGGTGGATTTTGAAAAATCTTCTCTCAAACCACAGGGCCAAATGTTTTGCAATTTTGCATGATTGATGACAGGGACCCCCTCTACCAATGATCCTCATTTAATGTTGATCAGGTTGTAAACATGGCTTCAGTTGCGTCTTATAGTTACTATAGAAATCCTATGGGAACTCACATTTTCATCTTCTTCTCTGGAACTACTGAGCTGACAAGAGCCAAACCTGGCAGGAATGGTCTATGGGAGGTCCTCTACAAACGATCCTCATTTTGTTACTGTGGGTTGAAAAATATGGCCAGAGGCATTTTTTGCTTCTGGTTGGTGGATTTTCAAAAATCTTCTCCTCTGAAACTGCCAGGCCAAATTTTTTAATACTTCACATAAATGATGCCTGGGACCCCCTTTACCAACGATCCTCATTTAATGTTGTTCGGGTTGTAAACATGGCCATAATTGTGGCTTATAGTTACTATAGAAACCCTATGGGAAATCACATTTTCATCTTCTCTGGAACTACTGAGCCAACATGAACTAAACATGGCAGGGATAGTCTATGGGGGGGTCTTCTACAAAGGCTTCTCATTTTGGTTACCGTGCATTGAAAAACATGGCTGCCAAAAGCATTTTTGGATTCTGATTGGTAGATTTTGAAAAATATTCTCCTCTGAAACCACAGGGTCAAATGTTTTGAAACTTTGCATGATTGATGACTGCGACACCCTCTACCAACAATTCACATTTAATGTTGATCGGGTTGCAAACATGGCTGCAATTGTGGCTTATAGTTACTAAGAAACTCTATGGGAAATCATATTTTTATCTTCTCTGGAACTACTGAGCCGACGTGAATCAAACTTTGCAGCAATGGTCTATGAGAGGATGGAAATATGTGGCCGCCAGAGGCTATATTCTAATACTTAACCCAATGCCTTTCCTGTCTGCATGAAGATCGGTACTGTCAGCAAAATACTTGTTTTTTGAGAATCTGGTAAGGGTTGGTTCCAGTTTTCTCCACTGTGAACTGGAAAAAAACCCCAAAATAATGTGTATACCGTACAAGTCAAAATAAGTTGTAGCATAACTGCAATAAACTAAGTAAACTACTGCTCCAGAACTGACAAGATCAGAATCTGACATTTTCTGGAAAGCTATCAGTGAGAGCTTTTCAGAAAATGATGTCAGCTTCTGGTCTTATCAGTGTAGGAAAAGAAAGATACATAGTTTATAGGATTATCCTACAACTTATTTTGACTACTACTGTAAACAAGTGCAGCTGTAATTATGTTAATCCATGTATTACTCTCAAGTTACTTATCTGAAATACTGATTGATGCCAGGTGTTTGGAAAGCATGGAAGTTTAGTTTATTTTCTTTTCCCTGTAGCTGTCCAGTAAATCATTTAAGATATGACAAAACTGGAGTAAAATGTGTTTCCTGCAACCCTTTACTAAACTATCCTAAGCTATTTGAAAGAGAATATTGTCTAAAAAATTGTTATTTTCAAAATATTTAGCCTTCTTTTACTGATTTTTAGCTCAACTTTGACGAAGTCAAATTTGAGCTATTGTCATGGCCCGTCGTCCGTCTGTCCGTCCGTCTGTCTGTTCGTCTGTCCGTACGTCAACAATTGGCTATGGCTCAGGCTAGAGGTCGTATTTATGAACCGATCTTTACGAAACTTCTTGTGTACCTTTGTTATGACCCTGGGACGGGAACGAGTGTTTTTAGGTGTGGTCCGAAATTCAAGATGGCTGCCAGTGGCCATTTTGTACCGATGATGCAAAAATCAGTTTTTTGTACAGAACTTCTGTATGAAAGTTCTGATTTGAATAAAGTTTTGTATAAATGTTTAGTACCATGGGATACATCACATATAATACAGGTTTTTTTCTCGTGCGTAAATTATGCAAATTAGACTGACTTTGATTTATTTAGTGTTACTTTCAGAGCTGTAAGTGCCAAGCTGCTATGGCTCGGGCTAGAGGCCGTATTTATGAACCAATCTTTACGAAACTTCTTGGGTACCTTTGTTATGACCCTGGGACGGGAACGAGTGTTTTTGGGTGTGGTCCGAAATTCAAGATGGCTGCCAGTGGCCATTTTGTACCGATGATGCAAAAATCAGTTTTTTGTACAGAACTTCTGTATGAAAGTTCTGATTTGAATAAAGTTTTGTATAAATGTATAGTACAATGGGATACATCACATATAATACAGGTTTTTTTCTCGTGCGTAAATTATGCAAATTAGACTAACTTTGATTTATTTAGTGTTACTTTCAGAGCTGTAAGTGCCAAGCTGCTATGGCTCGGGCTAGAGGCCATATTTATGAACCAATCTTTACGAAACTTCTTGGGTACCTTTGTTATGACCGTGGGACGAGAACGAGTGTTTTGGGGTGCAGTCCCAAATTCCAGATGGCTGCCAGCAGCCATTTTGTACCGACGATGCCGAAATCTGTTTTTTGTACAGAACTTCCATATGAAAGCTCTGATTTGAATAATTTTTTGTGTGAATGTTTAGTACCATGGGATACATTACATATATTACAGGTTTTTTTCTTGTGCGTAAATTATGCAAATTAGGCTAACTTTGATTTATTTAGTGTTACTTTCAGCACTGTGAGTGCAAATCCCAATACGGCTCGGGCTAGAGGCCGTATTTATGAACCGATCTTCACGAAACTTCTTGGGTACCTTTGTTATCACTGTGGGACGAGAAGGAGTGTTTTTGGGTCCAGTCTGAAATTCAAGATGGCCGCTAGCAGCCATTTTGTTCAAAATTAAGTGCAATCAGATTTTTGCGCAGAACTTCCAAATGAAAGATCTGATTTGAATAAATTTTTGTAGGAATATTTAGTACCATGGGATACATTACATATAATACAGAGTTTTTCTCGTGAATAAATTATGCAAATTAGGGGTCTGGGTGGGACTTAGAAAATTTTGGACCAAAATCCGGAAATTAGTTTTTTGGTTTTTTATGCGTTTTGGTCAATTTTAAGACAAAAAAAAAAAAAATTTTTTTACACTGAAAATTTGGGGTCCGGGTTGGACTTAGAAAATTTTGGACCAAAATCCGGAAATTAGTTTTTTGTGTTTTGATGCATTTTGGTCAATTTTAAGAAGAAGAAGAAAAAATTTTAGTCGGAAAATATTTTGTTTGGGACTGAAAATTTCCACACAAAAATAATAATCTACAATGATTGGTCTTAATCTGTAGTCCATTACAGTCACCTTGTAATTCTTTTATTATTGTTGACTGGGCCAAAACAAATACTAATTCCTGTCATATTCATTATTCAGTTGTCTTGGTCACAGGAAGTACTAATTCCTGTCATATCCAAGTTGAGCTACAGAGTCATTGACTCTTTCATTTAGCTCAACTTGACAAAGTCAAGCTGAGCTATTGCCATCACTTCTCGTCCGTCGGCGTACATACGTACGTCCACAATTTCCTTTGGCACACCTCACAGGTCGAATTTATGATCAGATCACCTTGGAACTTGGTATGCTTGTTTGGGGTGACCTCTAGATGGGAGCTATCAATTTTCTTCAATTTCCGTCAAAAAATGTTGCCGTGGCCAACGTTCTTAGAACTTAGTTTAGTCAAACCACAATATTTCCCTTTGGCACACCCTACAGGGCACATTTATAATTGGATTGCTTTGAAACCTGGTATGCTTGTTTAGGGTGCTCTCTAGATGGGAGCTATCGATTTTCTTCAATTTCCATCAAAAAATGTTGCCACGGCCAACGTTCTTAGAACTCAGTTTAGTCAGACCTCAATATTTCCTTTGGCACACCCTACAGGGCACATTTATGATCGGATTGCATGGAAACCTGGTATGCTTGTTTGGGGAGACCTCTGGATGGGAGCTATCGATTTTCTGCAATTTTCGTTAAAAAATGTTGCTGCGGTCAATGTTCTTAGAACTTAGTTTAGTCAGAAGACCTCTATATTTCTCTTTGGCACACTCTACAGGGCACATTTATGATCGGATTGCTTTGAAACCTGGCATGCTTATTTGGGGTGATCTCTAGATGGGAGCTATCGATTTTCATCAATTTCCGTCAAAAAATGTTGCCGCAGCCAACGTTCTTAGAACTTAGTTTAGTCAAACCACAATATTTCCCTTTGGCACACCCTAAAGGGCACATTTATGATAGGATTGCTTTGAAACCTGGTATTCTTGTTTAGGGTGACCTCTAGATGGGTGCTTTCGATTTTCTTCAATTTCCGTCAAAAAATGGTCCATATTTCCCTTTGGCACACCCTACAGGGAACATTTATGATTGGATTGCTTTGAAACCTGGTATGCTTGTTTGGGGTGACCTCTAGATGGGAGCTATCAATTTTTGTCCATTTCCATCAAAAAATGTTGCCGCGGGCAACGTTCTTAGAACTTAGTTTAGTCAGAAGACCTCGATATTTCTCTTTGGCACACCCTACAGGGCACATTTATGATCGGATTGCTTTGAAACCTGGCATGCTTGTTTGGGGTGACCTCTAGATGGGAGCAATCAATTTTCTTCAATTTCCGTAAGAAAATGTTGCCTTGGCCAACATCCTTAGAACTTAGTTTAGTCAAACCACAATATTTCCCTTTGGCACACCCTACTGGGCACATTTATGATTGGATAGCTTTGAAACCTGGTATGCTTGTTTAGGGTGACATCTAGATGGGAGCAATCAATTTTCTTCAATTTCCGTCAAAAAATGTTGCCATGGCCAACGTTCTTAGAACTTAGTTTAGTCAGCCCTCAATATTTCCCTTTGGCACACCCTACAGGGCACATTTATGATTGGATTGCTTTGAAACCTGATATGCTTGTTTGGGGTGACCTCTAGATGGGAGCTATCGATTTTTTTTCCATTTCCGTCAAAAAATTTTGCTGCGGCCAACGTTCTTAGAACTTAGTTCAGTCAGAAGATCTCGATATTTCTCTTTGGCACACCCTACAGGGCACATTTATGATCGGATTGCTTTGAAACCTGGCATGCTTGTTTGGGGGTGACCTCCAGATGGGAGCTATCGATTTTCTTCCATTTCTGTAAGAAAATGTTGGTGCGGCCAGCATTCTTAGAACTTAGTTTAGTCAGACCTCAGTATTTCCCTTTGGCACACCCTACAGGGCACATTTATGATTGGATTGCTTTGAAACCTGGTATGCTTGTTTAACTTGGTGTGCTCATTAGACAAGACCTTTCGATAAGAACTATTGATCAGCATTCATTTCTGTGAAAAAAGTTGCCATTTACAGTAACCTCTGAACATACTGCGTTTGTGTATCAACATTCTTCCTTTTGCCAGTCTTACAGTTTACATTTAAAAATTGATGGATTACTCTGTTCTTCAATTTTGCCATTTCATTTATAACTTACCAAGTTCAATTTTGTCAAGTTGAGCTACAGTGTCATTGACACTTTCATTTGTTGAAACAGAATTCATAAATGTGTGCATTTTCAAGAAATCTTCTTTGAAACTACAAGGCCAAATGGTTTGAAACTTAATGTGACTGATGACTGTAACCCCCTCTACCAATGATCCTCATTTAATCTTTATCGGGTTGCAATTATGGCTGCAATTGTGGCTTATAGTTACTATAGAAACCCTATCGGAAATCACATTTTCATCATCTTCTCTGAAAGTACTGAGCCAATGTGAACCACACTTGGCAGGCATTGTCTGTGAGAGGTTCTCTACAACTGTTACTCATTTTATTCCTGTTGGATGAAAAACATGGCCGCCAGAAGCATTCTTTGATTCTGATTGGTCAATTTTGAAAACTTTTCTCCTCTGAAACCAGAGGGCCAAATGTTTTGAAAGTTTGCATGGTTGATGACTGGGTCACCCTCTACCAGTGTTTTCTACCAATGATCCTCATGTAATGTTGATGTAATGTAGCAAACATGGTCACAATTGCAGCCCATAGTTACCATGGAAAGCCTATGGGAAATCACATTTTTATATGTAGTTCCAGATAAGTGATTACAGGCTCTTTAGAGCCTCTAGTTAAGGATTTGGAGTGATTTCATTTTGAAAAAAATTGTCTCCCCCCCCCCCCCCCCCCTCCTTTACCTAACACAGATTGAAGCCAACAGTATAAATTATTTTTCTGAAACATCAAATTTTTTTCAGTTTTTTGCTCATTTGGCCTGAAAGGCCATGTGAGCTTTTGCTATCACTTTGCATCTGTCATCCGGTATCCATACACTTTTCACCTTCTTCTCTGGAACTACTGAGCTGGTGTGAACCAAACTTGGCAGGAATGGTCTATGGGATGTTCTCTACAAACGATCCTCATTTTGTTCCCATCAGATGAAAAATATGGCCGCCAGAGGCATTCTTTGCTTCTGGTTGATGGATTTTCAAAAATACTCTCCTCTGAAACTGCCAGGCTAAATGTTTTGTAACTTCACATAAATGATGACTGGGATCCCCTCTACCAATGATCCCCATTTAATGTTGACTGGGTTGCAAACATGGTCGCAATTGCAGCTTATAGTTACCACAGAAACCCTACGGGATATCAAACTTTCCTCTTCTTCTCTGGAACTACTGAACCAAAACTTGACAGGAATGGTCTCTGAGAAGATCGAAATATGTGGCTACTAGAGGCTGTATTATAATGCTTAACCCAATGCCTCTCCTGTCTGCATGAAGATCTGTACTGTCAGCAAAATACTTGTTTTTGAGACTCTGATGAGGGTTAGTTCCAGTTTTGTCCAATGAGAACTGGAAAAAATGACAAAAATATTGTGTATCAGTGAGAGCTTTCCAGAAAATAATGTCAGCTTCTGGTCTTATCAGTGTAGGAAGAGAAAATACATAATTTATAGTGATTATCCTACAACTTATTTTGACTTGTACTGTAAACAAGTTTGCAGCTGTAATTATGCTAATATTACTCTCAAGTTACTTATCAGAAATACTGATTGATGACAACTCACTATAATGTTTTATCAACAAGGTATGTTTTCAAAACTTGTTACAATGGCCTGGCAGCTCATTATAATGATTTTTTAGTCATTATAGTGTGTCCACTACTCACCATAATGTCAGCTGTACTCGTTAAAATGATTCCACAACTCCTCGTAATGACACCACAACTCGTTATAACAACTTCACAATTCCTCTTTATAACTTGGCAATTGATTTTAATAAGATTGCAATTTATCATTAATTTACACTTCATTTTTAGCTCACCTGGCCTAAAAAGCCATGTGAGCTTTTTTCATCACTTTGCGTCCGTCGTCGTCCGACGTCCATCGTCTGTCGTCCGTAAACTTTTCACATTTTCATCTTCTCTGTAACCGCGGAGCCGATGTGAACCAAACCTTGCAGGAATGGTCTATGGGAGGTCCTCTACAAACGATCCTCATTTTGTTCCCATCGGATGAAAAACATGGCTTCCAGGGCCATTCTTTGATTCTGGTTGGTGGATTTTCAAACATTCTCTCTGAAACTGCTCGGCCAAATGTTTTGAGACTTCATATAAATGATGACTGGGACCCCCTCTACCAACGATCCTCATTTGATGTTGAGATTGTAAACATGGCCACAATTGTGGCTTATAGTTAATATAGAAAACCTATGGGAAATCACATTTTCATCTTCTTCTCTGGAACTACTGAGGCGATGTGAACCAAACTTGGCAGGGATGGTCTATGCGAGGTCCTCTACAAACGATCCTCATTTTGTTCCCGTGGGTTGAAAAACATGGCCACCAGAGGCATTCTTCGATTCTGATTGGTGGATTTTCAAAATTTCTTCTCTGAAACTGCCAGGCCAAATGTTTTGATACTTCATATAAATGATGACTGGGACCCCCTCTACCAATGATCCTCATTTAATGAAAAATCTTCTCCTCTGATACCACAGGGCCAAATGTTTTGAAACTTTGCATAGTTCATGACTGGGACATCCTCTACCAATGATTCTCATTTAATGTTGATTGTGTTGCAACCATGGCCACAGTTGTGGCTTATAGTTACTATAGAAACTCTATGGGAAATCACATTTTAATCTTCTTCTCTGGAGCTACTGGACCGACGTGAACCAAACTTTGTAGGAATGGTCTTTAGGAGGCACTCTTCAAACAATCCTCTTTTTGTTCCCATTGGTTGGAAAATATGGCCACCAGAAACATTCTCTGATTCTGATTGATGGATTTTGCAAAAACTACAAAGTCAAATGTTTTGAAACTTCACATGATTGAGGGCTGGGACACCTTCTACCAATGATCCTCATGTAATGTTGATGTAATGTTGCAAACATGGCCACAATTGCAGCTCATAGTTACCATGGAAAGCCTATGGGAAATCACATTTTTAGCTTAACTTGACAAAGTCAAGATAAGCTATTGCCATCATGCGTGCAGAAGTCTGTTAGTCTGTGAGTCTGTTCTCATTTTCCTTTAGCACAGGCTATACGCCGAAGTTCTTATCCGATCATCACAAAATTTCATATGCAGGTTTGGGGTCATGTCTAGATGAGAACATCCCCTTTTGGTCGCGATCGGTCAACCGTGATGGCTGCCCGAGCCCAAAACCTTTAGCACAGTCTTCAGGTTATATTTATGAAGGGATTTCATTGTAACTTGGTAGGATGCCTCTGTATAATATCTAGATGAGAACGTCCCCTTTTGGTCATGATCTGTCAACCGTGATGGCCGCCCAAGCCCGAAACCCCAAAACTTTTAGCACAGTCTGCAGGTCATATTTAATATAGAGGGATTTCATTGTAACTTGGTAGGATGACTCTGTATAATGTCTAGATGAGAACGTCCCCTTTTGGTCGCGATCGGTCAACCGTGATGGCTGCCCGAGCCCAAAACCCGAAAACTTTTAGCACAGTCTACAGGTCGTATTTATGAAGGAATTTCATGGTAACGTTGTAGGATGACTCTGTATAATATCTAGATGAGAACATCACCTTTTGGTCATGATCTGTCAACAGTGACGGCTACCCAAGCCCGAAACCCAAAAACTTTTAGCACAGTCTACAGATCATATTTAATACGGACTGATTTCATTGTAATTTGGTAGGATGACTCTGTATGATGTCTAGATGAGAACTTTCCCATTTGGTCGCGATCTGTCAACCATGATGACTGCCCGAGCCCAAAACCCCAAAACCTTTAGCACAGTCTACAGGTCACATTTATTGAGGAATTTTATTGTAACTTGGTAGGATGACTCCATATAATGTCTTGATGAGAATGTCCTCTTTTGGTCACGATCGGTCAACTGTGATGGCTTCAGGGGCCCAAAAGCCTTTAGCACAGTGTACAGGTTGTATTTATGAAGGGATTTCATTGTAACTGGGTAGGATGACTCCAGATAATGTCTAGATGAGAACGTCCCTTTTGGTCACAATCATTCAGCCAAGATGGCTGCCCGAGCCCAAAACCTGAAAATCTTTAGCACAGACTACAGGTTGTATTTATGAAGGGATTTCATTGTAACTTTGTAGGGTGACTCACTTTTTTGTCTAGATGAGGACTTCCCCTTTTGGTTGGGATGGGTCAACCGAGATGGCTACAAAGGGCCGAAGCCCAAAAACCTTGAGCACAGTGTACAGGCCATATTTATGAAGGGATTTCATTGTAACTTGATAGGATGACTCGTTTTGGAATAATTTCACTGTAACTTGATAACTTTGGTTGACATACATTAACTGTGAAAGCCACATTAACCCACCCCTCACTTCTTTAGTACAGTCTACACCTCAAATTATTTTTATTGAAAACATAGCATACAGGGAACAGAAATTAACATATTCTCAGTTATCACAATTCTTTGTTGTATTTCATAACCCTTTCATAAACATTGAACATTATCCTTTTCATCAAACACAACACACAGTGAAGTTAAGCTACAGTGTCATTGACACTTTTATTATATGTAGTTCTAGGTGAGCGATTACAGGCTCTTTAGAGTCTCTAGTTACGACTTCTAATCTGTTATAAAGACTTTTTAACTTGTTATTATTTTATTATTTTATTATCCAACTCCTTGTAATGACTTGTCAGTTTGTTTTGTTGTACAATCATTTTTCTTACTTGACAACTCACTATAATGCTTTATCAACAAGGTATGTTTTCACAACTTGTTATAATGGATTTGCAGCTCGTTTTAACAATTTTTCAGTCCTCATAGCATGTCCACAACTCGCCATATCAGCTCTACTTGTTAAATCAATTCCACAACTTTTTGTAATGACACCACAAATCCTTATAACAATGTCTGAGACTCACCATAATGATTTGTTAGCTTGGTTTAACAACCTTTCAACTCGCCATAGAGGCTTCCAAACTCGCTATAGGTACATGTCAAATCATTTTAAAGACTTTATAGCCCATTAAAAAGACCTCCCCATTCGTAACGACATCACAACTCTCGCCATAATTACTTCCGAACTTGTTATAACAATGTTTAGAACTCAGTGATTTGTCACTTCCTCATAACGACTCCACAACTCATTAAAATGATTTGTAAACTAACTTGTGAACTCATTATAATGACTTGCCAACTCCTTGTAACAAATTCATAACTCATTATAATGAATTTCCAATCCCTTAGAATGACTTATCAACTGATTATAATAAATTGTCAGCCCGTATAATGACATCACAACTCATTATAACTTCACAACTCATAATGAACTTGTTATAACTTCAAAACTTGGCACCTCATAATAATGACATTGCAACACATTATAACAACTGGTCAGTTTGTTATAACTTTGAAACTCATTATAACTTCTCAACTCATTATAATGACTGGCAGCTATACTCGTTATACCAACTTCACAACTCATTCTAATTATTTCACGTCTCATTCTAATTATTTCACGTCTCATTGGAAAGACTTGTCAGCTCGTTTTAACAACATCAAAACTTTATATAACGATTACACACATCATCATAATAATTTGCTAACTCTGTAATGACATGACAGATTGTTGGAACAACTTTACAACTCGTTATAATTATTTCACAATTTGTTGTGACTCACCAACTCGTCATTTGAATGACTTTCGGAACTCCTCATAACATTTCGTTGATGCTTCAGAACTTGTTTTTTGTGACTTGAAAATTAAATTTCGTTATAACGATTTGCTGTCTCGAAATAATGACTTGTCAACTTGTATAATGACATCACACCTCTTGAAATGACATGTCAGCTCATTATAATGGCTTAACTCATATTGACTTGTCAATTTGTTCTAACGACATTTGAGACTCATTAAAACGACTTGTCAACTCATTATATTGAATTCACAACTCCTTATAACAATTTTTAAATCCGTTGTAATGACTGAACAACTCATTAGAATGACATCATTGCAATTCATCATCAATATTCAATTTGAAATAACTTCTAACTTGTTTTAATGACTTATTGTCTCATTATACCAATTATTCAACTCATTATAATGATTCCTCAACTCGTTATGTCAAGCTATGCCAAATCATCATAATACCATCACAACTCATTATAATGAATTCACTACTCTTTATAAGAACTTGTCAACTTGTTATAACAACTTCACACTTCTTTATAACATCAGATATTTATAAAGCCAGCACAATTCATTATAATGACTTCACAACTCATTATAAAATGGTGTTGGCTCGTTAATTCTTGTCCACTCATTATACTAATTATAATAACTTATCAACTTATGTCGCATACTAATTATACTAACTTGACAACTCACTGTAATGCTCTATCAATAAGGTTTGTTTTCACAACTTGTTATAACGACTTTTCCAATCTTTATAGTGTGTTATAACGTTAGATGGACTCATGAAAAGAACTCCACAAATCATTATAATGGCACCACACCTCGTTTTAACAACTTCATAATTCCTCTTAATAATTTGGCAACTCATTATAGCGTTGTCTGAGGCTCACTATAATGATGTGTCAGATCATTTTAATGACTTTTCCACTCGTTATAGTGCCTACCCAACTCGTTATAGTTACATGTCAAATCGTTACAAAGACTTGGCAACTCGTTAAAATGACATCCCAACACGTTGTAATGATATCACAACTCTTGTCATAATAACTTGAGAATTTGTTATAACAAAGTTTGGGGCTCACAACGATTTGTCAACTCCTTATAATGATGCCACATCTTGTTATAATGATTTATAAACTAACTTGTGAACTCATTATAATGACTTTCAACTTTTTATAAAGAACTCATTATAACGAATTAGCAATCTACTAGAACGACTTATCAACTCATCATAATGACGTTCCAACACGTATAACATCACAGCTCATTATAAATTCACAGCTCATTATAATGACTTCACTCCTTGTTATAGAGCCCTGGTAAATCGATATACTGATGCCACAATTTGTTATAACGATTTCACAACTCGTAATAATGACTTGCCAACTCGTTATAATGACATGCACACTCATTATTATGCCTTTACCCCTCGTAATAATGAACTGTAAACTTGTTATGGCAGCTTCACAAACCCTTATAATAAAATCACGATTTGTCATGGCCTTTCAAATCGTTATGGAAACTTTCGTTATAATGACTTGACAGCTCGTTATAATGACTTTACAACACATAATTACTTCTATACTGGTTATAAAGACTTGTGACCTCATTATAATGACTCTATATATAACAACATTGCAAGTCATTATAAAACTTGTCAACAGTACTGGTCAACATGTACCAACTTGTTATTTCGACATCATAACTCATAACAATTTTACAGTTCTTTTTAATAATTTTTGAACATGCTAAAATGACTTTGCAAATCATTATAAAGATTCCACAACTAGTTATAACAGCTTATCTAATCCTCTTAATGACATTACAACTCGTCACGAATTTACAATTCTTTATAACGACTTGCCAGCTCGTTATAAAGACTTGTTAACCTGCTATAACAACAGTGCATCTCGTCATAATGTTTCCACATCTCATTATAATCGGTTGTCATTATAATGGGTTGTTTGCTTGTTATAATGATTTATCAACTTGTTATAATGATTTCCCGACTGGTTATTTCAGCTCATGATAATGACATGACAGCTCATTATAGACTTTGAAAACTTGTTATAATGACAAAGCAATCCCTTATAATGATCTGACAATTTATAATTATTTATCAACAATTTATGATGATTTCACGACTGGATATCCATTGGTTACATTATTTCAACTCATTATAATGACATGACAACTCATTATAATGACTTTGAAAACTTGTTATAATGACAAAGCAACTCCTTATAATGATTTAACAATTAGTTATAATGGTTGATCAACTCACTATAACTACTTGTAAACTTGTTATAACGACATTACGTTTCTTTATTACTTCCCAACTCGTTAAAATTCAACTCATTATAACTACTTGTCCATTTGGTATAACAAGTTTACAACTCATAACGCTTTGTCAGTTCGTATAACTGTTTATCCACTAGTTATGGGGACTTCCGAAATTGTTATAATAACTTTAATACTTGGCAGCTTGTCATTATGACATCACAACATGATTCAACAACTGGTCAACTCCTTATTATGACTACACAATTCATTATTACTTTTGGAACATGTTGTAACTTGTCAACTCGTTATAATGACTTATCACCTAGCTATAACAACTTCTTGAAGCAGTGATTATTTTGAAGATGCAGCTCAAAGTCATTGATATGAAACATGCGAATGCATTGTATTAAAACTGAATGGGAACCGAAGAACTACAGACACTAAACACATTTGACAAAAAACCCCTAACAATCTCTTCAAGTCAAAAAAACATCCGTGCTTAAAAAAATTGTAAAGAATTACAAGATTAGTCCAAACATTTGTCTAATAAATTTGCCCCTTATGAAGGTTAGCTGAGTTAGAAGATCAAAATAAGGTTAAACTTATTTCATACGACTGACAGTTTCTGATGCATACTTTGAAGTGACTCATGCTTTTCCCGGTAACAGGTTGCTACCCATTTCAAATTTACTAACGCCCCAAAAAACTAAAAAAAAAAAAAAGGAAAAAAAAATTGCAATATTCTGGATTTGTATTATCTGGATGCTTTGAGAATGTATACTTGCCCAAAAAAGAAAGTGTGCATTGCAGAAATTGATCAAACTCCACAAAAATAATTTCGTAGGTGTAAAGAGTGTTAACCTGTTCATGAATAAGTTATATTGAACACAAAAACAGCTTTCCCCGTTAAAATTGCATTAACGTTAAATGACGTGCTGCACGTTTGTGAAAAGGCATGTTTTGCACGTGGAGAGTCTGAAAATTCATGCAGCAGTGTGAATCCTTGGGTATTTGAACACTAAAGTAAAGCCTTCCTATCGTTCACATTCAAACTTGCGCTGCTGTTAAAATGACTCCACATTAGCATGCCAAGATTGACAATGAATTAACGTCTCCTTGCCCTGGCAGAACACACAGAGAGGTTGCCCAGCATTTGAACTGACACCGTAACACTGTAGACAGGCTAGTCCATCGACATGCACAACATGATGACGTTCGAGACCGACCCCGCTCCGGGAGACCCCGAGTTACCACCCCTGAACAAGATCGGTATATCTGTGTCGTCCATCTCCGGAACCGGCAATAAACGGCAACGACGACAGCCAGGAACATCCCTAACCTGAGACAGATACATCCTCAAACAGTAATCAACAGGCTGAGAGAATACGGCATATGTCCTCGAAGACCTGCAATTCGTCCGCTTTTAACGTTACGTCATCGTCGTGCTCGACTGCAGTGGTGTAGACAACATCTCAGGCATCCCTTTCACTGGTGGCGACGTGTTTTATTCACAGATGAATGTCGTTTCCATCTTTCATCATCAGATGGCCGCCAGAGAGTGTACAGATGTCGAAACGAACGCTATGCAGATCCATGTGTCGTGGAGCGAAACCGTTATGGGGGAGGGTCTCTCATGGTGTGGGGTGGCATCACTGCTCATAACAGAACTGAGCTGGTCATTATTGATGGCAATCTCAATGCAGCCAGATATCGTGATGAAGTGCTTACACCTGTTGTCCCATTTCTGCAACGTCACGGCGTCATTCTACAGCAGAACAACGCCCGACCCCACGCAGCTCATGTTGTTCAACAGTATCTGCAGCAACAACAAGTGGATGTTCTTCCCTGGCCCACAAATTCGCCCGATATCTCACCCATTGAGCACGTATGGGACGAAATGAAACGTCAGCTACGCCGGCTTCCCCATGCACTGTCAACGCTTATGGAACTTCAAAGACAGCTTATCAGAATATGGAACAACATCCCACAACACTTCCATGCTAACTTGTTCGCTTCCATGAGGCGTAGATGCACAGCAGTAGTCGATGCAGATGGAGGTCATACCAGATATTGAGTGTGTGACTTTTGTGTTTGACCCTTAGTGTTTTTGACTCTCCATGGCACCAAGAGTATTCGTCGTAGCATAATGAAATTTCTCGTGTTGATCACAAATTGATTCATCTGTGATTGAATAAAATTTCCATGAATGAAAATGATATATATCTTTTTTTAGTGTTATATTTTAGCATGCACACTTTCTTTTTTGGGAGAGTATATAACTCCTTTTTCTCTAACAACAGCATTTTAGATTTTATGAGTCCAAATCATCCGAAAAGTAGAAATTTGGGATTCTTAATAAAATACTCTTGTGGAATTTCTAGTGCTTTACTTGCGTGATTTCAAATTGAATATATGTTTTATTTTACAAATGATCATATTTGATACTTATGAAAACGATCGTTTGGAGGGCCTCTGCTGAGATGCTTAAATAGCATCTCTTTGTTACTTGTTCAAAGATAGATGTTCAGAAAGTGAATTATTGGCATCTATAAATATTCCAGTTGTTAACTCACTGTATAATATCAGTTGCATATTATGTTGGTAACCATTATGGCACAGATAGTGCCAATACATTGTTGATGGTAATGAGCTTACCAACACAGTTCATAAAACGTATCGATACCTCCCATACCACAATAGGCACCCAACAAAATACATTATAAACACACAGGGTTGTTATAGTATATAGAAGAGGAGTATGAATTTAGAAATGACTGCATTCTTTTAAATATTGCACACAACCTCATATTTTTAGCTCACCTGACTGAAAGTCAGGGTGAGCTTTTCTTATCACTCTTCGTCCATCGGTCGTCTGTCGTCCGTTGTTCTGCGTGAAGGTGGTGTTTGAGCCTCTTTCTCCTAAACCACTGGCCACATTTTAATTAAATTTCATGTAAGTAGTGGTTATATAGGGGCATTTTGATTTTTATGCAAATTAGATTTCAGCTCATATTGAACAGAGGGGTGGGGAAAAAATGGCCAAATTTTTTGAAAATCTTCTTCTAATGAACCACCAGTAGCAGAGACTTGATATGTGGTATGCAGAGTCCTTTTGAGGTTTAGAATCAAGTTTGTTCAGAAGTTTGTCGGGCATTATTTGCCTTCGTTGTTAGGGGAGGGTCAAAAATTTTGGCCACGCCTAAAATTTCTATTTTCAGAACCGTGAGGTCGATTTGAACCAAATTTGATATGAGATGATAATGGGTCATAAGTAGTTGATTGATGCAAAAAAAAAATTTCTCATTGCCCTGTGGGAACCTCGGGAGCTAAAAATAGGAAAAACCTTAAAACTGCCATATCTTCAAAACTACACGGCACAGAGAATTCTTATTTTGTATAAAGCTTACTTTTATCCAGTAGAATAGAATGGTTTAAAAAATACCTGTCAGTTTGATCACAAGGTACATTTTTCAGGACTTTGAAAAAGTGCTGTGTCAGCACTTTTTAACACTGTAGGCAATGGGAAAAACATTAAAAAATCTTCTTCTCCAGATCTAGCAGGCAGAATCTGATATTTGGTATGCAACATTGTAGGGTGGATCTGATTCAAGTTTGTACAAATCGGCACCCTGGGTTCATATTTGTGCTCAGTATAGGAGCCCAATTTCGAACTTAGTGCATTTCAGGCAAATTTCTTAAAAAATCTTCTTCTCCAGATCCAGCAGGCAGAATCTTTTGATATTTGGTATGCAACATTCTGGGGTGGATCTGATTCAAGTTTGTTCAAATCGGCTCCCTAGATTCATATTTGGGCTCACTATAGAAGCTCGAATTCAAACTTATTGCATTTCAGGCAAATTTCTTCAAAAATCTTCTCCAGATCCAGCAGGCAGAATCTTTTGATATTTGGTATGCAACATTGTGGGGTGGATCTGATTCAAGTTTGTTCAAATCGGCCCCCTGGATTCATATTTGGGCTCACTATAGAAGCCTGAATTCAAACTTGGTGCATTTCAGGCAAATTTCTTTAAAAAAATCTTCTTCTCCAGATCCAGCATGCAGAATCTTTTGATATTTGGTATGCAACATTGTGGGGTGGATCTGATTCAAGTTGTTCAAATCGGCTCCCTGGGTTTATATTTGGGCTCAGTATAGGAGCCCAAATTTGAACTTAGTGCATTTCAGGAAAATTTCTTTGAAAATCTGCTTCTCAAGATCCAGCAGGCAGAATCTTTTGATATTGGGTATGCGCCATACTTAGGGGGTGAAATTCAAGTTTGTTCAAGCCAAGTCACTGGGTTCATATTTGGGCTCACTGTGGTAGTCCGAATTATAACTTAGTTCAAAATGAGGAATTTTCTTTGAAAGTCTTCTTCAGATCCAGCAGTCGGAATGTTTTGATATTTGGTATGCAGCATCCTTAGGGGGATGAGATTCAAGTTTGTTCAAGCCATGTCCCTAGGTCCATATTTGGGCTCACTGTGGAAGCCTGAATGATAACTTAGTTCAAAATGAGGAATTTTCTTTAAAATCTTCAGATCCAGCAGTCGGAATGTTTTGATATTTGGTATGCAGCATCCTTAGGGGGTGAGATTCAAGTTTGTTCAAGCCATGTCCCTAGGTCCATATTTGGACTCACTGTGGGAGCTCGAATTGTAACTTAGTTCAAAATGAGGAATTTTCTTTAAAATCTTCAGATCCAGCAGTCGGAATGTTTTGATATTTGGTATGCAGCATCCTTAGGGGGTGAGATTCAAGTTTGTTCAAGCCATGTCCCTAGGTCCATATTTGGACTCACTGTGGGAGCTCGAATTGTAACTTAGTTCAAAATGAGGAATTTTCTTTAAAAATCTTCTTCTTCAGATCCAGCAGTTGGAATGTTTTGATATTTGGTGTGCAGCATCCTTAGGGGGGAGCGATTCAAGTTTGTTAAAGCCAAGTCCCTAGGTTCATATAAGGGCTCCCTGTGGGAGCCCGAATTATAACTTAGTTCAATATGAGGAATATTCTTTAAAAATCTTTTTTTTTTAGATCCACTGGTCAGAATCTTTGGATATTTGGTATAAGCTTTTTTTGGGAGGAGCAGATGCAACTTGTTGAAATCACTTCTCTGGGTTGATATTTAGGCTACCATGTCAGGTGAGTGTCCTCAGGCCCCCTGGGGCCTCTTGTTCAAGTTATCAATTACAGAGTTTTCGAAAGGTGTATTTTGGAACTGTGGACAGAAAGTTTGTTCTTTTGTTTGTCAGTACCTAGCTGCCCTATTTGCCGAGTATAGATTCCTGTTGTTAAAAATTATCAAAACTTAAATGTAAGTTATTTTTATGCCAATCTTACATGATTGGCAGAACGTGTACACTGTATAAATTGTCAAGTTTTAATATCTTTTAGAAATAGGTGTTTAGTGTGAGAATTGTATTTTTTATTGTTGATTATACGATGTACTAATGCAAAATATAGTGACTTCATGGCATCTTGAGGGAGTGTCCAGCTGCTCTCTAGAGACTGCCGTATTATAGTATGGCCATGTCTGTACATCTGTCCGTTAACTTTTGCATGTCCATGCAATAACTTGAAAATGAAATGAACCATGGATCCTATTTTTTTGGTCGAGTTTTTAAAAAAAAACTTGACTATAGTTTGATGAAGTTGGTCAGTATTCAGGCAGATGGGTGGGCAGATGGGTGGGTGGACATGACTTTCTTGTTAGCACCACTACTTCAACAAATATCAATGGATTTGGTCAGTATTTGATATAGGAGACTTTCTGAACAATGTCTTGAATGGTTTGGTCATACTGGGTGGAGTTATGGCTCGCAATTAGTTAATTTTTGCATGTTTTTAACTGGTTAGCATGATAACTTGAACAGATATCAATGGATTTTGTCAATAATTGGTATGTGAGACTTTCAACAATGTCTTGAATAGGTTAAAAAATGGTACGGTTTGGCCATACTGAGCAGTGTTATGGCCCTTTATTAGTTAATTGTTGCCTGTTTTCAGCTCATTAGCACCATAACTTCAACAAATACCAATGGAATTCCATTGGTATTTGTTCAAGTTATGGTTTTAGCACCATAATTTGAACAAATACCAATGGAATCGGCCAATATTTAGGATGTAAGACTTTCTTAACAATATCTTGAATGAGTTAGAAAACTGGTATGGATCACCCATACTGAGTGTAGTTGTGGCCCTTAATTAGTTAATTTTTACCTGTTTTCAGCTTGTTAGTCACGATAACTTGAACAAATACCAATGGAATGAGTCAATATTTGGTTGCGATCGGTCAACCATGAAGGCTAAGCGAGCTCGAAACCCGAAATCCTTTAGCAATCTACAGGTTGTATTTATGAAGGGATTTCATTGTAACTTCGTAGGACGACTCTGTATAATGTCTAGATGAGAACGTCCCCTTTTGGTCATGATCGGTCACCCATGATGGGTATGCAAGCCCGAGACCTGAAAACCTTTAGCAGTCTGCAGGTTGTATTTATGAAGGAATTTCATTGTAACCTCGTAGGATGACTCCATATAAGGTCCAGATGGTCGGTCAACCGTGATGGCTGCGCTGGCCTGAAACCCGAAAACCATTAGCACAGTCTACAGGTCGTATTTATGAAGGGATTTTATTGTAACTTTGTAGAATTACTCTGTATAATGTCTAGATGAGAACATCCTATTTTGGTCAGTTTCAGTCAACCGTGATGGCCGCAGGGGCACATTACCTAGATTCCTTTAGCACATTCTACAGCTTGCATTTATGAAGGGATTTCATTGCAACTGTATAGGATGACTGAGTATAATGTCTAGATGAGAATGTCCTAACCAGTGCCGTGATAGGTGAGCCATGATGGGCACACAGGCACATTACCTAGATTTGTTTAGCACAGTCTGCAGTTCATATGAAGCGATTTCATTGTAACTTGAAAGGGTAACTTGGTATGTCTAGATAAGACTGTCCAATTTTGGTCTTGCTCGGTCAGCCGCTACAGTCACCTGGTCACGTGACCTAGATTCCTTTAGCACTGTCTACAGGTTGTTTTTATTAAGGGATTTCATTGGTAGAATAACTTGGTATGATATCTAGGTGTTAATTTCCTATTTTGGTAATGATCGGTCAACTGTCACCGCCAAACCATCACATGACCTAGATTCCTTTAGCAAAGTCTGCAAGTTATATTTATGAAGGGATTTCATTGTAACTTGGTAGGAAGACTCGTTTTGGAATGATTTTACTGTAACTTGGTAACTTTGGTTGACATGAATTAATTGTGAGGGCCACATTAACCCAGGCCTCAGTTCTTTAGTACAGTCTACACCTCAAATTATTCTTCTTGAAAACATAGCATATAGGGAACAGAAATTAACATATTCTCATTTATCACAGTTCTTGTCTTATTTTTTTTCATAATCCTTTCATAAACATTGAACATTATCTTTTTCATCAAACACTACACACAGTCAAGTTAAACTACAGTGCCACTGACACTTTCATTTCTAGTTCTCATAGTGCATTAAGATGCATTTGAAATGTATGAGAATGCAAAATGACTGAATTAAGAATACGTACCGGTATAATGATGCCACTGCCCAGCAGTGCTCTTGTAGATAGATTTTTTATGCCCCCGACAGGGGGGTGGGCATCTTAAATCTGGGTTGTCCGTCTGCCCATCCATCTGCCTGACGTATTTTGTCCATCCGAGAGTTGTAACTCTGTAAAGCTTTGGTGGATTTCCAGCAAACTTTACACAGGGGTAAAGACCAATGGAAGGTCTTTTGTTCAGCAAAACCATGCTTGAGTGACAAAGATCAAGGTCACAAGAATGTGAGTACTTAACTCTTTCACAGACTGTATTTATCCATCTGTGGATTTCCACAAAACTTCACTCTAGGGTAAAGAAGGTCTGTTGAACAGCAACCACCATGCTCAAGTGACAAAGGTTCAGGTCACAGAAATGTGAAAACTTAATTCTCTCAGACTGTATTTGTGTAGCAGTTATCCTACAACTTTATCTTGACTTGCACTGTATACCAATCCAAGTGACATGCATATGTGTATGGTTCTGTTGAGAAAGTTCCAACATATTAGTGGCTGTATTGACCTTATGGAAATAAGGTCAGTACAGCTTTTGGCTGCTATGTTCGGATGTATTTATTAAAGTCAAAACCTTATGGACTATAGTGAGCACCGAATTCAACACAAAAGTTTTCATTCTAGTATTATAGGCCATTATAGGCCATTTGGCAATAGGTTGGGGGCATCCGTGGCAAGGCGGTCACCATATGATATCTTGGAACGTGAATGCAATATTTGATGGTACACTCCATCTTTCCATCAAAGAAACACCTAAGAATTTAACAGTTTTTTCTTGATACAAATTTTGAATACAGACTAATTTTGTCTTATTCGTGGATAAGGAATTTTCATTATAGAGAGGTTAATTAGCTTGTATTTTTAGCCTTTGGAGAAATGTCATTTGTCTCACACCACACATTCAAGTTTACAATCTCATGATTAACAATATTTTATAGGGAATTATATTCACGCCCAGACATATAAGCTGTTGTGTCATCAGTGAAACATAGTATAGTATGGCAGATTTACTGATATCATTAACATGAATGAAAAACAGAAGTGGTCCTTAAGGCACACCATATGGTGATAGGTTGAAGGTCAGAAGATGATCTCTTGTATGTGATGAACTGAGTTCATCCAGTAAGATAACATGCAAACCATTCATCTGTGATGCCTCATATACCACAGGCTTGTCATTTTGAGGCGGCCGATTGCCCCGGGCCGCAGTTGCACCGTCTGAGTTCAAAAGTCCACGGACGGTAAACGTCCGCCTAACTCCAGTTTATGCAGCCCATTAATTCAGTCAAGGGCACCTCAAAATCGGCTGTCTCAAACAGCAATTTTCGCTGATTGAAGGAGGTAACAAAGCTCAATTTGTGAAGTTTGTAGCGTGTCATTGACACATTCACCCAGAGACAGTAAGTAACTTTCCAAATAAGAGCGAGAGGTCTGCCAATTCCAAAGCTGTAATTAGTTTTTACATTGTACATCAGACTGTGACAACTCTCATGTCATGCACGATTACGGGATGTATCATCCCAAAGCCAGTTCGACCCCTGACGATTCGCCTGGGATGTTTCATCCCAAAATCAAAATCTGATTGATTCACCCCTAGTTATCGGCGTCTGGCAGTGAGCACAGTGCACTGGCTATTACAGTCATCATGTAATGTATAGATACGGGCTTAGTTATTTGGATGCAAGATAACTATAACACTGCCTGTTAGTGAGTGTCATGGGTAACCTGGTTTCTTGTATTCAAATATTCAAGCCTGCATCTATACATTGCGTGATGATGTACATCATAATTACACAAACCATGTACCTTAAAATTATATTAATTGTCTACCCAGCAAGCTGAAACAAAATGGCCCCTGCAAACCGTAAATGGCCCTCCTGGGGTCATTTTAGGCGAACCCAATCAAAATGGCCTTCCTGGGGTGATTTGAGGTGAACCATAATGGTCCTCCTGCAATTTTCAAAATGACAAGCCTGATACCATAATATCTTGAGTTTTTCAAGGAGATTATTCAAAATCGTACTATGCCTAAAAAAGTGGCTGTAATAAAAGGCTATGCCTATTAAAGTTAAAAATCTGTTTCTCAGGCCCTCCCACATGGTCCTTTTGACTGCCGTTAGCTCTTTTTTTATAAACAATGCAAACTTAAAAAAATAAAAATTAAATGGTTTATGTCTGATATTTTACCCAAGTCAATAAAATTGATTAATTTGTCTCTTGAGTGCAACAAGGCTTTGCAATGTTTTAACATTGCAAAGCCTTCTTGCAGTTAAGGGACGAAATACACCACTGCTCATGCTATTCTGTAGATTATGAGTCCCAAAACAAAAAAAACAAACCAAGAACATGAACGTTTGACTGCAAAGAAATAATTACAAAAATAACAAAGTAAAATAAAAAACCACCCACCCATATGCAATTTTACAAAAAATGTCCTGAGAAACAGAAGATCTGCTTTGTGGGGCCTAAGGTTCTATTTGTACTTCTTTGGATGTTAGTGTCAAAAATGTGATGCAAGAGTTGTAGCGTAGGGTGATATGTTCATGAATGTTCTTTTTGAAAACCCTATTGGTGTCTATACAAAATGTTGTTTTCGTTTAGGAAACTGTTGGCATCAGTTTTTCTGGTAACTATGAAAAAAACAAAGTAAAATACTAATTGGCCTATAGTTATCTAAGAGTTGTGGATCTCCTGCTTTATATAATGGGTAGTGTTGGGAGGTTAGGAAATTTTCCGAAGGTTTCAGTTTCAACTGGGTTTTTAGCTCAACTTGACAAAGTCAAGCTGAGCTATTGCCATCACTTCTCATACGTCGGCGTACGTACGTTAGTATGTACGTCCACAATTTCATTTGGCACACCTCACAGGTCGCGTTTATGATCAGATCGCTTTGAAACTTGGTACGCTTGTTTGGGGTGACCTGTAGATGGGAGCTATCGATTTTCTTCAATTTCCGTCAAAAAATGTTGCCGCGGCCAACGTTCTTAGAACTTAGTTTAGTCAAACCTCAATATTTCCCTTTGGCTCACCCTACAGGGCACATTTATGATTGGATCGCTTTGAAATTTGGTATGCTTGATTGGGGTGACCTCTAGATGGGAGCTATCGATTTTCTTCAATTTCCATCAAAAAATGTTGCCGCGGCTAACGTTCTTAGAACTTAGTTTAGTCAAACCTCAATATTTCCCATTGGCATACCCTACAGGGCACATTTATGATAGGATCGCTTTGAAACTTGGTATGCTTGTTTGGGCTGACCTTTAGATGGGTGCTATCGATTTTCTTCAATTTCCATCAAAAAATGTTGTGGCCAATGTTTTAGAACTTCGTTTAGTCAGACCACAATATTTCCCTTTGGCACACCCTACAAGGCACATTTATGATTGGATTGCTTTGAAACCTGGTATGCTTGTTTAGGGTGACATCTAGATGGGAGCTATCGATTTTCTTTCATTTCCATCAAAAAATGTTGCCACGGCCAACGTTCTTAGAACTTAGTTTATTCAGACCCAATATTTCCCTTTGGCACACCCTACAGGGCACATTTATGATTGGATTGCTTTGAAACATGGCATGCTTGTTTTGGGTGACCTCTAGATGGGAGCTATCGATTTTCTTCCATTTCCGTCAAAAAATGTTGCCGCAGCCAACGTTCTTAGAACTTAGTTTAGTCAGACCTCAATATTTCCCTTTGGCACACCCTACAGGGCACATTTATGATCAGATTGCTTTGAAACCTGGCATGCTTGTTTTGGGTGACCTCTAGATGGGAGCTATTGATTTTCTTCCATTTCCATCCATCAAAATATGTTGTCGCTGGCAACGATCTTTGAACTTAGTTTAGTCAGGCATCAATATATTCCTTTGGCATGCCATAAAGGGCACATTTATGATCAGATCTGTTTGAAACTTTGTATGCTTGTTTGGGGTTACCTCTAGATGGGAGCTATCGATTTTCATCAAAAAATGTTGCCACTGGCAATGACCTTTGATGAACTTAATAAAAACTTGGTGCAGTTAAGCATCAATATTTCCCTTTGACACACCCTGCAGGGCACCTTTATGATTGGATCGCTTGCAAACTCGGTGTGCTTTTGTGGGGTGACATCTATATGGGAGATGTCGATTTTCTTCCATTTCTGTCAAAAAATGTTGCCGCTGACCTTTGAACTTAGTTTAGTCAGACCTCAATATTTCCCTTTAACGCACCCTTTAGGGCACATTTATGATCGGATCACTTTGAAACTTGGTATGTGTGTTCGGGGTGACATCTATATGTGAGCTATTGCTCTTTTTTCATTTCCATAAGAAATTATTGTTGTTATCACCAGCCTTTGAACTTACTGCATTTGTGCATCAACTTATCCCCTTTGCACTCTCTGCAGGGTATATTTATGAATTTCCATTAAAAAAACCATTGCCACAAGCAGTGACCTTCTACTTAGTGCATTTGTGCATAAACATCTTCCTTTGGCATGCCTCCGAGGGCACATTCATTATCAGGTTGTTTTGAAACTTTGTAAGCTTATGCAGGGTGACAAAAATAGGAGCTATTGATTTTCTTTTCATTTCCACCAAAAACTGTTGCTGTTAGCAACAACCTTTGAAATTATTGCATTTGTGCATCAACATTTTTTGACATGGCCTGCAGGTCACATTTATCATAGGATTGTTTTTGAACTTGGTGTGCTCATTAGACAAGAACTTTAGATAAGAGCTATTGATTAGCATTCATTTCTGTGAAAAAAAGTTGCCATTTACAATAACCTCTGAACATACTGCATTTGTATATCAACATTCTCCTTTAGCCAGTCTTACAGTTTACATTTAAAAATGCATGGATTACTCTGACATTGTGCACACACCATGCTGTTATGTTGAAATTTCATCAAATAACATTGGAACCAATGATCTTCAATTTTGCAATTTTCTTTATAACTTAACAAGTTCAAGTTTGTCAAGTTGAGCTACAGTGTCATTGACACTTTCATTTAAAAAAAGAGTTGACTCCGGTTTCAGTTGTTTTTTAGAGAAAAATATTCAAGTACAAAACTCTGTAAACATGAGGGGTTTTCCCGAATATTAGTTTTAATAAAAGTTCAAAGTGCAAGTACCTTCCCCTCTCTTCAAATTATAAGATTATATATAGCACAGCACATGTACAGTGAACTATTAATCCAGAAGACAATGAAGGTTGTTCACAGAGCCCTGGATATACGGTTGAATAGCATTGCCCCTCCTCCCACCACCACCCTCCACCCCCCCCCCCCCACACACACACACACACCAAGACGAGAGGAAAATGCTGCGAAATGTCAGGCCAAAAAAAAAAAAAAAAATTCCTTTCTTTGGGATACACCCACCGACCCTAAACAATTATGCCGACCCTAAAAAATTTAGAAAGTAAAAGTCGCTCATTTAGGTCATTGTAACCCTAATTTTGTATTGGACTTCAACTGTGAATTTGAAACCTATTTTGAGGTCCAAGCTTTCAAAAATACATGTAGAAATAAATATATTGGACAGCATAAAAGTGATAAGTTCCAGTTCAGCAAAGGAAACCACATTTGATAAAGTGATCATTTTACAGATAGAGTGTTTTACCGTTGGTGATGAACGTCATGAAAATTAATGAATGTCATGTTGAGTTTCGTGTATTGATACTGAAAGCCCTGAATCTTGGCCTGCAGTGTTGAAAATGTTATTGGTGCAAGTATAGTGTACAACTGTTTTTTTTAATTCCATTCAAACATATACATAGAAATTACTGAGAGTGGCCAGCAGTTCCATGGATATTACATTCAAGTGAAGTGTGTGGTCATTTTGGTAATTCGATGTTTGTTTTATTTTTGTCCAAAACCAGGCAGCGCTTTCAATCTCCCACTGAATGGGGTGATTTTTATTATTTCATTCATTTGTCATTCGAAAGAAAGTTTATTTAATACGTAAATATGATTGTATTATGGGACCAAAAAATTTAATAATTAGGCCTTCCGGGCTTTTGATTTTTTTCTGTGATTTCTGCCCTTTTATTTAACACATCACTCAAAGTGACAGCATTCAAGATTGTGCAGTTAAATAACCGTATGTGTCCCGACTGACGGTTATCTCACGTTCAGGTCGGTCGCTGTTTTTAAATAACCGGCACCGAGTTGTATTTTCGGTTAACCTCCCAACACTAATAATGGGATGATTTTAGCAATTTTCATTTTATCCAGAACATGACATTTAATGAAGAAATCATTTATTATATGGTTCCATTGGCCTGTAATTTCATTTCATCTATCATTTCCTTGAATAATTTAGTTAATAATTCATGACAATCTCTGGTCAGTTTAGTGTTAAGTTTGCCTAGTGTGGTGATAATTTTTTGCCTGTTCATCGGGAAAATAAAAAAAAAATATTTTCATGATTGCCATAGAGGTAATTGTTAAAAGGTTTGTCACCAGAAGATGGTTAGTTTTTGTTCCGATTTTAGTAAAAAAGGAAACTGAATTCTTTTGCATTTAAGGTAGGGTCTGATAAGCAATTACCATTTACAACAAAGCTGTCTGAAAATGAGTGAGCAGTTTTCAGTTTGTTGAGTGCTTGATGCAAGACTTCCCAGATTTTTTTCAAATCATTTTTGTTCTCAAATAAAACAGTTTTATAGTTTGTGGATTTAGTTTGTGTTTAAGGATAATGAAAGCGGAGCAATAATTTCTGTAGTTATTTATACTATGACCACTTGGATTTCTTAACTTAATTTCCGAAGTTTATTTTTTGTGTAAGGAGGATTGCAATAGACCTGCAGTCATCCATGGGGCATGTCTGATGCATTTACTGGAACTCTTTATTTGGTTAATAAGGAAAACATTATTGTATGCATCAAGATAAATATCTAGAAAGTTAATGAAGGCAAAGATTTGGGTCGCTAGCATTATAAACAGAACTAAAATTTGCTTCTGTCTGCTGGTTTTTGAAAGCAACATTATTGAGACAGGATGCTTGGATCAGTCCTCATACTCCTTCTTTGTCTTGACAAATTTTTTCATGTAAAACATCACAAAATGGTCTGAATTATCAATTATGATAATGCACGACTTGTAATTATAACTCAGGTCATTTGTGTAAATAGGATCAATTAAGGTTGCTGAATACTCAGTCACTCTAGTTGGTGTAGAGACCAATGGAAATAGCCTCTGACAAAAAAATGGTATGTTGAAGCCCTCCATTAAAAATGCTTTAAAGTTGTCTTTGTTTATGTTATCAAATAAATAAATCCAAGTCTGCATTAGGAACAGTATTTGGCCTGTATATGACTCCAACAACATATGACTTTTTAGAACTCAACTTAACCTCAACAAACAGGGATTCTAAAACGTGTGGGATTAATACATTCAGACATCAGATTTGATAGTATATATACACTGTGATCATGTGATTAGAATGTAGAAGGTTGTTAATTTTCAGGGAAGACTGCTTAAAGTTGTATTTTGTGTTAATATGAAGTATTTTCGTTAAAGTGATATGGATTACTGGATTAATGGATTGGAACTGCAACTAATTTTTCACCGTCGGGAGTATGATCGATTCTCCATCGCTTGTTTATGAGTCTTGATGCTTCATTTTGTTTTCTTCTGGCGGTTTCACTTCAAAATTACTATTCGTCTGCTGTGGTCTGCTATCGTTTCTGAACGTTTGTGTCTATCCTAAATTATTTCTGACTAAGTTTTATGGCTAATTTTTGTTGTTCTATGGAGAACAAATCCTAAATACGAACTAGGTATATAATGCATAAATAGATGTAGTGATGATATAATACGCCTGATCCTGGTGGAATAAATATCGAACAACCATATTGCTTTCTCGGCAACATTTTGTGATAACATCTGTACTCAGTGATCTTGACTGCCACTCATTGTACCTTGACCTTAATGTTATAAGAGTTATCAGACTATGGTTGGGTGCGTTTCAGTAAATTCACAATAACTCTTTTTATAAGCGACTCGTTACTCTCCGCCTTCTGCTTTCGCTGACGCGTCTTAATTTGAGAAATGTGTGCCTTAATTTGACTCTTGTCTTTATTGTTGGCTTACTGTTGACTTTAATGATATGATCTAATCTGATCGGAGTCAAACGATACAACGTTTTAACAGACACGAAATTCCAACTATTCCCATGCCGACTAGCGGTGCTAAAAGAAGACGATCACAACAGTTTGGATCATCGGGTTCATCATTGAGTGATCCTAACGTTAGTCTGGGAGAAAGTTCTTTTGAGAAATCAACGAAAGATTCATCTAGTAAATCCCATAAACCTAAAAATTAAAAAAAAACCAAAGGAACTACCCAATTACCAGAAGAGAATGCCATGGCCCACAAAGTGGAAGTGACCATGTTCTCACGTTTAGAAGAGCTGGAGAAAAAAATAGAGTCTCTACCTTCCAAAGCTATGATAGAAACAATAATCGATAAGATAAATAATCTGGTGACTAAAGAAGAAATAAATACCTCCCTAGAAAAATTGAATACAAAAGTGACACAACAGTATGAGACTATGCAGTCACTAATAAATTCTCTAATGTCTGAAAACGATGGGTTAAAAAAAGAACTTGAAAACTTCAAAAAAGAAGTACGTGACAATAGAGAAAGAATACAACGAAATGAAGTAAAGGTTAAAACAGAGTTGAATGTCCACGAGAAAGAGATTTCCCTTGCCCTTGTTCCAGCCAATCGAAATGAACAATATTCTATGAAGTCATCATTTCGCATTTGGGGAATTGAAGGGGACAAGACCGACGAGAAATGGGAAGACTGTGCTGAAAAAGTGTGCTCGGTAATTAAAACCCAACTCAAGTTAGAAATACCCCGAGAAAACATCTATATGGCACATAGAGTTGGTAAAATGCGTGTGGACAAAAATAAACCCCCGATAAATAGACCTATAATTGTGCGCTTTTTGAAACAAGCCGACAGACTGGAAATTTTAAAAAGACGTAAAATGTTGAAGGGGTCTAAAATTGTCATTCGTGAAGATTTGACAAAGAAAAACCAAGAGTTATTGCTGATGGCGAAACGTCAAGGTTTTGTGAAAGACGCCTGGCCACACAGTGGGAAAATTAACGTAAGACTTGTAAACAATAGAGTGCACAACATTGATTTGGATACTGACTTTGCTCTCCTAGAACTCGAGTCATCAATTAACAGTAACGAAATGGATACCAACACTACATTGAAAGTTATCCAACCTAGTACTTCTTGAATAGCTATTATTTTCTTCATGAATTTGGCGTTGAACTTCAAATACTGAATAAATTGACCCCCGTCCTAATCCCTTCCTATCTCTCCAACCCACTACAGAAAGTACTCAAGATGGGTTTGCTAATTAACCTTCTTTTCCTAGAACTCTGGTTACTGTTGAACGGTAATGGAATTGATACAAAGATAGATGTGAAGGGTGTCCACCCTTGGGCTACTTGATATGTTATTATGTAGAAATATATATCGCTACCCCGAGTCCCATATTGTCCTAGGCGACATCCTGGACGCCACTTGGGATAAAAGGGAACTCTCGAAACAACACGCCTCTTCATAATTTAAGTGTTTACCTTCACAAATTGACCCCCCCCCCCCCCACACACAATTCAGAAAGTATTCTAGATGGACTCGGTAATCGATCCTTCTTTTCTGGAATTGGAGTTATCGATCAACAGAAATGAAATTGATAAAAAATACAATGGTGTGATGTTGACCCTAGCATTATTTGATCTATATTATGCCCATTATACACCGTTACCTGGGTCACGTATTTTTCTAGATGACATCCTTCCCGGATGTCCACTGGGAAAATGTGGAACTCGGGTAGCAACATGCCTTTCTATATATTTTTAGTTTTCACCTTCACAAATTGCCCCCCCCCCTTCCCCCCCCCCCCCCCCCCCCCACATCTTAGAAACTACTCTAGATGGATACGGTAATCGATCTTTCCCTTTTGGAATCCGAGTTATCGATCAACAGTAATGAAATTGATAAAACTACATTGGGGAAGGATGCTCACCCTAGCACTATTTGATCTGTTATTATGCTCAACTATATACCACTACCCTAGTCTCGTATTGTCCTAGGTGACATCCTTCGAGGATGTCACTTGGGACAATGTGGAACTCGGGTGGCGGTACCTCCCTTATTAATTTTAGCGTTTACCTTCACAAATTGATTCCCTATCCCATCTCATAAAGTTCTCAAGATGGATTCCGATAATCGATCTTCCTTTACCGTTACCTGAGTCCCGTACTGTCCTAGGCGACGTCCTTTTAGGACGTCACTTGGTACAGTGCAGAACTCGGGTAGCAATACGTCTTTTTATAATTTTAGTGTTTACTTCCACAAATTAACCCCCCCTCCCCCCCCAATCACAGAAAGTACACAAGATGGACTTGGTATTCGATCTTCTTTTCTTAGAACTCGATTTAGCGATCAACAGTAATCAAACTGATACAAATACAATGATGATGACACTAGGATGTCGCTTGGGACGGTGTGGAGCTCAGGTGGTGGTACCTCCCCTATTAATTTTAGCCTTTACCTTCACAAATTGATTCCCTATCCCATCTCATAAAGTACTCAAGATGGACTTGGTAATCAATTTTTCTTTACTATTACCTGAGTCCCGTACTGTCCTAGGCGATGTCCTTTTAGGACGTCACTTGGGACAGTGCGGAACTCGGGTAGCAATACGTCTTTTTATAATTTTACTGTTTACTTCCACAAACTCACCACCCCCCCCCCCCCCCCCAATCACAGAAAGTACAGAAGATGGACTCGGTATTTGATCTTCCTTTCTTAGAACTCGATTTAGCGATCAACAGTAATCAAACTGATACAAATACAATGATGAAATATGCTCACCCTAGCATGCTCACCCTATTGATCTGTTATTATGCCCGACTATATACTGTTAGCCGAGTCCCGTATTGTCCTAGGTGACGCCCATCTTGGGCGTCTCGTGGGACAATGCGGTACTCGGGCGGCTATACGCATCTTTATTAGTTTAGTGTTTAGCTTCACAAATTGATCCCCTAACCCCATCCCCGAAGTGGGGTGGGAGGGCATGGCAATTATCGAGGTTCAGTTGCATTGCAGCACTGCGGAGTCTGAACTGGCCAATACCCTAGAGTTGTACCTAGTCCACCATCGATCACTAGACATTAATCCCCATATATTGTGTTGCGATATCTTTTGCTAATTGTGACATCAATCAGCGCAATCCGAGTCAAGTTTGACTTGGCTTTCGCATCATGCAAAATTGTTCTTAGACTGGGCTCGATCTTACATTATCGATCCACTAACCCATGATTAAACAGAACTGGGGTCCTAATCAACCATCCAGGACCAAGATATAGGTGACTTTAAACACGGGAAAATATACGAAAAGCTAAGCTTCGATGCTCCTCCTCCAACACTTTTAGGTGCAAAACAACCTTCGAACACTGTTTGTTGTATATACGTTCCTCTTTTTACTTATGTTATCTTTTATATTCTGGTCATTCTACACAATACATTCCACACTGTACCCAGGAACCATCAATGCATTTTTAGCTCAACTTGACAAAGTCAAGCTGAGCTATTGCCATCACTTCTCGTCCGTCGGCGTACGTACGTACGTACGTTAGTACGTTAGTATGTTAGTACGTACGTCCACAATTTCCTTTGGCACACCTCACAGGTCGCATTTATGATCAGATTACTTTGAAACTTCTTATGCTTGTTTGGGGTGACCTCTAGATGGGAGCTATCGATTTTCTTCAATTTTCGTCAAAAAATGTTGCCGCGGCCAACGTTCTTAGAACTTAGTTTAGTCAAACCACAATATTTCCCTTTGGCACACCCTACAGGGCACATTTATGATTTGATTGCTTTGAAACCTGATATGCTTATTTAGGGTGACCTCTAGATGGGAGCTATCGATTTTCTTCAATTTCCGGCAAAAAATGTTGCCACGGCCAACGTTCGTAGAACTTAGTTTAGTCAGACCTCAATATTTCCCTTTGGCACACCCTACAGGGTACATTTTCGATAAGATTGCTTTGAAACCTAGTATGCTTATTTGGGGAGACCTCTAGATGGGAGCTATCGATTTTCTGCAATTTCTGTCAAAAAATGTTGCCGCAGCCAACGTTCTTAGAACTTAGTTTAGTCAGAAGACTCAATATTTCCCTTTGGCACACCCTACAGGGTACATTTATGATCGGATTGCTTTGAAACCTAGCGTGCTAGTTTGGGGTGACCTCTAGATGGGAGCTATCGATTTTCTTCAATTTCTGTCAAAAAATGTTGCTGCGGCCAACGTTCTTAGAACTTAGTTTAGTCAAACCACAATATTTCCCTTTGGCACACCCTACAGGGCACATTTATGATTTGATTGCTTTGAAACCTGGTATGCTTATTTAGGGTGACCTCTAGATGGGAGCTATCGATTTTCTTCAATTTGCGGCAAAAAATGTTGCCATGGCCAACGTTCGTAGAACTTAGTTCAGTCAGACCTCAATATTTCCCTTTGGCACACCCTACAGGGCCCATTTATGATCAGATTGCTTTGAAACCTGGTATGCTTGTTTGGGGAGACCTCTAGATGGGAGCTATCGATTTTCTTCAATTTCTGTCAGAAAATGTTGCCGCGGCCAACATTTTTAGAACTCAGTTTAGTCAGACCACAATATTTCCCTTTGGCACACCCTACTGGGCACATTTATGATTTGATTGCTTTGAAACCTGGTATGCTTGTTTGGGGAGACCTCTAGATGGGAGCTATCGATTTTCTTCAATTTCCATCAAAAAATGTTGCCGCGGCCAACGTTCTTAGAACTTGGTTTAGTCAGAAGACTCGATATTTCCCTTTGGCACACCCTACAGGGCATATTTATGATCGGATTGCTTTGAAACCTTTCATGCTTGTTTGGGGTGACCTCTAGATGGGAGCTATCGATTTTCTTCAATTTCCATCAAAAAATGTTGCCGCAGCCAACATTCTTAGAACTTAGTTTAGTCAGACCACAATATTTCCCTTTGGCTCACCCTACAGGGCTCATTTATGATTAGATTGCTTTGAAACCTGGTATGCTTATTTACGGTGACCTCTAGATGGGAGCTGTGACCTCTAGATGGGAGCTATCGATTTTCTTCCATTTCCGTCAAAAAATGTTGCCACGGCCAACGTTCTTAGAATTTAGTCTAGTCAGACCACAATATTTCCCTTTATTCTTCCATTTCCGTCAAAAAATGTTGCCACGGCCAACGTTCTTAGAATTTAGTCTAGTCAGACCACAATATTTCCCATTTGTACACCCTACAGGACACATTTATGATCGGATTGCTTTGAAACCTGGCATGCTTGTTTGGGGAGGCCTCTAGATGGGAGCCATCGATTTTCTTCGGTTTCTGTCAAAAAATGTTGCCACTGGCAAAAAAACTGACATTGGTCCCAATGATCTTCAATTTTGCCATTTCATTTATAACTTACCAAGTTCAAGTTTGTCAAGTTGAGCTACAGTGTCATTGACACTTTCATTAGGAAATACTGTTGCTCACAATCTCGGCCTCAGCAACCCCAAGCCTTATTTGAAATCATTCAGTGCATATTTGGCATATAGCACATGTGTAGCCGCTGTGCGACATTCTGACACTTCGTCGTATCTTATGATAAACAGGCAAGATGACCTAACGTGGGATAATGGCGGGTGACATATCACTGGACGAGATCCAGAACAGTGAAATCTTTGATTTTGGAACCTTGTATAATGAGAGGTGTTCTGAACATATAGATGCAGACAACTCCCCAGCTAATACAACAGGCAACGCTTGTAAGTATTATCTTCCGAGGGAACTCCCTGACATACTTAAAAAGAATACTGCTAATTTTAAACTTTTTCACTTAAACTGCCTAGGTTTAAAAACTAATTGGGAATCTTTTAACGACCTAATGTTAGAGATGCAGAATCGTAATAATGATTTTGATGTAGTTGGACTTACTGAACTATTCCAAATTCCCCCCAAACTGTTCCTATTATTTGCCCAACTACCAGAATCTAATTAAAAATTCTAGGCCTGAAGGCGATGATGGTCACGGAGGAGTTGGACTTTATATCAGAGATGGTATCTGTTTTAAAATACGTCAAGATCTGTCCGTCTTCCTTCCTCATGTTTTTGAGCCTCTCTTTGTGGAAATAAAGGATAAAAAGTCATCTAAAATAGTTGGAGTAATTTATAGGCCAAACACACAACCCAAAGCGGACATCAATATGTTCTTATCAAAATTAAGTGAAATAACCGACAAACTTAACTGGGAAAAATAAAATTCATATATCATGGGCGACTTTAACATTGACCTCCTAAAGTTAGGTTTTCATCCAAAAACAGACGATTATATAGTCCTAGTTGTTAACCAGGGTTTCCTGCCTTCAATAACTAGACCCACAAGGGTAACTCGACATACTGCGACCCTAATCAATCATATTCTTACAAACAACATGATGTATGGATCCACATCGGGTATAATCATCACGGATGTCTCTGATCATTTTGGCACATTCCACATAGACCCCAGTTCAGTGGCTAGAAAGGACAACGAGAAACAGCCCAGACGTATTATCAACTCTAAGACCGTAGCATTTTTTAGAACGCTCCTTTCAGAAAGCAATTTTTCTTCAATCGAAGAATTAAACTGTCCTCACGCAGCCTATTATTGATTTATTAGCATTTACAAACACGCTTATGATGTTGCATTTCCATTATTGTATAACCCTTCAAAGAAAACCCCGCGACGAAACCCTTGGATGACCAAAGGTCTCCTGATATCATCCAAACACAAACTCAAATTTTACCACAAAAAGCTAAAATCGCCCACTGAACGAAACGTAGCAAATTATAGAAAATATTGTAGAATTTTCAATAAACTAAAAAGGCGAAGTAAGCAAATGTACTATCAAAGAATTTTAAATGAAAGTAAAAACAATATGCGCAAGACCTGGCAAATTTTAAACGAGGTCATCAAAAAGGCTAAACGTACATGTACTTCAAGCTTACCGGCATTTGTTTTAAGTGAAAACAAAGAAGTGCATGATCCCTATGAAATCGCGCAGAAATTCAATAATTTTTTTGTCGACATAGGTAAACGCATAAGTGCAAGTATAACTACCCCTCAAAAGCATTTCCTTGAGTATATGCCATGTAACACCCCGAATAGTTTCTTCGCAACTCCAACTTCAGAACAGGAAATAATTAGTACCCGCAAAACAATTTACGGCAAAACGAAGTGAAGATTGTGATGGGATTACAACTAGCCTTCTGAAGCAAACAATCCATATTATTGCCTCCCCCTTGGCCAATATAATCAACAAGTCGTTCACTCGGGGTATTGTGCCTGACAAAATGAAAATAGCTAAGGTAATCCCAGTTTTTAAAACTGGAGATGTGCATACCCTCAATAATTATAGCCCGATTAGTATACTCCCTGTTTTCTCTAAAGTATTGGAAAAAGTGATGTGCACTAGATTAACAAAATATTTGAATGCATTCGACATTTTATCAGACCACCAATACAGATTTAGGAAACACTATTCTACTATCCACCCAGTAATGCAACTACTCAAAAAAATTGCCGACGAAAACAACGAAAGCAATAGAAATATTACCTTAGCTGCCTTTCTCGATCTGTCAAAAGCTTTCGATACAATAGACCATGATATTCTCTTAACTAAACTGGAGAGATATGGCATTAGAGGAGTGGTAAATGCATGGTTCAAAAATTACCTAACCCATAGGGTTCAACGGGTCAAATTTAACGAGGCCATCTCTGACCCAGCCTGTATTTCTGCTGGGGTTCCCCAAGGCTTGATTTTAGGACCCATTCTATTCTTGATATATATTAACGATATCAGCAGATCCACCAAATTAAATATTCTTTCGTTTGCCGACGATACAACAGCACATGACACAGATAAAAACAACTTTCTTCTTGAAGAGAGATTTAACCGAGAAATAGATAATTTGTATCTTTGGTGTTCAGCTAACTGCCTTGCTCTTAACTCTAATAAAACAAAGTACATGATCGTAAAGCCGGGTAATTAACAACACAATTTCAAGATCAACATAAATAATCAGCTTATCAAGCGCGTTGGAGCGAAGGAAGAGGAGAAATGTTTCAAATTTCTTGGTATATATATTGATGAAAATTTATCATACGAAGAGCATATTTCTAAAATTTGTACAAAAATAGGATGGGCGAACTACTCGCTCAATCAGGCTAAATGTATCTTACCACATTCTGTCATGAGAAATCTCTATTTTGCTCTTGTATACTGTCATCTTCTATATGGTATCCACATTTGGGGAAATAGTAAAGGGGTTTCCAAATTATTAAAAGCACAGAAACGCTCAGTCCGGATTATCAACAATAAAAAGTACAATTCCCATACTGGTCATTTATTTATAAAAGACAAGATTCTAAAAGTAACTGACCTATACAAGCACAATGCCTGTCTCTTTGTATTTGACTGGAAAAATCACTTACTCCCCCAAACTTTTGATAATTTTTTTGGTTTACGAGCCAACCCAAAATATAACACAAGGCAGGAAGGTCTCTTATGTGAGAGTAGAACTAGATGGCTAGATAAGATGCCTATATACGCCTTCCCTAAATTATGGAACAATTTGGATCAAGCCACAAGGAATCTTTCTGACAGAAAAGTTTTTAGGGACAAACTATTGAACGACCTCTTATTGACATACCAAACTGAAAGTGAATGTGACAACCCTTATTGTCCCGATTGTCATAATCACGAAAATAACTCTTTTTTCGTCATTACGGCCAAAGCCAGTCGGGCTACACACAAAATACACATTCCAATATTTTTAGACTTTTTTGATGCTCCCGGGGCATGGGTTGTATAAAACCTTACTGGCGTATGCGAAGCTCTCTGGGCTCGTTCCGGTGAGGGGTTATAGCCCATGCTCTCGGGGGGCAAAAAATGAAAAAAACAAACAAAAAAATTTGATTGCATGAAATTTTCTCGGAGAGTGTCGTTTGTTCTAAGCACAGCAGGGAGTAGGGTAAATATTGAATTAGGCTACAAAGGCACAATATACATACCTCGCTCGTGAGGAAGTTCTGGCTCTCTCGACCAACGTAAGCATTCATCTTGCTGTCATCTTGTCCCCAATTCCTTTTCTTTAACGTAAAGTTTTATATGGCCTGTTGTCTTTACTGTATTTGCTGGGCCGAGGGTTGTGATCAGCTGATACTTTTTTGCTATCAAACAGTGTAGAATGTGTGCAATATTTGTGATGGGGGACTGCCCATTGACGTCCTTTCAGGATATGCAACCTCCCCATGGTATAAGCAATATTGTTGTTATTAATATAGTTATTAATATTTTCTCTGATGTACATTGTATTACTTGTACCGGAAATAAAGCATCATTCATTCATACACTTGGAACTTAATTAAGCACCCCCCCCCCCTGAAATGTTTCATGACAGTGAAGTTGCTGCTACTGATTATTATGTTTTAATGATAACTATGTCTTGCAGTACATTTCATCTAGAGAAGCATGATGTTTCTGGTTGATAGCGTACCTCAAATACATCCCCTCGTCCAGGTGAAGCATGCTTCCCACGAATGTCACAAAAAACACTCATCCACATGCTGTATCTGGGTATAAAACAAGAAAATTTGTCACTTCTTTTATCAATAAATGTTGACATGGCAAGGAGGAGACTATCGGAGGCACAAAGATGACAAATCGTTGCCATGCATGCAACAGGCATGTCATTCAAAGCTATTGGAAAGCAACTTGGCTATAGTCATTCTGTCATCATCAGACTTGTCCGCAAACATCAACAAACCAACAATGCTAAGGACCGACCAAGGCCTGGACAACCCCAAACTACCTCTCCCCGGGAAGAGCGGAGTCTTGCACGCCTCGTTGCTTCAAGTGTGGTTTTGAAATACCTTTGGCTCCCCAGCAGGCGTTTGTGCAACAGAACTGTCCGAAACTGTCTCAAAGCACTGGTCCAAATGGGTCATCAATTGTCCGATCAGCATCAAAGATGGTGTTTGGAGTGGTGTTTGGCACGGCAACATTGGAATCTCATTACATGGAGGAGAGTCCATTGGTCAGACCAGAGTAGGTTCCTGCTTCATGTCACAGATGGTCACATGAGAGTGTGGAGGCATAGAAATACTGCTTACTTCAGGAATATCAAACTTACTGTTCCTTATGGTGTAGGATCAGTAATGATCTGGGGATGCCTCTCTCATGATTGTAAACTTGATATGGTGACTGTACATGGGAATCTCAGTGGTCATCAGAACATCTGGGACATTCTCAATCCAGTTGTCGTGCCTCATTTTGACAATATACCGTTGGCTACTCGCCCTGTATTCATGGACGACAATGCAAGTCCACATTGTTCTCATGCTGTGAGACCATTCCTTCAGAACAATGCTATTTCAACACTACCTTGGCCTGCAATGGGCCCCGATTTGAATCCATTAGAACACATCTGGGACTTTCTTGGACTTTGTGTGCAAGCAGTCAAGGCTCACTGGTAGCATTAGGAGGAGGGTTCAGGCTGTCGTCCATGCACATGTTGAATACACATGCTACTGATGTCAGACACTGCTATTGTGTTCAGTTGATCATTTTACATTTTTTGTCAGTAATTACCAGAATTGTTTCATCATGAACCGTTACAGTACCATACTTGTTGAGAGAACATTTTTCCATCAAACACATCAGTGACAGAAATGTGTAATTAGTGCCAAAATTTTTTTAAAATCTTCTCATGAACCAGTAGGTACAATGACTTGATATTTGGTATGGAGCTTCCTTTTGGGGTGTAGATTCAAGTTTGTTCAAAGGAAGTTTTCCTGAAGCCTTTGTAATGGGAGGGGAAAGATTTTTGGCCCCGCCCAAAATTTCTATTTTCTGAACCGATGGTCTGATTTGAACCAAATTTGGTTTGTGATATTACCAGGGCATAAGTACTTGTTTCATGCCAAAAGAAAATGTTCGGTGTCCCTGTGGGAAACCCCAGGATCTAAAAATAGAAATATTTCAAAGTCCAATATTTCCCAAACCCCATGGAACAAGAGAACTGTTATTTCATATGAAGCATCCTTAGGACCCATAGAACTGAATGGTAAAAAAAAATTGCCATCGGTTGTAACAGGGTGTTCTGTAGAGGGTGTCGACAAAATGCTGAGTCAGCATATTTGCAAACATTTTAAAAAAAATTTCTCCAGAACCAATAATCAGAATCTTTTGATATTTGGTATACAGCATCCATAGATATAAGTTTGTTAAAATGAAGCCCCTTGATTCATATTCAGGCTCACAATACAGGAACCCGAATTTTTAACTTCGGGCAATGTTGGGAATAATCTTTAAAAATCTTCTTCTTCAGACCCACCAGTCAGAATGCTTTGATATTTGGTATGTAACATCTCTATACCAAATGTAGGGGAGGGGTCAGAGTCAAGTTTGTTCAAATCGGGTCTCTAGGTTCACATTTAGGCTCTATTTATAGGCTTGTAGCCCAAAATTTCAACTCTGTGCAATATGATGAAATTTCTTTAAAAATCTTCTTCTTCAGGTCCACCAGTCAGACTCCTTTCATATTTGGTATACAACATCTCTATACCAAATATGGGGGGAGGGGTCAGAGTCAAGTTTGTTCAAATCGGGTCTCTGGGTTCATATTTAGGCTCTATTGTAGCCCAAAATTTCAACTTAGTGCAATATGATGAAATTTCTTTAAAAATCTTCTTCTTCAGATCCACCAGTCAGAATCCTTTCATATTTGGTATACAACATCTCTATACCAAATATGGGGGGAGGGGTCAGATTCAAGGTTTGTTCAGATCATATCTTTGGGTTCATATTTAGGCTCTATTGTAGCCCAAAATTTCAACTTAGTGCAATATGATGAAATTTCTTTAAAAATCTTCTTCTTCTGATCCACCAGTCAGAATGATTTCATATTTGGCATACAACATCTCTAGGGGGTCAAATTCAAGTTTCTTCAAATTGGGGCCCTGGGCTCATATTTGGGCTCCCTGTGGTAGCCCAAATTTTAACTTAGTGCAATATGAGGAAATTTCTTTAATAATCGTTTTCTCCAGATTTTCTTCTCCAGATCCACCAATCCGAATAGTTTCATATTTGGTATACAATATCTCGAGTGGGGTCAGATTCAAGTATGTTCAAATTGAGAGCCAGCGTTAATATTTGGGCTCCCTTTTAACTTGGTGCAATATGAGGGAATTTCTTTAAAAATCATCTTCAGATTCACCAGGCAGAATCCTTTCCATCAGATTCAAGTTTCTTCAACTCCAGTGCATGTATTAAGATTTGGGGATAATCTTTAAAAAATCTTCTTCAGATCCACCAGTCAGAATCCTTTCATATTTGGTATACAAGATCTCTAGGGGGTGAGATTCAAGTTTATTAAAAACAAGTGCTTGGGTTAATATTTAGGCTCCCTATGGTAGCCCGAATTTTAACTTCGTGCTATATGAGGAATAATCTTTAAAAGTCTTCTTCTTCAGATCCACCTTTCAGAATCTGTTGGTATTTGGTATACAGTATCCTTAGGGAGGTGAGATCTAAGTTTGTTCAAATCAAGTCCCTGGGTTAATATATGGGCTCCCTATTGGAGCACAAATTTTAATTTAGTCCAGTATGAGGAATAATCTTTAAAAATATGCTTCTTGAGATACAATCAGAATCTTTTGATATTTGGTATACAGAATCCTTTGAGGGTTTAGATTCAAGTTGTTCAAATAAAGTCCCTGGGTTGATATTTGTGTTCCCTGTTGGGGGTTGGGGGTGCAAATTTTAACATAGTACAATAAAATTGGTAATATTCTCAAAATCTTTTTCTCCAGACCCACCAGTCAGAATCTTTTGATATTTGGTGTACAAGATCCTTTGATTTTTGTTCAAGTCAAGTCCCTAGGTTGATATTTGGACTCCCTAGTTTTCCATTACTGAAAATCTGGCATTATGTCTGTGATAGCATCACAATACTAGAAAAAATAATCTGGCATGGACAGCAAAGGGATAAAGAAATAATTAAATAACTTCATTCCTCTGTTGTGTTAACTTGCTGTAGATGGTAATTAAATCCTTCATTAAACAACTTTGGTCAGGTGGGTGCCTCTGACTCCATGGGGCCTCCTGTTTTTACTGTACTACTGCAGTGACTAGTAAATGAATTGTTTCTTGCATATCCTGAACATCGTCTGTCAACATTTCTGACTATGAATGAACAAGTGGGAGGTCACTCAGACTGACAGCCATATATTGATTTAGAATAACAATATATAATTTTTATGCAGCTAGTGTGTGACACTTTAAAACCAATACAATTCTAAAAAACTTGTTTGAGGAAAGACTTTTGTACAAGATTTATAATACACAGTACTGGGAGAGCTGATCACCACTTGGAAAATCCATGGAGCATCCAGGTAGAGGTCTCATATAGATATGTCATAACTAAGCATATGTCACATAACATTAACATATAGTGAATATATAGTAAAGTGACAAGTTGATGACATTTTATGAATCAACATTTTCGAATTCTTTTGGTCACAGTTCCACTTTTTACAATTAGATCTATATCATTGCTGGAAGTAGAAGTCTGATTTATCATTTATATCTATTCATCTCACCTTGGCAGACTTATACCAGGCATTGATTACGGGGTTGTGTCTTACCAATAGACCAAGTTGTTTACCATAGTAAACCAGCACTGTTGAACTTACCAGGGTTCCCACAGGGGTGTAAGTTATTATACTTTGTGTAGTTATAGATAAGGGTCATGTCTTACCAGCAGAGCAGAGCATTTGTATCATAACAGACCAGCACTGTTCAAACATACCAGGGTTCCCAAAGGGAAGTATGTCGAAAATACTTGGTATAGATGGGGGCCATGTCATGCTAAACAATGAAACACTGCCCCATTTAAATAAAATACGTATTGCTTGGATGTTCTTTATACTTTTTGTGTTGATAGTGTTTGTATGGAGTATATATATATTTTTATATATTGGAGTTTAATAACACTTTTAACAGCCAGGGTCACCTCGTGTTGGACAGTTTTATGGGTGGTAGAAGGCTAAGTACATGGAAAGTACCATCAAGCAGTGGTGAGCAACTATCAGACTCCCCAAATTACTAACTCTTCACATGCTGGGTTAGCTTTAGTTGATGACAAGGGTGCCATTGACGTGCAGTACACCTTAGTAAACAGTGCCACATTGGAGTATATATTAAGACCATAATTAAAGACTCTCCCACACCCTCTGATTTCATTGCAGGGAGAAGAGAGGTGAGGTTTATGACTGGAGTTAAGAATAGGATCAATCATAATCATTGTGACTCATCTTCACAATCATTTGCAAAAATTTTATGCTGCACAATAAAATGGCTGGGGCATATAGTGTTATAGTCATTCCATCTATCATTCTGTAATACAGTTTTCCAGACTTTTTATCACCATGCATGAGATAATTGGTTGATTTCTGGTATGTGGCTTTGTCATGGGTATCTACAAGTTTCAGTTTGGTCCTGGCCGGATGTTTTTAGCTCACCTGAGCGAAGCTCAAGGGGAGCTTAACTAATCACTTTCTGTCCGTCGTCCGTCGTCGTCCGTCCGGCGTTAACTTTACATTATCGACTTCTCCTCCTAAACCACTAGCCCAATTTTATTCAAATGTTGGCTAAATGTTTATTACCTAATGCCAATTCAGATTTGTTCAAATGAAGTTGCCCCTCCTCCTGGGTGGTGCCACACCCCCAAGGGGCACCAAAATCTTTGTAAATCTTCTTCTCATGAACCAGCAGTAGCAGAGACTTGATATTTGGTGTGCAGCTTCCTTTTGAGGTGTAGACTCAGATTTGTTCAAGAGAAGTTTGTGGGGCTATACTTGACGTTGTTATGAGAGGGGCAAAATTTTTTGCCCCGCCCAAAATTTCTATTTTCCAAACCGAGAGGCTGATTTGAACCAAATTTTATGTGAGGGCTTATTGGGTCATGAGTACTTGATTTATGCAAAAAAAAATTTTCCCGCAGCCCCGTGGGAACCACAGGAGCTAAAAATAGAAAAAATTTAAAACGCCCATATCTCCAAAACTGCACGGCACTGAGAATTTTTATTTGGTGTGCAGCTTCCTTAGGACCAACAGAAAGGATTGGTAAAAAAAAATTGCCATCGGTTTTATCATAGGGTACAGTTTCGGGACTTTGAAAAAGTGCTGAGTCAGCACTTTTTAACACTGTAGGCAATGGGAAAAACATTAAAAAATCTTCTTCTCCAGATCCAGCAGGCAGAATCTTTTGATATTTGGTATGCAACATTGTAGGGTGGATCTGATTCAAGTTTGTTCAAATCGGCCCCCTGGGTTCATATTTGGGCTCAGTATAGGAGCCCGATTTCGAACTTAGTGCATTTCAGGCAAATTTCTTAAAAAATCTTCTTCTCCAGATCCAGCAGGCAGAATCTTTTCATATTTGGTATGCAACATTGTGGGGTGGATCTGATTCAAGTTTGTTCAAATCGGCCCCCTGGGTTTATATTTGGGTTCAGTATAGGAGCCCAAATTTGAACTTACTGCATTTCAGGCAAATTTCTTTGAAAATCTTCTTCTCCAGATCCAGCAGGCAGAATCTTTTGATATTTGGTATGCAACATTGTAGGGTGAATCTGATTCAAGTTTGTTCAAATCGGCTCCCTAGATTCATATTTGGGCTCAGTATAGAAGCTCGAATTCGAATTTAGTGCATTTCAGGCAAATTTCTTCAAAAATCTTCTTCTCCAGATCCAGCAGGCAGAATCTTTTGATATTTGGTATGCAATGTTGCGGGGTAGATCTGATTCAAGTTTGTTCAAATCGGCCCCCTGGATACATATTTGGGCTTACTATAGAAGCCCGAATTCGAACTTAGTGCATTTCAGGCAAATTTCTTAAAAAATCTTCTTCTCCAGATCCAGCAGGCAGAATCTTTTCATATTTGGTAAGCAACATTGTGGGGTGGATCTGATTCAAGATTGTTCAAATCGGCCCCCTGGGTTAATATTTGGGCTCAGTATAGGAGCCCGATTTCGAACTTAGTGCATTTCAGGCAAATTTCTTAAAAAATCTTCTTCTCCAGATCCAGCAGGCAGAATCTTTTGATATTTGGTATGCAACATTGTAGGGTGGATCTGATTCAAGTTTGTTCAAATCGGCCCCCTGGGTTCATATTTGGGCTCAGTATAGGAGCCCGATTTCGAACTTAGTGCATTTAGGCAAATTTCTTAAAAAATCTTCTTCTCCAGATCCAGAAGGCAGAATCTTTTGATATTTGGTATGCAACATTGTGGGGTGGATCTGATTCAAGTTTGTTCAAATCGGCTTCCTAGATTCATATTTGGGCTCACTATAGAAGCTCGAATTTGAATTTAGTGCATTTCATGCAAATTTCTTAAAAAATCTTCTTCTCCAGATCCAGCAGGCAGAATCTTTTCATATTTGGTAAGCAACATTGTGGGGTGGATCTGATTCAAGTTTGTTCAAATCGGCCCCCTGGGTTTATATTTGGGCTCAGTATAGGAGCCCAAATTTGAACTTAGTGCATTTCAAGCAAATTTATTAAAAAATCTTCTTCTCCAGATCCAGCAGGCAGAATCTTTTGATATTTGGTATGCAACATTGTGGGGTGGATCTGATTCAAGTTTGTTCAAATCGGCTTCCTAGATTCATATTTGGGCTCACTATAGAAGCTCGAATTCGAACTTAGTGCATTTCTGGCAAATTTCTTAAAAAATCATCTCCAGATCCAGCAGGCAGAATCTTTTGATATTTGGTATGCAACATTGCGGGGTGGATCTGATTCAAGTTTGTTCAAATCAGCCACCTGGATTCATATTTGGGCTCACTATAGAAGCTCGAATTCAAACTTAGTGCATTTCGGGCAAATTTCTTCAAAAATCTTCTTCTCCAGATCCAGCAGGCAGAATCTTTTGATATTTGGTATGCAACATTGCGGGGTGGATCTGATTCAAGTTTGTTCAAATCGGCCCCCTGGATTCATATTTGGGCTTAATATAGAAGCCCGAATTCGCACTTAGTGCATTTCAGGCAAATTTCTTCAAAAATCTTCTTCTCCAGATCCAGCAGGCAGAATCTTTTGATATTTGGTATGAAACATTGCGGGGTGGATCTGATTCAAGTTTGTTCAAATCGGCCCCCTGGATTCATATTTGGGCTTAATATAGAAGCCCAAATTCGCACTTAGTGCATTTCGGGCAAATTTATTAAAAAATCTTCTTCTCCAGATCCAGCAGACAGAATCTTTTGATATTTGGTATGCAACATTGTGGGGTGGATCTGATTCAAGTTTGTTCAAATCGGCTTCCTAGTTTCATATTTGGGCTCACTATAGAAGCTTGAATTCGAACTTAGTGCATTTCAGGCAAATTTCTTAAAAAATCTTCTTCTCCAGATCCAGCTTCAGAATCTTTTGATATTTGGTAAGCAACATTGTGGGGTGGATCTGATTCAAGTTTGTTCAAATCGGCCCCCTGGGTTTATATTTGGGCTCCGTATAGGAGCCCAAATTTTAACTTAGTGCGTTTCAGGCATATTTCTTAAAAAATCTTCTTCTCCAGATCCAGCAGGCAGAATCTTTTGATATTTGGTATGCAACATTGTAGGGTGGATCTGATTGTGATTCATGAACGTATTTATTTGTAAAGTTGATAGAATCTTAGACAAAATTTGCAGAAAAGATCTACTATAGAAGGGGTGGTATCCAGGGTGAACCGTTTACCCAAATCTAGCAGTACTAATGCATTATTCACACAAATCTTCGTTCAAATTTTATGACCCCTCATTGGAACACACGCATTCAGCTCATTCCAACAAAGGTCATATGCCATGTTTTCGAGACAAAGGAATAAAAATTTTAGTTATTCATGAAATTTTTAGGCAACTGTTGTCTGTTATTCACATTGCTTCATGAAATTTCAGTACTTTTAGATGTTACCTCAGTAATCAAGGGTTAATTCCCCTTAATTAAATGTCGCCTCTAAAAAACAACCACTTTGCATATCTTACCTTTTTACCAGCATAACTGCCAAAACTTGTCAGCATTCTTCGCAAAAATCGCTATTCAAATTTTAATTTTTGTCTCTTAAACATACATGTACTTATCGCTTGTAAATACCCCATTGGAATGAGCTTTTTGAGCTCATTCCAATGAGAGGTCGCACACCATGCTTTTTGAGTCAAAAAAGCAATTTTTTTAGTTATTCCAGAATTTCGTACGTAAAACACAGCTTTATGACTTCACATTAAAATGAGCTCTCTAAGCTTGTTCCAATCAACATTCACGCACTATGTCTTTCACACAAAAAATAAAATTTTCCATTTATTTAGGAATTTTGTTTGCAAGAACACTCTTACCCCCCCCCCCCCCCCCCCCCACAAACACACACACACACACACACACACACAAACACAGACACACACATCTAAAAGTTACTTCAATTTTTAAATGCATTATAGGAACAACTTGCCTAATCAAATTTAAATACTTTTGCATCATTCTGTATCTAGAACAAACCATTTACCATATCTTTACGCAAAATTCTCCAGCATCATTCACAAAAAAACACCATTATTTATATATTCACATTTCTGTCTCAAAAATATACCTGATCTTCCCATACCCCTATTGGAATAAGCTGTTTGAGCTTGTTCCAATGATGATAAAAAAAAAATAAAATTTGTGAAAATTTTTGTTTTCTTGCATGCAAATATATACATGTAGCACATGGAAGATATCCACAGTTGGGGAGAGATGTCCAAGGCTATCTCTTCACATTCCTTGTTTGTGCTTCATGCTAAACCAGTTTGTCTGCAGAGATAAATTTGCTTTATTAAAAATCATTGGAGATTGGCCACACACCAATGATTTTAAATAAAACTAATTTTAGGTAACAAATGTTGAACTTCAAACAAAATCTATCACTCAACCAGTTAATGTTGATGAGGCATGACATGGTGAAGGTGACCTAAAATACTTCTTAGAGTCACTTTGTCAGGTGAGCGATTAAGGCCACGTGGGGCCTCTTGTTTTGTGAAGTTATTGACCTTGAACTTAGTGTATCATATGATAACTCAGAGAATCAGTTTTCCAGACTTTTTCTGCATGCGGAGGCATATTTGTCGTACTGACACATCTAGTTATTTTTTATTTCTTGACTTACACTACTTACATTCATGTAATGTAGAAACTGCAAAATATATTACGATGTGGAGGTTGGATTGTGGGAAGGTCAGGTAATCCTACTCCCACCTCTGGAATAAACTTTCTGAAGCTGACTGAATGAAATGTGAGAATTGAGCATGTTTGTGAAGAACTGCATTAGCTATAAATGTTATGGCATAGGATAACCTCTTTTTTCTTCCCCTTCACCAGTACTAAAAATCTCTATTGCTGTTGAATTTGATACGAGCAATAGCCAAAATGTCATAATACTCCTCAATACTAACATATTTTTTATCGCTTATTTTCTGTTTTGTAGGTTTCTTTTCACTAATACCAGCAATGGGTGCCATACGGGCAAAAGTTCAGGTAATTATAATTTTAAAATTCACATTATTAGCTCAACTTTGACGTAAGTCAAATTTGAGCTTATGCCATGGCCATTCGTCCGTCTGGCCATCTGTCTGTCAACAATTCAATACGGCTCGGGCTAGAGACCGTATTTATGAACCGTTCTTTACGAAACTTCTTGGGTACCTTTGTTATCACCGTGGGACGAGAACAAGTGTTTTTGGATCCGGTCCGAAATTCAGGTTGGCCGCTGGCAGCCATTTTGTACAAAATTAGGTGCAATCGGATTTTTGCGCAGAACTTCCATATGAAAGCTCTGATTTGAAAATTTTTTTGTATGAATGTTTTGTACCATGGGATACATCACATATAATGCAGGTTTTTTCTAGTGCGTAAATTATGCAAATTAGACTAACTTTGATGTATTTAGTGTTACTTTCAGCACTGTAAGTGCAAATGCCAACACGGCTCGAGCTGGAGGCCATATTTATGAACCGATCTTTACGAAACTTCTTGGGTACCTTTGGTATCACCGTGGGACGAGAACGAGTGTTTTTGGGTGTGTTCCAAAATTCAAGATGGCTGCCAGTGGCCATTTTGTACCGAAATTAGGTCTAATCAGTTTTTTGTACACAACTTCTATACGGCTCAGGCTAGAGGCTGTATTTATGAACCGATCTTTACGAAACTTCTTGAGTACCTTTGTTATCACCGTGGGATGAGAACAAGTGTTTTTGGGTGTGGTCCGAAATTCAAGATGGCCACCACCAGCCATTTTGTACCAAAATTAGTGCAATCAGTTTTTTGTACAGAACTTCTGCATGAAAGTTCTGATTTGAATAAATTTTTGTATGAATGTTTAGTAACATGGAATACATCACATATAATACAGGTTTTTCTCTCGTGCAGAAATTATGCAAATTAGATGAATTTTGATTTATTCAGTGCTACTTATACACAGTAAGTGCACATGTCAATACGGCTTGGGCTAGAGGCTGTATTTATGAACCGATCTTCACGAAACTTCTTGGGTACCTTTGTTATCACCTTGGGACGAGAATGAGTGTTTCTGGGTGTGGTCCAAAATTGAAGATGACTGCCAGTGGTCATTTTGTACCGAAATTAGGTCCAATCAGTTTTTTGTCAACTTCTATATGGCTCGTATTTATGAACTGATCTTCATGAAACTTCTTGGGTTCCTTTGTTTTCACCTTGGGACAGGAACAAGTGTTTTTGGGTGCCTTTGTTATCACTGTGCTATGAGAGGGGGTTCAGTCAGACCCACTCAGGGACTCAAAGATTTCTTTTCTAGTTTAGCATCTGAATGTCGCCCATCTTTACAATACTTTAGCTGTACATTTGTTACAGGCTACGGTCAGTATTTATGTACAGACCGTTACAATACTTTATATGTACCTTTGTTATCAGGTCATTACCTAGATATTTGTCATTGCTGTGTCACATACTATACATGTACATGTCTTAACAAGTTGAGCTACAGTGTCATTGACACTTTCATTTTTTTGTTATTGCAGATAATTTTCTACTCAACTTAGTTGGGTGCATATCAAACTTATAACTTATGGAAAGTGCATTAAATTGATTGATTGACACATTTTCTAATGTTCTGACATTATTACTGTCTAGCTATTTTCTAAAACAAACTTGCTCTACCCAAGAAAACAGACACATTTTCCAACAATTCAGTTCAGATTGTTTAACTGGTGGAGTTGTAAATTGTTTTGGGTTGTCAAAATTTTCCCTCGTGTCTTTACCTTGTCACAGTTTATGGGAGAATGCCTATTCCTATAGGCATTCTCCCATAAATTGTAATGAGGCGAATCCATGAAAACAAAGATAGTATGAAGATGTCCACTAGTGTTGTGTGGTTACCAGTTTTGTGAGTTGGTTTCAGTTTAAAAACCGAAACCAACACCATGTAATTGTTAAATCAGTACGGTTTCGGTTTTTTGTATGCAAAATGTCGGAAACTTATGTTTACACTGTTCAGTTTGCATTGTCAACAACTGAAAACTAAATCCATAACATCAACTGATAACTCTTTCATCAGTATACACATATTAAGACTCCAGAGAAACAAACGCTGCCTAACAGGAGTCACTGTCACATTAGAAGAATGATCACACGTTCCAAGAAATCTTCATATCAATTACACAACACTGTTACAAAAGTGGATTGGTTTGTTCTGTCAAAAATTCTCAGAATGACAATCTTGACATGCCTTTCAAACGTCAAAATGAGCAACTTGTGGACTTTGCAAGCAGCTTCGTATCTGCACATGTTTGGATGTATTAATTACCTAGCAACAAATTCGTGAATAAAATCAAGGAAAAAATAGTCTTTAATTTTTTAATGGCGGATTACTGTAAGAAACAAAACATACTTTAGTTGTCACATGGGTTTCCTCTCTTGATGTGTTTATCCAATGTATGCATGCAAGCGCATACCACGATGGAATGTCCCCGAGCCTATTTACCTGTGGCATGCTGACCATGCAAGCCTGAAAGGTCTAAAATCCTCTGTACACAATTAAATTGAACATTTTGTCTCATATAATACAGAACTAGTTTCGCAAGCAAAAGATGGAAATTGAAAGTGAAATGCCAACTTAGAAAGGCAAATGGAAAAAGGTATAGTTCGAAATGTTACATATAAAAACATTTCAGAGTAAATTACGATTCTACAAATCAAACGAGCATTGCGCCTTCTGACGGTGACAGGGCGCGGAATTTATCAGCCCACCCACTGCAAATATTGCCTCCCCATTCCAAACTACCAGTTACTGTTTCAAATCCAGTTGCATAACAGGGTGGAAGGGGTGGGGGGGCACCTGTACTGAGAGAAACCTATACTTATCAATGTACCAATGTGCAACTGGTCTCAGAAGTGATCCGTCTCCGATGGCGTAGTTTAGAGTACATTTTACAGATTTCTCTGGGTGGGGGTAGAGGGGTTGGTAGACGAGTATTTGGCTAGTAGGCCCACCTGAATTTTGAGAGCAAGACAGCCAGTGGTTGCAAGGAGTCTTACAATAATACCAGAGTCTTAGGGTCGGCAGTAAATTGGGGAAGGGGGTGGGTTGTGAGAGAGAATTCCTTGCAGAGATGCAATGCAGCTTACCCGAACTCACAATTTACCTGTTATCTCAGCTTTTGTTTCCTGCCAATTTCCTGGCACTACTCTTGCCTTTTAGTCTTTTAAAGTATTTTTTGTATGGTGGGGAGAGTGGGGAGGTGGTATTGGACATGTCCACCTACATAGGAGATTTGTGGGTGTGTGTGTGTGGGAGGTGGGAAATAAATTGATGCCAGCCATTGCCAGATGAATTATTATTTAAAATATATAAACCAAGTTTTTTGGACAAAACCGAACCGAACCACAACTGAAGTCAGAAAAATATAAACGCACAACACCAATGTCCACACAGTTTGAAAACTTTATATTGTCATACTTGCACTTGCGAATAAAGCCCAAAGCGAATATTGCCTTCCAGCACTCAGCCAGTTAACAAATTGTTTTCTGCTGTTTTATTTCTAAGGATGATGTGAATGACATAGAATACTGCAGCTCATGTGTGAATTTTCTTGTAGTAAACTGATATATTACTATTATTAACTCAGCTGATTGAAATCTGATCACCACTTTTTGACTCATCATCCAGATCTACATATCAAACAAAAGGACTTGGTGGCGAACCTTCATAGTGTGAGACACTTGTTATCACTCTTATCGATTCACCACATACTGATTCTGTCAGACAACTGAACTGTGGTAGCGTATATCATGAACAAGTAGGCACACATTCCATTCCAATGTGCAATCTTATGAGTGAATTGTATCTTCTAGCACTGCAGTCAGTGTACCATTTGCTTTTGGTACACACACTGCTTACTGATTCTTTACCCCCAAAAGGCAATGGAATAGGATAGCAGTGCCTTTCCTCCATCATGAGTAATACAGTTCGTACTGAACCAAATCAAAACTGCACTCTGCAGAGTAATTCTGATTGTTCCACTTACAACACCCAAACTTTGGCTGGATCAGTCAGATCTGACCATTGCTCTAGGATGTTCAGATTCATTTATATCTTCACCAGGATCCCCTATGTCAAAGTCAACCAAAGATATTTATGTATTGTTGTGGCATGAGACTGTTGCACTTCAAGCCTGTCTTTTATTGGGTTCTGTCTCAAATGTAGAGTTTTTTTTCCTCAATGGAGTGCATCAACATGACGATGTACAGTGATAGGCCATGATACTAAGTGGTCTCTTTGCATGAAATGGAGCTTGGAGTGCAAACATCCTACTGTTGCTCAAATTGCAGATTTTCTGGTTGTCCTATTCAACCTCTTGCTGTCATTGGCTATAGATCCATGCTTCCGGATATGCTTTTATGGTTGAACGAATCGTTTTTTTTGCAGTTAAATCAAGCAAAGCAAAACCCAAGACATGTTCCATTTAGGTTTTAATTTATGTGTCATGGGTATCTTCAATTGAAAATGCTTGATTTAACTGAAAAAAACCCACTTTGCATTATAATTCGTGCATTGCTTGTCAGGTTTTGATATCCTTTTGTGTAATGAGAGACCAATATGGTGGAAAGAATATCCACATATTTTGGATTTTCCTAAAGGGAAAATCTGTTTGTTATTGCAATGATTATTTTTTTTTTTTTTTTTTATTATTATTATTATTATTATTGTTATTATTATTATTATTATTATTATTCCACACTTTTTATTTTCCCTATTTCTCGAAAACGCTCTTAACGATTTTTTTTAAAGTTTCTGTACTCATAAATGGACATAAGTTGTAACTAATCGTCATATTCCCATTTTTCTGAAAATGTTTTAGTTAACCCTTTGTGCCAAAAAACACAAAAATATTCGGCAGCTCATATCTTTGGACTGGAAAGGGCGATTGACTTGAAATTTTCTCAGACATGTCAGCAATACACCCCTCTATCAGCATATGGTACAAAAATGTATCTAGTTAACACCTTTCTGCCAAAACGTTTTTCGTAACAAAAAAAAAAAATTCAAAATTTGACCATTTTTTAACTCAATCTCGGGACAGGGATATGCTGAACCATCTAAAATGGCTTAGATATGAAGACTGTATCACCAAATTGTAAATGCCATCGAAAAAATTTCTATTCGAATTTCAGACAATCCAAAATGGCGTCCGAAAAATCAAAGTTTTATTTTTGGTTATTTATGCGTTTCAGGCCATTTGGAGACGAAAAAAAAAATTTTTTGCACCAGAAAAATTTTCGGTTTGGACTTAGAAATTTCCGACCAAAAGTCGGAAATTTTTGTTTCGACCAGGCTACTTTGCCATCACAGTACTCAACAATGGGAACGATTTGAAAGCTTCTAAGGGTAGAAATGTTGAAGTCACAGTGTACATGAACAGTTATCATCTTTTGGAAATGGAGTTGTTCTGCTAGCAGTCAAACATGGCTTCGGGATACTGTGACCAAAAATTGAAAAAAATTTTCTAGTGTTTTTTTTTACTTTATTATGTCTAGATTCATCATTTCTCATAAATAAAAACTATCAATGACGGCCATGAGTCCTAATAAATAAAACCATCAGTATTTGGGGCCAAATGCTTCTTGTTGGGCAAAAACGCCCAAACCTTTATAGGCCAATATCTCATGAAGGAAAAAAGCTATCGACTTAATTTCTTGACAAACTTGTCAGAATTACTCTTGTCTAAAACAAACATAATCGGTGTTTTTTTCCATTTTTTAAGTTTTCTGCCAAAATTTTTCACAAAACGGAAAGTTATCTCGGAAATCGGCCATTTTGGATTGAAATATCGAGATTTAAATATAATGAGCCCTCTAAAAGGCATCCAAATTGAAGGCAGTAATACCACTTTATAAGAAAAATCGAAAGAATTTCGTTTAGATTTTTCGTTAATCCAAAATGGCGGCCAAAAAATCTAAAAAAAATTTTTCGTTTTTTATCCATTTCGTTCAATTTTGAGACGAAATTTTGTTTATTTTTTACATGGAAAATTTTCGGTCTGCTTCGGACTGAAATTTTCGACCAAAAGTCGGAAATTTTTGTTACGACCGGGCTACTTTGCCATCTGAGTACTCAACAACGGGGATGATTTGAAAGCTTCTAAGGTTAGAAATGTTGAATTCACGGTGTACATGAACAGTTATCGTCTTTTAGCAATACACCCCTCTATCAGTATATGGTACAAAAATGTATCTAGTTAACACCTTTCTGCCAAAACGTTTTTCTTAATGAAAAAAAAATTCAAAATTTGACCATTTTTAGCTCGACTTGACAAAGTCAAGCTGAGCTATTGCCATCACTTCTCATCCGTCGGCGTACGTACGTACCATATACTGATAGAGGGGTGTATTGCTGACATGTCTGAGAAAATTTCAAGTCAATCGCCCTTTCCAGTCCAAAGATGTGAGCTGCCGAATATTTTTGTGTTTTTTTGGTATAAAGGGTTAACTAAAACATTTTCAGAAAAATGGGAATATGACGATTAGTTACAACTTATGACCCTTTATGATATTATTTATTATTATTTATTGATGACGTACGTACGTGCGTACGTACGTACGTACGTACGTACGTTAGTACGTACGTCCACAATTTCCTTTGGCACAACTCACAGGTCGCATTTATGATCAGATTACTTTGAAACTTGGTATGCTTGTTTGGGGTGATCTCCAGATGGGAGCTATCGATTTTCTCCAAATTCCGTCAAAAAATGTTGACACGGCCAACATTCTTAGAACTTAGTTTAGTCAAACCACAATATTTAGCTTTGGCACACCCTACAGGGCACATTTATGATTTGATTGCTTTGAAACCTGGTATGCCTATTTAGGGTGATCTCTAGATGGGAGCTATCGATTTTCTTCAATTTCCGGCAAAAAATTTTGCCACGGCCAATGTTCGTAGAACTTAGTTTAGTCAGACCTCAATATTTCCCTTTGGCACACCCTACAGGGCCCATTTATGATCAGATTGCTTTGAAACCTGGTATGCTTGTTTGGGGAGACCTCTAGATGGGAGCTATCGATTTTCTTCAATTTCTGTCAAAAAATGTTGCCGCGGCCAACGTTCTTAGAACTTAGTTTAGTCAGAAGTCTCAATATTTCCCTTTGGCACACCCTACAGGGTACATTTATTATTGGATTGCTTTGAAACCTGGCATGCTTGTTTGGGGTGACCTCTAGATGGGAGCTATCGATTTTCTTCAATTTCCGTCAAAAAATGTTGCCGCGACCAACGTTCTTAGAACTTAAGTTTAGTCAAACCACAATATTTCCCTTTGGCACACCCTACAGGGCACATTTATGATTTGATTGCTTTGAAACCTGGTATGCTTATTTAGGGTGACCTCTAGATGGGAGCTATCGATTTTCTTCAATTTCCGTCAAAAAATGTTGCCACGGCCAACGTTTGTAGAACTTAGTTTAGTCAGACCTCAATATTTCCCTTTGGCACACCCTACAGGGCCCATTTATGATCAGATTGCTTTGAAACCTGGTATGCTTGTTTGGGGAGACCTCTAGATGGAAGCTATCGATTTTCTTCAATTTCTGTCAAAAAATGTTGCCACGGCCAACGTTATTAGAACTTAGTTTAGTCAGAAGACTCAATATTTCCCTTTGGCACACCCTACAGGGTACATTTATGATTGGATTGCTTTGAAACCTGGCATGCTTGTTTGGGGTGACCTCTAGATGGGAGCTATCGATTTTCTTCAATTTCCGTCAAAAAATGTTGCCGTGGCCAACGTTTTTAGAACTCAGTTTAGTCAGACCACAATATTTCCCTTTGGCACATCTTACAGGGCACATTTATGATTTGATTGCTTTGAAACCTGATTTGCCTGTTTGGGGAGACCTCTAGATGGAAGCTATCGATTTTCTTCAATTTCCGGCAAAAAATGTTGCCGCGGTCAACGTTCTTAGAACTTAGTTTAGTCAGAAGACTCAATGTTTCCCTTTGGCACACCCTGCAGGGCACATTTATGATCGGATTGCTTTGAAACCTGGCATGCTTGTTTGGGGTGACCTCTAGATGGGAGCTATCGATTTTCTTCAATTTCCATCAAAAAATGTTGCCGCAGCCAACATTCTTAGAACTTCGTTTAGTCAGACCACAATATTTCCCTTTGGCTCACCCTACAGGGCACATTTATGACTAGATTGCTTTGAAACCTGGTATGCTTATTTACGGTGCCCTCTAGATGGGAGCTATCGATTTTCTTCCATTTCCGTCAAAAAATGGTGCCACGGCCAACGTTCTTAGAATTTAGTCTAGTCAGACCACAATATTTCCCTTTTGCACACCCTACAGGGCTTTGAAACCTGGCATGCTTGTTTGGGGAGGCCTCTAGATGGGAGCTATTGATTTTCTTCGGTTTCTGTCAAAAAATGTTGCCAGTGGCAAAAAAAAATGACATTTGTACCAATTACCTTCAATTTTGCCATTTCATTTATAACTTACCAAGTTTAAGTTTGTCAAGTTGAGCTACAGTGTCATTGACACTTTCATTTAACTCAATCTCGGGACAGGGATATGCTGAACCATCTAAAATGGCTTAGATATGAAGACTGTATCACCGAATTGTAAAAACCATCGAAAAAATTTCGATTCGAATTTCCGACAATCCAAAATGGCGGCCGAAAAATCGAATTTTTATTTTTGGTTATTTATGCCTTTCAGGCCATTTGGAGACGAAAAAAGAATTTTTTTTGCACCAGAAAAATTTTCGGTGTGGACTTAGAAATTTTCGACCAAAAGTCGGAAATTTTTGTTACTTGAACTTTTCACAGGAATGACTGTAATACACTTCTCTATTAATCAAAGGCATAAAATGGTAGTTGGTTAACACCTTTCTGCCAAAACATTTTACGAAACCGAAAAAAATTCAAATTTTTATTTGGTATCGAGCCCCCTTAGAACTTCCTGAGTAGAACAGTGAGTAAAACCACTAAGGAAAATCCTGTGTATTGTTCCGAAGGTACAATCACTTCCTCTAGTTCAGGTTTTGTCCTTGCATAGACAACAGGGTTATGGTCCTTGTTCGACTTGAAAAAACTGTATGAATATTGTGCAATATAACTGAAACGTCGGTTGTCAAATTTTAATATCTTTTGCTATGATGAGAGACCAATATGGGAGAAAGAATATCCACATATTGTGGGTTTCATCCACACGTACTTACCAAAGTAATGGCCCTTGTTAGACTTAAAAAACTATCCATAGAAACACTGGATGAATCGGTTTTTATTCCAGTTAAATCAAGCAAAGCAAAAGCCAAGCTATGTTCTATTTAGGTTTTGATATCCTTTGGTATGGTGATAGACCAATATGAGAGATAGGATATCCACTTATTGTGGGTTTTGTCCTCACCTACTTGCCATAGTTTTTGCCCCTTGTTAGCTCATCTGACTGCAAGTCAGTATGAGCTATTGCCATCACTTGGCGTACATCGTCCGTTAACTTTTGCAAACTTCTTCTTCACAGCCATTCAGCCAAATTCAAACATATATTGCGCAAACCATCCCTGGAGCATACCCTTTCTGTTTTGTTCAAATGAAGTGGCTGCTTCTTCGGGCTGTGGCCAATGATGCCAAAGCCTAAAAATCTTTAAAAATCTTCTTCTCATGAACCACCAGAGAGATTGCCTTGATATGTGGTATGGAATACTCTTAGGTGTTGAAGATTAAAGTTTGTTCAAGGAAAGTTGGTAGATCAATATTTGGGCTCTCTGTGTGCACATACCCATTTTGGGCTCTGCCCAAAATTTCTGTTTCAAGGACTGATGGGCCGATTTGAACCAAATTTTGCATGTAGTATAAGTGGATCCAGAGTACTTGATTGATGTCTGATATTTTTTTTTTCGTAGACCCGTGGGTACCCCAGGGGCTAAAAATAGAATCAAATTCAAATGCCCATATTTCCCAAACTTCACGGAACAGAGAACTGTTATTTGGTATGACGCATCCTTTTAACCAGTAGAATGGATTAAAAAAAAAGAAAGGCCATCGTTTGTGTCAGGGTGTTCTGTAGGAGCATTTGAGAAAATGCTGAGTCAGCATATTTGCAAAAGTTGAAAAAAAAAATATCTTCAGAACTGCTGATCAGAATCTTTTGATATTTGGTGTACAGCATCCATAGGTTGGTCAAATACAAGTGTGTTCAAATCGAGCCCCTCAGTTCATACTTGGGCTCAACACAGGAGCCCAAATAATTAAGTTAGGGCACTATGGGGAATAAGCTTTAAAAATCTTCTTCCTCAGATCAAACAGTCAGAATCTTTTGATACTTGGTATACAACATCTCTACAGGGGTCATATTGAAGTTTGTTAAAATTGAGTTCCTGGGTTAATATTTGGGCTTCCTATGGGAGCCCGAATATTAACTTGGTGCAGTATTGGGAATAATCTTTAAAAATCTTCTTCTTCAGATCCACCAGTCAGATTCTTTTGATATTTGGTATGCAGCATCTCTAGGGGGGTTAGATTCAAGTTTGTTCAAATGGGATTCCTGGATGAATATTTGGGCTCCTTATTGGAGCCCAAATTTTAATTTAGTGCATGAGAAAATTTCTTAAAAAATCTTTTTCAGACCCACTAATGAGAATCCTTTCATATTTGGTGTGTGACATCTCTAGAGGTGTAAGATTTGAATTTGTTCAAATCGAGTGTCTGGGTTAATATTTGGGCTTCCTATGGGAGCCTAATTAGTAACTTGGTGCCCCAATTGTCCACATGCGGGGCACGATGACACCGTGTACTAAGGCATACTGCACGTTGATGGTGCGCATGTCTTCAACCAGTCTAACTCTGCCTGTGCTGCAGTGCGGAGTTTCTATGTTGGGGAGCTGGCAGCTGCTCGTCATAGCTCGGTGGTTCTCTCCAGGTACTCCGGCTTCCTCCATCTGTAAAACAGTCACTGAAACGATATGACCATCATTAGTGATAAATAAATAAATAAATAAATAAATAAATAAATAAATAAATAAATAAATAAATATAAACTTGGTGCAATATGGGGTATATTTTTTAAAAATCTTCTTCTTCAGATTCACCAGTCAGATTCTTTTGATATTTGGTATGCAGCATCTTTTTTTTGGGGGGGGAGGGGGGGGATTCAAGTTTGTTCAAATGGGATCCCTGGGTGAATACTTGGGCTCTTTATTGGAGCCCAAATTTTAATTTAGTGGAATATGAGAAAATTTCTTTAAAAATCTTCTTTTTCAGACCTGCTAGTGAGAATCCTTTCATATTTGGTATGTTGGTATGTGACATATCTAAAAATTTCTTTAAAAATCTTCTTTTTCTGACCCACTAGTGAGAATCCTTTCATATTTGGTATGTGACATATCTAGAGGAGTAAGATTTGAATTTGTTCAAATCGAGTTCCTGGTTTAATATTTGGGCTTCCTATGGGAGCCCAATTATTAACTTGGAGCAATATGGGGGATATTCTTTAAAAATCTTCTTCTTCAGATCCACCAGTCATATTCTTTTGATATTTGGTATGCAGCATCTTTAGGGTTAGATTCAAGTTTGTTCAAATGGGATCCCTGGAAGAATATTTGGGCTCTTTATTGGAACTCAAATTTTAACTTAGTGCAATATGAGAAAATTTCTTTAAAAATCTTCTTTTTCAGTGCAATATGAGAAAATTTCTTTAGGCCAAAAAAAAAAAAGGAATTGATTCTCAGGCACCGCCGCGTTGAAAAAAATGGCCCGCGTTGGGCCTTTTTATTTGGACCGTCATTGCAAGAAAATAGGAAACAGGGAAATTGAAAAGGGACTATTGGTTTTAAGGCCCAAAACCAACGAATAAACAGGTAAATATACACAGGCGTGTGTTAAGTGTGAGAGCCTCTGGCCTTGGCTTACATTGGGGGCGAAATTCAAGTCGCCCTTCTAAACTTCCTTGGGAGACATGGCAGTTTACTGTATTTTCTTATGTTTTATTTTTTAAAAACACACGCTTCCGCAAAAAACAGTAAACACGGTTGCTGTTAAAGTCCATCACATGGCTATGAAAATAGCCTAAACTAGCCCAATTTTATATTTCTGAAAAGAATTGCAATGGCGTAGTCGTTCGAACAATTCGCCCCAACTGATAGCAACCAGCACAAAATGGCTATTTAAAAACAAAGTACCAGACAAAACAACGAATCACACAAGACACGCATCGAGTTAATTAGAATTTATTAAAAGTTAACCACCGTTTCAAAACAAAAAAAATGTATTGGAGACAGTTCGTCCATATCGAAATTGCTTGCGGTTACGCTCTGTTCCACTGAAAAATTGGCTGCATTGAAATTCGCCCCGCAATTTGCATTGAATGTTTTTCTTTGAAAACTTGTGAAGTTTGTTGGAAGGGGGTTAAATGTAATAAGGCTACAATAGAAATCACAGGTATTTGGATGGATAAGAATGGCAGACCTTCAAAGCACCAATCGCACGTGTCAGTGAAAGATGGTTGGCAGAAATTGTCAGTTTTCTGAACAGATTACCCAGCGCAGCCGGGAAGGGAGACAACTGAAATGTTTTGTCATTTACCAAAGAAATTAATTAACTCAAATTGTTAATAACGCTTAATTTACGAAGGATATCAAAAACTTTTTTAACTACGCTTTTCAACTCAGTTAGGGTATTCAGAAACCATGAATGACCCAGCTTCTTATATGAACTTGAAATTTATTTTAAATACTTTAAATATTTTTGTAAAAAGAATATACCTTCTGTTACAGAGAAGAACACTCTCACCATGGGTCATACTAAAAATCAAAATAACTCACAATGATACCAAAATAATACGAGGGTGGTCAATAATATCTGGTATTCATAAAATAGTTCTGCTTTGTAAAAGTTTAAAAGTGAAGTCAGAGTTCTGTTTCTAAATACAAAAAGTGGTGATATCAGAAAATAAAGAAAAACAGTTTTAGTTTTCTATAAAATTAGTTTTATTTGTATATCATTTTACAATATGCACTTTCCATGATTTTCAGGTAAAAACAGACATCAGAAAGTGACTTTTGCCTCTCAATCCTTTCTCACCATCTGGAAGAAATAAAAATAAAAAATAAAAATAAAATCCTCCCTCCCTCATTGATTTGAAAAAAAAATTGCCTGAGAATCAATTGATTTTTTTTTTTTGGCCTTAAAAATCTTCTTTTTCAGACCTGCTAGTGAGAATCCTTTCATATTTGGTATGTGACATCTCTAGAGGTGTAAGATTCGAATTTGTTCAAATTGAGTGCCTGGGTTAATATTTGGGCTTCCTGTGGGAGCCCGAATATTAACTTTATGCAATATGGGGAATAATCTTTAAAAATCTTCTTGATATTTGTTATGCAGCATCTCTAGGGGGGTTAGATTCAAGTTTGTTCAAATGGGATTCCTGGATGAATATTTGGCCTCTTTATTGGAGCCCAAATTTTAACTTAGTGCAATATGAGAAAATTTCTTAAAAAATCTTCTTTTTCAGACCCACTAGTGAGAATCCTTTCATATTTAGTATGTGACATCTCTAGAGGGGTAAGGTTCAAATTTGTTCAAATCTAAGTTCCTGGGTTAATATTTGGGTTCCCCAAGGGAGCCCAAATATTTACTTAGTGTAATATGGGGAATTATTGTTTAAAATCATATCCTTCAGATCCAGCGTTCAGATTCTTTTTATATTTGGTGTACAACACCTCTGGGAGGGTTAGATTGAAGGTTGTTCAAATCGTTTCCCTGGGTTGATATTTGGGCTTTTTATTGAAGCCCAAAGTTTAACTTACAGCAATATGAGAAACTTTCTTGAGAAGTCTTCTTCTTCAGATCCACCAGTGAGAATCCTTTCTTTCATATTTGGTATGTAACATCTCTAGGTGTATCAATTTCAAGTTTGTTCAAATCGATTCGCTTGTTTTTTTTGTTTTTTTAGCTCAACTTTGGCGAAGCCAAATTTGAGCTTTTGTCATGGCCCAACGTCTGTCTGTCCGTCTGTCAACAATTGGATACGGCTCGGGCTAGAGGCCGTATTTATCAACCGATCTTTACGAAACTTCTTGGGTACCTTTGTTATGACTGTGGGACGGGAACGAGTGTTTTTGGGTGCGGTCTGAAATTCAAGATGGCTGCCAGCCGCCATTTTGTACCGACAATGCAAAAATCTGTTTTTTGTTCAGAACTTCCATATGAAAGCTCTGATTTGAATAATTTTTTGTATGAATGTTTAGTACCTTGGGATACATCACATATAATATGGGTTTTTTTCTTGTGCGTAAATTGTGCAAATTGGAGTCATTTTGATGTTTTTTGGTGTTACTTTCAGCACTGTAAGTGCCAATGTTAATACGGCTCGGGCAATAGGCCGTATTTATGAACCGATCTTTACGAAACTTCTTGGGTACCTTTGGTATCACCGTGGGACGAGAACGAGTGTTTTTGGGTCCGGTCCGAAATTCAAGATGGCCGATGGGAGCCATTTTGTACAAAATTAGGTGCAATCAGATTTTTGCACAGAACTTCCATATGAAAGCGCTGATTTGAATAATTTTTTGTGTGAATGTTTAGTACCATGGGATACATCACATATAATACGGGTTTTTTTCTCGTGCAGAAATTATGCAAATTAGATGAACTTTGATTTTTTCAGTGCTACTAACACACAGGAAGTACACATGTCAATACGACTCGGGCTAGAGTCTGTATTTATGAACTGATCTTCACGAAATGTCTTGGGTACCTTTGTTATCACCTTGGGATGAGAACGAGTGTTTCTGGGTGCGGTCTAAAATTCAAGATGGCTGCCAGTGGCCATTTTGTACCGAAATTAGGTCTAATCAGTTTTTTAGCTCAACTTGACAAAGTCAAGCTGAGCTATTGCCATCACTTCTCGTCCGTCGGCGTACGTTAGTACGTTAGTATGTTAGTACATTAGTACGTACGTCCACAATTTCCTTTGGCGCACCTCACAGGTCGCATTTATGATCAGATTACTTTGAAACTTCTTATGCTTGTTTGGAGTGACCTCTAGATGGGAGCTATCGATTTTCTTCAATTTCTGTCAAAAAATGTTGCCGCAGCAAACGTTCTTAGAACTTAGTTTAGTCAAACCACAATATTTCCCTTTGGCACACCCTACAGGGCACATTTATGATTTGATTGCTTTGAAACCTGATACGCTTATTTAGGGTGACCTCTAGATGGGAGCTATCGATTTTCTTCAATTTCCGTTAAAAAATGTTGCCACGGCCAACGTTTGTAGAACTTAGTTTAGTCAGACCTCAATATTTCCCTTTGGCACACCCTACAGGGTACATTTACGATCAGATTGCTTTGAAACCTGCTTGTTTGGGGAGACCTCTAGATGGGAGCTATCGATTTTCTTCAGTTTCTGTCCAAAAATGTTGCCACTGGCAAAAAAACTGACATTGGTCCCAATGATCTTCAATTTTGCCATTTCATTTAAAACTTACCAAGTTCAAGTTTGTCAAGTTGAGCTACAGTGTCATTGACGCTTTCATTGTACACAACTTCTATACGGCTCAGACTAGAGGCCATATTTATGAACCAATCTTTACAAAACTTCTTGGGCACCTTTGTTATCACCGTGGGATGAGAGCGAGTGTTTTTGGGTGTGGTCCAAAATTCAAGATGGCCACCAGCAGCCATTTTGTACCAAAATTAGTCTTTTGTACAGAACTTCTGTATGAAAGTTCTGATTTGAATAAATTTTTGTATGAATGTTTAGTAACATGGAATACATCACATATTGTAAGGGTTTTTTTTTTCGTGCAGAAATTATGCAAATTAGATGAACTTTGATTTATTCAGTGCTACTTACACAATGTAAGCACACATGTCAATACGGCACAGGGTAGAGGCTGTATTTATGAACCGATCTTCAGAAAACTTCTTGGGTACCTTTGTTATCACCTTGGGACGAGAATGAGTGTTTCTGGGTGTGATCCAAATTCAAGATGGCTGCCAGTGGCCATTTTGTACCGAAATTAGATCCAATCAGTTTTTTGTCACAAGTTCTATACAGCTCGTATTTATGAACTGATCTTCACAAAACTTCTTGGGTACCTTTGTTTTCACCTTGGGACAGGAACGAGTGTGTTTTGGGGTGCCTTTGTTATCACTGTGCTATGAGAACAAATATTTTGGGGTTCAGTCAGACCCACTCTGGGACTCAAAAGATTTTTTCTAGTTCAGCATCTGACTGTCACCTACCTTTACAATACTTTACCTATACATTAGTTACAGGCAACGGTCAGTATTTATGTACAGACCGTTACAATACTTTATATGCACCTTTGTTATCAGGTCATTACCTAGATGTTTGTCATTGCTGTGTCACATACTATACATGTACATGTCTTTGTCTTGACAAGTTGAGCTACAGTGTCATTGACACTTTCATTTAAATTTGAGGGGAGGGGAGGGGAGGGAGGAGAACCACAGTAGTTGAAAACAAAACACAAATTTTGTTTGGTTGTTGTTTTTTGATACTTCACAGAACAGAGCTTGCTAGGAAGCTTTCCTAGCACCAGCAGAAATGAATGGTCAAAAAAGTTGCCTTTGGTGGTGTCATAGAAAATCAAAAAAATTGCTCTTGCTGCTGATCACTTACTTATACATTCATCTGTTTTGACAATTTGAGTCAGGTGAGTGTTTTAGGCTCACTTGAGCCTCTGGTTAGACTTATAGAACTGTCCCTATGAACCTTTTGTATTGCTTTTGGTCCATAGGATTAACTTTTATTGCATGGTAGAAGAAAATTGAATTATTTTTTATTGTCCGTATTGAATGAGTATTCAAGGGGAGTTTAAACAAGTTATTCTGCATGTGTGTTCATTTGTTTGTTCAAAATGGCAGACATTTATGTTATCTTGGGTGTTTTAGATACTGACTATCTCACACATTTTTCATTGAAAACACTTTCTTTCACAAATTTGTTACCTGTGAGAAATACCGCCACTCCAATGAGCAGCATACACTGTCAGTGGTATTGCAGGAGGGGGGCATTGCTCTTTTTAGCTCATCTTAACAAAGTCAAGCTGAGCTAATCCCATCGCTCTCCATCTGTCCGTCATCTGTCCATCCGTCCGTTGTGCATCAACACCATGTTTTGGTCTTCTCAAAAGCCACTAGGCAAATTCAAGTGAAAGTTTGTGTGAGTGATGGTCCCGAAGGGGCATTGCATTTTTGTTCAACTCGGCATGCTCAGCCCCATAGGGAGGGAGTGGGGAAAAATGCTCCAAAATATTTTTAAAATCTTCTCATGAACCAGTGTGTACAATGACTTAATAATTGCTATGGAGCTTCCTTTTGAGGTGTAGAATCAACTTTGTTCAAACGAAGTTCGTGAAGCAATATTTGGCTTTGTAATGGGAGGGGTAAGATTTTTGGCCCCGCCCAAAATTTATATTTCCTGAACTCATGGTCTGGTTTGAACCAAATTTGGTATGTGGTATTATTGGGTCATAAGTACTTGACTCATGCAAAAAAAATTTCCTACATCCTCATGGGAACCCTAGCTAAAAACAGAAATATTTTCAAACGCCCATATTTCCCAAACCACACGGAACAGAGAGCTGTTATTTGGTGTGAAGTATCCTTAGAACAAGTAGAATTGAATGGCAGAAAAAAAATTGCCATCGGTTATGTTAGGGTGTTCTGTAATGGGCATCGAAAAAATGCTGAGTCAGCATATTTGCAAAAATTTAAAAAAATCTTTTCTCCAGAACTAATCATCAGAATCTTTTGATATTCGGTATACAGCATTCATAGGGGGGGGGGGGGGGGGGGGGGGTGGGGGTGGGGGGATGGGGGGGGGTCAGATACAAGTTTGCTAAAATAAAGCCCATTCGTTCATATTTGGGCTCAACACAGGAGCGTAAATTTTTAACATAGGGTAATGTTGGGAATATTCTTTAAAAATCTTCTTCAGAACCACTCGTCAGAATCTTTTAATGTTTGGTATACATCATTGTTATGAGGGTCAGATTCAAGATTGTTCAAACCAAGTCCCTAGGTTAATATTTGGGCTTCCTACGGAAGCCCAAATTTTAACTTTGTTCAATACAGGGGATAATTTTAAAAAATCTTCTTCTTCAGATCCACCAGTCAGAATGCTTTCATATTTGGTATGCAACATCTCTTGGGCGGTCAGATTCAAGTTTGTTCAAATCAGTTCCCTAGGTATACATTTTGTCTCACTAAGGTAGCCCAAATTTTTACTTAGTGCGATATGAGGAAATTTCTTTAAAAATCTTCTTCAGATCCACTTGTCGGAATGCTTTAATATTTGGTATACAACATCTCTAGTGGGGGTGGGAGGGTGGGGGGGGGGGGGGTCGGTCAGATTCTTGTTTGTTCAATTCGAGTGCCTGGGTTAATATTTGGGCTCCATATGGGAACCTGAAATTTAACTTAATACAATATGAGGGAATTTCTTCAAAAATCTTCTTTTTCAGATCCACCAGTCAGAATGCTTTCATATTTGGTATACAACATCTCTAGGGGGGTCAGATTCAAGTTTGTTCAAATCAGTTCCCAAGGTGTATATTTTGTCTCGCTAAAGTAGCCCAAATTTTTACTTAGTGCGATATGTGGAAATTTCTTTAAAAATCTTCTTCAGATCCACTAGTCGGAATTCTTTAATATTTCGTATACAACATCTCTAGGGGGGGGGGGGGGGGGGGGGGCAGATTCTTGTTTGTTCAATTCGAGTGCCTGGGTTAATATTTGGACTCCATATGGGAACCTGAAATTTAACTTAATACAATATGAGGGAATTTCTTCAAAAATCTTCTTTTTCAGATCCACTAGTCAGAATGCTTTCATATTTGGTATACAACATCTCTGGGGGGTCAGATTCAAGTTTGTTCAAATCGTATCCATTGGTTAATATTTGGGCTCGCTATGGTAGCCCAAATTTTAACTTAGTGCAATATGAAGAAATTTCTTTAAAATTTATCTTCTTCAGATCCAAGAGTCAGAATGCCTTCATATTTGGTTCACAACATCTCTAGGGAAGTCAGATTCAACTTGGTTCAAATCGAGAGCCTGTGTTAATATTTGAGCTCCTTATGGGAACGGAATTGGCCATGTAGCTGAAGAATTAAAAATTTTGTATTCAGTACCCTCTAGAGGTGTGTAACTAAGATTAATCCACATAGGTTGTATCAAGGGGTTTCATAGGGGAGCTCTACATTTTACATTATGATCAACTGAAGAAAAGGCATGATGCCCAGATTATTTTTGTCACTCTTGAGGGACTCAAGGATTGACAGTGTATCCTATGGAAATGGATTGCTTAATGTAGACTCATTTTTGAACTCTGTTTATATTGTGTTCTGTTCAAGATGAGCAATTCAGGCCACGTGGGCCCTCTTGTTTTCATAAAATTTTCATTTCAAACTGCAGTGACATAATAACCCTTGGAAGTTTGACAATGCTGGTCTACAGCTGATAGAATTGGAAGCAGTCAGGAAGATCTATGATAATAATCATCTGACGTGGACACTGGAGCTATGAATAATTTCATGACTTCATTCCTCTGTAGTGTTGATGAACTATGACTAACTGAATGTGCTCTTCTTCTTTGAATCACTTTATCAGGTGAGCGATTAAGGCCCCTTGGGGCCTCTTGTTTATGGAAATAGGGTCGATCTTTGATTTTAATTTTTCCATTATAAAATAGAGGTTCACACAGAATATCTTCAGGAGTTGAGGTAACATTTGTATCTAACAGGGACCAAATATGTACTACATTCGTCCAGAAGGTATTTAATTTTTTTCCAACCTTTAGAAGTCTTTCCTTGTGTAAATTCCAAATTTTGTAGGTTCCTTGTTCCTCAGAATCATCTAAAACCAAAGTTTTCCAGGGTGCCAATTTGCCTGGGTCTAAAAGCCTTTTTATCCAGCTAACTATTAGAGAGTAGCTGTGCGTTTTTATATCTGGGAATTTAAGTTCTCCATATTCTATCAAATCGATTAAAGTAGAGTGTTTCACTTTTTCGTTTTTAGCCGACCAAAGGAACTTGTAAAAGAGAGTCTGCAGTCTGCATATGCTATTTTCATGTGGATCCAGGAGAACTGTCAAGCAGTGTATTAGCATTGGGAGAGCAACGATTTTAATAACTACAATTTTCCCAATAAGTGTCAGATATCTGAATGACCAGTTACTAAGAGGTTTTTCAATTTTTCCCATCTGATTAAGGTAGTTGTTAACAATGTAATTCTCGCTAAACAAATTATTCGATTCCTAAAATTTTAAAGGCGTTATTGTGATTCCATTTAACATTTTGTGGTGTAGGAGTTTCATAACCGCAACCCCGTTTTGCCTCAATCCATATCACCTCGGTTTTATCAAAGTTTACGTTTAATCAAGAGATTTTTGAAAATGAGTTCACTGTTTCAAGAACTATATCTAATAAGAGTCCATCATCGCTCAGAAAGAGTGTGGTTTCATCAGCGTATTGGCTAAGCAAATATTCGGAATTGTTTAGTTTAAGACCATTTATATCTGGTTTATATTTTAGTGCTGCGCTCAGGATTTCTGCGCAGAGTATAAATAAGTAGGGGGAAAGTGGATCTCCCTGTCTTACACCTTGCCCTAACTTTTTTTTTTCAGAACAATGCCCGTTATTTAAAATATAACTGTAAATATTGTTAGAGAATGTTTGAAACCATCTGATGATTGAAGGACCAAAGTTTAAAAAACATAAGGTTTTCAGAATAAAGGACCATTCCAAGGAATCAAATGCTTTCTCGAAGTCCAGTAAAGTTAAAATGCCGGGAATATTTTGTTCTTCACATTTTTCAATTAGGTCAAAAATTAATCCAGTTGATTCTCCAACATACCTCCCCTTTACAAAGCCAAGTTGTGTTTCAGATATTAATTTTTGTAGGACAATTTTGATGCGATTGGCTATGGCAGCAGAACAGACGTCCAGAAGCTCTTAACTCTTACAGTCGCCATGTTCATCGTCAATCTACATAAGTCGGATCTTAATCCATCAATGACGTTTATTCATGGTATGGAGTTTATGGATGGTATGGATGGACTCATCAGAATCTAATTCGTCCTGCTCTGGCATTCATTTAATCAGAGTATTCTCATTCTATATTATAATATCAAGACTCAATGACTACAAAGGAGTTCATAATATAAGACTTGAAAATCTTTGCGGAGCAGCAACAGACCTTATTCCTCTCAACTTCCTGTTCACATGACTTCTCTAATCCTTCTTTCGAGACAACTGATCAGCCATGGTCAATCTGCTAAATATGAAGATTCTTCTGTCTTCTTCAATCAAGGAAAATATTCACAAGTGGACAGACGTCAAGTGGATGACATAGGGAATTCCATTGAAATCCCCTCCTCCAACCTTCAAGGTAATGACAGACACCAGTGATCAAGGTTGGGGAGCCTCTTTCATTCTGGAGAATCTGTACTGCCAGGCTCAGTGGTAGGATGTTCACTCATCCCTTCTCATCAGTCAGAAGGAAATGTTAGAAATCATGCTCAGTTTAAATCACTGGAAAGCTCAGCTATCGGGTTCCCTGATTCTGATTCTCTCCAACAACTCCTCAGTAATGGCCTATATCCACAGTCAAGGGGGAATGTATTCACATTCTATCTTCAAACTTACACAAGAGATTCTTCTATCCATTCAGGAACAGGGCATTTCACTATCCTTTTGCTGGATTCCAGGTTGACTCAGTATGATAGCAGATACTGTCTCCAGACAAGGATAGATCCTTACAACAGAATGGGTGCTCAATGGAAGAGTCTTTTTAGCTCTGTGCAACACATGGGAACGTCTGAAGTTAGATCTTTTCACCACACGATGAAACAAACAACTTCATATGTTCGTTTCTTTGTGTCGGGGTCCATTAGCATCTGCAGTAGGTTTACTGTCTGTGTCTTGGAATGGAGTAATTGGCAGTGCCTTTCCTCTGACTCTGTTAATACAACAAGTGCTACTGAAAATAAGATATTCACATGGTAGAATCATTGTGATGTCCCCTCTGTCTCCTCAGAAAACCCTCTTTTCAAGCCTCATCTAACAGACACTCCATGTTATCTACCGCAGTGGGAGGACCTCTTGTTTCAAGGCAAATATTACAGGCTTTACGGCAATCCAGCAATTCTCAGATGCAAATGTTTTTCCAGAAGAACAATGTACTGCATTTCTGCTGCAAGGAGAATCTTCTCTTCTCTGAATTATGCAGCAACGTGGAGAGTCTCCTATTCCTGGGGTTAAGATAATTCAGTTAATTACATGCATCCTTCTGTTTCAAATATTGCAGACTTTCTGGTGTTCTTGTGTTTCTTTGTGATGTTAAACTTCCTGGTGTCATGATAATTCAGTTAGTTACATGCATCCTTGTATTTCAAATATTGAAGATTTTCTGTTATTTCTTTTTGATGTTAACAAATTTAAACCAGTCACCGTTAAGGGATACCGTTCCATGCTTTCGGATACTTATACCCATGAAGTCCATATCGATATTGGTTCAGATCAGTCGTTGTCAAAATTGTTAAAACACTTTCTATTAAATGACCAGGTCCTTAAGGCTTACTCCCAAATGGAATCTAGCCTGGGTTTTGTTAAAGCTTCAGGAAGCTCCATTTGAAACTTTAGACACAGTTGAGTTTAGGTATCTGACGTTTAAAATGGTATTGTTTCTTGCCTTTGCTTTGACAAGAAGAGACTGTAAACTTCATGTTTTGTCTGTTGAGGAGGCTCATCATAGTATTGGAAATATCTATTACTATGCAAGTTGGTTTTCTAGCAAAAAAAAGGCACCAGATAAATTACGAACACCTATGAATGCCTTACCTCTTGTCAGTAATGCTAGACCTTCATTGTGTCTGGTAAGGGCTCTAGGAACTTATGTTACAAGATCTAGTTTTATTAGGAAAGGAAGAAAAAGACTTCCTTTCTCTCATTCCTGACAGGATGGATATTTCACTACATTCTGTTTCCAGATGAATTCAGTCTGCTATCCACATGCATATAATAGTGCATCTGATGCAGATAGCATAGTGAATAGAATCTCGGCTCAGGAGGTTAGAGCAAAATCATCCTCACAGACATATTCTAATCCAGTTGCTTTGTCTGATATTATGAAGGCTGCTCACTGGATGCAGCCTTCTACATTCACCATTTTTTATCATAAAAATCTGGAATCAGTGTCCGGGGATCTAAGATCTTCAGGTTCCCTGTCCATGGCGCAAAATGTCTGACAGTAAAAAATTACTTTTTTATGCAATGTTTGACATTTATTATAGCCTCCTTATCCCCCATTTTTTTAGCTCAACTTTGGCGAAGCCAAATTTGAGCTTATGCCATGGCCCGTCGTTCGTCTGTCCATCAACAATTGGATACGGCTCGGGCTAGAGGCCGTATTTATGAACCGACCTTTACGAAACTTCTTGGGCACCTTTGTTATGGCCGTGGGACGAGAACGAGTGTTTTTGGGTGCGGTCCAAAATTCAAGATGGCTGCCAGCCACCATTTTGTCCCGACGATGCAGAAATCTGTTTTTTGTACAGAACTTCCATATGAAAGCTCTGATTTGAATAATTTTTTGTATGAATGTTTAGTACCATGGGATACATCACATATAATACAGGTTTTTTTCTCGTGCGTAAATTATGCAAATTAGACTAACTTTGATGTTTTTTGGTGTTACTTTCCGCACTGTAAGTGCAAATGCCAATACGGCTCGGGCTAGAGGCCGTGTTTATGAACCGATCTTTACGAAAGTCCTTGACTACCTTTGTTATCACCGTGGGACGAGAACAAGTGTTTTTGGGTCTGGTCCGAAATTCAAGATGGCCGATAGCAGCCATTTTGTACAAAATTTGGTGCAATCAGATTTTTGCACAGAACTTCCATATGAAAGCGCTGATTTGAATAATTTTTTGTGTGAATGTTTAGTACCATGGGATACATCACATATAATACAGGTTTTTTTCTCGTGCAGAAATTATGCAAATTAGATGAACTTTGATTTTTTCAGTGCTACTTACACCAGTAAGTACACATGTCAATACGGCTCGGGCTAGAGTCTGTATTTATGAACCGATCTTCACGAAACGTCTTGGGTACCTTTGCTATCACCTTGGGACGAGAACGAGTGTTTCTGGGTGCGGTTCAAAATTCAAGATGGCTGCCAGTGGCCATTTTGTACCGAAATTAGGTCAAATCAGTTTTTTGTACACAACTTCTATACGGCTCAGGCTAGAGGCCGTATTTATAAACCGATCTTTACGAAACTTCTTGGGTACCTTTGTTATCACCGTGGTATGAGAACGAGTGTTTATGGGTGTGGTCCAAAATTCAAGATGGCCACCAGCAGTCATTTTGTACCAAAATTAGTGCAATCAGTCTTTTGTACAGAACTTCTGTATGAAAGTTCTGATTTGAATAAATTTTTGTATGAATGTTTAGTAACATGGAATACATCACATATAGTACAGGTTTTTTTCTCGTGCAGAAATTATGCAAATTAGATGAACTTTGATTTATTCAGTGCTACTTTCTTATACACTGTAAGTGCACATGTCAATACGGCTCGGGCTAGAGTCTGTATTTATGAACCGATCTTCACAAAACTTCTTGGGTACCTTTGCTATCACCTTGGGACAAGAACGAGTGTTTCTGGGTGCGGTCCAAAATTCAAGATGGCTGCCAGTGGCCATTTTGTACCGAAATTAGGTCCAATCAGTTTTTTGTCACAACTTCTACACAGCTCATATTTGTGAACTGATCTTCACGAAACTTCTTGGGTACCTTTGTTTTCACCTTAGGATAGGAATGAGTGTGTTTTGGGGTGCCTTTGTTATCACTGTGCTATGAAAACAAATATTTTGGGGTTCAGTCAGACCCTCTCTGGGACTCAAAGATTTCTTTTCTAGTTTAGCATCTGACTGTCACCCACCTTTACAATACTTTACCTATACATTTGTTACAGGCAACGGTCAGTATTTATGTACAGACCGTTACAATACTTTATATGTACCTTTGTTATCAGGTCATTACCTAGATGTTTGTCATTGCTGTGTCACATACTATACATGTACATGTCTTTGTCTTGACAAGTTGAGCTACAGTGTCATTGACACTTTCATTAAGGCATTCTTTTCACAAAAAGTGGGGTGGAAGGGTACACTTGTTTCTGATTTTCTGACACTTTCTAATTGTGAACTGTGAGAGCTTCACTCTTGTATTAATATGGGACCACATCAATGCCAACTTGGTATTGTGCATTTGTATATAGTTTTAGAAGTCATGAGCAAATTCCATACAATACCTCATTAATTGTGATTTTAATATAATTTGTCTTTATTCTACTGCCTCTGGATGCATTTACATGTTGGTTCCCTTAATCTAATTATGGCTTTTTTGGAAATATATGGTTTCAAAAGTGGTGATAACTTATACTCCAGGATAGGATCTTTGTATTAGGTGTATATATAGCCTCAACACCTGTTAATAGCTATTTACTTTATATTGACAGATGTTGACTGTTGTTGTTAATCATGTTTAGATAATCCCTTCTCCTGGAGTTTACTATGCAAGCCTGCATACAGCTCTTCTTCACAGCCCTGTATTGGTCCTCTGCATTTTGTTTATTCAGCTCGTCTGGACCTGTGATAACAAATACTGGAAATTTTAAGTAATTTCTATATTTAGTGTACCCACTACTGACCCAGATAAGAAGTGCCCTCCTGTGAGTTGTTCGCTCACACTTCCCCACAAAAGACTATTACCACTTAGCAGGCGCTACAAAATAACGGTTATTGGCAGTATTAGAGGTCACTTCCTGGAACTCCGTGCATACGCAGTTGCCAATCTATGGAGTGCTGTACAGGACTCCAGTCTTTTGGGGTAGGGGGTCAAAATTGAAGCATTTGGCCTGATTCTATCCAATAGACTAGCCAGGTAGTCTGGGCCAGTGGTACTTATTCTTGCTCCAAAATGGAATCTACCCAGGGTTCTTTCTGTTAATGCTTCAAGAAACTCCATTTGAACCTTTAGACAGAGTGGAGTTTTATTTTAAATTTCCAATTTTTCAAAGACTGTGTATGATGTGTTACCAATTTTTTTCTGTATATTCCCCAACTTGTTTCAAAATTGGGACTGTATAAGAACAGTTTGAATGTCCATCCAATCTGTCTAAGGCTAAATCGGAGCTCTCACCTGATTGCCATGACAAGTCAAAAACTACTTTTGAACCAAAGTATTCTGAAAAAATTATATTGAAAGAGAAAGTGCACCATTGGGATGCATAAAAAATGCTTTTGATTTCAATTATATGAGTAAATACAGTAGAGTGACTGCTAATCTCTGTGCATCACCAGAAACTGAAGAATTTTTTTCATATGCCTCCACCAAAGATCTTTCAACAAATTTTATCATACATCCATTCAACTTCAAACCCTTGTATTTATCGGAATTACCACTATGAAATAAATGTTTCTGTATTCAACTGGTGATGTTCAAGCTGGATCTTTTTCCGTAGAGTCATTAGTGTAGCTTCGAAAAGTTTCCAAATTTTGTTATACAATTATTGATCATCTGTCATGTGGTGTGAAAATGAAAATTTCCAAAGCAAAATGAAGTCAATTCACAAATATTAGTTAACCAAAAATGAGATAATATTTAAAAAAAAACAATCATTTCCAACCACAACAATAACCCAGTCTCATCTGCTGATCCCATTATATCTAATTGGTCAACTTTATTTCGGTAAATCTTCGGACAACTCGACATGCTTTAAACTTCTTTTAAAGAAGTTTCTCCCAGCTGTTTTGCAAATCTGCTCAAATTAATTTGTACTTATATATATTTTACTAACAGTAATACCCGCCACTTAGTTAGGCATGAATGGACACCAGCCAAAAAGAAACCGTGATACAAATTTCAACAAACATGCCCAATAGAAAAGATAATGAATGTAATTTAGCCTGGTTCCCAAAAGGTTGTTTTGATTTTTTATCGATATTTTTGATCAGTACAGCTTCAAACAAAACAAATGGACTCTTCACCTTTGAGATTAAACATCAGAATTGGGGGCGCGGTGGCATCGCGGTAACCGGTTCTCATCAGATCACCAAAGTTAAGCAACGTCGAGCGCGTTTAGTAGTTGGATGGGTGACTGTTTCAGCGGCTGATTCGCGCTCCCGCGTTGTGTCCTTGGGCAAGGCGCTTCACCTCGATTGCCTACACGGGGGCATGATGACGCTGTGTACTAAGACGTACTGCACGTGGATGGTGCGCATGTCTTCAACCAATCTAACCCTGTCTGTGCCGCGGTGCAGAATTCAGAGTTACGATGTTGGAGAGCTGACAGCTGCTTGTCGTTGCTCGGTGGTTCTCTCTGGGTTCTCCAGCTTCCTCCACCCGTAAAACTGTCACCGACATGATATGACCCTAGCTGTTAATGTGTCGTTAAACTCTAATAAAAACAAAAACAAAAAAAACATCGGAATTAAAATTTGTTTATGAAACTATTTAAATGAATTTTAATGCATGGGATGTGTGAGTTTTTCAGATATGCCAATGTCCAATATTCAAACTTTTATTTATTTATATGATTGTCTAACAGTCTCAGGGTAATGACCATAGCTGTGGATGATCATTATTTACAGATTGCTGAAATGTTATATAGTATATGTAAAATGCATGTATATACATTATACATAACATGCAAAGAAGAGTGTATAAATGAGTTTTTCAAAGGTTAACAGACTTCACGTCACTCACAGGATGTTTTGAATTAGCATTTTTACCCCATATTGTAGGGTCAGTTTGCTCTAGAACAGGGTCATTCAAAGCTTCTTAATTCCATTCCATTTGAAATTGTCCTGATGACTTCATTCAACTCATACAAATTTGGAAATGTTTGAATTGTCAGGTTATCCTTAAATCCTGCCTAGTGTCTCCTCTTGAATTTTTCTTTTATCACCAGGCTTCATGTACAGAAGACTTGATGATAAAAGAAGAGTTCCAAGGAGTTTCCACATCTAAAACTACTTTTCGATTCTGTTCTGGAATATTCTGCTTTTTTGATTGACTTTCTGAAACAGATTAATTATCGTTGAAAGCAATCTTTGAGTAGAGACTGACGATAGTTAGAAAGAGCTGTGACATTCACTTTGAGATATGATTTGATTCCATTCAAAATCCTCAGTCTAATTTAATTTAGGATTCAATTCGACCTGAAATTGTGCCCTTCTCTTCAACAACAACAACAGTTTACTTTTCTTAATTTTGTAAACATGGTAGTGCATGGGATATCTGAAATTATTTGTAATTTCTACCCCTTTCTATGTATTCATTTTATATGGCTCTTTCAGAAAATGGAAATCATCATTACGGATACATGTATATTGATGTGATGAGAGCAACATATATTTGAAACTTAAATTTATAATTGAATTTTCAGAAATATGTGGATGTGACAGCCAGACCGCTTGCTCTGGGTCACGTAGAGCATGAAATGTGGACTAGCAGCCATCAAAACTCCTTTGTTCGTAATGCTATGGTATACAAATAGATTTTAATGATTTCAAGTGTTCATACATTAGCATAGATGGTTAGAGGGCTGTTGTGATAGAACACAACAATTTCCAGTACACTTCTTTTGGTATCTATTGGTTCTCTCACTGTTATACTTCTTCTGCAGTTGTAAAGTACAGGTCAGGTTAAAACAAAAGAGTTAGATTTCTTATCGTTTTCATTAGAAAGTGTTTGACAGTTAAAAACAAAATTTATTCAAATGTAAAAGATCTGTTTTGAAACAGTTTTCTTACGGTACTCTGACTTCAAGCTGGTTTTATGCTAATACAAACTGAAACTAACATGCCTGTACAGATTGGGCAAATATTCATTTTATTCAAATATTAACCTCAAATAAAATGAGGCGACTTTTTAGTTCATGATTATCACTTGACCTTGGGCAGAAAGAAAGAAAGTTTATGGAAACTTTCTTTTAGTATTCATTAGTGTTGAAACGATTAGTCGACTAGTCGAAGTTGATTCGATTTTCAGAAAAATCGACTCTGAAATCCTCCAGTCGACTAGTCAGGAAACTCAAAGATGAAGTTGTAAAATGCCAATATTGGGGGTTAATGATTACAAACATGAGACGTTTCTGCTTCGTGGTGGACCTATTTTAAATTGCATTGAGAAGTGGATATCAATGTAATCATTGACGTTTGTTGATGCCGATAATGTTACAACTTAGATTTCAGCAGCATTACAAACACTGGTTTCACCTAACCTAATCACTGGCACGCATTGGAGAAAAATACTTTGATGTACAACTTCAAAGATGCCGTTAATTCATGCAAGCGTTCTGTCCCACACCCATGTCGCCCACACTTTTTAATTGATATAAAATAAAATACATGCTTCTATGATATTACTGTACTGGCAGGGACCATCCTACACGCGTGCCAATGCACCATTGGCGCTAAGAATTTGGAAAAGACTACAATTTGGCTATAAAAAACAGGCAAGTGACGCTAAATTTGACGCACGGATAAACTGACGGCTTCCAAAATTAACACAACTGAACTTGATCAACATTATAAAGGTTCAAACAACTCAGACTTGGCATAAACAAACAATGCGATTGACAAGCATCAAATGGAACTTTGCCTTATGCATTGAAATATTCATTATACGGTCTATCAATAATGTTACAATAACATTATTTTACCACAAAGGCAAATCCATTGATGACTTGGGGAAGTAAACAGGGAAAATAAACAGGGAAAAATATATGGGTGAGCTTATTCTTGAGGGAGCAGCCTGCAGGAAAATTAGGGCCCAAAGTTGACATGAAATTAGGCCACCTACGGACATCAATTTGTTCACCTGGTACTGGTAAGTTCGAAATGTCTTACAGAAACATCAAAGAGAAATTATGGAAGAACACATACCAGTTTGTATTTGGAACAATTTGTTATCACTAAAGAATCAATTACAAAATCCATGTGCTTTTTATTTTCATTTTGTAAATACATGCGGACAAATTCCTGGAAATCTGCGGGTTTCCGGGAAATTGAAAGTGAAACTAGCTTTTCCTCGAACTGCAACTGAGTTAAGAGGAAACCCAATCAGGTTGGGTGATGATTTTCAAAGCAGACAATATGGAAATTAGTGGGTGTGTTCGATGTATGCATAATTATAGATAGACGAGAGGTTAAGTCATAATACAAGAAGTTGTGTGGGAGTGTTCTGTGTACAATTGTTGACAGACTGATGACTGCTGTGGGCATTAACTGTGCTTAATTTTCGACTGGATGTGCATCACGCATGCGTAAAGAGCACTCTCTTTTGTTGACTTTCAATGGGATGGAACAAATAAAAATAAAAAACCTGAATAATGATTTATTTTATTAAAATATCAGTGGCTATATTGAGAAAAAATGATTTTAAACAGAAGCTACCAACATTAATTCTCTCTCGAAACTGAAAGAGGTTTTTGGGACTTTGAAAGCTTCACTTGCCATTGTTTCATTGCAAGTATTACTGTTAGTTTTAACCAGGGAAGAATGGTGGTACACATGTTCGATAACAATAACATGGGGGCTCCGACTAGTTGATTAGTAATCGATTATTGTTGGCGACTAGTCGATTCCTGAAAATCACTAATCGTTTCAACACTAGTATTCATTCATTTTTTTTGCTCTTCCAGAGCTGTGATCTTCTTTTATAATCATGATGAAATGCTATGGAGGCCATAACTGACATTAACTCTTACTACCACACCTACTTTAACCATATATGGAAGAACTCTATGTATGCCTGTTTGCGATGATGTTTAATAAAATTTATGACATACTTGAAACTCTATCACCTGATTAATTGTTGGAAAGGGCTCTCTGGTAGGTTTGATATGTGCATACCAGATCGTAAAGATAATCATCATACAGTAGGTGACAATAATCACTTTCGGCAACATAAGTGTTAAGCATTTTTCATCATTACAGTACTAGCTGAAATAACTTGTAAGATAACCACACGATTATTTTCGATTGTATTTTACTTTATTTATAACACTAACTCATAACATCATAGCATGGGAAGCTCTAAAGAAGAGTTTGGAAAGAAGGATATCACAAATTGGAATTATGAACCGAAAACATGGTTTCAGAATTTTCGTATGGGTGTTCCATGAGTCATTTCAGTAGGTATTGTTCCATTACTGGTCATAAAATATATTGTTAATTTTTTTTCCTGCTTAACAAGAGTTGTCTTAATCCCCTTTCCAGAAAACCAGCAGCTGTCATTAGCAAAAAATATTTTTTGCAATAACTAAATACTTTCATTCATTGCCTCCAAGACATAGCATTTGACCACTCATGAGGGCCATAAGCTATGTTTTTGAGGAAAAATTAAAGAATAAAAACATTTGAATGGCTATTATTATGATGAGTGCCTCATTTCCGTATATGGCTGTATAAGTCCGGAAATCCTTTTAAATCTTTGTATGGAATCCCTGTAAGTAACATCCTGCTCCTGTTTTCGTGTATTCCCATTGTAAGCCCTTATTTGTCCAATTGTGACAATTGTCGCATATTTTGTTTTGATGTTCTGTACGTTCTGGCATCTGCAGATTAATAGTCATTTTTTAATTGTTGGGAAGAGCCAAGAGACATTTTTCCAACAAATAATCAGATGATAGAATTACAAACTGTGTTATAAATTTCATTAAACTTCCTCCCATACAAGCACATGTATATACGTATGGCAGGATAAAAGTTAGGTGTAATTGCCCTTCCAAACATATTCCATCACTGAAGAGAAACTTTATCTTGTGATGAAGTCAGAGTCAAAGTTTAATAATATTGTTTAAGTATTCATTTCATCTTTCTGTAAGAGACGGAAATCTAACCAAATGTTTGATCTTGATAGTTACTTCACAGGTATTTTGGCAGCTTAAGAGAATATATTCCTCCTTTTGATTCTTACACCTCGTTTCATTGTTTATCTTTTTTTGTAGACTGTATAGCGGCATTTATTACAGCAAAATTGTCTTGTTTTATAAATAATATCAGAACAGATCATGCAGATTTAATGATACAGTGTTCATGATTAAAGCTTTTCTGTGTGGTTTATCGATACTTTCAATTAACACCTGCTTGTAGAAATTAAGTTTCTGATTTTAATCTGTGGCAAATTAGTTTCTCTACAACTGTTCATTTTTAATTTTTAATATGAAGGTGGAAGGGTGAAGAGGAGAAATCATTATTCTTAGGCTGTAGATCACTTGGTACTTTTTCTCACTTGATTAGCTTACATGTTCTAAATGTATTTTTGATTCACTTTGTATTTTGGAGAATTCTTTGCCTCTGGTGTGGGCAGCAGTCAATCTAAACTGTTTTAACATTCATATTGTTCTAGTGGTAGATGGTTCACTCACTCGGTGTTAACTCATTCACCATATTAGAAATTTTAGATATTTTTGTTGTTATACAGGGGGGGGGGGGGGGGGGGGGGGGGGGGGGGGTTATTTTCAGAGAATTTGTATATATTTTATATTACCCTTTATCCCACACTGTCTGGTCTGAAGAGTTCCAGCCCCCATTCCCCTTTCCTCCTTACTTCATGATTGACTGTTCCCTCTTAATCTAGCTGGAAAACCTCATTCAAAGGTAGCATTATGTCCTACAAATAGAAGAAATGTATTTTCATCTTTGTACAGTGGGTGACAGTGGGTCTTACTTACCTGGATGTTTGTTTATTGAATAATCTTATTAATAGCATATAGCTTTCAGATACAAAACCATTTACTATGTCTTTGGTGCAGATTAGACTTGTTAATTGCATATGGATTATAGAATCAGTCCGTTAGTTGAAAAAATATTTGGGATGTCAAAAAACTATATTGCCATCCCAAAATTCCCAGGTTTACCATCCTCTTTGATCTCACTGCTTCCAGTATAAACATATCATTTATCGTATGTAATGACCTTTTGTCTGACCATTAAACTTATACTTTAAAAGTCGTAAAGCATAATCTTTCAATAACATTGTAGAGGTAGACCCAGGTCGACTCAGTTACATTCTTCTAAGATATAACCCCCGTTGGAACCCCCGGAAGTGAAGCAGTGCTTGTTTACTGTGGTAAACAAGCTCTGTTTCACTGGTAAAATAGGACCCAGTCACTAATGCTTGGGGTGCGAGTCCTCTAAAATAGGCAACATGGGGTATAAACGATTGACTGACCTTGACTTTATCTCCATGTTGTGGTCATGATTAGCCATTGTGCAGAAGTATGTGACCTTAAACAACAATAAATAAATAAATAAATTCTAAGATATAATAATCATTGATAGTGTGTCTATACATACGGAATGAGAGTAAAACACTTCCAATAACATCATTTAATGTGTTTTGAATCAGGGTTTAAAAAAAAATTCTTTTAGGCCTCAAAAAGTTAATCTGTTTCTCAGGCTCTCCCACATGGTCCTTTTGGCTGCTGCATTCTCTCTTTTCATAACCAATGCAAACTTAAAAAATGAAAATGAAATAGTTTATGTCTGATATTTTACCCAAGTTATTGAAATTGATAAATTTGTCACTTGAGTGCAACAAGCTTTGCAATGCTTTAGTATTGCAAAGCCTTCTTGCACTCAACGGATGAAATACACCACCACCCATGCTATTCTGTAGATTATGAGTCCTGAAAATATAAAACAAACTAAGAACATGAACTTTTTAATTATTAAGAAATAATTAAAAAATATAATAAAAAATGCCCGCCCAAATGCACTTTTACAAAAAATGGCCTGAGAAACAGAAGATCTACTTTGTGGGGCCTTATTTAATGCTTCAAAATACCTTTGTCATTGGACCCTTTTTTTGGATGCTCTGCCAAGCGACATTGTTTTTAACATTTTAATTTGAAGCACTGTTCATTTCTCCCAACAACCTACAACTCAAACACAATGTGCCTTGCTCCATACCAACCTCTCTTCTTGAAAAACACAGTTTTGAAGGTTTTTTCATGGAAAAAGCTGGATAAGAATCTGATGACTAAAAAAATGGTTGCCACTCCTAAACCTCTCAGCGACTATGATTCATATGACCCTGCTTTTCAAGCAGACATTTGCAAACACATCTTTCTCCGATATATATGGGTCAGAATGGCGTCCAGACATTGATCAGTCAGGATAAAGACTACATCACCACTGATGTGGGATCTGGTAGTGCTCATAATTCTGAATATGCACAGTCAATGGACTTTATTTTTGAGCATGTTCCTGAGGTCAAGCCTCAAACTTTACCATCCTCTTCCCTTTACCTCTCTACTGCAGAAAGGAGATCTGCTTCAACTAACTTTCAGCCATCCTCTCTAGTACGACCACTTCAATTCTCTCTAGTTGACAACGCTATCAACTTACAATTACCATCTAAAGCTGTTAAATCCATGTTTTTCAGTAGAGTAGGCTTTGCCTCATAAAGGATTTAAGAAATATGTTAGCTAGGGCGATATTTTTATACTAATAACCAATGGCCCAGACTTAGCTGGTGCAAACTGGATTTAATTCAGGGCCAAACACAAATTTTGAACCCCCAATCCCCAAAATTGCATACAAAACTGAAATATTTAAGTCCTATCTGGTCCTCCATATTTTTGTTAACTGCGCATACGCAGTAACCAGGAAGGTACTGAAATTGGCTCAAAGCATCATTCTTTGTTTGGCCCGAAGTCAATAAACAGTGATCCGACATCTGTGCTTTAAATCTCCTTTTTTGAGGATACTAGACACAAATCAGTGAAAGAATTGGTGGATTCAAGGCTATAAATGGATGATGGAAGTGAACTACGGTGGTTTGAGATGTTCAGGGCTGTAACTTTATAATAATTATAAAAATTATTTCATGTTTCCCATTTTTGGGACATGCACCTGACGTCATCATTCTTGCTAATGATTTACCTACTGTTTGTTAGGTGTTCCTTTCGTATCCTTCCATGAACCCTCCTGTTAAACTCCTAAGCTTTTTGGCTTTTTTTATTGAAATTTTTTATTAAAATTTCTTGGGAGTTGAACATGTGTTACAGAATGTTTATTAGCTCACCTGACTGAAAGTCAGGGTGAGCTTTTCTGATCACTTTTCGTCTGTCGTCCGGCGTCCGTCGTCCGTCGTGAAGGTGGTGTTTGGGCCTTTTTCTCCCAAACCACTGGCCGCATATTAATGAAATTTCATGTGAGCAGGGGCTATATAAGGGCATTTTGATTTTTTGTCAAATTAGGTTTCAGCTCATATTGAGCAGAAGGATAGGGCAAAAATGCTCCATTTCTTAAAAAATCTTCTTCTCAAGAACCAGCAATAGCAGAAACTCGATATATGGTATGCAGCTTCCTTTTGAGGTGTAGACTCAAGTTTGTTCAAGAGAAGTTTGTCGGGCATTATTTGCCTTCGTTATGGGAGGGGCAAAAATTTTGGCCACGCCTAAAATTTCTATTTTCAGAACCTTCAGGTCGATTTGAACCAAATTTGATATGAGGTGATAATGGGTCATAAGTAGTTGATTGATGCAAAAAAAAATTTTCTCATTGCCCCGTGGGAACCTCGGGAGCTAAAAATAGGAAAAACCTTAAAACTGCCATATCTCCAAAACTACATGGCACAGGGAATTCTTATTTTGTATAAAGCTTACTTTTATCTAGTAGAATAGAGTGGTTAAAAAAAATCCCTATCGGTTTGATCACAAGGTACTTTTTTCAGGACTTTGAAAAAGTGCTGAGTCAACACTTTTTAACACTGTAGGCAATGGGAAAAAGATTAAAAAATCTTCTTCTCCAGATCCAGCAGGCAGAATCTTTGGATATTTGGTATGCAACATTGTAGGGTGGATCTGATTCAAGTTTGTTCAAATCGGCCTCCTGGGTTCATATTTGGGCTCAGTACAGGAGCCCGATTTTGAACTTAGTGCATTTCAGGCAAATTTCTTAAAAAATCTTCTCCAGATCCAGCAGGCAGAATCGTTTGATATTTGGTATGCAACATTGTGGGGTGGATCTGATTCAGGTTTGTTCAAATCGTTTCCTGAATTCATATTTGGGCTCACTATAGAAGCCCGAATTCGATCTTAGTGCATTTCAGGCAAATTTCTTAAAAAATCTTCTTCAGATCGAGCAGGCAGAATCTTTTGATATTTGGCATGCAACATTGTGGGGTGGATCTGATTCAAGTTTGTTCAAATCGGCCACCTGGGTTTATATTTGGGCTCAGTATAGAAGCTCGAATTCGAACTTAGTGCATTTCAGGCAAATTTCTTAAAAAATCTTCTTCTCCAGATCCAGCAGGCAGAATCTTTTGATATTTGGTATTCAACATTGTGGGGTGGATCTGATTCAAGTTTGTTCAAATCGGCCCCCCCTGGATTCATATTTGGGCTCACTATAGAAGCCCGGATTCGAACTTAGTGCATTTCAGGCAAATTTCTTAAAAAATCTTCTTCTCCAGATCCAGCAGGCAGAATCTTTTGTTATTTGTTATGCAACATTGTGGGGTGGATCTGATTCAAGTTTGTTCAAATAGGCCCTTTGGGTTTATATTTGGGCTCAGTATAGAAGCTTGAGTTCGATCTTAGAGCGCTTCAGGCAAATTTCTTAAAAAATCTTCTTCTCCAGATCCAGCAGGCAGAATCTTTTGATATTTGGTATGCAACATTGAGGGATGGATCTGATTCAAGTTTGTTCAAATCGGCCCCTTGGATTCATATTTGGGCTCACTACAGAAGCTCGAATTCGAACTTAGTGCATTTCAGGCAAATTTCTTCAAAAATCTTCCTCTCCAGATTCAGCAGGCAGAATCTTTTGATATTTGGTATGCAACATTGAGGGGTGGATCTGATTCAAGTTTGTTCAAATCGGCCCCCTGGATTCATATTTGGGCTCACTATAGAAGCTCGAATTCGAACTTAGTGCATTTCAGGCAAATTTCTTAAAAAATCTTCTCCAGATTCAGCAGGCAGAATCTTTTGATATTTGGTATGCAACATTGTGGGGTGGATCTGATTCAAGTTTGTTCAAATCGGCCCCCTGGATTCATATTTGGGCTCACTATAGAAGCCCGAATTCGAACTTAGTGCATTTCAGGCAAATTTCTTAAAAAATCTTCTCCAGATTCAGCAGGCAGAATCTTTTGATATTTGGTATGCAACATTGTGGGGTGGATCTGATTCAAGTTTGTTCAAATCAGCTTCCTAGATTCATATTTGGGCTCACTATAGAAGCTCGATTTTGAACTTAATGCATTTCAGCCAAATTTCTTTAAAAATCTTCTTCTCAAGATCCAGCAGGCAGAATCTTTTGATATTTGGTATGCACCATGCTTAGGGGGTGAGATTCAAGTTTGTTCAAACCAAGTCCCTAGGTCCATATTTGGACTCACTGTGGGAGCTTGAATTGTAACTTAGTTCAAAATGAGGAATTTTCTTTAAAAATCTTCTCAAGATCCAGCAGGCAGAATCTTTTGATATTTGGTATGCACCATGCTTAGGGAGTGAGATTCAACTTTGTTCAAGCCAAGTCCCTAGGTCCATATTTGGACTCACTGTGGGAGCCCGAATTATAACTTAGTTCAATATGAGGAATATTCTTTAAAAATCTTCTTTTTTTTTTTAGATCCACTGGTCAGAATCTTTGGATATTTGGTATAAGCTTTTCTTAGGAGGAGCAGATGCAACTTGTTGAAATCAATTCTCTGGGTTGATATTTAGGCTACCATGTCAGGTGAGCACCCTCAGGCCCCTTGGGGCCTCTTGTTCTGTTTATCCCCATGGTTACGTCCTCACCCTAGGGGTGTTGGGTTGTTTGGTCTTGCATCTTCTATCCAATGTATCTTTTTCTTTGTATGAAGATCTAGCTTTGCATTTGGTAGCATTTAAATCGGTTACAGACTTTGGGCCTTTTTGTGTGCCTGTTGTCTTGTTTCTGTTTTTTTTTTTTGTTGACGTTGTTTACATTTGACAACGCCCTTAACATGTAGTAATTAGTTATAAAAAACTTTAGAATTACTCTAGGATACATTGATAATGATTCCCGTGGTATAGCTCAAAATAAATTGGCGTTTGTCCACACTTAGGCTCTATCGGGATGCCCTTTGGCGTATGATATTCCCTTTGGGAACTTAGGCATTTTAAAAAAAAATTTTTTTTCGAAATTGATAGCTATTTTCATGTATCCTTATCATGTATTTTTGATGTTGAATTTGTAGGAGTGCGAGCGACTCTATTTTGGATTGTAATTAATTATGAAAGCTTACTGCTCCAAATGCAAGGTGAGAAAGTCTTCCTCAGATTTACATGCTTGTTGTCTTGTCTGTAGTCGATGCACTTCTACAGATTCTTGTCCTACTTGTGTACATTGGGATGACAGACGTTGGAGATGGGTGTCACGGTACATCGTTGGCGGTGAAGTTCCGATGCCGGAGCTGTCATCGCAGGATAATTCAAGTTTTTTAGTTTCTTTTTCAGAGGAACAAGAATATGGTGATGATATTGCGACACCCATCCAAAGTGTGCTGCCCTCGTTGCGCTCTGATGAGCAAACAGAACTGGCTGCTAAGGTGCTCCTTAATATTAAACAAGGAATAAGACCTCTTATTCCAGCAGCCAGTTCGACCAGTGAAGCTGCCAACCCGACAGTGGGAGCCATAACACTGGGTAAGTCTGTTGCGGTCGAAGGAAGTGTAGAATTGGGTAGAGCGAGCACCTCAAAATCTAAAGCTCACTCAGCGACGACAGAAAAAGAGAAGAAGCCTGCAAGTTTCTCTTCAGGAAGATCGGCGAGGTCTCATAGACTTCGGGCGTGAGAGGCTTCTTTAACCCAGCAACATTAGGGACCAAATGTTGTTTAGAGAAACTTGCCGGAGTCGGAGCTAACGTCGACACTCGCCGCTCGGGACGCTCCATTTGAACTGCAACCTGGGTCGGCTACAGTTACGGCTTCTTCCTCAGGTTCAGATAAGCACACACGACTGCACAGTAGCTACCCAACTTCGGATATCCAGGCAGCCGCCCGAAGACGTACCAAGTCTTCGTCAGGAAGTCAGCCCATCTGGTAGCTAGTGATCCATGCTCTATTCATTGAGATGTTCGGAGAATTATTGATCTACGTCCGGATCTCCGTCCCAGGAGCAGCAAGTGGCGAAAAAACAGCAGACCGCTGCTCCTCAAGCCTCTGTAACAGACTTGTTGTAGCAAATTGTGCAGCTCATTGCAGCTTCCCAGCAAGTGCAAGTGCAGTCTTCCGCAGACTCCGATGGTGAGCTGTCAGACGGTGCTGGGTCGGTCCGGTCATCTGTACATTCAGATGCTGTTGACCGAAATTCTCAGCTGAATCAGTCGGATGATGAAAGGGAGAAGGAGAAGTATTACCCTTCCCTTCCGGAACAACATATGGTAGCGATGAATTTCATTCCTCAACACTATCCTGACCTTGTCCCACCTGATCAGCAAGCTGCGTCTGCTAGGCAGAAACCGCTGTAGTCTCTAGACAGAGATGTCGTGTGAAGGATAGATAATATTCTTTCCTTCCCAGTACAATCTTGGCAGGTGTTGGAAGCCTTTGGCCGCATTAACAATGCCATATTAAACCTAGCAAGGTCGAATAAGAAAAGCAGTTTCTTATCGACAGCTTCAGTCAGTATACTGTTTCCTGGATCACGTTATTTTACAACGGTTGGAGAAGATGTTCAGAGAGCTCCTCTGCATCTGGATGAACAGACTGGGGATTTGGATATATCCTTGCCTACATCATTCAATTTGCGCTCAGATGTGATGGAATCTTCTATTTCATCTAATAGAGCAATTCTGTATGCTATGTCCCACGCAGATCATGTCACCAGGGCTCTGGCACAGCGTCTAAATGGAAAGGAATTTGAGGATGTTAGTTCCTCGCTAAGAGTTCTTTCCAGGGCAGACATGTATGCCACATACCACTCAGCCCTTTCAGTGGCAAATTTGGAGATGGTTTGACATGATGCAGCCCTTGCGTCGTCATCAGTTATCAATGACAGGGTGAAAAGCTCTCTCCGAGTAGCTCCAGTCCTCGGACACACACTGTTTGATGACAAGCTTTCCTTAGTCTATGAACAGTGCATTGTTACTGAGATCAGTGTCTCAACAACATTCATCAGCTGGCCGGAGTAAGCAAGGTCGTTCTAGTTCCCAATCATCGAAAGGGAGCTCCTCGCGAGGGTCTAACAAACCCTTTTACAGTTACTCTGGAGGTTGTCAATATAGCTACTCGGGAAAGGGGGACAAGTCTTATCAAGACTATAAGTCAGACACCCCTAGGCCAACGGAATGAGGTTCTTCGCAGGGAAGACGTAGTTTCTCCTCCCTTAAGCCTCGCAAGTCGTACAGGTGATGGTCTAGACCTCTGTTGCTTTCAAGTTGGCGGAAGGTTATCAAACTTTGTGAAAAACTGGATGGAAATTACGAAATATCAGTGGGTGAGAAATGTAGTCTCGCAGGCCTACGGCTATCATTCCGAGCAAAGCCCCCACTTACAAGAAGTCCGCGTTGGACAAAGCTTGCAGCGAATTCTTCCAAAAGAGAGTCTCTCCTTGCAGAGGTACAGGCTCTCCTATCAAAGAAAGCAATAGAGGTTGTCGAGAATAAAAATTCTCCAGGTTTTTACAGTCACCGACTGGTAATAGACTTGAGTTGGATAAACAAGTTGATCAAAGCTCCAAAGTTGTATATGGAAACCATTAGGTCGGTAAGAGCGAGCAATCGAGTGGATGACTATGCGGCAAGCATAGATCTAAAGGACGCGTACTTTCATCTTTTGGTACATCCGGCATTCAGAAAGTAAGTACCTGCATTTTGCTGTGCAAGGAGAGGTTTATCAGTTTAGAGCGATGTGCTTCGGTCTGAACCTGGCTCCTTGGGCTTCCACTCAAATAATGAACTCGGTAATGTCATACTACCGAGCTCATTCGGCTTTGGTAACGTCGGCGTACTTGGACTACATTCTTCAGAGGTACGGTGGCAGTATTATTCTTCAGAACGATGTACAGAGTCTGCTTTAGTTGTTCCGATGTCTCGGTTTCATAGTAAATGAGAAAAAGTCTAGCTCTGTCCAAGTTTTTCATTCACTTGGGCATGAGCTTTGAGACTCACAACAATCTGGTTTGTCTGCCGTTATCCAGAGCGAAATTAGTCAGTTGTTATGCTCGCTTTTGTCTAAACTCTCCTGCAGTCACTGCGAGGGAGTTTATGCAACTGATGGGGCTGTGCGAAGCGGCTGCGGATCTTATTTTGATGGGCCGCCTGCGCACGCCCCCCCCCCCCCCCCCCCCCCACACCCTGGATTTTCTTTACTCAGAACTGGAGTGTGAAGACACATTCGCTCGAAACCCAGATTGTTTTAACAGACTTAGTAAAACCAAAAGTTCAGATTTGGGCAGATCTCCAGTGGTTAACTCAGGGAGTTCTGCTTCAGCTGCTGGATCCGGTCTTTACGATTATGAAGGATGCGAGTCAGACGGGCTGGGGTGCATCCCTAAGTCCCGCAGACTTGAAGTGTCAAGGTCTTTGGGACCCTTGGTTCCTAGAGAAGCACATAAACATCAAGGAGATGATGTCTATCTGGCTAGCACTACAACATTGGATTGCTCAAATAGCGAACGTCCATGTTCAGATTCTGTCGGACAACTCGATGGTAGTGGCTTATCTCAGGAACCAGGGAGGCACTCATTCGATTCCGTTATGTGAATTAACGGAGAAGATTCTCCTATTCGCTCTGAGTCATCACGTTCATCTCTCAGTCTGTCATATACTGGATCACCTGAAGGTACTAGCAGACTTGCTCTCTCGAAAAGGTCGCCTGTTACCATCGAAGTGGATTTTCAACAAGCGAGTATTCAGTCAAATCTGCTACCAGTGGGATCGTCCCATAATCAATCTTTTTTGCGACTCACCTGAACAATCAATTACTGACATTCGTGTAGCCATGCCCAGATCATCGAGCATACGCAGTTGACGCTCTATTGATCTCCTGCTCCGTTGATTCAGCAGATTCTGTTAAAAATCAAACAGTCTAACTGCAAAATCCTACTAGTAGCACCTCTGTCATCACAGAAACCTTGAATCAATCTTCCCAGGTGTCTGTTATGGGACGTTCCCCGGAAGCTTCCTCCTCAAAAGGACCTTCTGTATCAGGGGAAGTCCCGCGCACTGCATCACAACCTGGAAAGTCTCAACCTTCACGTATTTCCGTTGTGCAGTCATTCTTGCACAGAAAACATTTTACAGGATGAGCAGTGGATGCAATTTCTAACTGTAGGAGGGCCTCCTCTTTGAATTATGCAGCGAAGTGGAGGGTTTTCTTCCATTGGTGTACGGACCAGTCTGTAGACATTTACGATACGTCCAGTCCTCAGATTGCCAATTTCCTGGTCTACTTGTTTGGCATATTAAACTTGCAGCCTGTCACAATTAAGGGCTATAGGTATATGTTATCAGACACTTATGCTCATCATGGTAACTTGGCTATTGGATCAGATTCTTCTTTATCCAAGCTAGTTAAAAATTTCTCGATTAATAGAAAGGTTATATCTGTTCAATCTATCGCCAGATGGACTCAGCTGGCAATACTTATTGTCTATGAAAGTCTATCTTCAGATCAACGTTTTGTCAACAAGATTTCAGAGCATGAGGTTAGAGCGCTGTCTGCTTCTTGGGCTTATTCTAACAGTATAGCCATTTCTGATCTTATGAAGGCTGCCTACTGGACACAGCCCTTTTCATTTACCAAGTTTTACCTTAGAAATTTAGAGTCAATCTCCAGTGATCTTAGATCTTTAGGTCCTCTTTCTGTTTCTCAGTCAGAATGTCGTCCATTAATCTTAGGCAGTCTGCTCGAGCACTGACACTGTTTTGCTGCCCTCTTCATTCTGAGGAATTGTCCTTTAGAACAAGGAGAAGGGAGGGGGGGGGGGGGGGGGGGCTTGTCCATTATGTTATCTGGCTTTATAGTGAAAAGCAAGGGAATACCTACTCCAAAGGCATTAGTCTCGCGTCGGTGCTGGGTGATTTTAATGTGTAGCTCGGTATGAAGCAGTAACTATGTCTCATTTATGTACTGTTTTTATACGCCCATCATTTTTTGATGGACGTATTATGTTATGGCATTGTCTGTCTGTCTATCTGTCTGTCTGTAAACAATTTTTGCAGCCTGCTCCTCCAAAAGTTTACATGCTACATTATTCAAACTTTGCACACATGTTGATCAGTAATTGCCGTTGTGCATGTGACAAGTGCAGGTAAATCTATTTTGTATTTCCAGAGTTATGCCCCTTTTAGTACTTAAAACATTACAGTATTGTGTCGCCTACTCCTTCAACATTTTACATGCTATATTGTTCAGAATTTGCACACATGTTGATCACCAATTGCCGTTGTGCATGTGACAAGAGCAGGTAACTCTGTTGTTTATTTCCAGAGTTATGCCCCCTTTTAGTACTTGAAGCATTACAGTATTGTGTCGCCTACTCCTTCAACATTTTACATGCTATATTGTTCAAACTTAGCACACATGGTGATCACCAATTGCTCTTGTGCATGTGACAAAAGCAGATAACTCCATTTTGTATTTCCAGAGTTATGCCCCTTTTAGTACTTGAAACATTACAGTATTGTGTCGCCTTCTCCTTCAGATTCCGCTCCACAGATTCCAGGCATTTCCAAAAATGACATGCCATACACTCTCTTCAAATGCAAATATTCTGTAAAAAAACATATAACACTATCTGACTAAGTAGAAATAAACAATCTGAATGTGGATGGAATAATTTATTGTCAAAGGCAAGACTTCAACCTGAAAAATTGCATGAAAAAATGCCGAAACCAGTCATTTTCAGCCACCCAGCAGCCTCAAAAGCAGAATTTTTCCACCAATGCCACCTACCTCCCCCCTGGGGCAAAGCATCCCCTGTTTCTAAAATGAAAAAAAAAAAAAATTATATGTTTCTGTTTCATTTTTAACTCAACTTGACAAATTCAAGCTGTGCTATTGCCACCACTTCTCATCCGTCGGCGTACGTACGTATGTATGTACGTCCGGGCATATGTACATATGTACGTATGTACATTTGTAAGTACGTCCACAATTTCCTTTGGTAGACCTCACAGGTCGCATTTATGATCAGATTGCTTTGAAACTTGGCATGCTTGTTTGGGGTGACCTCTAGATGGGAGCTATCGATTTTCTTCCATTTCCATAAAAAAATGTTGCCGCGGCCAACGTTCTTAGAACTTTGTTTAGTCAGACCTCAATATTTCCCTTTGGCACACCCCACAGGGCACAATTATGATCGGATTGCTTTGAAACCTGGCTTGCTTGTTTGGGGTGACCTCTAGTTGGGAGCTATCGATTATCTTCCATTTCCGTCAAAAAATGTTGCCACGGCCAACATTCTTAGAACTTAGTTTAGTCAGACCTCAATATTTCCCTTTGGCACACCCCACAGGGCACATTTATGATCAGATTACTTTGAAACCTGGCATGCTTGTTTGGGGTGACCTCTAGATGTGAGCTATTGCTTTTTTTTCATTTCCATAAAAAATTATTGTCATTATCACCAGCCTTTGAACTTACTGCATTTGTGCATCAACTTATCCCTTTTGCTCTCTCTGCAGGGTATATTTATGAATTTCCATTAAAAAAAACCCCAAAAACATTGCCACAAGCAATGACCTTCTACTTAACTGGTTGAGCGCTACAATTCTTACACTGTGCAGTTGAAACGTGTATATTTTTTTCAGAAGTTTTACAAATGATGTATGATTCATATATCTTGACTTTTTTACCCTTTCTTTTGATGAAACCCATCAACGTGTATACATATTTGTTAAGGTAATTAAATTTTCTTCAAGGCTTCATTTTTTTATTTTACCGTATATTGTATTAATTACAGGTAACACAGGTAAAAAGGTAACTAATTAACAAGAAAAATGGTAAAAATTGAAAACATAAGGGAAAATAAAGATTTTTGACTTTGTTGTTGTTTACTTTCCACTCCCAAAACATACCCTTTTATCAAAGGTAACCCTATTGGTTGATTGTGGTGCATAGTAGGTGTATAACAGGAATATTATCATTAACGAGCAAACAGGTAAGAACCATCATAAAAGTCAATTTTTAAAGAAAATTTGTTTTGAAGTTTTTCACAAGCCTCTTACAAAACGTATTGACATATGATACTGTGACAGCTAACAACAATGTTTGCTGTGCATTGTTTCAGAGGTATGCCACAACAGGTATTACCTGTACTAAATGAGCAAACAGGTAAATAGAAAAAATAATCGCTAATTATTGTAACCATTATGGAAAAGTTCTACCAGGATATATGTTAACACAAACAGTTGAAACTTCATTACCAAAGGCAGAGGCCATATTTTATTGTTTGAAGATGGTCGCATAAAAGGTGTGTTACAGGTGTTCCAGATAGCTAATTAGCAACCAGGTAAAAAATGAAGAAAAAAAAATTATAATTTTTTTTTTTTTTATTGGAGTCCCACAAGATACCACCCTAGCACATATCCTGTATAAATAACACTAGCATAATAACTTGTCATATTATGACAGGTAAATTACAGGTAAAATATGTGAATGAATCAAATAAGTTGTAGGATAACAAGTTGTGACCCTGTCTGCACACTGCATGTGCTAACCTGCTGATACACACACATTTCCTCCTCAAATATATTGGAAACCACAAAAAATTTGGGTTATCAACTTATCTCTTATTTTTGCCAACAGTTCCGACATAATTTTATTGTGGTTATCCTACAACTTATATGAGGCGGTACTGTACAACAACGGCACACGGTATGTGACCCAAAACGTCTAGAGTAGAGGCCGAAACGTCCCACTCCCAGGGGCAAAATGTCCAAGTGCCTTGAGAACAAGTGTAAGTATTCACAGGGCCTTCGTTGGGTTATTCACTCTTTCAAAATACACAAGACCCAGGAAAGTATGAGGGGTGGGGTGGGGGACGAGCATCTCGACATATTTTTAAATGATATATCTGAACGGCAGTGTAAAAGAACTGTTGACAATTTACCTTGGATTCTGATGCCGGTACACGTGTTTAACTCAATTTGTATTGTATTTGTAAACAAGACGGCTGGCTCGCTTCAATTAAATAAAAATATATCTTACATAATGTTCCTGGCATTGGGAGAGGGGGTCCTTTCTTTTATTGTCTTCTCCGTTGGACATGTCAATTCTACATTTTTAATGCATGAATAAATATGCGTGAATGAATGCCAAACAGGCACAACAGACTTGAACAGTGCAATGACGCCATTGCAAATTTCCTGCATAAATTAACTCAGATTTGGACCTTCACTTCTGTCTGGATAATTCTCGAATTCTGTATTGTTTTTGATGAAATAATCCACCCCTATCATATTTATTCGGATAACAATAAAATTTACTAAAAGTATTGATTTTAACAACTTTTGTGGACAAAACTTGTCTTGTTATTTACTGCTAAAAATAGTCTAAAATATCCAGGACAGACATTCGCACGTGCGTTTCAACATTCATTCTCCGAGGTTACAATTAAAAAAATGACAACTAAATCATCAAAACGGGATATTCACACAAGAATGCATTTTTAGCTCAACTTTGACGAAGTCAAATTTGAGCTATTGTCATGGCCCGTCGTCCGTCTCCGTCCGTCCGTCCGTCTGTCCGTCTGTCCGTACGTCAACAATTGGCTATGGCTCGGGCTAGAGGTCGTATTTATGAACCGATCTTTACGAAACTTCTTTTGTACCTTTGTTATGACCCTGGGATGGGAACGAGTGTTTTTAGGTGTGGTCCGAAATTCAAGATGGCTGCCAGTGGCCATTTTGTACCGATGATGCAAAAACCAGTTTTTTGTACAGAACTTCTGTATGAAAGTTCTGATTTGAATAAAGTTTTGTATAAATGTTTAGTACCATGGGATACATCACATATAATACGGGTTTTTTTCTCGTGCGTAAATTATGCAAATTAGACTGACTTTGATTTATTTAGTGTTACTTTCAGAGCTGTAAGTGCCAAGCTGCTATGGCTCGGGCTAGAGGCCGTATTTATGAACCGATCTTTACGAAACTTCTTGGGTACCTTTGTTATGACCATGGGACGAGAACGAGTGTTTTTGGGTGCGGTCCGAAATTCAAGATGGCTGCCAGCTGCCATTTTGTACCGACGATGCAGAAATCTGTTTTTTGTACAGAACTTCCATATGAAAGCTCTGATTTGAATAATTTTTTGTATGAATGTTTAGTACCATGGGATACATCACATATAATACGGGTTTTTTTCTCGTACGTAAATTGTGCAAATTAGACTAATTTTGATGTTTTTTGGGGTTACTTTCAGCACTGTAAGTGCAAATGCCAATACAGCTCGGGCTAGAGGCCGTATTTATGAACCGATCTTTACGAAACTTCTTGGGTACCTTTGGTATCACCGTGGGACGAGAACGAGTGTTTTGGGGTCCGGTCCGAAATTCAAGATGGCCGATGGCAGCCATTTTGTACAAAATTAGGTGCAATCAGATTTTTGCACAGAACTTCCATATGAAAGCCCTGATTTGAATAATTTTTGTGTGTGAATGTTTAGTACCATGGGATGCATCACATATAATGCGGGTTTTTTTCTCGTGCAGAAATTATGCAAATTAGATGAACTTTGATTTTTTCAGTGCGACTTACACACAGTAAGTACACATGTCAATACGGCTCAGACTAGAGTCTGTATTTATGAACTGATCTTCACGAAATGTCTTGGGTACCTTTGTTATCATCTTGGGACGAGAACGAGTGTTTCTGGGTGCGGTCTAAAATTCAAGATGGCTGCTAGTGGCCATTTTGTACCGAAATTAGGTCTAATCAGTTTTTTGTACACAACTTCTATACAGCTCAGACTAGAGGCCATATTTATGAACCAATCTTTACGAAACTTCTTGGGTACCTTTGTTATCACCGTGGGATGAGAGCGAGTGTTTTTGGGTGTGGTCCGAAATTCAAGATGGCCACCAGCAGCCATTTTGTACCAAAATTAGTGCAATCAGTCTTTTGTATAGAACTTCTGTATGAAAGTTCTGATTTTAATAAATTTTTGTATGAATGTTTAGTAACATGGAATACATCACATATTGTAAGGGGTTTTTTTTCGTGCAGAAATTATGCAAATTAGATGAACTTTGATTTATTCAGTGCTACTTACACAATGTAAGCACACATGTCAATACGGCTCAGGGTAGAGGCTGTATTTATGAACCGATCTTCACAAAACTTCTTGGGTACCTTTGTTATCTCCTTGGGATGAGAATGAGTGTTTCTGGGTACGGTCCAAAATTCAAGATGGCTGCCAGTGGCCATTTTGTACCGAAATTAGGTCCAATCAGTTTTTTGTCACAACTTCTATACAGCTCGTATTTATGAACTGATCCTCACAAAACTTCTTGAGTACTTTTGTTTTCACCTTGGGACAGGAACGAGTGTGTTTTGGGGTGCCTTTGTTATCACTGTGCTATGAGAACAAATATTTTGGGGTTCAGTCAGACCCACTCTGGGACTCCAAAGATTTTTTTCTAGTTCAGCATCTGACTGTCACCCACCTTTACAATACTTTACCTATACATTTGTTACAGGCAACGGTCAGTATTTATGTACAGACCGTTACAATACTTTATATGTACCTTTGTTATCAGGTCATTACCTAGATGTTTGTCATTGCTGTGTCACATACTATACATGTACATGTCTTTGTCTTGACAAGTTGAGCTACAGTGTCATTGACACTTTCATTTTATTTAACTGCGGATGTATTAAAACTGACAAGGGGGTAAAATTATTTCTATCTCTTACAGAAAACCCCAGCAAACAAACTTGGATCAAGTTAGGGATTTCCCATTTCGTTTTTATGAAAAATTGCGTGAAAATTAATCATTTAATTTAGCTTAACACAGACGATTGGTCATTTCCGCATGTGCAATTTGGTGAACTTACCAGTGGTCAATCTTATAAACACCAACCGTTTCAAACCGGGCACTATTAATTGTGATTTATATGTCAATACAAGGGTCAATAAAATCACATTACTGAAAGCCACGATCGTGGCTCCCCGCACTTTGCAAGAGAGCCATGATCGTGGCTTCCCGCACCCAACTAGTTAATGCATTTGTGCATTAACATCTTCCTTTGGCATGCCTCAGAGTGCATATTCATTATCAGGTTGTTTTGAAACTTTGTATGCTTATGCAGGGTGACACAGATAGGAGCTATTGATTTTCTTTTTATTTCTATCAAAAACTGTTGCTGTTAGCAACAATCTTTGAATTTATTGCATTTGTGCATCAGCATTCTTCTTTGACATGACCCACAGGCCACATTTATCATAGGATTGTTTTTGAACTTGGTGTGCTGATTAGGCGAGACCTTTAGATAAGAGCTATTGATTAGCATTCATTTCTGTGAAAAAAGTTGCCATTTACAATAACCTCTGAACATACTGCATTTGTGTATCAACATTCTTCCTTCAGCCAGTCTTACAGTTTACATTAAAAAATGCATGGATTACTCTGATGTTGTGCACACACAATGCTGTTATGTTGAAATTCCATCAAATAACATTGGTACCAATGATCTTCAGTTTTGCCATTTCATTTATAACTTACCAAGTTCAAGTTTGTCAAGTTGAGCTACAGTGTCATTGACACTTTCATTTAATTACCTGTCTGTTAACAAACCCGTGTAAAAATTTTATTTTAAAAAATAGCCAATTTTTCGAAGCCTCTGTTTCCCATAATTCATCTGGAAATTTACCCCTATGTATCAGACTCCAACTTTGGGACCAAAACTTCAAATTCTCTTGTCCAACAAAAAGCCTAATGTAATCGTATATCTCACACTAAAAATATATCTCTATTTTACATGGCCTTAGTTTCAACATAAGCCCTATGTTTAGAATTTCAACCCTGTGCAATAGTGCAAAACTGTAGATCGGAACCTCAACATTTTTACATGCTATATTGTTCAAACTTTGCACACATGATGATCACCAATTGCCGTTGTGCATGTGACAAGAGCAGATAACTCACATTTTGTATTTCCAGAGTTATGCCCCTTTTAGTACTTAAAACAGTACAGTATTGTGTCGCCTACTCCTTCAACATTTTACATGCTATATTGTTCAAACTTTGCACACATGTTGATCACCGATTGCCGTTGTGCATGTGACACGAGCAGTTAACTCTGTTTTGTATTTCCAGAGTTATGCCCTCTTTTAGTACTTGAAACATTATACTATTGTGTCGCCTTCTCCAACATTTTACTTGCTTTATTGTTCAAACTTTGCACCCATGATGATCATCAGTTGTCGTTGTGCATTTGACGGGAGCAGATAACACCATTTTATTTTTAAACGACGAGAATCTTTGCCGTTTATAGCTATTATGATCCTCAAAATGTCCTTTTCCTTGGCGCCACCTATTGTCAATTGTTATCAATGAAGTTAACTTGTCAATGAATGGATGCTACCCTTGTAAACAGCAAGGAGAATCTTCTACAGCAGGCTTGTTTTTATTTTGTGAAGACCTCAGATCGATTAATATGAAAATGTGAAAACAGGTTAGTTACCCTTTACCCCAGACAGGGATGAGGAATGGGCAATGATTGGAGGGGGGGACAAACATAGTCAAGTCAACAAAAATTTCAAACTTTACCCCAGAGAAACTTATGCATGTTCCAATTTTGACGGGCGTATGTTGCCCCGCTAGGCGGTGCTCTTGTTAAAGTGTAGCTCACTGTGAAGCATTTGTATATGTCACGTGTGAAACGAGCATTCCTATACAATCCTCGGACACTTTTAAATGAGTATAAAGCATCTCATTCTCTGGACTAGCTTTATAATTGGTTTCCTTCACAGAATTAGCATAAAGGGTTATGCTGGCATTGAATGGAGAAATTATGTAATTATGTAATTCTCAATTACATTGTTTGGTGTTATGTCATTCTCTTTTTTTTATAAGAGAAGGACATAAGTAATTTCTCTGTCTTCTCCTATTCTCCTGTAGGAGCTATTCTTTATCGAAGTAATTGAGAGATTGGATTTTCCTCTAATCCTAGGCCCTCCAGCCTTTTTACTATTCAGCTAAGTCTGGGCCATTGGTTATTAGTAAAAAAATATAAATTTAAAGTAATTTGTCTATTTTTACCTGCGTCACCAGCGGCAGAGCCAGTCTAGTAACCGCTCGACTGCGTCCGTCCGTCTGTCAGTCTGTCCGTCCATCCATCCGTCCATCCATCCATCCATCCATCCGTCCATCCGTCAGTCCATCCAAAACACTTCTTCCGTCAAAGTTTTCTTGGCTTCTATGAAAGGGGATGATTTTATATTTGGTCTGCTGCTTCATAATGATGAGCTGTATCGTGTATCTAATTTTCAGATCTGTCGTGCAGCCACTTCCTCTTTGCCGATACTTTGCATGCAGCGATGCAGGTCCAGACCTGGTATTGGTCTTGGCTTGTTTATACTTACCAATGGCCCAGACAGGGATGGCCCTCCCATGAGTGGGCACTCATACCTCTCCACCGATTATAACATTTAGCAGGAACTAGAGAAAGAATGATGCTTGGCGCCAATTTTGGTACCTTTCTGGTTACCGCACATGCGCAGTTAACAAAAGTATGGAGGACCAGATAGGACCTAAATTTTTTGGTTTTGTATGCAAATTTGGGGGATTGGGGGGTTCAAAATTTGTGTTTGGCCCTGAATTAAATCAAGTTTGCACCAGCTAAGTCTTGGCCATTGGTAAGTATAACAAGCCAAGACCAATACCGGGTCTGGATCTGTGTCGCTGCATGCAATTGAATCAGCAAACAGGAAGTGGCTGCACGGCAGAGCTGAAAATTGCATACACAATACAACTGATCATTATCAGGCTCCAATGAAATATAAAATCAATCCCATGCATAGAAGCCGAGAAAAGTTTGACGAAAAATTTCAGTGTCCAGTGGGTACAGTAAAATTTCAAAGTATCGACAAACAGGTAGTGGCTGCACGGCAGATCTGAAAATTGCTTACACGATACAACTCATCATTATGAAGCAGCAGACCAAATATAAAATCAATCCCTTGCATAGAAGCCGAGTAAACCTTGACGGAAAATTTCAATGTTCAGTGGGTACAGTAAAATTTCAAAGTATCGGCAAACAGGAAGTGGCTGCACGGCAGATCTGAAAATCAGACACACGATACAACTCATCATTATGAAGTAGCAGACCAAATATAAAATCATTCCCTTTCATAGAAGCCAAGAAAACTTTGACGGAAGAAGTGTTTCGGGTGGACTGACGGATGGACGGACTGATAGACAGATGGAGTCGAGCGGTTACTAGACCTGCTCTGCCGCTGGCGATGCAGGTAAAAAATATACAAATTACTTTAAATTTATCATTTCTTGACATCTTCGCCTCTCACACTCTATGAATACACCTCTACACTCAAGTTGTTTTTAGCTCATCTTGACAAAGTCAAGCTGAGCAAATCTCATCGCTCTCCATCCATCATCTGTCCGTCGTCCGTCAACACCATGTTTTGGTCTTCTCCTCCAAAGCCACTGGGCCAATTCAAGTGAAAGTTTGTGTGAGTGATGGTCCCGAAGGGGCATTGAATTTTTGTTCAACTCAACATGCCCAGCCCCATTGGGAGGGAGTGGTGGAAAATGCTCCAAAATATTTTTAAAATCTTCTCATGAACCAGTGTGCACAATGACTTGATATTTGCTATGGAGCTTCCTTTTGAGGTGTAGAATCAAGTTTGTTCAAACAAAGTTTGTGAAGCAATATTTGGCTTTGTAATGGGAGGGGTAAGATTTTTGGCCCAGCCCGAAATTTCTATTTTCTGAACCGATGGTCCAGTTTGAACCAAATTTGGTATGTGGTATTATTGGGTCATAAGTACTTAACTTATGCAAAAAAAAAAATTCCTGCATCCCCATGGGGACTCTGGGAGCTAAAAATAGAAATATTTTCAAACGCCTGTATTTCCTAAACCATACGGAACAGAGACCTTTATTTAGTATGAAGTATCCTTAGGACCAGTAGAATTGAATAAAAAAAAATTGCCATCGGTTATGTTAGGGTGTTCTGTAATGGGCATCGAAAAAATGCTGAGTCAGCATATTTGCAAAAATTTTAAAAAATCTTTTCACCAGAACCAATTATCAGAATCTTTCGATATTCGGTATACAGCATTCATAGGGGGGTCAGATACAAGTTTGTTAAAATAAAGCCCATTAGTTCATATTTGGGCTCAATACAGGAGCCCGAATTTTTAACATAGGGTAATATGGGGAATATTCTTTAAAAATCTTCTTCCTCAGAACCACCAGTCAGAATCTTTTAATGTTTGGTATACATCATTGTTATGAGGGTCAGATTCAAGATTGTTCAAATCAAGTCCCTAGGTTAATATTTGGGCTTCCTATGCCCAAATTTTAACTTTGTTCAATATGGGGGGGGGGGGGGGGGGCATTTTAAAAAATCTTCTTCTTCAGATCCACTAGTCAGGATGCTTTCATGTTTGGTATGCAACATCTCTAGGGGGGGGGGGGGGGGGGGGGGGGGGGGGGTCAGATTCAAGTTTGTTCAAATCAGATCCCTAGGTATATATTTGGTTGGGCTCACTATGGTAGCCCAAAGTTTTACTTAGTGCGATATGCGGACATTTCTTTAAAAACTACTTCTTCAGATCCACCGGTCGGAATGCTTTCATATTTGGTATACCGCATCTCTAGGGGGGTCAGATTCAAGTTTGTTAAATTCAAGTGCCTGGGTTGATATTTGGGCTCCATAAGGGAACCTGAAATTTAACTTAGTACAATATGAGGGAATTTCTTCAAAAATCTTCTTCTTCAGATCCACTAGTCAGAATGCTTCCATATTTGGTATACAACATCTCTAGGGGAGTCAGATTCAAATTTGTTCAAATCGGATCCATAAGTTAATATTTGGGCTCCCTATGGTGTCCCAAATTTTAACTTGGTGCAATATGAAGAAATTTCTTTAAAATTTCTCTTCTTCATATCGAACAGTCAGAATGCTTTCAAATTTGGTACACGATGTCTCTAGGGAAGTCAGATTCAACTGTGTTGAAATCGAGAGCCTGGGTTAATATTTGGGCTCCATATGGGGGCCAGAGTTGGCCATGTTGCTGAAGAATTAAAAAATTTGTATTCAGTACCCTCTAGAGGTGTGTAACTAAGATTAATCTACATAGGTTGTATCAAGGGCATCATAGGGGAACTCTACATTTTACATTATGATCAACTGAAGAAAAGGCATGATGCTCGGATTATTTTTGTCACTCCTGAGGGACTCAACGATTGACAGTGTATCCTATGAAGATGGATTGCGTAATGTAGACTCATTCTTGGACTCGGTTTATATTGGGTTCTGTTCAAGATGAGCACTTCAGGCCCCGTGGGGCCTCTTGTTACTAAAACATTTTATCATACAGTTGTCTGCAGATTGAATTCGTTCAAATCGAGTCCTTGGGTTAATATTTGGGTTCCCTATGGGAGCCTGAATTTTAACTTTGTGCATTATGAGGGATCTTCTTCAGAAAACTTTTTCTCCAGTATCACCAATCAGAATTTTTTCATATCTGGTATATAACATTTCTTTGAAGATCAGATTCATGTTTGTTCAATTCGAGTCCCTGCCCTAAAATTTGTGCTCTCTTGGGGGTGGGGGGATAATCTCATCGCTCTCCATCCATCGTCCGTTGTCCAGCATCCGTCGTCCATCAACTAGGGCTAGGCAATTTTGAAATTTGCATTTCGGTTTCGGTTTTGTACAAAAACTTTCGGTTGGGTTTTTCAAAATATATTGTAGAAATTCACATTTTAAAGAGTAATGTACACATAAAATGTGTCTGTATTTGTCATCCAAGTTAAGAGGCTCATACAGCGTGTTGAGTCACCCGGGTTACTCAGTGTTCACCACTCTTCTCAGCTAACGGACATATTGTGGTGGACTACTGTAGTGGAGCCGTGGGGTGTCTAGGGAGACCAGTGCTCCCCCCCCCCCCCCAATCCAACTTGCTCCTCCTATCCCCAAATTTGAAAAGATTCTTTTTGATTTCCTGCCCTCAATACAAGTGCAGTACCCTCAGTCCTGAGATCCCCCTCCCCCCAAACTCTTCACCAGCATGGTCCCCCAGGATTTGAAACCATGGCTCCACCACTGGTGGGATCTGCTTGTTCTGTCAGTGAGATTTGGGGCCTTGTCAAGATGCAAAAATTTACAAGGAAAGCTACATTTTAGCAAAAATCAACATCTTATTTTTAGCTGAACTTGACAAAGTCAAGATAAGCTATTGCCATCACACATGCGGAAGTCAAGTCTGTTAGTCTGTGAGTCTGTTAGTCTGTGAGTCTGTTCACATTTTCCTTTAGCATAGGCTACACCTCGCAGTTCTTGTCTGATCATCACAAAATTTCATATGCAGGTTTGGGGTTATGTCTAGATGAGAACATCCCCTTTTGGTAGCGATCGGTCAATCGGTATGGCTGCCCGAGCCTGAAACCCCAAAACCATTAGCACAGTCTACAGGTCGTTTTTATGAAGGGATTTCAACTTGGTAGGATGCCTCTGTATAATGCCGAGATGAGAACATCCCCTTTTGGGCATGATCTGTCAACCATGATGGCTGCCCAAGCCCGAAACCCCAAAACTTTTAGCACAGTCTGCAGGTCATATTTAATATGAAAGGATTTCATTGTAACTTGGTAGGATGACTCCTTATGATGTCTAGATGAGAATTTCCCCATTTGGGCGTGATCTGCCAACCATGATGACTGCCAGAGCCCAAAACCCGAAAACCTTTAGCACAGTCTACAGGTCATATTTATTGAGGAATTTCATTGTAACTTGGTGGGTTGACTTCAAATAATGTCTAGATGAGAAAGTCCCCTTTTGGACGCGATTGGGCAACTGTGACGGCTACAGGGGCCCGAAGCCCAAAAACCTTTAGCACAGTCTACAGGTCATATTTATGAAGGAATTTCATTGTAACTTGGTAGGATGACTCCAAATAATGTCTAGATGAGAACGTCCCATTTTGATCGCGATCATTCAGCCTTGATGGGTGCCCAAGCCCAAAAACCTTTAGCCTAGGCAAAAGGTCATATTTATGGAAGGATTTCATTGTAACCTGTTAGGTTGACTTCATATAATGCCTAGATGATGACATCCCCTTTTGGTCATCATTGGTCAACTGTAATGGCTACAGGTGTCCGAAACCAGAAAACCTTGAGCACAGTCTACAGGTCATATTTATGAAGGGATTTCATTGTAACTTTGTAGGATCACTCCAGATGAGATTGTCCCCTTTGGTTGCGATCATTCAACCATGATGGCTGCCCGAGCCCAAAAACCTTTAGCACAGTCTACAGGTCATATTTTTGAAGGGATTTCATTGTAACTTGGTAGGTTGACTTCATATAATGTCTAGATGAGAACGTCCCCTTTTGGACACGATTGGGCAACTGTGATGGCTTCAGGGGCCCGAAGCCCGAAAACCTTTAGAACAGTCTACAGGTCATAATTATGAAGAGATTTCATTGTAACTTGGTAGGATGACTCCAAATAATGTCTAGATGAGAACATCCCCTTTTGGTCGCGATCATTCAGCCTGTATGGCTGTCCGAGCCCCCAAAGACCTTTAGCATAGTCTATAGGTCATATTTATGGAAGGATTTTATTGTAACTTGTTAGGCTGACTCCATATAATGCCTAGATGAGACATCCCCTTTTGGTCGTGATTGGTCAACTGTGATGGCTACAGGTACCCGAAGCCCGAAAATCTTGAGCACAGTCTACAGGTCATATTTATGAAGGGATTTCATTGTAACTTTGTAGGATCACTCCAGATGATGTCCTGATAAGAATGTCCCCTTTTTGTTGCGATCATTCAACCATTATGGTTGCCCGAGCCCAAAGCCTGAATACCTTTAGCACAGTCTACAGGTCATATTTATGAAGGGATTTCATTGTAACTTGGTAGGTTGACTTCATATAATGTCTAGATGAGAACAGCACCTTTTGGACACCATAAGGCAACTGTGACGGCCACAGGGGCCTGAAGCCCGAAAACCTTTAGCACAGTCTACAGGTGATATTTATGAAGGGATTTCATTGTAACTTGGTAGGTTGACTTCATATAATGTCTAGATGAGAACGTCACCTTAGGATGCAATTGGGAAACTGACGGCTACAGGGGCCCGAAGCCCGAAAACCTTTAGCACAGTCTACAGGCCATATTTATGAAGGGATTTCAATGTAACTTGATAGGATGACTCGTTTTGGAATAATTTCACTGTAACTTGGTAACTTTCATTGATATATGTTAACTGTGAGGGCCTCATACATTAACTGTGAGGTCATATTAACCCACCCCTCAGCTCATTAGTACAGTGTACACCTCATATTATTTTTATCAAAAACATAGCACACAGGGAACAGAAATGAACATATTCCCAATTATCACAATTCTTGTCTTATTTTTTTCATCAAACACAACACACAAGTTAAGCTACAGTGTCATTGACACTTTCATTTAAGTAGTCGCTAAGCTTTCACCCTGGTTTTGGTGGATAATGTGCAATTGTTGTGCTTATTTCGATAATTATCACATCTCTTCAACATGGACCGCCCTGTGTTTCTTAATGGTTCCTGCTTCTAATGACAGTGGAATGAAAGGAACACAAGCATATTTCTTGTGATTTTGATAACTATTATTGTAGTAAGTTGTGATATACGAATAACTTTTATTGGTAACTCTCTCATTCCAATCTTTTCACAATATCTCTCCTAATTTCGAATGTAGAGGTTCATTTTGACTTTGATTTTGCCCAAACATAGAAATTGGGCGAAGTGAGCGGTGCCAAGGCGAAGATATTTTCAACTTCACTTCGCCCTCTTGTCTGATCTCTGCGTTGATTTCATCTCGGTCAAGACAGGCGATTGATGTTTATGAAGGGAGACGGCTGCATAATGGGATTTGAAAGTTTGCAATATTGCATCTTGGAATTTGTAAGTAAGTTTAAATAGTATACAAACAATTCCCAATAAGTTTAAAAAAACTTTTCAGTAGTTACCTGCCATCCATTTAACAGGATATATTCTATTTTAATTTAACCATTTTATTGTTGACAAAAAGCAGAACTACCAATGCGCTGCGTTATCTCGGAGCATGTGACATCAGAGAACGTGCCAGAAGTCAGTTAACAATTTACCCGTCATTTTTCCCATGTGAACTTTGAGGTTTTAAAACTCAATAAATTTTATGTTTACCTCCAATCTAATATACTACGTGCCATACGCAGATGCTTTGGGATCAAAGATAATTTATATTATACCCTCCCAAAAAAGAAAGTGTGCATGCTAAAAAATAACACTAAAAAAAGATATATATCATTTTCATTCATGGAAATTTTATTCAATCACAGATGAATCAATTTGTGATCAACACGAGAAATTTCATTACGCTATGACAAATATTCTTGGTGCCATGGAGAGTCAAAGACACTAAGGGTCAAACACAAAAGTCACACACTCAATATCTGGTATGACCTCCATCTGCATCGACTACTGCTGTGCATCTACGCCTCATGGAAGCGAACAAGTTAGCATGGAAGTGTAGTGGGATGTTGTTTCATATTCTGATAAGCTGTCTTTGGAGTTCCACAAGCGTTGACGGTGCATGGGGAAGCCGGCGTAGCTGACGTTTCATTTCGTCCCATACGTGCTCAATGGGTGAGATATCGGGTGAATTTGCGGGCCAGGGAAGAACATCCACTTGTTGTTGCTGCAGATACTGTTGAACAACACAAGCTGCGTGGGGTCGGGCGATGTCCTGCTGTAGAATGACGCCGGGGCCGTGACGTTGCAGAAATGGGACAACAACAGGTGTAAGCACTTCATCACGACATCTGGCTGCATTGAGATTGCCATCAATAATGACCAGCTCAGTTCTGTTAGACCCTCCCCCATAATGGTTTTGCTCCACGACACATGGATCTGCGTAGCATTCGTCTCGACGTCTGTACATTCTCTGGCGGCCATCTGATGATGAAAGATGGAAACGACATTCATCTGTGAATAAAACACATTGCCACCAGTGTAAGGGATGCCTGAGATGTTGTCTGCACCACTGCAATCGAGCACGACGATGACGTAACGTCAAAATCGGACGAATTGCAGGTCTTCGAGGACGTAAGCCGTATTCTCTTAGCCAGTTGATTACTGTTTGAGGATGTATCCGTCTCAGGTTAGGGATGTTCCTGGCTGTCGTCATTGCCGTTCGTTGCCGGTTCTGGAGATGGACGACACGGATATACCGATCTTGTGCAGGGGTGGTAACTCGGTGTCTCCCGGAGCGGGTTCGGTTTCGAACGTCATCATGTTGTGCATGTCGATGGACTAGCCTGTCTACAGTGTTACAGTGGCAGTTCAAATGCTGGGCAACCTCTCTGTGTGTTCTGCCAGCTCTAATCACACCCAGGGCAAGGAGGCGTTGATTCATTGTCAATCTTGGCATGCTAATGTGGAGTCGTTTTAACAGCAGCGCAAGTTTGAATGTGAACGATAGGAAGGCCTTACTTTAGTGTTTAAATACCCAAGGATTCACACTGCTGCATGAATTTTCAGACTCTCCACGTGCAAAACATGCCTTTTCACAAACGTGCAGCACGTCATTTAACGTTAATGCAATTTTAACGGGGAAAGCTGTTTTTGTGTTCAATATAACTTATTCATGAACAGGTTAACACTCTTTACACCTACGAAATTATTTTTGTGGAGTTTGATCAATTTCTGCAATGCACACTTTCTTTTTTGGGCGAGTGTACTTTTACACCATAATTTGTCAGGTAACTTGCAATACCTATTTGGTCGAATATGAGTGAGCCTTTACTTAACGATTCTTGAATTGCATGTGTGTGGATTCTTAAGAAAGACTTTTTAATTTTTCATATTCCTTCTGGTGGTGGTTCTGTAGATATCGTTTTAAGATATAACAAATTTGCTACCACTATTTTGGGGGGGATTTGTTATCAGACCTCTCAAAGTAAGTGTAAATGGCACAGCGTTTACTTTTGCCTGACATTTTAGCCTTTGGCGTGTGGAAAGCAAGTGATTGAGAGATTATACACTTACCAATTCTGGGAAATTTGGTGAAACCTCGAAAGTCTCGGTTTTTAGCTCAACTTGACAAAGTCAAGCTGAGCCATTGCCATCACTTCTCGTCCGACAGCGTACGTACGTACGTACGTTAGTATGTTAGTACGTTCCCCGTGGGAACCCCGGGACGTAAGCAGCACTTGTTTACTGTGGTAAACCAGTTCTGCTTTACTAGTAAAATAGGACCCAGTCACCAATGCTTGGGGTGAAAGTCCTCTAAAATGGGCAACATGTAGATCAACGATTGACTACACTTGACTTCATCTCCATGTTGTGTCACGATTAGCCATAGTGCATAAATATGTGACGTTAACCACCAACAAACAAACAAACAATGTTAGTACGTTAGTACGTACGTCCACAATTTCCTTTGGCACACCTCACAGGTCACATTTATGATCAGATCACTTTGAAACTTGGTATGCATGTTTGGGGTGACCTCTAGATGGGAGCTATCGATTTTCTTCCATTTCCATCAAAAAATGTTGCCGCGGCCAAGGTTCTTAGAACTTAGTTTAGTCAGACCACAATATGTCCCTTTGGCACACCCTACAGTGCACATTTATGATTGGATTGCTTTGAAACCTGGTATGCTTGTTTAGGGTGACCTCTAGATGGGAGCTATCAATTTTCTACAATTTTCATCAAAAAATGTTGCCAGGGCCAACATTCTTAGAACTTAGTTTAAGTCAGACCGCAATATTTCCCTTTGGCACACCCTACAGGGCACATTTATGATTGGATTGCTTTGAAATATGGTATGTTTGTTTGGGGTGACCTCTAGATGGGAGCTATCGATTTTCTTTAATTTCTGTCAAGAAATGTTGCCGCGGCCAACGTTCTTAGAACTTAGTTTAGTTAGAAGTCCTCAATATTTCCCTTTGGCACTCCCTACAGGGCACATTTATGATCGGATTGCTTTGAAACATGGCATGCTTGTTTGGAGTGACCTCTAGATGGGAGCTATCGATTTTCTTCCATTTCTGTCAAAACATGTTTCCACGGCCAATGTTCTTAGAACTTAGTTTTGTCAGACCTCGATATTTCCCTTTGGCACACCCTACAGGGCACATTTATGATCGGATTGCTTCGAGACCTGGTATGCTTGTTTGGGGAAACCTCTAGATGGGAGCTATCGATTTTCTTCAATTTCCGTCGAAAAATGTTGCCGCTGCCAATGTTCTACTTAGAACTTAGTTTAGTCAGACCACAATATTTCCCTTTGTCACACCCTACAGGACACATTTTTTGTCAAGTTGAGCTATTGCCATCACTTTTCGTCCGTCTGTGTATGTACATCCACAATTTCCTTTGGCATACCTCACAGGTCGCATTTATTTTCATTTCCTTTAAAAAATTATTGTCGTTTTCACCAGCCTTACTGCATTTGTGTAGCAACTTCCCTTTTGCACTCTCTGCAGGGTATATTCATGAATTTCATAAAAAAGACAAAGAAACATTGCCACAAGCAATGACATTCAAACTTAGTGCATTTGTGCATTAACATCTTCCTTTGGCATGCCTCAGAGGGTGCATTCATTATCAGGCTGTTTTGAAACTTTGTATGCTTATGATGACAAAGATAGGGAGCTATCGATTTTCTTTTCATTTCCATCAAAAACTGTTGCTGATAGCAACAGTCTTTGAATTTATTGCATTTGTGCATCAACATTCCTATATGACATGGCCTACAGGCCACATTTATCAGGATTTTTTTTTAACTTGGTGTGCTCATTGGGCGAGATCTTTAGATAAGAGCTATTGATTAGCATTCATTCCTGTGAAAAAAGTTGCCATTTACAATAAGCTCTGAACATACTGCATTTCTGTATCAACATTCTTCCTTTAGCCAGTCTCACAGTTTACATTTAAAAATGCATGGATTACTCTGACGTTGTGCACACACAATGCTGTTTTGTTGAAATTTCATCAAATAACATTGGTACCAATGATCTTCAATTTTTGCCATTTCGCTTATAACTTACTAAGTTCTAGTTTGTCAAGTTGAGTTACAGTGTCATTGACACTTTCATTTGTTAAGGTGGCGGTTTGGTTTCAGTTTTAAAAAAAAGAAAGAACCGAACTGATAAGCTGCCCAGCCCTACCGTCAACACCATGTTTTGGACTTCTCCTCCAAAACCACTGGGCCAATTCAAGTGAACATTTGTGTGAGTGATGATCCTGAAGGGGCATTGATTTTTGTTCAACTCAACATGCCCTACTCCATAGGGAGTGTTGGGGGAATATGCTTCAAAATATTTTTAAACTCTTCTCATGAACCAGTGGGTACAATGACTTGATATTTGTTATGGAGCTTCCTTTTGAGGTGTTGAATCATATTTATTCAAACAAAGTTTGTGAAGCAATATTTGGCTTTGTAATGGGAGGGGTAAGATTTTTGACCCTGCCCAAAATTTCTATTTTCTGAACCCATGGTCTGATTTGAACCAAATTTGGTATGTAGTATTATTGGGTCATAAGTACTTGACTCGAGCAACAACAAAACATTTCTGCATCGCCATGGGAACCCCAGGAGCTAAAAATAGAAATATCTTCAAATGCCCATATTTCCCAAACCGCACGGAACAGAGAGCTGTTATTCGGTATGAAGCATCCTTAGGGCCAGTATAATTGAATGGTTAAAAAAAGAATTGCCATCGGTTATGTTAGGGTGTTCTTTAGAGGGCATCGAAAAAATGCTGAGTCAGCATATATGCAAAAAATTTTTAAAATCTTTTCTCCAGAACTAATGGTCAGAATCTTTTGATACTCGGTATACAGCATTCATAGGGGGGTCAGATACAAGTTTGTTAAAATAAAGCCCATTTATTCATATTTGGGCTCAATACAGGGGCCCACCTTTTTAACTTAGGGCCATATGGGGAATATTCTTTAAAAATCTTCTTCAGAACCAGAAGTCAGAATCTTTTAATGTTTGGTATACATCATTCTACATTGTTCAAACCAAGTCCCTAGGTTAATATTTGGGCTTCCTAAATTTTAACCCTTTACCCAACGTAACGGCCAAAACCGGCCAGCTCTTTTCACAAAAATGGGCAATTAATTTTCATTATTTTTAGCTCAGCTGAGCGAAGCTCAAGGGGTGCTTTACAAATCACTTTCCGTCCATCCGTCTGTCCATCCAGCATCTGGCGTTAACTTTACATTATCGACTTCTCACAAACTACTCAACCAAATTGAACCAAATCTGGTGTGCATGTTCCCTTTCCTATGTCAATTTAAATTTGTTCAAATCAAGTTGACCCGCCTCTTGGTAGGGCCACACCCTAAAAGGGAGCCTAAATCTTAAAAAATCTAATCATGAACCAGCAGTAGCAGAGGCTTGATATTAGGTGTGCAGCTTCCTTTTGGGGTGTAGAATCAGATTTGTTCAAGAGTAGTTCTAGGGGCTAGAATTTTTGCCACGCCCAAATTTTATATTTTCCAAACCGAGAGGCTGATTTGAACCAAATTTGATATGAGATTTTATTTGGACATAAGTAGTTGATTTATGCCCAAAAAAATTTTCTCGTCGCCCCATGGGAACCACAGGAGCTAAAAATAGAAAAAATTTAAAACGCTCATATCTCCAAAACTGCACAGCACTGAGAAGTTTTATTTAGTGTGAAGCTTCCTTAGGACCAACAGAATGGAATGGTAAAAAAAAAATTGCTATCGGTTTTATCATCGGGTACTTTTCAGGGACTTTGAAAAAGTGCTGAGTCAGCATTTTTTAACACTGTGGGTAATGGGAAAAACATTTAAGACTACTTTTCTCCCAAACCACTGCTCCAAAAGCTTTCAAATTTCACATATGACATCTTTGGAAGATTGTTTCACATATTTATTGAAATCAATTCCCTGGGTCCATATTTGGGCTCTCTATGGGAGCCCAAATGTTTAAATTAGTGCAGTATGAGGAATATTCTTTAAAAATCTTCTTCTTCAGATCTACCAATAAGAATCTTTTGATATTTGGAATGCAGCATCCTTAGGGGATGAGATTCAAGTTTGTTCATGCCAAGTCCCTGGGTTCATATTTAGGCTGAAAATTTGGGGGTCCCGTTCCGGACTTAGACATTTTGGACCAAAATCCGGAAATTTTTGGGGGGGGGGGGGGTTTATGTGTTTCGGTCAATTTTAAGACAAAAAATTTTTTTTTTTTTTACACTGAAAATTTAGGGGCCGGGTGGGACTTTCGAACAAAAATTTTAAAAAATCTGTTTTTTTTATGCGTTTATCTCAATTTTGGGACGTAAAAGTGCAGGAACTGAAAATAGAAGGAAAATCCTCTGTATTGTGTGGGCACAACTGCTTCATCTAATTGGTATATGCTTTTCTTAGGAGGGGCATATGCAGCTTATTCAAATCAAGTCCCTGGTTTGATATTTAGACTACCATGTCAGGTGAGCGGCCTTAGGCCCCCTGGGCCCTCTTGTTTCATTTTTTGTCTCAAAAACATAGGTTATGACCCCTCTTTGGAACGAGCTCATCGAGCTCGTTCCAAAGAGGGTCATAACCTATGTTTTTGAGATAAAAAATTAGTTATTCAAGAATTTTGTTTGCAAGTGTCGTCTGCTTTTCATTTTAGGTAAAGGGATAACTTAGTTCAATATGGGGGATAATTTTTAATAATCTTCTTCAGATCCACCAGTCAGAATGCTTTCATATTTGGTATACAACATATCTAAGGGGGCAGATTTTAGTTTGTTCAAATCGGTTTGCTAGCTGTATATTTGGTTGAGTATTTGGGCTCACTATGGTATTTTTTGAAAAATCTTCTTCAGATCCACTAGTCAGAATGCTTTCATGTTTGGTATACAACATCTCTAGGGGGGTCAGATTTGAGTTTGTTCAGTTCGAGTGCCTGGGTTAATATTTGGGCTCCATATGGGAATCTGAAATTTAACTTAGTACAATATGAGGGAATTTCTTCAAAAATCTTCTTCTTCAGACTCACCCGTCAGAATCCTTTCATATTTGGTTTACAACATCTCTAGGGAAGTCAGATTCAAATTTGTTCAAATTGGTTCCCTGGGTTAATATTTGGGCTCCCTATGGTAACTCAAATTTTAACTTGGTGTAATATGAGGAAATTTTAAAAAAAATCTTCTTCAGATCCACTAGTCAGAATGCTTTCATATTTGATATTCAACATCTCTAGGGGGATCAAATTCAAGTTTGTTTAAATCAGGTCGATAGGTTAATATTTAGGTTCGCTATGGTAGCCCAAATTTTAACTTAGTGCAGTATGAAAAATTTTATGCAAATTTTTTCTTCTTCAGATACAAAAGTCAGAATGCTTTCATATTTGGTATACAACATCTCTAGAAAGGTCAGATTCAACTTTGTTCAAATCGAGAGCCTGGGTTAATATTTGGCTGTGTAGCTAATTAGAAATTTTGTTTTCAGTACCCACTAGAGGTGTGTAACTAAGATTAATCCACATAGGTTGTATCTAGGGGCTTCATAGGGGAGCTCCACATTTTACATTATGATCAGTTGAAGAAAAGGCATGATGCTCGAACTATTTTAGTCACTCCTGAGTGGTTCAAGGATTTACAATGTATCCTATGGAGATGGATTGCTGAATGTAGACTCATTCTTGGACTCTGTTTATATCATGTTCTGTTCAAGGTGAGCACTTCAGGCCCTGTGGGGCCTCTTGTTTCCATAAGGTTTGCCTTTCAAACTGCAGTGACATAACAACCCTTGGAAGTTTGACAGTGCTTGGCTACAGCTGATAGAATTGGAAGCAATTAGGAAGACCAATGATAATAATCATCTGACATGAACACTAGAGTTATTAATAATTTCATGACTTCATTCCTTTGCAGTGTTGACGAACCATGACTAACTGAATGTGATCTTCTTCTTTGAACCACTTTATCAGGTGAGCGATTAAGGTCCCATGGGGCCTCTTGTTTTAGATTCTGGGGAACTTGCCTTCTTTCTGACTGACATAATTTTCTGACCTACCCCCCCCCCCCCCCCCCCCCCCAACCCCCCCCCCCCCCCCCCCCCCCACGTCCTCTCTCCATTCTAGCATATTGTGTGGGTGCTTGAAGATTATTATTGTGTGTCACAGCAGGGTAGCATCACTAAATTTACCCTCTGTGAACCTCAATCTGAATCAGGGTCTCAAAACTAAACAGAAAGAGGCACCCAGAAGATAAATTGGCCCACGGTATGGAATAGCATCATCAAATTCACCCTCTGCAGACCTCATTTTGCAAATGTCAGACTGCTTATTTTCAGGCCTGCTTATAGGCCTTTGCATCTCAAAAACAGATATCATTCCGCCGAGCAGACTTCACCTTCCCTTCTCCCCCAACCCAGATCACATACTTTCCACAGATGCCAGTGGTTCAGGATGGGGAGTAGCTCTCAATTCTCCAGATCTACAGGCCAAGGTCTCTAGGCAGAGGACCAGGCCAATCTATATATCAACAGGGAGTAGTTGTTAGCGATCCTTCAGACTGTGAGGCAATGGTTATCCCTCTTGTCGATCCCTCATATTTTAATTCTATCTGACAACTCGACAGTGGTAGCATACATATAGAATCAAGGCAAAACACATTCTCTTCCTATGTTCAAACTGACAAGAGATCTTCTCTTTCCCTCACAACAAAACAACATTCAGTTGCAAAGCAGGCACATACCAGGTTGCCTCAGTGTGTTAGCTGATGTGCTATCCTGCAAAGGCAAGATTGTTCCATCTGAATGATTGTTGAACAATGAAATGTTCAAATCATTTTGTCAGAAGTGGGGGACACCCCACACCAACCCTTTCACAATGAGAATGAACAACCAGCTTCACATGTTCTTTTCTGCTTGCCCGATTTTCCTTGCCTACATAGTCTATGCTCAATCGATCGACTGGATTGGGATAGACAGCTATGCCTTTCTGCTAACACTAATTATCTAGTGTGTTCTCAACAAAATATCAACCTCATGCTGTCAAATTATTCTGTTTACTCCACTAACAAAATAGAAGGTGTGGATTAATCAAATCAGACCACATCTCATGGACCTTTTGAGCTAATTGATGATGTTAGTATGGCCCGCCTAACATACAACACTATTTTTTCCCCCTCAGCTAGACATGTGAGTGAAGTACATGCCTTGTCTATTGAACCTGAATTCTTCAGAAGTGTTGGTAACACAATAACTTTCACACCTAATAGTTATTATTTGATATTGGATATCAGATGTTTGTATCGAGGATATCAAATGTTTGTATCAATCCTATAATCATGGTTTAGTATCAATTGCATGCTCATCAGATTATTTTCATGTTTTTCGCTATTGCAAGATTTTGAAGAAACAGGGTAGTAACTTTGCACTGAGCTATGACACTATCATGCTTTATACACCAGTTCCATTTGATCACCGAAGTACGGCATGGGCTCAGATAAATGCATGTGTTTTCGCCTGATGACATCGGGTTATCACTTTCATAAGCTTGGGAGTAAGCTTGATATATCTTGGGATAGTCTTAGGCATGTAAAAATCGGTATGTGTTTTTCTCTTATTATATCATAAATTCATCCATTATTGCATCAGGTCAACATTATTAACCCCTCTTCACACAATAGTGGGTTGATCCACCTCTTACTCCAAAAGGTGTCAGGGACCATATGTTATTTATTGTTTCATCTATTTTCACTTATATGTGTACACCACCATCCTGTTGCCCATTTGGAAGATTATGTTGGTGTGGTAGGTTGCCTGAGAAATTAAAATTTTCCCCTCAATTTCATTTCTATCCATACCTACCACTCCAACAAAGAATATGACCCACCTGGTAAAAATATAGCATTATTTTAGCTATTTGCCTCCACCACACATATCCTTACATATTCGATTTAAAAAAAGTAAGGAATTGACGCTTATTACACATATCTGCCAGGAAATGGACAATGGGTGTATTCCAGAAAAGTGGAAGGAATGGACACTGGGTTGTGAACCATGCTCAATTGGCCCCTGTCAGTCTGATTTGGTCCATTTTTTTAGTCTTTTGAAAACTGTATTATTCAAGAAGAGAGGTTAGTAAGGAGCAAGGCACATTGTGTGGTGGGTATAGATAGAAATAAAATTTTGGGGAAATGTTGAATTTCTTGAGGCATTTAGCCATCTTTTAAGAGGTATGGGTCGATTGTTGAATAGAATATTCAACTCATTCTTAGTTTATAGCGAATGTTGTCAAACTTGTCAGTAAATTAGGCCTGCAGCTTGCCAAAAGCTCTGTTCAGACCTAGTTTACTAAACTCTTAAAAATTTTACTCTAAACTGTTAATACATTGAATCCTCTTTTACAATGGAGTCAACTTAATTGTGAATCTCTTAATTGAATAACCCGGTTAGTTGAATATAACTTCCACACACAAAATCATTTACAATACCGTCAGTACAAATTTGACCTGTTAACTGCATATAGGTTATGTGAATTCCTGTTAATTGAATAAAAAAATCTTGTGATATGTACAGAAATCTTGTAATATGTAGAGAAATTACTATTACAATCACAAAATTCCCCTTGATATTTTACCACAGTATATCAACTACAGACATTTATTCTATTATATCTTGTTTGCTGGAGCTCCATGAGCTATATAAGTCAAATAAGGTATAATAAAGTAAAAGCTCTATTTAGGCCCCACAAGGCAGTTTTTAGCTCACCGAAGGGAGCTTAACATATCACTTGCTGTCTGTCGTTATGGTCCGTCGTGAACTTTACATTATCGACTTCTCCTCACAAACTACTGGACAAATTGAACCAAATTTGGTGTGCATGTTCCTTATCATATGTCAATTCAAGTTTGTTCAGATAAACATGCAGCGCCCACAGGGTGCACCACAAGGGGCATAACTCTGATAGCACCCATAATTTTATTAAAAAATTCAAAAAAATTTGCTTCTCCAGATCCACCAGTCAGAATCTTTTCATTTTTGTTATACAACAATTCTTGGGGGGTCAGATTCAAGTTTGTTAAAATCGAGTCACTGGGTTAAGATACGTGGAATATTCTTTAAAAATCTTCTTCAGATTCACCAGTCAGAATCCTCTCATATTTAGTATACATCATCTCTAGGGGAGTCAGATTCAAGTTTGTTCAAATCGAGTTCCTCGGTTAATATTTGGGCTCCCTATGGTAGCCTGAATTTTAACTTAGTGCAGTATGAGGAAATTTCTTAAAAATCTTCTTCAGATCCAACAGTCAGAGAAGCCTGTCATATTTGGTATACATCTGTGGGGGGACCAGATTCAAGTTTGTTCACATCAAGTTCCTCGGTTAATATTTGGGCTCCCCATGGGAGCCTGAATTTTAACTTAGTGCAATATGAGGAAATTTCTTTAAAAATCTTCTTCGGATCCACCAGTCAGAATCCTTTAACATTTGGTATATATTATCTCTAGGGGGGTCAGATTCAGAAGTTTTTTCAAATTGAGTCCTTGGGTTGAAAATGTTGGGTCTGGTTCGGGCTTCGAAATGTTGGACCAAAATTTGGAAATTTTTTTGAAAGAGGAGGGGGGGGGGGGGGGGGGGGGGGGGTATGCCTTTTCAATTTTGAGATGAAAAAAAAAAAATTATAGCCTGAAAATTTTGAATCTGGTTTGGACTTGGAAATTTTTTACAAAAATTGGGAAATTTGGGGGTTTTTTTTATGTATTTTGTTCCATTTTGAGACCAAAAAAAAAAATTTTTAACCTGAAAATTTTGGGTTCTGTTCCCATTTGGAAATTTTGAACCAAAATTTGGGGGAGTGGGGGAGGGGGTATTATGCGTTTTCAATTTAGAGACGAACATTTTGGGTTCTGTTCCAGTTTTTAAAATCTTCTTTAGACCCTGTAGTCAGAATGCTTTCATATTTGGTATACAACATCTCCAGGAGGGTTAGATTCAAGTTTGTTCAATCCTAGTCCCTGGGAGCCGGAATTTTAACTTAATGCAATATAAGGAAATTTCTTTAAAAATCTTCTTTTTCAGATCCACCAGTCAGAATCCTTTCATATTTGATAATACAACATCTCTTGGAGGGTAAGACTCAAGTTTGTTCAAACCTGGTCCCTGGCTTATTAATTTGGGCTGCCTATGGGAGCCTGAATTTTAACTAAGTGCAATATGAGGGAATTTCTTTTAAAATCTTCTTCAGATTCACCAATCAGAATCCTGAGAAACGAATTTTTAACTTTTTTTAGGCCTTATTTTATTGTTGGAAAACGATCATATTCTAGTAAACTGACTATTCTTTGTATTTGAATATATTTCACTGGCACTTTGGCTATTCATTTAACAAGGGTGCACTGTAATATTATATCTTAACCTGCCAGATACATTTGAGTTTCTCATTACAGCAACTCATGGCTGCCTTGCAGCAGCTGTTATCTTCATTTTATGATGGTTACATGAATAATGAAGTCAATAACTTGTTATTACTAGAACTGATGGCATTTACCAGGACATGTTTTATTGCCCAGTGATCTAACAAAACAGTCAAATTTGTCCTGTGCGATAGACAAAACTGCCATTCTAAATTTGTTTTTTAATAATGACTCAAAAAATGTAGCTTATTATCCATTATTGGAATGAGCTTAACTAAGTTCAGTCTCTTGAAGAGTCATGATCTTTATTTTCAAAGCACAGTTTTGAAAGTTTGGAGGAAATTTAGTGCAGGAAAAATGATTTGTTACAGTTGATTTGAAATGCACTGTTCAATAAACTGTGTGAGAACAGGTTTATGTGAATCTTTTTCTCCTGAATTTTTTTTTTCCTTTTTTTTTTGGTGGTAGTGATGGTGGGGGAGTATATAGCCATGGCACTGCTGTCTGTTTGGTTTGTAGATGGAGTTGGTTTTAGCTCTCTAATTAAACTTCCACTTGGCCACCCACATGGGTTCAGTATGATGAGAGGAAAACCCTATATATTATTTGTGCATTGCACCAAAAGGTCTAAGTCACAGTGGCCTTTAACTTAAATATTTTCCAGAGTTGGTGTCTTCTCTCAAATTAAAATTCTGCTTGTCCGATCAAAACCAAACTTGACATGTGGGTTGTGTGTGACGAGAATAAGAACTTCTATTTAATTCTAGGACATTGTTCCAAAGGTCAAGGTCACAGTGACTTTGACTTGAAATTCTTTTCTGTTCTCGAATTAAAAGTCTGCTTGGCCAATCAAAACTATACTTGATTTGTGGGTTGGGCATGAGGAGAGAAAGAAATATATTTTTTGGTGTCATGTGCCAAAGCTGAAGGTTACAGTAACTGTAACTTTAAGTTGGTGTCTGCTCCATAACTTTAGATATGGTGACACTGCTGTATCTGGATGTTTTTTGAGAGGGGATAGGCCAACCTTGGCAGCCACCTCTAGTTTATTCAAGATGGACAATGTACATCTTCATCTGAGATTTGTTATGCAGTCAGAAGTTTTGGTGCTATTATAATGTGCATGTAATATTTAAAAACGGACAAATAAATTAATGAAAACTTACTAGGGGCCAATAAAAATATATTTTGCAATTTGACTTTCTGCAAATCTCAGATGGTGATCTTGTAATTCTTTGGCTTATATAAAACATACATGAAGCTGTCATAGTTTGTCTCCGGCATTTCAAGTAGATTCAGAATAGGCCTTCCATAAGCCAGACAGTGGATTTATTCACAATTTTGTGTAATCCGATAATAGTTCAGTGCAACACTGGCCAATAATTTTTACATTTTGAAGGCCAATAAATATCGCCATTAGCCACATGAATGTACAAACAGTTCAATTCCTTAATTTAACACCTAGTACTATAGTAGAGTAATAGAAATTCAGTAGCAGACATGATTTTGTTCATGGAGGACTGAGAATTAAACTTCATTTGGATCTTGGAAAACTCTAGTATCTTGACAGCTGTCAGACTGTATGTAGTTTACTATAGAGAACTCTTCTGATAGATACTAGTGTCAAGAATCTCTGTACAAATGTGTTTAAACTTTACTTTCATTTCCACTCCTTTAATTGTTTTTAACCCGTATCACCATGTTTAAAGCCACATTATTTCTCCCATTGTTCAAAGGTAAGTTATCTGTTTTTTCTTTGAGCTTCTATAATTTTATTTTTACTCAGAAAGTCTTAAATTTGATTTTATTAACTGCAGGACTATTATTTGAAACACTTAAAAAAGGTTTGGGAAGAACATACTCCACAAGACCCAAATTGGTGGCTACTGTTAGATCCAAGGGTAAATTTGTGAGGAAATGAAAGAGTTGAGGCTGTGCTGTGCATGACTGCAAACTCAATTATGTTTTTTTTTATTAATAACATAACAATGTTGACTGCTATTCATTGAGATTGTTTGTTCTTTGAGCATGTGGTTCATTGATGTTAATTCTGTTACCTTTTATAAAAAATTTATAATTGAACAGTACTTACACAGAGTCAGGTAGATTTTCTTCTCAGATCCTGCTTCAGGCATGTCAGTTTTTGATATTCTATATTATTATCTAATAAGCAAGCTAATGATACAAGTAACTTGGATGAATTACAATAATTTCAAACAAGAGAATTTTTTAACAATACGATTAATACTTAGCAAATGATATTTTATAAAGATATGTGATTCTTTTTAGAATGAGGTTTCAGGCTAGTTTTTTACCCCAAAACATTTATGAAATGTTTTCGCCCATAAAATACTATAAAATTATGTAATATATATTGGTGGCATAAAAATCAGATCAACAGTTCCACATAGAAAAAGCTATGGCATTGCCAATTCAATGTTGAAGATGGAAAAAGCCTTGAAGAGTCTGCATAATATATTAATGTAATTGCTTGGCCTGTTTTGGTCAAAATGTGCTCTTATAGTACTGTAATCACACAATTTTGGCTACATTTTTGCTGGTTCCCAAGCCGGAGGAAATTCTTTGTCCTTGTAACAACACTCCAGAACTTCACCTAAGAGATGGGCAATGTACCGAAAAATCAAACCAATACTGATATGGGGACACCAAAAAACCAAACCAAACCGAACCAATCATTGAATACCGAAATTGTCTGATTTTTTAAATTTTCCTACATTCACTATTCATAAGGCCTTGTTGAGGCTTGATAGCAGTCGAAGGGTTCATTTTCATGAAAGAATAACTGATTTTATTTTCAGTTTTGTTAACCCTCAGGTGCCTGGGCAATTGTCCTGTATTCTCACTAGACTACAACCTGTACATGTCCAGCTACTTAACAGTGATTTCTAGCCAAGTTAAGGCAGCCAAGACTTGACTAGAAATCACTGCCCAGGTGATTTGTTTAATATCAGCAGGACCTCCTGAAGATGGCATGGTCTGTGCACATGCTCTGAGATTGCAAATGCCACAAATAGACCTTTAGACGTTATATGTGTGTTTAGAAGAAGTCACAGAATTACTGTAGATATGATTTGTATTCGTAAAAGAATGCCACTGTTGAGCTCATTGACAGTGGCATTTGTGGAGCTGTGGTAGAATGATCCAAGAACAACTTATTCTGTATTTTCCTAATGTGAATTCCTCTTTGGTACTATCAGCAAATCTCAGTCAAGTCAGATACCGAATACCGAACCAATACCAAGGTATACTCCCTTGAAAATACTGAACTGATACCGAACTCAAAATTCCAGTACTACCCATCTCTACTTCACATGCCCAGAAAGAAATATGAGGGCATGGTCTCTGAGATTCTATTTTTGTTAGGTTTTTCAAATTGTCTTGATTTTGAAGTATTTTATTTTTGAAATCTCAAGCAGGTGTGTCACAATCATATTGTGATCTGATTGCAAAAAAAGACCACTTTTGTGATCAAAGTACTGTATAAGCTGATGTATTGGTTTATGTATATTGTTGCGGCTATGATGTAGCTAAAAATGCTGAAAGTGATCTTGAACACCAGTAAATAAATATAAATATTTTTGTTATATGAATTATTTTTATGCCCCCGATAAGGAGACATCTTAAATCTGGGCTGTCCATCTGGGCCATCCAACCATCTCCATCCATCCATTTGTCTGTCCGGGAGCCATAACTCTATAATGCTTAGGTGGATTTCCATGAGACTTTACACAAGGGTAAATAACAATAGAAGGTCTTTTGCACAGCAACACCATGCTCGACTGACAAAGGTTAAGGCCACAAGAATAGGAAAACTTAATTCTCTCAGACTGTATTTGTCCATCCAGAGCCATTTGTCTATAATGCTTGGCTGACAAAGTTGTCATCTGCTTACACATTTTCGTCATTCACAATCCCTGTGTACAGGGTTCTATTGTTTAAAAGATTAATCTATATCCGTTAGCCCTTTATCTAAGAAAGTTTTTTTTTTTTTTAAATAAACTAAATTCCACTCATGGTGGAAAAATTTTATCTCTATTTTCCAATAAAACCATTCAGATATTGTTGTCAAAAGAACTTGCACATTACAGTACAAGTCAAAATAAGTTATAACATAACTGCAATAAACTAAGTATACTACTGCTTGTGCACTGATAAGACCAGAATCTGACATCATTTTCTGGAAAGCTCTATGTGTGAGATTCCCAGAAAATGATGTTAGTTTCTGGTCTTATCAGTGTAGGAAGAGAAAGATTCACAGTTTATAGCAGTTATCCTACAACTTTATTTTGACTTGTACTGTATGCCAATTCAAGTGACATCCATATGTGTATGGTTCTGTTGAGAAAGTTCCAACTTATTAGTGGCCATATTGATCTTATGGAAATAAGGTTAATACAGTTTTGGCTGTTAGGTTCAGATGTATTTTATTAAATTCAAAACCTTATGGACTGTATAGTAAGCACCAAATATAACTCAAAACTTTTTATTCGAGTATTATAGGCCATTTGGCCAAAATTCTGGGCATCTGTGGCCGGGCAGTCACCTTAAGTCTTCTTTATTTTACTGAAATGTCTGCATCTGATACTGATTGTTTGGGAAACTGTCATGAAGAGCTTCTCATGAATCTATGTCAGGAACTGGAATTATCTGTCTAAAGACCAGTAAGAAGGATTTTCATTTTCTGTTATTCAACATCATATTTCTACACTTACATAAAAATGACTTTATTTATCCAAAAGATTGTTGATGGATATCTTGACACAGCATCTATGGGTTCAAGGAAGTATGGTAGCACAAATGTATCATGATTGAAGGAAAAAGTTGTGCTGTTTGAATAAAAACATCCTTTCATAAAATTTATTCAGGCATTTACTCTACTAGTCACCTGAAGTTTCAGAAACATTAATGATTTCTTTATCAAGACATCAAGTTCATCTATCCGACTGTTCAAAAGTTTGTTTTTGCAATAACTTGAACAATAGTTATCAGGTTTTAATGAATTGTGGTGTGCTGGTTTATATTAACAATGTCTTGTTTTCTATTGCAGCCCCAATAACAGTGTTTTTTAGCTCACAAGAGTGAAACTCAGGATGAGCTATAGTTAGCATTCTTAGTCTCATTTGTCATGAATATTTTTTTTCAACATATCTGAGACACCTGGACTGCTTTCAATAACATTGGAATGGTTCATTACGAGGTTGCATTTTGATTTTGTTCAAATAAAGTTTCTGCCACCCAAAAAGTAGGGGATAAGGAACATCCTTCCAAATTTAAAAAAAATCTCTTTCTCCAGAATTACCAGTCAGAATCCTTCAATATATGATACACAACATCCCTAGATGGATCTGATTCAAGATTGTGGAAATCAAGTCCTTTAGTTCTTATTTAAGCTCCCTATGCTAGACCAAATTTTAACTTAGTGCAATATGAGGAAAATTCTTTGAGTCTTCTTCAGATCCACCAGTCAGAATCTTCACATATTTGGTATGCAGCATCCTTATAGCAGTCAGGTTTAAGTTGGTTCAAATGAGCTGTATGGGTTCCCTATGGGTGCCCACATTTTCACTTGACGAAATTTGAGGAGCATTCTTTAAAAATATTCTTCAAAATATTCTTTAAAAATATTCTTCTTCAGATCCACTGGTCAGAATCTTTTAATATATGGTAGACAGCATCCTCAGGGGGCTCAGATTTAAATTGTTCAAATCAAATCTGTGGGTTCATATTTGGGTTCCCCATTCGAACTGGAATTTCAACTTTTGTCAAAATGAAGAATATCATTTAAGAATCTTCTTTAGATCCATCACTCAGAATCTTTTGATATTTGGTAGACATCTTCTAGGGGCCTAATTCAAATTTGTTCAAATCAAATCTGTGGGTTCCTTATGAGAGCCCTAATTTTAACTTACTGCAATATGAGAAAAAAATATATGAAAATCATCTTCGTCAGATACTCCAGGCAGAAAGTTATTCAATTTGGGATTCAGCATTCTTCGATATTGTTCTCTTGTGAAGGTTGAGTTTATTCTAATAATAGTGTTAATACAGTTTAGTGCATGAATGCAATACACTGCTGTGTTAACCAGAAATATACTGAGTACATATACTTCATGTCACAGTTTAATAATAACTTTGATGTATAATGTGCATTGTGAATTTATGTTTATGCATGGTCTACAGATAGGACATATCAGAATTAATGTTCATTTTTAGCTCAACTTGACAACGTCAAGTTTGAGGTATTGGAGTGGATTGTGATCTGCCATCTGTACGTACATCCATCCACAATTCCTTTAGCACACCGTACAGGCTGCAGCTCTCACCCGAGCAGTTCCAAATTTCATACATGGCTTTGAGGCAATGTCTTGGGAGCTATCAAATTTTTCTGAATTTCATTGAAAAACATGGCCGCCAGTGGCCATCTTAGATCTGGCATATAAATTGTCAACAATTCCATTGACACACCCTACAGGCTGCATCTTAGATTTGGTATATAAATTGTCATCAAGCCCATTAGCACACCCTACTGGCTGCATCTCTCACTCGATCTTTTTCAAATTTCATATGTAGACTTGGTGTGATGTCTAGATGGGAGCTATCAAATATTTCTAAATTTTGTTGAAAAACATGGCTGCCAGCAGCCATCTTGGATTTCGATATAAATTGTCAACAATTCCATCAGCAAACCCTACAAGCCGCATTTCTCACCTGATTTTTTTTAAATTTTATGTATACTTTGGTGAGATGTCTAGATGGGAGCTATCAAATTTTTCTGCATTCCATTGGAAAAGATGGCTGCCACCGGCCATCATGGATTTGACATATAAATTGTCAACAATTCCATTTGTACACCCAACCCACCTCATCCCTCACCCAATTTTTTTTACATTTCATATGTACCTTTGGTATGATGTCTTTTCTGTAGAAACTTGAGTGAATGACTTGTCATTACTGGATCTTTCTATATAGTTCAGTCCCTTCTTGGACAAGTTGAGCTGCAGTGTCGTTGACACTTTCATTCAACTTTTTACCTCCCTTGGTGTGTTTCTCCAATATTTACTTTGCAGTCAGTATTGGAGAGACACATCAAGGGAGGTAACTGAATTGAACAATGAACTTGACAAACTGAAAATGCGGTCATGACAGCCATGTTACATTCATGTTGCATAACAATCATCTGCCAGTGAGAAAAAAAGATTGTACATGAATTTTCCGGCTTTCAAATTTTCTGTGCTTTGGCTTTGTTTGAGTTGAATTGGTAATGCAGATGTATGCATTTATGTGGAAGACACCACATCACTTTTTCCTGTTTTGGTCTTTCCTAATACTTTAAATTTCTCTAGACCAGTTACATCTCCAGTGCACTCTTGTTTTGCTGGTACAGGTTATATAGCTATAGCATAAGACAGTTTCCTCTTTGGATACCCTTTATTCCATATTTTTGGAGGGTATTACAGCCTTGCCTTTATGATAAAATCACCCATGTCTCCACCTCCCCCTTTATATAGGACTGCTTTTGGTGTGTAGGTATTACTGCTTTTTATACCCCCAGCAACGAGTTGTGGGGGTATACAAGAATCACCTTGTCCATCTGTCCATCCATCCATTTGTCCATCCATCCGTAGAACTAATTTTGTCTGAAGATTTTCCCAGAGGTTTATGGACCAATCTGCTCGAAACTTAGTATGAATGTTCACCACCATGAGAACCTGTGCACCTGCAATTATAAATTCAGTCAGATTATTTTTGCCAGAATTATGCCCTTTTTCGACTTGAAAAAGCAGGCCTAGAATTTGTCCGGAAATTTTCTCAGATGTTTATGGGTTGATTCCTTTGAAACTTGGTATGGTTGTTTACTACCATAGGAAACTGTCCAACTGTGATTATAGTTTTGATCAGTATTTTTTTTTTGACAGATTTATGCCCCTTTTATCTTAGAATGTCGGAATTTTGTCCAAAGATTTTCTCAGATGTTTATGGGTTAGTTCCTTTGAAACTTACTATGGATGTTTACTGTGATGGGATGCTGTGCACCTGCAATTATACTTTCGATCTGACTTTTTTTTCCAGAGTTATGCCTCTTTTCATCTTAAAATGCCTGAATTTTGTCCAGAGATTTTCTCAAATGTTTATGGGTCAATTCCTTTGAAACTTAACTTGGTATGGATGTTCGCTACCACGGGAACCTGTGATTATAGTTTCAAGCAGACTTTTCTTGCCAGAATTATGCCCTGTTTCATCTTAGAATGCCTGAATTTTGTCTGGACATTTTCTAGATGATTATTGGTCATTTCCTTTGAAACTTGGTATGGATGTTCACTACCGTTGGATTTGATCGGATTTTCTTTACCAGAGTTGTGCCCCTTTTTGTCTTGGAATAATCATGGCAGTGTCAGGGGGGGGGGGGGGGAGGGGTGGTGGTATGGACAGGCCCATCATTAGGAAGATTATTTTGGTGCGGTACGTTGTCAAGAAATTAAAATTTTCTACCAAATTTTACTTCTTATATCCCTCCACATGAACATAAAATATGACCTGCACAGTCAAAATTATATCATCATTTTTTGAGCCACCTCCCAGCTACACAAATATACATGCATATACTGTTTGAGATGCATGACTGGTGGGAATCACACAATGCATGTTCACTGGTAGAGAGGAACACTTAACATCAGGCCATGCACCATGCACTTTTGACTCTTGTCTGGTTTGTTTCGGTCCGGTTTTTATCATTTTGGATTTTACTTGTTTTTCCTTGGAAAAACATCAAAATTGCATATTTTCAAAGAAGAGAGTTGATAAGGAGCTAGGAGATTGTGTTTGGTGTGATCAAATCAGTCAGGATTAACATGTAGTAACTATTCTGTAGTGTATATAGAAATGAATGGTGATAATGCCATGAATAGGATTGTGAACCAGCTGTGTCCAAGTATTTCCAAATTGAATACATGCATTCTTGGTGATAGTATCATGAGGAGGTCAGTGGGGTGCCAACCAGCTTTGTCCAAATATTTCTTTGAGAGTTATTTCTCTTGTTGGACTCCAGTGGTGGTAAATTGGCATTGCACTTGTTCATTGTAGTTGTATATTTTTGAAGTATGAAATCCATTTGTAGAGTAAGTGTACGTTGGAGAAGGTACACATTTTTAAAAATGCTTTAATATAATTCGGAATATTGTTGTTAATAAAATGCATAAAAGACAAAAAGAAAGATTTTGTGATAATTGTGCTGCTGGTAGTATCTCCAGAGCTGTTCTTAATTGGAATATGGATAAACTGGCTTGAAATTTCGTTGGAACCTCTTTAATGTATTTTCATCACAGTTTTAAAAGAAAAAAAATTAAGTATTGGTTCTTCACAAAAAAGGGATAGCCAACAAATGTTGTTATTGATGAATTTTACATCTTATTATGCTTCCCCATAAAATACAATGAAGTTGGGTAACATATCAATGAGAAAAAGTTGAATTGTCAAAAGTGAAAGATACATGTCTAGGAATTTAATTCCCTGCACACTACTATTAACATACCAAAATTTCAAGCAGGCAGTATTTCTATCATTTGTGTTAATGGACTTAACATCATCAATGATGGTGCACACTACTTCCATTGCTATTTTTTGCTTGCATCAATTTATGTACAATGTTTCACATTGTTTATGGAAACTATTTGGCTACTTTTTGTGTTGAAGAAAAAAAACAACATTTCATTTATTTTCAGGGGACCTATCCTTTACAAGATCTACATTATGTTTATGAGATGAATGCAAAAGCATGATAATGCTGTTTTTAAAAATCAAGGCCACATTCTGTTGTATTTTCGAAGGCTCTCAGTATGAGTAATAGTAATAAAAGGAATATCCACACTGTTTGAGTGGATACTGAAATCACATGTTTGTAAGGTTGATGGAACATGCAAGGCTTCATTTCTTATGAATGTATATTATTTATCTTACTTACATTTGAAATAATATTGATATCCACTTCAAAAATGTAGGTTTCTCCTGGGGTTTTTCTGCAGACAAATGCAATGATTAATAACATTTTTTTTATTCAAGAGTGAGCTGTATTTGCTTATGTTGTAAGTGGTAGTAAGCACATAAATGAACATATCACTTCAGAAACCTTTTATTGCATTACAGTTGTTATTTAATGTAATGAATTGTGTTTCATGTCTCATTTTTTTCAGGAAACAAGAATGGAAACTTCTTACATAGTGTCATGTTGTTTAGTTCAAATTTATTTGTTGTCTCATCTGTAAATGTATAAATGTGTGACTGGAATTACAGAAGAAAAAAGTACCTTTTTCCAAAAACCTTGTCTGCTTTTCCTATTCTCTGGTTTAGTTTTGATACAAGTGCTGTTGCTCAGTGGCATAGACATAGGCCTCATTCAGACAATCAACTAAATACCATCAAATCCATGTTTTTGTTGCGATTTTGATCGTGGATACAGGTTAATATAATATTTTTTCAGATAGCATCATCCCATTCAAAACCTGGGCATATCCAGCATTTCCACACATAGGCATCATCCCTGGAGATTTTTATTCATTGTGCCATATTTTGATCATCAATATCCTATGGCCTTGCAGTAGTTTCTAAGTCAGGACTTGCCTAGAAACAACTGCCCATGTACTTGGAATGTATCTTTCAAGTTTACTCAGAGACTGCATGTTGGCACCTGCTCTTTGGGAGAAAAAGTGAACAAAGTTGACCTTGTAGGGTTAATTGATATATTATTTGTTGAAGAATATACACAGATAATGTATTTATGTCCTTGCAGACTCCCTATTCTCTTTGCATTGAAAGCAAATTTCCTAAATTATTGGCTACCCAGTTAAGGTTCAGTGATAATGGAAAAATGGCACCATCACTTCTGTCGAACAATATATAATTGGTTGTGCCTTTACTTATTTATATTCATGTTGAGGTGCATCCCGGATAAATAAAAATATTAATAAGAAACATTTGTTGGCTTATTTTTCATTAATGAGTGGCATGAAGGAGATACAATCATTAATGAGTGGCATGAAGAAGATACAAAATGACAGCTCAATGAAAATTAACTCTGATGAAAGAACAGAAGAAAGTCAAACAATTCCAAACAAATTGCCTTTAAAAAAACAAAAAATGTTTAATGCTAACCACAAAATAAAATATAGTTCCATTATAACCTTTTAAGCTCACCCGACTGCAAGTCATTGTGAGCTAGTGCCATCACTTGGCATCCGTCGTCTGTTGTCTGTCGTCCGTCGTCTGCTAACTTTTAAAGTTGACTTCTTCTTCACAGCCATTCAGCCAAATTCAAACATATATTGCACAAACCATCCCTGGAATATACCCTTTCTATTTTGTTTTAATGAAGCGCCTGCCTTCTTTGGTAATGAAGATTAAAGTTTGTTCAAGGGAAGTTGGTAGATCAATATTTGGGCTCTCTGTGGGCACATACCCATTTTGGGCTCTGCCCCAAATTTTTATTTCAAGAACCGATGGGGCGATTTGAACCAAATTTTGCATGCAGTATAAGTGGGTCCAGAGTACTTGATTGATGCCCAAAATTCTTTTTTTTGTATCCCCGTGGGTATCCCAGGGGCTAAATATAGAAAAAAATTCAAATGCTCATTTCTTATCAACCTACCTTACAATTGTTTACTACAGGCTTGCACTACAGTGGACGACCCTAACTCGGAAAATATACTCTCTATTTTGATCTTTCCCAAGGGATTTGGGAAAGAAAAGTGGTGCAAAAGCACCAAGAAAAAATAAGCCAAAACTGTGTCAAGTGCTAGCGGCACACACCCTCTCCAGTCGACTTCTGAGGCTGTCACTAGGGTTGTGACTCCTCTTTTGGAGCCGAGCTCGGTCTTTTCCACCAGTTTCAACAGCTCCAGTCGTATCTGCTGCTACTGCTGTTCCGTCTGCTACATCATCGGTCACCGTTTCAGCCGACCTCGGCTTATCCCTGCAGGGGTCTGCAGAAATGTATCTCTGGTAGTGTGGATGTGGGGTATCGGCCTCACTCTGGTCCCATGGCCAGTTTTGCGGGACCAATGCCTTTTGTGCAGCCTGGACCTTCTGTCCCTCAGAGGTCCGCTGCAACTCTCCTGAGTTCCCGCTCTGTGGATCCTCGGGGTATGTCATACCCCTATATGCATCTGCCTTCAGATGTTTTGACTGCCATCCGTCGCCCCGCGTCGGGTGTATTTGAGGATCGTGACCCTTCGCTGGTTAAAAGGGTCAGGAGTGAAGCCACTTTGCCGGTTCATTCCCACGTCAAACCGGCCAACACGGGCCGTGAGCTAGGGTGGCCATCTCCTTGCTCACGCAGGTTCTAAGAGCTTTCCCGTTCCTTCCTGCGACTCTACTAGTGGTTTCTGCGGCGCCGCCTCCCGGGATTGGAAGCAGGCTGCTTTCTGATCCCTCAGGTGTGCCTGCACCATGGGAGGCATCGGCCAGTTTGCCCATGATGGGCTATGTGTCTTCCGACTCAGAGGATGAGTCAGACATACCTGACGTCGAGAGCCAACAGTCTTCTGACTTGGGGGCAGCTCTTGACTTTGTGTTTGGGTTCCTTCCAGATCTCAAACTGTCAAACCAGCCAACAGTGTCAACCAGGCTGTGATCATCGGTCGCGCACATACAGCCTGTGGAGCAACCCGCTTCTGGGCACCTTCGACCGTGCCAGTCGGTACAGGTGGATGAAGCATTTACAGCTTTGGACTCTAAGCTGAGTTCCAAGGTTATGAAGACTTCGTTCTTCCCCAGGGTTGACACTTTTTTGCCTCCAGTGCATTATCATTCCAACGGTTCTGCCAATCCATCAGTCTGCCAGACTTTGACGGTCTTGGATCAGGACTCCACCTCCCTTGGGCTTTCCAAGCCCAAGTCGGCCATTATTCCTGTGGCGACTCTGGAGTCCCTGTTGGGCTTATCGAGACAGATGCTGGGCATGCTTTCTCTCTCAGATCACGTCGTCTCTGCTTTAGCTGCCTCCAGATAAGTTTGACGACGTACAGGCTTCTTCGAGTGTGCTGTCCAAGGCGCTCATGCATCTTACTCACACACATGCCTGTAACACAGCTAACTTGGAATTAGTTCACCAGGACGCTGTGTTGGACACAGGCCATTCCCTTCCTGAGGGGCAGCGCGCTGCACTTCGATCTGCTTCTTTGGCGGGTCTGCAACTGTTCCCGGTTCCGTGCCGACGGTTCAGGATGACGTACTACGTCATTCCAAAGATCAGCTGCTGCTTCGTCAGCTTGATCAGCCTTCTGTTGGAGGCAGGGGCCATCAAAGCCTAACAAGCACCCTTCTGCTTCCTCTGTGAAGCAAAGGGCTGATCCTCCTGCCGCCGCTTCTTCTTACAGGTAAGGGTAAGCGTCGGCAGACTAGAGGGAGGACTCAGGATTTTTCATATAGGAGGTGGTTTCTCCTCTTGCGGGCCTCACCAGGGCTCAAAATGAAGGTCCTCACCTCGATTCATCCCAGGTTGGAGGAAGGATATCAGAATTCGCAGACCATTGGGCCCCAATCACATCTGATCCTTGGTTGTTAGATGTTGTTCGGTCCGGAATGCGAATAACCTTCCGGAGGCACCCCACTCTGCCGAGAGTGCCTCTTCCAACACAAGTTCCTTCAGACATTTCATGTCGGGAGCTTTTGATCACAGAGATAGACAATCTCCTGTCAAAGGGGGCGATTGAGGTCGTCAAGAACATTTATTCAGTGGGATTTTATTCCCGCCTGTTCTTGGTGCCGAAGAAGGATGGCCGACTCCGACCGGTTATCGTTCTGAGTATCCTGAACCAGTCTATCATTTCTCCCAAGTTCAGCATGGAGACTTTCAGGTCGGTTCGCCACTCCGTTCACCAGTGAGATTTCGCTTCCATCATTGACATGCGAGACGCTTACTTTCACGTTCCGATTCATCGGACATCACAAAAGCATCTCAGGTTCGCTTTCTGGGGTGAGTTTACCAGTTCAAGGCCATGCCTTTCGGCCTCAACCTGGCTCCTTGTGCCTTCACCCGACTGATGTCGCATGTGATAGCCTTCCATTGCTCACAGTCCAGGGTGACTACTTCGGCATATCTAGACGATATTCTCCAGAGGCATTCCAATGCTGCCTCTCTGGAGTGAGATGTCGACACACTGTTGAGCCTGCTCACATCGCTAGGATTCAGTCAATGAGGAGAAGTCGGACCTGGTCCCTTCTCAGTCGTTTTGTCATCTGGGGATGGACTTCTGTACTCAGCTGAATACGGTGGCGGTTTCCCAGGCAAGAGCTGTGATTCTCTCAGCTTTTGCCCTGACTCTGTCCCAGTCCACGTCCGCGACAGCTCGGAGTATTCTCCGGCTGCTCGGTCTCTGCGGTTCGGTGACGGATCTCATTCCTCTAGGTCGGCTGCATGTCAGACCTCTCCAATACTTTCTGCTCAGTTGTTGTCGAATGTCGATCCTCTGGATCTGATGCTTCAGTTACCAGAGACTCTTCATCGTCACCTTCACCCCTGGACGGATGTTCAGTGGATTACGCAGGGGGTTCCGTTGGACTTACCCACAGCCGATCGCATTCTAACGGCAAATGCCAGCAATCTCAGATGGGGTTGCGACTTTGGATCCTCTAGGTCTTTCCCTTTGCGGGGCATGGGACCATGATCAAGCAGCTCTTCACATCAACCAGAAGGAGCTTCTTGCTCTTCTGAGTTTCCGGCAGTGGATCCCCCACCTTTCGAATCGCCAGGTCCTTCTGTTGTCCAACAATTCGATGGTGGTTGCTTACATTTGGAACCAGGGCGGCACGCACTCAGTTCCCATGTACGAATTGGCTCAGGATCTTCTACTGCTCGCTCAGGATGTCAACGCCGGAGTGGTGGTTCGTCACATTCCTGGTCATCAGAACGTCCTAGCCGACTCCATGTCCCGACCGGGCAGGGTCATTTCCACTGAGTGGATGCTCCACAGGGTGGTGTTCCAGTCGCTTTGCGATCTCTGGGGTCATCCCCACATCGACTTATTTGCGACTCGTTGGAACCATCAGGTGGACACTTTTGTGTCCCTGTGTCCAGATCCCCTGACTTTCACCGTGGATGCTCTATCACTCAATTGGAACGGTCTGGTCGGCTACATCTTCGCCGGTTCCGATTCTGCCTCAGATTCTAGCAAAGATATGAACCTGCAGTTGTCGAATCATTCTGATCGCTCCCTGTCACCTCAGTGAGTGTGGGTCAATCAACTCCGCTCTCTGTTGCCGGCGGTTCCGGCACGTCTCCCTCTATGTCATGACCTTCTTTGCCAAGGTCACCCGAGGAGGTTTCACGTCGACTCGACTTCATTGTGCCTTCACGCATATCTTTTGGCATGTCCTGTCTCAACCAAAGAGGTTTTTGAGACGAGCAGTGGAGTGCATTTCTTCTTCAAGGAGGCACTCCACTGGTTTAACTTATGTGGCTAAGTGGAAGGTCTTCTGTCGATGGTGTGCCGATCACTCTGTTGATTAATCCAATCCTTCTATTTCACAGATTGCGGAGTTTCTGGTATATCTGTTTGATTCTCGGGGTTTCCAGCCTGTTAACATCAAAAGATACAGGTCCATGCTTTTGGAGACCTTTTCGTATGTGGGACAGCGTCGTATCGGCACTAATCCATACCTCTCCAAGCTTGTCCTGCACTTTTCCTCGAAAAGGCCTAGGACTTTGCAGCTTTCCCCATGATGGGATCTTTCTTGGGTGCTGCTTTGCTCTGTGTGGGGTGGGGGGGGGGGAGAGGGGGTGGTGGGGGAGGGGGGGCACCATTCGAACCTTTATCCCAGGTGGATATGCGTTTTCTCACATACAAGATGGCTTTTCTGATGGCTTTTGCCTCAGGCAGACAGGTTAGTGAGCTTCACGCCCTCTCGGTTGATCCAGCCTTTTTCAGAAGCTCCCCCAATAGTGTTACGTTTACCACTGATTGCTCCTTTCTGGGCAAGAATCAGATACCAGAAACGACTCCACCTCCTATCTGTATCAGGGCTCTTCCTTCTGCTGAGGGTACTCGCCCTTTGCTCTGTCCGGTTCCGTCAATTCGCGTTTATCTCAATCGGATGCAGTTCTTATTCCTGGTCGACCGAAAATCTCTCCTCAATCCATTTTCTCGATGGATTTGTCTTGCTATTCACGCGGCTTACGCTCGTCTAGCAACTGACGATTGTTTTACCAATCGTTTTTCTGCCCGCGAGGTGCGTGCATTGTCTACCTCTTGGGCTTCTCTTAACTTCGTCAATATGTTGGATGTTATGCAGGTAGCCTACTGGAGAAATGCATCTACTTTCTCCGCCTTCTATCTGCGTCAGTTGCAGGAGCCATTAGGCTTCTTACAAGGTCAGTTCCTGCTCTGTTCTGTTACTGTCCTTTCTGTCTGTGCGTTGCACAGAACCATATGCCTCATCTCTCGTTGTCTTTTACTAATGATTCTGATGCTATGGTTTGATAGGCCTAGGGACCTCTTCTTCTGTCCACGGTTCCAGTACAATTGGGTTATGTGGGGGTTGGTTATGTGATTCCCTCCATCCTATTGTCTATTCACCCTTTAGTAAACAATTGTAAGGTAGGTTGATAAGAAATTTAAATTTTATAGTAAATTTCCTTTCTTATTATACCTACCACAATTGTTTACATGGAGGCCCTATCGTCGTCTTATTCGGGTAAGAATCCTTCCTCCCCAATGATCACATAACTCCATTGTTGGCGGATTCAAAAGAATGATTCATTAGTTAATGCCTGTGCACTGGATACCGGAAGCTGTGGATCTGTACTAGGAGAAGAGCATCCCCTGCTGGGTGTGTGCCGGTAGCACTCGACCCAGTTTTGGCTTATTTTTTCTTGCTGCTTTTACACCACTTTTCTTTCCCAAATCCCTCCACAAACAATTAGGGTAGGTATAATAAGAAAGGAAATATACTATAAAATTTAAATATTTCTCAAACTACCCAGAACAGAGAACTGTTATTTGGTATGAACCTTCCTTTTAACCAGTAGAATGGATTAAAAAAAAATGGCCATCGGTTGTGTCAGGGTGTTCTGCACTTGCGTTTGAGAAAATGCTGAGTTAGCATATTTGCAGAAATTGAAAAAAGAAATTTTCTTCAGAACCACTGATCAGAATCTTTTGATAATTGGTATACAGCATCCATAGGATGGTCAAATACAAGTGTGTTAAAATCGCCCCCCTCAGTTCATATTTGGGCTCAACAGAAGAGCCCAAATAATTAACTTAGGGCGCTATGGGGAATAAGCTTTAAAAATCTTCTTCAGATCAAACAGTCAGATTCTTTTGATACTTGGTGTACAACATATCTACAGAGGTCAGATTGAAGTTTGTCCAAATTGAGTCCCTGGGTTAATATTTGGGCTTCCTATGGGAGCTCGAATATTAATTTGGTTCAATATGGGGAATAATCTTTTAAAATCTTCTTCTTCAGATCCATCAGTCAGATTCTTTTGATATTTGGTATGCAGCATCTTTAGGGGGGTTAGATTCAAGTATGTTCAAATGGGATGCCTGGATGAATATTTGGGCCCTTTATTGGAGCCCAAATTTTAACTTAGTGCAATATGAGAAAATTTCTTCAAAAAAAACTTTTTCAGACCCGCTAGTGAGAATCCTTTCATATTTGGTATGTGACATCTCTAGAGGAGTAAGATTTGAATTTGTTCAAATCGAGTCCCTGGGTTAATATTTGGGCTTCCTATGCCAGGGTGCCCGATTATTAACTCGGTGCAATATGGGGGATATTCTTTAAAAATCTTCTTCAGATCCACTGGTCAGATTCTTTTGATATTTGGTATGCAGCATCTTTAGGGGGGTTAGATTCAAGTTTGTTCAAATGGGATCCCTGGATGAATATTTGGGCTCTTTATTGGAGCCCAAATTTTAACTTAGTGCAATATGAGAAAATTTCTTAAGAAATCTTTTTTTCAGACCTGCTAGTGAGAACCCTTTCATATTTGGTATGTGACATTTCTAGTGGTGTAAGATTTGAATTTGTTCAAATCAAGTCCCTGGGTTAATATTTAGGGTTCCTGTGGAAGCCTGAATATTAACTTTTTAGCTCATCTTGACAAAGTCAAGTTGAGCTAATCTCATTGCTCTCCATCCGTTGTCCGTCTGTCCATCCATCCATCATCTGCCATCCGTCGTCCGTCAACACCATGTTTTGGTCTTCTCCTCCAAAGCCACTGAGCCAATTCAAGTGAAAGTTTGTGTGAGTGATGGTACCAAAGGGGCATTGCATTTTATTCAACTCAACATGCCCAGCCCCATAGGGAGGGAGTGGGGGGAAAAGCTCCAAAATATTTTTAAAATCTTCTTCTCATGAACCAGTGTGTACAATGACTTGATATTTGCTATGGAGCTTCCTTTTGAGGTGTAGAATCAAATTTGTTCAAACGAAGTTCGTGAAGCAATATTTGGCTTTGTAATGGGAGGGGTAAGATTTTTTGCCCAGCCCAAAATTTCTATTTTCTGAACCGATGGTCCGGTTTAAACCAAATTTGGTATGTGGTATTATTGTGTCATAAGTACTTGACCCACGCCAAAAAAAATTCCCGCATCCTCATGGGAACCCTGGGAGTTAAAAATAGAAATATTTTCAAACGCCCATATTTCCCAAACCACACGGAACAGAGAGCTTTTATTTGGTATGATGTATCCTTAGGACCAGTAGAATTGAATGGTAAAAAAAATTGCCATCGGTTATGTTAGGGTGTTCGGTAATGGGCATCGAAAAAATGCTGAGTCAGCATATTTTCAAAAATTTAAAAAAATCTTTTCTCCATAACCAATCATCAGAATCTTTTTATATTCGGTATACAGCATTCATAGGGGGGTCAGATGCAATTTTGTTAAAATAAAGCCCATTGGTTCATATTTGGGCTCAATACAGGAGCCCAAATTTTTTACATAGGGTAATATGGGGAATATTCTTTAAAAATTTTCTTCTTCAGAACCACCAGTCAGAATCTTTTAATGTTTGATATACATTATTGTTATGAGGGTCAGATTCAAGATTGTTCAAACCAAGTCCCTAGGTTAATATTTGGGCTTCTTACGGAAGCCCAAATTTTAACTTTGTTCAGTATATGGGGATAATTTTAAAAAATCTTCTTCTTCAGATCCACCAGTCAGAATGCTTTCATATTTGGTATGCAACATCTCTAAGGGGGTCAGATTCAAGTTTGTTTAAATCAGATCCCTAGGTATATATTTGGACTTGCTATTGTAGCCCAAATTTTTACTTAGTGCGATACGAGGAAATTTCTTCAGAATTCTACTTCTTCAGATCCACTAGTCAGAATACTTTCATATTTGGTATACAACATCTCTAGGGGGGGTCAGATTCAAGTTTGTTCAAATCGGATCCATAGGTTAATATTTGGGCTCGCTATGGTAGCCCATATTTTAACTTAGTGCAATATGGAGAAATTTCTTTAAAATTTCTCTTCTTCAGATACAATAGTCAGAATGCGTTCATATTTGGTACACAGCATCTCTAGGGAAATCAGATTCAACTGTGTTCAAATCGAGAGCCTGGGTTAATATTTGGGCTCCCTATGGGAACTGGAATTGGCCATTTTGCTGAAGAATTAAAAATTTTGTTTTCAGTACCCTCTAGAGGTGTGTAACTAAGATTAATCCACATAGGTTGTATCAAGGGGCTTCATAGTGGAGCTCTACATTTTATATTATGATCAACTGAAGAAAAGGCATGATGCCCGGATTATTTTCGTCACTCCTGAGAGACTCCAGGATTGAGAGTGTAGCCTATGGATATGGATTGCTTAATATAGACTCATACTTGCACTCTGTTTACGTTGTGTTCTTTTCAAGATGAGCGCTTCAGGCCCCATGGCCTCTTGTTAGGGTTCCTGTAGGAGCCTGAATATTAACTTTGTGCAATATGGGGAATAATCTTTAAAAATCTATGAGTCATATTCTTTTGATATTTATATATATAGCATCTCTGGGGGGGGGGGGGGGGGGGGTGGGTAGATTCAAGTTTGTTTAATTGGGATCCCTGGATGGATATTTGGGCTCTTTATTGGAGCCCAAATTTTAACTTAGTGCAATATTAGAAAATTTCTTAAAAAATCTTCTTTTTCAGACCCACTAGTGAGAATCCTTTCATATTTAGTATCTGACATCTCTAGAGGTGTAAGGTTTATATTTGTTCAAATCGAGTTCCTGGGTTAATATTTGGGTTCCGCAAGGGAGCCCAAATATTTACTTAGTGCAATATGGGGAATTATCGTTTAAAATCATCTCCTTCAGATCCAGCAGTCAGAATCTTTTTATATTTGGTGTACAACACCTCTGGGAGTGTTAGATTGAAAGTTGTTCAAATCAGGTCCCTGGGTAAATATTTGGGCTTTTATTGAAGCCCAAAGTTTAACTTAGAACAATATGAGAAAATTTCTTGAAAATTCTTCTTCTTATCCACCAGTGAGAATCCTTTCATATTTGGTATGTAACATCTCGAGGGATGTCAAATTCAAGTTTGTTCAAATCGATTTGCTTGTTTTTTCTTTTGTTTTTTTTTTTATTTTGGGGGTAGGAGCTAGAGAGAACCACAGTAATTGAAAACAAAACAAAAATTTTAGCACAACTTTGGCGAAGCCATGGCCAGTCGTCCGTCTGTCCGTCAACAATTCAATACGGCTCGGGCTAGAGGCCGTATTTATGAACCGATCTTTACGGAACTTCATTCAAGTTGGTCGCTGGCGGCCATTTTGTACAGACTTAGGTGCAATCAAATTTTTACGCAGAACTTCCATATGAAAGTGCTGATATAAATAAGTTTTTGTATGAATGTTTAGTACCATGGGATACATCACATATAATACGGGTTTTTTTCTGGTCCGTAAATTATGCAAATTAGACTAACTTTGATGTATTTAGTGTTACTTTCAGCACTGTAAGTGCAAATGCCAATACGGCTCGGGCTAGAGGCCGTATTTATAAACCGATCTTTACGAAACTTCTTGGGTACCTTTGGTGTCACCGTGGGACGAGAACGAGTGTTTTTGGGTGCGGTCCGAAATTCAAGATGGCCGATGGCAGCCATTTTGTGCAAAATTAGGTGCAATCAGATTTTTGCACAGAACTTCCATATGAAAGCGCTGATTAGAAAAAAATTTTGTGTGAATGTTTAGTACTATTGGATACATCACATATAATACGGGTTTTTTTCTCGTGCAGAAATTATACAAATTAGATGAACTTTGATTTATTAAGTGCTACTTATACACTGTAAGTGCACATGTCAATACGGCTCGGGCTAGAGGCTGTGTATTTATCAACCGATCTTCACGAAACTTCTTGGGTACCTCTGTTATCACCTTGGGACGAGAACGAGTGTTTCTGAGTGCAGTCCAAAATTCAAGATGGCTGCCAGTGGGCATTTTTTACTGAAATTAGGTCCAATCAGTTTTTTGTACACAACTTCTATACGACTCAGGCTAGAGGCCGTATTTATGAACCGATCTTTACGAAACTTCTTGGGTACCTTTGTTATCACCGTGGGATGAGAACGAGAGTTTTTGGGTGTGGTCCAAAATTCAAGATGGCCACCAGCAGCCATTTTGTACCAAAATTAGTGCAATCAGTCTTTTGTACAGAACTTCTGTATGAAATTTCTGATTTGAATAAATTTTTGTATGAATGTTTAGTAAAATGGAATACAGCACATACAGTACAGGTTTTTTTCTCGTGAAGAATTTATGCAAATTAGATGATTTTTGATTTATTTAGTGCTACTTATACACTGTGAGTGCACATGTCAATACGGCTTGGGCTGGAGGCTGTATTTATCAACCGATCTTCACGAAACTTCTTGGGTACCTTTGTTATCACCTTGGGACGAGAACGAGTGTTTCTGAGTGTGGTCCAAAATTCAAGATGGCTGCCAGTGTCCATTTTGTACCGAAATTAGGTCCAATCAGTTTTTTGTCACAACTTCTATACAGCTCGTATTTATGAACTGATCTTCACGAAACTTCTTGGGTACCTTTGTTTTCACCTTGGGACAGGAATGAGTGTGTTTTTGGTGCCTTTGTTATCACTGTGCTATGAGAACAAATATTTTGGGGTTCAGTCAGACCCTCTCTGGGACTCAAAGATTTCTTTTCTAGTTTAGCATCGGACTGTCACCCACCTTTACAATACTTTACCTATCTATACATTTGTTACAGGCTACGGTCTGTATTTATGTACAGACCGTTACAATACTTTATATGTACCTTTGTTATCAGGTCATTACCTAGATGTTTGTCATTGCTGTGTCACATACTATACATGTACATGTCTTGACAAGTTGAGCTACAGTGTCATTGACACTTTCATTTAATATTTCACATAACAGAGCTTGCTAGGAAGCTTAGAAATGAATGGCCAAAAAAGTTGCCTTTGGTTGTGTCATAGCAAATCAAAAAAATTACTCTTGCTGCTGATCACTTACTGATACACTCATCTGTTTTGACAATTTGAGCCAGGTGAGCGTTTTAGGCTCACTTGAGCCTCTGAGTTTTTTGGGTTTTTTTGTTAAATAAAATTAAGTATATGAACACATGTGTATATTATTATATACTTGGAACACTTTTCAAAATTAATCACATCTTTATATTCATCTATTTAAACTTTCTCCTCTTGTGAGCCATGGGAAGTGGAAGTATTCTTATTTTCTGTGGTAAACAAATTCTGCTTCACTGTACATATAAAATAGGACTCGGAACTAATACTTGGGGTGGAAGTCCTCTAAAGTAAGCCGGATAGGTATAAACAATTGGCTAAACTTGACTTCATCCCTATGTTGCAATCAGGAGATAGCCAAAGATGCTGAAAGTGACTATAAACACCAATAAATAAATAAATTAATCTATTTGCACTGGGCTAAAGCATGGTGTAAACTTTGAGGGAAATATTTAATTATCTTTCAGAAAATCAGTTCACTGGATTTCACTCTGGCAAGAAATAAGATCAGATAACCAATGTCTTGGTTGAGTGTGCTCTGAAAAGGGCATCATAACTGTAAACAATTGCCTAAACTTTACTTCATGTTCTTCTGGAAGATTAACCTCTAGCACTCTGGTGATACAACAGAATTTTCTCCAATCACTCTGTTTTTCTATTATTTAACTATGAATTTAACCAGTTATATCTTGTTTACAAGGTATATTTGGTTAAATATCAAACTGCATTATGGGAAATATTTTCTACTGAAAACTTTGCCATTTTGACATGTAGTAGAGGGTTAAAAAAGGTAGCGTTTTCATCTTTTAAGATTTGTTCATAGTCCAGTCAATATACATCAAAAATGACTTAACTTGGAAAAAATTTGCGCAGAATTTGTTTTGATGTTTTCCCAACCAGCAAACCCTCCGTGATGACAGAAAATGCAAGTACTGAACTTTTGGTAAAACCACTCTGATAGCACTCAGCACACGTAAATTAAGCCCCTTAAGATTGGTGTAAGGGAAAGGCATATTGAAATTGTACCTCTAATTTTACATGAAAACCAAGGTTGTTGCATATCAAAATAACAAGGATGGATTGGGCAGTGCAAAAGATACATTGACCCTTATGTATAGTGCCTAATGCTGATGGAGGTCAAAAGGTGAAAGTATTCATTTGAAATGGCGAGAATTTGTAGGCCTTCTATGGACACAAAAAATGCACAAACGTGGAAAAAAGGTTGAAGAAAACATTATTTATGTTTTCAGATGCGAAACATTCTAGAACATGGCGAGAATATATGAATCAAAAGTGTATGCAAAATTATTTTATGAGACATTTGGGGATGGTACCCCACACCTGAAAACCATGCCAGATACTGGTTGAAGAAAGGGATTATTGAGGTTGCATTGTGAGGAACTAGCCCTTTTGTATATCATAGTGCCCAGAATGGATAGGCCTAGTACAGTGCATACCAATATATAATTTGGCCATTCCATGCAACATGATGGTATTAGAAGGTCAAAATGTCAAAACAAGTCGCTCAAAATGAAAAGTTATCAATATTATATACACATCTGCATCTCCCCTAGCATTGGACAGTGGTTCTAACATCTTCCACAAAATATTTGTGGAGTAACCAAAGTTTACTTGTTTCCACTATTAGCAAGACTTGTTTCCTTTTGTACACTTGGAAAGTTTGGAAAGTTCTTTGATTCCATGATGATTTCCACACAATGTGAACCAACTCTTTGAGAAGGATGTTTATTTTGTTGGTGCAGCACACTTCTAGCCATCAAAAACAAGTGGCTCCCAAATACTTGAATTTACAATGACCTGTCTCTTTCTCTTAAGTGGTAGAGTGCTGAATTATTTTTGGTTGTCAATATTTGCTCACTTGTCTTTTCCTTGTCACAATTTATGGGAGTTGTGTGCCTTGAAAGCAAAATGTAGCTGAGTAGAGGGGCATCACCATCACTCTTGTTTCAAAATACTGCCATTATCACCAAAATGGGAGGGAGTGCAGTGGCTCTGTAGTTGAACCCCATCTCCCAATACCATATCACAATATGTCTTACCTCTTACATACAGCCTGTTCAAAATTGTACACATCTGATGTCGGGAGCGTGGTGGCCCATTGGTTATGGCATTGGACTTCAAACCAAAAGGTCCACTGTTCTATCCCCATCAGGGGCAACTGCAGTGTGTCCTTAGGCAAGCCACTTAATGCTGAGTGCCTACGTGGGGGCACCGTGGCACTGTGTACTAAGGCGTATTGCACATCAGTGGAGCACTTGTCTTCAACCAGTGTAATCCTGCTTGTCTGGAATTAGTACGTTGGGGAGACTGACAGTTGTTGATTCTCTCCAGGTACTCTGGCACCCTCCTCCCATAAAGCTGTCCAAAACAAGGTGACCCTGGCTGTCAAAAGTATCATTAAACCCAAATAAATAAATAACCAAAATGGGCTTTTGACAACACTTTCTATCACAAATGGTGTTGTCGCTTAAAAGCAATAAGTATTTTGATTGGCTCTGATTTGGCTGTACTAATGTATTTTGTGCTAAATGACAATAGCAGTTGGAAAAAAACCCTGAAACATCCTGATAGATAAAATAAAATGCTACTTTATCAAGATATAAATTTTGTCAGCTTGTCTTGAAATGATGCAAAAGAGATGTGATGTAGAGATTGGTAATGCCCGTAAGCAAAAAGCCTATTTCATTTCTTTCTTTTATTTATATTTTTTTTTACCTTTAACTCTGAAGGTTTTTCAAATGAAGGTTTTCGAAATGAACGTATAACTCCAATAATTTAGATCCTTGAGTTAATATAGTTTTGCTTCTAGACAAGTTGGTTCAGGGCTTTTTTTGCCCACCTGACTTTCAGTCCATCGTCCGTCTTCTGTCGTCCGTGAACATGGTGTTTGCATCTTCCCCTCCCAAACCGTTGAACCAATTTAATTGATATTTGAGATAATAGTTTGTTATGACATCGCAATTTGATTTTGTTCTGATCAAGTTGCCTTGCCCCTCGATAGGGCCACGCCCAAAAAGTGTGCTTAAATCTTAAAAAATCTTCTTCTCATGAACCAGCAGCAGCAGAGACTTGATATTTGGTATGCAGCTTCCTTTTGAGGTGTAGACACAGATTTGTTCAAGAGAAGTTTGAGGAGCTATATTTGTCTTCGTTATGGGAGGGGCAAGAATTTTTGCCCCGCCCAAAATCTCTATTTTCCAAACCAAGAGGCATATTTGAACCAAATTTGATATGAGGGCTTATTGGGTCATAAGTTCTTAATTTATGCCCAAATATTTTTCCCCATCACCCCATGGGAACCGCAGGAGCTAAAAATAGAAAAAAATTAAAACGCCCATATCTCCAAAACTACACGGCACTGAGAATTCTTATTTGGTGTGAAGCTTCCTTAGGACCAACAGAATGGAATGGTAAAAAAAAAATTGTTATTTGTTTTATCATGGGGTACTTTTTGGGACTTTAAAAGTGCTGATTCAGCATTTTTAACACTTTGGGTAATGGGTTTAAGACTACTTTTCTCCCAAACCACTGCTCCAAAACCTTTCAAATTTCACATATAACATCTTTGGAAGATTGTTTCACACGTTTATTGAAATCTATGGGAGCCCAAATGTTTAAAGTAGTGCAGTATGAGGAATATTCTTTAAAAATCTTCTTCTTCAGATCTACCAATCAGAATCTTTTGATATTTGGTATGCAGCATGCTTAGTGGGGTGAGATTCAATTTTGTTCAAGCCAAGTCCCTGGGTTCATATTTGGGCTCACTGTGGGAGCCCGAATTATAACTTAGTTCAAAATGAGGAATTTTCTTTAAAAATCTTCTTCTTCAGATTCAGCTGTGGGAATGTTTTGATATTTTGTATGCAGCATCCTTAGAGGGGTGAGATTCAAGTTTGTTCAAGCCATGTCCCTAGGTTTATATTTGGGCTTACTGTGGGAGCTCGAATTGTAACTTAGTTCAGAATGAGGAATTTTCTTTAAAAATCTTCTTCTTCAGATCCAGCAGTCAGAATGTTTTGATATTTGGTATGCAGCATCCTTAGGGGGTGAGATTCAAGTTTGTTGGAGCCAAGTCCCTAGGTTCATGTTTGGGCTCCCTATGGGAGCCCGAATTATAACTTAGTTCAATATGAGAAATTTTTCTTTAAAAATCTTCTTCAGATTCAGCAGTCGGAATGTTTTGATATTTGGCATGCAGCATCCTTAGGGGGGTTGAGATTCAAGTTTGTTCAGAAGCAATCCTATTGAGATGGATTGCTTCATGTAGACTCATTCATTCTTGGACTGTGTTTATTTTGTGTTAGGTTCAAGACGAGGGCTTCAGGCCCTGTGGGGCCTCTTGTTTGTTTGATATTTTTGTAGGAAAATTATTCCTGATAAGGCCATTGAAAATGAAATGAATGAATAATGACCTTTTCATGAAAACAAAGTGAAAATGTTATCAAAAACTTTACCTCACAGGGTATGCAGATAAAAACATTCAAAAAGGTGCTTTTTGTTAAAACTACTGCTTTTGTATTCTCCTTCGCTAATACTATTATTTAAACTTTCTTAAAGGAGTACATCCCTGTGCTAAGTCGACCACAGGTTCTAAAGAATGCGAAGTTCTTCCAGTGGGGTAACATTTACTATGATAAGAAGGTGGTACTAATCTGAGCATTTCTATGTATTGTATTGCAACCCAAATCATTATGTGCAGTGTCTAGATCTTATCTGTGTATATGTGTAGATCAGTCATGTACTATACAATATTGCATAAAAATATAGTGCTAAATAGATGTAATTATATGTGTGCAACATGTCTGTAGGGTTATTTATTTTCAAACAAATGTGCTGTTTTCATAAATGATTCCATCTGTTCATAAGTGTGTAAGAAAATACAACCAGAAAGCCCTAATTTCCCCCCCCCCCCCCCCCCCCCGCAAAAAAAAAAACTACAGTCATGTCCTTGTTCATTGCCATATCGCTCCTTTTCTTCACACAATGGGAGCGCTGAATATTTTGCCCAATTTCCACCCCAAATTCTAACCAACCTAGATCTTTTCAGAGGGAAGCTATTTAATTGTTTTTTAACATAATTTAGGTTGTGAGCTAGGACAGGAAAGTGGAAGTTGAGAAACAAAACATCCATGTTCAAAGGGTTTTTGGTGTTAAGTCATGCCAACATGCACACTTGTACAAGGTGACACTTCCTTTTTGCCTTCATCTTTCTGATCCCTTATTTCCCTTAACACCCTTATTTCTTGCTTGCTTCCTCCACTCTAATCCACTCTAACCCCAATTTCCTTTTAGACTGCTTGATCTAGGGGAGTATTATAGGCTCACACCAGCGTCGGCTTTTGTTTCATTTCCTGAAAACTGTGAAGGTTTACACCTTTGCTGTTGATTAAATTATTTCATTTTCTTAAATTTTCCAACAAAAATTTGTCTTTTCTGGCTGAAAAATCTTATTTCTCATATTTTCGGGGTCTCAAAAATGTAAGTTGCAGTTTCTTTGCCTCTGCCAAGGGAAGAGAAGTAGAGAAAGGTAGCAATGTTATCCAATTATCAAATATTCAATAATGAGATGCAGCTTGTCTGCTGTAAAATGGCTGAGCTGTGGAATAAGATCCAACCGCTATTTCTTCTCAAGGTTTATTTATTTATCAACCAAAATTAAATTACACTCAACCTGTCATGCTTCCCAAAAGTGAAGATCATCTGTGTCATAGGTTACTCATTTTGTCAACAAAATTATGACATAAATTCATGTAATTTTCGTTTTCTGCAGTAGACCTGCATTTCATCTCTTTTACTTTTACATTGTTTTACTTTCAAAAAAGTGTTTTGAGGAAACTGAAATAAAAAAATTGATGATAATGAAACAACATTTATTATGAACTTTTTATTTTCCGATGGTAATTATTGTTCCAGTGACTGACATGTCCGATCAGAATGTGACCAATCAAATTTATGTTTGAAGGTATTTTTCCACTTCAGTTTGAGATTAGAAGAAAAAGCCCGAAAATTTTTGTTGTTCTGACCATCATAGACAAACAAACAATCCTTTAAAATGGGTATAAATGCACTTCTGAATGAAAACTGTTTGGGGTAGCTCTCTAGAGACAATAAAAGTGTTGTGATACCACACAGAACAATAGAAAATGCCCAGTATAAAAATACACTGTTAAAAGGCTGCACAAACAGGACATGTTGACAGACCTTTCATAGCCAGTCTATGTTTGCCAGTCAGTCACCCTTTATGAGTTAACTGGGTCCATAGATAACAAAAAAGAATATTATTTAAGCATTCTTTTCATCCATTTTGACCCATGGAGCGAAAGAAAAGAATCAATTGGATGTGATTCATGTATATTCACATTGCAAAACAACCAAGTTGGTCCCCGTTTTCAATCCATAATTTTGTTACGGTATCTGGACAACTCTTACCAAAGTTCTTGTTACAGAGTTACAGGCCTGTTTGGCATTCAAGACTTTACTATAAATCACTGGCCAGGTGATTTGTCTATTGTCAACAGGACCTTATGAGGATGGCATAGTCAGGGCACATGCTCGGAGATTACAAATGCCTGAAATAGGTCTTTAAGGATTAAGGTGTGTACAAAGCAAGTCACAAAATTACTGTAGATGTGATTTTCGTAAAAAATGCCACTGTTGAGCTCATAAGCAGTGGTATTTGTAGTGCTGTAGTAGAATGATACAAGAACAACCTATTTTGTATTTTCTTGACATCAACTCACTTGGTTCTGTCAGGAAATATCAATTAAGTCAAGTACCTAATACTGAACCAATACAGAGGTATACCACCTTAAAAATACCGAAACTGTTACCGAACTCAAAACTCCAATACTTCCCATCTCTACAAGAATGCCTTGACTGGTTCTGTTAATTAATGCAAGATTGTCTTTACTGATCAGTCTCATCTCTTATTGATGTATTGAGGATAGGTAGTGGAAGGTTATTCGATAATTGTTTGGATCCCATATTCAAGGTGGCTTCCATGGCAGCAACATTGATTTTCCTTGGCTGTCATCTTGAAATTTGTTTTCTGTCAGTTAACTAAAAAATGCCTTCACAAATCATTCTCATTTCTTTATGATGTGTTGAGTGTAAGTAGTTGAAGGTTCCTATCGATAATCGTCCTGATTTGATATTCGATATGGCTACCATTGCAGCTTCTAGATTTTTGTTTCTGTCAATTAACTCAAGAATGTCTTGACTGATCATTCTCAACTTTTGGTGATGTATTGAAGATGATAGTGAAAGGTTCCTTTTCATAATTGTCTGAAGTCCATATTCAGTATGGCTGTCACTTCAGCAATCTTTATTTTGGTTTCTGTCAGTTAACTCGAGAATGCATTGACTGATCACTCATCTCTTGGTGATTTTTTGAGGTAAGTAGTGAAGGGTTCCTTTCGATAATTGCATAAAAAGGCAATATTCAATTTGGCTGCTGTAGCTTGATTTTGCCACAGCAGCCATATTGATTCTGGTTTTAATTAACTCAAGAATTACTTTACTGGTCAGTCTCATCACTTGGTGATGTGTTGAGAGTGGATAGTGGAAGGCTCCTTTTGAAAATTGTCAAGATTAGATTTTCAGTATGGCTGTCACCGTAGCCATCTTGATTTTGGTTTCTGTCAGTTAACTCTAGAATGCCTTGACAAATCTGTCTCATCTGTGGATGGGTGGGTTGAGGTGGGTAGTGAAAGATTCCTTCAGATAATTGTTTTGTTTCAGCCATGCTGATTTTGGTTTTCAACAATTAATTCAAGAATTACTTTATGGATCAGGCTCATCTCTTGGTGATGTGTTGAGGACAGACATGTTAACTCTCCCGGAATGCCTGGGATTCTCCCGGAATTAGCTATCCCCTCCCGCCCTCCCGCCCGGGAGTCAATTTGGACCAAAAATCTCCCGGAAAGTCGACATACCAGACAAAAACTGAATCCACCAGCTTTTGTTTACAAATACAAAAGCATGTGCTCTACTCTCAATGGCAAGGTCATTAAGTTTGTGTGAAACGTCACCACTTACATAAGAACTGATGACCAATTCTCATTTCTGTCAATGGCCGTGTTGTGATTATTGCAACACGTTTGACAGGCGGATTAAATGAATTTGAGATGCAGGATAATTGCTGAAATTGATTATATATTAAAGGCACACCTTTGCTTGTATACAGGTAGCAGTCAAATCGAAAAATAAATTCCATACGTATAAAATCTTGTCCAATCGAAAAATGTGCAAAAATACGCTCAAATTTATTGTGCATTTTGGATTTCACTTTCAGATAATTATAGCCAATTTTGGAGACAAACGGCTCAAACATATGAGTTGCTGTAATTTTCAATATATTGGGAAAAATTTCCGATTCGCAATTTTATAAAGCAGGCTCTGAAAAAAATTATGTTTTTGGTGAAAAAAATCTCTAAAAAGTTGGTAACTTACGGCACTTGCACGTTTTTTCATTCGTAGTGATAAATGGACAACAAAATATCCCCGAGATGTTTCGTCCTGGGCTGGCTGTGGCATAATCTTCACGTTTCACTGAAAAATGATCACCCCATTCCAAATCCCCTTCGTAAATGACCAACTACTTCCAGTGAGTAACCGGTGTGGTTAGGTGGGGCGCTGGGCTTTGGAAGATCAAATTACCACAACCGGGCTCTGGGGTGTGCCTAAACACCACAGATCATCGCAGGTTACCGCAGGTCGCCGCAAGTACCCATAATTACCCAAATGGATCCAAAACTTTCAACACAGCACCATAACTGATATAGTGCTGAAAAGGTCGAAAATATCTCCAAACATTTTGTACATAAAACCATTGAAATATGGATGTCATTGGAACAAGCTCAGATATTGGCACATGACCACATCCATATTTCTGATTTCTGTTTTTCTCTATATTTCTATGGTTTGGCTTTTGAAAGGACAAATTGTTCAAATAAAACACATTAGGGTGGAATGTTTAATGTATGTGTGTGTGAGGGGGGGGGGGGGGGTAACATGGAAATTATTGATGTGCTGCCCATGTGCAAAAATCTTACTGACAAGCATCCGAGTCTCACTGGGAGCTCATCAAAATCTCACTGACAGTCACCTCCAGAGGTTAACAGGTCTGGGTCACTCACCACCAGTTAGTAGAACGTTGACGTATGTTCCTTTGATGTATTGTTGTTGGGCTGTTTCCTGTTATGTGTGTGTGTGGGGGGGGGGAAGGGGTATTTGGTATTAATTTATATTTAAAATTGATCGATCCACACATGGTTTCTATGTATGCGCAAAAAAAATCTCCCTGAAAATCATGTCATCTCCCTGAAAATTTTCTTCAATCTCCCTGAAAAAAATTTTGGGAGGTTAACATGTCTGGTTGAGGGTGGATAGTGAATGGTTCTTTTCAATAGCTGGCTTGTTGAATATTAGTACTCAATGAAGTGGGTCACACTGAAAATTCTGAAAGTGGATTGTGATCATTTTTCAGGTATGGTATATCATCTTGTTTTGTAGTAACGTAGATAGTTAGTTACCAATATATGGAATTTTAGGGGTGACAGTGAGGGGGATAGCAATATATAATATCCATGGTAATGCTGGAGGGGGCATATGTCACGCTTTGTAACTTGTTTAAGATATTTATTGTAAATATGCTGGGTTTAGTTTCAAGACAGTTTGATGGAAAGGAAATGATTTAGCTTACAAGATATATTACTTAGTAAACTCGGAATGTAAGTGAGGACAATTTTTTGGTCGAGTTGTGTTAACAACCGAGACCTAAGATTTGGCAAAGGTTGGTGTGCGTCCAGGCATCCGAGCGAGCTGGCATCAGGACATTCATCCGGGCATCCTTGCAGTGTTAGCGCAATAAATTGGAACAAATGTTGTCCAATTTGACTAATTCAGGTCTTTTTGCAATAATATATCAAGCGAGTTCGAAAACTGGCTCGACCTAATTTTTTGTTACAAAGTTATGGGCCTTAATTAGTCTAGTTTTACAAATTTTGAGCTCGTTAGCATCAGATTTTACAAATTTTGAGCTCAGCGCGATTACTTTTACGATTTTCAATAGAGAGAGCATGAAGAAAGTAACCATTACTCGATACCTGCATCTCCGATGCACACTTCCTGTTTATATTCTTCCAAGACTATTCAAGACTATTAACAGATTTATTTGTGGATATTATGCTCCATTTGAACCCTGCAGACATGTAACTCTTATTTAGTATTGTAGATGTACTAAGATGAATATGACATACCATACTTCAATGGCTTAGCACTTTACCCAATGTAATGTGAGTAAAGCACTTGTTATGTCCTTTATATAAGACTTGATCAGTGCGTAAACAAATTATATGAAACACCAGTGGCAAGATTAGAACAGCTTCAGCAGTTAACCCTTGGCACATGGATGTCGAAATATCAAAATTTCAATATGCAAATTTTCCCCACAAGGCAATTACAAGTTTTTAACAAATTCAATCTTGCTTGGCAGTGCACAGTGAGCTCTGTCAAACAAAAGAACTGAATTGGTTAAATTTTACTTGCATTATGGTAAAAAATTACTGTTTAAAATTTGGGTATTTTGACATCAGTGCGCAGAGGGTAAAAAGAAAATCTTGAGATAAAATTTGAATTGCAGAATTTATCTACTAATTTTGTTGCAAACAGTTGTTTTGAGAAACAAACATCTGAATTGGGTGAGGGGTTAATCTTATTGTCTTGTGTAAAAATACTGCATTATATTTTTTTTTAATTTCAGTAATTCAACTTACAACTCATCAGTGTTTTCTCCGAAACTACTGCAGTTCAATTGCTTATTAACTGGTAGAGAGCTAAATATTTTTGGTCATCAAAATTTGTTCACATCTCGTGGTCTTGTTACAAGATATGGGAGAGTACCTACAGGCACTCTCCCATAAATTGTAACAAACCAAATCAACTGACTAAATAATTTTACTTCCAAGATAATGTAAAGTATATTCACAGAGTATGGTGCCTTTGTGTTGTGATACCTGCACTTTCAAGTAAAGTCCAAATACGTGCTTGCAGCACTCCACCAGTTAAGAGCAAAATTCTTTTGGAGTTGATTTATTGGATAAATTCATAAATATGTTCTCAGTTGATATGGATATGCATATAATTTATTAAGTTGCTTAATACATATTATTTTTCTTTTGCTATTGGGACAATGAACAGTCAGTTTTAAGAAGAAAAAAAATTGTTTAGTTGATAGAACAAATAAATTCTATGTGCAAAACAACTTAATTATTTGTGCAAAAATACCCATCGGTTTCATAGATGATTTGTCTGAAATTTGAATTTTATGGGAAACAACCAAATGAGTGACTTTAGCTAGATGAATTTAAAATAGAATTAATAAGTATATCAACTAAACCATTTTTTTTTTCATTTTGTGGCATATTGTCCCTTTAATATTCACTCGACTGCAGTAAACTGTTGGCTTCAACTACAAAAGGCTAAATGCAGCAGGCTATATATGTGAAAGAAAAATGCCAGGTAAATTGTTTCTTGTAATTTATCTTCAACTACAAAAGGCTAAATGCAGCAGGCTATATATGTGAAAAAAATGCCAGGTAAATTGTTTCTTGTAATTTAGACAAAAACTTCTTTCTCCTCTTAGAAGATTAAATCATTGATCACACACCTATTAATATAAACACAGGATTTCCACTGTTCTGCCTGTACGATAAAAATAAAGCTGTATCGCACATGTGGTTCAATTTCGTTTCCAACGTAAATAGAACGTAAACAGAGAAGGAACCTATCAAAATAATTCACGTCATCATTGGTCAAATGCACCGGAGTCGAGATCACTTGGAAATACCCAGTTCCTCATTTAGATTTGTTTACCCGGGATATTTAACCCTTTACCCAACGTAATGGCCAAAAACGGCCAGCACTATTCTCAAAAATCGCCAATTAATTTTTATTATTTTTTCTTCATTTTTTGTCCCAAAAACATAGGTTATGACACCTCATTGGAACAAGCTCATCTGCTTTTCATGTTAGGTGAAGGGTTAAACAATCAGATTTATCCCCATGTGAACCCCGGGAAGTGAAGCAGTGCCTGTTCACTGCGGTCAACAGGCTCTGTTTTACTGGTAAAATAAGTCCGAGTCACCAATGCTCGGGAGGTGCAAACCCTCTCTAAAATGAGCAACCCAGGTCTTGAGTTGATACTCATGTTGTGGTCATGATTTGCCATTGTGCACAAATATGTGACCTTAAACACCAATAAATAAATAAATAATCAGATTTGAGGCCAAAATGTACAAAATAAAAATTACATTCTAACTGCTTGTTCCTCTGACAAATACTTTCCACAACTGGTTATATAATGATGGAGTGTGCTAAACTTATTAGCTATTTAAAAAGTTTTTTGTTGTCTTATTCTCTGCAGTTTAGTCAATATTTGAAGTTCAATCATTGTGACCATGACACTGATCAGCATCACTTGTTTTTGACCAATTGAATGCCGTAAAAATTAAAAAGCAAATTAGGGTTGGTACCCCACCAGTGATGTCTCATTGGCAATGAAGGAAACGCTGCCCAGTTGAAAAGTGCTTTTAGTTCAATTTTTGTGTAAACTGGTTGTTACATGGGAGGTGTGTGATAAATACATTATATATATTTCTCATTATTAAAAAAAAACTAACTTAAAATTTACATAAATGACTCTTTAGCCAGTACATTCGTTATTTTTGGGAAGTGAAGCAGTGCCTGTCCACTGCGGTAAACAGGCTCTGTTTTGCTGGTAAAAGAGGACCCAGTCACCAATGCTTGGGAGGTGCAAACCCTCTCTAAAATGGGCAACATGGCTTATGAACGCTCACCCCTGGTCTTGAGTTGATACTCATGTTGTGGTCAAGATTAGCCATTGTGCAAAAATATATGACCTTAAACACCAATAAATAATAAATAAATGAATAAGAAATGATTTTGAAGTTGGTGACACTATTGACACCAGATGATGATATTTTCAGTCACTCAAAAAATGTATTTTCTGAGCGAAACATTTTTCTCCCAGATTTTGGATTGGTCTTTAACCCTCAGCATACTGATGTCAAAACAGCGAAATTTCAAGCTGTTCATTTTTCCCATAATGCAAATAAGAAACTAACCATTTACATCTTATTTGACAAAGCTTGATGAGCTCTTGTCAAGTGAATGATATACTTGCTTTGGAGGAGAAAGCATTACTAGTAATGGATTAAACCTTAAGCTGGGAGTGCAGTGACTCATTGGGTAGCTCTTTGGTCATTAGATCAAAAGGTCGACGATTCATTCTTGACCCATGCCATCTGTATTTTCTATTTTTAGATGTAGTTAGTAGTTTAGAATAAAATTTAACCCTTTACCTAACAAATCGGTCATGTCTGCCAACGTAATTTACAAATTTAACAATTGAAAAAAAAAGTTTAAAAAAAATGTCCACAAAACTGTATCATGTGATCCCTCCTTGGAAGGAGCTCTTTCCATTGAGGGGTCATATGATATGGACTTGTGGACTTTTTTTTTTAAATGTGAAAAAATAATGATTAAATTAATAAATTTTGATATTCTGTGCATCGGCTAAAGGGTTAATAGACCTTTGTCTGAATCCAACAAACCAAAAATTGAAAAGAATTCAAATGCCTATGTTTACTGAACTGCAACAAACAGATATTTATTATTTGGTTTGAAACAAACATCCTTACGAGTATAAAGAATAAAAAATGCTATCGATTTCCCACATAGATTTCTAGATGGGGATGGATCCCTTTTAATATTATTGGTAATAAGAAAAACATAAAACTGTCTTCTTCTCGTGAACTCTGACTACAGTAATTTGATACTTAATATACAGCCTCCTATAATAATGGTATAGATTCAAGTTTGATGAAAGAAACTTTCTCCAGCATTATTTACGTTTCTACCGGGAGTGACAAACTTTATATTCATATTCCAATTGATATGTATTTGATTTATGCAAATATAATTTTCTACATGCTCAGTTGGAACCCCATGACTCAAAATAGAAAAGAATTTCAAATCTCGAAATGTTCTAACCTGCATGGGGGCTGATATTTGTTATTGGTATGGTACATCCTTATTCATTGCAGAATAAAAGTGGTTAGAAAATACTATCAGTTGGTTAATGGAACATGATATATGCACCACCTTTTTCACACTTCATGCAATAGAAAAAAACTCTGGCTCATATGCTCTCAGATTTACATAAAACATCTATGTCGTGATGAGTTAAAATTTTGTTCAAATCTAGCAACCTCCCCGTGGGAACACTGTGGTAAACAAGCTCTGATTTACTGGTAAAATAGGACCCATTCACCACCAATCCTTGGTGTTGAAGTCCTCTAAAATGGGCAACATTGGTATAAACAATTGATTAAGTTGGCTTTATCTCCATGTTTTGGTCATGATTATCCATTGTGCAGAAATATGTGACCTTAACCACCAATAAATAATCAAGCAACTTGGGTTTACTTTTGGGTTGATCATTCATACCCATTCTTAGATTATATGTGTGTGACTCTGGCCTGTTGCTTTCAGTGTAGATACTTTAGTATTAGATACTTTAGTATTAGAGGAGAGGTATCCATGCTGAATCGGGGAGCGCGGTGGCTCAGTAGGTAGAGGTGCAGGCTGCAAGCCGAGAGGTCCTCGGTTCGAATCCCACCTGCGGCAACCGCGTTGTGTCCTTGGGCAAGACACTTCATCTCCATTGCCCGCGTGGGGGCACGGTGGCGTTGTGTACTAAGGCGTACTGCACGTCGATAGTACGCATGTCTTCAACCAATCTAACCCTGTGCTGCAGTGCAGAGTTACGATGTTGGGGAGCTGGCAGCTGCTCGCCGCTGCTCGGTGGTTCTCCCAGGTACTCCGGCATCCTCCACCCGTAAAACTGTCGCGGTCCTGATTAGCCATCGTGCAGAAATATGTGACCTTAAACACCAATAAATAAATAAATAATCCATACTGAATCATTCACTTGAATGTTTGATATGGCACACACACAGTTGTCCCTAAAAATAAACATTAATTATAATGTTATTATCCCTCGCAGGGACGTGATATAGCAAAGTGCTCTCAGTCCATCCATCCATCCTGCCATCTGACCAAATTTTGTTTAAACAATAACTTAAACAATAGATATTGGATTTAAATTAATTTTGGTCTGCTGCTTTATAGTAACAATGTCTTAAACAAGGTTGATAACCACCATTATTCAATAAAAATTAAGGAAGTTATTGCCCTTTGTTGAATTTTGCCCCAAATTTCATTGTTTATGCAATAACTTGAAAAGTTTACCTCAAATTCCAATGAAATTGATAGTCTGCTTTGTATTAATATTGTTATGGACAAATTCAAAAACCATAATAATTTCTCAAATATTGAGAGAGTTATTGCTCTTTATTTGTTGAATTTTGCTTAAAATTTCATGGTTTATACAATAACTTGAAAAGTAAACATCCAATTTTAATAAATTTTGATATCCTGATATTTTGATATGTTGCGCGAACACCACGGTGATTTGTTAAACATTGAGAGAGTTACTACTCTTAGTGTAATCTATTTCACTTGAATTTATGCAGTGCTGTCCATTTGAGGAGCGCTATCGCACTTCTTCGCGTTTCTAAATTGGAATCAAGAAGCTCCCTTTTTCATGCTTCTCTAATTTTCAAGAAAATAGAGATTAAATTTCCGAAAAAAGATTCGAGATTCCATAACACGGATTAAAACACGCAAGTTAGTTGTGAATGGTATACCTGCAAACTGTTGTGTCATTTTAATTAATGTTGACAGTGGGAGAACATCAACATAAGTTCATGCTTTTCAACATGTTCTTGTTTTGGGTAAATGTTGCAGTAATCAGATTGGTCAGAAAACAAAATGTCACATAATGATAGTTACTACTGAATGAAGTTTTACAACTCGCATTATGTAGTGCACATAATAACCAAACAAATCACACCATTTGGTCATGTGATTCATTTAATATTCAATGAGGCTATTGTTTATAGTTTGTCTAGCTTTTCATTGGGAGTTGATTAAGTTATGCAGGTCATGGAACAATTGCGTCATCAGAGTACACATCTTCAGTCCATGTTTTCTGCTTTCAAAGTTTTTTAGCATAAAAAAGTGCAGAAATTTCTTATTAGACCACAATATGCAAGGTAATTTTCGGGGAAAGTTCGATTTGGTTTATTTCTATTAGATAAATACTTTTCCTTAATGACAATTCACACCTTTGAACACCACTGCCACATACAATTTCATCAATTACCATTATGCTATCTTTTATTAGAACACTCAACAGATTGAACCCAGCGAACCTTCGTGCCGAAACCTTTCTTATTCTGGGAACAAGTTAGTTAGCTTTCTAAAGTGAAAGAATGCATGCTCTGCATTGGACTGGTTTGGGGTTCCAGTGTTTTAAATGGCCCCAGGAAAGCTTAAGGGGACAAATCTCATGATTCTTGCATTTTTTTCTTCTCTGAATCGGAGTAAAAGCTATCATAATTAAACATTTCCAACACCACTATTCCAATTGCCGAGGGAGACTCAATTTTCATTAGCATATTTTCTGCCTTAGGCATAGTATAAAGTCATGAATCAGAATGTTGATGAATTTCTTCTAGACTCTACAGCAGAGTAAATGTATTATAATTAGAAAGCTTATGAAAAATATTTTCACTCTTCTTGAAAAATTAAGAAGAGTGAGTGCAATCACTCTTCTTGCGATTTTTAGAAGTATTATTTTCAGCTCTCCTCATATTTTCATATCAACAGAACTGTTTGTGCAATAACTTTATAAGTAAACAGCTGATTTTAATAGATATTGATATCCTGTTTTGTGTTTATAATGTCTTGGTCAAGTTAAAAATTACGATGACTTTTTGCAAATTGAGGGAGTTATTGCCCTCTCTTGGTTTGATTGTACCTGAAATTTTTAATGTTTACATGATTTGTTGGAAAGTAAAGGTCAGATTTTAGTAACTGTCCATATGCTGCTTTTTATTAACATTGTCTTGAATTAGGTGGAAAATCACAGTGTTTTGTCAAAAAAGAGAGAGTGCCTATTGTGTATTCTGTTTTACTCTAAGTGAAATATAGTCATCAGATTTCAATAACTTGTGGCTGCTGATTATTTGTTTTATTGGGAATTGTAATGATTATGTGATAACTTAAACGGTGATTATCAGATTTCAATAATGATTTTGTTCATTAAACTATTGGATTTGTAACCAATTTGTAGGCATAATTTGCGGAATTTTAGGCGATAGGTTGGATGCGAAATATATTGGGAATGAAAACAATTTAAGTTAGGAACCAAGAATCATTCTAAAATATGCACAATTTACATGTTGGTCGGTATGGTACACAACAAAAAGTGGTTCAGCAGATTCCCTGTGGCCTGTATGGAAGGTTCTCAATGGTTCTATGCTAAACGTTTCGTTGTTTTGGGTATATAGATAGGTTGTTATTATATAGAATGGTTAACCGAGACGAGTACATGTTTCTATTAGCACATGCTTCGAATCATGATATCAAAAGAATAATATATCCATATACCCAAAACAACGAAACGTTTAGCACAGAACCACAGTTCTTTTCTGATCATCACAAAATTTTATGTGCATGTTCAGGTGCACACGTAGAATAGAACATCATATTATGGTCATGATCAGCTGCCTGCAATGATCTCTACAGCAACCATCTAGGATTTCTTAGCATGGGCAACAGGTCACATTTGTGCATCAGTTTTCCTGTAATTTGGCTAGTTGATTTAGTATGATGAGAATCTCTGATTTTGGTAACAGTTGGCCACCAGCTATCTTGATTTCCAAAACCCATAATGCTCATCACACAGCTATCTTGATTTCTGGAACCTGCATTTCTTTTCTGATCATTACCAAACTCCAGTGTCATTAAGACTTTCATTTCTAGATGAGTTGCACTTCAGTTTGCTGGGAGTTAAACAACTTCCATTCAGCCTTTTGTATCTGATGTTTTTACCTGGGATGGGAATTTAGGAATGGTTCCTTCCATCTATCCCTTTATCCTTCAATTCATCCTGTCTGTCCATCCTTCCCCATTTTTTGTCATCACATTTGAAAGAAAATTGTTTAAAATATTTTTCTCAAATTTAATATATAGCATTTTTGTGATAATACTGTGAATGGGATTGTGAACCAGCTGTCTACAAGTATTTTGTCAAGTGTTATTACTCATGTTGTACTTTGGTGGTGGGAGATTGGCTATTCCATGACATGGTAATAGTTTTTTATAGTTATCATTACATCTGTTTACCATCTGCATAGTGATGTCAAAATATCCAAATTTCAACATGCACATTTTCCTTACAATGCAGTTGGGAATTTAACCTTTTACATAACACAGTATTTTTAAAAAATAAATTAAATTTCACAGTTATTGAAAACAAATTTCACAATTTTTCAATAAAACCATACAAATATGGATAACATTAGAACCAGCTCGATGAGCTGGTTCTGATGATATCCATATTTGTATGATTTTGTTGAAAAACTTCCGAAATATTTTAGGTTGTGGTATGTTTATTCTGGTCAATTTTCTGGCCATTTTTGGCCGCTATGTTAGGAAAAGGGTTAACCAATTCAGTTGTTGTTTGATGCAGCTCATTGACCTCTGTCAAACAAGAATGACCTGATGACCTGATGAAATTTCTATTTGCAGTATGGGAATAATATGCTATTTGAAATTAGGGTATTCTGTCATTAGTGTGCAGAGAGTGAGGAAGTATTGGAAGCCAAATCATCTGAAGTTGGCTACATAAGTATGAAGGATTGGCTGAGCTTTACTTTATTCTTGTACTGCATTCCTAGTATAGATATAGATGCATATAGATGCTCATAGAGGCCTCAAACATCAATAAATCAAAAGAACTCACTTTCTGCTTTATTGCAGTTATCACAGTGTAACATCAAACCTTGTGATCTTTGACATCCACGTCGAGCCCTTTAGTTATGTGTTTTGAAAAATTGTTTTCCATATCAGTTTTATCAGACACAGTTTTTTCTCAAGAGATTTTGTTTGTTCAAAAGAAATAAAATTTTGCTGAACACTTTGATGTATCTGTTTGATTATCTTTGTACATGTGTTACTTAGTTCTATAACAATTAATCTTTGTTATGTTCAGCACTGTTGGTCATTCCAAAGTAATTCCTTCATAGTAGCACACAGGGCTGAAACAAATTAATAGCAAATTCAATGTGAACATAAATGAGACAAATAAGCTTTGAAGATTGTTACAAAAAAGTGAGTATAGACTTTTTCATGATTAATTTTAGGCTTTTGAAATTTGCTTTTGACTTGCACCGCATGTTTTATTTATTGTATTTGCATGCAGTTATTATCATGATCTTTGAAAACTATTGTAATCTTTATAATCCTGATGTGATCTTTTAGCTTTTTTTCCAGTTGTTTTCATTATAATCCATTAAGGGGCTTCATTCTCACTTTGCAGACCCTCAAATTTAGCCAGATTCTGTTGAAACTATAAAACCTTTGACATAATACAAATTGCCGATAACACTTGCAATATTCTCCCCAAACAGTTTTGTCTTTTACTTTCAAAACAGGAGCTCATATGACCCTCAACCTTTTAACCAACATTAATAGTAGATGTCTCTTGAGCAATAAAAACATTTCATTTTTTCCTCACAAACATAGCTTGTAACCCCACATTGGAGTGGGATGAAAGAAATCATTCCACTGAGGAATTCTGATTTATGTTTACAAGGCAAAAATTTTAAAAATAATGAATTTTGGTGATTTTTGGTGACTTGTGCTACCAGTTGGGTCTGTTAGATTGAGTTAAGGGCTTATAAGAATGAAACTGACAAGCTCATCACCAAAGCTTGACCATCTCATTTCAATAAGAGGCTATGTGCTATGTTCTAGAAACAAAAAATTAAAATCTCAATGGCTGAGGTCTCACAAAGTAAATCCATCTGTTTCTCAGGTCATTTTCTTTTATAAATGCAAGTGTGTAGGTATTTTTTTTATTGGGTTTTTAGCTCACCTGACTGAAAGTCAGGGTAGGCTATAGCGATCCATCTCCCACCATCATCGGTTTCCATTACCATGGTGCTCTTAAAAACTGCTAAACTGATTCCAGAGAAATTTGAGGTGATTGTTTGTCCCGACATCACGTTTTGATTTTGTTGAAATCAACTTGCCCCACCCCATAGGGAGAGGGTAAGGTAAAGGGATCCAGATTTTTTAAAAATCTCATTAACCAGTTGGTACAATTACTTGATACTGAGCTTTCTTATGAGGTGAGAATAAAGTTTGTTCAAGCAAAGTTTGTAAGGCAGTAGTTGCCGTTGCTATGAGAGGGGCAAATTTGTATTTTCTGAGCCGATGAGCTGATTTGAATGAAATTTGGAATGTGGTATTATTGAGTCATGAGTACCTCATGCAACAAAATAAAAATTTCCCTGCATCCCCATGGGAACCCCAGGTGCTAAAAATATAAGTAGTTTCAAATGCTCATATTTCATAAAATGAATGCAACAGGAAACTGTTATTTTGGGGGGGGGGGGGGGGGGGTGGGGGGTGGGGGTGATTGAAAAAATGTGGAGTCAGCATATTTTAAAACATTATAAAAATCATCTCCAGAACTACCAATCAGAATAATCTTTTGATATCTGGAATACTGCATCCAGGGGGAGGGGTGGGGGGGGGGGGGGGGGGGGATCAGATACAAGTTTAATTCAAATTAAGCCCTTCGGTTCAGATTTGGGCTCCATACAGCCACACAAATTTTAATTTTGTGCAATATGGGAAATAGTCTTTTAAAATCTTCTCTAGAGCCACCAGTCAAAATCTTTTGATATTTGGGATACAACATGCTTAGGTAGATCAGATTCAAATTTGTTCAAAGCAAGATCCTGTATTGATATTTGGGCCCAATGATGGGAGCCTGAATTTCAACTAAGTGCAGTATGGGGAATATGCTTTAAAAATCTTTTTCTCCAGAACCAAATCTTTTGATTTATGGTATACAGTATACTTTGGGGAGTCAGATTCATGTTTATTCAAATCAAGTCCCCTGATTAATATTTGGGCTGCTTATGGGAGCCTGAATTTTAACTTGGTATAATATAAATAATAATCTTTAAAAATCTTCTTCAGATCCTCCAGTCAGAATCTTTTGATATTTGGTATGCTGCATCCTTAGAGAGGTCAGATTCAAATTTGGTCAAATCCAGTCCTTGGGTTTATATTTGGGCTTCCTATTTATGCTTTACTGGAAATCTGAGCATTATTTGTGCGGTATCATCTCAGTACCAATAAAAATCATCTTTCTTGGACAACAGGTTTAACTGGTAGAGTGCTAGAAGCCACTTTAGTGGCTTTACACAGTGCTTTATCTTGTCATTTGTGCAGCAGGTGACAAAGAAATGTTCATATAAAACTGTATTGTTACAATTTATTGCATAGTGCCAACAGGCACCCCAATAAATAGCAATAAAACAATTACTGATGAACAAAACTAAGGCTCCTCTTGCTGGGAGTATGGTATAAATTGCCAAAGATTCTAATTAAATCCTTCTTGAAACAACTAAGTCACATGTTTGCCCCAGGTCCCATGTGACCTTTTGTTTGTATTTTTCATCAAATCAAGTCATGACTGCTTTACAGCAGCCTTGACTTGATCGTATATAAATTATTCAAGAAATTACTAAGCAGGTTAAATGTTAATCTTTTTCTTATTGAGAGGTTTTATTTATGTTTCAAGTCCAAAATTTTTATTCTTACCTCATGCATAATTTGATAACTTGGAAGAAGGCATTGAGGTAAACAATTACCTGCACTTTACTTGCTACTTGTGTTGCAGTTATGATATAGCCAAAGGTACTGAAAATGACTTTTTAATTAACAAACTGAATAGGAGTAACATCTGGTGGTTTTATTGTTTTATCAGAATCCTATTCAGGGTTTTTATTGTTTGTTGGAAATCATACTTGGGTTTTATTGTTCATGGAAATAATATCCTGGGATTTTATTGTTTATAGGAATAACATCCTTGGGTTTTATTGTTTATGGGAATAACATCCAGAGTTTTTATTGTTTATGGGAATAACATCCAGGGATTTTATTGTTTATGAGAATGACATCCTGGACATTTATTGTTTATAAGAAAACATCCAGGGATTTGATTGTTTATGGGAATGTTATCCAGCAGTTTTATTGTTTTTGGGACATCCATGGATTTTATTGTTTATGGGAATAACATCCAGGGGGTATTCTTGTTTATGGGGGAAAACATCCTGGGATTTTATTGCTTCTGATAATTGTTTGAAAGACTATATGATTTCTTTGCCAAATAACATTCCCATGTGGGAACCTCAGGAAGTGAGGCAGTACTTGTTTACTGTAGTAAACAAACTCTGTTTTACTGGTAAAATAAAATGGGCAACATGGGTATAAACGATTGACTAAACTTTACTTTATATCCATGTTGTGGTCATAATTAGCCATCGTGCAGAAATAAGTGACCTTGAACACCAGTAATCAAATAAATAAATTAGCAATGTAACAGCATATGATCAACTGAATGAAAAAAGTTCTAGGAGTGATTTCTGAATATTGTGTGTTGATCAGATTGGCCATGGTACAATACCAGAGAACTCTTTATCAAACAACAAGTGACGACACATGCAAAAAAAAAAATAAATAACAAAATATCTTCATTATGTATGTCAAAAATATATATAGCTTATAAACATGCTTCATAAGCTTGTTCTGTTCCAGTGAGTGATCATAACCTATGCTTTGGAGGCAAAAATGAAAGAATAAAATTTGCATGTGAATTTTTGTTAATGGCACTGACAGGATATGGCTGTTATATTCCTCAACAGGTTAAACAGTATATTTGCAAAATATTTGAAGAGTATTCTAAAAAAATAATCATACAAAGAAAACTCCTTCCAACAGTTTAAAACAACATTTCAACAAAAAACTGTTCCTATTCTAGAATAGATGATGTCTGACATATGGGGACAGGTGTCCCATTCCCCCCCCCCCCAGTAAAACTTCATGTGGGGGGGGGGGGAGGGGGGGACTAGATTTTAAAGTATTTTTGCCCCCTGGGGGGAAAATACCCTATTTTTTTTTTCCCCCACCCTGATTTTTTTGCCCTCCGTCTGAATTTTTTTTTTTCTTCATTTTTTTGTCATACTCTTTGCTGATATGGCGAGAAAAACAAAAGATTTCTGTTTTTTTTTCCAATTTTGACAATGGTCATAGAGGGTAAATACAGAACAGATAGTTAGGCTTTCCCAAACCCAGTTTGGGAAAGACTCTTGTTATTCTTCTTTTTCAAAATTTTTCTTCTCTATTTTTTTTTAGGCTTTCCCAAACCCAGTTTGGGAAAGACTATTGTTATTCTTCTTTTTCAAAACTTTTCTTCTCTATTTTTTTTTTTTTATTTTTATTTTTATTTATTTTTTTTTTTTTTTTAGGCTTTCCCAAATCCAGTTTGGGAAAGACTATTGTTATTCTTCTTTTTCAAAATTTTTCTTCTCTATTTTTTTTAGGCTTTCCCTAACCCAGTTTGGGAAAGACTATTGTTATTCTTCTTTTTCAAAATTTTTCTTCTCTATTTTTTTTTTTTTTTTTTTATTTTTATTTTTTCTTTTTTTTTTTTCTTTTTAGGCTTTCCCAAACCCAGTTTGGGAAAGACTATTGTTATTCTTCTTTTTCAAAATTTTTCTTCTCTATTTTTTTTAGGCTTTCCCAAACCCAGTTTGGGAAAGACTTATTGTTATTCTTCTTTTTCAAAATTTTTCTTATCTGTTTTTTTTCATTTTTTTATTTTTTTTTTTTATTTATTTTTTTTCCTCACTGAATTTTGTCTGTTGAACTGCTCGAGAACAAGCTGTACGATTTTGACCAAATTTGGCACACTTATGTAATGTCATAAAATCTAGTGAAATGCGGTATCGTCATATCTGTGAAAACGCGTGTTTTCAAAATATTCTGCCAAAACCTTCAAAATTTCACCATTTTTCAAATGTCTCAAAATTGTTTACAGTTGTTTAGCTCAAATTTTCCACACATTTAGAGCATAATATGATATACCACAATCACCACTCAGATCTTTCAACTTTAACCCCCCACTGGCCAAAAATGACATGAATATAGAATTTTTCTTCAAAATTGACCAACTTCAAGGGCAAATTTCTCTAATAACAAGGTTGTTGTAACAATTATTTTGGTTTGGATAGATGCAACAATGATTGCGGAAGAAAGTTACTGTTTACTTTTTAATCTCAGATTTAATCCCCAAGCACAATGAGGGTGAGAATAAGAGTACCATTTGAAAATGCCAAAATTAGCCAACTTTGTTTGCTTTTTCCATCATTTTGGAAAGGGGTTAATTTCAAACACTTTTCGTGTACGTATTCACAATTGACTACCGAGCATATTTGCTGTTGTAAGTTTAGTTGTAAAGTTTAACCCTATCCCATTCTAGTTGCATAAAAGTAGGTACCGTCCAAAAAAACTCATATTTTTACAGAATTTGGTAAGTTTAGGTGACGATTTACTCTATTTTTAATTGCTTGAGCTCTGATTGTTTTCTATAGCTGCTTGCAGCAGTCAAAGTATGACAAATTTTGTTCTATATGTTATTTTTAAAAGTTTAACCCTTGGCAGATTTGAGATTTCCCATAAGGGTACTGTCGGAATATTTGTTATTTTCGCCAAATTCAAGAGCAATTTTTTCTAATTACAAGGTAGTTGTAATAATTATTTTGGTATGGTTAGATGCAACAATGATTGTGGAAGAAAGTTACTGTTTACTTCTTAATCTAAGATTTAACCCTCTAGCACAATGAGGCCGAGAATAAGAGTAGCGTTTGAAAATGCCAAAATTAGCCATTTTTGGTTGCCTTTTCTATCATTTTGGAAAGGGTTAATTTCAAACACTTTTCATGTACGTCTTCACAATTGACTATCGAGCATATTTGCTGTTGTTAGTTTGGTTGTAAAGTTTAACCCTATCCCATTCTGGTTGCATAAAAGTAGATACTGTCCAAACAAATTCCTATTTTTTCAGAATTTGGTAAATTTAGGTGGCGATTTACTCCATTTTTAATTGCTTGAGATCTGAATGTTTTCTATAGCTGCTTGCAGCAGTCAAAGTATGACAAATTTTGTTCTATATGTTGTTATTAAAAGTTTAACCCCTGGCAGAGTTGAGACTTCCCATAAGGGTACTGTCAGAATAATTGTTATTTTCGCCAACGTTTACATGCACTTTCTCAGCACTGGAGCCTTATTGTCTCAAAACCTTTTCCATGAGAGGATTGGGCCTTCATCCAAGAACAATTTTGCTGTTATATATTTTATTCAAAGTTTTAACCTTCACCCAGTTTTCGGGCCTTGAATTTCAGTGCCCTAAAATTCTTCATAAAATTGGCTAATTTGGGGCTCGCTTTTCTTCCATTTTCAAAAGGAATATCGAAAAATGATTTACATGTTCATATTTACAATTGCCTACCGAGCATATTTGCTGTTGTAAGTTTGGTTGTAAAGTTTAACCCTATGCTCATTCTGTTTGCATAAAGATAGGTGCAGTCCAAAAAAACTCTCGTTTTCAGAATTTGGTAAGTTTAAGTGACGATTTACACCATTCCTAATTATACCCCACGCAACGAAGTTGCAGGGGTATAATGTTTTTGCCTGGTCCATCCGTCAGTCAGTCCTACTTGTTTTCCGGACTTTTTTTCTACACGCTTCCAGATATTGAGCTGATTTTTGGTATGTGAGTCTAACATGGTGGCCTACAGATCAAGTTTGCATTTTTTTCCGCTCCACTGATTTTTACCGAAATTACGGCCCTTGGACTCTGAAAAGTTCATCAAAATTACAGTTTTCCGGACTTTTTTTCTACACGCTTCCAGATATTGAGCTGATTTTTGGTATGTTTGTCTCACATGGTGGCCTACAAATCAAGTTTGCATTTTGTTCGGCTCCACTGATTTTTACCGAAATTACGGCCCATGAACTTTGAAAAGTTCATCAAAATTAGTTTTCTGGACTTTTTTTCTACACGCTTCCAGATATTGAGCTGTTTTTGGGTATGTTAGTCTAACATGGTGGCCTGCAGATCAAGTTTGCATTTTGTTCCGCTCCACTGATTTTTACCGAAATTACGGCCCTTGAACTTTGAAAAGTTCATCAAAATTACAGTTTTCCAGACTTTTTTCCTACACGCTTCCAGATATTGAGCTGATTTTTGGTATGTTAGTCCAGCATGGTGGCCTACAGAACAAGTTTGCGTTTTGTTCCGCTCCACTGATTTTTACCGAAATTACGACCCTTGGACTCTGAAAAATGCATTAAAATTACAGTTTTCCAGACTTTTTTTCTACACGCTTCCAGATATTGAGCTGATGTTTGGTATGTTAGTCTGACATGGTGGCCTACAGATCAAGTTTGTATTTTGTTATGCTCCACTGATTTTTACCGAAATTATGGCCCTTGAACTTTGAATAGTTCATCAAAATTACAATTTTCCAGACTTTTTTCCTACACGCTTCCAGATATTGGGCTGATTTTTGATATGTTAGTCTAACATGGTGGCCTACAGAACAAGTTTGGGTTTTGTTCCGCTCCACTGATTTTTACCAAAATTACGGCCTCATAGACTTTGAAAAGTTCATCAAAATTACAGTTTTCCTGGCTTTTTCTCTGCTTGAATTCTTTCAATACCGTTGAAACTACAAAACACTGTTTTCTGCAGTATTCCTAGAATCTATGTTTATTTTTAAAAAATGATTAGAGCTTGAAATATCGGGGCGCGTGGGGTATGTGAGCGTGCTCACTAAGGTTCTATATTTGATTGAGTGCTGAACGTTTTCTATGGCTGTATGCAGCAGTCATAGTATTACAACTTTTGTTTTATATGTCATTATTAAAAGTTTAACCGTTGGCAGATTCGAGACTGCCCATATGGGTATGGTCGGAATAATTTTAATTTTCATAAAATCACTGAATATTGATAAGCGTGCAGTGGTAGTTTGGAATAGAATATCCGAAAATGCTTTTGAAATTTGAATTCAAAGTTCAATTCCAAGAATATTTTCTGTTATAAGGTTGCTGTAAAGTTTAACGCAATCCCTGTCTCAGATGCATAATGGTATGATGCCGTAAAAAAACCCTCATTTTTTCAGAATTTTGTAGGTCTATGTGACAATTTACTCCATTCCTAATTCATTGAGCGCTGAATGTTTTCTATGCCTACATGCAGCAAGCATAGCATAGCATGACAACTTCTGTTTTATACGTCATTATCAAAAGTTTAACCCTTGGCATATTTAAGAGTTCCCATGTGGATATAGTCGGAATAATTGTTATTTTCGTAAAATCAATCCCTGAATATATTGGTAACCGTGCAGTGGCCTTTCAGTGGTGCTACATGAAGCCGCAAATAGTTAAGGTTGAAAAGTTCATCAAATAGACAAATATAATACCTAACTCAGCCGGTGACAGGTAAATAGTGAATGGAAACGTCGTTGAGTTGAGAATAAAATAGGGACGAATCGTGCCCTCGGTTTCCACCTGATCCACGGTATTTCCACGCGGTCTCGGTACTTGACAAAGATACTAAACTGTCGGGCAGGGACAGTAGGAAACATTCTTAGAATTTCAAGTTGCTGCCTTGCATGATCGGGACATAATTGGAATATATCCGACATTGTATCTGTCGGATATATTCCAATTATGTGAATTTATGTCCCGATCACTTCACCCCGACTGTCCGCATGGGGGCATTATGACGCCGTGTACCTAGGCATACTGCACGTTGATGGTGTGCATGTCTTCAACCAATCTAACCCTGCCTGTGCTACAGTGCAGAGGCACTATGTTGGGGAGCTGGCAGCTGCTCGTCATTGCTCGGTGGTTCTCTCTGGGTACTCCAGCTTCCTCAACCCATACAACTGTCACCGACAGAATATGACCTTGGCTGTTAATGTGTCGTTAAAACTTAATAAATAAATAAATAATTCCAGTACCAGTTTTGCTCGTACACATATTAGTACCGCCAGACAAAATTCATTTTCTGATTAATTTCATACTTTTCTGTACTCACCTTCCCTGAGTAAGATTGGTACACCTTTTCAATCTGATTAATTTCATACTTTTCTGTACTCACCTTCCCTGAGTAAGATTGGTACACCTTTTCAATCTCAGATTTAACCCTCAAGCACAATGAGAGTGAGAATAAGTGTACCATTTTGAAATACCCAAATTATCCAACTTTGGTTGCTCTCTACTATCATGTTGGAATGGGTTAATTTGAGACACTTTGCTTTGCTATATGCAGAGATGTTTAATCAATAAATCCGGCTTTAGTTATGTTCTGTGACTTAACGAAACATGTGCTTTGGCCACTTAAAAATAGCACTGTCTGCAAAAAATGACTTTGAGTGAATACTCACTTGTCCAAAAACAAAAAGGAAAGAGCTCTTTGAGCTTTCCATAACTGCTTTCAAAAATCAATGGGGAACAAATTTTGTGTTATATGTTTTGGTGTTCCGTGTTATTCAACACCAGTTTGGTCGTGCAAATGTGAATACCGCCAGGAAAGAAAGCACATTTTCTCAGTGTAGACTGTTTGACTTCTATGATAGAGGTCCTGAGTTTGATCCCTATCTGGGACGACCCAAGTAATGTCCTTGGGCAAGGCACTTTATCCCGGTTGCTAACATGGGGGCATGATGATGCCATGTATTAAGGCGTACTGCATGTCAATGGTGCACATGTCTTCAACCGCTGGTACCCTGCTTCAGCGGAGCTTGAACATAATTAGAATGTTGAGCTGACAGTTGCTCGTCGATGCTCGGTGGTTCTCTCTGGGTCCTCCGACTTCCCCCACCCGTAAAACTGTCACGGTCACGATTAGCCATTGTGGATAAGTATGTGACCGTAAACACCAATAAATAAATACCATCAGGGAAACCCTCTGTGAAATCCTTCTGTCAATAAATAGCAAAGTTGTAATGTAATGCAAGAAATATTAACAAGCTGTTCAACATCCCTTTAATCAACTCATTTTGACTTGAACTGTACCCATCACTGTGTATACTAGCTCTCTAGATGGTTTAAACCATATCAAATAAACAACTAATTTGTGTGTGACAGTAACTCATATTACATGTATTTCATTGTATCTGAAACAGATATGTTGGAAAAATTGTGAAATCATGGAGTAGGAAGCTTACCCTCGTTTGTTGACAAATCCCACACATTCACAAACAGATAGAATGATAGAGAATAAATTAATTATTGATATTTAAGGTCACTTTCAGCATTTACAGCTATATCATGACCATAATGTAGGTATTTATTCAAGTCCAGGTATTCATTGCATAGGCGTAAAGGGCTATTTTTCAGGGGGGGGGGGGGGGGGGGAGGGGGGGGGGTGAACCCTTTTAGCCCGAAAAAGTTGAATCTCAGGAGGAAATGCCAAATGCGGGTATGGGAGAGGGGGGATCCTCCCCCCCCCCCACCCATTGAGTACCTGGAGAGAACCACTGAGCAATGGAAAGCAACTCAGACTCCCCGACATACTAACTCCACAAAAGGAGGGTTAGCATTGGTTGAAGATGAGAGCACCCTCAAAGTACCCTTAGTACACATCGCCATCATACCCCCACCCCCATGTGGGAAATTAAATTGGGATGAAGTGTCTTGCTCAAGGACACAATGTGGTTGCCACAGGCGGGATTCGAACCGAGGACTTCTTGGTTTGCAACAATCATCTCTACCTTCTGAGCCACCGTGCTCCCGTAATATGTATTAATAGAACTCTTTATATGTACTTGTGTGATTATAAATGAATAATATTAACGTGGATATGGTTCCACTGAATGAACTTGTACAGTGTAATGGTCAGTTTACTTGCAACTTCTAAGTGATGAGATAGGAAAAGAACATTTTGTGTGGAAAACCAAAATGTTTTGTGGTCATTTCTGGCAACTAAATTGTCCGAAATTTTCTGGCATATTGGCTGAAAAATCGGCTCCTTCCTGACTCAGGAGTGGGTTGGGGTACAGTCTTCCATGAAACCCCGGCCCGTACGCCCATAATTCATATGTACTTATTTTTTTCAAAGCAGAAATGACATCGCTTGTTTTGCTTTCTATGAAAATATTCTGTAATTATTGAAGAGCAAATTTGGTGTTAAATGTTTTGGTGTCCTGCTGTATCTCAAATATCTGTTTTGGCTGCATAAAAACTCGTAGCATCACAAAAACTTTGATTTCCACTAAATTTTCTGTTTTCAAAACTGATCGATAGTTTTGTGTACAATACAGTTTGCCTTTTCACATATAAAGTTGGGAAAGCAAATAATTTGTCCAACAAATTACAATTCTCTGGTTAATGATGAGATTTATGGAGATGACAATATATTTTGACTCAGCCAAGCCAGTAATCTGTTGCCTTGAGGAGGATTATTAAACGCTCTGTCACATACAAAATAGTCTGTTCCTCAGGGAAATCCTTGTTGCCAAGAACCCTGCTCCTCAAGCATAGTTATGACTGCTCAAAAATAAATACCTCATGTCTTGAATTCCTGAAACCCTGTTGAGTAACTTTAGACAGTGCTGAATTGGGGGCTGAGGTTTGATAGAATCATGAATATCCCATGTCATCAGAAGGATTACTGTATTATCAAAAGTTCTTGGCATTTGGCAGCAGGCCTGTTCTATATTGCCCATATTTAGTGTCTTTGGTGAATATAGGACTTTAATAAATATTTCCAGTTTTTTTCCCTCCCGCCCTATCATATACAAAATAGTCTGTTTCTCAGGGAAATCATTGTCGCCAAGAACCCTGCTCCTCAAGCATAGTTATGACTGCTCAGAAATAAAGACCTCATGTCTTGAATTCCTGAAACCCTGTTGAGTAACTTTAGACAGTGCTGAATTGGGGGGCTGAGGTTTGATAGAATCATGAAGTTTCCATGTCGTCAGAAGGATTACTGTATTATCAATAAAAAAAAAAAAAATTGTCAAAGATAGGTTTTCATGCCAAATTATCAAATAATACAATAATACGACATTGTAAACATTTCTTCAATGAAATGGGGGGAAGATTTCTATGGCCTGTGAATTCTGACATTGACCATGTAAAAAATTTGAATATTTTTTTTTTGGTCAACGAAAGGTTTTAATATTAGCAAATAATATGACAAAAAAAATTGAGAAAAAAACATTCAGGTGGGTGGCAAAAAAATCAGGGTGGAGGGTAAAAAAAAACTAGTCCCCCCCCCCCCCCCACCCTTTGGGAACTTTGGCGGGGGTAAAAAAATCTGTTACACCCGCATTCTGCAAAATCAGTGTTGGAAGTATTGAGTAATTTGTCCAGGGTTCATATAGCACCATGAAAGTGCTTAAAAATTCTGTTTTGAAAACTGAAATTCAAGGCTTTTAATAATGCTAGAAAAATCACTCTTTTGGGGGGGGGGGGGGGGGGCAGGGTGGGGGGGAAATTCCTTGAACAATTGATGAAAATGTTTTTATATACACTACGATTTTCATAGGTTTTTAGCTGCAACAAGCAGCTCTATATGTGGCAATGTCTGTCTGTCTGTCTGTCTGTCTGTCTGTCTGTCTGTCTGTCTCTGTCGGTCGGTCGGTCGGTCGGTCGTTCTGTCACCAACAAGTTTAAAAAACACCATAACTCCTAAAATACTTGATGGAATGACACCATACTGGGTATGCAAGTGTATCTTCATGATGTCTACACCCTCTCAATAGTGCATGTCATTCGGATAATTTCTGTCACATTTATGGACCTGTCACCGAGTTTTTTTGTCACCACCGAGTTTTAAAACATCATTGGCGTTGCACGAATCATCGCAGCTTCAGCACTGTGACAGTGTTTCTAGTTGTTGTGTAAACTGCATTTTTAATCCACTGAAAGAATGCCTGTATCTGACAGTGGCCCTTGGGAAGCTCTCTTAGAGAGGTTCCCAAGGACCAGTTTTGGGTAAGGATATTAGTTTGCAACACATGCATAAGAATTGTTAACATACATCTATACAAACATAAGTAAAGTACAATAATTAAATTATGCAGAGGTCCTGAAAGGTGCCTGGAATTACCTATAACTCTTTACATGCTGCTGGCAGATATTCCTGCACAGTACAGTATTTGTCTTGCCACTGTAATAAGTTGAATATGGGGACATGTAATCAAATTGTTTCCCTGCCCATTTAATGTATTTTTTCACCAATGATTTCTTGAGTTAATTGGAAATAAATTTTCCACAGCAGCCATGACTAGATTTGATGAAAAATATCTTGAAAATACTCAGCGGGTTAAGAGTTAAAGTTCTTAAAAGTCTTTGATTTGCTTTTCCTTCCTCTGAGATGTGTATGAACCCTGTAGCAACACTGGTCTTGGTGCAATGAATAATATTTATGTGGACACAGACCTCTTGGATAATTGTTAGCTCACCTTATCAAAGTCAAGCTGAGCTGATCTCATCGCTCTCCGTCCGTCATCCGTTGTCCGTCAACACCATGGTTTGGTCTTCTCCAAAACCACTGGGCTAATTCAAGTGAAAGTTTATTTTACTGATGGTCCCGTCGGAGCATTGCCTTTTTGTTCAACTCACCATGCCCAGCCCCATAAGGAGGGGGTGGGGGAAAATGCTCCAAAATATTTTTAAAATCTTTTTCTCATGAACCAGTGGGTACAATAACTTGATTCTTGTTATGGAGCTTTCTTTTGAGGTTTAGAATCAAGTTTGTTTAAACGATGTACGTGAAGCAATATTTGGCTTTGTAATGGGAAGGGTAAGATTTTTGGCCCCACCCAAAATTTCTATTTTCTGAAGCGATTATCCAATTTGAACCAAATTTGGTATGTTGTATTATTGGGTCATAAGTACTTGACTCGGGCAAAAATAAAAAAAATCCTGCATCCCCATGGGAACTCCAGGAGCTAAAAATAGAAATATTTTCAAATGCCCATATTTCCCAAACCGCATGGAACAGGAAGCTGTTATTTGGTATGAAGCATCCTTAGGACTAGTAGAATTAAATGGTAAAAAAGAAATTGCCATCGGTTATGTTAGGGTGTTCTATAGAGGGCATCGAATAAATGCTGAGTCAGCATATTTGCAAAATTTAAAAAATCTTTTCTCCAGAACCAATGGTCCTAATCTTTTGATGTTTGATATACAGCATTCATAGGGGGGTCAGATACAAGCAAGGGGGAGGACGTGTAGTGCTTCAATCAGTTTTTTAGACAGGAAAAATGTTGCAGTTGGGGTCAAATATGGCGAAAATCAGGAATTGTTGGTAAGCCATGAGAGAGAAAACCGTTCGGTAAGTACATTTATATTCACTTATCATACATATGAGTACGCCGAGGATGTGATGAATTATATCCCCAACACTTGTCAGTGTATTTCAGCTTTGTACTCTAATCCTTCAAAAAGTTATTGATGGGTGATGAATTTTGACCTTCTCTGTAGCGGCTTTTTAGGCTGAAAACTGATAATCCATGTGTTTTTCTAGTCGGATAATTGGACTTTTGTGTTCACTGAACCTTAAAAATACCTTTATTTCGTTGGCAGTTAAATATTCTGATTATCATGCTTATGCCATTTACGGTTTTGAACGGTCAACTGTATGACAATTTTGGTGCCTTGCCGGTTTTAGTTTTTTGAGAAATAAGGTAAAACGGGAGACTTTGGTACAGTGGGATTCTGAAACTTGACATGCTCAAACTTCTCTATTTTTACACAAGGTGAAACTTTAGGCTCACAAGTACCAGAAAGGGGTGTGTGGGTTGGGAGGAGCACACAGAGGCACATTGTAGGGCACCAAGCTACAAATAGTACTTTGGGGTTTTTTTAACATGTATCGAAAGAACCTTTCCTACATTTCGCCGTTTCATTTGTGTTGTGGATTTTTGTTGCCTCTCCACAAATTGTATATACATGCACGGATATTTTGTTATGAATTTCACAACTGTGTACAGTATTTCGGTAAAACAAATGACCCTTTAAATGAAATAATTTATTACCAACATACTGATCGTGAATTTATTAGAATCCTGAGCTTTCACTTCAGCGTTTATAATTTCTGGGGCGGCATTGAAAAAATCCCCCAATGCAAATGGAATGGCCGAATGTAGGAAAAGTCGGTTGAGAATTATTCGCACCTTGGGCGTGTGGGTGGGTGGGGGGGTGGGGGGGGGGGTTAAAGACACAGGGTCCAAAGGGGTGGGTCCCCCAAGGCAAAACCATTTTATGCAAATCCACTTTTGTTCATATTTATTTCACAGATAACGGACTTTTGAGCACTGTGCTGTCTTTAATGGTCAGAGAACATAATAGGTATGAGGTGTAAGTTGCATTTGCTTTGAAAAGCTTTTTGTCTGTTGTGGGAAATATTCATATAATAAGTTCAACAAACGACCTATGTTCTCATTCTTATGGGTGTGGGCACGTCGAAATTTTGCTTTTTGAACCTTGTGTATTTTTTTTTGTTGACACCTCATCACACCCCTCCCCCCCCCACCCCCCCCCCCCCTCCTTCGTGAAGTGTTCTCTGTTAACATGAATACGCTGCTATGCTGAAATGCCGGCAAGGTCAGAAAATCATACGACGTGTCACGTCAGCGAGTGCTAATGGAATATCTGTTTTGCATTCACTCCTCATGGCTTGATACTCAACGTAACGAAATTAAAGGAGGTCATCGACTCGATCTTAGACTGCTCATAATACCTTGGGATGTTATTTATTTATTGATGCTTAAGGTCACTTGTTTGCATTTAAGGCTTATTTCCCCCTGAAATTCAATGTGCTGTATTTGCCATGCAGTAAGCACATAGAACACATTGGATCTCAGGAGACATCGTCTTGTTTTCCAAAGCTTGGGATATCGCACTGTTAATTATTTCTGTTGGACTGCTAATGGACTGGAACCCCCCTGCCCCCCCTCCCTGAACATCATGTTGTGAAATTGGTTGTTTAACTTTTGTCAGTGACTGCTAGGAAACATGTACTGGTAAAAAGAAAGCAGGGCCGCCGAGAGAATATCCGAGCCCTTATCGAGAGAATATCCACCCCTCTCCACTCTGGGTTATAGTCAAAGCCCTTCCTAGAATCATCATCAAAGTTTTTCTATAGCATTTTAGCAAAGACTTCTGAAACTTGAATTTTGTAATTTTGTGTGCTAGCAATACATCGAGATTGCGGGTTTGAACACCAGGGCCCTGCGTTATTGGGATCTCACCTATTTTTCCCAATACAGGCTATTTGCCTTAAGTCGGGATTTTTTTTACATGTGGGCCCTTCATTGCATGTGAAAATTTGATAAGCAGTGGAGGGCCCACATGTAAAAGAATCCTGCTTTATAGGCAATTAAGAAAAGAAAAACGGTGGGCCCCCAATAACGCCGGACCAGGTGTTACTACACCGGTTCGTCCCCAACGCGCCCCTCCACCCAACCATCCACTCTCGATGGCAACGAGAGAGAGATACTTGATTATTTGGTCTTAGCAAATTTGGGGTTGTAACTGTTTCATACGAGGGGGCCTTCCGGAGGAAATTTTAAAAAATGCGATGGTCTGAGATAATCTTTTCCAGAACCCCACATGCCAGCTGCCTTTCCGGCCTTGTAATTAAGGAGGAAATCGGCTACTGTGCCGGGGTGTAACTGGTTGAATTTTGTCAAAAAGTTTCACGTGGCAAGGGTGTACAGTTGCAGTGAGAAAATCAATTTTTTCAGGGCACTTTTAATTATATTTTCCAACCCAAAATTACACCCAAAGGTATCATTCTGCCAGAAAACAAATTGATTTACTACGAATTTAAGTGGACGGGGGGAGGGGGGGGGGGGGGGGGTCTGTAATCGCCCTCCTGAGTTTCTATTCCACCCCACCCCCTCCAACCCACATGCCCATGTGCCTCACAATGTGCCTCCATATACTCCTCCCAACATACACCATCTCTTTCTTGTGCTTATGAGCTTAAAGTTTCACCTTGTGTAAAAATAGAGAAGTTTGAGCGTGTCAAGTGCCAGCATCCCCCTGCAAATCTCCGTACCAAAAAGTCTCCCGTTTTAGCTTATTTCTCAAAAAACTAAAACCGGCAAGGCACCAAATTTGTCATACAGTTGACCGTTCGAACAGACATGTTAACCTCCCAAAATTTTTTTCAGGGAGATTGAAGAAAATTTTCAGGGAGATGACATGATTTTCAGGGAGATTTTTTTTTGCGCGTAGAAACCATGAGTGGATCGATCAATTTTAAATATAAATTAATACCAAATACCCCCTCCCCCCCCCCACACACACACATAACAGGAAACAGCCCAACAACAATACATCAAAGGAACATACGTCAACGTTCTACTAACTGGTGGTGAGTGACCCAGACCTGTTAACCTCTGGAGGTGACTGTCAGTGAGATTTTGATGAGCTCCCAGTGAGACTCGGATGCTTGTCAGTGAGATTTTTGCACGTGGGCAGCACATCAATAATTTCCATGTTACCCCCCCCCCCCCCTCACACACACATACATTAAACATTCCACCCTAATGTGTTTTATTTGAACAATTTGTCCTTTCAAAAGCCAAACCATAGAAATATAGAGAAAAACAGAAATCAGAAATATGGATGTGGTCATGTGCCAATATCTGAGCTTGTTCCAATGACATCCATATTTCAATGGTTTTATGTACAAAATGTTTGGAAATATTTTCGACCTTTTCAGCACTACATCAGTTATGGTGCTGTGTTGAAAGTTTTGGATCCATTTGGGTAATTATGGGTACTTGCGGCGACCTGCGGTAACCTGCGACGATCTGTGGTGTTTAGGCACACCCCTGAGCCCGGTTGTTGTGGTAATTCGATCTTCCAAAGCCCAGCGCCCCACCTAACCACACTGGTTACTCACTGGAAGTAGTTGGTCATTTACGAAGGGGATTTGGAATGGGGTGATCATTTTTCAGTGAAACGTGAAAATTATGCCACAGCCAGCCCAGGACGAAACATCTCGGGGATATTTTGTTGTCCATTTATCACTACGAATGAAAAAAACGTGCAAGTGCCGTAAATTACCAACTTTTTAGATATTTTTTTCACCAAAAACATAATTTTTTTCACAGCCTGCTTTATAAAATTGCGAATCGGAAATTTTTCCCAATATATTGAAAATTACAGCAACTCATATGTTTGAGCCGTTTGTCTCCAAAATTGGCTATAATTATCTGAAAGTGAAATCCAAAATGCACAGTAAATTTGTGCGTATTTTTGCACATTTTTCGATTGGACAAGATTTTATACGTATGGAATTTATTTTTCGATTTGACTGCTACCTGTATACAAGCAAAGGTGTGCCTTTAATATATAATCAATTTCAGCAATTATCCTGCATCTCAAATTCATTTAATCCACCTGTCAAACGTGTTGCAATAATCACAACACGGCCATTGACAGAAATGAGAATTGGTCATCAGTTCTTACGTAAGTGGTGACGTTTCACACAAACTTAATGACCTTGCCATTGAGAGTAGAGCACATGCTTTTGTATTTGTAAACAAAAGCTGGTGGATTCAGTTTTTGTCTGGTATGTCGACTTTCCGGGAGATTTTTGGTCCAAATTGACTCCCGGGCGGGAGGGCGGGAGGGGATAGCTAATTCCGGGAGAATCCTGGGCATTCCGGGAGAGTTAACATGTCTGCGTTCGAAACCGTAAATGGCATAAGCATGATAATCGGAATATTTAACTGCCAACGAAATAAAGGTATTATTTTTAAGGTTCAGTGAACACAAAAGTTCAATTATCCGACTAGAAAAACACATGGATTATCAGTTTTCAGCCTAAAAAGCCGCTACAGCAAAGGTCAAAATTCATCACCCATTTTCGTTGTATCAGAGCTCGTGTCTGCACTTTAAATAACTTTTTGGAGGATTAGAGTACAAAGCTGAAATTAACTGACGAGTGTTGGGGATATAATTCATCACATCCTTGGCATACTCATATGTATGATAAGTGAATATAAATGTACTTACCGAATGGTTTTCTCTCTCATGGCTCACCAACAATTCCTGTTTTTATACGCCGGTCGTATTATGATATACCACTGTCCGTCTCTCCGTCCGCCCATCTGTCCATCCGGTCACACGTCGTACAATAACTCAAGAACACTTTGAGAGATTTTCGTGATTTTTGGGTAGGTGGTGTATATCGATGGAGGGAAGCTCCCTTTCGTTTAGTGTCGCCGTTTCGATTAGTCATTCCAGAGTTATGGGACTTTATTACTTAGAAAATTGTTGATTTTTTACACGTCGTACGATAACTCGAGAACGCTTTGAGAGATTTTCGGGATTTTTGGGTAGGTGGTGTATATCGATGGAGGGAAGCTCCCTTTCGTTTAGTGTCGCCGTTCGATTAGTCATTCCAGAGTTATGGGACTTTATTACTTACAAAATTGTTGATTTTTTACACGTACGATAACTCGAGAACTCTTCGAGAGATTTTCACGATTTTTTGGTAAGTGGTTTATGTTGATGGAAGGAAGCTCTCTTTCGGTTGGTGTCGCCGTTCGATTAGTCATTCCAGAGTTATGGGACTTTATTTCTTGAAGTTATGATCTCTATAGACATAAGATATATACATGAAATTCAAATAATTTATTTCCAAATTAATAACACAGTATGTTGTTGGTTATGATTATTGTACAAGAATATAAAAAAAACCTGACAAGTACACATGTATACTCATATTTTGTGCTTCCCTCTTGTAATTAATAACGGGCGTATCATGCGCTCATGGCGCAGCTGTTTATTCGCCATATTTGACCAACTGCAACATTTTTCCTGCCTAAAAAACTGATTGAAGCACTACACGTCCTCCCCCTTGACAAGTTTGTTAAAATAAACCACATTGATTCATATTTGGGCTCAATACAGGAGCCCAAATTTTTTAACTTAGGGTAATATGGGGAATATTCTTTAAAAATCTTCTTCTTCAGAACCACCAGTCAGAATCTTTTAATGTTCGGTATACATCATTGTTATGAGGGTCAGATTCAAGATTGTTCAAACCAAGTCCCTAGGTTAATATTCCTATGGAAGCCCTAATTTTAACTTGGTTCAGTGTGGGGGATAATTTTTAAAAATTTTGTTCTTCAGATCCACCAGTCAGAATGCTTTCATATTTGGTATACAACATCTTTAGGGGGGGGGGGGGGGGCAGGGGGGGGGGGGGGGTCCAGATTCAGATTTGTTCAATTCAAGTGCCTGGGTTAATATTTGGGCTCCATATGGGAACCTGAAATTTAACTTAGTACAATATGAGGGAATTTCTTCAAAAATCATCTTCAGATTCACCTGTCAGAATCCTTTCATATTTCGTTTACAACATCTCTAGGGGGGTCAGATTCAAGTTTGTTCAAATTGGTTCCCTGGGTTAATATTTGGGCTCCCTATGGTAGCCCAAATTTTAATTTAGCGTAATATGAGGAAATTTCTTTAAAAATCTTCTTCAGATCCACAAGTCAGAATGCTTTCATATTAGGTATACAACATCTCTAGGGAGGTCAGATTCAACTTTGTTCAAATCGAGTGCCTGAGTTAATATTTGGGCTTCTTATGGAAGCTGGAATTGGGCATGTAGCTGAAGAATTAGAAATTTTGTATTCAGTACCCTCTAGAGGTGTGTAACTAAGATTAATCCACATAGGTTGTATCAAGGGGCTGTACATTTTACATAATTATCAACTGAAGAAAAGCCATGATGCTCAGACTATTTTGTCACTCCTGAGGAGCTCAAGGATTGACAATGTATCCTATAGAGATGGACTGCTTAATGTAGACTCCTTCTATTGTGTTCTGTTCAAAGTGAGCGCTTAGGCCCCGTGGGGCCTCTTGTTTATATTGGCATAAATGATATGATTTCAATTTATTTTCTTACTCATAAAGTGGATAATATTTGTTTAAAACTTTCATTAATTGATTGATGACAAATACAAAGAGACTATATTTTAGAGGAACTATTGGTATGAGTATTTATTTGATAGATCAGGATCTACAAAGTTAAAAAGAGCACAGCATGAGCCTTTACAAGGAGTAGCATAATACTTTACCAGGCACAAATCTTTTGCCAAGCATGCCACAAACTGATTCAGCAAATAACAATGAAATATAACATCTTAACTCCTACTGAACTTAGCTTTTCAAACTATTTCCACCCGTAAAAGACCTGTTTAGAAAGAACATTAAATGTTGAAGTCATTACAAAGGAAATTTTGATATGGCAACTGCAAATTGTACTTTACAATAAAAGAACTCTTCAAATGAAATATCTGTCTCCTCAACAAGATTCTTGAAAATCATTGAACAGTTTCCTTGGTTTTCTTTTCTTAAAGCCTTAGGAAGTTGTTCGGTTTGTCATTGCATCTGCATATCATGTTTGTACATCAAAACCATGAAAGAATCATTTTTAGCTTAACTTGACAAAGACAAGATAAGCTTTTGTCATCATGCGTGTGGAAGTCTGTGAATCTGTAAGTCTGTCCACATTTTCCTTAGCACAGGCTACACCCTGTTGTTATCCGATCATCACTAAATTTCATGTGCAGGTTCGAGGACATGTCTGGATGAGAACGTCCCATTTTGTTCGCGATCAGTGAACTGTAATGGCTGTGCGGGTTCAAAACCTGAAAACCTTTAGCACGGTCTACAGGATGCATTTATGAAGGGATTTCATTGTAAATTGGTAGGATGACTTGGTATAATGTCTAGATGAGGACGTCCTCAGTGTAACTGGGTTGGATAACTTGATATGATACCTAGATGAGACTGTCCTATTTTGGTCATGATCGGTCAACCATGACTGCCGGACTGTCATGTGACCTAGATTCCTTTAGTAAAATCTACAAGTTATATTTATGAAGGGATTTTATTGAAACTTAGTAGGATGACTCATTTTGGAATGATTTTACTGTAACTTGGTAACTTTGGTTGACATACGTTAACTTTGAGGGCCACATTAACCCAGGCCTCAATTCTTTAGTACAGTCTGCACCTCAAATTATTCTTTTTGAAAACATAGCATGTAGGGAACAGAAATGAACATATTCTCAATTATCAGAACTCCTGTCTTATTTCATAATCTTTTCATAAACGTTGAACATTATCCTTTTCATCAAACACTACACTCAGACAAGTTCAGCTACACTGTCATTAACACTTTCATTATCTTATTAACTCATCTGGCTGAAAGTCAAGGTGATCTGTTGCCATCACTTGGCATCCACTGTACATCATCTGTTAACTTCACCTATCAGTCTTCTTCTTTGGAACTACTGGACCAAACCCAAACAAACTTGACATAAATTATCTTTGGGGGATACCCTTTCCAAGTTCTTTCATTTGGAGTAGCTAAGCCCAATGGACTGATGGCAATGCCTGAAAAATCCAAAATTTCCATGAACCACCAGTCACAATGCTTTGAAATTTGGTATGCAGCTTCCTTATATGCTCAAGGTTCAAGTTTGTTCAAAGAAAGTTTCTCAGGCAATATTGACTCGTGCTGGGATGGGCAATGTTTTGGACTCTGCCCAGAATTTGTATTTTCCGAACTTGTGGGCCAAGTTGCGCTAAATTTAGTATGCAGTCATATTAGGGGATACATGCATTATTTTTGCCCATTGGAACCCCAGGAGCTAAACATAAAAAAATTAAAATGCTCATATTTCCCAAACTGCACGGAACAAAGAATTTTTATATGGTATACAACTTCCTTCAGAACAGTAGAATCGAATGGGCTCCAAAAATCTCAATCAGTTGCGTCATGGTGTGCAATATGGGGTAATGGAAAAATTTTCCCCAGAACTTTCAGTCAGAATCTTTTGACATTTTGTATACCCTATCTTTAGGATTATCAGATTCAAGGCAAACCAAGTTCAGGGCTTCTTATTTGGGATCCCTATGGGAGCCTGAATTTTATTTTAGTGCAACATGTTTAAAAATCTTCTTCAGATCCACCTTTCAGAATCATTTGATATTTGATATACGGCATCCTTATGTTGGTCAAATTCAAGTTTGCTCAAATTAATTCCCTAGGTTCATATTTGGGCTCTTTGTGGGAACCCGAATTTTTACTTTGTGTAATGTGACGAAAATTCTTTAAAAATCTGCTTCAGATCCATCAGTCGGAATCTTCTCATATTTGCTGCACAACATCTTTATGGGGGTCAGATTTAAGTCTGTTCAAGTCAGGTCTGTGTGTTCATATTTGGGTTCCCTATGGGATTCAAATTGGTTCAAACCAAGTTCCTGGCTTTGAATTTGGGCTCCCACAATTTGAACTTAGTTCAGTATGAGGAATGTTCTTTACAAATCTTCTTCTTAAGATCTACCATTCAGAATCTTTTCATACTTTGTACATGGTATCTTTGGAGGGTGGGGGGGTCCAAGTTTGTTCAAATTAATTTATTTATTATTATTTGTGATTTATTATTATATTTGGGCTCCTTATGGGAACCCAAATTTTAACTTTGTTCTATGTGAGGAAAATTCTTTAAAATGTTTTTTTTTTAGATTGTTCTTCAGATACATAAGTCATAGTCTTCCCATAATTGGTATACAACATTCTGGTTTGGGGGATGGGAGGGGGTGCAGACTGAAGTTTATTCAAGTCAGGTCCTTGAGTTCATATTTGGGCTCCTCAAAAGAGCCTGAATTTTAACCTTTAGGCATTAGACGACTATTATTTAAAATTTTCTTCTTCTGGTTCACCTGTCAGAATCTTCAGATAGTTAGAATACAGCTTCCTCAGGGGCCAGATTCAAGTTTATTCAAGTCAAGTCTCTGGGTTAATATTTTGGGCTCCTTATGGAGAAAATACTTTAAAAATCTTCTTTAGAACCACCTGACAGTCCCTGTAGGAGCCCAAATTTTAATTAAGGGCAATGTGGGGAAATATTCCTCTAAGATCTTCTTCAGGCCCACCAGAGTCTTTTGATATTTGGTAAGAAAACAAATTTTATTTCAGTCGAATGTTCTGTTTTCATTAATGATTACATCTGTCTGTAATTGTATAAGTACACACAACCAGAAAGCCCTAATTTGTAAAAAAAAACAAAAAACTGTCTTAATCAAGCCCTTGTTGACTGCCATTTCACTCCATTTCTTTGCACAACTGACTGCTTCCAGGTACACACAATATTTCACTGAATTTCAACCCCAAACGTTAACCAACCTGGATGGTCTTTTCAGAGGGAAGCATGTTTGTCATTTTTCATCATAATCTCGAGCCTAACATAGGATGTGTGGGGGGAGGGGGGGGGGGGGGTGGAAAGTAGACATCTCTTTTTAGCACCTTTGTGGTGAGTCATTGCATTATGCTCCCATGTACAAGGTGAAATTTTCTCTTTTTGCCCCGTCTTTCCGATCCTCCAATACTACTACCCTTATTCCTTGTAGACAACTTGATCCAGGCAAGCGGTTTAGGATTACTTAAGCCTGTGGTTTCAGTTTTGCCTCCAAAACCTAGCTTATAACCCCTCATTGGGACAAGCTCAGTGCTTTGTTTTCAAGATATAAAATGAAGGTTGTTAGTAATGACTTCAAAAAGGGTAAAGATTATAAGCTATTGTAATGAATTGACAGTAACATGGTCTGAGGTTTGTGGCTTGGAGCATGTATGTTTACCCGAAATGCAGTGTTGCGGTTGAACATGCACTTTGAGTTCAAACCTCAGACCATGTTACTGTCAATTCATCACAATAACATATATGTTCCAGTAAGACCTTACCCATATCCCAAAGCCCACGTCATGAAATGAAAAAGGCACCTTTTAACGATAAGTTTAGTGAATAAACCTCTTGTGTTACCCACGACTTCAACTGACAAATAGTCAATAAATCAGAAAAAATTTTCAGTCACTTGATTTTAGTTCAAAGCATAAACTGATTTGTAATTTAAATAACACTTCATTTGGAACGTCATCTGCTGCAGTTGTAAGGAATCTAGATATATGAAGCAGTTTGCAAGTCACTCTGTTGATGGAATAATTGCAAAACAGGCAACCTCTTTTCAGTTATTTCATGCGGTGATGTCAAACGGTAAAATATACTACTGGAGCCATGAACACAGAAAAAGCTATGCTAGCTCTCGTCCAATCAGAGGGCGTGGATGTTAGTCTTATTAGAACATTAATTCATTCCTATTTTTGTACACAATGTAACAACAGATAGGCACTCTTCCCTAAATTGTAAGATATGGTACAAGGTAAAGATGTGGGAACAAATTTTGGTGACCAAAACTAATTTAGCACTCTACCAGTTAGAAATCCTTGCTCCTTATCTCTTCTGACTGAGGGTGCATGTGGAAAACACATTATTATGGGGGGAGTATATTTAGAATGGTTCTAGTCCATTCCTTATGTCTAGATACTATAATTATTGAGAAGAGATATTGGTGTTCCAGTACTTTACTTGAATGTTTGATATAGCAAAAACAGTTGAACCCAAAAATAAACAGTAGTTATAAATTCAGGCAACAAACTTTTCCTGTAATACAACTAGGAATTTAACCAGTTCAGTCTTGTTTGACAGGTCAATGAGCTATGTCAAACAAGTGAATTGGTTAATTTTTAGTTGCATTATGGGAAAAATTTGCTTTCTGAAATTTTATCGTTTTTACTTCAGTGTGCAGAGGTTTAGAGTAATGTACAATAAACTCTCACTCTCCCTCACATTCACACTCTTAACCTCTGTCCATTCCCTGTAGATGACTGGATCCAGATGGGCATTTTAGACTCACTTGAGCCTCTGATCTGTTTTGGAGGGGAATACATGTGTGGATCCCAGATGGGGAGACACCCAGAATGTGCCCCACTATTTTTTGTAACTCAGTTTGTTTTCACAAGCACTGAGACCAGGGGACATGGTATTATTATCCAGGATTATACATGGAATCCCTTACCTGTGGTAGTGAATATCCATGTTTTATTGCAGATAATGCCATACCCTATGCATACAGCAATAGCTCATATGCCAGTGTCCTGTTGTTTGGCTGTTAAATTGACTTCTGCCTATGAGATCGGTTTTGTTAGCTCCAACTCCCCTCAACCCATAATTGAAATATGGTGACCCATCAAACCAAAATCCTGGATAAGCCACTTTGAGATATGTTTATGAAGAAGAAAGAATCAACATGAAATTTTGTTCACTAATTTTGGAACACTGCAGGTAGCAGATTTGGCAGCACTGTTGAGAAAAGGCTTGAAACAAATCGTCATAAATTTTTCAAATATTTATTATTTCCACATAATGGATTGGAAAAATTCTGCCCTCAAAGAGAGGCTATCAAAACCTTAATAAAACATGTCGGTCAGCCTATTTTAACACTTTCAGGTCCTGCCCCGAATGGTATTATCTTATTGGACAACAACAGTAATTACTTTTGTAAGTTTATGGAAGTACAGGTCAAAAATGAATTGATTCTCCTTCCCAATTTGGTGTTTATTTTGTTGCCAGTTCATGGTTGTCTTCCTTTTTGTTTCCGTAAAAAATTATGCATAACGGTTTGAAATGGTTGAGGATTTTCTGTAATGGTTTACGAGTGGGAGAAAGTTGGGGTTTTTTTTTATTAAATGCACTGTTTTGCTTTGTTGGTAACAACTTCAATGTATTTTTTTTCTTTTTTTTTAGGGCCTGGGGATGATAACAACAGTTACATTACCTGTTTATAACAGTACAACTGGAGCAGTAAGCAAATACTTTTTGTTGTAAAACAAGGTTATCATGTTGATTGGTTCAGATACATTAGAAAAGAAAGCAATACAGTAGAACCCACTTCATTGGATATCGCTTAATTGACTATTCCTGTTAAATGTAATGACTTGCAAACACAAAACCATTTACTATACCTATAGTACAAATTTGACCTGTTAATTGCACATTGGTTATAGAGTAACCTCCTGTTAACAATCTTTTAATCTGTCAAAAAATTCCCACAACAACCACTGAATTACCAACATTTACAGACATTTTTGTCCGCAATATATCCAATTTTTGCATTTAATCTACTATTGGCCCACCTGACTGAAAGTCAGGGTGAGCTATAGTGATCACTCACCATGCATCGTCCAGCTTCCCTTGTATGTCGTAGTCATCTGTCGTCCATGAATATGATGTTCACGAATTCTACTCCAAAACCACTGGACCGATTTCAGTTGAATTTGGGATGATTGTTTGTTCCGACATCACATTTTGATTTTGTTCAAATTTGCCCCCAAATTTAAAAAAAAATGTTCTCATGAACTGATGGGTACAATGACATGATGTTTGGTACTGAGCTTCCTTTTGAGGCATGGAATCAAGTTTGTTCAAATGAAGTTCTTAGAGAAATATTTGCCTTTGTAATTGGGTTAGTAGTCACGTGATGATCAAGATGGATGAAAGCTAATTTTTTCGGTGCTTGATGGTGGAAATATTTTCTATTTTGGTGGTGTAAATAATCGAATCAGAGACATTTTTATCTAACTGACAAGGAATAAATATGTTGTTCTAAGAATAATTTTGTGTGTATTTTTTGTCCAATCTTCTTCTATAAGTAATTTAAAGATGATCCAAGGATTCAATGTTGTCGACATATTTGTGTATTTCGCCTGGGATTCATGACATTTTGGGATGCCAGGAGTTTCTCGCTTCAATATTGCAACAAGTTGATCTCTGAGAAATAATGTAAGTTTAGAAGTTCAGGAGCATAATTATACCCCCGCTTCGAAGAAGTGGGGGCTATATAGGAATCGCCCTGTACGTCCGTCCGTCCGTCCGTCCGTCCGTACGTCCGTCCGTACGTCTTTCCGGACATGAAATTCTTGTGTGTGCAACTCCTCCTACATTTATCAATCAATTTGGACAAAACTTTTCAGACATCATCACTACTAAGTGAACATGCGCATATTCCAAGATTTTTGATCTGCGACAATTTTAACCAGGTTTTCTCCCTTTGACTTAGATTTATTGTGTCTTTCCATCCGAACAAATTCTTGTGTGCGCAACTCCTCCTACATTAATGAACCGATTTTGATGAAACCTTTCAAACATCATCTCTACTAAGTGAACATGTGCATATTCCAAACTTTTTAATCTGCGACAATTTTAACCAGGTTATCTCTCTTGAACTTTGATTTAATATGGGTTTCTACATGAAATTCTTGTGTGCGCAACTCCTCCTACATTTATCAATCAATTTGGACAAAACTTTTCAGACATCATCACTACTAAGTGAACATGCGCATATTCCAAGATTTTTGATCTGTGACAATTTTAACCAGGTTATCTCCCTTTGACTTAGATTTATTATGTCTTTCTGTTCGAACAAATTCTTGTGTGCGCAACTCCTCCTACATTAATGAACCGATTTTGATGAAACCTTTCAAACATCATCTCTACTAAGTGAACATGTGCATATTCCAAACTTTTTGATCTGCGACAATTTTAACCAGGTTATCTCTCTTGAACTTTGATTTAATATGGGTTTCGGCATGAAATTCTTGTGTGCGCAACTCTTCCTACATTTATCAATCAATTTGGACGAAAGTTTACAGACATCATCACTACTAAGTGAACATGCGCATATTCCAAAATTTTTGAGCTGTGGCAATTTTAACTAGGTTATCTCCCTTTAACTTAGATTTATTATGGGTTTCTACATGAAATTCTTGTGCGTGCAACTCCTCCTACATTTATCAGTCAATATGGACAAAACTTTTCAGACATCATCACTACTAAGTGAACATGCGCATATTCCAAGATTTTTGATCTGCGACAATTTTAACCAGATTATCTCCCTTTGACTTAGATTTATTATGTCTTTCCGTTCGAACAAATTCTTGTGTGCGCAACTCCTCCTACATTAATGAACCGATTTTGATGAAACCTTTCAAACATCATCTCTACTAAGTGAACATGTGCATATTCCAAACTTTTTGATCTGCGACAATTTTAACCAGGTTATCTCTCTTGAACTTTGATTTAATATGGGTTTCTGCATGAAATTCTTGTGTGCGCAACTCCTCCTACATTTATCAATCAATTTGGACAAAAGTTTACAGACATCATCACTACTAAGTAAACATGCGCATATTCCAAAAATTTTAGAGCTGTGGCAATTTTAACTAGGTTATCTCCCTTTAACTTAGATTTATTATGGGTTTCTACATGAAATTCTTGTGCGTGCAACTCCTCCTACATTTATCAATCAATTTTGACGAAACCTTTCAAACATTATCACAACTAAGTGAACATACGCATATTCCCAAATTTTTGATCTGCGACAATTTTAACCAGGTTATCTCCCTTTAACATGGATTTATTATGGGTTTTCAAATGGGATTCTTGTGTGTGCAACTCCTCCTACATTAATGAACCGTTTTTGAATACATGTTACACATTGTAAATGTGTTTTTCCAAATGTAAACCATATATGTGTGGGCTCTTTAAGTATTCAGTGCTGTTCTGTGGAAGGCCACATGCAAATACAAATTTCAACAACAAAAAATGATCTTTATGTATACATTTCCTTATGGCCTTCGCCTACATGATCAGAAGTGCATTCCTCTAAAAACCCAAAGCGGGGGTATTAATCACCTTCAGTGATAGTTCTAGTTTGAAACAAAAATTGAGATAGCATGATTAGTATTCTCTGGATTTTCGATAAGTTGGTGATGGTAGTTGTAATCTTAACTGGTAAAATAGAGTCATACACGGTAAATATGTGATAATCCTGTGTGTTTCGTCTTTAGTTGTGTAGTGGTATTCCCGATTTCCAGTTCACAACTCACAACTCTTCGTTCTGCTCATTCAAAACTTTTGTTATTTTCAACTCTTGAACAAGTATCGATTAAGTATCGATCAAGTGTTATTCTGCATTGTTCATGAATTCTATTCAGGAACTGTTTGTATCTGATTGTGCCTAACAGACTACCTCCTATGTCGACAAGTGTATAGACTCAAGGATTTTAAGTGTTATTAATTTCTGATAAGTTAAAAGGATTAAAATAATTTATTTCCATTTGCATTCTATAAACATTAAAGTTGTTCCGTCTAATGAAAACAACAAACTCATAGATGTGCGAGCCTAAAACTGTCAATTTTAATGGATAGAAGAAAACAGAAACCCAAACAACGTCGAGAATCGGATGACTCACACCCTGTAACACCAAAAAAAAAAAACGAAGCCCATGTCATCACCTAATTCTATACTCCGATACAGATCTATCACATGGCAGTATTCAGAAATCTCAACGGAAAAACTTTCAAAATCAGATAAAAATGAGCAATATGGATACTTCGTCCACTCAAGAAATGAATATATCCCCCATTTCATTTGTGACTGCTTTGAGTGACCCTTCCATGCAAGAAATCTTGGAAGGAATTGTTAGTAAAGCTGTCAATAAGGGCATTAATACTTTAGTTAACCCACGTCTCATGGCAATGGAAGAGATAAATAAAGATTTGGAAAATTTCATTAAGGAATGTGATGAGACAATTTGTCGACTTTCTGATGAGCTTGACAACCTAAAACAGTACGATCGTTGAACAAATCTTTGACTTTTGGTAGTCCCAGAGACTCTACAGGAGAACACCAATACAATCATTCTCGACATGGTCAAGGCTGTTGGAGTGCCACTACAGTTGAGTGATATCTCACGCAGCCATCGAATGGGACCACAAATAGTAGCTGCCTCTCACATACCTATTATCTTTCGCTTGAACAGTTAAGACATCGTAATGCTCTTTTCAAATCCACTCACTAAACTTTTCCTCAACGAAGACTTAACCAAGCTCCGTGCAAAGATTGCAATGTGAGCCAGAAAGATTTCAAAATTATAGGTACATGGACAGCCGATGGAGTCATTTTTATCAAACTGAAAAACGATGCTGTGCGCCGATTAACTAAAATGTCAGAACTGGAAGACTTGGAAAACAAACGTCAGTAGAAACTGTATTGCCCAATGCAGAATCTGACTAAAATATTAATTAATGCCTTACCAACAACCGTTTGTTTCATTTACACCCCCTCTTCTTTGATGTGGGCTCCCCAGGCTCGTCTCTAATGGTGGCCAATATATAGATATATATATATCATAGTGTAACATATTTTTGTTCTTTACAACAAGAATTTATAAATTCTATACAGCAACTGTTTGTATCCAATTGTGTCTAACAGACTACCTCCATTTCGGCAAGTGTATAGACTAGAGGACTTGTGTCACATATTTGTGTTCTCTACAACGAGTTTTGAGTTAAAACGTGACATTCCTCAAAACAGATATGGTAGTCACTGAGGACTAAGGGCCAATGGGTTCATTGAGTTTGGAAAGAGTAAACTTCTACATTGATAAGGGATTTATAGGGGCAGGGGTTACCTCATAGAGGAGGACTTTAGTGCTCGCTAATTATATTACATGGCCAATATATATATATATATATCACAGTGTTATATATTTTTGTTCTCTACGAGTTTTGAGTTCAACTCTGTAAACATTAAAACGCGACATTCCTCAAAACAGGTATGGTGGTCACTAAGGCCCGACGGGTTCAGTGAGCTTAGAAAGGGTAGACCTCCTACCTTGAAAAGGGATTTATAGGGGTGGGGCTACCTCATAGAGGAGATCTATGGTGCTCGCTAATTACATTACGTATTACGTATTTAACAGGTTGATCGGACCCCTTAAATTCTATGGCAATGATCCATGACAATGTGTTTTCCCAACTCTCCTCCCTGGGTTGCTTGGGTCAAGCTGGATGTTAGAACAATTTTTTGTTTATTTCCTGGTAGTCTATTCGATTTCAAGCTCTTGAGGAATTTGGGGGGAGATGCAATGGTGTGAGCCCCTTTTTCGTATTCAGTTTCATTACGGCTCTGGGGTCGGGTGGGGCATGTGATGGTCTTCGCTCCTTCCGTGTTCGGTTCGATTCTGGCCTCTGAGGTAGGTGTGGTGCATGTGGTGGTCTTCGCCCCCTGCCATGGAAGGGGTGGGATTGAGAATCGTCGGGTGCCCTGTACCGGCTCCATCGCTTGGAATCGAACTGAACACAGAAATCATATTTCGAATTGCAACGGGAGAATGAGAATTTGACCTTGCATTTTCAGACCCCCAATCTCAGTCCGTACATTGAAAATCTTGCGAAGGCATAGATCAGTGTTTCCTGATGACTGAACACAACAAGCTCATTCCGACCGGGTTACATACTTTGCCCTTTTACAATGCTTTATACTCCCTACGCATTTGTCGAAACCCAACATAACGGCCAAAATCTGTAGGCGCCACTCATAAAAGTTACCATTCAATTTTCATTATGTTTTTTAACTTCTATCTCAGGGGCTTAGCTTGTGACCCCTCATTGGAACGAGGGTCCAACAGGGGTCTTGTGTTTTTTATGCAAAAAAATGAAGAAAATTTACTTGTTCAAGAAATTTATTTGTTTGAAATTTATTTGTAATCGTCATCTTTCCTATGTACTTTGCCCTATTACAATGCTTTATGTTCCATGTGCAATTGTCAAAATCTGCTACAAGTACTTGGAATCTGGTCAAGTACTAACCATGAGTTTTCTACTGAACGTAACAGTCAAAACCGGCCAGCACCATTCACAAAAGCTAGGATTCAATTTTCATTATTTTTTTCATTTCTGTTCCAGGGATGTAGCTAATGACACCTCGCTGGAACGAGGATCCATCGAAGGTCATGGGCTGTGTTTTTGACGTAAAAAATGAAAAAAGATTTTGTTTGAGTACTGCATTTGTAAGTTGTCTGTGCTTCGTGTTGAGTAAAAGGTTAACTATACATAAACACTGGTCATTCAACGATACTGATTTTTTGGTCTTAGTTGCTACACTCCACAACAATTTAAAGTTTATCTTTTACGTTCCAAAGTGAAGGACTATTATTGGTCTTATAATTTTGTGTCATTATGATTGATTTGTGCCATAGTTACACATTAAGTAACAAGAGTCAACAACCACTTTCCATGTCTTCTGTTTGCTCTGAAACAAGAAGTCTCCGCGATAACATATGACCTAGCAGTTTTAGAGAACAGACCTCCTCTTTGCTGATCTTGAATTCGGCCCCATACACTGGATTATCCCCTATGTTATCGCTGAATATCTGAAGTGAAGGTCTGTAATTTTGCTGATTTTAATAAACAAACAGAGGGAATCTTTCCTAACCCAATGCGAAGGGCCATATTAATCTTAAATTCTGAGTTACCATAATATCATTATTTTGTAAGTAAGAATGTAAAGCCAGTATAATACTAGAAGCTCAGCGAGGGTACATGACTTTGCCCCCACTGGAGTTTACTTCACAAGCTCATTCCAGTGATGGTCACATCATGTACTTTTATTATTTTATTATTGTTGACTGGTTGAGTGCTGGAGGCCGCTATCAGGGCTTTTAAAAAATGAGGATACCAGCGCAGGGGCCCCCCTTTTTCTTTGTGGATGTTCCATATTCAGTCCAACTCACATAATATTTTGTCTTATATAAAGTTGTTTTATTACAGATTACTGGAGAGTGCTGGTGGGCACCCTCCAATAGTTTGTAATGGGACAATTTTTTAATAACAAATTCAGACCGTCATTTATTGTGTCCTCTAAATTGTCAACAGGTGACTTATGTTACGTAACTGCAAATTTCCCTTTTATTTGGCAGAGTCGTGGGAAGCGCCGAGAAACTCTTCAAAATTTGTTATATGCAATTTACTTGGAAGAAAATATGAAATACACCCCATCTTTGTAGTACGTAGGGTGGATGGCTGTTGATTCGTGATGGATGGATTTTCCACTTGGTGGAAGATCTATTGCTCTGCGATTTAGTGGTCCACGGGATTTAGATAATATTTTTATTAACCGCCAATTGCAAGCCCAATTTTACTTATTCATATAACTATGAAACTCTTTGTTTTTCTTGAGTTTACTTTTGATTTTTCATTTGATGTTATTAATTTCCCTCACTTCCATCCATTATTATGTACACACATGGAATCAGACTGTCGGGCATGTCTCGAATATTAGAGCACAACCAGTCTATGCACGTGCTAAAGCTGGTGTTCAGTGTTACCAGTCATTACGGCGGGTAATATAACCCTAGACGAAGTACAGACCAACTTGGAATATGACTTTGTAGCTAACTGCAACAGCAAAGCCCTATCAACTGACGGTGTCAAGGATTCCCCTTTCAACAGCCAAACACATGAATGCAGTTATCACACGCCTGAACAATTTTGATCTACTCATAGAAATGACAAAGAATCTCTTTCGCTCTTTCATATCAATTGCCAAAGCATTGACGCTCACTGGGATTCTCTGAATGAGCTCTTATTTAACCTGCAAGGAACCCAAAACAAATTTGACATCATTGGACTAACAGAAGTAATTTTTCAAGTTCCCTCAAACATATCGTACTCCCTTGACGGCTATCATCAACTTTTAAAATGCAATCGCCCCGATTGTGATGACGGGAGAAGGGGAGTCAGTCTTTTTCTTAAACAGCATATTAAATTCCAAATTTGAGATGATCTATCGGTCTTTATCCGCCATATCATAGAATCTCTGTTCATTGAGATTAATATTAATAAGTCTCGAAGAGTTGTCGAGGTGATATAAAGACCAAATACACCACTGAAAGCAGATATTGATCTTTTCTTGGCCAAATTGAATGAAATAACTGACAAATTAAACGGAAAAAATATATATTCCTATATCATGGGGGACATCAATATTGACTTACTTAAATATGGCTCCCATAACAAAACCTACTTGACTAACTCCTCATTCCACTACCCTTATTGACCACATATTTTAATTCACTAAAAATATTTTATCCAGCTCTCTATCCGGGATTATAATAACTGACGTTTCGGATCACTTTGGTACATTTCATGTTGAAACCACACCACTGGATACAATCGAGGAATCGGACACATGGACACGAAAGATAAATGCAGAAACAATAGCCACTTTTAAATCACTTCTCTCACAATGTGATTTCTCAATAGTTATGGAGTTGGATAATCCAAATACTGCCTATAACAATTTCTTAATATATTTCTTGAATTATTTGATGTAGCCTTTCCTCGAACACAGGTCAGTACCCGTAAAAAAATTATAAAATGACAACCCTGGATGACCTGGATGAGGTCTAATAGTCTCATCTAAAAATAAAAGCAAGTTAAACAACAAAAAGTTAAAACATCCAACCGAATCCAATATAAAAAACTATAAAAATTACTGTAAAATATTTAACAAAGTAAAAAAGATGTGTAAAACTCATTATTTTACAAGCATTCTCAATGAATATAAACATAACTTGCGTAAAACATGGCAGACATTAAATGACACCATCAAAAAAAGTAACAGTGCAGGTAGCTTACCAAAATTCTTCACTTATAATTATAAAGAAATTAATGACCCAATCAAAATAGCTGAAGAATTTAATAATTATTTTGCAAATACAGAGAAACGATCGAGTGAAAAAATACCCAGTACTGACAAGTCATTTTACAACTTCCTCGATGCAAATTCGACGAATAATTTCTACATAAGCCCTACATGTGTCTTCGAAGTCATAAATATTGCTAAAACCTTGAAGTCAAAAAGTACAAATGAATGGGCGATATTAGTTCAAAAATTATCAAGCAAATAATCGAGCCCATTGTCACACCTTTAACACATATTTTTAATTGTTCATTTACACAAGGCTACGTTCCTGATAGAATGAAAATTGCCAAAGTCATTCCAATATTTAAAGCAGGCGACCAGCACCTTCTTACAAACTATAGACCAATTAGTATACTTCCCACATTTTCCGAAATCTTAGAAAAACTTATGTCGGTAAGAATTTCAAAATACCTAGATCGCTTCGGTAGCTTACATCCAAACCAATATGGTTTCAGGAAAAACCACAGTACGGTGCACCCAGTCATGCAACTTCTTAAAACTATATCAGAGGAAAACTACAAAAAAAAGTAAAAAACAGCGCTTTGGCAATATTCCTGGATCTTTCCAAAGCATTCGATACAATAGATCATGACATTTCAAGAAATAGATTATACAGATATGGCATCAGGGGAATAAGTAATGATTGGTTTAGAAGTTATTTATCGGACAGATTTCAGTACGTTGTATACGGCGACCACAAGTTCAACCGAGTTGACATATCATATGGAGTTCCACTAGGTTCGATTCTCAGCTCTATTCTGTTTTTGATATATGTTAATGACAAATATCATGCAACATCAATAAATCTTCTATCTTTTGCTGATGATACAACTCGTCACTCCTCGTGTCCTGATCCAAATCTACTGGCTCTTCGTATCAATGAAGAGCTCAAGAAAATATTTGAATGGTGCTGCACTAACCATCTTATTCTGAACGCTACAAAAACCAAATATATTTTAATTAACCCATCAAGCAGAAGAAGAGTAATTCTACACCACGATTTACTAATCAATGGGCAGATTATTGGAAGTGTAGGTCTAAATGAAACAGAAAAATCAATTGAATTTTTAGGGATACCTATTGATGAGAGTCTGTCGTACAAACACCATATATCTTACCTCTCATCCAAAATTGCTCGTTCAAATTTCGTATTGAATAGAGTAAAATCTATACTTCCTCGTGTAGCTATGAAAATACTAATAATATTATGCCCTGATACACTCCCAACTAATGTATGGAATAAATATATGGGGAAATGCTAGAACAATTAAAAAATTAATGCTCCTACAAAAATGCTCTCTCGGCATAATAAATAATAAGAGATATAACGCCCTCATGGATCCCCTTTTTTTGGACAATAAGATTCTTAAAGTAAATGACCTCTTTAAACTCCAAGTGTGTCTGTTTGTACTTGACTGGCACCACAATAAATTGCCAGTATCATTCAATGACTTTTTTCAGCCGGTAGTTAAGAGCCAGTAGATGGACAGACCACCTTCTTCAAACTGGCAAAATTAGAACAAGGTCGCTTGATAATCTCCCAACTAACATATACCCCAGAATCTGGAATGACTTAGACGCGGATTTACGTAAATGATCAACAGAAATATTTTCAAAAAACAATTAATGTTAAAATTACTTTCTCTCTACTCGGATAATATCAACTGTAACAATCCTTACAGCCCTGACTGTGTTACATGACTGATAGAATACTTCAAGAGTAATTGAGTGGGCTTGAATGCCTAAGAGAATACAGTTCAGATGCACGTACCCCAAAATCTGGTATGACTCTGACGCGGATTTACGTAACATGATCAACAGGAATACTTTCAAAAACAATTAACGGTAAAATTACTTTCCCTTTACTTGGATAATATCGACTGTAACAATCCTTACTGCCCTGACTGTGTTGCATGACAAACAAATTTTCCAAGAGTAATTAGGCGGGCCTGAATGCTCAAGAGAATACTGTTCAAACGCATTGCAAGAATTGAAATACGTCTGGACATATCTCGTCTCTCGACCCCGTTTCTGGACATCTTGTAAAAGCTGTGTCAGATAAGTAAAAAGAAAGTAATGATCCCTCTCTTCCGCGCCTCTTGCATTTTCGCCCTGGTCATGCCTCAAAGAATTAATTTTATAACTAAATAGGAAATTGCTATTAATCACACCATGATTCTTGGAATAGATTGGCTATTGTAATTATAAATTGATAACGGCAATTTAATTGCATTGTTTGCTTACTGTCTCATTGGGTTTTAGGTGAAAAATTAAATTGTGAATAGAGTAGACCTCTTAAACCATAATTTGGATTACAAATGTTACCAAACACAGCAATTTAACTGAGAGTTCATGGGTAGGTGTAAGTGGCACTGAGCCACCAGTGACCAAGCAGTAAATAAGAAGCCTCACAGTCCGATTCCATTGTTGCACGATTCAACTTTCCAGGAGACAACATGTAGACAGCCAATCTGGCTATGTCGTCTCCCTATAGTATACACATTATTACACAACTACTATGTAGTACTTATGTATATATGAATGTTGCCAGTATACTGCTGATTAAAGAATCAATCAGTCAATTGGAAGGGCAAGATTTTTGGCCCCACCCAAAGTTTCTATTTTCTGAACCAAATTTGTTATGTGGTATTATTGATTCATAAGTACTTGATTCATAGAAAAAAATACTTTCCCTGCATCCCTGTGGGAACCCCAGGAGCTAAAATAGATAAATCTTCAAATACCCATATTTCCATAACCACACAGAACAGAGGACTGTTATTTGGTATGCAGCATCCTTAGGACCAGTAAAATGGAATGGTTAAAAAACTTGCAATCAGTTCTGTCATTGAGGGATCGAAAAAATGCTGAGTCAGCATATTTTCAACAACTAAAAAAACCTTAAATCTTTTTCTCCAGAACCACTGATCAGAATTTTATCATATTCAGTATATAGGATCTGGAGAGAGGGAAGGATATGGGGGGTGGGAGGATGGGCTGGTTGGGGGGGGGGGGTAGAAATAGGTTTATTGGTGCAATATGAGGAGTATTCTTTAAAGAATCTTCTCCGGATCCACAAGTCAGAATCTTTTAATATTTTGTTTACAATATTGTTACAGTGGTCAGAGTCATGTTTGTTCTTATCTAGTCACTCATTTGATTTAATATTTGGGCTTCCTATGGGGGGAGGTGGGGGTTCGAATATTAACTTCTTTATTAACTTCTTTAAAAATCTTCTTCAGATCCATCAGTCAAAATATTTGCTGCACAACATCTTTGTGGGGGTAAAATTTAAGTCTGTTCAAGTCAGGACTGTGTGTTCGTATTTGGGGTCCCGATGGGATTCAAATTGATTCAAACCAAGTCCCTGGGTTTGTATTTGGGCCCCCACAATTTGAACTTAGTTCAGTATGAGGAATAATCTTTAAAAATCTTCTTCAGATCCACAAGTCAGAATATTTTGATATTTTGTTTACAATATTTTTACAGGGATCAGAGTCATGTTTGTTCTTATCTAGTCACTTATTTAATATTTGGGCTTCCTCGGGGGGGGGGGGGGGGGGGAGGGGGGGCACAACCGCTTTATGGGGATCAAATTTAAGTCTGTTCAAGTTAGGTCTGTGTGTTCGTATTTGGGTTCCCGATGGGATTCAAATTGGTACGAACCAAGTCCCTGGGTTCGTATTTGGGCTCCCACATTTTTAACTTAGTTCAATATGAGGAATAATCTTTAAAAATCTTCTTCAGATCCACAAGTCAGAATCTTCTGATATTTGGTACTCAGCATCTTTAGGGAGGTCAGATCTAAGTTTGTTCAAATCAAGTACCTTGGTTAATATTTGAGCTCCCTATCATTATTGGGGTCAGATTCATGTTTGTTCAAATCAAGTCCCCCATTTAATATTTAGGATCCCTCTGGGGGAGGGGGTGGGGGCAAACTTTTTAACTTTTGCATTATAAGGAATAATCTTTACAAATCTTTTACTTTGGATTCACCAGTCAGAATCTTTTGATATTTGGTATACAGCATCACTACAGAGGTTAGATTCAAGTTTGTTCAAAGCAAGAACCTCAGTTAATATTTTAGTTCCCTATGGGTGCCTGAATTGTAACTTAGTTTTAACTTCGGGCAATATGGGGAATAATCTTTAATGCTAATTTTAGACATTAAGATAAACCCAGGTAACACTAACCTTCTTTTCTGCAAAATGTCTTGGTTCTGATATTTGACTACTCTTTGAATTACACTGGCACATTATGTATTGAAATGAAGGTTGTAATACACAGAACCTGAATAAATGCGTATCTGTATCTAATCTGGTGGGAATGCATTTCGGTTACAGCACTTGATCATGAACTGAAAAGGAACATATCTTTTTAGCTCACCAACTTTAGTTGTGTGAGCTTATGGTATGGCTTGATCAGTCGGCATCGGCATCAGCGTACGTGTCCAATGATGTTAAAGCTTCTGTTTAGGTCACTTACTCGCCCTATTTCCATATCATGGCCTTTATAATGCTGCTATATGATGATTATTATCATTCTACCATGATTTTACCCCTCATGCCCTGCATTTTAAACATTTTTCTTGACATTTTTAGTTGCGTTTAGTTTTCTGTTTAGCTCAGAATTTCATGTTTAACTAAGTGTTTAGGTCAGCTGCTGTGCTCCTTCTCTTCCAATGGCACTTATATTTATCATACATGTTCCTCAGTATCATTGTTCCATGATTAACCTCTCATTCTGTGCATTTTAAACATTTTTCTTGACATTTTTAGTTGTATTTAGTTCATGTTTAACTTAGTGTTTAGGTCAGCTGCTGTGCTCCTTCTCTTCCCATGGCACTTATATTCATCATACATGTTCCTCAGTATCATTGTTCTATGATTAACCCCTCATACTCTGCATTTTAAACATTTTTCTTTACATTTTTAGTTGCGTTTAGTTTTCTGTTTACCTCAGAATTTCATGTTTAACTAAGTGTTTAGGTCAGCTGCTGTGCTCCTTCTCTTCCCATGGCACTTATATTCATCATATGTGTTCCTCAGTATCATTGTTTCATGATTAACCCCTCAAACCCTGCATTTTAAACATTTTTCTTGACATTTTTAGTTGCGTTTAGTTTTCTGTTTAGCTTGGAATTTCATGTTTAACTTAGTGTTTAGGTCAGCTGCTGTGCTCCTTCTCTTCCCATGGCACTTACATTTATCATACATGTTCCTCAGTATCATATTGTTCTATGATTAACCCCTCATACTCTGCATTTTAAACATTTTTTCTTGACATTTTTAGTTGCATTTAGTTCATGTTTAACTTAGTGTTTAGGTCAGCTGCTGTGCTCCTTCTCTTCCCATGGCACTTATATTCATCATACATGTTCCTCAGTATCATAGTTCTATGATTAACCCCTCATACCCTGCAGTTTAAACATTTTTCTTGACATTTTTAGTTGCGTTTAGTTTTCTGTTTAGCTCGGAATTTCATGTTTAACTTAGTGTTTAGGTCAGCTCCTGTGTTCCTTCTCTTTCCGTGGCACTTATATTCATCATACATGTTCCTCAGTATCATTGTTCCATGATTAACTCCTCATATCCTGCATTTTAAACATTTTTCTTGACATTTTTAGTTGCGTTTAGTTTTCTGTTTAGCTCAGAATTTCATGTTTAACTTAGTGTTTATGTCAGTTTCTGTGTTTTACTTTTAAGAGGTTGTGTTTAGGTCAGCTTTGTCGCATGTTATGAGCCTGTTTGATACAGTTCTTGTGTTTGCCAAAGAGGAATGTTGGTGAGCTATAGGGCGTTGGCGTACTTCTTTTTAAACTAATTGTAGTTGGAGTTTACCTTGTTTTTTCTAAGGAACTGTAATCTCTTTCAAGAGGAAAAACCATTTAGTTGAACCCTAATCTCCCAATACCATATATGTCTTACCTCTTACAGCCTGTTCAACATTGTACAATCTAATGATCGGGTGCGCAGTGACCCAGTGGTTATGGAATTGGTTATGGAATTAGACTTCAAACCGAAAGGTTCACGGTTCTATCCCCACCAGGGGCAACTACATTGTGTCCTTGGACAAGGCTCTTTAATGCCGATTGCCCATGTGGAGGTATAGTGGCTCAGTGTACTAAGGCATACTGCACGTTGATGGTGCACTTGTCTTCAACCAATGCTAACCCTACTAATCATTACTACGTTGGAGAGGCTGACAATTACTCACCATTGCTCAGTGATTCTTTCTGGGCACTCCAGCTTCCTACACCCATAAAACTGTCTTTCATGAGGTGACCCTGGCTGTCAAAAATGTGTCATTAAAACCAAATAAATAAATACATCTAATGATCAGTTTGATCTCCCCTTAGTTTTTTTATTTGTCAATGTGGAGACACACTGTTACACATCATGTGAACATGTAAGAATTTTATCCTATATTATTGTCACAGTTTCTGGTTCAGTCTGTAGTAAAAGTAGTGTGTAAGATATCTTCTTTATGCAGTTTTTTGTGACAGTGAGTGGTAAAATAGGACCGAGTCACCAATGTTTGCGGTGGAAGTCCTCTAAAATGGTCAACATGGGTATAAACAGTTGACTAAACTTGACTTTATCTGCATGTTGTGGTCATGATTTGGCAGAAATATGTGATCGTAAACATCAGTAAGTACATAAATAATGGAAATTATGCGATATTTTTCAATTGATCATGTCTGTCATTTTATGACCTGTGCCATTCAATTCAGGATTGGTTTGTCAAGACTTCCCACCCGTTTCATTTCCATCTATCAGAAACAAACTGATTGTCACCATTCACAAGACAGGAATCTTGAGATATGACATTTTAGAATCTGAACTTCTTCCTGTTTCTTTTATAAATGCTTTGAATATACAGCATTTGGGACCGATATGTGAACATTTCAGACCAAAAAATACAATTCACCCAGATCAATTGCTTTTATTTTTGTACATCTTATGTAATCAGACCCATAGATTCCAAATTTGTAAGGTCCATTGGATGAGTAATATTGTTAGTCTGGGTGCTACCCCATCCTGCAACTTGACACTGGTAGGGTATGTCATCACCTCTGGTGCAATTTCTTGTTTAAACTAATCAGTCAGCTATTTTAAATGAATGGGTATCAAAATAGTTCATTTCGCCTAAACTCCCTGCAAGTTCTTGAATACTGAGCTGAAAAGATTCTTGAAACTCCTGCAATTAATGCCAAAAGTTTTCAAAAGTCCTTTTAGTTTCTGCTATTGTAGGGTTAATGAAGTTGCCTACTGTACAGACAGACTTCATGAACCATGGGTCATTTATTGTATGATTAATTTATTGTCAGTCAGGTAGATCTGACTTCATGCTTTTTTGTGATCTGTCGGCAATTGCTGATAATACATGTAAATTTAGCAACCAGTTTAATATTATAAAGACAAATAAAAATAAATTGCAGTTGAGGCAGGACTTGCTTGCTTTCAGAGCAGCTTCTTTTTATGTAACTTTCTTATTTTCTAGTCCAATCAAACTATACTTGGTGTGATGGGAATTGATGTCCAGACTCAAGAACTACAGAAACATACACCAAAAAGAAAGGTAAAAGTTTGTTGCCTTCCTTTATTTCCTCAAGTTTAAATATTATATTGCCCATGTCCTGAGAAAACTGATTCCACAAAATAGGATTTACTGAAATCAGCAGGAGTGTCACCAGATAGTTTTCAATAATAACAATATGGTAAAAAGGCTGATTCCTGTGATATTCCATTTTAGCAGTTTCTCTAGTTGACTTTGGAATTTCCAGTAGTGAAGGAGGGAGGGTGTGTTGTGTACTCCACAGGAGATATCAGAAAAGGTTGGAATACGTCTTCGAAATTTTCTGAAGAGCTACACTGCATCTTTTAATATTTGGTATGTAATATTTCTATCATCCATTGTTGTTAGGTTTTATTTGGCTGCTTTAATGAGCCGACAATTTTATGGTATGGCTGTGTCCTTAACTTTTGATTGTCCAGGCAATAACTTGAAAACTATATGTCCAGTAGATCCCATTTTTAGCTTAACTTGACAAAGTCAAGATGAGCTATTGCCATCACGCGTGCGGAAGTCTCTAAGTCTGTGAGTCTGTTCACATTTTCCTTTACCACAGGCTACACCCCCACAGTTCTTATCCAATCGTCACAAAATTTCATATACAGGTTTCAGGTCATGTCTAGATGAGAACGTCCCCTTTTGGTCGTGATCGGTCAACCATGATGGCTGCCCAAGCCCCAAACCCGAAAACCTTTAGCACAGTCTACAGGTTGTATTTATGAAGGGATTTCATTGTTAACTTGGTAGGATGACTCTGTATAATGTCTAGATGAGAAAGTCCCCTTTTGGTCGTGATCTGTCAACTGTGATGGCTGCCCAAGCCCGAAACCCCAAAAGTTTTAGCACAGTCTACAGGTTGTATTTAATATGAAGGGATTTCATTGTAACTAGGTAGGATGACTCTGTATGGTGTCTAGATGGGAACTCCCCCATTTGGTCATGATCTGTCAACCGTGATGGCTGCCCAAACCCCAAAACCTTCAGCACAGTCTACAGGTCCTATTTATGGAGGGATTTCATTGTAACTTAGTTGGATGACTCCATATAATGACTAGATGAGAACATCCCCTTTTGGTCGTGATCGGTCAACTGTGCCGGCTACAGGGGCCCAAAGACTGAAGCCCCAAAACCTTTAGCACAGTCTACAGGTCATATTTATGAAGGGATTTCATTTTAATGTGGTAGAATGACTCCAGATAATGTCTTGATGAGAACGTGCTCTTTTGGTCATGTTCGTTCAACCGTGATGGCTGCCCGAGCCCAAAACCCGAAAACATTTAGCACAGATTACAGGTCGTATTTATGAAGGGATTTCATTGTTACTTTGTAGGATAACTCAGTATAATGTTTAGATGAGGACGTCCACTTTTGGTTGTGATGGGTCAACCGTGATGGCTACACAGACCTGAAGCCCAAAAACCTTTAGCACAGTCTGCAGGCCATATTTATGAAGGGATTTCATTGTAACTTGATAGGATGACTCATTTTGGAATAATTTCACTGTAACTTGGTAACTTTGGTTGACATACATTAACTGTGAGGGCCACATTAGCCCACCCCTCAATTCTTTAGTACAGTCTACACCTAAAATTATTTTTATTGAAAACATAGCATACAGGGAACAGAAATTAACTTTTTCTCAATTATCACAATTCTTATCGTATTTCATAATCCTTTCATAAACATTGAACATTATCCTTTTCATCAAACACAACACACAGTCAAGTTAAGATACAGTGTCATTAACACTTTCATTAGATCACCTGATTAAAAATCAGGGTGAGCTATAGTGATCACTCTCCAGGTGTCATCTGTGAACATTGTGTTTGTGACTTTTCAAAAAAGACAAAAAACGCTGGACCAATTTGAATTAAATTTGAGATGATTGTACTTTGCATTTAGACAATTTACTTGTGTTTATTCCTGAGTATAGTTGTGTATTGAAGACTGAGTACAAGGAAACATTATTTGACAAAGTCAAGATAAGTTATTGCTATCATGCGTGCGGAAGTCTGTTAGTCTGCAGGTTTGGGGTCATGTCTAGATGAGAACATTCCCTTTTGGTAACGTTTGGTCAACCGTGATGGCTGCCCAAGCCCAAAACCCCAAAACCTTTAGCACAGTCTACAGGTCGTATTTATGAAGGGATTTCATTGTAACTTAGTAGGATGCCTCTGTATAATATCTAGATGAGAACGTCCCCTCTTGGTCATGATCTGTCAGACGTGATGGCTGTCCAAGCCCGAAACCCAAAAACATTTAGCACAGTCTGCAGGTCATATTTAGTAGGGAGGGATTTCATTGTAACTTGGTAAGATGACTCCGTATTATGGCTAGATGAGGACTTCCCCATTTGGTTGCGATCCGTCAACCATAACGACTACCCGAGCCCAAAACCTGAAAACCTTTAGCACAGTTTACAGGCCCTATTTATGGAGGGAGTTCATTGTAACTTGGTAGGTTGTTTTCATATAATGTAAACCCTACCAAACGTGTCACAAATTATCTTTGGGTGATGCTCTTCCAAGTTTGTTGGATGGAAGTTGCTAACCAAGATGAATGGCCACATTTTTAAAAAAAAAAACTTTTCTGACAAATCACTGGTCACAATTCTTTGAAATTTGGTGTGCTGATTCGGATTTTTATTAGCTCAACTTGACAAAGTCAAGCTAAGCTATTGCCATCACTTCTCATCCGTCGGCATACGTACGTACGTCCACAATTTCCTTTGGCTCACCTCACAGGTCGCATTTAGGATCGGATTGCTTTGAAACCTGGCATGCTTGTTTGGGGTGACCTCTAGATGGGAGCTATCGATTTTCTTCCATTTCCGTATAAAAATGTTGCCGCCACGGCCACGGCCACCGTTCTTAGAACCTAGTTTATTCAGACCTCAATATTTCCCTTTGGCATGCCCTACAGGGCACATTTATGATCGGATTGCTTTGAAACCTGGCATGCTTGTTTGGGGTGACCTCTAGATGGGAGCTATCGATTTTCTTCCATTTCCATCAAAAAATGTTGTCGCAGCCAACGTTCTTAGAACTTAGTTTAGTCAGACCTCAATATTTCCCTTTGGCACTCCCTACAGGGCACATTTATGATCAGATTGCTTTGAAACCTGGCATGCTTGTTTGGGGTGACCTCTAGATGGGAGCTATCGATTTTCTTCCATTTCTGTCAAAAAATGTTGCCGTTGGCAACGATCTTTGAACTTAGTTTAGTCAGGCATCAATATACTCCTTTGGCATGCCGTACAGAGCACATTTTTGATCAGATTGGTTTGAAACTTTGTATGCTTGTTTGGGGTTACCTCTAGATGAGAGCTAAGGATTTTCTTCGATTTCCGTCAAAAAATGTTGCCACTGGCAATGACCTCGATGAACTTTGTGCAGTTATGCTTCAATATTTTGCTTTTGGCACACCCTGCAGTGCACAGTTTTGACCAGATCACTGTGAAACTTGGTATGCTTGTTTGGGGTGACCTCTAGATGGGAGCTATCGATTTTCTTCCATTTCCATCAAAAAATGTTGCCGCTGGCAACATTCTTAGAACTTAGTTTAGTCAAACCTCAATATTTCCCTTTGTCACACCGTACAGGGCACATTTATGATCAAATTGTTTTGAAACCTGTCATGCTTGTTTGGGGTGACCTCTACATGGGAGCTATTGATTTTCTTCCATTTTCCATCAAAAAATGTTGCCACTGACAACGACCTTGGAACTTAGTTTAGTCAGGGATCAACATATTCCTTTGGCACGCCCCACAGGGCACATTTATGAGCAGGATAGTTTGAAACTTGGTATGTTTGTTTGGGGCTACCTCTAGATGGGAGCAATTGATTTTCTTCCATTTCCGTCAAAAATAGTTGCCATTGGCAACAACCTCTTATGAACTTGGTAAAAACTTAGTTCTGTTAAGCATCAATATTTCCCTTTGACACACCCTGCAGGGCACATATATGATTGGATCGCTTGCAAACTTGGTTTGCTTGTGTGGGGTGACATCTATATGGGAGCTGTCAGTTTTCTTCCAGTTCTTTCAAAAAATGTTGCCGCTTACCTTTGAGCTTAGTTTAGTCAGACCTCAATATTTCCCTTTAACACACCCTTGAAGGCACATTTGTGATCGGATCACTTTGAAACTTGGTATGTGTGTTCGGGGTGACCTCTAGATGTGAGCTATTACTTTTTTTCATTTCCGTAAAAAATTATTGTTGTTATCACCAGCCTTTGAACTTACTGCATTTGTGCATCAACTTATTCCTTTTGCACTCTCTGCAGGGTATATTTATGAATTTCCATAAAAAAACCAAAACAAAACATTGCCACAAGCAATGACCTTCTACTTAGTGCATTTGTGCATTAACATCTTCCTTTGGTATGCTTCAGAGGGCACATTCATTATCAGGTTGTTTTGAAACTTTGTATGCTTATGCAGAGTGACAAAGATAGGAGCTATTGATTTTCTTTTCATTTCCATCAAAACCTGTTGCTGTTACACTGTTGTCAGCTGAAAAGCAGACAGCAGATTTTGACCTGTCAGTTAGTCACCCACACTCTTTTGAGACCACTTTCATGTCTCATTACAGAATTGATAGACTGATATGGGTTTTATAAGAAAAAATGCTAACCAATACTGCCTATTATAATAAATACCAGCAAATATTAGTTTTTCAATTTGAATGGCTATCAGTTTTGCTGATAAATGGAAATTGCACTTACATAAAATTTTACTGCAGACTATCTGTCTGACGTTTGACCAGCAGTGTGTAAATCATTAAGGCCCCACAAAGTAGGTCTTCTGTTTCTCAGGCCATTTTTAGCTTAACTTGACAAAGTCAAGATAAGCTATTGCCAACACGCGTGCAGAAGTCTATGAGTCTGTTCACATTTTCTTTAGCACAGGCTGCACTCTGTACTTCTTGTCCAATCATCATGAAATTTCATATGCAGGTTCGAGGTCATGTCTAAATCAGAACATCCCATCTTGGTCCTGATCGGTGAACCGTGATGGCCACATGAGCCCGAAGCCCGAAAATCTTTAGCACAGTCTACAGGTCATATTTATGAAGGGATTTCATTGTAACTTGGTAGGATGACTCCGCATTATGTCGAGATGAGAGCATCATATTTTGGTCCGGTTCAGTCAACCGTGATGGCCACAGGGGCACATTACCTAGATTCCTTTAGCACAGTCTGCAGGTTCCATTTATGAAGGGATTTCATTGTAAATTGGTAGGGTGACTCAGTATAAAGTCTAGATGAGTACGTCCTATTTTGGCCATGATTGGTAAAGCGTGATGGCCGCACAGGCATGTGACCTAGATTTGTTTAACACAGTCTACAATTCATATTTATGAAGCGATTTCATTATAACTTTGTAGGATAACTCGGTATAATGTCCAGATGAGACTATCCTATTGTGGTCACGATCAGTCACTGTTACCACCACTTGGGCATGTGACCTAGATTCCTTTAGCACTGTCTACAGTTTGTTTTTATGAAGGGATTTCATTGTAACTTGGTAGGATAACTCCGTATGATATCTAGATGTGACTATCCTATTTTTGTCGTGATCTTGATTCCTTTAGCAAAGTCTAAGAATCATATTTATGAAAGATTTCATTGTAACTTGTTAGGATGACTTGTTTTGGAATGATTTTACTGTAACTTGGTAACTTTGGTTGACATAGGTCAACTGTGAGTCCACATCAACCCGGGCCTCAATTCTTTAGTACAGTCTACACCTCAAATTATTCTTGTTGAAAACATATCATATGGGATACAGAACTTAACATATTCTCAATTATCACAATTCTTGTTGTATTTCATATTCCTTTCATAAACATTGAACATTGTCCTTTTCATCAAACACTAGGCACAGTCAAGTTAATCTGTTGTGTTATTGTCACTTTCATTTCAAAGGGCCATGTGAAGTATTGCCATCACTTGGCATCCGCTGTCGTCCGTAAACTTTTTACATTTTCATCTTCTTCTCTGGAACCACTGAGCTGTTGTGAACCAAACTTGGCAGAAATGGTCTGAGGGAGGTCATCTACAAACGATCCTCATTTCATTCCCATCGAATGAAAAACATGGCCGCCAGAGGCATTCTTTGATTCTGGTTGGATTTTCAAAAACTTCTCTGAAATTACAAGGCCAAATGTTTTGAAACTTCACATAATTGATGACTGGGACCCCCTCTACCATCGATCCCCATTTAATGTTCATCGAGTCACAAACATGGCCGCAATTGGGACTCCTTGTTATTATAGAAACCCTATTGGAAATCACATTTTCATCTTCTTCTCTGGAACTACTGAGCTAACGTGAACCAAACTTGGCAGGGATGGTCTATTGAAGTTCCTCGATAAATTATCCTCATTTTGTTCCTGTCGGTTGAAAAACATAGCCACCAGAAGCATTCTTTGATTCTGATTGGTCGATTTTCAAAAATATTCTGCTCTGAAACTACAAGGCCAAATCTTTTGATACTTCACATGCTTGATGACTGGGACACCCTCTACCAAAAAAACCTCATTTAATGTTGATCGGGCTGCAAGTATGGCTGCAATTGCGGCTTATAGTTATTATAGAAACCTTATGGGAAATCACATTTTCATCTTCTTCTCCAGAACTACTGAGTCAAATTGAACCAAACTTTGCAGGAATTGTCTGTGGGAGGTCCTCTACAAACGATACTCATTTTGTTCCCGTCGGATAGAAAACATGGCTGTGAGAGGCATTCTTTGATTGATTTGTGGATTTTGAAAAATCTTCTCCTTTGATACTACAAGGCCAAATGTTTTGAAACTTCACGTGATTGATGACTGGGACACCCTCTACCAATGATTCTCATGTAATGTTGATCGGGTTGTAAACATGTCCACAATTGCGGCTTATAGGTACTATAGAAACCTTATGGGAAATCACATTTTCATCTTCTCCTCTGGAACTACTGAGCCGACGTGAACCAAACCTGGCAGGGATAGTTTTGGGAGGGCTTCTACAAATGCTCCTCATTTTTGTTACCGTGCATCGAAAAACATGGCTGCCAGTAGCACTTTTTGATTCTGATTGGTGTATTTTGAAAAATGTTCTGAAACCACAGGGCCTAAAGTTTTGAAACTTTGCACGGCTGATGACTGAGACACACTCTACCAATGATCATCATTTAATGTTGATCGGGTTGGAAACATGGCTGCAATTGTGACTTATAGTTATTATAGAAACCCTATGGGAATTCACATTTTCATCTTCTTCTCCAGAACTACTGAGCTAATGTGAACCAAACCTGGCAGAAGCATATTTTTATACTATAAACCAATGGCCCAGACTAGCTAGCTGGTGCAAACTCAAAGTTATCAAGGGCCAAACACAAATTTTGCCCCCCCCCCCCCCCAATCCCCCAAATTTGCTTGCAAAACCAAAAATTATCTGAAACTACTTGGCCAGTGTGAACCAAACTTAGCACAAATAATGTATGGAAAGTCCCCTGAAAACAATCATTCTGTTTTGTGCAGATGAAGTAGCATGACAGCCAGCTGCATTCTTTGATTAGAATAACAGGGATATGTAGTTCTACCAGTTGAGCAATTACAGGCTCTTGAGAGCCTCTTGTTATCTCATCTTGACAAAGTCAAGCTGAGCTAATCTCATCGCTCTCCGTCCGTCCGTCTGTCCATCCATCCATCCATCCATCCATCCATCCGTCCGTCCGTCCATCTGTCCGTCCATCTGTCCTCCATCCGTCAACTGTCTGTCGTCCGTCAACACCATGTTTTGGTCTCCTCCTCCAAAGCCACTGGGCCAAATTAAGTGAAAGTTTGTGTGAGTGATGGTCCCAAAGGGGCATTGCATTTTTGTCCAACTCAACATGCCCAGCCCCATAGGGAGGGAGTGGGGAAAAAGCTCCAAAATATTTTTAAAATCTTCTTCTCAAGAACCAGTGTGTACAATGACTTGATATTTTCTATGGAGCTTCCTTTTGAGGTGTAGAATCAAATTTGTTCAAATGAAGTTCGTGAAGCAATATTTGGCTTTGTAATGGGAGGAGTAAGATTTTTGGGCCCGCCCAAAATTTCTATTCTCTGAACCGATGGTCCGGTATGAACCAAATTTGGTATGTGGTATTATTTGGTCATAAGTACTTGACACATGCAAAAAAAAAAAAATCCTGCATCCCCCATGGGAACCCTAGGAGCTAAAAATAGAAATATTTTCAAATGCCCATATTTCCCAAACCACACGGAACAGAGAGCTGTTATTTGGTTTGAAGTATCCTTAGGACTAGTAGAATTGAATGGTAAAAAAAATTGGCATCGGTTATGTTAGGGTGTTCTGTAATGGGCATCGAAAAAATGCTGAGTCAGCATATTTGCAAAAAATTTTTAAAAATCTTTTCTCCAGAACCAATTTTCAGAATCTTTTGATATTTGGTATACAGCATTCATAGGGGGGTCAGATACAAGTTGGTTGAAATAAAGCTCATTGGTTCATATTTGGGCTCAGTACAGGAGCCCAAATTTTTAACATAGGGTAATATGGGGAATATTCTTTAAAAATCTTCTTCTTTAGAATCACCAGTCAGAATCTTTTAATGTTTGGTATACATCATTGTTATGAGGGTCAGATTCAAGATTGGTCAAACCAAGTCCCTAGGTTAATAATATTTGGGCTTCCTACAGAAGCCCAAATTTTAACTTTGTTCAATATGGGGGGTAATGTAAAAAAAACTTTTTCTTCTGCTCCACAAGTCAGAATGCTTTCATATTTGGTATGCAACATCTCTAGGGGGGTCAGATTCAAGTTTGTTCAAATCAGATCCCTAGGTATATATTTGGGCTCACTATGGTAGCCCAAATTTTTACTTAGTGCAATATGAGGAAATTTAAAAAAATATCTTCTTCTTCAGATCCACCAGTCAGAATGCTTTCATATTTGGTATACAACATCTCTAGAGGGGTCAAATTCCAGTTTGATCAATTCGAGTGCCTGGGTTAATATTTGAGCTCCATATGGGGACCTGAAATTTAACTTAGTACAATATGAGGGAATTTCTTCAAAAATCTTCTTCTTCAGATCCACTAGTCAGAATGCTTTCATATTTGGTATACAACATATCTAGGGGGCTCAGATTCAAGTTTGTTCAAATCGGATCCATAGGTTTGTATTTGGGCTTGCTATGGTAGCCCAAATTTTAACTTGGTGCAGTATGAAGAAATTTCTTTAAAATTTCTCTTCTTCAGATCCAACAGTCAGAATGCTTACATATTTGGTACACAACATCTCTAGGGAAGTCAGATTCAACTGTGTTCAAATCGAGAGCTTGAGTTAATATTTGGGCTCCCTATGGGAGCCGGAATTGGCCATTTTGCAAAAGAATTAAAAATTTTGTATTCAGTACCCTCTAGAGGCTTATTTTTGTCACTCCTGAGGGACTCAAGGATTGACAGTGTAGCCTATGGAGATGGCTTGCCTAATGTACTCATTCTTCGACTCTGTTTATATTGTGTTCTGTTCAAGATTAGCGCTTCAGGCCCCATGGGGCCTCTTGTTTTATTTTATTTTTTATTTTTACCTGCGTCGCCAGCGGCAGAGCAGGTCTAGTAACCGCTCGACTCCGTCAGTCAGTCAGTCAGTCCATCCGTCAGTCCGTCCGAAACACTTCTTCCGTCAAAGTTTTCTTGGCTTCTATGAAAGGGAATGATTTTATATTCGGTCTGCTGCTTCATAACGATGAGTTGTATCGTGTATCTAATTTTCAGATCTGCCATGCAGCCACTTCCTGTTTGCCGATACTTTGAAGTCTTTTCATCTCTGTAATCAGTTGCATGCAGCGATGCAGGTCCGGACCCGGTATTGGTCTTGGCTTGTTGTAATTATACTACTCAAAGTTTGCTATGCACCAAATATTTGACACATCATTGTGAAATTTTCTTGTGACATATTTGCGATATTTTTAATGGATATGATTGAGGAATGTATTGAGATGGTCCCCAGTGTTTACATTAGCTCTCTTGACAGGCAGACTTTTCGTGACAGTCATGGAAGAATGTACCCCTTGATTTTCATGATGTTTTCGTGTACTGTCTACATGTACATGACATGTGTAGGGTATTCAATCTTCATTTCAACTCAAACCCTTGTGATTTAATGATTGAATATGGCAAATGCAAATGTAAGAAGACATTTGTCTGAAGCAGAAATGTGGTGGGCTATAGGGATGGTGGAGCAAGGGGCTACCCATCGTCAGGTTGGTAAAACCCTTGGTGTGTGCCATACGGTGATCACCAGAGCCTGGGCAAGATTTCACCAGTATGGCACACCAATCAGACGGCATGGTGGTGGCAGAGACAGGGCAACATCTGCAGCAGAAGACCGGTTTTTGATCGTTCAGGCCCATAGGAACTTTGCCACAGCAACCGAGCTTCGCAGTGACCTTCACAATGCATCCGGGTTAAATGTTTCGACACAGACTATCCGGGCAAGGTTGCACGAAGGTGATCTCCGATCGAGAAGAGCATGTATTCGCATTCCGCTGTCCCAGAACCACTGCCAGGCACGATATGAATGGGCCATGCACCATGTTGGATGGTCCAGAGAAGATTGGCGACCTGTCCTTTTTACAGATGAGTCAAGTTACTGCCTAGCCCACACAGATAGGTGATCTAGAGTATGGAGAAGACCAGGAAAATGATTCCATGCAGTCAACATTGCTGAGCATGACCGCTATGGTGGAGGGTCAATCATGGTCTGGGGCGGCATCAGCTGTGATGGACGTACAGAGCTCTGTGTCCTTGAATGTGGTACATTGACTGCACAACGGTATATTGATGAGATCCTGGATGTCCATGTCAGATTGTACCTGGAACCTGTTGGGGGCATGAGAAGGCATTGTCAAGCTGTAATTAAGAGTAATGGGTCTCATACTTGATATTGAACCCATACCAGTTCGCTCCGTCAACTTTTTGGCATATTGAAAAATTTCCTCTTTTTCCAAAAATATCCATTTTTCATGGTTATCGTATTCAAAAACTAAAAAATAATGTCAAACACAAATAAAATCTTAATTTCTGTACTTAAATCATTAAAGATATAATTAAATAAAAAATATATGCACTTTTCATTACAATATTTCAACTTAAACGTATTACAGGTAGTTGGATGTACTTGGTGCTTAGCAAACTTTGAGTAGTATATTTCTTTGCCATCAAAAGTTCATGTTCTTGGATTGTTTTATGTTTTAGGTCTCATAATCTACAGAATAACATGGGTGGTGGTGTATTTTGTGCCTTGAGTGCTAATGCCTTGCAAAGCCTTGTTGCACTCTAATATGAGTTATGGCCCCTTTTTGGACTTTGTTAACCACTAAATATAGTTTATCATAAAGCGGGGGCATTCGTGTCCCATGAACACATTTTTGACCTGCTGTATTGGTGCTATGGTTTGACGGAGATAAGATATTTTTAATTAAGATCAACAAAGATAAATGACTAGAAATTCATTCTTGGCAGTGGGGGGTTCAGGGGAATAATCACTTTTGGAGTTGAACTTGTTAGCTCACCTGACTGCAGGTCAGTGGGAGCTATTGCCATCACTTTTATCTGGCGTCCATTGGCCGTCGTTCGTCGTCTGTTAACTTTCTGCAAACTTGACATCTTCTTCACAACCACTAGCAGACCTGTCATTTTCAAAATTCCAGGAGGGCCATTATGGTTCTCCTTAAATGACTTAAGGAGGGCCATTTTTGGTTCGCTTCAAATGGCTCCAGGTGGGCCATTTTTTGGTTTACAAGGGCCATTTTGGGTTTAAGAAGACCAGGAGTGAAAGTTTGAGTGTGCATGACACAACAGTAGTTTGCGAGACATAATGACATTGATATATTTTCAGTTGCGCAAATTTACCCATATAAGTAATTAGAAAGTTGAAAACTGTGTGAACGTGTTGAATTCAGGGAATTCAGTTTCAGTTAATGGACCACCATGATAAGGAGATATACAGTGGTCAAAAATTTGTCTATAGACCTGTCAAACACTGAAAATCAAGTTAATGGGACAACACCCTAGCCCCAAACCCCACACCCAATTCCACCAGTTGGCTCTGCCCACCCCCAAATTGGAAAATACTTTTTTTGATTTCCTTAATATAAATACAGCCCCCCCCCCCCCAAAAAAAAAAATTATCAGAATCCACCTCCTCCCCACTCTTAACTAGGACCCTCCCCCCAGGATTTCAGACCATGCCATGGCCCCACCACTGGTGGGATCTGCCTTGTACTGTCAGATTTGTGTGTGTGGGGGGGGGGGGGGGGGGGAGTAGAGGCAAGATGCACAATTTAATAAGAAAGGCTACATTTTAACAAAAATCATCATTTCTTCTTTTTTTTTTTTAGGAGTCACTAAGCTCTTATCATGCTTTTCAGAGATAATATACAATTGTTGCATTTATTTTGGTAATTAGACATCCCTCCAAATTTACAAAAACGTCTTTATATTTCCTGCTGCAAATGCCAGTGAAATAAAAGAAACACAACACAAATCATATTTCTTGTGATTTTGTTAACATTTATTGAAGGAAGTCGTGATATTTGAATCACTTTTGTTAATTACTCACTCCAATGTTTTCACCAACATCTCTCCTCATTTCGACTGTAGAGGTTCGTATTTTACAGAATTATTTCTTTTTTTTATGTTTTTTTTTTTCAGTTATTCTTTCACACTAATGAATTACCTCCAGTCCAGGAGGAATTGTGCTTTGATGCCCCCTTCTACCTGCGAAGATTGTCGTTTGAGAAGGTCTATTTTGTGGTGCCTTTGATTGAATTAATAATTGTCCACAGAAATCAGGGTTAGGCGGATGTGTACCATCCGCAGAATTTTGAATTTAGGCAGACGACTGCGACCCAAGGTGATCGCCTGCCTGAAAATGACAGCCCAGCATTAGGCCTAATTCAAATGTATATTGCACAGACCATCTATGGAGTATCCCCTTTCTATTTAGTTTAAATGAAGCAGCTGCCATATTCGGGCTCTGGTTTATGCCCCAAAAGCTTAAAAACCTTTAAAAATCTTCTTCACAGGAACCACCAGAGAGAATGCCTTGATATTTGGTATGGCACATCCTTTGGTGTAGAAGATTAAAGTTTGTTTAAGGGAAGTTGATAGGTCAATATCTGGGCTCTCTGTGGGGGCATATCCATTTTGGGCTCTGCCCATTTATCCCAAGCCATAAGGAACAGAGAACTGTTATTTGGTCTGAAGCATCCTTGGGACTAGTAGAAGGGATTGGTTAAAAAAAAATTGCCACCGGTTCAATCAGGGTGCCAGGTAGAGGGTATTGAAAAAATGTTGAGTCAGCATTTTTGCAGTAGTTTATCCCGGACAAAAATTTTCATTCACTGAGAACCTTCATTGACATCTAGAATAACATATTGTTCTTAAAATAACAAATTGCTCCAGGCACATGATAATCTTGTTTTCTAATCAGAAAATTTGTGACTACAGTGTGTTTTCCAAAGATTTTATTTCATGTTGAACTCTTTCAATGCTGGAAAACATTTATCTGATTCCTGTATGTATGTCTTTAATTTAACCCTCTCAAGACTGCAATGTGGGTTCCAAAGGTTTTATTGATGCCATGAACAAACCCTTTCAATGCTGTATATGTTTTTTTCTGGTTCCTTGGAAAAAATTGATCTGATTCCTGTATGAATATCTTTAATTTAACCCTATCATGACTTCAGGGTGTTTTTCCAAAGATTTTATTTCACGATGAACTCTTCCACTGCTATATACATATTTGTTTTTTTCTGGTTTCTTGGGAACATTTATCTCATTCCTGTATGCATATCTTTAATTTAACCCTCTCAAGGCTGCAATGTTGGTTCTCTCTCAAGACTGCAATGTGGGTTCCAAAAGTTTTATTGATGCCATGGTCAAAAACTTTCAATGCTGTGCACATATTTCTTTTTTCTGGTTCCTTGGAAATTTTTTTATCTAATTCCAGTATAAATATCTTGAATTTAACCCTCTCATGAGTTCAGTGTGTTTTCCAAAGATTTTATTTCATGTTGAACCCTTTCAATTCTGTGCACGTATGTTTTTTCTGGTTTCTTTGAAACATTTATCTGATTCCTGTATGGATGTCTTTAATTTAACCCTCTCAGGACTTCAGTATGGCTTTCAAAGATTTCTTTGATGCCTTGATCAAACCTTTTCAATGCTGTGCACATATATGTTTTTAGCTCAACTTGACAAAGTCAGGCTGAGCTATTGACATCACTTCCTGTCTGTCGGCGTACGTACATACGTACGTACATCCACGATTTCCTTTGGCACACCTCACAGGTCGCATGTATGATCAGATCGCTTTGAAACTTGGTATGCTTGTTTGGAGTGACCTCTAGATGGGAGCTATTGATTTTCTTCAATTTCTGTCAAAAAATGTTGCCACTGGTTCTTAGAACTTAGTTTAGTCAGACCTCAATATTTCTCTTTGGCACACCCTACAGGGCACATTTATGATCGAATTGCTTGGAAACCTGTCATGCTTGTTTGGGGTGACCTGTAGATGGGAGCTATTAATTTATTTTCTTCCATTTCTGTCAAACGATGTTGCCGCTGGCAACGTTCTTAGAACTTAGTTTAGTCAAACCTCAATATTTCCCTTTGTCACACCCTACAGGGCACATTTATGATCGAATTGTTTTGAAACCTGTCATGCTTGTTTGGGGTGACCTCTACATGGGAGCTATTGATTTTCTTCGATATCTGCCAAGAAATGTTGCCACTGGCAACAACCTTTGAACTTAGTTTAGTCAGGCATCAATATATTCCTTTGGCATGCCGTACAGGGCACATTTTTTATCAGATCGGTTTGAAACTTGCTATGCTTGTTTGGGGTGACCTCTAGATGGGAGCTATCGATTTTCTTCGATATCCGCCAAGAAATGTTGCCACTGGCAACGACCTTTGATGAACCTAGTGCAGTTATGAATCAAAATTTCCCCTTGGCACATCCTGCAGAGCACATTTATTATTGGATCGCTTTGAAAAGTAGTATGCTTGATTGTATCTTCCCCACCCTGGGTATCTTCACCCCCCCTCCAATATTTTTGTTAACATTGATAACATCAGGCATGACTATTGATGGTGTTTATTATTTTTTCTGACATTCCATTTTCAGGTTTGACAGGTTTTTTGATGAAAAAAATTCACTCAGACAAAAAATATTTTTCAATTTAGATCTTTATTGGCAGTAGACAAGCAAAAAATATGCACACATTTTCAAATTATAATAACATTCCATACCTTACAGTGGAAGGCTGATAATTTTTGTATGAATGTTTAGTACCGTGGGATACATCACATATAATACAGTTTTTTTTCTCGCGCATAAATTATGCCAGTTAGACTAACTTTGATCTATTTATGTTACTTTCAGCACTGTAACTGCAAATGCCAATACAGCTTGGTCTAGAGGCCGTATTTATGAACCGATCTTTCCGAAACTTCTTGGGTACCTTTGTTATCACCGTGGGACGGGATCGAGTGGTTTTGGGTGCAGTCCGAAATTCAGGATGGCCACCAGCAGCCATTTTGTACTTTAGTTAGTGCAATCAGTTTTTTGTACAGAACTTCTGTATGAAAGTTCTGATTTGAATAAATTGTTGAATGAATGTTTAATAACATGGAATACATCACATATAATACGGGTTTTTTTCTCGAGCAGAAATTATGCAAATTAGATGAACTTTGATTTATTCAGTGCTACTTATACACAGTAAGTGCACGTGCCAATACGGCTCGGGCTAGAGGCTGTATTTATGAACTGATCTTCACAAAACTTCTTGGGTACCTTTGTTATCACCTTGGGACGAGAACGAGTGTTTCTGGGTGTGGTCCACAATTCAAGATGGCTGCCAGTGGCCATTTTGTACCGAAATAGGTCCAATCAGTTTTTTTTACACAACTTCTATACGGCTCATGCTAGAGGCCGTATTTATGAACCGATTTTTACGAAACTGCTTGGGTACCTTTGTTATCACCGTGGGACGAGAACGAGTGTTTTTGGGTGCGGTCCAAAATTCAAGATGGCTGCCAGCAGCCATTTTGTACCAAAATTAGTGCAATCAGTTTTTTGTACAGAACTTCTGTATGAAAGTTATGATTTGAATAAATTTTTGTAGGAATGTTTAGTAACATGGAATACATCACATAAAATACGGGTTTTTTTCTCGTGCAGAAATTATGCAAATTAGATGAACTTTGATTTGTTCAGTGCTGCTTTTTCACAGTAAGTGCACATGTCAATATGAACCAATCTTCACAAAACCTCTTGGGGTACCTTTGTTATCACCTTGTGACAGGAACAAGTGTTTTTTGGGTGCCTTTGTTATCACTGTGCTATAAAAAATATTTTTGGGTTCAGTCAGACCCACTCTGGGACTTAGATTTCTTTTCTAGTTTAGCATCTAACTGTCACCCCACCTTTACAATACTTTACCTATATATTTGTTACATGCTACGGTCAGCCTTTAGGTACAGGCCGTTACAATACTTTACATGTACTTTTGTTATCAGGTCATTACCTAGATGTTTGTCATTGCTGTGTCACATACTATACATGTACATGTCTTAAACAAGTTGAGCTACAGTGTCATTGACACTTTCATTATTTTTGGTATGGAAACCAACTAGCACAGTCTGCATCACATAGTATAGAGGTTTTTAGCTCACCTGACTGAAAGTAAGGATGAGTTATAGTAATCATTCACTGTCTGTCATCTGTGAACATGATGTTTATACCTTCTCCTCCAAAACCGCGAAACTGATTTCAGTTAAATTTGAGGTGATTGCCTATTTTGACATCACATTTTGTGTTTGTTCAAATCAGCTTGCTCAACCCATCCCCATAAGGAGGGGTGCAGGAAAAGGCTCAAATTAAAAAAAAAAATTTTCTCCTGAACCAATGGTACAATGTCTTGATGTTTGGTATGGAGCTTCCATTTGAGGTGTAGAATCAAGTTTGTTCAAATGAACTTTGTGAAGCAATGTAGGGGCAAGACTTTTGGCCCCGCCTAAAAGTTCTATTTTCTGACCGTATGGACAGATTTGAACCAAATTTGGTATGTGGTATTATTGCATGATAAGTACTTGACTCATGCAAAAAGAAAAAAAATTTCCGTGTCCCTGTAGGAATCTCAGGAGCTAAAAATAGAAATATTTTCAAACCTCCATATTTCTCAAACCACATGGGACAGACAACTGTTATTTGGTATGTAGCATCCTTATGACCAGTAGAATGGAATGGGAAACAAAATTGCCTGTGGTTGTGTCAGGGTGTTCTGGGAAGGGGGGGGGGGGAGGAGGGGGCATCGAAAAGATGCGGAGTCCGCATATTTACAAAAATTTAAAAAAAATGTTCTTCTCCAGAACCACTGATCAGAATCTTTTGATATTTGGTATACAGCATCCACAGGGAGGGTCAGATACAAGTTTGTTAAAATTGAGCCCCTTGGTTCATATTTGGGTTCAATACAGGATCCCAAATTTTAACTTATGGCAATATGGGGAATAATCTTTAAAAATCTTCATCTTCAAAGTCACCAGTCAGAATCTTTTAATGTTTGGTATACATCATTGTTATGAGGGTCTGATTCGAGATTGTTCAAATCAAGTCCCTCAGTTAATATTTAGGCTTCCTATGGGGGCCTAATTTTAACTCTGTGCAATAGGGGGGATAATATTTAAAAATCTTCTTCTTCAGATCCACCAGTCAGAATCTTTTGATATACAGCATCATTAGGGAGGATAGATCTAATTCTGTTCAAACCAAGTCCCTTAGGTTAATATTTGGGCTCCCTATTTGAGCCCACATTTTAACTTAGTCCAGTATGAGGAATAATCTTAAAAACTCTTCTTCTCCAGAAATTTTACTCAGAATCTTTTGATATATGGTATACAGAATCCTTACAGGAGTTGGATTCAAATTTGTTCAACTCAAGTCCATCGGTTAATAAATGGGCTGTCTGTGGGAACCCGAATTTTAACTTAATGGAATATGGTCCTCCGCGGGAACCCCGGGAAGTGAAGCAGTGCGTGTTCTCTGCGGTAAACAGGCTCTGTTTTACTGGTAAAATAGGACCCAGTTACCAATGCTTTGGAGGTGCAAACCCTCTCTAAAATGGGCAATATGGCTTATTAACGCTCACCTCTGGTCTTGAGTTGATACTCATGTTGTGGTCATGATTAGCCATTGTGCAAAAATATGTGACCTTGAACACCAATAAATAAATAATAATAATGGATTATGGGGAATAATCTTAAAAAATCTTAAGCAGATCTACCAGTTTGAATCTTTTGATATTTGGTATTCAGCATTGTAAGGGAAGTCAGATCTAAGTTTGTTGAAACCAAGTCTATGGGTTAATAGTTGGGCTCCCTGTTGGGGCCTTAATTATTACTTAGCCCAATATGAGGAGATAATCTTTAAAGCTCTTCTTCTCCAGAACCACTGGTCAGAATCGTTTGATATATGGTATACAGAATCCTTACATGGGTCAGTATCAAATTTGTTGAAATGAAGTGCATTGGTTAATAATTGGGCTCTCTATGGCATAAGCTCAAATTTGAACTTAATGCAATATGGGGAATAATCTTTAAAAATCTCCTTTTTCAGATACACTTCTCAGAATCTATTGATATTGAGTATGCAGCATCCTTTCAGGGGTCAGATTCAAGTTTGTTCAAAGCAAGTCTCTCAGTTAATATTTGGGCTCCCTATGGGGGCCTGAATTTTAACTTACTTCTGTATGGGGAACAGTCTTTAAAAATCTTGTTTTCCAGAAACACCAGTCAGAATTTTTTGATATATTGCATACAGAATCCTTGCAGGCATTGGATTGTGTTTGTTCTACTCAAGTCCATCGGTTAATAATTGGGCTTTCTAAGGGAGTCTGAATTTTAACTTAGTGCAATATAAGAAATAATCTTCAAAAATCTTCTTCTTCAGATCCCCCAGTCAGAATCTTTTGATATTTAGTATCCAGCATCCTTTGGGAGGTCAGATTTAAGTTTGTTCAAATCAAGTCTCTGGGTTAATATTTGGTCTCTCTACTGGAGCCTCAATTTTAATATAGTCCAATATGAGGAATAATCTTTAAAAATCTGCTTCTTGATATACAGTCAGAATCTTTCAATATTTGGTATACAACAGCCTTAGAGGGTTCAGATTCAATTTGTTCAAACAAAGTCCCTGGGTTGATATTTGTGATCCCTGTTGGGGAGGGGGGATTTTAATATAGTGTAAGATTGGTAAATATTATCAAAATATTCTTCTCCAGAATCACTAGTCAGAATCCTTTTTTTTATGGGTTTCAAAATGACTACTGGGGAGAGGTGTGAATTTCCCTGCTGTAAAACAATGACAATAGTGCCACACCACCTATGTGGATGATCTGATTGTCACCATCCTTCAATAACATGTGTATGTGGATCTCACAATTGCTCACAATTGCTACTGGGTATTAGATTTCCTCTCCATGCTTTAAAGCAATGACTATAAACCTCCTTACATATATATGCCTATTATCAAAAATAAGTCCCTTTTCACACTATGGGAGGTGGCATATGCCACCCTTGGATTGCACTTGTGAAAAAGTTCATAATTTCGTTCGCCTTGGGCTTTAAATAGCCATAGATGTTGAATTCATCTTCAAACAACTTTCTTAGGTGCGCGATAAGGCTCCTTGGGGCCTCTTGTGATAGAAATATTGTCAGTCCAGACACATATCACCAGGCTTACCTTGATATTTGTAGGAATGTGCCAGTACCTCTGGTGCAATCTCTTATTTTTTTGGAGTATTTTTATGACTGGTGGAATCAAACTGGCTGAGGAAAATGCTATTTTTGTAAAGAAGATTCTTAGTCTAGCTAAACAAATCAACAAAATGGTTTCACTTTCCCTGTTTACACCTTGCTTCTCCCTGTAGACAACTTGAACCAGGTGAGCAGTTTAGGCTTACATGAGCCTCTGGTTTGGTTACTGTTATCATATTTCTAAATGAGGTTAATATAAATTATATTATTTTGTCTTTTTCAGCTTGGCCCAAATGGATATTCTTTTGCTATCAACCTGAATGGTTATGTAATATTTCATCCCAATCTAAAGACTCAAGTAAGTTGATTTTGTATATATGATCATGCTCATATGCAAATTATTTTTATATAGTGTTGTAAAAGAAAATATAAAATGGATAGATAATTTTTTTTTTATTTGTGATCTGTGGATATGATCATAATTTTGTGCATTCTATCAACGATGCTTTTAATCTCATTTTACCTCCAAAGTGAACAAAGAATCAATTAAAAAAAGAGCCCCAAAACCATTTTCAAGATGGAGCATCCTGTAATCTTAGTCTTTTACATTTTGCCCCTAAATTGTCAGGAATTAGTCTTGTTCCCTAAGCAGTGTACCTGTAAAATTTTATGAACCCAGGCCAAACCAGTGTCAAGGTAGAGTCTTCAAAGGTTAGACCCCCTTGAACTTCTGATCCCCAAATCAGCAGGGTTCATCTTTTTTCCCTAGGCAATGCAATTGTGACATTTCGTGAACATATGCTAAAACATTGTCAATTAAGACTCAGGAAACCAAATTGAAACACCATGTGACCTTAACCTTTTGACTCCCAAATTTATATCAGGCCAAAGTATTGCCCACTTAGAGTCTTAAAGCCAAATTCGACAGATGGATGCATACATGGATGCACAAATGGATGGCCCCACAGACAGGCATTTTAGTAAGATAAATTTAGCACAGAATTTCCTGTACCTTTATCGAATGAAGCAGTTGATTGGTTCTATTTATGAACTTCTGTGACATCAAAGTGGGGAAGCCAGTAATATTTCTTTCATTTGATGTAATGTTCATCACAGTCGGGCTTTTACGAAGAATAATAAATAAAATATTGAGGAATTTGAATATTTTTCATTCTCATATGAACTGAATTTCAAACTAATGTTGGGTAACCCCACACAATATTGATTTTGTACATCATTAGCTCACCTGACTTTCAGTCAGGAGATCTATAGTGATCACTCACAGTCCGTCGTCCGTCGTCCTGCGTCCGTCGTCCGTGAACATGGTATTTGCGTCTTCTCCTCCCAAACCGCTGAACCAATTTAATTGATATTTGAGATAATAGTTTGTTATGACATCGCAATTTGATTTTGTTCAAATCAAGTTGCCTCGCCCGTGGGTAGGGCCACACCCAAAAAGTGTGCTGAAATCTTAAAAAATCTTCTTCTCATGAACCAGCAGTAGCAGAGACTTGATATTTGGTGTGCAGCTTTCTTTTGAGGTGTAGACTCAGATTTGTTCAAGAGAAGTTTGTGGGGCTATACTTGGCGTCGTTATGGGAGGGGCCAAATTTTTGGCCCCGCCCAAAATTTCTATTTTCCAAACCGAGAGGCTGATTTGAACCAAATTTTATGTGAGGGCTTATTGGGTCATAAGTACCTAATTTATGCTGATTTTTTTTTTCCCGTAGCCCCATGGGAACCGCAGGAGCTAAAAATAGAAAAAATTAAAACGCCCATATCTCCAAAACTGCACGGCACCGAGAATTTTTATTTGGTGTGAAGCTTCCTTAGGACCAACAGAAAGAATTGGTAAAAAAAAATTGCCATCGGTTTTATCATAGGGTACAGTTTCGGAACTTTGAAAAAGTGCTGAGTCCGCACTTTTTAACACTGTAGGCAATGGGAAAAACATTAAAAAATCTTCTTCTCCAGATCCAGCAGGCAGAATCTTTTGATATTTGGTATGCAACATTGGAGGGTGGATCTGATTCAAGTTTGTTCAAATCGGCCCCCTGGGTTCATATTTGGGCTCAGTATAGGAGCCCGATTTCGAACTTAGTGCATTTCAGGCAAATTTCTTAAAAAATCTTCTTCTCCAGATCCAGCAGGCAGAATGTTTTGATATTTGGTATGCAACATTGTGGGGTGGATCTGATTCAAGTTTGTTCAAATCGGCCCCCTGGGTTTATATTTGGGCTCAGTATAGGAGCCCAAATTTGAACTTACTGCATTTCAGGCAAATTTCTTTGAAAATCTTCTCCAGATCCAGCAGGCAGAATCTTTTGATATTTGGTATGCAACATTGTGGGGTGGATCTGATTCAAGTTTGTTCAAATCGGCCCCTTGGGTTTATATTTGGGCTCAGTATAGGAGCCCAAATTTGAACTTAGTGCATTTCAGGCAAATTTCTTTGAAAATCTTCTTCTCAAGATCCAGCAGGCAGAATCTTTTGATATTGGGTATGCAACATTGTGGGGTGGATCTGATTCAAGTTTGTTCAAATCGGCTCCCTGGGTTTATATTTGGGCTCAGTATAGGAGCCCAAATTTGAACTTAGTGCTTTTCAGGCAAATTTCTTAAAAAATCTTCTTCTCCAGATCCAGCAGGCAGAATCTTTTGATATTTGGTATGCAACATTGTGGGGTGGATCTGATTCTATTTTGTTCAAATCGTCTCCCTAGATTCATATTTGGGCTCACTATAGAAGCTCGAATTCGAACTTAGTGCATTTCAGGCAAATTTCTTCAAAAATCTTCTTCTCCAGATCCTGCAGGCAGAATCTTTTGATATTTGGTATGCAACATTGTGGGGTGGATCTGATTCCAGTTTGTTCAAATCGGCCACCTGGATTCATATTTGGGCTCACTATAGAAGCCCAAATTCGAACTTAGTGCATTTCAAGCAAATTTCTTCAAAAATCCTCTTCTCAAGATCCAGCAAGCAGAATCTTGTGATATTTGGTATGCAGCATCCTTAGGGGGGTGAGACTCAAGTTTGTTCAAGCCATGTCCCTAGGTCCATATTTGGGCTCACTGTGGGAGCTTGAATTGTAACTTTGTTCGAAATGAGGAATATTTTTATACTGTACCAATGACCCAGACTTAGCTGGTGCTAACTCTAACAAAACCAGGGCCAAACACAAATTTTGCCCCCCAATCCCCAAAATTTGCATCCAAAACAAAAAGAAATCATGTCCTAAAGGACCTCCATACTACGCCTCTACTGCACATGCGCAGTGACGCAGACGTCCCGAAATTGGCGCCAATTATCATTCTCTGTTTGGCCCTTCATCAGTCAACATCTCACTGATCTTTGTGCTTGTAAATCTCAGTTTAAAGGATGCCAGACACGTAATTTTTGGAGAAAATGTGATTCTAAGGAGGATAGAAGGAGGAGAGGAAAAAGAAGTGACAAAAAATAATCAGGGCTGTACTTAAAATTTTTTGATGAAATTATGTTAAGTTGCCTATTTTCGAGGCATGGGCCTCTTGTTGTCATTCTTGCTAAATGTTGCACTGCTTATTCAGTGTTTCCTCTCCCCTAGCCTTCTAAAGTCCCCCCTTGCAATTCTCCCATGCTTTTGGCATATTTTTGAGAAATTTCATTTCTAAAATTTCCTGGGAGAGTTGCTTGGTTACAGAATGTTTTCTGTTATTTTCCCCATAGTTACGTTTTCACCCATGGGTGTATAACGTTTGTGTTCTGCATCTTCCATCTGATGTTCTGCAGATTCTCCCCTGGGAGTCTCTGTTTTGCATCAGATAGAGTGTAATTTGATGACTGATTCCGGGCCAGTTTTTTCAGTGCCTGGAGTCATGTTTTCTGGTGTTTTTACACTGTTTGTTTACATTGGCAACAGCCTTTTTTGAGGGGGGCTGTTTGCCTTTGCTGTAGTTTATCTCACTATAAGATACATTTATATTATCCGTAAGTGTCTCATTAATTATTTAATATAAATTTAAAATTTTTGACCATACTTTGCCATCGGATCCATCGGGGCTCAACATTACTTTTCAGCAACTTGGGCTTTGCTGAAAAAATATTTTTTCAAAATTATTTTGATTTGCAATTGTTTTTTCATTTATTTATGGATCATGTTATTATGTATCTTTGTGTCAGGGGTTTTTGCGAGTAACTAGGACTTATTGTTGTTCTTTCACAATGAAGGGACATTGTTCAAATTGTAATAGGAAGAAATCTTCCTCTGACTTTCATGATCATTGTATTAATTGTAGTCAGTGTTCTCGCATTAATCCCTGTTCTATATGTGAATATTGGGATGAGAAACATTGGAAACGTGTGTCACGATATGTTGTTTCTGGAGAAAGGGCTATGCCGGCTCTTTCTCCGCAAGGTCACTCTACTCTCTCAGTTTCTATTTCAGAGGAACCAGAACAGGGTGATGTTTCCATGTTATCTTCTACAAGTGTGCGTCCGTCGTCACAAATGAATTCAGAGCTAGCGGCAAAAGTGCTCATGGAGATTAGACAAATGTCGTCCGCTAGCTCGCCCGGTGTAGCGTCCATTCACCGAATGGTTCGGCAGCTGGGTTCGTCCGATGCGGTCCAGGAGGAAATTTTGGGTGATGCGAGCACTATAAACATAATAGATGCACACCCAGTGACGGCGGATAGTAAGCGAGAACGGAGGAAGCCTTTGAGTCCGGTTCCTAGCTCGTCCAGGTCCAGCCGGGCCGCGAGCGAGAGAGGCCCCTCTCTCATACAACAACATCTGGGACCAGATGTTGTGGTACAAAATGTGTCTTTAGCGGAGCATACGTCCGTCGCTCGGGACGCTCCGTTGTATAAGCAGTCCGCGGAGACTGTTAAGGCTTCCTCTTCTCGTCAGCGCACACGACCGCACCTTGGCTGCGTGACCGCCGATATATTACCAGCTTCGCCGATCAAGGAATCTTCGGCGACCAGGTCACACCATCCGGCAGCCAGGGATTCGAGACCGATGGACTCCGGACGTTCGCATAGGAAAAGTATGCGGGAGCCATCTGATGCGGAGCTGCCCTCGGCGAAGCAGCGAAAGACTGCGCCTCTGCAGGTCTCGACGCCGGACATTCTTGTGCAGATAGCACAGCTTATCGCAGCATCCCAGCAGCCGACAGAAACGGTGTCGGATCGAGAATTATCCGACGGCGCTGGGTCGGTACGCTCCGCCGAAGCATCGGGGGCGGACGACCGGGAACATCATGAGGTCCGACCGGATGGTGAAAGGGATACGGATGACTTGGAGCTATCCCTTTCGGAACAACATAAAGCTGCCGTGGACTTCATCCGGCACTTTCTCCCTCAAGTTGTTCCGTCGGGCCAGACTGCTGCGGTTCCGGACAAGAGAATTATAGCGTCATTGGACTCTGAATTTTTTGAGCGGTTCAGGGACATAGCTCCCGAGTTTCCGTCGCAGTCCAATAATGTTGCAAGAACATTTGAATTATTGAACGACGCTATATTTAAACTTGCTTCCAGGACGGGGAAAGCAGGTTTCTTGTCCGCTAATACTCTCAACCCGCCTTTCATTAATGCAAGGAATAAATTCGATACGGCAGGACAGGGTATACCGAGAGTTCCTCTGCGTATGGACGACGAGGCGGAAGACTTAGAGCTATCATTACCGTCGTCGGCTTCTATTCCAACCGCGGTGTTGGAAACAGCTATTGCGTCTAACAGAGCCAATTTAGATGCCTTATCTTACGCAGATCACCTTACTAAGGCGTTATCACTGCGCCTTCAGGGGAAAGAGTTTCAGGATATACAATCCTCTTTAAGACTTCTTTCAAGGGCAGTAGCTTATTCCACGTGTAACTCTGCCCTTTCAGTGGCAAATCTGGAGTTGGTTAGACGTGACGCAGCCCTAGCTACATCCACACTAGTGGATACTAAGGTGAAGAACTCTCTTAGAGTCGCTTCGGTCTCAGGAGAACTTCTCTTTGACGGCAAGCTTTCTGCTATTTTTGATAAAATTACAAAGAAAGCTAAGGATTCTCTGTTGTTCAAATCTGCTCCTAAGAAGTCGGATACAGCAGACATGAATAAGACAGGCACTTCTGGGTGTAATGCGCCCAAGAGAGGTTCCTATAGAGGTTCCGGTGCGTCCTCTTGGTCTTATTCGAGAGACCGTCAGGGTAGCGACTCTCGTTCGGGACGTCCTTCAGGCCGGGACAATCGGTCGGACGCCCCGAGGTCGACGGGGCGAGGTGCGGGCCGTGGAGGATGTGGTTTCTCCTACCGCAGGCCTTGCAGGTCCAGGAGGTGATGGCTTAAACCTCTATCGCGTACCGGTTGGCGGAAGGTTGTCGAGCTTTTCACAAGAATGGGCGTTGATTACGGACGACCTTTGGGTGAGAGGAGTGACTTCGGAAGGTCTAAAGATATCCTTCAAACGAAAGCCTCCATTAACTCGAAGTCCAAAGTGGACTCATCTTCCGTCAAATCCGCAGAAAAGAGATGCTCTGTTATCAGAGGTGCAGTCTCTTTTAATGAAGAACGCGGTAGAGGTCGTAGAAAACCAGGAATCTCCGGGATTCTACAGCCATCTGTTTCTGGTTCCGAAACCAGACGGCTCGTTCCGTCCAATCATAGATTTGAGCTGGATAAACAAGCTGATCGTCGCTCCGAAGTTTTATATGGAGACGATTCGATCGGTCAGAGCGAGTATTCGGGTGAACGACTATGCAACGAGCATAGATCTCAAAGATGCGTACTTTCATGTCATGGTACATCCGACATTCCGAAAGTACCTACGCTTCGCAGTCCTAGGAGTGGTGTATCAATTCCGGGCGATGTGCTTCGGATTGAATCTAGCACCCTGGGCTTTCACTCGGGTAATGAACTTGGTAATGATCTATTTCCGAGCTCATTTGTCTGCGGTAACGTCGGCCTACCTGGACGACATTCTTCAGAGGTACGGCAACGAGTTAACGCTTCAGAACGATGTTCAGAATCTTCTTCTATTGCTCCGACGTCTCGGTTTTATAGTAAACGAGGAGAAGTCGGATCTGGTGCCGTCCAAGTCATTCACTCATCTGGGAATGAGCTTCGAGACGCACAACAATCTCGTTCGTCTGCCGTTAACCAGAGCGAAATTAGTCAGTTGTTACGCTCGCTATTGTCTGCACGCAGACAAAGTCACGGCGAGAGAATTTATGAGACTGATAGGTCTGTGCGGAGCCGCCGCGGATCTCATTCCGATGGGGCGGTTACGCACACGTCCTCTTCAAATTTTCTTGACTCAGAATTGGAGTGTGAAAATTCATTCGCTCGATGTAGACGTTCTCTTGTCAGATCAAGTGAAACAAGAGATTCAGACTTGGGCAAACATTCAGTGGTTAACTCAGGGAGTTCCGCTGCAGTTGCCGGATCCGAGTTTTACCATTATGACGGATGCCAGTCAAACAGGTTGGGGTGCATCATTAATCCCAACGGATTCGAGATGCCAGGGTCTTTGGGATCCGCAATTCCTGTGCAAGCACATAAACATCAAGGAAATGATGTCAATTTGGCTTGCGTTACTTCACTGGATGGACATTATTCACAATGCTCATGTCCAAATCCTATCCGACAATACGACTGTAGTGGCGTATATACGGAATCAGGGAGGCACTCATTCAGTTCCGTTGTTCAATCTAACGGAAAGAATCCTTCTGTTTGCGCTAGAACATCACGTTCTTCTTTCGGTCCGTCACATACCGGGTTGTCTGAATGTGCTAGCAGACTCCCTTTCACGAAAGGGTCGCTTGTTGCCGTCGGAGTGGACTCTCAACAAACAAGTATTCAATCAGATTTGCTACCAATGGGAACGGCCAATGATAGACTTATTTGCGACACATCTCAACAATCAGTTGCAGACGTATGTGTCTCCGTGTCCGGATCCAAGAGCATTTGCAGTAGACGCTCTGTCGATCCCTTGGGACGGAATGATAGGATATGCGTATCCTCCAGCGCCGTTAATTCAACAAGTATTGCTAAAGATAAAACAATCTCAATGCAGGATTCTGTTGGTAGCATCTCTGTCGCCACAGAGACCGTGAATAAATCTACTCAGGTGTCTTTGTGGGACCTACCGCGAAAGCTTCCTCCACGGGAGGATCTTCTTTCGCAGGGGAAATCGCGTCAACTCCATCACAACCTGCAAGGTCTCAACCTTCACGTTTTTCCGTTGTGCGGTCCTTCTTGCATGGCAAACACTTTACAGGACGAGCAGTGGACGCGATTTCTAACTGTAGGAGGACCTCCTCTTCGCTAAACTATGCGGCTAAGTGGAAGGTTTTTCGTCGTTGGTGTAGGGATCATTCTGTAGATATATTTGATCCCTCTATACCAGACATTGCAAACTTTCTAGTATACTTCTTTGACGAAATCAAACTGCAGCCTGTTACTATAAAGGGTTATAGATCTATGTTATCTGATACCTATGCACATCATGATAGTTTACAAATTGGATCTAATGTCTCTTTATCTAAGTTGGTTAGAAACTTTTCGATAAATAGACCCAGAACTCTTAGATTGATTCCGAAGTGGAATTTAGCTTGGGTTCTTCTTAAATTGAAGGAAAAGCCATTTGAACCTCTTGGCACAGTAGATTTCAAATTCTTATCTTATAAGACAGCTTTTCTCTTAGCTTTCTCTTCTGCTAGAAGAGTCAGTGAGCTTCATGCACTGTCGGTGGATGATTCTCACTATCATAGTGTTGGGAACACTATCACCTTCACTACTAATGTGGGTTTTTTAGCTAAGAATCAGGCTCCTAATAAATATCCGGAACCTATTGTTATTAAGGCTCTTCCGTCTTCAGACGGGCATAGGCCTTTACTCTGTCCTGTTAGAGCGTTACGTATCTATAAACAGAGATCTCAGTTTATCAGAAAGGGACGGAAACGTTTCTTTCTGTCTTTGATGCCTAATAGAAAGGACATTTCGGTCTATTGCTAGATGGATTCAATTAACTATCCGTACTGCTTATGAAGATTTATCTTCTTCTCAGCAGTCTGTACTTAAGATTTCTGCTCATGAAGTAAGAGCTCTTTCTACTTCCTGGGCTTATGCTAATAGTGTTGCTATTACAGATTTAATGAAGGCTGCTTATTGGTCTCAGCCATCCACATTTACGAATTTTTATCTCAGAAATATTGAGTCCATTTCTGGAGACCTGCATTGTTTAGGTCCGTTATCTGTTGCTCAGAATGTCGTCCACTAAACAGTTGCAACTATAGTTATGCAGGCTTTCTGTTCCGGCAGTGATTCCGTCCGGCTGCCCTCTTCGCTCTGGGCTATTTGACCCAGGGCAAGGGGAAGGGGGGGGGGGGGGGGTGTGTTCCCTTAGGTCACCTGCTTCATAGTGAAAAGCAAGGGAGTGCCTCCTCCAAGTCAGTATTTCTGAGTCGCTTCCGGGATGGTTTTAAAGTGTAATATTAATGTTAAAATTCATTCATGTCTTATTTTTAAAGAGTAGCTCGGTGTGAAGCATTTGTATATGTTAAGTGTCAAACGGGCTTTAATATACAATACTCGGACACTTTTAAATGACTATAAAGAGTATCAATTCTCTGAACTACTTTATTTATTGGCTTGCTTTAAAAATAATTAGTATAAGGGATATACTGGATGTTAATAGAGAACATGAATGTTATTGTGCTCAATTATTAAGGGTAGTGTATCTTTCTAATTTAATATTAAATAAGAAAGATACATGTAAAGCCTAATACTCCTTTTCTCCTTAAGGGGTTACCTCTTTACTGTATAGTTGAGCTTATTGGATTTTCCTCTATGTCCTAGGCCCTCCAGCCTGTTTACTATTCAGCTAAGTCTGGGTCATTGGTACAGTATAAAAATGTTAAAAAATTTATAGTAATTTATATATTTTTTATACTTACCAATGACCCAGACGGGGATGGCCCTCCCTGGAGTTGGGAACTCTTGCCTCCCCGCTGAGTACATAGCGCTGACCAGGCACTGCCAGTAAGAATGATAATTGGCGCCAATTTCGGGACGTCTGCGTCACTGCGTATGCGCAGTAGAGGCGTAGTATGGAGGTCCTTTAGGACATGATTTCTTTTTGTTTTGGATGCAAATTTTGGGGATTGGGGGGCAAAATTTGTGTTTGGCCCTGGTTTTGTTAGAGTTAGCACCAGCTAAGTCTGGGTCATTGGTAAGTATAAAAAATATATAAATTACTATAAATTTTTTAACTTTCTTAAAAAATCTTCTTCTCCAGATCCAGCAGGCAGAATGTTTTGATATTTGGTATGCAACATTGTGGGGTGGATCTGATTCAAGTTTGTTCAAATCGGTCCCCTGGGTTTATATTTGGGCTCAGTATAGGAGCCCAAATTTGAACTTACTGCATTTCAGGCAAATTTCTTTGAAAATCTTCTTCTCCAGATCCAGCAGGCAGAATCTTTTGATATTTGGTATGCAACATTGTGGGGTGGATCTGATTCAAGTTTGTTCAAATCGGCCCCTTGGGTTTATATTTGGGCTCAGTATAGGAGCCCAAATTTGAACTTAGTGCATTTCAGGCAAATTTCTTTGAAAATCTTCTTCTCAAGATCCAGCAGGCAGAATCTTTTGATATTGGGTATGCAACATTGTGGGGTGAATCTGATTCAAGTTTGTTCAAATCGGCTCCCTGGGTTTATATTTGGGCTCAGTATAGGAGCCCAAATTTGAACTTAGTGCTTTTCCAGGCAAATTTCTTAAAAAATCTTCTTCTCCAGATCCAGCAGGCAGAATCTTTTGATATTTGGTATGCAACATTGTGGGGTGGATCTGATTCTATTTTGTTCAAATCGGCTCCCTAGATTCATATTTGGGCTCACTATAGAAGCTCGAATTCGAACTTAGTGCATTTCAGGCAAATTTCTTCAAAAATCTTCTTCTCCAGATCCTGCAGGCAGAATCTTTTGATATTTGGTATGCAACATTTTGGGGTGGATCTGATTCCAGTTTGTTCAAATCGGCAACCTGGATTCATATTTGGGCTCACTATAGAAGCCCAAATTCGAACTTAGTGCATTTCAGGCAAATTTCTTTGAAAATCTTCTTCTCAAGATCCAGCAGGCAGAATCTTGTGATATTTGGTATGCAACATCCTTAGGGGGGTGAGACTCAAGTTTGTTCAAGCCATGTCCCTAGGTCCATATTTGGGCTCACTGTGGGAGCTTGAATTGTAACTTTGTTCGAAATGAGGAATTTTCTTTAAAAATCTTCTTCTTCAGATCCAGCAGTCGGAATGGTTTGATATGTGGTGAGTAGCATCCTTGGGGGGGGGGGGGGGGGGGGGAGGGGGAATTCAAGTGTGTTAAAGCCAAGTCCTTGGGTCCATATTTGGGCTCCCTGTGGGAGCCCAAATTATAACTTAGTCAATATGAGGAATTTTTCTTTAAAAATCTTCTTCTTCAGATTCAGCAGTTGGAATGTTTTGATATTTGGCATGGAGCAACCTTAGGGGGCTGAGATTCAAGTTTGTTCAAGCCATGTCCCTTGGTTCATATTTGGGCTCACTATGGGAGCCTGAATGACAACTTAGTTCAAAATGAGGAATTTTCTTTAAAAATCTTCAGATCCAGCAGATGAATGCTTTTGATATTTTTTATGCAGCATCCTTAGGGGGGTAAGATTCAAGTTTGTTCAAGCCATGTCCCAAGGTCCATATTTGGGCTGATTGTGGGAGCTCGAATTGTAACTTGGTTCAAAATGAGGAATTTTCTTTAAAAATCTTCTTCTTCAGATCCAGCAGTCGGAATGTTTTGATATTTGGTGTGCAGAATCCTTAGGGGTGTGAGATTCAGGTTTGTTAAAGCCAAGTCCCTGGGTTCATATATGGGCTCCCTGTGGGAGCCCGAATTATGACTTAGTTCAATATGAGGAATATTCTTTAAAAATCTTTTTTTAGATCCACTGGTCAGAATATTTGGATATTTGGTTTCAGCTTTTCCTAGGAGGAGCAGATGCAACTTGTGGAAATCAATTCTCTGGGTTGATATTTAGGCTACCATGTCAGGTGAGCGCCCTCAGGCCCCCTGGGGCCTCTTGTTTATGATCTGAATAATATATTTTAGGCAAGGTTGAATAATCATTTATGGTAGCAATGACAGTCTTGTCCTGACCAGACACCTGTATCGCAGTCTCCCAGTTTTTGAACAAGTGTAACTGTATAGCGATACATCATGGTATCAGTAAATCATCTCATCTCCATCAAAAACAAAGCGTATAAAACCCTAATTAAAAAGAGGCAAATACCCACAGTCCCCCACTGTGGCCACAATGAAAGGCTTTAAAAATGGTATTTCATTGACGAACGTGATGTGCGACTAAAACTATTTACATGAAGCAATCTCCTTACAATTTGTCTGAAAATGAGTTGCAGGTAATGAGGTGTGGTTTGGCCAAAAAAAAAAATTAACTCACCTGAGTGAAGCCCAAGGGGAGCTTTTATGATCACTTTCCATCTGGCGTCCGTCCGGCGTGAACTTTACATTATCAAATTCTCATAAAACCACTAGACCAAATTGAACCAAATTTGATATGCATGTTCCTTATCATATATCAGTTCAAGTTTGGGGAGGGGTGACAGATTCAGATTGGTTGAAATTAAGTTCCCGCGGAAGTGAAGCAGTGCCTGTTCACTGCGTAAACAGACTTTGTTTTACTGGTAAAATAGGACCCAGTTACCAATGCTTGGGAGGTGCAAACCCTCTCTAAAATGGGCAACATGGCTTATTATCGCTCACCCTTGGTCTTGAGTTGATACTCATGTTGTGGTCATGATTAGCCATTGTGCAAAAATATGTGACCGTAAACACCAATAAAATAAAAGACAATTGCAGATGAGCGTAGAAAACGTGAGGGGGTGGGTATGGCAAAAATATGCACAAACGGGTTGATACTGACCTTATAAACCATATATGGTGAAATGACTTCGAATCCCTTATTTATTACCACATTCCATTGCGATTACTGTTTGATTGCCTGGCACAAGTTTTATACATATGGTGAGAAAAGCCATACAAATATCATCGGCAGACTTTAAAAAAATTATTTTGTGGATGACTGTGTTGTCAACACAACCACGCGTGTTTATTATAATAAAGAAAATTAACATAACTTCTGATTGATTGAGCATTTATTCTGAAATGTTTACACAAGAGATTGTAATTTCTGCATCTTATGTGGATTCCCAAATCCCCTCCCTCCAAGCTGTCTTTGAAAATAACCTGTCACAAAACAAAGCAGTCCCAGCTGATTTGGAAAAATATACACTAAACATGTACTGGTTCATGTGTTAATTATTCACGAGTGATTTCTATTATGGGCGTTTGTTGGATATATTTGACAAGTGAGAGTGCACGATGTCAAGTTGATCTTCTGCAAAGTGAATTCGTGAAAATAAAAACAACACTGTTTTTGCTTCGGAATGGTTTTATTTTAATAAACTAAAATTACTTTACACTTTTGACATCGCACGTCAGGCAACTATCCATTTCTTGAACGTTAGATGAAAAAGGAAATCTGCATCGTCCTCCGGGTTATGACAACACATTTCTACTCACCTAATTTCGCTTCAGATTCACCTGCGCACCACCGACTTTTAACCCTTTACCTAACATGGCCTAAAACGGCCAGAAAATTAACCAGAATAAGTGTACCACAACCTAAAATATCTCAGAACTGTCTCAGTAAATCCATACAATTAGGGCATGGAAATTTTTCAGTTTGGTTTCGGTTTTTGCCGAAAAACTGAACCGACAGGGGCCAAAAAACTGTCCATACGGTATTTGCATACATTGACGTTAAACTTCGAAATTTACAACAACCTCCTCATAATCTCATTTTGAAAATGACAGCAAATGTCAGCAGAACGGGCAAATCCAAAAGCGATTATTTCTGTATAATTATGTCCATGTTTTAGTCGCTCCCACGTATAATTCGCACCCAATATTTAAAGCCAAAATACCTCCCCTGCAACTATTACCTTTGTATAAGTCGCACCCTGAGTGTGAGAATAGTCGGTGGGGCCTTCACAAGAACGAATATGGCCAGTGAGTGTGGGCTTTTACTGCACGAAATTAGATGAGTGAACATTTTTTTTTTTTAGTTCATCTTGACAAAGTCAAGCGGAGCTAATCTCATCGCTCTCTGTCCGTTGTCCGGCGTCCGTCCGGCGTCCATCAACACCATGTTTTGGTCTTCTCCTCTAAAGCCACTGTGCCAAATCAAGTGAAAGTTTGTGTGAGTGATGGTCCCAAACGGGCATTGCATTTTTGTTCAACTCAACATGCCCAGACCCATAGGGAGGGAGTGGGAGAAAAAGCTCTAAAATATTTTTAAAATCTTCTTCTCATGAACCAGTGTGTACAATGACTTGATATTTGCTATGGAGCTTCCTTTTGAGGTGTAGAATCAAGTTTGTTCAAACGAAGTTTGTGAAGCAATATTTGGCTTTGTAATGGGAGGAGTAAGATTTTTGGCCCCGCCCAAAATTTCTATTTTCTGAACCGATGGTCCGGTTTAAACCAAATTTGGTATGTGATATTATTGGGTCATAAGTACTTCTTGACCCATGCAAAAAAAATAATTCCCACATCCCCATGGGAACCCTGGGAGCTAAAAATAGAAATATTTTCAAATGCCCATATTTCCCAAACCACACGGAACAGAGAGCTGTTATTTGATATGAAGTATCCTTAGGAACAGTAGAATTGAATGGTAAAAAAAAATTGGCATCGGTTATGTTAGGGTGTTCTGTAATGGGCATCGAGTCAGTATATTTGCAAAAATTTTAAAAAATCTTTTCTCCAGAACCAATCATCAGAATCTTTTCATATTCGGTATTCAGCATTCATAGGGAGGTCAGATACAAGTTTGTTAAAATAAAGCCCATTGGTTCATATTTGTGCTCAATACCGGAGCCCAAATTTTTTACATAGGGTAATATGGGGAATATTCTTTAAAAATCTTCTTCTTCAGAACCACCAGTCAGAATCTTTTAATGTTTGATATACATCATTGTTATGAGGGTCAGATTCAAGATTGTTCAAACAAGTCCCTAGGTTAATATTTGGGCTTTCTACGGAAGCTCAAATTTTAACTTTGTTCAATATGGGGGATAATTTTTAAAAATCTTCTTCTTGAGTTCCACCAGTCAGAATGCTTTCATATTTGGTATGCAACATCTCTATGGGGGTCAGATTCAAGTTTGTTCAAATCAGATCCCTAGGTTTATATTTGGGCTCGCTATGGTAGCCCAAATTTTTACTTAGTGCGATATGAGGAAATTTCTTTAAAAATCTTCTTCTTCAGATCCACCAGTCGGAAGGATTTAGAGTGTAGCCTATGGATATGGATTGCTTAAAGTAAACTCATTCTTGGACTCTGTTTATATTGTGTTCTTTTCAAGATGAGTGCTTCAGGCCCCATGGGACCTCTTGTTTTTTTTTCATTTCAGTCATATTTATCTCCTATTAAATGCATGAAATAAAATAATAATCAAAATTATATAGGGTTATTTACTTTGACCATTTATTTCTTATGTGATACTTGTTGATGCCGTAAATCCATTTTATTTTGCACATAACCACATTAGGAAGAGCTCATACTCTGTACTTTGAAAGGAGGTGAGAGATCCAGTGAGGGATCGAGGAACAGGACAGTGAATGGTGAGTGCTATCCCCCACTATGGCCCTGAAATAGTATAGACCCATAAATCCAGCAATTAATTTGACCCAAATTTAAAAAGTCCTTAATTGATAAAGCCTTGAATAATTATTCGCGTCCTAACTCCAAATGTGACAACCCAACATGCCCCGACTGTGTCATCTGCCAGCCGTAATCTTCTGGCATCTCATCCTCCTCTTCCCATCCCTTAATCCTCAGATACATTCTAGCCCCCTTGAATTACAAATAAAAGATCAGACAACCCCATTTTGGGGTAAGCACTTAGATACACTGATGCCAAAGAAACTTGATATCTTTCTCTTTTACGGTAATGGCAGGAAGACAGTCTTAGAAGCTATGCCATTTCCATGCTGTATACTAGCTTATGTTCCTGTTTGTTATGATGTTATTTTGTAATCAATGTACCAGTATACTGCAAAAGCAAGATCTATCTATCTAATGTATAGCAGTGGCGGCACCAGGATTTCGATCATGGGGGGGGGGGGGGGGGGGGGTGCTAAGTAAGATGTGGGTGTTCAAGGTCGAGATGCTTACAGTATCTCCCGAAGGTCGTAGGCCTGGGCCAGGGGTGTGGGCATGGGAGAGTGTGCCCCCACCCGTTGGTTTGGGATCTGTTGGTCATGCCCCTGGAAAGCAAAAAAAAAAAAAAATGAATAATTTGGATACCATCGGAGCGATATTTGAGCATTTCTACAATGCCTAACTTGGTCTTCAAAGGGGCCCAGGTTGTGTCAGATAGCAATTTGAAGTTTGTTTTTTTTTTGGGGGGTGGGTGGGAAAAGTGTGGGGGGGGGGGGGACTGCAATCCCCACTGTGGCACTGCCACTGATGTATAGCATTTACCAAATAGAACATATACAACAGGAAAATAAGCAAATGACAAACAATCTACTCCAAATTCATATTAACCCTTCGTCAACTGAGTGCTAGTGAAGTGTGCTATGTCCCAGTATTGCCAGTAGGACGTAGCATGCTTTACATAGCTCTCAGGTGACATTTCTATGGTCTTTTCTAGCAAGACGATAGTGATTTAGATTAATTGAAGGGCCTGGAAATAATACCGAAAAACCGAACCGAAACCAAGGTTTTAAAAAAAATAAAAAAGAACCTGGAAAAAAAACCCTCCATGCACTACATACAGTTATGGATATCATTAGAACCAGCACGTTGAGCTGGTTCTAATGATATCCATATTTGTATGGTTTTATTGAAAAATTGTGAAATTTGTTTTCAGAAAATGTGAAATTTTATTTATTTTTTAAAAATAATGTGTTGGTAACTTCGAAACTGAGGGAGTTTACTTGAACATGGATAGGGTACCTTGTTTTCAACATGCAGAAAGGTAGGGGGGGGGGGGGGGCTAAATCACGAATATGTGCAAAGACTTCTCCATCCCCCATGCCCCTACCTAAATTAGATTAGCCTTAAATCCTTCTTTAAATGCTTTATTTTATCAGGTGCACGATTAATTTCCCTTGAGCCCGCTTGTTTAAAATATGAATGCAATTTTTACATATTGCTCAAAGTGATGGATTTTAGTGATTCGATGGGTAAAAGATCAGATGCATTACACAAGCTTTCACCTTTTGTTGTTTTTTCTTTCAGAAAACATATGAGAAGGATCCACCAAATGTTGACTTGCTTGAAATAGAGGTAGAAGATGAAAAAAAGGAAGAGGTGGGTAATTTTTGATAGTTTTTAAGTTCTGATAGTTTTTAAATCTTCTCTATGTGCCTTCAGTGAGCATTCCTGTTTTCATTCATTCATGTTATAGACTTTAATCAGACCATTTTGATGCTCTCCGAAAAATTTTAGGGTGGCATTTAGTAGCCACTCTGTCTGTGTGTCCATCCATCCATCCATCCATCCATCCATCCATCCATCCATCCATCCATCCACCCATCCACCCATCCACCCATCCATCCATCCATCCATCCATCTGCACTAACAAATCAGGTTTATGTGCCAAGTTGTTGGTACACAGCCACCTAAGTTTGAACTAACAAATGGTGTTTATATGTCTAAAAAGATGGGTTATGTGGCTAAAATGGTTATGTGCCTACTAAGTGACAAAAAGTGGGTACTATAGTTTTAGGGATTTTATGTTAGTGTATGTGTTAGGGTCAGTAAGCTGAAAGGGTTAGGGTTTGCTACCACCCAGAGAAATTAGACTTAAAAAGAGTTTTTAGTCGTTGTCTATGCATTTTAAATTCCTCAAATATTTTAGCCCCTAAGCAGATGTGTCTGTCCATCCATCCATCCATCCGTCCATCCATCCATCCATCCATCCATCCATCCATCCATCCATCCATCCATCCATCCATCTATCCATCCATCCATCCATCCATCCATCCATCCATCCATCCATCCATTTGTCTATCCAGCCATTTGTCCTTTCTAAACTTTGGTCTACAAATTTTTTTTTCAATGAAGCACTCCTGATCAAACTTCACACAGTGAGTGCTTGTGGCTCAAGGGTGTGTCATGGACGTCATTGAAGGTCATAGCTTCTAGGTCAAGGCCACAGACTGTTTGTTTGTTTGTTTGTTCATTCTCACCTTGTCTGGTCCATTAAAAATTATATAATGAACCGATCCTGTTCACACTTCACACAATGATTGCTTATTACTAGGTGGTATGTCATGACCTTACCAAAGGTCATAGCTCCAAGATCAAGGTCACAAACTGTTTGTCCTTCCATTCTAATATTGTCTGGTCCTTAAAAATTATTGAATGGACCAATCTTGTTCAAACTTCACACAGTGATCACTTATGTCTCAAGGGTGTGTCGTGACCTTTACCTAAGATCATGGCTCCTAGGTCAAGGTCAGAGACTCTTCATTTGTTTATTTCTCCGTTCTACTTTGTATGGTACATAAAACATTTTTCAATGTACCAATCTTGTTTATACTTGAAACAATGATTGTTTATCACTCAAGGGTCATGACGCCCAAGGTTACATAACATTCATCTGCTCATTCATCCCTCCTACCTAACCTGTCCATAAAATGTATTCAATGAGCTGATCTTGTTCATACTTCACACAATTAATGCTTATGACTCAAGGGTGTGTTTTGACCCAAGGTCATAACTTCAAGGTCACAGACCATTCGTGTGTTGTAACTGTTTGGTTCTAAAAAATTGATTCATTGGACCAGTTTTGTTCATACTCCACACAATTATTGTGTATGTCTCAAGGGCATGTCATGACCTTAACTCCTAGGTCAAGGTCGCAGATCATTCATCCTTTCTAACTTTGTCTGGTTAATAAAAAATTATTCAATAGGCAGATAGTGTTCGTACTTCATGCTATGCTTGATCATGGCTCAAGAGAGTGTCATGACCTTGACCAAAGGTTGTAACTCACAAAGTCAAGGGTACTGAGGTCACAAACGATTTGCCTGTCATGACATGCATCAAAACAAAAATGTATTTGAAGGCTTGTACTTAATCTATTTTCACTGAAATTTTGACAACTACACTTGTTTGATTGAATTTCTCTCCATTGTATTACAAACTATCACTGTCATGCCTTATCTTTTGGGCTCATATTCGGGGACCATCTACCAGCTCTGCCAATATTATCTTGGTGTCACCATGTTTTCAAATAATATTTCAACTTCTTTTTTATTCCCCCCAACTTAAGTCAGGTGGCATACAGTGATTGAAGTGTGCGAGTGTCCGTCTGTGTGTGTGTTCGTGTGTGTAACCAATAACTCGAAAACTGTTAGGGCCACAGTCATCAAACTTCACACAATTATAAAGGACCATGGAAGGATGTGTCACACACCATAGCCGGGTTTGTACCTTCAAGGTCAAGGTCACATTTCAAGGTCACACTAAAAATCGTTTAGTATTCGTGTCTCAGGCATAACTCAGGAAGGAATCATAGTACAGTTGTTAAACTTTTTACAAATGTTAAGGACAGTCAGAAGGTGTGTCATGTGTAATAGGTTCCGCCGCATCTGCAAGGTGAAGATCACAATTGACCTTCATATGTTCAGGGTCACAAATCGTGTCTCAAGCATAACTCCAAAACTATTGGGGCTACAATCATCTAACTTTGCTCCCGGGGGGGGGGGGGGGGGGGGGGGGGGGGGGTAGGAGGAGTGGCTCAGTTGGTAGAGGTGCAGGCTGCAAGCCGAGATGTCCTCGGTTCGAATCCCACCTGCGGCAACCGCATTCTGTCCTTGGGCAAGACACTTCACCCCCATTGCCCACGTGGGGGCACGGTGACGCTGTGTACTAAGGCGTACTGCACGTCGATGGTGCACCTGTCTTCAACCAATGCTAACCCAGCTTGTGTGGAGTTGGTATGTTGGGGAGCGCGGACAGTTGCTCGCCATTGTTCGGTGGTTCTCTCTGGCTTCCTCCACCCGTAAAACTGTCACCGTCATGGTTAGCCATTGTGCAGAAATATGTGACCTTAAAACACCAATAAATAAATAAATAAATCTAACTTTGCTCAATTATAAAGGACAACGGGTGGATGTGTCACACACCACAGCCAGGTCCATAAGGTTAAGGTCAAGGTCACATTTCAAGGTCGGTCATTGCCACGTAGGGGGGCATAGTCACTTCCGAGTGAATGTCTTGTTTACAAATTCACAGCTTGTCATATAGATATATTTCCTTTCCCAGAGTCTTCACCAATTTCTACTGCACTTTCATCTCTTGGTTCATTGTGGGTATACTTGTTTCTGTTGCCTATGTTTTTTAGTTGAGTTTTAAAAAAAACTCAACTTTTGGTATGACGAGGGTCAGTCGCCGGGCGGGTGGGCTAGCCACCCTTTTTGCTTATAACTTAGTTGTTTGTGAATGGATTTTGATAATATTTGGTATGTGACTTCATATGCATGTTCAACATCTGATGACGTGAAATAGGGCATGTCCATGCTTTTTCACAAGAGTTATGGCTTGTGTTAAAAATCGACTAATTTTAATCTTCATAGCATGATACCTTCAACAAACGTCAACCAATTTGACTGATATTTGGCAAATGGGTTTTAAGGGACAGTGTTATGATCGAGTTCGAAAATGTGCTCAGTCCGACGTACGGTTTTCACAAGAGTTATGGCCTTTTGTTAATTCAACTAAATTTGAGCTTGATAGGGCAATAAATTCAACAAACATCCACCGTTTTGACTGATATTTCGCACATGGGTTTTGAGGAACAATGTCTTGATCGAGAGTTCAAAAAAGGGTTTAGTCCGATGTACGGTTTTCACAAGATTTATGGCCCTTTGTTAAAATTGACTAATTTCGTGCTTGACAGCGTAATAATTTCAACAACCGTCAACCGATTTGACTGATATTAGAACAATGTCTTGATCAAGTTTGAAAATGGGCTCGGTCCGATACCAGCAGCAAAATTATTGGGCGGACTCATTTTTTGCACATTTTGTGCTTGATAGTGTGATAACTTCAACAAACGTCAACCGATTAGATTAATTTTTAGCTCACCTGGCCTAAAAGGCCATGTGAGCTTTTCACATCACTTGGCGTCTGTCGTCCGTAAACTTTTCACATTCTCATCTTCTCTGTAACCACTGAGATCGGGTGAACCAAACTTAGCAGGAATGGTCTATGTGAGGTCCTCTACAAACGATTCTCATTTTGTTCCCATCGGATGAAAAACATGGCTTCCAGAAGTATTCTTGGATTCTGGTTGCTGGATTTTCAAAAATCATCTCCTCTGAAACCGCCAGGCCAAATATTTTGAAACTTCACATAAATGATGACTGGGACCCCATCTACCAACAATCCTCAACGAAACCCTATGAGAAATCACATTTTCATCTTCTTTTCTGGAACTACTGAGTTGACATGAACCAAGCCTGGCAGGGATAGTGTATGGGAGGTCCTCTACAAACTATCCTCATATTGTTCCCATGGATTTGAAAATATGGCCGCCAGAGGCATTCTTGGAATTCTGATTGTTGGATTTTCAAAAATCTTCTCCCCTGAAACCACAGGGCCAAATGTTTTGAAACTTTGCATGGTTGTGACTGGGACTCCCTCTGCCAATGATCCTCATTTAATGTTGATCAGGTTGGAAACATGGATGCAATTGTGGCTTATAGTTACTATAGAAACCCTATGGGAAATCACATTTTCATCTTCTTCTCTGGAACTACTGAGCCGACGTGAACCAAACTTGGCAGGAATGGTCTATGGGAGGTCCTCTACAAATGATCCTCATTTTGTTACCGTGGGTTGAAAAACATGGCCGCCAGAGGCATTCTTTGATTCTGGTTGGTAGATTTTCAAAAATCTTCTCCCCTGAAACCACAGGGCCAAATGTTTTGAAACTTTGCATGGTTGTGACTGGGACCCCCTCTACCAATGATCCTCATTTAATGTTGATCAGGTTGGAAACATGGCTGCAGTTGTGGCTTATAGTTACTATAGAAACCCTATGGAACATCACATTTTCATCTTCTTCTCTGGAACTACTGAGCCGACGTGAATCAAACTTGGCAGGAATGGTCTATGGGAGGTCCTCTGCAAACGATCCTCATTTTGTTACCGTGCGTTGAAAAACATGGCCGCCAGAGGCATTCTTTGATTCTGGTTGGTGGATTTTCAAAAATCTTCTCTGAAACTGCCAGGCCAAATGTTTTGATACTTCACATAAATGATGACTGGGACCCCCTCCACCAACGATCCTCATTTAATGTTGATTGGGTTGTAAACATGGCCACAATTGCGTCTTTTAGGTACTATAGAAACCTTATGGGAAATCACATTTTCATCTTCTCTGGAACTACTAAGCCGACGAGAACCAAACCTGGGAGGGATAGTTTTGGGAGGGCTTCTACAAATGCTCCTCATTTTTGTTGCCGTGCATCGAAAAACATGGCTGCCAGAAGCATTTTTTGATTCTGATCACAGGGCCTAAAGTTTTGAAACTTTGCATGGCTGATGACTGAGACACACTCTACCAACGATCATCATTTAATGTTGATCGTGTTGGAAACATGGCTGCAATTGTGGCTTATAGTTATTATAGAAACCCTATGGGAATTCACATTTTCATCTTCTTCTCCAGAACTACTGAGCTAATGTGAACCAAACCTGGCAGGGATAGTCTGCTGCCAGAAGCATATTTTTATACTATAAACCAATGGTCCAGACTAGCTAGCTGGTGCAAACTCAAAGTTATCAAGGGCCAAACACAAATTTTGACCTCCCCCAATCCCCCAAATTTGCTTGCAAAACCAAAAATTAAAAGTCCTATCTGCCCCTCCATACATTTACTCTCCATGCATGAACAGACGTCAAGAAGTGACCGGAATTGGCGCAAACTTCATTCTTTGTTTGGCCCTAAAGTCAGCAACAATGAACTGACATCTGTGCTTTAAAATCTCCTGTTTTGAGGATGCCAGACACAAATCAATGCAAGCATAGGTGGATCCAAGGCTGTTGTTATTGGATGATGGAAGTGTTCAACGGTGGTTTTAGACGTTCAGGACTGTAACTTTATAATAATTATAAAATTATTTTATGTTTCCCATTTTTGGGACATACGCCTGATGTCATCATTTTTGCTAATGATTATTCCACTGTTTGTTAAGTATTTCTTCTATCCTTCCATGAACCCTTCCTGTTAAACTCTTAAGCTTTTTAGCTATTTTTTTATTGAAATTTTTTATTAAATTTCTTGGGAGTTTAACATGTATTACAGAATATTTATTCTGTTCTTTCCCATGGTTGCGTCCTAACCCTAGGGGTGTCATGTCGTTTAGTCTTGCATCTTCTATCCGATGTATCGTTTTTAGCTCAACTTGACGAAGTCAAGCTGAGCTATTGCCATCACTTCTCGTCCGTCGGCGTACGTACGTTAGTATGTTAGTACGTTAGTACGTACGTCCACATTTTCCTTTGGCACACCTCACAGGTCGCATTTATGATCAGATTACTTTGAAACTTCTTATGCTTGTTGGGGGTGACCTCTAGATGGGAGCTATCGATTTTCTTCAATTTCTGTCAAAAAATGTTGCCGTGGCCAACGTTCTTAGAACTTAGTTTAGTCAAACCACAATATTTCCCTTTGGCACACCCTACAGGGCACATTTATGATTTGATTGCTTTGAAACCTGATACGCTTATTTAGGGTGACCTCTAGATGGGAGCTATCGATTTTCTTCAATTTCCGGCAAAAAATGTTGCCACGGCCAACGTTCGTAGAACTTAGTTTAGTCAGACCTCAATATTTCCCTTTGGCACACCCTACAGGGTACATTTACGATCAGATTGCTTTGAAACCTGGTATGCTTGTTTGGGGAGACCTCTAGATGGGAGCTATCGATTTTCTTCAATATCTGTCAAAAAATGTTGCCGCGGCCAACGTTAGAACTTAGTTTAGTCAGAAGACTCAATATTTCCATTTGGCACACCCTACAGGGTACATTTATGATCAGATTGCTTTGAAACCTGGCATGCTTGTTTGGGGTGACCTCTAGATGGGAGCTATCGATTTTCTTCAGTTTCTGTCAAAAAATGTTGCTGCGGCCAACGTTATTAGAACTTAGTTTAGTCAAACCACAATATTTCCCTTTGGCACACCCTACAGGGCACATTTATGATTTGATTGCTTTGAAACCTGGTACGCTTATTTAGGGTGACCTCTAGATGGGAGCTATCGATTTACTTCAATTTCCGTCAAAAAATGTTGCCGTGGCCAACATTTTTAGAACTCAGTTTAGTCAAACCACAATATTTCCCTTTGGCACACCCTACAGGGCACATTTATCATTTGATTGCTTTGAAACCTGGTATGCTTGTTTGGGGAGACCTCTAGATGGGAGCTATCGATTTTCTTCAATTTCCATCAAGAAATGTTGCCGCGGCCAACGTTCTTAGAACTTGGTTTAGTCAGAAGACTTGATATTTCCCTTTGGCACACCCTACAGGGCACATTTATGATCGGATTGCTTTGAAACCTTTCATGCTTGTTTGGGGTGACCTCTAGATGGGAGCTATCGATTTTCTTCAATTTTCATCAAAAAAATGTTGCCGCAGCCAACATTCTTAGAACTTAGTTTAGTCAGACCACAATATTTCCCTTTGGTTCACCCTACAGGGCTCATTTATGATTAGATTGCCTTGAAACCTGGTATGCTTATTTACGGTGACCTCTAGATGGGAGCTATCGATTTTCTTCCATTTCCGTCAAAAAATGCTGCCACGGCCAACATTCTTAGAATTTAGTCTAGTCAGACCACAATATTTCCCTTTTGTACACCCTGCAGGGCACATTTATGATCGGATTGCTTTGAAACCTGGCATGCTTGTTTGGGGAGGCCTCTAGATGGGAGCTATCGATTTTCTTCGGTTTCTGTCAAAAAATGTTGCCAATGGCAAAAAAACTGACATTGGTCCCAATGATCTTCAATTTTGCCATTTCATTTATAACTTACCAAGTTCAAGTTTGTCAAGTTGAGCTACAGTGTCATTGACACTTTCATTTAGCTTAACTTGACAAAGTCAAGATAAGCTATTGCCATCACGCGTGCGGAAGTCTGTTAGTCTGTGAGTCTGTTCACATTTTCCTTTAGCACGGGCTACACCCCGCAGTTCTTGTCTGATCATCACGAAATTTCATATGCAGGTTTGGGGTCATGTCTAGATGGGAACGTCCTCTTTTGGTCGCGATCGGTCAACTGGTATGGCTGCCCGAGTCCAAAACCCGAAAACCATTAGCATAGTCTACAAGTCGTATTTATGAAGGGATTTCATTGTAACTTGGTAGGATGCCTCTGTATAATGCCTAGATGAGAACGTCCCCTTTTGGGCATGATCTGTCAACCGTGATGGCTGCCCAAGTCCGAAACCCAAAAAACTTTTAGCACAGTCTGCAGGTCATGTTTAATATGGAGGGATTTCATTGTAACTTGGTAGGATGACTCCTTATGATGTCTAGATGAGAATTTCCTCATTTGGGCATGATCTGCCAACCGTGACGACTGCCCGAGCCCAAAACCTGAAAACCTTTAGTACAGTCTACAGGTCATATTTATTGAGGAATTTCATTGTAACTTGGTGGGTTGACTTCATATAATGTCTAGATGAGAAAGTCCCCTTTTGGACGTGATTGGGTAACTGTGACGGCTACAGGGGCCCGAAGCCCGAAAACATTTAGCACAGCCTACAGGTCATATTTATGAAGGGATTTCATTGTAACTTAGTAGGATGACTCCAAATAATGTCTAGATGAGAACGGCCCATTTTGATCGCGATCATTCAGCCTTGATGGGTGCCCGAGCCCAAAAACCTTTAGCATAGGCAAAAGGTCATATTTATGGAAGGATTTCATTGTAACCTGTTAGGTTGACTCCATATAATGCCTAGATGATGACATCCCCTTTTGGTCGTGATTGATCAGCTGTGATGGCTACAGGTGCCCGAAGTCCGAAAACCTTGAGCACAGTCTACAGGTCGTATTTATGAAGGGATTTCATTGTAACTTGGTAGGATGCCTCTGTATAATGCCTTGATGAGAACGTCCCCTTTTGGGCATGATCTGTCAACCGTGATGGCTGCCCAAGCCCGAAACCCAAAAACTTTTAGTACAGTCTGCAGGTCATGTTTATAATGGAGGGATTCATTGTAACTTGGTAGGATGACTCCTTATGATGTCTAGATGAGAGTTTCCCCATTTGGGCGTGATTTGCCAACCATGACGACTGCCCAAGCCCAAAACCCGAAAACCTTTAGCACAGTCTACAGGTCATATTTATTGAGGAATTTCATTGTAACTTGGTGGGTTGACTTCATATAATGTCTAGATGATAAAGTCCCCTTTTGGATGTGATTGGGCAACTGTGATGGCTACAGGGGCCTGAAGCCCAAAATCCTTTAGCACAGTCCACAGGTCATATTTATGAACGGATTTCATTGTAACCTGGTAGGATGACTCCAATAATGTCTAGATGAGAATGTCCTATTTTGATCGCTATCATTCAGCCTTGATGGGTGCCCGAGCCGAAAAACCTTTAGCATAGGCAAAAGGTCATATTTATGGAAGGATTTCATTGTAACCTGTTAGGTTGACTCCATATAATGCCTAGATGATGACATCCCCTTTTGGTCGTGATTGGTCAACTGTGATGGTTACAGGTGCCCAAAGCCTCAAAACCTTGAGTACAGTCTACAGGTCATATTTATGAAGGGATTTCATTGTAACTTCATAGGATCACTCCAGATGATGCCTAGATGAGATTGTCCCCTTTGGTTGCGATCATTCAACCATGATGGCTGCCCGAGCCCGAAGCCTGAAAACATTTAGCACAGTCTACAGGTCATATTTATGATGGGATTTCATTGTAACTTGGTAGGTTGACTTCATATAATGTCTAGATGAGAACGTCCCATTTTGGACATGATTGGGCAACTGTGACGGCTACAGGGGCTTGAAGCCCAAAAACCTTTAGAACAGTCTACAGGTCATAATTATGAAGGGATTTCATTGTAGCTTGGTAGGATGACTCCAAATAATGTTTAGATGCGAACATCCCCTTTTGGTCGCGATTATTCAGCCTTTATGGCTGCCTGAGCCCAAAGACCTTTAGCATAGTCTATAGGTTGTATTTATGAAAGGATTTCATTGTAACCTGTTAGGTTGACTCCATATAATGCCTAGATGATGACATCCCCTTTTGGTCGTGAATGGTCAACTGTGATGGCTACAGGTGACCAAAGCCTGAAAATCTTGAGCACAGTCTACAGGTCATATTTATGAAGGAATTTCATTGTAACTTCGTAGGATCACTCCAGTTGATGCCCAGATGAGAATTCCCCTTTTGGTTGCGATCATTCAACCATGATGGCTGCCCGAGCCCAAAGCCTGAAAACTTTAGCACAGTCTTCAGTTCATATTTATGAAGGGATTTCATTGTAACTTGGTAGGTTGACTTCATATAATGTCTAGATGAGAACGTCCCCTTTGGGACACCATTAGGCAACTGTGACGGCTACAGGAACCTGAAGCCCGAAAACCTTTAGCACAGTCTACATGTGATATTTATGACGGGATTTCATTGTACCTTGGTAGGATGACTCCAAATAATGTCCAGATGAGCATATCCCCTTTTGGTCGCGATCATTCAGCCTTGATGGCTGACCGAGCCGAAAACCCCAAAACCTTTAGCATAGTCTATAGGTCATATTTATGGAAGGATTTCATTGTAACCTGTTAGTTTGACGCCATATAATGCCTAGATGATGACATCCCCTTTTGGTTGTGATTGGTCATCTGTGGCGGCTTCAAGGGCCCGAAGCCTGAAAACCTTGAGCACAGTCTACACGTCATATTTATGAAGGGATTTCATTGTAACTTCGTAGGATCACTCCAGAAGATGCCCAGATGAGAATGTCCCCTTTTGGTTGTGATCATTCAACCATGATGGCTGCCCGAGCCCAAAGCCCAAAACCCTTTAGCACAGTCTACAGGTCATATTTATGAAGGGATTTCATTGTAACTTTGGTAGGTTGACTTCATATAATATCTAGATGGGAACGTCCCCTTTGGACGCAATTGGGAAACTGATGGCTACAGGGGCCCGAAGCCCGAAAACCTTTAGCACAGTCTACAGGCCATATTTATGAAAGGATTTCAATGTAACTTGATAAGATGACTCGTTTTGGAATAATTCCACTGTAACTTGGTAACTTTCGTTGATATACGTTAACTGTGAGGGCCACATACATTAACTGTGAGGTTATATTAACCCACCCCTCAGCTCTTTAGTACAGTGTACACCTCATATTATTTTTATCAAAAACATAGCATACAGGGAACATATTCCCAATTATCACAATTCTTGTCTTATTTCATAATCCTTTCATAAACATTGAACATTATCCTTTTCGTCAAACACAAAACACAAATTAAGCTACAGTGTCATTGACACTTTCATTCTTTGATGTTGTTTACATTGACAACGTCCTCATATATAGGTAGTATTTTATATTCTATTACTGTAGAATTACTGTAGGATACATGGATTATTATTCTGGTAGCGTAGCTCCAAAAATTTGGATTTTGTCCATACTTAGGCTCTGTCGGGATGCCCTGGGCTCATAATATTCCCTTTGGGAACTTATGCATTTTTTCTAAAATATTTTGAATTTAATTTTGATTGCTATTATTCATGTATCTTAATTATATATTTTGTTGTGGAGTTTCGAGGAGTGATATCGACTTTAGTCGATGCACTCCTGCGGACTCTTGTCACACTTGTGTTCACTGGGATGACTAATGTTGGAGACGGGTATTGAGGTACGTTGTTGGCGGTGAGGTTCTGAGGCCAGGCCTCTCACCGCTTTATAATTCATTTTTTCAGTTTCTATTTCAGAAGAACATGAACATGGTGATGATATTGTGACACCCATCCAAGTGTGCTACCGTCGTAGCGCTCCGTTGATCAAATAGAGCTAGCTGCAGTGCTCATGATATGCAAGGGGTAAGGCCTCTAGTTTGTGTTCTTAATCTCTTGCAAGCAGCTAGTTCGACCAGTGAAGTGGTTACTCTGTCTGTGGGACACATGACACCGGATAAGTCTGTTTGCGGTCGAAGGAAGTGTAGATGTGGGTAGAGCGAGCACTTAAATATAAATAAGCTCACCCGCAAATAGGGAGGAAGTCAGCAAGTTTCTTGTTGGTAGGCTCGGCAAGGTCTAATAGACCGGGAGCGGGAGAGACCCCTCCCTCTCTAACCTAACAACATTTGGGGCCAAACTTGCATGAGACAGAGCATACGTCCGCCTGCTGCTCAGGACGCTCCGTCTAGTCTGCAGCCGGGGTCGGCTTCAGTCACAGCTTCCTCCGCTACATTATTAAAGCACACGACTGCAGGCAAGCTACCCGACTTCAGATATCCAGTCAGCTGTGTGAAGATGGAGCCATTCGTCGCCCCTGAAGTCGGACCAGCCGATAGCTAGCGATTCAAGGCATCGATCAACGGGACGTTCGGAGTAGAGATCTATCTCCGGATCTTCGTCCCAGGAGCAGCAAGCGGTGGAAAAAACAGAAGACTGCTGCTCCTCAAGCCTCGGGAACGGACTTGCTGTCGCAGTTGCGCAGCTAATAGCAGCATCCCAGCTAATGCAAGAGCAGTCTCCCGCAGATTGTGCGTTGAGCTGTCGGATGGTGCTGGGTCGGTCCGGTCAATTGTGCATGTAGAAAAAGCCAGAAGTTTCTCTACGGGGTGCTCGGCTAGATCTGGGGTCAGATCTCCGTTTGGAGAACCCTCTCCGTCCCGTTAACAGTCGGGACCGGTGGCAGTTATGGCGTAGAGATCTATCTCCGGATCTTCGTCCAAGGAGCAGCAAGCGGTGGAAAAAACAGAAAACTGCTGCTCCTCAAGCCTCGGGAACGGACTTGCTGTCGCAGTTGCGCAGCTGTTAGCAGCATCCCAGCTAATGCAAGAGCAGTCTCCCGCAGATTGTGCGTTGAGCTGTCGGATGGTGCTGGGTCGGTCTGGTCAATTGTGCATGTAGAAAAAGCCAGAAGTTTCTCTACGGGGTGCTCGGCTAGATCTGGGGTCAGATCTCCGTTTGGAGAACCCTCTCCGTCCCGTTAACAGTCGGGACCGGCGGCAGTTATGGCCTCTTCTGCTTACATGGAGGCACACGAAAGAGGATTAGTCTAGAAGTTTCTAAGCGGGATACTCTATGAGATCTTGGGACAGATCGCGAGTGCAAAGCATTTTTCATCCCGTTAACAGTCGGGGATGACTGTTTTGTGTTGTAAGTAATATACTATTTGACGACAAGCTTGCGTTGATATATGATCAGGCTACAAGAAAGCTTTCAGTGCTCTGCCATTGAAGTCACTGTCTCATCAACGCACTTCAGCAGACTAGGGTAAGCGAGGCCATTCTGCTTCTAAGAAAGCATCATGAGAATGTCTCGTGGAGGTACAATAACCCTCTTATATTTACTCTGGAAGTCGTCATTATAGCGACTCGGAAAAGGGGCATAGGTCTGGTCAAGGCTATGGATCCGACCCCCCTAGGCCGACGATTAATGGAAGGTTATCATCTTCACAAGAAACTGGACGTTAATCACAGAAGTTCCTTTCAAAGTGAGTCGCTCCTAGTGGAGTTAAAGGCTCTGTTATTGAAGGGAACAACTGAGGTCGACGAGATGAGCTTCTTCACGGAAAGGACATAGTTTCTCCTCCCATAAGCATCGTAAGTCGTACAGGTGATGGACATGACCTCTGTTGCTTGCCAGTCAACGGAAGGTTATCATCTTCACGAGAAACTGGACGTTAATCACGGAAGTTCCTTTCAAAGAGAGTCGCTCCTAGTGGAGGTAAAGGCTCTCTTATTGACAGGAACAATTGAGGTCATCGAGAATAGATTTGGGTTGCTTTCCACTTGGTGGTAGGTTATCAATCTCGCAAAAAGTGGCTAAATTGCGGAAGATCAGTGGATGAGAATGCAGTCTCGGCAGGCCTGCGGCTATCAGCCCGAGCAAGCTTACAAGAATACTTGTTAGACAAATCTTCCAAGAGAGACTTTCCGTCTAAAGGTACAAGCTCTCCTACTGAAGAAAAGCATTAGATGTTGTCGAAATTATTCTCCAGGTTTATTATCACCTGTTTCTAGTCCTGAATCCGGACGGATAGTGCTTAGATAGGCTGAGATATGCCTTGGTGTGAAGACAGTTTATGTCATTGTGGACACCATAGTAGCCTTATGAACGGTTACAGCGTTCTTTTAGATACTTTATTAGGAGCACACATAATACATCATGCAACACAGAAAACAATGAACAAATTTACAGAAACCTTATTGACGTAAATATGTATACCCCAGGGGATGACATAGCCAGATTGGCTGTCTACCTGTCATCCCCTATAGAACCAAAAGTGCATTTGGCACACACTCAGACTGTTAGCAACCATTAATTTTGAATACTTCATACAAGTATTAGTAAATTTAACAAGACTTCTTTGCGATTGTAATCAGGTGGCTAGTGTCTACAAATTCATCCCACCTCACGCTTTGGTCATTCTGTTTTTAAACGTTGGCCATTGAGGTGGTTATTTAGAGGAAACAAAACAGTTTTATTTACTGAAACATAAAATATATTTCAAGCTGGAGGGAGTGGATGGGAAGCATGAGGTGCGATATGACGAGAATACCAGACTTGAGTTAATGCAAGATGTAGTATATAAGATATGTAGTAATTATAATCCTAAGGGTTAACTTATGGGTTACAGTCTGGGCAATACGGATTGTTACATTCTACAGTACCCGAATATGAAGCGAGTATTTTATTCATTATTTCTTTTTTTAACAAGTTTCTACTTCTTATCGCACGTAGTTCACAGTTTAGGTCGTTCCATAATTTTGGATAAGCACATTTTGGGAACATATCTAAGGCTTTAATTCTTGTTCGTTCAACTGTTAGTATACCACATTGTCTACTGTTCCTAGTTGATCGATTGTTGACGAGACCGAAGAAGTTTTCGAAAGATCGAGGGAGATTACCATTGAGAAAGTCAAAAACAAATAGGTTCGCATGGAGTTTAAATAAGTCGTTCACTTTCAATATTCTGCTTTTTAAGAACAGTGGATCCGTGTGGGCATTATAACGTTTGCTATGTATTATACGCAGAGAATGTTTTTGGAGCAACAACACCTTGTTCATTACCTTCGAGTTTCCCTAGATATGAATTCCATATACCAGGTGACTATGTATTAGTGCGTGGTACAATGTTTGCATGACATCCGTTGGCAGTACAGTCTTCACCTTATTTAGGGCAAAATTTGCATATGCAATTTTAGAACAAAGTTTATTTACGTGGTCCTTATATGTTAAGTTTTCATCAATATGTATTCCTAGAAATTTAATCGCTTTTTCAGTTTCCTCTGACCCTACAGTACTTATTTTCTCATTGTTTATAAAGATATTTGGTTCAACTGGTCTTTGTCGGTTACTTTGGGTTAGGTTGAGCAAAATATATTTGGTTTTTCTGGCATTTAAGACTAACTGGATCGCACAGCACCAATTAAAAATCTTTTCAAGTTCTTTATTTATAAAGTCGGCCAGTACGCAAGTGTCGGGACCTGATGAGTATGCTGTTGTATCATCAGCAAACACGAGGAGGTGTTATGAAGATGCTTCAGAAATGTCATTGATATATAACAAAACAAGTATTGGGCCAAGAACTGATCCCTGAGGGACGCCATGTGTTATTTCAGCCATTTCCGATCTGTTGTCATTATAGCTAACATACTGTTGTCTACCTGACAAGTAGCTTTTGAACCAGTCATTCGTTAATCCTCTTATACCATAGCTATTCAGTTTACTCAATAAGATGTCATGCTGTAATGTGTCAAAAGCCTTTGATAGGTCCAAGAAGACAGCCAGCGTGGTATCTTTGCTGATCTTATTGTTTTCCTGTCCAATGTGTTTTAGTAGATGCAGCACTGGATGGATAGTGCTATGTTTTTTCCGAAAGCCATATTGATTAGGATTCAAAATACCAAAATGGTCCAAAAAATTGATTAATCTAGTTGACATAAGTTTTTCAAGTACTTTTAAGAAAGTTGGCAGCAAGCTGATAGGTCTGTAGTTCGTGAAGGTGTGTTCATCACCTGATTTTAAAATCGGGATTACTTTGGCAATTGTCATTTTGCTTGGGAATATTCCCTCCACAAATGAACAATTGAAAATATGTGTTAAAGGATCGCCTATTAGGTCTATTGTCTTTTTTAAAAGTTCCGTACTAATATCATTCCAGTCTTTACTTGTTTTAAATTTGAGAGAATTAACCACATGTAGGACTTCATTAATACATGTCGGACTTATGAAGAAGTTGTTCATAATGGGAGTTTTCATGTAGTCACGGAATGATTTTTTAGCATTTCCTATATTTTCGCATGTTCGCCGCCCTACGTTTACAAAAAAATTGTTGAATTCTTGGGCTATCTCTTGTGGATCATTCATTTCCTGATTTTCTTGAACGAAGAAAGAGGGTAGTTTTGATGTCTGTTTTGTTTTTCTAATTGTTTCCTTCAAAATTTTCCAAGTGTCACGATTGTTAGACTTGGATTCATTCAGTATTTTCCTATAGTACATGGCTTTACTCTGTTTTTTAATTTTATTGAAAATTCTACAGAGTTTTTGTAGTTTTTGTAGTTTTGGGTATTTATATCGGTCGGGTTTTTTATTTTTTTATTATAAAATTTTGCTTTGTTATTTGATGAGATTATTAATCCCTTCGTCATCCATGGTTGCCGTTTTATCCACCGCTTATTTAGTCTAACTAGCTCTAGGGGAAATGCAACCTCAAATGCGTTAAGGTATATATTCATAAATGTATCATAAACGAAGTCGGGGCAGCTAGATCCCATGGTTGGGGAGAAATCGCATTCTGCAAGAATGGCTCTGAAATTTGCAATACTCTCAGTTTTAATTTTCCGTTTCAGAACGTGGGATTGTGTTTTTAACCTCTCTGGAATAGTTTCAGGGTGAAAGATGCCAAAATGGTCAGAAACATCGGTTATGATTATTCCTGACAGTGTTTTGGTGATGATATTATTTGCGAAAATGTGGTCAATAATAGTCGCTGAACTATGCGTGAGTCATGTAGGTCTGGCGATGAAGGGTATGAAGCCCTGACTGAACATTAGATCTGTGTAGGTTTTCGTTTTGAGATGAGATTCTGATTTTAAAAGGTCGATATTCATGTCCCCCATTATGTATGATTTCTTACTGCTGTGATTTAAATTATCTGTTATATAGTTTAATTTCGTAAGAAAAAGATCCAAGTCAGCTTTGGGTAGCGTGTTGGGTCTATATATTACTCCAACTATGTTTCGTGCGTTTCGTACTTTAATTTCCACAAAAAGAGATTCAAATATGTGAGGAATAAAGACTGATAAATTGTGAAGAATTTTAAACTCTGTATCTTCCCTGATAAAGAGTCCCACACCACTCGTTTTCTGGACGAGTGTTTTTTACGAGGGGGTGGTAGCCTTCCAATTTATAGGATGTGTTAGGGGGAATTTGGAAGGTCTCAGTTAGACCTATAACATCAAACATGTTATGTTCTTGAAGATTAAAAAGCAGCTCATGCAGTGAGTCCCAATGGGCATTCAGACTTTGACAGTTAATATGAAACAGGGAAAATGATTTGTGGATGTTCTCAAATACTGAGAGGAATTTATCGGGCTTATAATATTTACAGTTTGTTTCAATATTATTATGTGGAGAGTCATCTACATCGATTAATGTATTATTAATTGAATTTATATGGGCGGTGAAGTCGTATTCCACACTTGTCTGGATCTCGTCCAGGGTTAAGTTACCCGCCATTGTTCACAATACTGCCACCTGATTCCATTCTAACATCAGAAGTGGATTTATTAATATCCATTGAAGTCTTCATTGTACATTTTAGACGTTGACTCTCAAGACGCTTAATATTTTGTGAAAAATAAATTGATGAAGAAATTAGCTTTATGTTTTTTACAGTCTGAGATAGTGTAGGAATGATTATATGGTAGATAACAAATAAAGAGAAGAACATGATTATAAAAAGATTAATAGCAAACATAGGAAAGAATCTGATTAAAAAGTCGAGTGATGTCGTCGAGGGGATTTGGACAGTTCTTAGCTGCAGGAACATAAAAAAACACCGATCAGCGTTGGATAGAGGGTTCACTGAAAATGTGATTTAATGCAGCTTGCAGGTAACACGAATTGGAGGAAAGGAAGCTCATATCAGTTGGGTCCCTTGTCTCAGTTTGGAAAATCACTAAACTTTTCTCACACTTCATGAGAGGAAATGGATCAGACTCGATAGTTCAACTTTCTTCATCTCTAACCCTCCTTGCTCAAGGTGGGCCCCATAAGCAATCACAGTACTATTACGTGTTTTTATTTATGAAAAGAATGATAAAAGGTAGACTGAGGGGAAAACATGGATAAAAGGTGGACTAGGAGAAAACATGGAAAAAACGTATTGCCCGTTGGTAGCAGCTGGTTTGACATAACTCATAGAAGCTTAACCTTTAACCAACATGAAATGCGGGTGACGTTGGCAAACAAATTACTTGGCAAACTAAGTATATTCATTTTTTATGTTGAAACACAGTCCTTGACCCCTCATCGTAGCGAGCTCAGCGAAGGAGCCAGCAAGAACAAACGGACCAATTCCATTGTGCTCACTCCGATGGTGTTCTATGGTCCCAGCTTTTGGACACAGCAATCTCAGTTTATCTATTGTTAGTTCTTATTACAATACTTTTTACTATTAATTCTGTTACTGCAACTGCTTGGATCCAATTATGGATCGCCCACGTCAGGCAGGAATTCCACCAGGCATAGTCCCAGGACCATGCCCAACAGAATTCCTGTCCGACACGGGATTTGGCATAAAATCTTTGTATTTTTTTATCTTTTTTTAATAGAAGTGAGCACAATACAGAGCCCATGTCAGGCAGGGAGTCCACAAGGCATAGTCCCAGGACCATGCCCGACAGAATTCCTACCCGACATGGGATTTGACATAAAATCTTTCTATTTTTATCTTTTTTTTATAGAAGTGAGCACAATACAGAGCTGGGTTGTTGGAAAGAGAACTACATTCAATACTTCCCCCAAATTATGGTAGATAAGGAATCCTGCGGAGCATAGCAAATGTTGTTTTGCGTGGAGAATGGGGGGGATTTGTTACTTCAACAATCACATTTAATAATAATAATAACAATAATAGCAACATCAATAATAATAACCATCATTATCATTATTATCATCACCATCACCATCCATAGACCAGCAACATCACAGCTGCGCTCCCTTCTTATGTGTCAATGTTTTTGAGATGTAAATTGAAACTATATAAGTATAGCGCATACATATAAACAAACAGAACTTACACATCAAAACATTACGTAGATACACTTATTATACACGCAGAGAGGAACATGAACCTTGTTAATTGAAAAGCAATCATGCAAGTAAAAATTGTTCATTTAACAGGAGTATTCAGTTAACAGGAATTTGCTTACTTCCATGTAAACTGGGCATTTAGTATTCCATGTCTTATTCAAAAGAGTAACTGCCTGAAATGTGTGTATTGAGGCCAAATTGGTCAATCAAGTGTATTTTACTGTATTCCAACTGTGCCTCCCTTCCATCTAATCATAGCTTACAGATCTCTGCCAAACAAGATATACTAGATTAATTACCTGTATTGGATGTATTGAGCCCAAATCGGTCAATCAACACGAGGAATTTGGTGACTAGCGGGGTAATTTTTCGACGTACAACAAGATGTTTATTCAAATAAAGGAACCTGCTGAGTACAGTAACTGTTCTTTTGTGTATGAAGAATGTTGGGAATTACAGCTGTTAGAATAATGGTTTGATATTCCCTACTTGCGTGACGATGGTTAGGTCACTACTTACACCGAGATATCTGTCTTCACGTAGAAGAAGACTTGTAGCTGCGTTAGTTAGGCTCTGACCACTGTCTTTTGGGAATAAAACCGAAAAAGATTCTGTGCTTTTCGGTTTGTTTTTCCTAGGTGTCATAGACTTGAGTCTTATTGTTACACCATAGTAGAATCATGAGCGAGATTTTTTCAGTATTATGCAGTGGCATAACTAAATTTATTATCTCTTGGGACTGCGGTCTCTTTGGGAATTCAGGGCTGTTTATAACGGCTCTTCATTTCCTACCTTGCATGACAATAATTGTAAGTCTCTGTTAAGTGAGCCTTCAGGGTCGCCACTTACACCGATATATCAGTCTTACAAAGATGAAGACTTATAAGTTATGGCTAGCATTGTATGTCTCCTTCGTGAGCTTCTAGGGCCTCAGTTATCAGCTTTTAATGGTCTTCACATACAGGAAGACCTTTAGCTGCTTCAGCTAGCTGAGTTCCTTGTCCTATCGGACATGTTACCATTTGTTAGAGGAGGTTATTCTCTTCAAACCGGTATGGTTTGGTGTGAGTTATTATGTAAATATGGTGTATTTGTTCATCACGTCCTTCTCTGCACTTAGTGGCATTATGGGGTCGGTTAGACATGAGGGAGCCTTGTGGTTCCTATACTATTTGATGGCTAACACAAGAACGATTCAAGTAATGTGGGTGAGAGGGGTTCGATATGAATTTTAATTCCCCCCCCCCCTCCCCCCCCATAAGCCTTGTCTGCATTTCAGTTTATACATGTTTCTCATGACTTCTCGATTGGCGGCTGGGTCGTGTTCTATGGCAACCTCATGAGCACATCCACTTTTTATTGGTTTGTTTCCTATGATTGTTCGTTTATAAGTCATATACGAGCATATGATTCATCATCAATAAATTGCTAGCTTTTGTGCACCTGTATGGCTGACAAGTTACTTAACTAGTGTTTAGATGATTACATGCGGGATTTCAATGCTTGCGTGCATAATATGTGTATTATTAGGCAGACGCATTATTGTATATTATGGACCTTAGAAACAATGAATTATTTTGGGGGCGGTCCGTGACGATCATAGCTTGTTAATCATAGCTTGATCCATTTCTGAATCCAAGTTTCTATAAGTGTCGGTACACAAATCAGATACAATGTATGAGATTGCATTCTCGTATTTTTGCACGTTTCTGGGAGTGTTATTTATTGGAATTTATTGTGCACCTGAATGGGTTGCCTGTGGGTTACTCTCCAGAGATCGTCCATTATGATTCTTTTGGACAAGTGTATGTTTACTTGTTATATCACCGGTTTTCGACCTATCTACGTATGCTGACTCCGGTATATGTTACAATTTTCCGGGATCGCCACGATAGCCTTAGCTTCTAAAGTGGCATTAAGCACCATTTTATTAATATTAATTAATATCTGGGTGCCTGTTCAGCAAATATATATTGTTATTTAGTACCGCTTTTACTGATTCCAGAGCGCTCCCCTCTTTCTTTTTGAAGAAGATTCCTTTTTAAAAATCTCCTCCGGATTGATAAGTGTGTAACTATGAGTGAAGCTGTTTTGTCTGTGGATTATATCTGATCCTGGATGCAGCTTGTTTATTATTGTATAGGGCATATGTTTGTGGGGGTTAACCTCTCACTTTCGAATACGCCATCCTAATTTCTGGGGCTCAGTCCAGACTAACCTTAAAAATTGGGGGCTTGTTAATCCCAATTAGCATAATCATTCATGCTGAGAATATGGAATTACTTGGATATGGCTCCTTATTTATGATATGTCTTCTCTTTTACTGTATAAAGAGACATACGTGTAATTCCTTTTAAATTTCATTTCATTTCACCTTGGATTGCAGGCATGGGAACTATATTGGTCTGCTAATTCTGAAGTCGTAGGCCCTATTATGATATTTCACATATAAAAATTTTGTTTCAGGTGTGTAATTTCTGTAAGAATAATCCATTCATTTGTAAAATGTTGAAAAATAAATGCTTCCATATTCACTATCACTGTTTGTTATTCACTCCACAAAGTTTACCAACAGTTAAGATCAACAGTACAGAACAGGTAGAAATGAGAACAGGTAAGAAGAGGTGTGCACAGGTAAAACAAGAACAGTTAAAAATGAGAACAGGTGTGCACAGGTAAATCAGTAAATCAGTGTCATCTGAGCTATCCACGGTGTTTTCACTCAATGCAGACCTGAAATTGGCCTTTGTGTGAGAAATCTTGAAATTCTTGGGCACACAGAGGGCTACTTCACATGAAGAGCACCAAAATGATGTTTGCGTATGCCTAAACCCTTGTCTGCCCTTTTTAGCTCACCGAAGGGAGCTTAACTTATCACTTGCCGTCTGTCGTCGTCCGTCGTGAACTTTACATTATTGACTTCTCCTCACAAACTACTGGACCAAATTGAACCAAATTTGGTGTGCTTGTTCCTTATCATATGTCAATTCAAGTTTATTCAAATAAACTTTCCGTGCCCACAGGAGGCACCACCAGGGGCATAACTCTGATATCGCCCATAAATTTATTAAAAAATTCAAAAAAATCTTCTTCAGATCCACCAGTCAGAATCTTTTCGTATTTGTTATACAACATCTCTAGGGGGGTCAGATTCAAGTTTGTTCTAATCGGGTCCCTGAGTTAGTATTTGGACTCTCTATTGGAGCCCAAAGTTTAAGTTGATTCAATTTGAGGAAATTTCTTTCAAAATCTTCTTCTTCAGATCCAGCAGTCCGAATCCTTTCATGTTTGGTATCCAACATCTGTGTGGGGGGGGGGGGGGGGGGGGGGGGGGAGGGAGGGGGGGGCAGATTTAAGTTTGTTCAAATCGAGTTCCTTGGTTAATATTTGGGCTCCAATAAATCGGGTCCCTGGGTTGAAAATTTTGGGTCTGGTTCGGACTTTAAATTTAGGACCAATATTCGAAGAAAATTTGTTTTCCGATTTTTATGCCTTTTGTTAAATTTTGAGACGAACAAAAATTTAGCCTGAAAATTTTAGGTCCAGTTCAGACTTTGAAAAAAAAAATGTTCGTTTTTTTTTTCAATTTTGAGACAGAAAAAAAAAAAATTGTCTGGCGGTTCGGACTCCGAAATTTTGGCTCAAAATTCAGAAAAAAAATGTGATTTTTAGCTTAACTTGACACAGTCAAGATAAGCTATTGCCATCACGCGTGCAGAAGTCTGTTAGTCTGTGACATCTGTTCACATTTTCCTTTAGCACGGGCTACACCCTGCAGTTCTTGTCTGATCGTCACGACATTTCATATGCAGGTTTGGGGTCATGTCTAGATAAGAACGTCCCCTTTTGGTTGCGATCGGGCAACCGGTATGGCTGCCCGAGCCCAAAACCTGAAAACCATTAGCTCAGTCTACAGGTCGTATTTATGAAGGGATTTCATTGTAACTTGGTAGGATGCCTCTGTATAATGCCTAGATGAGAACGTCCCCTTTTGGGCATGATCTATCAATCGAGATGGCTGCCCAAGCACGAAACCCAAAAACGTTTAGCACAGTTTGCAGGTCATGTTTAATATGGAGGGATTTCATTGTAACTTGGTAGGATGACTCCTTATGATGTCTAGATGAGAATTTCCCCATTTGGGCATGATCTGCCAACTGTGACGACTGCCCGAGCCGAAAACCTTTAGCACAGTCTACAGGTCATATTTATTGAGGAATTTCATTGTAACTTGGTGGGTTGACTTCATACAATGTCTAGATGAGAAAGTCCCCTTTTGGACATGAATGGGCAACTGTGACGGCTACAGGAACCCGAGGCCCAAAAACCTTTAGCACAGTCTAGAGCTCATATTTATGAAGGGATTTCATTGTAACTTGGCAGGATGACTCCAAATAATGTCTAGATGAGAATGTCCCATTTTGATCGCGATCATGCAGCCTTGATGGGTGCCCGAGCCCAAAAACCTTTAGCATAGGCAAAAGGTGATATTTATGGAAGGATTTCATTGTAACCTGTTAGGTTGACTCCATATAATGCCTAGATGATGACATCCCCTTTCGGTCGTGATTGGTCAGTTGTGGTGGCTACAAGTGCCCGAAGCCCAGAAAAACCTGGAGCACAGTCTACAGGTCGTATTTATGAAGGGATTTCATTGTAACTTCTTAGGATCACTCCAGATGATGCTCAGATGAGATTGTCCCCTATGGTTGCGATCATTCACCCATGATGGCTGCCCGAGCCCAAAGCCCAAAAACCTTTAGCACAGTCTACAGGTCATATTTATGAAGGGATTTCATTGTAACTTGGTAGGTTAACTTCATATAATGTCTAGATGAGAACGTCCCCTTTTGGACATGATTGGGCAACTGTGACGGCTAAAGGTGCCCGAAGCCCAAAAACCTTTAGCACAGTCTACAGGTCATATTTATGAGGGGGATTTCATTGTAACTTGGTAGGATGACTCCAAATAATGTCTAGATGAGAACGTCCCATTTTGATCGCGATCATTCAGCCTTGATGGGTGCCCGAGCCCAAAAAACTTTAGCATAGGTAAAAGGTCATATTTATGGAAGGTTTTCATTGTAACCTATTAGGTTGACTCCATATAACGCCTAGATGATGACATCCCCTTTTGGTCGTGATTGGTCAGCTGTGATGGCTACAAGTGCCCGAAGCCCAAAAACCTTGAGCACAGTCTACAGGTCATATTTATGAAGGGATTTCATTGTAATTGTAACTTCATAGGATCACTCCAGATGCCCAGATGAGATTGTCCCCTTTGGTTGCGATCATTCAACCATGATGGCTGCCCGAGCCCGAAAACCTTAAGCACAGTCTGCAGGTCATATTTATGAAGGGATTTCATTGTAACTTGGTAGATTGACTTCATATAATGTCTAGATGAGAACGTCCCCTTTTGGACATGATTGGGCAACTTTGACGGCTAAAGGTGCCCGAAGCCCAAAAACCTTTAGCACAGTCTACAGGTCATATTTATGAAGGGATTTCATTGTAACCTGGTAGGTTGACTCCAAATAATGTCTAGATGAGAACGTCCCATTTTGGCCATGATCATTCAGCCTTGATGGGTGCCCGAGCCCAAAAACCTTTAGCATAGGCAAAAGGTTATATTTATAGAAGGATTTCATTGTAACATTGTTAGGTTGACTCCATATAATGCCTAGATGATGACATCCCCCTTTGTTCATGATTGGTCAACTGTGATGGCTACAGGTGCCCGAAGCCCAAAAACCTTGAGCACAGTCTACAGGTCATATTTATGAAGGGATTTCATTGTAACTTTGCAGGATCACTCCAGATGATGCCCAGATGAGATTGTCCCCTTTGGTTGCGATCATTCAACCATGATGGCTGCCCGAGCCCAAAAACCTTTAGCACAGTCTACAGGTCATATTTATGAAGGGATTTCATTGTAACTTGGTAGGTTGACTTCATATAATGTCTAGATGAGAACGTCCCCTTTTGGACAAGATTGGGCAACTGTGACGGCTTCAGGGGCCCAAAGCCCAAAAACCTTTAGAACAGTCTACAGGTCATAATTATGAAGGGATTTTATTGTAGCTTGGTAGGATGACTCCAAATAGTGTCCAGATGAGAACGTCCCCTTTTGGTCACGATCATTCAGCCTTGATGGGTGCCCGAGCCCAAAAACCTTTAGCATGTCTGTAGGTCGTATTTATGGAAGGATTTCATTGTAACTTGTTAGGTTGACTCCATATAATGCCTGGATGATGACATCCCCTTTTGGTCATGGTTGGTCAACTGTGATGGCTACAGGTGCCTGAAGCCCGAAAATCTTGAGCACAGTCTACAGGTCATATTTATGAAGGGATTTCATTGTAACTTCATAGGATCACTCCAGATGATGTCCCTATGATAATGTTCCCTTTTGGTTGCGATCATTCAACTATGATGGCTGCCCAAGCCTAAAGCCCGAAAACCTTTAGCACAGACTTCAGATCATATTTATGAAGGGATTTCATTGTAACTTGGTATGTTGACTTCATGTAATGTCTTGGTAGGATGACTCTAAATAATATCTAGATGAGAACGTCCCCTTTTGGTCGCGATCATTCAGCCTTGATGGCTGCCTGAACCCAAAACCCCCAAACCTTTAGCATAGTCTATTGGTCATATTTATGGAAGGACTTCATTGTAACCCATAAGTTTGACTCCATATAATGCCTAGATGATGACATCCCCTTTTGGTCGTGATTGGTCAAATGTGATGGCTTCAGGGACCCAAAGCCCCAAAACCTTTAGCACAGTCTACAGGTCATATTTATGAAGGGATTTCATTGTAACATTGTTAGGTTGACTCCATATAATGCCTAGATGATGACATCCCCTTTTGGTCGTGATTGGTCAAATGTGATGGCTTCAGGGACCCAAAGCCCCAAAACCTTTAGCACAGTCTACAGGTCATATTTATGAAGGGATTTCATTGTAACTTGGTAGGTTGACTTCATATAATGTCTAGATGAGAACGTCCCCTTTGGACGCAATTGGGAAACTGATGGCTACAGGGGCCCGAAGCCTGAAAACCTTTAGCACGAAAACCTTTAGCACAGTCTACAGGCCATATTTATGAAGGGATTTTAATGTAACTTGGTAGGATGACTCATTTTGGAATAATTTCACTAACTTGGTAACTTTTGTTGATATACGTTAACTGTGAGGGCCACATATATTAACTGTGAGGTCATATTAACCCACCCCTCAGATCTTTAGTACAGTGTACACCTCATATTATTTTTATCATAAACATAGCATACAGGGAACAGAAATGAACATATTCCCAATTATCACAATTCTTGTCTTATTTCATAATCCTTTCATAAACATTGAACATTATCCTTTTCATAAAACACAACACACAAGTTAAGCTACAGTGTCATTGACACTTTCATTTATGTGTTTTGTTCAATTTTCAGACAAAAAAAAGAGAAAGAATTTTATAGCCTGAAAATTTTGGGTCTGATTCCGACTTGTTTTTAAAATCTTCTTCTTTAGACCCTGTTGTCAGAATGCTTTCATATTTGGTATACAACATCTCTAGGAGGGTTAGATTCAAGTTTGTTCAATCCTAGTCCCTGGGTTGATATTTGGGCTCCCTATTGGAGCCAAAATTTTAACTTGATGCAATATAAGGAAATTTCTTTAAAAATCTTCTTCCGATCCACCAGTCAGAATCCTTTCATATTTGGTATACAACATCTCTTGGAGGGTAAGACTCAGGTTTGTTCAAATCTGGTCCCTGGGTTATTAATTTGGGCTAACTATAGGAGCCTGGATTTTAACTAAGTGCAATATGAAGGAATTTCTTTTAAAATCCTCTTCATATCCACCAATCAGAATCCCTTCATATTTAGTATACAACATCTCTAGGTGGGTCAGATTCAAGTTTGTTCAAATCAGGTTCCTGGGTTAATATTTTGGCTTCCTATTTGAGCCCAAAGTTTAACTTAGTGCAATGTGAGGTGATTTCTTTGAAAACCTTCTTCAGATCCACCAGTCAGAATTCTTTCATATTTGGTATATGACATCTCAAGGGGGATCAGATTCAAGTTTGTTCATTTTGATTCCCTGGCTTAATATTTGGGCTCTATGGGCAGGGGGTGGGGTGGGGGCATGTTAGGTTCAGGTTTGTTCAAATCCATTCCTTAATGTTTTCCCATAAAATTTACCTCTCATGACTTCATTCCTTTGTAGTGTTGATGAACCATGTCTAACTGAATGTGACCCCAAATACTTCTTTGAACCACTTTGGCAGGTGAGTGGTTAAGGGGGACCTCTTGTTTCTTCTATTACAAGCGACACAATCAACCACTAGGCCAAATTCAAACAAAAATTGCACAGACCATCTATGGAGTATACCCTTTCGATTTTGTTTAAATGAAGCAGCTGCCATATTCGGGCTCTGGTTTATGCCCCAAAAGCTTAAAAATCTTTAAAAATCTTCTGCTCATGAACCACCAGATGGAATGCCCTGATATTTGGTATGGAACAAAAAACAAAAACAAATTCAAAAGCCCATATATCCCAAACCACAATGAACAGAAAACTGTTATTTGGTGTGAAACTGTTATTTGGTATGAATCATCCTTTTGACCGGAAGAAGGGATTGGTTAAACAAAATTGCCACCAGTTTAATCAGGGTGCCCAGTAGATGGTATTGAAAAAATGACGAGTCAGCATTTTTGCAGTAGTTTATCCTAGAGGATTTTTCATTCACTGAGAACTTTTGATTGACATATTGTTCTTAAAAATACTATACTACACTATCTTTTTTTTATTGCATAAAACAGTTACATGTTCATAGCAAAAGAAGAATACAAATTGAGTGAGAAGAAAAACATGGTAATGTACATGAAGTGTCATGGTTCAGTGATTAGGCCAACAAAAAAAAATCAATTGATTCTCAGGCAATTTTTTTTTCAAATCAATGAGGGAGGGAGGATTTTATTTTTATTTTTTATTTTTATTTCTTCCAGATGGTGAGCAAGGATTGAGAGGCAAAAGTCACTTTCTGATGTCTGTTTTTATCTAAAAGGCATGGAAAGTGCATATTGTAAAATGATATACAAATAAATCTCATTGTTTCTCTCACCATTTTCCAAGAACGGATTCAAGTTCTGTGGTATTGGATCATCGTTGTCATTATCAAACTCACCAGCGAACAGTTTTTTAACCAACTCCCCCAAAGTACTGTCGTCTTCCATAGATATTATTGACCACCCTTGTATTATTTTGGTATCATTGTGAGTTATTTTGATAGGAATTAACATTTTTACGATAGAAATTTTAGAAGGGAAACAAAAACAAACCAGAATGGAAGCAAGCTTCCGGTGTCAACTCGGCATGGAACTTACACAGCACTTGTAACGTCATCAGCCGTCTGTCAAAGAGCCCCTCCCAAAGACCACGCCTATTAAAAATAGTTTGAACCCGTATACATCCAAGCGATCAAGTTTGATATTTAAAAAAGAGAAACATCACTTTATTTTTCCACTGCGGCGAAGCCCTTTCATTCATATCACTATCCGATCTCCCGTGGGTGAAATTAATAAATGGATAGGCCCAACTCAATACACAAAATAAGCTGGACGTGTCGGCCCGTAAAGACTTCGTTTGTTTACTTTGAATGAAGACGTCATTCGTATTGGGAAACGCACGTGTGTTTTGAGTAATCTCCCTTGATGCACAACTGCTCTGGAAAAATCTGAATTTCAGATTCCATTCAGTGTTTGCCCATTCTTTCCTGTTATGTTCATGACACGTCAGCAGAATTTGGACTTTTGTATTTCTTTAGTAAGTGATAATTCCCCACCCCGAAAATATACTTACCTGTACCGATTATTCTCACTATTTCTCATTCGTGTTTTCACAGCAAAAAAGGTTTAATTGACGCCAGTACCTGGCAAATTTAACGTTTAGTATTCAACAAGGTGGGTTATGCCTGTGTTGGACAACTCGCCCAGCATCGACCGAGTCAAGTTTGCGTTTGAATTCCCCTGCCGTGTGCGCCCAATCTCCTGAAAATATGGCGAAAACCTTTCCCCTCTCACACTTAACACACGCCTGTGTATATTTACCTGTTTATTTGTTGGTTTTGGGCCTTAAAACCGATAGTCCCTTTTCAATTTCCCTGTTTCCTATTTTCGTGCAATGACGGTCCAAAATAATGTATTTTTTCTGGTTCCTTGGAAAAAAAATTGATCTGATTCCTGTATGAATATCTTTAATTTAACCCTCTCATGACTTCAGTGTGTTTTTTCAAAGATTTATTTCACGATGGACTCTTTCACATGTTGAATGAACCCTTTCTGTGCTGGAAAACATTCATCCTGTGTGCATATGTTTAATTTAACCCTCTCAAGACTGCAATGTGGGTTCCAAAGATTTTAGATTTTATGATTTTATTGATGCCATGAACAAACAATTTTTTTTTTTTGGGGGGGGGGGGGGGAGTGTGGGGAGAGGTAGAGTCTTGTTATTTTAATCTGTAAATTCTGTGGACTTTAGTTTGTTTTGCAAAGATTTTTTATTTTTATGTTGAATAAACCATTTCGATGCTGATTCTTGTATGCATGTCTTTAATTTAACCCTCTCAAGACTGCAATGTGGGTTCCAAAGATTTTATTGATGCCATGAACAAACAAAACCCTTTCCTTACTGTAGATGTATTTTTCTGGTTCCTTGGAAAAAAATTGATCTAATTCGTGTATGAATATCTTTAATTTAACCCTCTCATGACTTCAGTGTGTTTTTTCCAAAGATTTTATTTCACAATGAACTCTTTCACTACTGCGCACATATAAGTTATTTTATGTTGAATGAACCCTTTCAGTGCTGGAAAACATTTATCTGATTCCTGTGTAAATGTCTTTAATTTAACCCTCTCAATACTGCATTGTGGGTTCCAAAGATTTTATTGATGCCATGAACAAAGAATTGTTTTTGTTTTTTTAAGGTGGGAGGGGGGGGGGGGGTTAGAGAGAACCACAGTAGTTGGAAAACAAAAACAAAAAATCACAGAACAGAGCTTTCTAGAAAGCTTTCCTAGGACCAGCAGAAATGAATGGCCAAAAAAAGTTGCCTTTGTTGTGTCATAGCAAATCAAAAAATTGCTCTTGCTGTTGATCACATACTGATACACTCATCGGGAGCTCAGTGGCACAGTGGTAGACTGTTGGACTTCTATGCTAGAGGTCCCGAGTTCAATCCCTAACCAGGACGACCCATGTTGTGTCCTTGGGCAAGGCACTTTATCCCGGTTGCTTACATGGGGGTACGATGATGCCGTGTACTAAGGCATACTGCACGTCGATGGTCACATGTCTTCAACCACTATAACCCTGTTTGAGTGGAGCTTGAACAGAGTTAGAATGTTGAGGAGGTGACAGTTGCTCGTCGAAGCTCGGTGTCATGGTCACGATTAGCCATTGTGCATAAGTATGTGATCTTAAACACCAATAAATAAATAAATAAATAAATAGATACACTCATCTCTTTTGACAACTTGAGCCAGGTGAGTGTTTTAGGCTCACTTGAGCCTCTGGTTCTGTTTTGTTTTACAAAGTGTAAGTAGACTGTTGTGTAAGTAAACAAATCTGACTTAATTCTCAGCTTCTGATAAAATCTGTACTCAAGGGAATATTGCATAATTATGTACAGAAGGCAAGAGTTAACTATATATATAGACTATATATACAGACTATAACATTGCGCCACAAATAATTTTTAAAATAAGCTTTTGGTTCTGTTTTGTTTTACAAAGTGTAAGTAGACTGTTGTGTAAGTAAACAAATCTGACTTAATTCTCAGCTTCTGATAATATCTGTACTCAAGGGAATATTGCATAATTATGTACAGAAGGCAAGAGTTAACTATATATATAGACTATATATACAGACTATAACATTGCACCACAAATAATTTTTAAAATAAGCTTTTGTAACCCAAGACTAAGATTGGCAGGTCGCCATTTTTGCAGAATTACAAAAAGAAGAAGATACAAAACAAAAAATACAAAAACGCTGCAGAGATAGACCAGCTTGGGTGCTTAGGAACACAACTTAGCAGAGTGGCTGATGTCAGTTGTCCTGCATGCTGAATTCTTCCTATCCAACACTGATCTTTCTCAAACGATGATGTAATTGACATCACAGTGTTGAAGGAAGGGAACTTGGGGTCCCAAGCACAGCAGAATACTTTGGACACCACAGTGCCTGATTGCAATCACCCTACATGAATGTAGTACTATCCCAACTCATCACTGACTTCCCTCCTACCATGCCCAACCATGACTTCATCTTATACCAAGACATCCAAAATCATGAAGTCACAATTGTTGAGAAAAAGGAGCAGAGGGACAGACCTCAGTTTTAATGATACAGATACCCATCTTAAGCACCTCTGACAAGTGGTGGACTGCTTTCCCTTCACATTCACCACCAACAACTCTTATTAGCAAACATAAAATGACCATTTTTAGTTCACCAACGAAGTAGTGTGAGCTTATGTCATGACCCGAGGTGTGTCGGCGTCAGCATCAACACTTGTGCTAAAGTTATTGTAAGAGTCCACTTTGACTTTCCCACCTGCTACTATGCACCTCATACTGTTTCTTTGGCTTACAATTACCTACAGACCCGTACCCAGTGGTATTTATTCAATTTTTAGAGTTTTTTTGCAATGTTAGAGTTTTTTGTAAGTATGGACTTAGAAAATTTCTGACCTGTTTTGCTATACTTGAGTGGAGGCTACCGCTGGTATGCTGTTGCTTTTATACTTCATATAAGTGTTAAATGCATCAATATAAGATGACTTTAACCCTTGGCTGGACATTTTTCGAAGAGTTTGGACTTTCTGAGTGCAACATTAGACATTTTTGTGAGTGTGGACTTAGATTTGCTATACATGTACATGACCGAACATTTTTTGCAGTTTTGTAAAAAGCTTAGGTTTATTGCTTGCCGTGCGTTGGTGAGCTAATGGGGATGGACATTGAAAATAAATTAGATGTGTTGTTCGTATTTATTTTTACTTATCAGCTCACCTGAATGATAGCTCAAGGGGTAGCATAACTGATCACTTTCATCCGCCGCCATCTGTCATGGACTTCACATTTCTGGCTTCTCAAAAACTGTCAATTTTTGCAAATAAACCAACAGGGCCCCACAATGAGCATAACTTCGTTGACATCCAGGAATATATTTTTTCAAAAGCTGAAAAATCTTCATTCAAAACCACCAGTCAGAATCTTTTAATATTTGGTATAAATAGGAGGATCAGATTCAAGGTTGTTCAAATCAAATCTCTGGATTCATGTTTAAGCTTCCTTTGGAGGCACAAAGGGTAGTTTAGTGCAATATGAGGAATATTCGAATATTCTTCTAAGATTCAGATCCCCCAGGCAGAATCTTTTGATATTTGGTAATAGCATTACTAAGACTTCTAGATTAAAGTTTTTGTGAAGCATTATTATTGACAGAATTTTTTATACCCCCACAAAACGAAGTTTACGGGGGGTATATAGGAGTCAACTTGTCTGTTGGTCAGCCTGTCGTCATCGGTCCGTTGCACATGTAAACTTGTGGAGCAGACCACTTCCACAGTTTTAGTCGCATTTTTATGAAACTTCACAAAAATGATCAACATGACGAGGGGAAGTGCGTGACATAGTTTCTTTCCAGATCGGATTCAAGATGGCCGACTGGTGGCCATATTGGATTTTGCAAAATACTCGTGGAGCAAACTACTTCTACAGTTTTTGCTGCATTTTCATGAAACTCAATATAAATTGATCGACATGATGAGGAGCAGTGCGTGACATACATTTTTTCCCGATCAGTTTCAAGATGGCCGACTGGAGGCCATATTGGATTTTAGACCTGATGTATGATGACAAACATTGTTCCAGAAATGTTTGGATAGTGTGAAAATGACAAAAGACCAAAAAAGTGAGCAAGCCCATTCCTTGGCAAAAAGTTTGTGAACACTTGTCTGAAATAGAGTTAAAAACAGTGGTGGCTCACCCATATGAAGAGAGTTGAGTAAGTGCAGAGGACTCCTGGAGGCCCCCGAATGTTTGAAGAAAAAAAAATTTCACCAAAAACTTTTGGGAGGAAATATTTAACGTCCCATTGGGTCCAGATAAGTTTTACTGGATATAGGATCATTGTTTTTTATGATACTCCATTCATTCCTTCCCCTAGTAACACATAAAATGTTTCCCTCATTTGGCCAATTGAATATTTAAGCTGAATATTGATGTAAAACAGGCAAAATTTGGGTGTTAGATACAAGCCCTCCAAAAGGTCTAGAATCAAGGATTTGGTGAGTTTCATACATGAAAATCAAATTTTTCTCCCACTCATCCCAACCATTGTCAGCCCGGTGGGTTGAGGCCCCATCTTGTTCAGCTACAGGGCAACCCAAATACCCCTAGGGCATTACCGGTTAAAAAACTGACAGTTACTACAGTTTCATGAAATATGAAAATGTGACCAAAATTTAAAAAAAAAAGAAGCAGTGATCCTAAAAATAATCTGTGCTAAATTTTGAGGTTCTTACTTGAAAAACATAAAAAATTTTGAAGCATGGGTGATGACCTTCCAATGAAGTTTATATCACAGTTGCAGTTTAGAATCTTTACTTGCTAACATATGTTTACAAAGTGTCTCTCCAGTTGCCACGGTTGCTGATTGAATCACAGTCTTGTAACTGTGAGGTTCACCGATCACTCTTTTGCTTCAAAATGCTTATCACACAAGTTCTTTTTTATTATATTTTACAGATAAGGCGAATGATGATTGACCGGAAAGAGGCTAGGGAAGAGATAACAGGAATGGTTATTGCACCTGATGGGGTGTGTATCAGTTTGTGGTCATCTTGTTTTTTATGTTTATTTTTTATAACCCTTTGCACTCTAATTATACCCTCAGTTTTGCAAAAAAGTGAAGTATGCAGGATTGCTTCTATCTGTCTATACATATGTCTGTCCATTCATCTGTCCATTGGGCATTCCGTCTTGCCGTCTTTCTGTCTGTCCACACTATCAAATCGGGGATTATATGCCCGGTCTATTTTAGCCACATAAACTCAGATTTATTAGTTCACATTTATGTGGCTAGTCACATAAATCAGACTAAACTCACATCAGTACTGTGTATTGATGACTAGGCACATAACCCCTGATTTGTTAGTGCATCTGTCTGCACATCTTTCCATCCATCTGACCATCCATTTATCTATCGATCAGTCCATCCATCCATCCACCCACCTATCTGTATGGAGGATAACTCAGCTGATAGTAGTCAGTTCTTAATGAAATCTTCCATGGATATCCAGCATGATATCCCCTTTCTGATATGATACATTACATTATGGTTGCTGTGGACCAGTCACTTTCCACAAGTGGGCAATATTTCCATGGATGCAGTGACATTAGATTTCCAACACTAATTATTGGAATAATAATCCAAAATTTAATTAAAAAAGCACTGGGGACAACCTGGTGCTTCATTAATTAAAATTTTGCTGATAATGATTTTTATGTGTACCCATACTATGTATGGTACACATAATGCCGGCATCTGGGGTGGCCCTCCGTCGTTCGTCCATCCTTTGTCTGTCTGTCTGTCCATCCATCCATCCTTCCGCCCTCCGTATCCATTTCTTTGGCATTCGATAATTTGAAAAATATTGCTTGGATTGACAAGTTACTTTATATTTGTGTTCAGGTTACTGATGTGCCGAGCTGTATAGTTTTTGGTGTAAATCTGATAATTTGATCCTGTGATATTAACCCTTTATCCTTCAAATTGAAAATTCTTCCAATCCCTTTGGCATGAGATAACTCAAAAAATATCAATCCAATTGTCATGTTACTTTATATATATCTTCAGGTTACTGGTGTTCCGATTTGTATAGTTTTTGGTGTAAATCTGTTATTTTGATCCTGAGATATTAACCCTTTATCCTTCAAATTGAAAATTCCTCCAATCCCTTTGGCATTCGATAACTTGAAAAATATTTCTTGGATTGTCAAGTTACTTTATATTTGTGTTCAGGCTACTGATGTGCCGAGCTGTATAGTTTTTGGTGTAAATCTGATAATTTGATCCTGAGATATTAACCCTTTATCCTTCAAATTGAAAATTCCTCCAATCCCTTTGGCATGAGATAACTCAAAAAATATCAATCTGATTGTCATGTTACTTCATATATGTGTTCAGGTTACTGATGTGCCAAGCTGTATAGTTTTTGGTGTAAATCTGATAATTTGATCCTGTGATATTAACCCTTTATCCTTCAAATTGAGAACTCCTCCAATCCATTTCTTCGGCATGCGATAACTCAAAAAATATCAGTCAGATTATCAGATTACTTTATATATGTATTCAGGTTACTGATGTGCTGTGCTGTGTAGTTTTTTATGTAAATCTAATAATTTGATTCAGAGATATTAACCCTTTATCCATCAAATTAGACACTCCTCCAATCCATTTCTATATGTACCCATACCATGTATGGTGTACATAATGTCGGCATCCGGGGTGGCCCTCCGTCATACAGCTTTCTACTAGTTGCACATATGGGTACACATCTGAAGATTTAATCGGCCTATTTTTAGCTTAACTTGACATAGTCAAGATAAGCTATTGCCATCACGTGTGCAGAAGTCTGTTAGTCTGTGAGTCTGTTCACATTTTCCTTTAGCACGGGCTACACCCCGCAATTCTTGTCTGATCGTCACGAAATTTCATATGCAGGTTTGGGGTCATGTCTAGATGAGAACATCCCATTTTGGTCGTGATCGAGCAACTGGTATGGCTGCCCGAGCTCAAAACCCGAAAACCATTAGCACAGTCTACAGGTCGTATTTATGAAGGGATTTCATTGTAACATGGTAGGATGCCTCTGTATAATGCCTAGATGAGAACGTCCCCTTTTGGGCATGATCTATCAACTGTGATGGCTGCCCAAGCCCGAAACCCAAAAACTTTTAGCACAGTCTGCAGGTCATGTTTAATATGGAGGAATTTCATTGTAACTTGGTAGGATGACTCCTTATGATGTCTAGATGAGAATTTTCCCATTTGGGCGTGATCTGCCAACCGTGACGACTGCCCGAGCCCAAAACCTGAAAACCTTTAGCACAGTCTACAGGTCATATTTATTGAGGAATTTTATTGTAACTAGGTGGGTTGACTTCATAAATGTCTAGATGAGAAAGTCCCCTTTTGGTCCTGATTGGGCAACTGTGACGGCTACAGGGGCCCGAAGCCCGAAAACCTTTAGCACAGTCTACAGGTCATATTTATGAAGGGATTTCACTGTAACTTGGTAGGATGACTCCAAATAATGTCTAGATGAGAACGTCCCATTTTGATCGCGATCATTCAGCCTTGATGGGTGCCTGAGCCCAAAAACCTTTAGCATAGGCAAAAGGTCATATTTATGGAAGGATTTCATTGTAACCTGTAAGGTTGACTCCATATAATGCCTAGATGATGACATCCCCGTTTGGTCGTGATTGGTCAACTGTGATGGCTACAGGTGCCCGAAGCCTGATAACCTTGAGCACAGTCTACAGGTCATATTTATAAAGGGATTTCAGTGTAACTTCAAAGGATCACTCCAGATGATGCCCAGAAGAGATTGTCCCCTTTGGTTGCATTCATTCAACCATGATGGCTGCCCGAGCCCGAAAACCTTTAGCACAGTCTACAAGTCATATTTATGAAGGGATTTCATTGTAACTTGGTAGGTTGACTTCATATAATGTCTAGATGAGAACATTCCCTTTTGGACACGATTGGGCAACTGTGACGACTACAGGGGCCCAAAGCCTGAAAACCTTTAGAACAGTCTACAGGTCATAATTATGAAGGGATTCCATTGTAGCATGACAGGATGACTCCAAATGATGTCTAGATGAGAACATCCCCTTTTGGTCGCGATCCTTCAGCCTTTATAGCTGCCCGAGCCCAAAGACCTTTAGCATAGTCTTTTGGTCGTATTTATGGAAGGATTTCATTGTAACTTGTTTGGTTGACTCCATATAATTAGATGCTGACATCCCCTTTTGGTCATGCTTGGTCAACTGTGATGGCTACAGGTGCCCGAAGCCCGAAAATCTTGAGCACAGTCTACAGGTCATATTTATGAAGGGATTTCATTGTAACTTCGTAGGATCACTCCAGATGAGAATGTCCCCTTTTGGTTGCGATCTTTCAACCATTATGGCTGTCCCAGCCCGAAGCCTGAATACCTTTAGCACAGTCTACAGGTCATATTTATGAAGAGATTTCATTGTAACTTGGTAGGTTTGACTTTATATAATGTCGAGATGAGAACGTCCCCTTTTGGACACGATTGGGCAACTGTGACAGCTACAGGGGCCCGAAGCCCAAAAACCTTTAGAACAGTCTACAGGTCATAAATTATGAAGGGATTTCACTGTAACTTCGTAGGATCACACCAGGTGATGCCCAGATGAGAATGTCCCCTTTTGGTTGTGATCATTCAACCATGATGGCTGCCCGAGCCCAAAAACCTTTAGCACAGTCTACATGTCATATTTATGAAGGGATTTCATTGTAACTTGGTAGGTTGACTTCATATAATGTCTAGATGAGAACGTCCCCTTTGGACGCAATTGGGAAACTGACAGCCACAGGGGCCAGAAGTCTGAAAACCTTTAGCACAGTCTACAGGCCATATTTATGAAGGGATTTCAATGTAACTTGATAGGATGACTCGTTTTGGAATAATTTCACTGTAACTTGGTAACTTTCGTTGAAATACGTTAACTGTGAGGGCCACATACATTAACTGTGAGGTCATATTAACTCACCCCTCAGCTCTTTAGTACAGTGTACACCTCATATTATTTTTTATCAAAAACATAGCATACAGGGAACAGAAATGAACATATTCCCAATTATCACAATTCTTGTCTTATTTCCTAATCCTTTCATAAACATTGAACATTATCCTTTTCATCAAGCACAACACATAAGTTAAGCTACAGTGTCAATGACACTTTCATTATTACCTGGTAAACCTATGTGTGGACATTACTACACACACATGGATTACGACCACTCCACGGCAACTGTACTGTACATATCAAGTTGAACTGTCTGCACATTCCAGTTGTTAGTTATACACATCTTTCCATTGAGAAAAATACTTTGTTTTCACTATGTACATCGGTATGAGTCTGTCTGCAGCATTTTTCATCTGATAGGAGAAATCTTACATGAATGTCCAGCATGACATTCTTTTGAGACACACAACAAATTATGTTGTCTGCACATTCCTCTGGTTAGTTTTTCCCTTTTCCATTTAGAAATAGATATTTTTAGCTCATCTGACTGCAAGTCAGTGGGAGCTATTGCCATCACTTTTGTCCAGCGTCCGTTGTCCGTTAACTTTTTGCAAACTTGACATCTTCTTCACAACCACTAGGCCAAATTCAAACATATATTGCACAGACCATCTATGGAGTATATCTTTCTATTTTGTTTAAATGAAGCAGCTGCCATATTCGGGCTCTGGTTTATGCCCCAAAAGCTTGAAAACCTTTTAAAATCTTCTTCTCTTGAACCACCAGAGGGAATGCCTTGATATTTGGCATGGAACATCCTTTGGTGTAGAAGATTAAAGTTTTGTTCAAGGGAAGTTGATAGGTGAATATCTGGGCACTCTGTGGGGGGCATATCCATTTTGGGCTCTGCACAAAATTTCTATTTCAAGAACTGGCAGGCCAATTTCAACCAAGTTGGTCATGTACTATCAGTGGGTCCTAAGTAATTGATTGCTGCCCCCCCCCCCCCCCCCCCTCCAAATTTTCGCAGCCCTGTGGCAACCGCAGGGGCTAAAAACAAAAAAAATCCAAAAGCCATATATCCCAAACCACACGGAACAGAGAACTGTTATTTGATATGAAGCATCCTTAGGACCATTAGAAGTTAAAAAAAAAATTGCCACTGGTTAAATCGGGGTGCCCGGTAGAGGGTACTGAAAAAATGATGAGTCAGCATTTTTGCTGCAGTTTATCCTGGAGAAAAAATATTTTTATACTGTACCAATGACCCAGACTTAGCTGGTTCTAACTCTTAAAATTCTAGGGCCAAACACAAATTTTGCCCCCCCCCCCCCCCAATCCCCAAAATTTGCATCAAAATCCAAAAAATCAATGTCCTATGTGGTCCTCCATACTTTTATCCACTGCGCATGCTCAGTGTCAAGGAAGTACCGAAATTGGCGCAAAATCCTCATTCTTTGTTTGGCCCTTCAATCCGTAACATCTCACTGATATCTGTGCTTATAATCTCAGTTAAAATGATGCCAGACACAAAATCATGAAAGAAATGGTGGATCTAAAAATGAAATAAGAGGATGAGAGGAAGAAACAGTGGAAGGATGTGTTCAGGGCTGTAACTTTTTTTTTTATACAAAATTATTTCATGTTCCCTAATTTCTGGGGCATGGGCCTGATGTTTACATTCTTATGAAATTTCCACAGTTTGTTCAGTGTTTCCTCTCTCCCTTTCCTTTATACCCCCCTTGCTATTCTCCCATGCTTTTGGCAGAATTTTTGTAATTTTTTTACTAAAATTTCTTGGAAGTTTTTGGCTTGGTAACAGAATGTTCATTCTGTTTTTCCCCATGGTTACATCCTCACCTTAGGGGTGGTTAGGCATTTTGGTCATGCATCTATCATCCGATGTACTGCAGTTTCTTCTCTGGAAGCTTCTGTTTTACATCGGATAGTGTTTAAAATTGGTTACTGATTTTGGGCCATATTTTCAGTGCCTGGAGTCTTGTTTACGGTTTTTATTCACTTTTGTTTACGTTGACAACGGTTTCTTCTGACAGTGATTCCTTGTCTTCTTTTTGGTTCTGTTCATAGCCAGATACATTAATATTGTCCGTAAGTGTAGCATTAATTTTTAGATATGTTTTAAAATTTTTGTCCACACTTAGGTGTTTTGGGGTATCCATTTGGGCTCATCGTTCCCATTGGGAACTTGGGCTCATCTTGAAAATTTTTTTTCGAAAAAATTTTTCTTTTGAATTATTTTTCGAAATGTTTGTAATGGATTATATTATTATTATGTATCTTAGTTTTCAAGGGTTAGTGCGAGTACGATGACTGTTTAATCTTTTTTCAAAATGAATAAATATTGTTCAAATGGTAAATTGTGGAAGTCTTCCTCTGATTCTCATGTTCATTGTATTTGCTGTAGTCAGTGTACTCGCACTAATTCTTGCTCAGTGTGTGCCAATTCGGATGACAAACGTTGGAGACGTGTGTCACGGTATATTGTTAGTGGTGAGAGGTCCATGCCGGTCCTCTCGCCACAGGATCACTCTAGTTTTTTCAGTCTCTTTTTCAGAGGAACAAGAACAGGGTGATGTTTCCGTGATGTCTTCAAAAGTGTGCTTCCGTCGTCGCAATGAAGAGCTAGCGGCAAAGTGCTCAACGAAATGCTGCAAGTGCCTAAGAGGTCCCTAGTAGGATCGACGGTCACTTGTCACCCGCTAGGTCCCCCGGTGAAGCAATCATTCACAAAATGGTTGTGACTCTGGGTTTGTCTGTTGCGGTCCAGGAGAGGAGAAGGGGTGTTGCGAGCACTATAATCTCGGATCACGCACACCCGGCAACGACGGATCGGAGGATGGAATGGAGGAAGCCAGTCAGTCTGGTAGCTAGCTCGTCCAGGTCTTCCCGGACCGCGAGTGAGAGAGGCCCCTCTCTCTTACAACAACATCTGGGCCCAGATGTTGTTGTACGTAACGTTCATCAGTCGGAGCTTACGTCCACTCCTCCTGCTCGGTACGCTCCGTCGCATAGACAGTCCGCCACGGCTAGTCTATTGGCTTCCTCATCCTGACGTCAGCACACACGACCGCACCTTGGCTACATGACCGCAGATATCCAGCCTGCTTCGCCGACCAGGGATTCTACGTCACCAGGTCACGCCATCCGTTAGCCGAGAAAACGAGGCCTTTCCAGTCGGGACGTTCGCATAAAAGAAGTATGCAGGAATTAACGTCCCAGGAGCTTCCAGCGGCTAAATTACGTAAGACCGCGGCACAAGCCTCCGCGACGGACATGCTATCACAGATAGGTCAACTCATCGCAGGTTTCCAGCAGCCATCAGAAACTTTATCAGAACAGGAACTGTCTGAGGATGCTGGGTCAGTTCGCTCCCCTGCAGAATCAGAAAGGGACGACCGAGATTCTCATGTGGTCCAGTCGGATGGTGAAAGGGAATCAGCAGAGCTGGAATTTTCCCTTTCCGAACAACATAAGGTGGCCGTAGATTTCATCCGGCAACACCTTCCAGAAGTTGTTCCTCTGGACCAAAATGCTGCATTACCTGATAAGAGACTGATAGCGTCACTGGACACAGACTTTTTTGGCCGGAATAGGGACATTGCGCCTAAGTTTCCGACCCAGTCCAGATTTGTCATGCGGACATTTGAACTTCTTAATGACGCTATATTCAAGCTAGGCTCTAAGACTGGCAAATCTGGTTTCTTATCGTCTCATGCTCTACAGCTGCCTTTCATCATTAATAGAAATAGATTTGAAATGGCAGGACAGGGCGTGCCGAGAGTTCCTCTGCGTTTAGACGACCAGGCAGAAGACTTGGAGTTGTCATTGCCGGCGTCTATGTCGATTCACTCCAGTACGCTGGAGACGACAATCTCGTCTAACAGAATCAGTTTAGACACCTTATCTTATGCAGATCACCTTACCAGAGCATTATCACTACGTCTCGAAGGAAAAGAATTCCAGGATGTTCAAACTTCCTTTGAGAGTTCTTTCGAGGGCCATAGTATATTCTATGTATAACTCCGCCCTGTCAGTGGCAAATCTGGTGTTAGATGTGATGCTGCCCTGGCTGCATCCACAAGAGTGGATAGTAAGGTGAAAAATTCTCTTCGAGTCGCTCTGGTCTCCGGAGAGCTTCTCTTCGACTGTAGGCTTTCTATAATCCATGTTCAGATTACTAAGAAAGCTTCGGACTCTCTGCTTTTTAAACAGCTTAGAAAAAGTCAGACTCAGCAGAGAGGCGTAAGGCAGGCACTTCTGTTGCGAGTACATCCAAGGGAAGTTCCTATAGAAGATCTAAGAAAGCCTCTATGTCTTACTTTAGACTAAGACCGTCAGAGTAGCGACTCAGGTAGGTGTCGTAATGCTGGCCGAGACAACCGGTCAGACGCCCCTAGGTCGACTGGGCGAGGTGCGGGTCGTGGAGGACATAGTTTCTCCTCCCGCAAGCCTCGCAAGTCCAGGAGGTGATGGTCTAAACCTCTATTGCGTTCCAGTGGGTGGAAGGTTGTCGAGATTCTTAATCAATTGGTTGTCAATTACGGATGACCCATGGGTGCAGGGGGTTATTTCCGAAGGTCTAAAACTGTCCTTCAAGGAAAAACCTACGTTAACTCGAAGTCCACGTTGGACTCAGCTTCCGTCAAACCTTCAGAAGAGAGATTCACTTCTATCAGAAGTCCAATTTCTTCTGGAGAAGAACGTGATAGAGGTTGTAGAAAACCAGGAATCTCCAGGATACCACAGTCACCTGTTCCTGGTTCCAAAACCAGATGGCTCGTTTCGTCCAGTTATAGATCTGAGCTGGATAAACAAGCTGATCGTAGCTCCAAAATTTTATATGGAGACCATCCGATCGGTCAGAGTGAGCATTCGGGTGAACGATTATGCTGCGAACATAGATCTCAAGGATGCGTACTTTCACCTCATGGTACATCCAGCGTTCAGAAAGTATCTTCGCTTCACTGTCCTAGGAGTTGTTTATCAGTTCCGAGCAATGTGCCTCGGTCTGAATCTAGTGCCCTGGGCTTTCACTCGAATAATGAACTCGGTAATGACTCATTTCCGAGCTCATTCGTCTGTGGTAATGACTCATTTCCGAGCTCATTCGTCTGCGGTAACGTCAGCCTATTTGGACGACATTCTTCAGAGGTACAGCAACAAGTTAATGCTTCAGAACGATGTTCAGAGTCTGCTTAAACTGCTCCGACGTCTCGGTTTCATAGTAAACGAAAAGAAGTCGGATCTAGTGCCGTCCAAGTCATTCACCCACTTGAGAATGAGCGTCGAGACGCACAACAATCTTGTTCGTCTGCCGTTAACCAGAGCGATATTAGTCAGTTGTTATGCTCACTTTTGTCTTCACTCAGATGTAGTAATAGCGAGAGAAGTCATGCCACTGATAGGTTTGTGCGGAGCCGCCGCGGATCTTACTCCGATGGGACGACTATGCACTCGTCCACTCCAGATATTTTTTACTCGCACTAATATGTGAAGATTCATTCGCTCGAAACAAACATCGTCTTGTCGAATCAAGTGAAACAAGAGATTCAGAGTTGGGCAGATATTCAGTGGTTAACTCAGAGAGTACCACTGCAACTGCCGGATCCGATTTTTACGATAATGACGGATGCGAGTCAAACAGGTTGGGGCGCAACTTTGAACCAAACAGATTCGAGGTGCCAGGGTCTTTGGGATCCGCAGTTCCTAAACAAGCACATAAACATCAAAGAGATGATGTCAATTTGGCTTGTACTACGTCATTGGATGAACATTATTCAGAATTTGCATGTTCAAATTCTGTCCGACAGTTCGACAGTAGTAGCGTATATTCGGAACCAGGAAGGCACTCATTCCATTCCATTGTTCAACTTAACAGAAAGAGTCCTTCTGTTTGTCCTATAGCATCAGGTTCTTCGGACGGAATGATAGGATACTCTTATCCTCCAGCTCCGTTGATTCAACAGATATTGCTAAAAATCAAGCAATCTCACTGCAAGATTCTGTTGGTAGCATCTCTGTCACCCCAGAGACCATGGCTAAATCTACTCAGATGTCTGTTGTGGGACATTCCGTGGAAGCATCCTCCATGGGAGGACCTTCTTTCGCAGGGGAAATCGCGCACACTGCATCACAACCTTCACGTATTTCCATTGTGCGGTCCTTCTTGCACGGCAAGCATTTTACAGGACGAGCAGTGGACGCAATTTCTAACTGTAGGAGGACCTCCTCTTCGCTAAATTATGCTGCTAAGTGGAAGGTTTTCTCTCGTTGGTGTAGGGATCATTCTGGTGATATTTATGATCCCTCCATTCCAGACATTGCTAATTTTCTGGTCTACTTGTTTGACGATATCAAACTGCAGCCAATAACTATTAAGGGTTATAGGTCTATGTTATCGGATACTTATGCTCATCATGATAGCTTACAGATTGGATCTAATGTCTCTTTATCTTAGTTAGTGAAAAACTTTTTGATAAATAGACCTAGAACCCTTAGGTTAATTCCTAAGTGGAATTTAGCTTGGGTTCTTCTGAAGCTGAAAGAAGTGCCATTTGAGCCTCTTGATACAGTGGACTTGAAATACTGATCTTATAAGACAGCTTTTCTCTTAGCCTTCTCTTATTCTAGAAGAGTTAGTGAGCTTCATGCACTATCTGTTGATGATTCTCACTATCGTAGTGTTGGTAATACTATTACTTTGACTACTAATGTTGGATTTTTGGCTAAGAATCTGGCTCCTAATAAGTACCCTGAACCTATTGTTATTAAGGCTCTTCCGTCTTCAGACGGTCTTAGGCCTTTGCTTTGTCCAGATAGAGCTATGCGTATTTACAAACGTAGATCTGAGTTTATCTGAAAGGGACGTAAGCATTTATTTCTGTCTCTGCTGCCTAATAGAAAGGACATTATGGTCCATTCTACTGCAGGGTGGATTCAATTAACTATTTGTACTGCCTATGAAAAATTATCTTGAACTCAGCAGTCTGTGCTTATGATTTTGGCACATGAAGTAAGAGCGCTTTCTACAAGTTGGGCTTATGCTAATAGTGTTGCTATTACCTATTTGATGAAGGCTGCATATTGGTCTCAGCCTTCCACATTCACAAATTTTTTATCTTAGAAATATTGAGTCCATTTCTGTCTACCTGCGTTGTTTAGGTCCGTTATCTGTTGCTCAGAATGTCGTCCACTAAACAGTTGCAACTATAGTTATGCAGGCTTTCTGTTCTGGCAGTGACTCTGTCCTGCTGCCCTCTTCATTCTGGGGTATTTGACCCAGAGCAAGGGGAAGGGGGGGGATGGTGTTCCCTTATATCACCTGCTTTATAGTGAAAAGTAAGGGAATACCTCCTCTGGAGTCAGTAATTCCAAGTCGGTGCTGGGATGGTTTTAAAGTGTAAAGCTAATGTCTATCTCATTTATGTAATATTTTTAAGTGTAGCTCGGTGTGAAGCATTTGTATATGTCACGTGTCACACGAACATTAACATACAATCCTTGGACACTTTTAAATGAGTATAAAGAGTCTCATTCTTTGGACTATCTTTATTTATTGGCTTTCCTTTAAAAAATTGGTATAATGGGTTATACTGGATGTTAATAGAGATGATTGGTGTTATTGTGCTCAATTACGAAATGGCATTGTGTCTTTCTTTTTTGGTATAAAACAAGAAAGATACATGTAAAGCCTGTTTCTCCTTTTCTCCTTGAGGGAATAATTCTGTTTACATGTAATTGAGTCTATTGGATTTTCCTTTATGTCCTAGGCCCTCCAGCCTTTTTTCTATTCAGCTAAGTCTGGGTCATTGGTACAGTATAAAAATGTTAAAAAATTTATAGTAATTTATATATTTTTTATACTTACCAATGACCCAGACGGGGATGGCCCTCCCAGGAGTTGGGAACTCTTGCCTCCCTGCTGCGTACATAACACTTACCAGGCATTGGTTGTAAGAATGAGGTTTTGGTGCCAATTCCGGTACTTTCTTGACACTGCACATGCGCAGTGGATAAAAAGTATGGAGGACCACATAGGACATTGATTTTTTGGATTTTGATGCAAATTTTGCGGATTCAGGGAGCAAAATTTGTGTTTGGCCCTAGAATTTTAAGAGTTAGCACCAGCTAAGTCTGGGTCATTGGTAAGTATAAAAAAATATATAAATTGCTAAAAAAAATTTAACTTTCATTCTCTGAGAACATTGATTGACATATTGTTCTTAAAATAACAAATTGATGCCAGGCACATTGTAATTTTGTTATTCTTATCAGGAAATTGTTCACAAAATTTGTGACTTCAGTTTGTTTCCAAAGATTTTATTTCATGTTGAACCCTTTCAATGCTGGAAACATCTGATTCCTGTCTGCATGTCTTTAATTTAACCCTCCCAAGACTGCAGTGTGGGTTCCAAAGATTTTATTGATGCCATGAACAAACCCTTTCAATGCTGTATATGTTCATTTCTGGTTCCTTGGAGAAAAAAAATGATCTGATTCCTGTATGAATATCTTTAATTTAACCCTCTCATGACTTCAGTGTGTTTTTTTTCAGATTTTATTTCATGATGAACTCTTTCACCGCTGTGCACTTATATGTTTTTTTCTGGTTTCTTGGAAACATTTATCTGATTCCTGTATGCATATCTTTAATTTAGCCCTCTCAAAACTGCAATGTGGGTTCCAAAAATTTCATTGATGCCATGATCAAACACTTTCAATGCTGTATATATTTTTTCTGGTTCCTTGAAAAAAAAAATTTGATCAGATTCCTGTATGAATATCTTTAATTTAACCCTCTCATGACTTCAGTGTGTTTTCTAAAGATTTTGTTTTATGTTGAACCCTTTCAAATCTGATACATATATGTTTTTTTCTGGTTTGTTGGAAACGTTTATCTGATTCCTGTATGTGTGTCTTTAATTTAACCCTCTCAAGACTTCAATATGGCTTTCAAAGATTTTATTGATGCCTTGATCAAACCTTTTCAATGTTGTGCACATATGTTTTTTGGGGTTTCTTTTGAAAAATTTTGTCTTAAATCCTGCATGAATATCTTTAATTTAACCCTCTCAAGGCTACAGTGTGGGTTCCAAAGATTTTTAGTCCCCCACGGTTTCACCATGAAGGGGACTATTAGATTGCACTCCATATGTCCATCTGTCTATCTGTCTGTCCATCCATCCATCCATCTGTCAGTCTGTCCGTCCATCCTTATGTCCTGTTACCACCTCTATCTCAGAGATGCTTCGGCACTTTTGTTTAAAATTTTCAGATTTTATGGGGCAGTAGGAAAAATTTATGCATTTCAAATTTTTTCGGAAAAGATGTCTGACTGATGGCTATTTTTGTTGGAAATTGTGTGTAATTCTATGCTTAGAACTTCTGAACGACATTTCTGATTTCTGTAATTTTTGTTATGGAGGTCTAGCAGCATAACATAAATAACATATCATACAGGTTTTTTCTTGTGCATAAATTATGCAAATTGGCCTTACTTAACCTTTTTCTCGGATAATATTTTTGTGTGTATTATGTCAAGTACTGTTACTACCTGTATCTCAGAGATGCTTTCCTGCTTTTGTTTCAAATTTTCAGATTTGAAGGGAAGCCTTACTTAACTTTTTTACAGGTATTTGAATGCTTCCAGCAAAACCACAGAAATATGGGTAATATTGGGACTAGTTTGTTGAGTTGTTCCTTTGATATCCATATTTGTTTGGGTTTTATTGAGGAAATATCAATATATTTCACAGTAATCCACCTACCATGTGGGACGATTTTCTGATCTCTGGCGATTCGCGTTGTTCTTGTATTTCATGTAATACTGTTAATGAAAACCTATTTCTGATTTCTTTAAAAATATTTTACGCCCAAAATAAGCCTCCATAATTTCTCTTTCTGTTTTGTTTTTTTTTTTTGATGCTTTAACCATTTTCAAAAAGACTTGAATTTACTGGTGGCAGTAAAATTCTGTTTCTCTAGTTTGAAACCTTTCTTATTCTTTAAAACCACTGGGCCAAATTCATTCATTTATGGCACAGGGGAGTGCGGTGGCTCAGTAGATAGAGAGGTGCAGGCTGCAAGCCGAGAGGTCCTTGGTTCGAATCCCACCTGCGGCAACCGCGTTGTGTCCTTGGGCAAGACACTTCATCTCCATTGCCCGCGTGGGGGCACGATGACGCCGTGTACTTAGGCATACTGCACGTCGATGGTATGCATGTCTTCAACCAATCTAACCCTGCCTGTGCTGCATTGTGGAGTTAACGATGTTGGGGCTGCTCATCGTTGCTCGGTGGTTCTCTCCGGGTACTCCGGCTTCCTCCACCCGTAAAACTGTCACGGTCATGATTAGCCATTGTGCATAAATATGTGACCTTAAACACCAGTAAATAAATAAATATTTATGGCACAGACCATCTTTCGAGTAAACTTTTTCTGCTTTGTTCAAATGAAGCTGGTGCCATCTTCCGGTTGGCGGAATTTACTCCTTATTTTTTCCTCCAAATTACTGTATCCCTTAGGGTGGGGTTAATGCTCCATAAGTCTAATATGCTTTTAAAATCAACTTTTTATAAGCCACTTGTAATAATGCGTAGATTTCTTGTTTGGAACTTACTTTAGTTATGCAGATTCACTTTTTTTTCAAAGAAACTCAGTAAGTCAAAATTTGGGCTCCCAAATTTTGGGCTACACTCAGTATTTCTATTTTCAGATTCAATGGGCAGATGTGAACCATATTTATCATGTAGTATATAACAGGGTCATAAGTATTTTATTTATGCCAGAATTTTTTTTTTTTAGGGGGGTGGGGGAGGGGGGAGGTGTATAGAGAGAACCACAGTCGTTGAAAACAAAACAAAAATTAACAGAACAGAGCTTGCTAGAAAGCTTTCCTAGGACCAGCAGAAATGAACGGCCAAAAAAGTTGCCTTTGGTTATGTCAAAGCAAATAAAAAAATTGCTCTTGCTGCTGATCACTTACTGATACACTCATCTCTTTTGACAATTTGAGCCACTTGAGCCTCTGGTTTGTTTTGTCCATTTGAGTACATAACTCAATGGACAGAAGTGAGATCTTAAGAAGTCTTCCATGAATGTCCACTATGTCCCAGTGTTAATATTCGGGCTCCCTATTAGGGCCCAAATTTTTAACTTAGTCCAATATGAAAAATAATCTTTAAAACTCTTTTTCTCCAGAACCCCTGGCCAGAATCTTGTGATATGTGGCATACAGAATCCTTTCATGGGTCGGATTCAATGTTGTCCAAATCAAGTTCATCGGTTAATAGTTGGGCTCTCTATGGGAGCCTGAATGTTAACTTAGTGCAGTATGGGGAACAATCTGTAAAAATCTTCTTCATATCCTCCAGTCAGAATCTTTTGATGTTTGGTACACAGCATCCTTACAGGGGTCAGATTCATGTTGGTTCACATCAAGTCCGTCCATTAATATTTGAGCTCTCTATTGGAGCCTGAATTTTAACTTAGTCCAAATTGAGGAATACTATTTTAAAATATTTTACTCAGGCCAAATTGAGGAATACTATCTTAAAATCTTTTTTATTGTTCAAATCAAGTCCCTTAGTTAATATTTGGGCTTTCTATGGGAGCCTGAATTTTAAATTAGTGCAATATGAGGAATAATCTTGAAAAAATATTTCCTTCAGATCCAGCAGTCAGAATCTTTTGATGTTTGGTATACAACCTCATTATGAAGTCAGATTATACTTTGTTCTTTTGATGTTTGGTATACAACCTCATTATGAAGTCAGATTCTACTTTGTTCAAATCAAGAACCCTGGTTAACATTTGGGCTTCCTATGGGAACCCAACTTTTAACTTACTGCATTATGAAGAATAATCTTTACAAATCTTCTTCAGATTAAATGGTGAGAATATTTTGATATTTTATATATCACATCCTTATAGATGTCAGATCTGATGTTGTTCAATCCAAGTCCCTGTGTTGATATTTGGCCTTCCTATTGGGGCCCAAATGTTGAATTGGTTCAATATGAGGAATATTCTTTAAACATCTTCTCAATGAATCTCCCAATCGGAATCTTTTAGTATATGGTATACACTATCTTTAGGGGAGTCAGATTTAAGTTTGTTGAAACCAAGTCCCTGGATTAATATTTTGTCTCCCAATTGGAGCCTGAATTTTAACTTAGTGCAGTACCGGTATGAGGAATAATCTTTAAAACTCTTCTTTTCCAATACCACTAGTCAGAATCTTTTAATATATGGCATACAGAATCCTGACATGTGTCAGATTCAATTTTGTTCACATCAAGCCCATTGATTAATAACTGGTCTCTATGTGAGCCTGAATTTTAGCTTTGTGAAATTTGGGGAATAATCTTTAAAAATCTTCATCAGATCCATCAGTCAGAATCTTTTGATGTTTGATGTACAGCTTTAATGTGGGGGCCTGTTTCAAGGTTGTTCAAGTCAAGTCCCTCGATTAATATTTGTGGAGCCCAAATTTTAATTTGGTGCAATATGAGGAATATTCTTTAAAAATCTTCTCTCGAACCTCATATGAATAGGCAGCCATAAGGACAAGGACCTCATGACTGTTGCTAAAAATAGAATTTTGTCAAAAATTGGTAGTAATAATTGTAGTTCTATTTAATGCAGGCCTGTCAAATCTGTGGGGTTGATACCCTCATGGAAGAGAGCCTGAATTTTAGCTTTGTGAAATTTGGGGAATAATCTTTAAAAATCTTCGTCAGATCCATCAGTCAGAATCTTTTGATGTTTGATGTACAGCTTTAATGTGGGGGCCTGTTTCAAGGTTGTTCAAGTCAAGTCCCTCGATTAATATTTGTGGAGCCCAAATTTTAATTTGGTGCAATATGAGGAATATTCTTTAAAAATCTTCTCTCGAACCTCATATGAATAGGCAGCCATAAGGACAAGGACCTCATGACTGTTGCTAAAAATAGAATTTTGTCAAAAATTGGTAGTAATAATTGTAGTTCTATTTAATGCAGGCCTGTCAAATCTGTGGGGTTGATACCCTCATGGAAGAAGAACTCTATCAATTTTCAGATTTTTTGGCCATAGGTCCAGGTCACTTGTTATTAAAAATAATACCCGTTCATGTCAGGGCGAGAACTTTAGTGTTATTTATCACCAAACTTGCAGAAAGGGTCATCATTAGTCACAGGACTGTTACTACATATAGGACTTAGTTAAAAATTGGTGATTTTGGCATAACGTTTGTCCTATATGTCACGTCCACCATATTTGCAGATTAAATACCCCTATTGAAGAGAAAGAATTCTATCAATTTTACAGCAACCTAAGGTCAAAATCACTTACAGAAAATAGCACTTTTGGATTTCTGGACGAGAACTTTATTACAAACTTGCAGACAGTAATCATATATGTACAGTGAAGGACCCAATTTTAACTTGGTAACCATAGAGTCAAAGGTCACAGGATTTTCTATAAATAGACTTTTCGAAAATTGGTATAAGGACAATGACTTTTGTTTTAAATGTCGAATGTTCACCATATGTACAGATTATGCACCCCTGTAGGAGATCAAGAATCTTCACAATTTTGTAGTCCATAATCAAAAAATTCAAAGGACACAGAACTGTTACTATAAATAGAACTTTGTGAAAAAAATGGTTTCTGAGCAATAACTTTTGCTCTTAATAATGCAAAACCACCAAAATTACAGGTACACTCATGGAAGGAGAAAAACCCTATTGACTTTTAGTTTTATCAATCAAAGGTCAAGGTTATTAAAAAATAGCACATTTGAGTTTTCAAGTATGGTGCAGTTACTATAAGTCTTATTTTTCTAAAAATAGGTTTTACTACTTGACTTGGATCAGCGATCCACTCATTGGACTTTTTGGAAACTTCGCACAGAGATTAACCATCATGGGAACCTGTGCATCAGTAAGTTTGAGATTGGTCAACTCATTTTGGCAAAGGTATTATTACCCTTGTTTGACTTGGAGTATTTTTACAACATTTTGTTCTTGCTTGTTCTCTGTTTTCCTGCCAGTTTTCAGTTCTTCTTACTGAAAGTCATGGTGAGCTATTGCCACCACTTGCCGACAGTCATCTGTAACTTTGCATATCTGTCTTCTCTGGTGGAACCACTTCACCAGCCCAATCAAACTTGGCATAAATTATCTTTGGGGGATAACCTTCCAAATTTTTTCAGCAGAAGCAGCTAAGCCCAGTTTATGGGTGCAGTTCTCAAAAAACCTAAAATTCATCAAAAATCTTCTCATAAACCACCAATCACAGTGCTTTGAAATTTAGTATGCAGCTTCCTAAAATACTCAAGATATTGTCTGGCAATATTTGGAAGAGGCAATATTCTTGCCTATTTGGACCAAATTTGGTATGCAGTAATATTATGGGGCATGTACTTGATTTATGCCCAAAATTATTTTTCTGTGTCCCCAGTGGGAACCCCAGGAGCATAAAATAGAAAAAAAAATAAAATGACCATGTTTCCCAAACTTCATGGAACAAACAGTTGTTATATTGTATATAGCATCATGGGGTGATGGTGGGGGGGAGGGGAAGTAATGGAAAAATACGGAATCAGCACTTTTCAAAAATAAAAAAAATCTTCAAATTCACAATCACAATCGTTTAATATTTGATATACAGTATTCTTATTAGGTTCAAATTCAAGTTTGTTGAAATTAATTCCCTGTGGTCATATTTGTGCTCCTTATGGGAATCAAAATTTCATTTATGAGAAAAATTATTTAAAAATCTTCTTCTTCATGTCCACGAATCAGAATCTTCTCAGTTTTGGTATAGAGAGTCCTTATGGGGTAGATTTAAGTTTATTCAAATCAGGTCTGTGAGTTTTGTATTTGGGTTCCCTATAGGTGCCCAGATTTAACTTTGTGAAACATGACGAATATTCTTAAAAAATATTCTTCTTTGGATGTTTTCATATTTGGTATTCATCATCCCAAAAGGGTAGCTCAGATATAAGTGTGTTCAAATCAAGTCTGTGGATTCATATCTGTATCCCCCAGGTAAGCCTGCCTTTCTGCTTAGTGCAATATAAATAAAATTATTTTTGAAAAAAACCTTCTTCAAATACATCACAGAGAATCTTTTGATACTTGGTATAAATCATCCCTGTAGGGGCCAGGTACAAATTTATTCAAATCAAGTCTTTGGGTTCATATTTCTGTTCTTTATGTAAAATTGAATTTTAACTTAGTGCAGTATGGGAAAAAATATTTGAAAATCTTTTTCAGATACACCAAGCAGAAATTTTTCATATTTGGTTTTCAGCACTTTTAGGTAGGATCAGATTCAAATTATTCAAACTAAGTCCCTTGGTTCATATTTGGGCTCCATACATTACAGGGTTACACTTTGCTAAAATCAAGTCCCTCAGTTACATTTGGGCTCCCTATGAGGAATATTCTTTAAAAATCTTCTTAAGGTCTACCATTTACAATCTATTGAAACTTGATACACACCATCCTTATGGTGGGGGTGGGGGCAGATTCAGTTTGTACACTTGAGACCACAGGTCTATATTTGGGCTTCTTTTGAGAGACTGAATTTTTTTAACTTAGTGTAACCGTAGCGCAAAATTCATTTAAAAACATGTTCTTCAGATCCACCAATATCAGAATATTTGGTACACAGCATCCTGGGGGAGGGGGGGTCTTGTGGTTCAGAGTTAAGATTGTTGAAATTAGGTCGAAGAGTTCATATTTGGGCTCCCTATTAAACACAGTGCAATATGAGAAATATTCTTTAAAAATCTTCTACAGGTCCACTGGTCAAAATCTTTTAATATTTGGCATGCAGTATCTGTAGGGGATTCAGGTTCAAATTTGTTCAAATTAAGTCCATAGGTTCATATCCTGGCTGCATCGGGGCCCGAATTTCAACCTAGAGTAATAAAAGGAATATTCTCTAACATCTTCAGAATCACCAGTTAGAATCTCCTGGTAGTTGGTGTACAGCTTCCTTATGGGGCCAGATTCAAGTTTATTCCTGGGTTCATATTTGGAGGAACAAACATTTTAACTCTGTGCAATATCAGGAAAATGCTTTAAAAATTTTCTTCAGATCCACCTGGCAAAAAAAAATTTTCATATTTGGTATACACCATTCTTGGTCAAGTTTCTTCAATTCAAGTCTATAACTTCATATTTCGGCTCTCTGTTCAATATTATATTTGGTAAGAAAACAAATTTGATTTCAACCAAATGTTCTGTTTTCATTAATAAAACATCTGTCTGTGAGTGTTTTAGGACACACTACCAGAATGCCCAATTTGTTCAACCTCCCACCCCAAGTCTCAATTATATTTTTGTATTATTATCCCCTGCTGGAAGGGGATATAGTAAAGAACTCTGTCCATCCATCCATCCATCCATCCATCCATCCCATCCATCCCATCCATCCATCCATCCATCCATCCATCCATCCATCCATCCATCCATCCATCCATCCATCCATCCCATCCCATCCCATCCCATCCCATCCCATCCCATCCATCCATCCATCCATCCATCCATCCATCCATCCATCCATCCATCTGTCTGTTCATCTATCTGTCCATTCATTCATCCATATTTCCCTGTGTCCAGATGTTTATTTATGTGATAACTTGAATGATAATAACCCCTAGCACTCTAGAAGTACAACAGAATTTTCTCCAATAACTCTGTTTTTTTTCTTTTTTAACTACGAATTTAACCAATTATATTTTGTTTGACAGAGCACCCTGACCTCTGTCAAACAAAGTATATTTGGTTAAATATCAAACTGCATTATGGGAAATATATGCTGCTAAAAACTTGCCATTTTGACATCGGAGTGCAAAGGGTAATCAAATTTTGTTTAATTTTGTCATGCTACTTTATATTAGCAATGTCTTGGACAAGTTTGATAACCACCATCATCCAATGAAAATTGAGGTAGTTATTTCCCTTTGTTTTTTTAATTTTGCGTGAAATTTCAAAATGTATGCAATAACTAGAACAGTAGACCTCCAATTTCAATCAATTTGATTGTCTGCTTATTAGCCCGACTGTTTACAGTGAGGGATATAGTCATAACTTTCGTCTGTCTGTCCATCCGTATGTCTGTCTGTTAACATTTAAAGTTTTGGTTAAAATTTGTGGTTAAAGTTTTTTACTGAAGGTTCAACTGGATTTTTTTTATTCCTGTTTAGTCATGACTTTCGTCTGTCCGTCTGTTAACATTTGGAGTTTTGGTTAAAGTTTGTGGTTTAAGTTTTTTAGTCAACCTTGAAGTTTTTTGGGTTTTTTTTCTTTTAAATTAATATTGCTATTGATTGTATCATTCTCATTATGTTTTAGTTTTTTTTTATGTTTCATGTTATTTTGGGAAATATTTAGCCAATTTTTGTATGGCAATTTAACTTACAACTTCCAGGTTAAAGTTTTTGGTTAAAGTTTTTTTTGCGGGGGGTGTTTTAAATTTACACCTTTAATTCTTCAAACAGTTTAGTGGAATGTCACTGTTTTTTATTTGAGACAATGTCTACTATCTACTGAACATTTCTACAGTGATTTTCATTAATATCAGCAGGATTTTAACCCCTTTTAAACATGTTTGCAGACTTACTTTCTTTGTATTTGAAATTAGACTTTGCCACATACTTTCTTACTCTAATTATTGCATGGTCAATACAACTAAATGATTCCATTTACATCAATATTTAATTTATCGGTTTTAGGAAATATTTAATCCTTTTTTGCCAATCAATTTTACTTAGTATTCCCAGCTTAAAGTTTTGGATTAAAGTTCTGCTTTTCAAGGTTCTACCTTTCATTCTCCAAACACTATATTAAAATGTCATTTCTTTTTTTCATTTCGGGCAAGGTCTACTGAAGCTGTACACAGTGGTTTCATATAATAGTGGCATTAATTTAACCCTTTTCACAACGCTTTTCGAACTTAGTTTCTCTAAATTTCAAATTAGGCTTCTACCACATACTTTGTTACTTTTTATCCCCTCCCACAAGGGAGGGATATAGCACATCGCTTGCTCCGTCTGTCTATCTGTCAGACCGTCCATCAGTCTGTCAATCCATCCGTCTGTCCAAACTTTCTTTATGCCATAACTTAAACAAAAGTTAACGGATTTCAATTCTTTTCAGTACATGTCTCTTGGTCAAGTTTGATGACCACAATTATCCAATGAAAATTGTTGAAGTTATTGGTTAATGCCCTGCCCAGCCCCCGCCAATTAGGCATTTTTTTTTTTCTTTATTTCAATATGCATTTTGAACTATTTACAGTCACTACATGCAAAACTTTTTTTAAACTCACGTACCCCCTCCCCCTCCCCCCCCCCCCCCCCAGGGCCAATTAGGCACTTTTTTTCTTTCGTCAAAAATGCATATTTACAGTTTTTCTTAAACTTTGTGGTTAAAAACCCAGACAAACACACCTCCCCCCCCTCTCCCCCTCCCCTCGGTGCCAGTTAGGCATTTTTTTTTCTCTTTGCTCAAAATGCATTCTGAAGGATTTAGACTGACCACATGCAGAAAAAACATGGACTCCCCTGACACCCCCCCCCCCCCCCCCCTCCCACCTCCTCCTCACCCAGGGCCATTTAAGCAATATTTTTTTTTCTTTGATACAAAATGCTTTTTTAGCCTGGCTGTTTACAGTCAGGTCTATAGTCATGACTTTCGTCCGTCCATCTGTCGGTCCGTGGGTCCATCCATCTGTCTGCAAACAATTGGTTTCTGACCGATAACTCCAGTTTGGATTACTTGATTTCAACCAAAGCTGATACCCCGTTAGACAGCTATATATTTTCCAGCTAGTAATACAAGCCAGGTTTGAATATAGGTTCCACAACTCCCCCCCCCCCCCCCCCCTCCCCCAGTATGAAATGTCTGTGCCAGTGCGATTTTTTAACCTCAAACACACACACCCACACCCACACACACACACACACACAGAGTCTTGTCTACCCTACATACCGAGGTACCCCATTGTTTGTCCTTTGTGTGGACTAACGGTTTCTACCTCGTTTTGCCGGTACAGTTCTGGGAAAACAACCGAGGTAAAGGGTTTCTTTTGTCTTTTGTACCTCGGTAAGGCGAAACACGCAAACTCTTTTGTCGAGTTACCTCGTCAAGTTGGTAAGACAAACCCACACACACACACACACACATACAGTCTTGTCTACCCTACATACTGAGGTACGCCATTGTTTGTCCTTTGTGTGGACTAACGGTTTCTACCTCGTTTTGCCGGTACAGTTCTGGGAAAACAACCGAGGTAAAGGGTTTCTTTTGTCTTTTGTACCTCGGTAAGACGAAACACGCAAACTCTTTTGTCTAGTTACCTCGTCAAGTTGGTAAGACAAACCCACACACACACACACACACACACACACACACACACACACACACACACACACACACACACACACCCGTGCCAGTCTTCGTCTGAGGCCATCCACAGCACTTTCGTCGTACTGTAGCCAGCGCGTTCCACACTTTCATGCTGCTGCCGAAAGGAAGATGAACCAAGTAATCAAGAGGACTTCATCTAAAATGCTAGATTCCAGCCATCGTTTTAGACGGTGTGCAATGGTCTAGTGGTTTAGACGCTGAACTCCTGATTGCCAGGCGGTGTTGCCGAGGGTTCGAATCCCGGAGGGGGATCAGAAACCAACATTCAAAATTCCTCTAAAACATGATTGTGTCATTTGAAAAAACACACACAAGCCCGTGCCAGTCTTCGTCTGAGGCCATCCACAGCACTTTCGTCGTACTGTAGCCAGCGCGTTCCACACTTTCATGCTGCTGCCGAAAGGAAGATGAACCAAGTAATCAAGAGGACTTCATCTAAAATGCTAGATTCCAGCCATCGTTTTAGACGGTGTGCAATGGTCTAGTGGTTTAGACGCTGAACTCCTGATTGCCAGGCGGTGTTGCCGAGGGTTCGAATCCCGGCGGGGGATCAGAAACCAACATTCAAAATTCCTCTAAAACATGATTGTGTCATTTGAAAAAACACACACAAGCCCGTGCCAGTCTTCGTCTGAGGCCATCCACAGCACTTTCGTCGTACTGTAGCCAGCGCGTTCCACACTTTCATGCTGCTGCCGAAAGGAAGATGAACCAAGTAATCAAGAGGACTTCATCTAAAATGCTAGATTCCAGCCATCGTTTTAGACGGTGTGCAATGGTCTAGTGGTTTAGACGCTGAACTCCTGATTGCCAGGCGGTGTTGCCGAGGGTTCGAATCCCGGCGGGGGATCAGAAACCAACATTCAAAATTCCTCTAAAACATGATTGTGTCATTTGAAAAAACACACACAAGCCCGTGCCAGTCTTCGTCTGAGGCCATCCACAGCACTTTCGTCGTACTGTAGCCAGCGCGTTCCACACTTTCATGCTGCTGCCGAAAGGAAGATGAACCAAGTAATCAAGAGGACTTCATCTAAAATGCTAGATTCCAGCCATCGTTTTAGACGGTGTGCAATGGTCTAGTGGTTTAGACGCTGAACTCCTGATTGCCAGGCGGTGTTGCCGAGGGTTCGAATCCCGGCGGGGGATCAGAAACCAACATTCAAAATTCCTCTAAAACATGATTGTGTCATTTGAAAAAACACACACAAGCCCGTGCCAGTCTTCGTCTGAGGCCATCCACAGCACTTTCGTCGTACTGTAGTCAGCGCGTTCCACACTTTCATGCTGCTGCCGAAAGGAAGATGAACCAAGTAATCAAGAGGACTTCATCTAAAATGCTAGATTCCAGCCATCGTTTTAGACGGTGTGCAATGGTCTAGTGGTTTAGACGCTGAACTCCTGATTGCCAGGCGGTGTTGCCGAGGGTTCGAATCCCGGCGGGGGATCAGAAACCAACATTCAAAATTCCTCTAAAACATGATTGTGTCATTTGAAAAAACACACACAAGCCCGTGCCAGTCTTCGTCTGAGGCCATCCACAGCACTTTCGTCGTACTGTAGCCAGCGCGTTCCACACTTTCATGCTGCTGCCGAAAGGAAGATGAACCAAGTAATCAAGAGGACTTCATCTAAAATGCTAGATTCCAGCCATCGTTTTAGACGGTGTGCAATGGTCTAGTGGTTTAGACGCTGAACTCCTGATTGCCAGGCGGTGTTGCCGAGGGTTCGAATCCCGGCGGGGGATCAGAAACCAACATTCAAAATTCCTCTAAAACATGATTGTGTCATTTGAAAAAACACACACAAGCCCGTGCCAGTCTTCGTCTGAGGCCATCCACAGCACTTTCGTCGTACTGTAGCCAGCGCGTTCCACACTTTCATGCTGCTGCCGAAAGGAAGATGAACCAAGTAATCAAGAGGACTTCATCTAAAATGCTAGATTCCAGCCATCGTTTTAGACGGTGTGCAATGGTCTAGTGGTTTAGACGCTGAACTCCTGATTGCCAGGCGGTGTTGCCGAGGGTTCGAATCCCGGCGGGGGATCAGAAACCAACATTCAAAATTCCTCTAAAACATGATTGTGTCATTTGAAAAAACACACACAAGCCCGTGCCAGTCTTCGTCTGAGGCCATCCACAGCACTTTCGTCGTACTGTAGCCAGCGCGTTCCACACTTTCATGCTGCTGCCGAAAGGAAGATGAACCAAGTAATCAAGAGGACTTCATCTAAAATGCTAGATTCCAGCCATCGTTTTAGACGGTGTGCAATGGTCTAGTGGTTTAGACGCTGAACTCCTGATTGCCAGGCGGTGTTGCCGAGGGTTCGAATCCCGGCGGGGGATCAGAAACCAACATTCAAAATTCCTCTAAAACATGATTGTGTCATTTGAAAAAACACACACAAGCCCGTGCCAGTCTTCGTCTGAGGCCATCCACAGCACTTTCGTCGTACTGTAGCCAGCGCGTTCCACACTTTCATGCTGCTGCCGAAAGGAAGATGAACCAAGTAATCAAGAGGACTTCATCTAAAATGCTAGATTCCAGCCATCGTTTTAGACGGTGTGCAATGGTCTAGTGGTTTAGACGCTGAACTCCTGATTGCCAGGCGGTGTTGCCGAGGGTTCGAATCCCGGCGGGGGATCAGAAACCAACATTCAAAATTCCTCTAAAACATGATTGTGTCATTTGAAAAAACACACACAAGCCCGTGCCAGTCTTCGTCTGAGGCCATCCACAGCACTTTCGTCGTACTGTAGCCAGCGCGTTCCACACTTTCATGCTGCTGCCGAAAGGAAGATGAACCAAGTAATCAAGAGGACTTCATCTAAAATGCTAGATTCCAGCCATCGTTTTAGACGGTGTGCAATGGTCTAGTGGTTTAGACGCTGAACTCCTGATTGCCAGGCGGTGTTGCCGAGGGTTCGAATCCCGGCGGGGGATCAGAAACCAACATTCAAAATTCCTCTAAAACATGATTGTGTCATTTGAAAAAACACACACAAGCCCGTGCCAGTCTTCGTCTGAGGCCATCCACAGCACTTTCGTCGTACTGTAGCCAGCGCGTTCCACACTTTCATGCTGCTGCCGAAAGGAAGATGAACCAAGTAATCAAGAGGACTTCATCTAAAATGCTAGATTCCAGCCATCGTTTTAGACGGTGTGCAATGGTCTAGTGGTTTAGACGCTGAACTCCTGATTGCCAGGCGGTGTTGCCGAGGGTTCGAATCCCGGCGGGGGATCAGAAACCAACATTCAAAATTCCTCTAAAACATGATTGTGTCATTTGAAAAAACACACACAAGCCCGTGCCAGTCTTCGTCTGAGGCCATCCACAGCACTTTCGTCGTACTGTAGCCAGCGCGTTCCACACTTTCATGCTGCTGCCGAAAGGAAGATGAACCAAGTAATCAAGAGGACTTCATCTAAAATGCTAGATTCCAGCCATCGTTTTAGACGGTGTGCAATGGTCTAGTGGTTTAGACGCTGAACTCCTGATTGCCAGGCGGTGTTGCCGAGGGTTCGAATCCCGGCGGGGGATCAGAAACCAACATTCAAAATTCCTCTAAAACATGATTGTGTCATTTGAAAAAACACACACAAGCCCGTGCCAGTCTTCGTCTGAGGCCATCCACAGCACTTTCGTCGTACTGTAGCCAGCGCGTTCCACACTTTCATGCTGCTGCCGAAAGGAAGATGAACCAAGTAATCAAGAGGACTTCATCTAAAATGCTAGATTCCAGCCATCGTTTTAGACGGTGTGCAATGGTCTAGTGGTTTAGACGCTGAACTCCTGATTGCCAGGCGGTGTTGCCGAGGGTTCGAATCCCGGCGGGGGATCGGAAACCAACATTCAAAATTCCTCTAAAACATGATTGTGTCATTTGAAAAAACACACACAAGCCCGTGCCAGTCTTCGTCTGAGGCCATCCACAGCACTTTCGTCGTACTGTAGCCAGCGCGTTCCACACTTTCATGCTGCTGCCGAAAGGAAGATGAACCAAGTAATCAAGAGGACTTCATCTAAAATGCTAGATTCCAGCCATCGTTTTAGACGGTGTGCAATGGTCTAGTGGTTTAGACGCTGAACTCCTGATTGCCAGGCGGTGTTGCCGAGGGTTCGAATCCCGGCGGGGGATCAGAAACCAACATTCAAAATTCCTCTAAAACATGATTGTGTCATTTGAAAAAACACACACACACACACATATCTTTGTCTACCCTACATACCGAGGTACCCCATTGTTTGTCCTTTGTGTGGACTAACGGTTTCTACCTCGTTTTGCCGGTAAAGTTCTGGGAAAACAACCGAGGTAAAGGGTTTCTTTTGTCTTTTGTACCTCAGTAAGGCGAAACACGCAAACTCTTTTGTCTACTTACCTCATCCAATCAGTAAGACAAACCCACACACACACACACACACCCCTCTTAAGCAATATTCTCAAAATGCATTTTGAAGAATTGGGAGTTATTACATGCAAAAAAGAAAATTGACTCCTATAGCCCAACATTGCTTTATGTACTGCATCTTTAATCCTTTACCCAACACAAGTTGAAGCCAACAGTACAAATTATTTTTCTGAAACATCAGATTTTTTCATTTTTTGCTCACCTGGCTTAAAAGGCCATGTGAGCTTTTCTCATCACTTGGCGTCCGTCGTCGTCCGGCGTCCATAAACTTTTCACATTTTCATCTTCTTCTCTGTAACTGCTGAGTCGGTGTGAACCAAACTTGGCAGGAATGGTCTATGGGAGGTCCTCTACAAACGATCCTCATTTTGTTCCCGTCGGATGAAAAACATGGCTTCGAGGGGCATTCTTTGATTCTGGTTGGTGGATTTTCAAAAAGCTTCTCCTCTGAAACTGCCAGACGAAATGTTTCGAAACTTCATATAAATGATGACTGGGACCCCGTCTACCAACGATCCTCATTTAATGTTGATCGAGTTACAAACATGGCCGCAATTGCGGCTTATAGTTACTGTAGAAACCATATGGGAAATCACATTTTCCTCTTCTTCTCTGGAAAAACCGAGGCGACGTGAAAACAAACCTGGCAGGGATAGTCTATGGGAAGTCCACTACAAATGATCCTCATTTTGTTCCCATGGGTTGAAAAACATGGCTGCCAGAGGCATTCTTTGATTCTGATGGGTAAATTTTCAAAAATCTTCTCCTCTGAAACTGCCAGGCAAAATGTTTTGATACTTCACATAAACGATGACTGGGACCCCCTCTACCAACAATCCTCTTTTAATGTTGATCGGGTTGCAAACATCGCCACAATTGTGGCTTATAGTTACTATAGAAACCCTATGGGAAATCACACTTTCATCTTCTTCTCTGGAACTACTGAGCCGACGTGAACCAAACCTGGCAGGGATGGTCTATGGGAGGTCATCTACAAATGATCCTCATTTTGTTCCCGAGGGTTGAAAAACATGGCCACCAGAGGCATTCTTTGATTCTGAAAGGTGGATTTTCAAAAATTTTCTCCTCTGAAACTGCCAGGCCAAATGTTTTGATACTTCACATAAGTAATGACTGGGACCCCCTCTACCAGCGATCCCCATTTAATGTTGATCGGTTTTAAACATGGCTACAATTGCAGCTTATAGTTACTATAGAAACCCTATGGGAAATCACATTTTCATCTTCTCTGAAACTACTGAGCCGATGTGAACCACACTTCACAGAAATGGTCTATGAGAGGATGGAAATATGTGGCCACTAGAAGCTATATTCTAATGCTTAACCCAATGCCTCTCCTGTCTGCACAAAAGATCGGTACTGTCAGCAAAAATACTTGTTTTTTGAGAATCTGGTAAGTTTTGGTTTCAGTTTTCTCCACTGAGAACTGGGAAAAAAAAACCCCAAAAATATTGTGTATACAGTACAAATCAAAATAAGCTGTAGCATAACTGCAATAAACTAAGTAAACTGCTGCTCCTGCCCTGACAAGATCAGAATCTGACATTTTCTGGAAAGCTATCAGTGAGAGCTTTCCAGAAAATGATGCCAGCTTCTGGTCTTACCAGTGTAGGAAAAGAAAAAGATACACAGTTTATAGGATTATCCTACAACTTATTTTGACTTAAATGTAAACTATTGGAACTGTACATGGATGCTGATATATGCTCATTACTCATGTTCTTATCAGATAATCTTGGTTGTTGACAGGTGTTTGGAGAAAACAGAAGATTTTGCTAACATTCTTGCAATCATGTCAGCTTAGATGACAGTAATTATTGTATATCTTTTTAAGATTTGACAAAATTTGGAGTAATGTGTTTCCTGTAACCCTTTACCTATCCAAAGCTATTTTGAAAAGAGAATACTGTCTGAAAAAAATTGTAATTTTTAAAAAATATTTAACCTTCTTTTACTTATATTTTTGTTGAAAACAGAATTCATAAATGTGTGCTTTTTCAGGAAAATCTTCTTTGAAACTACAAGGCCAAATGGTTTGAAAACTTAGTGTGACTGATGACTGTAACCCCCCTCTACCAATGATCCTCATTTTAATGTCCATCGGGTTGCAATTATGGCTGCAATTGTGGCTTATAGTTACTATAGAAACCCTATAGGAAATCACATTTTCATCATCTTCACTGAAAGTACTGAGCCAATGTGAACCAGACTTGGCAGGCATTGTCTATGAAAGGTTCTCCACCACTGTTACTCATTTTATTTCTGTTGGGTGAAAAAACGTGGCCGCCAGAAGCATTCTTTGATTCTGATTGGTCAATTTTGAAAACTCTCCTTCTCTGAAACCACAGGGCCAAATGTTTTGAAACTTTGCATGGTTGATAACTGTGACAACTTCCACCAACGTTCCTCATTTTAATGTTGATCATATTGCAAACATGGCCACAAATGCGGTTTATAGTTACTATAGAAAAAAACGATAGGAAATCACATTTTCATCTTCTCTCTGGAACTATTGAGCTGACATGAACCAAAAACTTGGCAAGAATGGTCTATAGGAGGCCCTCTACAAACGATCCTCTTTTTGTTCCCGTTGGCTGGAAAATATGGCCACCAGAGACATTCTATGATTCTGTTTGATGGATTCAAATGTTTTGAAACTTCACATGATTGAAGACTGGGACTCCTTCTACCAATGATCCTCATGCAATGTTGATGTAATCTTGCAAAACATAGCCACAATTGCAGCTCATAGTTACCACGGAAATCCTATGGGAAATCACATTTTTTATATGTATTTCCAGGTGAGCGATTACAGGCTCTGTAGAGCCTCTAGTTTACTTCTAACCTTGGCTTATTAGTCCTTATTGGAACAAGCTCATCAAGCTTGTTCCATTAATAGGTCATGAGGTATGTTTTGGAGTAGAGAAATGAAAAAATCAAGTTTGAATAGCAAATTTTGTATATCACGAGTGCAGATATGACAGATTCATTAGGTAAACGGTTAACAAAAAAATGGTTCCTACTATTTTGTGTCTAAGCATTGCCATTGCTGGGACAGTCGGGCTGCATGTGTGACATCACTCTAGTATTAACATTGTTCTGGAGTTTGAAAAGCACAGAGATTTCTAAAAAAGTTGCCCTTTGCTGAATTTGCTCGAAATTTCATTGTTAATGCAATAACTTTAACAGTAAGCATCCAATTTCAATAAATTTTGATATCCTCTGTATATCAATGGTATGGTAGAAAATAAAAATGTGTTTTCAGTTTAATTTTTTTCGTTTATTTGATAACTTGAAAAGTAATGATCAGATTTTATATCAGCATTGTCTTTGTGACAAGTTTGAAAACCATGATTTGTTGAAAATTATTAGCATTATTACCTTTTTTCGTATTATTGGAAATTTTAATGATTATGTGATAATTTGAACAGTAATTTTTAGATTTCAATAATATTTAGTTCATTACTTATGTCATAGTTCATCGGATGCATGGGATTTGTTTTTCTGTGCGATGATATTTTCTTGTTATGGCAGAGTTTTCTATCTTTTTGACCGATGCAAACATATCCAATTTTATCCGAGGTAGTTGTCCTTTTACAATATTTTTTTCTGAAACTTGGTATAGGGACTAACCAGCATGAGATCTTACACAACTGCAAGATTAATATCGTTCAGATTAATTTTTGTCAGGTTTATTGCCCATATTTGGCTTACAGTATTTTTGCACCAGCATGATTGAAACATTGATAGTTCAGCACGGCCCATACCTTGATTCTGCTACTCTGTTTTGAGCCAAATTTGGAATTTTGGGGGTAAACTTAGTTCCAAAGGAACAGTCACAACTCTGGTTAATTATTGACATAGTTATCCATATTTCTTACTGTTCTCTTCTCCATCCTTAGCAATAACTCACTCAGTGGGAGCGCAGTGGCTCAGTGGTAGACTGTTGGACTTCTATGCTAGAGGTCCCGAGTTTGTTCCCTGTCTGGGACGACCTGCGTTGTGTCCTTCGACAAGGCATGTACTAATACATGACGCCGTGTACTATGGCGTACTGCACATCGATGGTGCACATGTCTTCAACCGCTGTAACCCTGCTTGAGCAGAGCTTGAACAGAGTTAGAAGGTTGAGCTGACAGTTGCTCATAGATGCTTGGTGGTTCTCTCCGGGTACTCAGGCTTCCTCCACCTGTAAAACTGTCATGGTCGCTATTAGCCATTGTGCATAAGTATGTGACCTAAAACACCAATAAATAAATAACTAACTCACTCTAATGGGATTTGATTCTTAGGAAATTTGGTAGCAATATATCTGATGGAAATGTCTTGCTCAGGATCAGTATCGAATACATTTCAATGATTTTTCAACTGATATTAGTGCAATAACTTAATTATGATCAGATTTTTATTTAATTAAGTTGTTTTGTTTAGAATATGAATCTTTGCATAAAGTTCAATAGTCACTGGATTTTTATGGTTTTAGATAGAGTTACATTGGTGTTTGTGCTTCCATTTCCACAGCCCGTTATTACCTTGTCAGCATATTAACCCGATCCATTAATTTTAGATTCTGATGAACTTTTGTAGGTATATATCTGATATACATTTGATGCACAGATTCGATATTCTGTTGATTTCAGCAGGTTTTTTTCAGAATTCTGTTCCTTTCTGTGAAAATAGTGTAGTGGGCCTGCCCCTATCAGATTAGTCTAGGGTAGATTTCTATGAGTGATGGCCCGTTGGATTTGAATAAAATATATCTAGCAACTCCCAATATCTTTGTGTCCCTAATGGTCTAGAGACTAGTTTCACCTGTGATAATGTTCACATATAGATTTCCTGGTAGAGTGTCACTTTTATGTGGTATAACAGTGACCAGCCAAGGAGTGAATTATAGGGATAAGTGACTTCTCCTTCTCAAAAGATAGGGAGAAGTGAGTGCTCTTCAGGGAGAGGTGAAATTTCTAAAGCCAGAAATACTGAGAGGAGAATTTAATTTAATCTTTCAAAATTCATCAATAGACCTGTCAAACAAATCAAGTTAGTGGGATCCAGTGGTGAAGCCATGGAGTGTCTTGGGATCCCAGCCCCCTACCCTACCCTCTCCCTCCATTCCACTTACTCCTTCTACCCCCAAATTTGAAAAAAAATAATGATTTCCTGCCCCCAGTATAAGCTTTTGTCCTGATTATTTAATACCAATTAATTGAAATGTTAATTATATTAATAGTAATGAGGGGTTATTAGTCCCCTATGGGAACCGTAAGGGGACTTTAGGATTTCACTCCATCCGTCCGTCTGTCCGTCCGTCTGACCATCCGTCCATCTGTCCGTCTGTCTGTCCGTCTGTCTGTCTGTCTGTTTTTTATGTTACCACCTCTCCCTCCAACATGCTTTAAGCTACACCTTTCATATTTGGTACATGGATAGAGGGTTGGGAGGGGATGATGCACGTTCAACATTTTTTTTTCAAAATCCAAGATGGCGGCATGGCGGCCATTTTTGTTGTGTTTTTTTAAGCTTTTTTATGTGTACCCATACTATGTATGGTACACATAATGCCGGCATCCGGGGTGACTATCCGTCGTTCGTCCATCCTTTGTCCGTCTGTCTGTCTGTCCATCCATCCATCTGTCCATCCGGCATCCGTATCCATTTCTTTGTCATTCGATAACTAGAAAAATATAGCTTGGATTGTCAAGTTACTTTATATTTGTGTTCAGGTTACTGATGTGCTGAGCTGTATAGTTTTTGGTATAAATCAGATAATTTGATCCTGAGATATTAACCCTTTATCCTTCAAATTGAAAATCCCTCCAATCCCTTTGGCATTCGATAACTTGAAAAATATTGCTTGGATTGTCTTGTTACTTTATATTTGTGTTCAGGTTACTGATGTGCCGAGTTCTTCCATCCTTTGTCCATCCGTCTGTCCATCTGTCTGTCCATCCGTCGTCCATATCCATTTCTTTGTCATTCGATAACTTGAAAAATATTGCTTGGATTGTCAAGTTACTTTATATTTGTGTTCAGGTTACTGATGTGCCAAGCTGTATAGAATTTTGGTGTAAATCGGATAATTTGATCCTGAGATATTAACCCTTTATCCTTCAAATTGAAAATTCCTGCAATCCCTTTGGCATTCGATAACTTGAAAATTATTGCTTGGATTGTCAAGTTACTTTATATTTGTGTTCAGGTTACTGATGTGCCGAGCTGTATAGTTTTTGGTGTAAATCTGTTATTTTGATCCTGAGATATTAACCCTTTATCCTTCAAAAATTTCTCCAATCCCTTTGGCATTCGATAACTTGAAAAATATTGCTTGGATTGTCAAGTTACTTTATATTTGTGTTCAGGTTACTGATGTGCCTAGCTGTATAGTTTTGGTATAAATCTGATAATTTAATCCTGAGATATTAACCCTTTATCCTACAAATTGAAAATTCCTCCAATCCCTTTGGCATTCGATAACTTGAAAAATATTGCTTGGATTGTCAAGTTACTTTATATTTGTGTTCAGGTTACTGATGTGCCGAGCTGTATAGTTTTTGGTGTAAATCGGATAATTTGATCCTCAGATATTAACCCTTTATCCTTCAAATTGAAAATCCCTCCAATCCCTTTGGCATTCGATAACTTGAAAAATATTGCTTGGATTGTCTAGTTACTTTATATTTGTGTTCAGGTTACTGATGTGCCGAGTTGTATAGTTTTTGGTGTAAATCTGATAATTTGATACCGAGATATTAACCTTCTATCCTTCAAATTGAAAATTCCTCCAATCCCTTTGGCATTCGATAACTTGAAAAATATTGCTTGGATTGTCAAGTTTCTTTATATTTGTGTTCAGGTTACTGATGTGCCGAGTTGTATAGTTTTTGGTGTAAATCTGATAATTTGATCCCGAGATATTAACCTTTTATCCTTCAAATTGAAAATCCCTCCAATCCCTTTGGCTTTCGATAACTTGAAAAATATTGCTTGGATTGTCTTGTTACTTTATATTTGTGTTCAGGTTACTGATGTGCCAAGCTGTATAGAATTTTGGTGTAAATCGGATAATTTGATCCTGAGATATTAACCCTTTATCCTTCAAATTGAAAATTCCTGCAATCCCTTTGGCATTCGATAACTTGAAAAATATTGCTTAGATTGTCAAGTTACTTTATATTTGTGTTCAGGTTACTGATGTGCCGAGCTGTATAGTTTTTGGTGTAAATCTGTTATTTGATCCTGAAATATTAACCCTTTATCCTTCAAATTGAAAATTTCTCCAATCCCTTTGGCATTTGATAACTTGAAAAATATTACTTGGATTGTCAAGTTACTTTATATTTGTGTTCAGGTTACTGATGTGCCGAGCTGTATAGTTTTTGGTGTAAATCTGATAATTTAATCCTGAGATATTAACTCTTTATCCTACAAATTGAAAATTCCTCCAATCCCTTTGGCATTCGATAACTTGAAAAATATTGCTTGGATTGTCAAGTTACTTTATATTTGTGTTCAGGTTACTGATGTGCCGAGCTGTATAGTTTTTGATGTAAATATGTTATTTTGATCCTGAGATATTAACCCTTTATCCTTCAAATTGAAAATTCCTCCAATCCCTTTGGCATTCAATAACTTGAAAAATATTGCTTGGATTGTCTAGTTACATTATATTTGTGTTCAGGTTACTGATGTGCCGAGTTGTATAGTTTTTGGTGTAAATCTGATAATTTGATCCCGAGATATTAACCTTTTATCCTTCAAATTGAAAATTCCTCCAATCCCTTTGGCATTCGATAACTTGAAAAATATTGCTTGGATTGTCAAGTTACTTTATATTTGTGTTCAGGTTACTGATGTGCCTAGCTGTATAGTTTTTGGTGTAAATCTGATAATTTAATCCTGAGATATTAACCCTTTATCCTTCAAATTGAAAATTCCTCCAATCCCTTTGGCATTCAATAACTTGAAAAATATTGCTTGGATTGTCAAGTTACTTTATATTTGTGTTCAGGTTACTGATGTGCCGAGCTGTATAGTTTTTGGTGTAAATCAGATAATTTGATCCTGAGATATTAACCCTTTATCCTTCAAATTGAAAATTCCTCCAATCCCTTTGGCATTCGATAACTTGAAAAATATTGCTTGGATTGTCTAGTTACTTTATATTTCTGTTCAGGTTACTGATGTGCCGAGTTGTATAGTTTTTGGTGTAAATCTGATAATTTGATCCCGAGATATTAACCTTTTATCCTTCAAATTGAAAATTCCTCCAATCCCCTTTGCATTCGATAACTTGAAAAATATTTCTTGGATTGTCAAGTTACTTTATATTTGTGTTCAGGTTACTGATGTGCCGAGCTGTATAGTTTTTGGTGTAAATCTGATAATTTAATCCTGAGATATTAACCCTTTATCCTTCAAATTGAAAATTCCTCCAATCCCGTTGGCATTCGATAACTTGAAAAATATTGCTTGGATTGTCAATTTACTTTATAATTGTGTTCAGGTTACTTATGTGCTGAGCTGTATAGGTTTTGGTGTAAATCTGATAATTTGATCCGGAGATATTAACCCCCTTTATCCTTCAAATTGAAAATTCCTCCAATCCCTTTGGCATGAGATAACTCAAAAAATATCAATCCGATTGTCATGTTACTTTAGATATTTATTCAGGTTACTGATGTGCTGTGCTGTATAGTTTTTTATGTAAATCTGATAATTTGATCCGGAGATATTAACCCTTTATCCATCAAATTAGACACTCCTCCAATCCATTTCTATATGTAACCATACCTTGTATGGTGTACATTATGTCAGCATCTGTGGTGGCCCTCCGTCATACAGCTTTCTACTAAAAGCGCGTATGGGTACACATCTGACGATTTCATCGGCCTATTTTTCTCTATTTTATGTTACCACCCCTCACTCCAACATGGTTCAAACTACACTTTTTATATCTGGCACATGGATAGAGGTTTGTAATGGGATGTTGCACATTCAATATTTTTTTTTCAAAATTCAAGTTGGCACCATGGCAACCATTTCTGTTGTGTTTTTTAAGCTTTTTTCTCTATTTTATGTTCCCACTGCTCCCTCCAACATGGTTCAAGCTACACTTTTCATATATGGTACATGGATAAAGGGGTTGTGAGGGGATTATGCATGCTCAATATTGAACATCTGTCTGTCCATCTGTCTGTCTGTTTTTATGTTACCACCTCTCCCTCCAACATGCTTCAAGCTACACCTTTCATATTTGGTACATGGATAAATGTGGCGGCATGGCGGCCATTTTTGTTGTGTTTTTTTTTTAAGCTTTTTTTCTCTATTTTATGTTACCACCCCTCACTCCAACATGGTTCAAGCTACACTTTTTATATCTGGCACATGGATAGAGGGTTGTAATGGGATGTTGCATGTTCAATATTTTTTTTTCAAAATTCAAGATGGCGCCATGGCAACCATTTCTGTTGTGTTTTTTAACTTTTTTTTCTCTATTTTATGCTACCACTGCTCCCTCCAACATGGTTCAAGCACTTTCATATATGGTACATGGATAAAGGGGTTGTGAGGGGATTATGCACGCTCAATATTTTTTTTTCAATGTCTGTCTGTCTGTCTGTCTGTCTGTCTGTCTGTCTGTCTGTCTGTCTGTCTGTCTGTCTGTCTGTCTGTCTGTCTGTCTGCCTGCCTGTCTGTTTTTATGTTACCACCTCTCCGTCTAATATGCTTCAAGCTACACCTTTCATATTTGGTACATGGATAAATGGTTATGAGGGGATGATGCACAGTCAATATTTATTAGTCCCCTACGGGAACTGTAAGGGGACTATAGGATTGCACTCTGTCCATCTGTCTGTCCGTCGGTCCATCCGTATGTCCATCTGTCTGTCTGTCTGTCTGTCTGTCTGTCTGTCTGTCTGTCTGTCTGTCTGTCTGTCTGTCTGTCTGTCTGTCTGTCTGTCTGTCTGTCTGTCTGTCTGTCTGTCTGTCTGTCTGTCTGTCTGTCTGTCTGTCTTTCTGTCTGTCTGTCTGTCTGTCTGTCTTGTCTGTCTGTCTGTCTATTTCATGTTACCACCTCTCCCTCCAACATGCTTTAAGCTACACCTTTCAAATTTGGTACATGAATAAATGGTTCTGAGGGGATGATGCACGCTCAAAATTTGTTTTTCCAAATCCAAGATGGCAGAATGGCGGCCATTTTTGTTGTGTTTTTTAAGCTTTTTTTTCTCTATTTTCATGTTACCACCCCTCCCACCAACATGGTTCAAGCTACACTTTGCATATTTGGCACATGGATAGAGGATTGGGAGGGGATGATGCACGTTCAATATTTTAATTTTCAAAATCCAAGATGGCAGTATGGCAGCCATTTTTGTTGTGTTTTTTAAGCTTTTTTCTCTATTTTATGTTACCACCCCTCACTCCAACATGGTTCAAGCTACACATTTTATATCAGGCTCATGGATAGAGGGTTGTAATGGGATGTTGCACGTTCAATATTTTTTTTCCAAAATTCAAGATGGCGCCATGGCAACCATTTCTGTTGTGTTTTTTTAAGCTTTTTTCTCTATTTTATGTTACCACTGCTCCCTCCAACATGGTTCAAACTGCACTTTTCATATATGGTACATGGATAAAGGGGTTATGAGGGGATTATGCACGCTCAATATTTTTTTTTCAAAATCTACCATCTGTCTGTCTGTCCGTCTGTCTGTCTGTTTTTATGTTACCACCTCTCCCTCTAATATGCTTCAAGCTACACCTTTCATATTTGGTACATGGATAAATGGTTGTGAGGGGATGATGCACAGTCAATATTTATTTTTCAAAATCGAAGATGGCAGAATGGCGGCCATTTTTGTTGTGTTTTTTAAGCTTTTTCCTCTATTTTATGTTACCACCCCTCCCTCCAACATGGTTCAAGCTATGCCTTTCATATATGGTACATGGATAAAGGGTTGTGAGGAGATTATGCACGCTCAATATTTTTTTTTCCAAATCCAAGATGCTTATATACTCTAGTGTCTTCTATGACAAAAACACCTTATGTCACAAAAGCGCTGTAGGGGACTAATACCACCTTGGTGGTCAAACGCTTGTTTTTCAGAATCCAAGATGGCAGAATGGCGGCCATTTTTGTTATGTTTTTTAAGCTTTTTTCTCTATTTTATGTTACCACCCCTCACTCCAGCATGGTTCAAGCTACACTTTTTATATCTGGCACATGGATAGAGGGTTGTAATGGGATGTTGCACGTTCTATATTTTTTTTCCAAAATTCAAGATGGCACCATGGCAACCATTTCTGTTGTGTTTTTTTAAGCTTTTTTCTCTATTTTATGTTACCACTGCTCCCTCCAACATGGTTCAAACTGCACTTTTCATATATGGTACATGGATAAAGGGGTTATGAGGGGATTATGCACGCTCAATATTTTTTTTTCAAAATCTAACATCTGTCTGTCTGTCCGTCTGTCTGTCTGTTTTTATGTTACCACCTCTCCCTCTAATATGCTTCAAGCTACACCTCTCATATTTGGTACATGGATAAATGGTTGTGAGTGGATGATGCACAGTCAATATTTATTTTTCAAAATCCAAGATGGCGGAATGGTGGCCATTTTTGTTGTTTTTTTTAAGCTTTTTTCTCTATTTTATGTTACCACCCCTCCCTCCAACATGGTTCAAGCTACGCCTTTCATATATGGTACATGGATAAAGGGTTTTGAGGGGATTATGCACGCTCAATTTTTTTTTTTCAAAATCCAAGATGCAAAACACCTTATGTCACAAAAGCGCCGTACGGGACTAATACCACCTCGGTGGTCAAACGCTTGTTTTTCAAAATCCAAGATGGCAGAATGACGGCCATTTTTGTTATGTTTTTTAAGCTTTTTTCTCTATTTTATGTTACCACCCCTCCCTCCAACATGGTTCAAGCTACGCCTTTCATATATGGTACATGGATAAAGGGTTGTGAGGGGATTATGCACGCTCAATATTTTTTTTTCAAAATCCAAGATGCAAAACACCTTATGTCACAAAAGCGCCGTAGGGGACTAATACCACCTCGGTGATCAAACACTTGTTTTAATATTTATGATTATATCCAGTCTTTAATTATTTAACTTATCAGAAAAAGGGTTAAATTAAGTTATAAAATTTGATATTCTTTTTACACAGTTTACAATTATTATTTTTACTGAGCTTGCCAGCTTCAATAGTAACATCATTAGCTTGGTAACTCAATAATGATCATATTTTTAAAAAATTTATATTGGTATTCAGGATTTGAATTTGTAGTTCACATAAACTGATAATTTATATAAATTGTACCTTCAATGGATGACTGGTGGAAAAAAACAGTTACATTCTCTTGTTTCATCAAAACTAGCTGATGCAGTTTGTCCTTTTGAGTTACATGACATGATTTTAAATCTGGGGATGATTTTAGTGTTTGAAGATTATTGTTATTAGTAAAGGAATAAATAACTTCTTTGCACAAATATGATAATGACTTATTTATATCAACAAATATACTCTGTAATTAGTTGTATATTTCATATTTTTATACTGTAACCAATGACCCAAACTTAGCTGGTGCTAACCCCAAAATATCTAGGGCCAAACACAAATTGCCCCCCCAATCCCCCAAATTTGCATGCAAAACCGAAAATTAGAAGTCCTATCTGGCCTCCATACATTTTACCCGCAGATGCCAGGAAGTCACCGAATCTGGCGCCAATAAATCATTCTTTGTTTGGCCCTTGTCAGATAACAACAAACTGACATTTGTGCTTTTAAATCTCAATTTATATTGATGCCAGACACAAATGAATGGTTTAATTGGTGCATCCAAGGACAGAACTGAATGAAGGAAGGAAGAAACGGTGGTTTGAAACGTTCAGGGATGTAATTTTATAATATTTATAAAAACTAGTTCATGTTCCCTAATTTTGGGACATGAGCCTGACGTTATCACTGATTGATTATGATCTATCCACTGTTTATTCAGTATTCCTTCCCTACCTTCCCTTGATCCCCCCAGTTAAGCTCCCAAGCTTTTTGGCTTGTTTTAACGAAATTTTTTTATAAAATTTCTTGGGAGTTTAATGTATTATATAGAAGATTATTCTGTACATGCCCAAGGTTATGTCCTCACCCTTAGCGTGTTTGGGCATTTTGGTCATGCATCATACATGCAATGTATCGTTTTTTCTTCTGAGGAAGATTTTGCTTTACGTCAGATAGTCTTGTTTTTGTTACTGAGTTTGGGCCATGTTGGCTGGGGTCTTGATTCCGTTTTTTTTGTTTACATTTACAATGCTCCAGGTAGTTTCCTATTTTGTTTAGGAATGACAGTTGTACGTAACATTAAATATTTTGATAGTGTGGTAGTTAATTTTACAACAGATTTTTATAATTTTGTCCACACTTAGGCTGTTTTGGGCTCATCGTTCCCTTTGGGAACTTGGGCTCTTATATAAGAAAAAAAATTTTCAAAAATTTTTTTTTGATTTTTCAAAGAGTTTTTCTTTTGGATATATTTATTTCATCAATTATATTTTAATGTTATCTTATATTATATGTGGATTTGGTGGTGGTACAGTGACCTATATTAGAATTTAGGTAATAATATTTATCTAATAGTAAGGCAAATAGAGGAAGCCTTTCCTCTATTTACAAGGTCGTTGTAATGAGTTACTTGATGTACTACCACTAATTCTACTCCATGTGTCGGATTTTATAATCTGGATGACGGGTGTCATGGTTTGTGTTAGGTGATTGGACGCTATCGGTCCTATCGCGGCGAGGGGACACTACTGGTCCTCTCGTCAAAATGTCACTATAGTTTTTTAGTTTCTATTTACAGAGGAACAAGAACATGGTGTGGTTTTGTGACGCTGCCAGGGAGTGTGTTTCTGTTGTCGCATTATATTATTAGAGCTAGCTGAAAAGTGCTCAATGATATTAGACAAGGGCTAGGCTTCAAAAGAGATTTACATCCCTTGTCCAGTTCCGCTTTACTAGTAAAATAGGACCCAGTCACCAATGCTTGGGGTGAAAGTCCTCTAAAATGGGCAACATGTCGATCAACGATTGACTAACCTTGACTTCATTGCCATGTTGTGTCACGATTAGCCATTGTGCATAAATATGTGACGTTAACCACCAACAAACAAACAAACAAACATCCCTTGTCTTCAGCTAGCTCAACCGGCAGACCTATCACGACATAAAATATGGGTGGTGTGATGGCGGGTATGTCCGTAACGGTCGAGAAGAGGAATAAGGGTGCAGCGAGCACTACAAAACTACAAACATGCGACAACAGAAAGGAGGAAGCACGGGAAGGAGGAAGTAGACAAGTTCTGAGGTATGCTCGTCCAGGTCTTCCATGATCGCAAGCAAGAGAGAGGCCCCTCTCTCTTATAACAGCTTCTGGGGTCAGAAGTTGTTGGTAGGAACTTGTGTCAGTTGGAGCTTACGTCCATGCCTTCCTGTCCAGGATGCTCCTTCCATAGACTGCCGGGGTCGGCTAGTCTTATAGCTTCCTCTATGTTTGAAAAGCACACACGACCGCGGTCCGTTGTCGCCAGCTAGCTTGACCGGTGAAGTGGTTACTCAGGTCTCTGAGAACTGTGACACCGGGTGTATACACGATCCGGGCTAGGAGATGATATAGGGTGGAGCGAACACCATGATATGCAACCATGCTCACCCAGCGACGACGGAAGGAGGAAACCGGCAAGTTTTGAGGTACGCTCGTCCAGGTCACCCAGGACCACGGGCAAGAGAGAGGCCTCTCTCTCTCTTACAGCATCATCTGGGGACAGATGTTGTTGGTAGGAACTTGCGTCAGTCAAAGTATACGTCCTTGCCTCTGTCCGGGACGTCCCGTCTAATAGGCAGCCGGGGTCTCCTAGTCTTATGGTTTCCTCTACATAATGGACAAAGTGATCTTTATATTGCACAGGGCTATAAACCGCGATGAGTGGTTTCAGTTCTCTGACGCCGGTGAAACTGTTAAGATTGAATATGAGAACCGGGACACCAGATGTGTCGCATGTGCATTGTATTCAGAACTAGTGGAAGAGTGCTCAATGATATTAGACAAGGGCTAGGCTTCAAAAGAGGTTTACGTCCCTTGTCTCCAGCTAGCTCAACCGGCAGATCTATCACGTTGACTAGTGGTGTGACGCCGGGTATGTCTGTAGCGGTCAAGAGAAAATGAGGGTGTAGCGAGCACTATTTAATCGAATCATGCTCACCCTGTGTTGAGGGAAGGAAGAAGTCGGCAAGTTCTGAGGTACGCTCGGTTAGGTCCGCCCGGACCGCGAGCAAGAGGGAGACCCCTCTCTCTCTTTTAACAACATCTGGAGCCAGGTGTTGTTGGCAAACCCTTGCGTCAGTCAGAGCTTACGTACACAGCTATTGTCCGGTACGCTTAGTTCAATTCTTAGCCGGGGACGGCTACAGTTTTGCTTCTTTTGCGTCTACCAAGCACTCCTGACCGCACCTTGGCTAAGTGACTCAGGATTTCTAGTCTCCATCGTCAAAAGGTCCATCTTTTGTGAAGAAAGTCGCACCATCTAGTAGCCAAAGAGATGAGGCTTCATTCATCGGGTCGTCCACAATAATAGCTATCTTGGAACCCTGTCCCAGGAGCAGCCGGCGGAAGGCTATTCTTGACCGCTGCTCCTCAGGCCTCCGTAACGGACTTGCTGTTGCATTGCGCAGCCAATCGCAGTATTCCTGCTAAGGCAGAAGCACTCAACGTCAGTCTCAAAACTTGAGCTGTTGAATGGTGCTTAATCGGTCCTGTCATCTGCCTGTTCAGATGCTGGTGACTGTGATTCTAACTGTTTTAGACGAATGATGAAAAGGATAACTTTCCCTTCTGAAACAACTCTTGGATGATATAGATACTATACATTATCGTTTCCTTGACCTTGTTCCAGTGATTCACAATGCTGCGAGTAATTATGAGAAACTGCTAGCGTAGTTTGACGCTGTCTTCATCCAGATAAAGAGCAGGGTAATAAGATCTCTTTACGGTTAAGTCTACACGGGTGTCACAGGTCTTCGATTGTGTAGACGACACCATATTTAACTTCCTGCGGGAAAAAGTAATTCAGTTTCTTATCTTCTTCCTCTGTATTTTTTATCATTTGTGTTTGTTCACATACTTTTAAAAACATCAGAGGAAGATGTGTTGAGAGTTCTCTGCGTTCAATGAGCAGGCTGTTCTTCATTTAGCTGTTTGCTCGGACACAATTGAGAAGATAATTTCTTTTTCAGAGCGTATTTAGTCTCATGGTCTTATGTACTTCAATTTTAACTACTGTGATGCAATGTCTATATGGAAAGGAATTTTGTGGTCGTTTGTACTTTTCAGCTCAAGTGAGCGAAGCTCAAGGTGAGCTTTACTAATCGCTTTCCGTCCGTCATCCATCTGTCGTCCGTCGTCGTCCGACGTAAACTTTACAAAACTAACTTCTCCGAAGAAACCACTGGCCCAATATTTTTCAAATGTTGGGTAAATGTTTAATACCTAATGTCAATTCAGATTTGTTCAAATGAAGTTGCCCCCTCCTCCTGGGTGGGGGCCACGCCCCCAAGGGGCACCAAAATCTTTGAAAATCTTCTTCTCATGAACCAGCAGTAGCAGAGACTTGACATTTGGTATGCAGCTTCCTTTTGAGGTGTAGAATCAAGTTTGTTCAAGAGAAGTTTGTCGGGCATTATTTGCCTTCGTTATGGGAGGGACAAAAATTTTGCCACGCCTAAAATTTCTATTTTCAGAATCGTCAGGTCGATTTGAACCAAATTTGATACAAGATGATAATGGGTCATAAGTAGTTGATTGATGCAAAAAAATTTTTTCTCATTGCCCCGTGGGAACCTCGGAAGCTAAAAATAGGAAAAACCTTAAAACTGCCATATCTCCAAAACTACACGGCACAGAGAATTCTTATTTTGTATAAAGCTTACTTTTATCCAGTAGAATAGAATGGTTAAAAAAAATCCCTATCGGTTTGATCACAAGGTACTTTTTTCTGGACTTTGAAAAAGTGCTGAGTCAACACTTTTTAACACTGTAGGCAATGGGAAAAAGATTAAAAAGTCTTCTTCTCCAGATCCAGCAGGCAGAATCTTTTGATATTTGGTATGCAACATTGTTGAGTGGATCTGATTCAAGTTTGTTCAAATCGACCCTCTGGGTTCATATTTGGGCTCACTATAGAAGCCCGAATTCGAACTTAGTGCATTTCAGGCAAATTTATTTTTTCAAAAATCTTCTTCTCCAGATCCAGCAGGCAGAATCTTTTGATATTGGGCATGCAACATTGTGGGGTGGATCTGATTCAAGTTTGTTCAAATCGGCCCCCTGGGTTTATATTTGGGCTCAGTATAGAAGCTCAAATTCGAATTTAGTGCATTTCAGGCAAATGTCTTCAAAAATCTTCTTCTCCAGATCCAGCAGGCAGAATCTTTTGGTATTTGGTATGCAACATTGTGGGGTGGATCTGATTCAAGTTTGTTCAAATCGGCCCCCTGGATTCATATTTGGGCTCACTATAGAAGCCCAAATTCGAACTTAGTGCATTTCAAGCAAATTTCTTAAAAAATCTTCTTCTCCAGATCCAGCAGACAGAATCTTTTGATATTTGGTATGCAACATTGTGGGGTGGATCTGATTCAAGTTTGTTCAAATCGGCCTCCTGGATTCATATTTGGGCTCACTATAGAAGCCCGAATTCGAACTTAGTGCATTTCAGGCAAATTTCTTCAAAAATCTTCTCCAGATCCAGCAAGCAGAATCTTTTGATATTTGGTATGTAAATTGTGGGGTGGATCTGATTCAAGTTTGTTCAAATAGGCCCCCCTGGATTCATATTTGGGCTCACTATAGAAGCTCGAATTCGAACTTAGTGCATTTCAGGCAAATTTCTTAAAAAATCTTCTTCTCCAGATCCAGCAGGCAGAATCTTTTGATATTTGGTATGCAACATTGTGGGGTGGATCTGATTCACGTTTGTTCAAATCGGCCCTCTGGATTTATATTTGGGTTCACTATAGAAGCCCGAATTCAAACTTAGTGTATTTCAGGCAAATTTCTTAAAAAAACTTCTTCTCCAGATCCAGCAGGCAGAATCTTTTGATATTTGGTATGCAACATTGTTGGGTGGATCTGATTCAAGTTTGTTCAAATCGGCTCCCTAGATTCATATTTGGGCTCACTATAGAAGCTCAAATTCGAACTTAGTGCATTTCAGGCAAATTTCTTTGAAAATCTTCTTCTCAAGATCCAGCAGGCAGAATCTTTTGATATTGGGTATGCACCATGCTTAGAGGGGTGAGATTCAAGTTTGTTCAAGCCTAGTCCCTGGGTTCATATTTGGGCTCACTGTGGTAGCCCGAATTATACCTTAGTTCAAAATGAGGAATTTTCTTTAAAAATCTTCTTCAGATCCAGCAGTTGGAATGTTTTAATATTTGATATGTAGCATCCTTAGTGGGGTGAGGTTCAAGTTTGTTCAAGCCATGTCCCTAGGTCCATATTTGGACTCACAGTGGGAGCTTGAATTGTAACTTAGTTCAAAATGAGGAATTTTCTTTAAAAATCTTCTTCTTCAGATCCAGCAGTCAGAATGTTTTGATATTTGGTGTGCAACATCCTTAGGGGGGTGAGATTCAAGTTTGTTAAAGCCAAGTCCCTGCGTTCATATATGGGCTCCCTGTGGGAGCCCGAATTATAACTTAGTTCAATATGAGGAATATTCTTTAAAAATCTTTTTTTTTAGATCCACTGTCAGAATCTTTGGATATTTGGTATAAGCTTTTCTTAGGAGGAGCAGATGCAACTTGTTGAAATCAATTCTTTGGGTTGATATTTAGGCTACCATGTCAGGTGAACGCCCTCAGGCCCCTTGGGGCCTCTTGTTAAAAATTCTTTCCAGACCAATTATATATATCTCTGTCTTGACAAATGTTAAGTAGGAGTTATTCTGATGTGACGAAGCCTTGTGTCTTCATCTTTAACATTTGACTAGGTGGAAAACTTGCTACAGGTTGCTTCAGTTTTCCAAACTCTAGTCTTTGATGGTAAGCTTTCATTAATGTAGGATTAAGCTACAAGAAAGCATCAATACTTGAATCTTTAAGTTGGGGTCTGATCGACCACACCAACAGAAAGAGTAGGAGAGGTTGTCCCAGACTCAGTTCGCCTATAATTGCTCATAGCGAAGGTATAGGTATCTCTCCTATATATATTCCTTTAGGATTGTCTATGCATCCACTTGGATAAGGAGGTTTTCGTCTGTTTGAGTTACTTATCAGACTCCCCTAAGCCGGTGGCTAGAGGCTCTTATAGAGCTCGGTCCAATCGATTTTGACTGGAAGTGGATAATTAGGTTATTTATGATTATCTTTCAGTCGAAAAGCGAGCGTTCGGCAATTGTAGCGAGTATAGTTCTTTAGATCACTTCTATTGTGAACTAGATAATGTCTCATCTGATTAATGATAGGATACACGTATCCCACAATTCATTTTCATATGGCTGGTTCATCTGTTGTTTCACAGAGCGATTTAGCCAGCTGTTTGGCTCGCTTTTATCTGTTATCTGACGCATTAACAGCGAAAGTTTTATGCGCCGGATGGAGTTGTGCACAGCGGCTTTGAATGTTATTTCGATGGGTTGCTTACACACATGTCCACTCCAGTTATTAATTGGAGTGGTAGACGTTTTCCCTCTAGTCCTGTTTTGTTTTAGAGAATCTTTTGACATAAGGTCAAGTTTGGGCATATATTAACGGTTTTCTCAATTATTTCGGACGTGAGTTCATATATTGAGTTACAATCCGGAGTCCGAGGGTCTTGCTATGCAGGGATCTTGGGACCCTCGGTTCTTGGAGTCCACATATTCAGAAATGATGTCTCATTGTTTACGTTACATCATTGAATTTATATTATTGTCGATCATGTATTTATAGACGCAGATCAGAGTTTTTCAGAAGAGAAGAAACGCTTCTTTTGTCATTAATTTTCAATAGAAGGGACGTTTATGTTCATTCTATTGTTAAATAAGTCAGTTAGCTATTCATACTGTTTTGATTGTTTTATCTTCCAATCAGCAGTCAGTGCTTAAGTATTTCAGCACATGAAGTAAGCGCTGGCTACATCTTGCGCTTATTCTAACTGTATGGCTATTACATGATCTTATATGGGATCACTTCAGGATAGTTAAGTTTACGGTGCACGGGAATAATAGTTTCCATTATTTGTGTCGCTAGTATAAGGCATTTGAGCGCATACATTTGACGCTCAGCCATTTTCATGGGAATGAATGATAGGATATGTGTATCCTTCAATGGATGGCGCCCTCATAGGCATATCTGCAGTTCTGTTGCATTTGTTTCCGGTGTTTATTTCCTGATTTCTAATATACAGGCACTTATTTTATCATCATAATGGCCGCTATTTGAGCTCATAGATTACGGCATAGCCATTTAGTGGTTTTTAGATGATTACAGGCTGGATTTTTATGCACTTGCGCAATGTGGCAATGTGTGATTATGCTATCTCTTTGGTGGACCTTAAAATTATTATATATTTCGAGGGCGGTCTGTGTTGGAGCCGCTTAATCATACCTACCTTCATTTCTAGATCCTGGTCTCTATTTTGTCAGTTCTCAAATCGCATATTCTCACTTGTTTATAGTTGTAGATACCAAATAATACACGTTGGAGAGTGTTTTTACCAGATTTAATATTACAGAGACCTCCTGTGAATGATCTTGAAGCATGTTTTCTCTGCAGAGATTATTCATCTTATCCCGCTTTTGTATGTATATGTTATATTTTGTTTTTCACTGATTTCGTTGTACCTGTATACGGTGTCTGCAGTGCATATTTTGTAGCAGATAATGTTATTTACCAAAATCATCGCTATAGCCTTGGCTTGTGAAGTGGCGTTAAGCACCATTTATTATTCATGAATTAATATTTGAGTGCCTGATCGATATTTATTTATATTGTTTCCGGGTTTTGCTTATTGATTCCAGAGCTCTCCCCTCTTTCTTTTGAAGATATGTTCAAAAAAAGGTGAGGGGGGCATTTTGTCCACTTCTCTGTCTTATGGGGTATGTAACTATTAAGGAAGCTGTTTTGTCCGTACTATGTTCGGCGATCAGCTGCAGTATTATTGTGTGGCATAGGTTTATGGGCAATTTTCTCTCATTCTCAATATGCCATTCTAATTTTTAGGGCCTAGTCCAGACTAGTCGTCATGCTCAGATTTAGGATTTACATAATTGGGATCCATGTTAGGATATGTCTCTTTTATTATGGTATTAAGAGACATACATGTAAATTCTAATTTCTTCATCATGGATTGAAGGATTTGATCTATGTTGATTTACTATTTCGGAAGTTCTAGGCCCTCTGCCTTTTTACAATTCACCTGAGTCTGGGTCATTGGTTACTGTACAAAAATATGAAAAAATTTATAGTAATTTATATATTTTTTATACTTACCAATGACCCAGACGGGAATGGCCCTCCCATGAGTGGGCAGTACTGGGCACTCATACCTCCCCACTGAATTATTATTATTTTTTTTTACAAAGAATGATATGTTGGCATCAGATTTGGTGACTTCCTGGCATCTGCGCATGCGCAGAGGGTAAAATGTATGGAGGACCAGATAGGACTTCTAGTTTTTGGTTTTGCATGCCATTTTTGGGGATTGGGGGCAAAATTTGTGTTTTGCCCTAGATATTTTGTAGTTAGCACCAGCTAAGTCTAGGTCATTGGTAAGTATAAAAAATATATAAATTACTATAAATTTTTTCATTTTTATAGCGGCATATTTATGAAGCAAAACGAAAGTATGGATTTATAGGAATTGCGGAAAGTACCTTCAGGTAATATTATGAGCCATATAACTGCATAGTATTTCCTTGTTTCCTGTTTGTGGGCTGTATTATGTTTAGGCAGTGTTCATCTGTCCATCCATTAGCAAATGTTTATATGTGCAGTGCTGTTTGTTTTTAGAATACCAAAGTTGTATGTGCACACTTCTTAGAAAGGAAATGTGCCACATAAAATTAAGTTCTTTTGCTCCTTATTTCTTATTTCATGATGTACTGCACATGTAAGAAAATAATTCTGTGTCCAGAACAAAATTGAAAAGATTTTGCGATGGAGTCACCAAACTTGCACTTGAAGCAGTCTGGATCAGTTAATAGGGCTGCAACGATATGATTCCCTAATGATACGATATGTATTACAATTCAATCTACATGATACGATAATGTATCATGATACACATGATCTCTCATGCCATGCAAGTACAACTATGAAATACTTTGAACAACCTGTATTCATTTCCAGTAGCTTCCTTTTATTACAAATTTTTAATGCACTCTATAAACAATATGCAACTTCTCAATGTGATGACCATTGGCCTTCATTTATTTCAGGTTTTGATTTTATGACCCGTTTTCTGGTGTTTTTTACCTGTCAGAAAATATGTTCAAATAATTTAATCTCTTATATCTTGTTTGACAGAGCTCTTTGAGCTCTGTTCAACAAAATATAATGGATTAATCAAATAAATATTTATCAAATGAGAAGGAATTCACCAACCTTTGGTTAACTGAATAATCCTGAGTTAATAGCATATTTAACACTGTCAATGCTGGTATGCAAAAAAAACAGGGTTTCATGGCACCAGCTTTCAAAATTTGCGAAATTGTTTTGCCTGATATTATTTATATTTATTGTATCGCGATACATAGTGTACAATGATACATACTGAATCATGAGCAGTGTATCACGGTTCAGGCATATATGATTAATCTTTGCAGCCCTGTCGGTTAATATTACAAAATAAGTTTTTTTGATTTGCTTGTTTGGAACATATATCAAGAGTTTTTTTGTTCATTGCAGTAACACCAGACTTTGCATGTACAGGTGTTTTTAGAAAGGACATTTGTGACGTATACAAATTTATTTCACACCAATTACTTTTCCTCCAGTTCCATATTTTCAAATCCGTATGGAACATGTCTTCCATACAGAGTTCTGTTGACAGACTATTTTTCCACCTGATGTCATGAATCCATCAAAAGAACTAAACTCAGCCCATTTCCATAATCAGCCAGTCGAAACATCACATTTTGACCAAGATTAATTTGGAAGCTGCCGTGACAGCTGATAAATGGAATGTCAATTGGAAAATGTGTTTGCTCAAATCCACCAAAATTTAACTTATTTTATCAATGAGGAGTTATTTTATAACATTCAAGTTTTGACTGAAGCGAATATCTCGCAGATAATGGCTGCTAATTTCCTGAAAATACGAACAAATAACCAATTTGGACACAATTTTCATTTATCTGTAATGATATCTCAGCACTTGGGCTGGGGAATTATGACAAGAATGTTTGGAACAAATGCTAACCTGCTTTCTGCCAGTGCCTGCAGAGTTACTATGATATTTATCTGTCGCAAATGTGTAACCCATTCTGAGTCATTGAAATACATAACCCTGAGTGCACTCCTAGTTGTGGCAAGTCTCATGTTGGAATTGTTTGAATGGGTTAGAGGATCATGTATTTGATAGTGATGATGAGGCTGAATGTACATATCACACAATATTCCTGATGGATAGGAGAATAATTAACTTCAGTTGAATTCAAGCCATCTTCAGATTTTGGAAGTCAGTTTTAGTTTAATATTTATTATGGACAAAAGCTGTAAAGGAAAAACCAGATGCTTTGTATCAAACCCACATAAAGTATACATCAATAGCATATATGGCAGGTTTTTATGCAGATATATGGTGGCACTTCTAGGTGTTTATGTTGGGGCTAGGTGGTAGGTTGCAATATAAATACTATCACTGAAAGTAAGAATCATGGGAGTGTAACAGGGGCAAGGGCATGCTTCTCGGCTCTTTGACATACCTAAATAGTCTTAGTTAAAATATTTTTTAGCATGTAAAGCACACTTTGGAAGGGCTTATCTTAGTTATTTTATAATCAATTCCCTGCGATAGGTCCATATTGATTACAAATGTAAATTTTGAGGCCCTGTGTTATTAGTCTATACTGTGTACAGAGATACTGCATACAGGGACTGAAAATAACAGCACATTGTTAATCGTGATATAACATGCTGTGACAAATTTAAGTTATGGATGTAAGCTGTCATCCATTTGTTCTGGTATATTTATAACCATTACCACTGGCCCTAGACTAGCTAGCTAACTCTGTTCTACGAATCAGCCCAAACACTTAATTTTTAAACCTATGCAACCCCCCCAAATTAAGCCAAATAACAAAAAAAGAAATAGTCCTGTATTAGCACTCCATAGATGATGTCTGTGAATGCACAGAAGTCTAGGAAGTGCTTTCCAACCCCGCCAGTAACCATGTTTAGTTTGGACTTGTGTTTACAGTTTTCTGTTACACCTGCTCTTAAAAATCTCAAATTATGAAACCCAGACACTGGATCCACAGGGATATTTGTTGGATAAGAATAACAACGTTTATAGGAAGGATGGCGTACACAACAGAAATACATTAGGACCGTGTTTTCTGTCAGAAATAACTTTTAAAAATTTTGTAGAATCACGTGTCACCTTCATTTGGGTCTTTCCATGATGTATTACTATTCAGTGATGACTATTTATAATAATCTGTCTGCTCAATGTTTCCTTCTCTGTTCTGTTTCTCCTGTAGTTTCTTGAGAACTCACATGGGGTTTTTAACTCAAATTTGAATTCTCTTCTAATTTTGTTCAATAAAAAAATTGGAAGTATGTCAAAATTTTTTTCAGGTTGCTTTAAGAACAAGTCAAGCAATGGTAATCATATATTTTGCCTGTCCTGGTCTGGGATTTACCCATAAAATACTTGTAATGCTTGTGCAGAATGGAGCTCCAAGCATTAGAAAATTTTAACCGCCTAGTAGCATATCTGCATTTAGCAGAATTTTTAAGCTTTTAAAAAGCTGTCCTTTGGTTAACAACCTGCCAGTTTCTCTCAGGTTGTCTATGACATTGAGAATCGATTCCCAGGGGCCATAATGCCTACATCCCGTTTTATTAGCTCACCAACGAAGTTGTGTGAGCTTATGTCTTGACCTGAGGTGCGTCGGCATTGGCGTCAAGTGTCTGGGAAGTGGAGCAGTGTTTGTTTACTGCAGTAAACAAGATATGCTTTACTGGTAAAATAGAACTCGGAACCTATGCCTGAAGTGGAATTCCTGTAAAGTGTGTGGCATGGGTATAAATACCTATGTTGCAGTCATGTTATGGCCAAAAATGGTGAAAGTGATCTTAAACACAATAAATAAATAAATAAATAAATAAATAAATAAATAAATAAATAAATAAATAAATAAATAAATACCACCTTTAGGAGTGTCACATACAAAAATCACGACCATTCCTTCAAGCTCAAGGTCCAAGGTAGAGTAAAACACATGAAATCAGCATGCACATCACCACATCCAGGGACTGCCTGCAAGTGATATATAATGATATATAATATAGGTAGTGCTCTTGTTTCATTTTTAAAAAATCTCAAAGGGTTGCTGATTAATAACCATTTACCTAACAAAATGGCCATGAATAGCCTGATCTATGAACAAAAATCACAATTCAAATTTTCTAATTCCAATTATCTTAAGTCTTTACATTCCAAAAAAGCAAACAGCACATGCAAGGATGTCTTGAATAAATGAAAATTTTCATTTTTTTTCATACAACACATACTTAAGACCCATCATTGGAACAAACTCTTTCCAGTGAGGGTCATAAGCTTTATTTTTTAGGTAAAGAATTAGAATTTTCAGTTAATCCTTGACAATTAAATTTTCAGTTATTCAGCACATTTTTTTACAAGTGTCGCCTTCTTGTTGTGGTAGTTAAATGTAAAGTAATGAAGGAAGAATGAACTCTTTACATGCTGCTGGCATATATTCCTGCCTAGGACAGTGAATCTCTTTCCATTAAAATAAGTCAAATTTGAGGATATTTAACCAAATTTCTCATTTATGTTGTACAGTCTTTTTAACAAATGATTTCTTGTGTCAAATTTTCATGAATTTTTCATCAACTCAGCAGGTTAATAAAACCCAATTATGGGTGGCAAGTACTTTTCAGCTAGGTTGTGGTGTCTCTTTGGACCTAATATTGGAAGGTCTCAGGTGCTGACCCACATAATCTTCATTGTGTCCCTGGGAAAGATACTTGGTTGGAGCATGATGGTATAGTATACTATGACATACAGCTTGCTGTTGGCACACCTGAGTTCAACTACTGCTGGCCCTGCTTGTGCAAGGTCTCATAAATTGGACAGTCTGACAGTTACTTCTTTCTGCTTGACAATTCTTTCCAGGTACTCCGGTTTCCTGCATTCTTTACTCCTTGCATTTTGTTAGTGGATATTTCTGCCCAGGACAATTTGTCTTGCCACTGAAATAAGTATAATTTGGGCAGAATTGTTCAAATTTTTCCTCTGTAAATTATTTGTATTTTAAACAATTGAATTCCTGGGTTAAATGTAGATAAATTTTTCATCAAATCTAGTCATGCTTGCTTCACAGCTCAGCAAGTTAAGAGTTAAATCTGTGTTACACAATATTTTTTAAAGCATTGTTAAACCCCCCAACAAACAAGAAAATGATTTCATGGCAAAGACCAGACAGGGGATTTCTGCACTCATCTACTTGATCAGTTCATAAGATTTGTACAAAAAAGGTCTGCAAATTAGTATTTTTTCTTGTAGACAATCTCATGAGTATGTATTTTTGTTTTTCCCTTTTGGCAGTTTAGGAATGGTACAGCCAGATTATGCCAAATACTCTTTCAGTCTGAAAAAGTCAGTTGATATAGGTAAGTAATAATAAGAAATATGTAGTAACCCTCTGCACACAGTTGTCGGAATTCCAAAATTTCCATTATTGTGAGCGCTTTCAAATAAGTTGCTTAAATTTATAGCTGCTTTGTGAAAAGAAATTTATAAGCTAGATATTTTGTCATCATTGTACAGAGGGTTAATATTTTATGTTGTTCTGGTGTCTCACAATATCTGTCTACCCCACCCCAATTGTCTCCCACAGTGAGGAATCTAACCCCCTCCCCCCCCCCCCCCACACACACACACACACATACCTGAATCTCTTCTTCAGAAAATCTTCATTTTCTCTTTGAAACTGGATGCAAGAGCTTTTCATGATATCAGAAATCAACAAGTGCACAATGAGAAACTTTATGAAGGCTGGAGATATGTACACATTATGCAGAATTTTTTGTCTCTCCACTTGCTTCAAACATTGTTTCTGGATTGTTCGTAGCTCTTATAATGCATATTGTATTGACAACACTTTGGGAGAAATTCTGTATAATTTTTAGGGGTGGCTAGAGATATTGTGTATCTGCCATACCATCAAACATGCGTGGCCATCTGAGTTGTGAATGTTTCCCAGACACAGGATGACTGCATGCTTGACTTGCACATCTTCCTCACTCATCTCACCTTGTTAGCAGCCCCACCCAGACTCCCTCCCCCCTCCCACTCCAAAAAAAAATATATTAAATTTTACAAATGGAATGCAGGTTACCATATCTTTCCTCTACCTGGGAAAATGCATATGAGTCTAGACAATATGAATTGACTTTGGAAATTGAAAGACTGGAATGTGAATGCTTAACATGCGGTATATTGGCTATGTACAACCTAAATAAGAATGTTTTGAGAGAAAAAGAGAATTTTCATGACGAAATGCAAACCACAATATCTTTCCCCACCCTAAAAATGTTCATCAACAAAATATCTTTGTGGGGCTCAAAAAAGTACAATAAATGGGCTATCTACAAATCTAAACTAAATAGAGTTATTTGTGTGCAAAGCACACAGTGGTGTATCCCTGCATTTCCTTAGCAACATCTTAGTATAGTTTTAACGTTTCGAATTAAATACCCTAGGAGCCTTTCGATGAAAACTGATATTTTTATACTGTACCAATGACCCAGACTTAGCTGGTGCAAACTCATTAAATTCAGGGCCAAACCAAATTTTGCCCCCCCCAATCCCCAAAATTTGCATCAAAAACCTAAAAATAGATGTCCTGGTAGGTCCTCCATACTTTTACTGTTCTGCGCATGCACAGTGTCAAGGAGGTCTCGAAATTCCCGCTAAAATGTCATTCTTTGTTTGGCCCTGTAAACAGTGTCACATCACTGATATTTGTGCTGTAAATCTCAGTTTTAATGATGCCAGACACGTAATTATGAGAGAAATGGTGGATAGGAAGTGCATTTAGGATGAGGAGAGGAGAAAAACAGTGGTTTCCAATGTTCAGGGCTGTAACTTAAAATTTTTTTATAAAAATTTATTCATGTTGCCTATTTTCGAGGCATAGCCCTGCTGTTGTCATTCTTGCCATGAATGTTCCATTGTTTGTTCAGTGTTTCCTCTCTCCCATTCCTTCATTCCCCCCTTGCCATTCTCCCATGCTTTTGGCTTATTTTTGTAATTTTTATTACTAAAAATTTTTTGGGAGTTTTGGCTTGGTTACAGAATTTTTTTTTCTGTTCTGTCCCCATGTTTACGTCTTCACCCTTGGGGTGTTTAGGCATTTAGGTCTGCATCTACCATCTGATGCTCTGCAGTCTCTTCTGGGGAAGGCTCTGTTTAGCATCAGATAGTGTTTAAATTGGACACTGATTACTGGGCCATGTTTACCAGTGCCTGGAGTCAGTTTTCTGGTTTGTTTACACTGTTTGTTTATGTTGACAATGGTTTCTTCTGATAAGTGATTCCTTGTCTTCTGCATTGATTATTCATATTAAGATACATTAATATTGTCCGTAAGTGTTGCATTAATTTTTTCAGAATGATTTAAAATTTTTGTCCACACTTAGGCTTTTTTGGGATCCATTTGGGCTCTGGGTTCCCTCTGGGAACTTGGGCTCTTCTGAAAAAATTTTTTCAAAAGATTTTTTCTTTTTGAATTGTTTTTTCATGTTATTATAATGGATTTTTATACTATGTATCTTTGTTTGCAAGGTTTATTGCAGGTACTGTGATTGATTATTTTTACAATGAAAGATTATTGTTCAAATTGTATTGGAAGGAAATCTTCCTCTGATTCTCATGATTTCTGCATTAATTGTAGTCAGTGTACCCACACTAAGCCTTGTTCCATATGTTCCAAATGGGATGACAAACGTTGGACATGTGTGTCATGGTATATTGTTAGCGGGGAGCAGGACATGCTCTCCGCAAGGTCACTCAAAGTTTTTCACTCTCTATTTCAGAGGAACAAGAATTGGGTGATGTTTCCGTGATGTCATCTTCCAGTGCACGTCCGTCGTCACAATCCAGAGAAGAGCTAGCGGCAGAAGTGCTCATGGATATACGGCAATTGCCTAAGAGGCCCCCCCCCCCCCCCCCTTCCTGTAGGGTCGACGGCGTTGGCGTCTACGTCCGCTAGCTCGCCCGATGTCGCGTCCATTTACCGAATGGTACAGCACCCGGGTTTGTCCGTTGCGGTCCAGGAAAGAATTAAGGGTGTTGCGAGCACTATAAACATTCCTCAGGCACACTCAGTGATGACGGATCTTGGTTTAGGATGGAAGAAGCCTTTGGGTTCGGTTCCTAGCTCGTCCAGCTCCGCACGGGCTGCGAGCGAGAGAGGTCTCTCTGTCGTACAACAACATCGTGGTCCGGATGTTGTCGTACAAAACATTCCTCAGTTGGAGCTTACGTCCACCCCTCGGGACGCTCCGGTGTATAAACAGTCCGGAGAGGCTGTATCAAGGGCTTCTTCCTCCTCACGTCAGCGCACTCAACCGCACCTTGGCTACGTGACCGCCGATATCCAGCCGGCATCGCCTTCCAGAGATTCCTCGACAGCCCGGTCACGCCATCCGGTAGCCAGGGATTCGAGGCCACCTTCATCTGGACGTTTGCATAAGAGAGGTATGCAGGAGACAACATCGACGGAGCTTCCTGCGGCTAAATCACGCAAGACCGTAGCTCCGCAGGCCTTGTTAATGGACGTGCTATCGCAGATAGCACAAATCATAGTAGCATCCGGCAGAAGCTCTATCAGGGCAGGAAGAATCTGATGATGCTGGGTCGGTACGTTCTGCAGCTGGATCGGGAGCGGACGACCGAGATATCCAGGAGGTCCGTCAGGATGGCGCAAGGGATATGGATGAATTGGAGTTCTCCCTTTTGGAACAACACAAAATCGCCGTCGAGTTAATCCGGCATTTTCTTCCTGATGTTGTTCCAGTGGACCAGGATGCTGCTCAGCCTGATAGGAGGCTTATAGCACCACCGTCTCAGTCCAGGAATGTCTCACGGATATTTGAACCTTTAAATGACGCTATCAATAAACTTGCCGGTAAATCGGGCAAGTCGGCTTTCCTATCAGCTCATGCTCTGAATCTGCCTTTTATTAATGCCAGGAATAGATTTGAAACGGCAGGACAGGGCGTTCAGAGAGTTCCTCTGCGTCTAGACGACCAGGCTGAAGACCTTGAATTATCCATGCCATCGTCTATGTCTATTCATAGCTATACCTTGGAAACTACAATATCTTCGAATAGAGCAAATTTAGACGCACTCTCGTACGCAGATCACCTTACCAGAGCATTATCGTTACGCCTTGAAGGGCAAGAATTTCAGGTCGTACAAACGTCTCTGAGAGTTCTGTCAAGGGTTATTGCCTATTCTACATATAACTCCGCCCTTTCAGTGGCTAATCTGGAGTTGGTTAGATGTGACGGAACCCTAGCTACGTCCACAAGAGTGGATAGTAAGGTGAAAAACTCTCTTAGAGTCGCTCCGGTCTCCGGAGAGCTTCTCTTTGACGGCAAGCTTTCTGCTATTTACGATAAGTTAACTAAGAAAGCTTCAGACTCTCTGCTTTTTAAGTCCACTTCTAGTAAGTTGGAACCAGCAGAAAAAAGTAGGCCTGGATCTTCTGGGACGAGCACGTCCAGGGGAAGCTTCTTTAGAGGTGCGTACGCACCCTCTAGGCCTTATTCTCGAGACCGTCAAGGCAGCGACTCTAGCAGGGGCTGTAACGCTGGCCGTAATAGGTCAAACGCCCCTAGGACGACGGCGCGAGGTACGGGTCGGGGAGGACGTGGTTCCTCCTTCCGCAAGCCTCGCAGGTCCAGGAAGTGATGGTGTAGACCTCTGTCACGTTCCAGTGGGCGGAAGGTTGTCAAGTTATTTACAAAATTGGGAATTGATTACGGAGGACCCTTGGGTTCGAAGGGTAATTGCGGAAGGACTGAAACTGTCCTTCAAAGGAAAGCCTCCGGTAACTCGAAGTCCAAGATGGACTCATCTTCCGTCAAATATTCTAAAAAGAGATGCTCTTCTTTCAGAAGTGCAGTCTCTTTTACTGAAGAACGCGATAGAGGTTGTAGAAAACCAGGAATCTCCAGGTTTCTACAGCCATCTGTTTCTGGTTCCCAAACCAGACGGCTCATTCTGTCCAGTAATAGATTTAAGCTGGATAAACAAGCTGATTGTGGCTCCAAAATTTTATATGGAGACCATTCGATCGGTCAGAACGAGTATTCGAGTGAACGACTATGCTGCGAGCATAGATCTCAAGGATGCATACTTTCACGTCATGGTACATCCAGTGTTCAGAAAGTATCTTTGGTTCGCTGTCCTAGGGGTGGTATATCAGTTCCGTGCGATGTGCTTCGGTCTGAATCTGGCGCCCTGGGCTTTCACTTGGATAATGAACTCGGTCATGACTTACTTCCGAGCTGATTCGCCTGCGGTAATGTCGTCTTACCTGGACGATATTCTTCAGAGGTACAGCAACGAGTTAACACTTCAGAACGATGTGCAGAATCTTCTACTATTGCTCCGACGTCTAGGTTTTATAGTAAACAAACAGAAGTCGGATCTGGTGCCGTCCAAGTCATTCACCCACCTGGGGATGAGCTTCGAGACGCACAACAATCTCGTTTGTCTGCCGTTAACCAGAGCGAAGTTAGTCAGTTGTTATGCTCGCTATTGTCTAAACTCAGAGAAGGTTACAGCAAGAGAATTCATGAGACTGATAGGTCTGTGCGGAGCTGCCGTGGATCTCATTCCAATGGGGTGGCTACGCACTCATCCTCTCCAAATCTTTCTGACTCAGAATTGGAAAGTGAAGACTCATTCGCTCGATGCGGACATTCTCTTGTCAGACCTAGTGAAACAAGAGATTCAGACTTGGGCAGACATTCAGTGGTTAACTCAGGGAGTTCCACTGCAATTGCCGGATCCGAGTTTTACTATCATGACGGATGACAATTAAACAGGTTGGGGCGCGACACTATGCCTGTCGGATTCGAGGTGCCAGGGTCTTTGGGATCCTCAATTCTTAGGCAAGCACATAAATATCAAGGAAATGATGTCAATTTGGATTGCGTTGCGTCATTGGATGGACGTTATTCAGAAGACACACGTTCAAATTTTGTCCGACAATACGACGGTAGTGGCATGTATTCAGAATCAGGGAGGCACTCATTCCATTCCGTTGTTCAATCTAATGGAAAGAATCCTTCTGTTTGTACTGGAACATCAGGTTCTACTATCGGTCCGTCATATTCCGGGTCGTCTGAATGTGTTAGCAGACTCCCTTTCATGGAAGGGTTGCCTGTTGCCATCGGAATGGACTCGCAACAAACAGGTTTTCAATCAGATTTGCTACCAATGGGAGCGACCGATGATAGATTTGTTTGCGACGTATCTCAACAATCAGTTGCAGACTTACGTGTCCCCATGTGCGGATCCTCGAGTGTTTGCAGTAGACGCTCTGTCGATCCCGTGGGATGGGATAATTGGATACACGTATCCTCCGGCTCCGCTAATTCAGCAGATATTGCTCAAGATAAAGCAATCCCACTGCAAGATTCTGTTGGTAGCATCTCTGTCACCACAGAGACCATGGATAAATCTACTCAGGTGTCTGTTGTGGGACATGCCGCGGAAGCTTCCTCCACTGGAGGATCTTCTGTCGCAGGGGAAATTGCGCACGCTTCACCACAATCCACAAGGTCTCAACCTTCACGTATTTCCATTGTGCGGTCCTTCTTGCACAGTAAGCGTTTTACAGGACGAGCAGTGGACGCAATTTCAAAATGCAGGAGGACCTCCTCTTCGCTAAATTATGCTGCTAAGTGGAAGGTCTTTCGCCAGTGGTGTAGGGATCACTCAGTGGATGTTTATGATCCCTCCATTCCTGACATTTCTAATTTCCTGGTCTATTTGTTTGTCAAGATCAAACTGCAGCCTGTTACTATGAAGGGTTATAGGTCTATGTTATCTGATACCTACGCTCACCATGATACATTAATGATTGGTTCTAATGTCTCTTTATCTAAATTAGTTAGAAATTTTTCGATAAATAGACCTAGAACTCTTAGATTAATTCCGAAATGGAATTTAGCATCGGTTCTTCTTAAGCTAAAAGAAGCACCTTTTGAGCCTCTTGATACAGTGGATTTCAAATTCTCAACATATAATACAGCTTTTCTCTTACCCTTCTCTTCTGCTAGAAGAGTTAGTGAGCTTCATGCTTTATTGGTAGATGATTCTCGCTATCGTAGTGTTGGTAATACTAGTACTTTTACTACTAATGTTGGATTTTTGGCTAAGAATCAGGCTACTAATAAGTATCCGGAACCTATTGTTGTTAGGGCCCTTCCATCTTCAGACTGACGTAGGCCTTTACTTTGTCCTGTTAGAGCAATACGTATTTATAAACGTAGGTCTGAGTTTATTAGAAAGGGACATAAGCGTTTCTTTTTGTCTTTGATGCCTAATAGAAAGGACATTATGGTTCATTCTATTGCTAGATGGATTCAATGAACTGTACGTACTGCTTATGAAAAGTTATCTTCTTCTCAGCAGTCTGCTCTCAAGATTTCGGCTCATGAAGTAAGAGCTCTATCAACATCTTGGGCTTATGCTAATAGTGTTGCTAATACAGATTTAATGAAGGCTGCATATTGGTCTCAGCCTTCCACTTTCACTAATTTTTATCTTAGAAATATTGAGTCCATTTCTGGAGATCTACATTGTTTAGGTCCGTTATCTGTTGCTCAGAATATCGTCCACTAAACAGTTGCAACTATAGTTATGTAAGCTTTCTGTTCCGGCAGTGACTCTGTCCTGCTGCCCTCTTCGCTCTGGGGTATTTGACCCAGGGCGAGGGGAGGGGGGGGGGGGGGCGGGTGTTCCCTCAGGTCACCTGCTTTATAGTGAAAAGCAAGGGAATACCTCCCCCAGAGTCAGTAATTCCGAGTCGGTACCGGGATGGTTTTAAAGTGTAAAGCTAATGTTTACTCATGTCATGTAATATTTTTAAAGTGTAGCTCGGAGTGAAGCATTTGTATATGTCACGTGTCAAACGGGCGTTAATATACAATCCTCAGACACTTTTAATGAGTATAAAGAGTCTCATTTCTCTGGACTGTCTTTATTTATTGGCTTACCTTTAAAAATAATTAGTATAAAGGGTTATACTGGATATTAATAGAGATCACTGATGTGTTTGTGCTTAATTACGGAATGGTTTTGTGTCTTTCTTTTTTCATAAAAATAAGAAAGATACATATAAATCCTATCTCTCCTTTTCTCCTTGAGGGGATAATTCTGTTATATGTAATTGAGCCTATTGGATTTTCCTTGATGTCCTGGTCCCTCTAGCCTGTTTACTATTCAGCTAAGTCTGGGTCATTGGTACAGTATAAAAATGTTAAAAAATTTATAGTAATTTTTTTATTTTTTTATACTTACCAATGACCCAGACGAGGATGGCCCTCCCAGGAGTTGGGAACTCTTGCCTCCCCGCTGCGTACATAACACTTACCAGGCACTGGTCATAAGAATGACATTTTGGTGGGAATTTCGAGACCTCCTTGACACTGCGCATGCGCAGTACAGTAAAAGTATAGAGGACCTACCAGGACATCTATTTTTTGGTTTTTGATGCAAATTTTAGGGATTGGGGGGGGCAAAATTTGGTTTGGCCCTGAATTTAATGAGTTTGCACCATCTAAGTCTGGGTCATTGGTAGGTATAAAAAATATATAAATTACTATAAATTTTTTAACTTTCTAACAATAAAAGTGCTTTCACTGGAACCACCTGGGGCCAAATCAAAATTCTGAAACCTTTATGCAAATCTAGTGAAGCTACCTGAACACCTTAGCATTGTTTAAAAGTTTTGAATTAAATACCCTAGGAGCCTTTCGATGAAAACAGATTTTCTAACGATAAAAGTGGTTCCACTGTAACCACCTGGGGCCAAATCAAAATTATGAAACCTTTATGCACATCTGGAGATGCTACCTGAACACCTTAGCAAAGTTGAAATGTTTCAAATTAAATGCCCTCGGAGCCTTTTGATGAAAACAGATTTTCTAATGATAAAAGTGGTTCCACTGTAACCACCTTGGGCCGAATCAAAATTCCGAAACCTTCATGCACATCTAGAGATGTTACCTGAACACATTAGCATAGTTTAAACGTTTCGGATTAAATACCCTAGGAGCCTTTCGATGTAAACTGATTTTCTAACGATAAAAGTGGCTTCACTGGAACCACCTGGGGCCAAATCAAAATTCCGAAACCTTCATGCACATCTAGAGATGTTACCTGAACATCTTAGTATAGATTAAAAGTTTCGAATTAAATACCCTAGGAGCCTTTTGATGAAAACTGATTTTCCAACGATGAAAGTGGTTCCACTGGAACCACCTGGGGCCAAATCAAAATTCCGAAACCTTCATGCACATCTAGAGATGTTACCTGAACACCTTAGCATAATTTAAATGTTTCGAATTAAATACCCTAGGAGCCTTTCGATGAAAACTAATTTTCCAACGATTGGTGGAACCACTTGGGGCCATATCAAAATTCCGAAACCTTCATGTACATCTAGAGATGTTACCTAAATACATTAGCATAGTTTAAATGTGTCAAATTAAATACCCTAGGAGCCTTTCGATGAAAACTGATTTTCCAACGATAATAGTGGTTCCACTGGAACCACCTGGGGCCAAATCAAAATTACGAAACCTTCATGCACATCTAGAGATGTTACCTGAACACCTTAGCATAGTTTAAAAGTTTCGCGTTAAATACCCTAGGAGCCTTTCGATGGAAACAGATTTTCTAACGTAAAAATTGGTTTCACTGGCCCCAATTGGGGCCAAATCAAAATTCCAAAACCTTCATGCACATCTAGTGATGCTACCTGAACACCTTAGCATAGTTTAAAAGTTTTGAATTAAATACCCTAGGAGCCTTTCGATGAAAAAAGATTTTCTAACGATAAAAGTGGTTTCACTGGAACCACCTGGGGCCAAATCAAAATTCCGAAACCTTCATGCACATCTAGAGATGTTACCTGAACACCTTACGTAGTTTAAAAGTTTCGAATTAAATACCCTAGGAGTCTTTTGATGAAAACTGATTTTCCACCGATAAAAGTGGTTCCACTGGAACCACCTGGGGCCAAATCAAAATTCCGTAACCTTCATGTACATCTAGAGATGTTACCTAAAACTGATTTTCCAACGATAAATGTGGTTCCACCGGAGCCACATGGGGCCAAATCAAACTTCTGAAACCTTCATGCACATCTAGAGATGTTACCTGAACACATTAGCATTGTTTAAATGTTTCGAATTAAATACCCTAGGAGCCTTTCGATGAAAACTGATTTTCTGATGATAAAAGTGGTTCCATTGGAACCACCAGGGGCCGAATCAAAATTCCGAAACCTTCATGCACATCTAGAGATGCTAACTGAACACCTTATCATAGTTTTGTTTCGAATTAAATACCCTAGGAGCCTTTTGAGGAAAACTGATTTTCTAACGATAAAAGTGGTTTCACTGGAACCACCTGGGGCCAAATCAAAATTCTAAAACCTTTATGCACATCTAGAAATGTTACCTGAACACCTTAGCATAGTTTTATATTTAAATACCCTAGGAGCCTTTCGATGAAAACTGATTTTCAAATGATAAAAGTGGTTCCGCGGGAACCACTTTGGGCCAAATACAATTAGTTCTCTGCCGGCAGCTAGCGCAACCGGTTAAGCGGTTCTTCAGTTAGAGCCGGAGTGTCGGGTAGGTCCATTGCGGTCGAGGAGAGTGTAGAAGTGTGAAGCGTGGATAAAGATTGCATCGAGGAAAAATTATTTTCATGACTTGAGATTCCCAGGTGGGATTGTTAAGCAGGCCTTGGTATCTTCCCCCTCAAAATTTTTTTCAATTTTCAATATTTTTTTTACTGCACTGATGGCCCAGACTTAGCTGGTGCAAACTCCTAACTTTTAAGGTCCAAACACAAATTTTGAATCCCCCAAACCCCCAAATTTGAATATAAATCCAGAAATTTAAAGTCCAATATGGTCCTCCATACCTTTATACACTGTGCATGCCACACAAGCAGGAAGCAAAGCAAATTGGCACAAGTCATTCTTTTTGTTTGGCCCTATGTCAGTAACATCTACCTGACTTCTGTGCTCTAAAACTTATTTTTTGAAGATGCCAGACACATATCAGTGAAAATAATGGTGGATCCAATGGTTTTACAGGATGTTGCAGGAGAATAGTGGTGTTTTGGAGCGTTCAGGGCTGTAACTTTTAATATTAAAAATTATGTTTCCTGTTTTTGGGATATACTCCTGATACGTTCTTATGATATCACTAGTATTGTTTAGTGTTCTCCACTGTCTTTCCATGAACCCTCCTGTTAAGTTCCCAAGTGCATTTGGCATTTTTTAAGAGATTTATTTTTAAAAATTTCTTGGGAAATGTTTTCATTGGAATATTAGTTCCACGTACACCCTTGTTTACGTCCCGGTCGGGTTGACCTCTGGAGACGTATTAGTCTTACATTTTTTACCGGCTGAATTATTAGCTCACCTGACTTTCAGTCAGGAGAGCTATAGTGATCACTCACCGTCCGTTGTCGTCTGTGAACATGGTGTTTGCGTCTTCTCCTCCCAAACCACTGAACCAATTTAATTGATATTTGAGATAATAGTTTGTTATGACATCGCAATTTGAGTTTGTTCAAATTAAGTTGCCTCGCCTCTTGGTTGGGCCATGCCCAAAAAGTGTGCCTAAATATTAAAAAAATCTTCTCATGAACCAGCAGTAGCAGAGACTTGATATTAGGTGTGCAGCTTCCTTTTGAAATGTAGACTCAGATTTGTTCAAGAGAAGTTTGTGGGGCTATATTTGCCATCGTTATGGGAGGGGCAAGAATTTTTGCCCCACCCAAAATTTCTATATTTTTATACTGTACCAATGACCCAGACTTAGCTGGTGCTAACTCTTTAAATTTCAGGGCCAAACACAAATTTTGTCCCCCTAATCCCCCAAATTTGCATCAAAATCCCAAAAATACATGTCCTATGTGGTCCTCCATACCTTTGTCCACTGCGCATGTGCAGTGTCAAGGAAGTACCAAAATTGGCGCCAAATCTTCAATCTTTGTTTGGCCCTTCAATCAGTAACATCTCACTGATATCTGTGCTTATAATCTCAGTTAAAATGATGTCAGGCACAAAATCATGAAAGAAATGGTGGATCTAAGGATGAAATAAGAGGATGAGAGGAAGAAACAGTGGAAGGATGTGTTCAGGGCTGTAACTTATAATTTTTATGCAAAATTATTTCAGGTTCCCTAATTTCAGGGCATGGGCCTGATGTTTTCATTCTTGCTATGAAATTTTCACTGTTTGTTCAGTGTTTCCTCTCTCCCTTTCCTTGATACCCCCCTTACTATTCTCCCATGCTTTTGGCATAATTTTTGTAATTTTTTTACTGAAATTTCTTTTGGCATAGTAACAGAATGTTTATTCTGTTTTTCCCCATGGTTACGTCCTCACCCTAGGGGTGGTTAGGCGTTTTTGGTCATGCATCTACCATCCGATGTACTGCAGTTTCTTCTGTGGAAGTTTCTGTTTTACATCGGATACTGTTTAAAATTGGTTACTGATTTCGGGCCATATTTTCAGTGCCTGGAGTCTTGTTTGCGATTTTTATTATACGTCCGTTTTGAAGAAACGGGTCGTATTATGGTATACCGCTGTCCGTCTGTTTGTCCGTCCGGTCACACATCGTACGATAACTCAAGAACGCTTTGAGAGATTTTCGTGATTTTTGGGTAGGTGGTGTATATCGATGGAGGAAAGCTCCCTTTTGTTAAGTGTCGCTGTTCGATTAGTCATTCCAGAGTTATGGGACTTATTACTTAGAAAATTGTTGATTTTTTACACGTCGGAACGATAACTCGAGAATGCTTCGAGAATGCTTCGAGAGATTTTCACGATTTTTTGGTAGGTGGTTTATGTTGATGGAAGGAAGCTCCCTTTCGGTTGGTGTCGCCGTTCGTTTAGACATTCCAGAGTTATGGGACTTTATTACTTAGAAAATCGTTGATTTTTTTCTTGAAGTTATGGTCTCTATGGACATAAGATATATACATGAAATTCAAATAATTTTATTTCCAAATTATTGAACACAGTATGTTGTTGGTTATGATTATTGTACAAGAATATTAAAAAAACCTGGCAAGTGCACATGTATACTCATATTGTGTGCTTCCCTCTTGTAATTAATAACGGGCGTATCATGCTCTAATGGTGCAGCTGTTTATTCACTTTTGTTTACTTTGACAACGGTTACTTCTGACAGTGATTCCGTGTCTTCTTTTAGGTTCTGTTCATAGCCAGATACATTAATATTGTCCGTAAGTGTAGCATTAATTAGCTCAACTTTGGCGAAGCCAAATTTGAGCTTATGCCATGGCCCGTCTGTCCGTCAACAATTGGATACGGCTCGGACTAGAGGCCGTATTTATGAACCGATCTTTCCAAAACTTCTTGGGTACCTTTGTTATGACCGTGGGACGAGAACGAGTGTTTTTGGGTGCGGTCCGAAATTCAAGATGGCTGCCAGCCACCATTTTGTACCGACGATGCAGAAATCTGTTTTTTGTACAGAACTTCCATATGAAAGCTCTGATTTGAATAATTTTTTGTATGAATGTTTAGTACCATTGGATACATCACATATAATACGGGTTTTTTTTCTCGTGCGTAAATTATGCAAATTAGACTAACTTTGATGTTTTTTGGTGTTACTTTCAGCACTGTAAGTGCAAATGCCAATACGGCTCGGTCTAGAGGCCGTATTTATGAACCGATCTTTACGAAACTCCTTGGGTATCTTTGTTATCGCCGTGGGACGAGAACGATTGCTTTTGGGTCCGGTCCGAAATTCAAGATGGCTGATGGCAGCCATTTTGTACAAAATTTGGTGCAATCAGATTTTTGCACAGAACTTCCATATGAAAGCGCTGATTTGAATAATTTTTTGTGTGAATGTTTAGTACCATGGGATACATCACATATAATACGGGTTTTTTTCTCGTGCAGAAATTATGCAAATTAGATGAACTTTGATTTTTTCAGTGCTACTTACACACAGTAAGTACGCATGTCAATACGACTCGGGCTAGAGTCTGTATTTATGAACCGATCTTCACGAAACGTCTTGGGTACCTTTGTTATCACCTTGGGACGAGAACGAGTGTTTCTGGATGCGGTCCAAAATTCAAGATGGCTGCCAGTGGCCATTTTGTACCGAAATTAGGTCTGATCAGTTTTTTGTACACAACTTCTATACGGCTCAGGCTAGAGGCCGTATTTATGAACCGATCTTTACGAAACTTCTTGGGTACCTTTGTTATCACCGTGGGATGAGAACGAGTGTTTTTGGGTGTGGTCTGAAATTCAAGATGGCCACCAGCAGCCATTTTGTACCAAAATTAGTGCAGTCAGTTTTTTGTACAGAACTTCTGTATGAAAGTTCTGATTTGGATAAATTTTTGTATGAATGTTTAGTAACATGGAATACATCACATATAGTACGGGTTTTTTTCTTGTGCAGAAATTATGCAAATTAGATGAACTTTGATTTATTCAGTGCTACTTATACACTGTAAGTGCACATGTCAATACGGCTCGGGCTAGAGGCTGTATTTATGAACCGATCTTCATAAAACTTCTTGGGTACCTTTGTTATCACCTTGGGACGAGAAGGAGTGTTTCTGGGTGCGGTCCAAAATTCAAGATGGCTGCCAGTGGCCATTTTGTACCGAAATTAGGTCCAATCAGTTTTTTGTCACAACTTCTACACAGCTCATATTTGTGAACTGATCTTCACGAAACTTCTTGGGTACCTTTGTTTTCACCTTGGGACAGGAACGAGTGTGTTTTGGGGTGCCTTTGTTATCACTGTGCTATGAGAACAAATATTTTGGGGTTCAGTCAGACCCACTCTGGGACTCAAAGATTTCTTTTCTAGTTTAGCATCTGACTGTCACCCACCTTTACAATAGTTTACCTATACATTTGTTACAGGCAACGGTCAGTATTTATGTACAGACTGTTACAATACTTTATATGTACCTTTGTTATCAGGTCATTACCTAGATGTTTGTCATTGCTGTGTCACATACTATACATGTACATGTCTTTGTCTTGACAAGTTGAGCTACAGTGTCATTGACACTTTCATTTTTAGATAGGTTTTAAAATTTTTGTCCACACTTAGGCTTTTTTGGGATCCATTTGGGCTCATCGTTCCCTTTGGGAACTTGGGCTCATCTTGAAATTTTTTCGAAAAGATTTTTCTTTCGAATTATTTTTTGAAATTTTTGTAATGGATTATATTTTTATTATGTATCTTTGTTTTTCAAGGGTTAGTGCGAGTACGATGACTGTTTAATATCTTTTCAAATATGAAAGAATATTGTTCAAATTGTAAATCGAGGAAGTCTTCCTCTGATTCTCATGTTCATTGTATTTGCTGTACTCAGTGTACTCGCACTAATTCTTGCTCAGTGTGTGCCAATTGGGATGATAAACGTTGGAGACATGTGTCACGGTATATTTGATAGTGGTAAGAGGGCCATACCGGTCCTCTCGCCACAGGGTCACTCTAGTTTTTCAGTCTCTTTTTCAGAGGAACAAGAACAGGGTGATGTTTCCGTGATGTCTTCAAGAAGTGTGCTTCCGTCGTCGCAATTGAATGATGAGCCAGCGGCAAAAGTGCTCAATGAAATTCGACAAGTGCCTAGATCCCTAGTAGGATCGACGTCCTTGTCGCCCGGTGAAGCAATCACTCGAGAAATGGGTGGTGTGACGCCGGGTTCGTCCGTTGCGGTCCAGGAGAGGAGATCGGGTGTTGTGAGCACTATAAACTCGGATTGTGCACTCCCGGCGATGACGGATCGGAGGATGGAACGGAGGAAGCCAGTCAGTCCGGTAGCTAGCTCGTCCAGGTCTACCCAGACTGCATGCAAGCGAGAGAGGTCCCGCTCTCTTACAGCAACATCTGGGCCCAGATGTTGTTGTACGTAACGTTCGTCAGTCGGAGCATACGTCCACTCCTCCTGCTCGGGCCGCTCCTTCACATAGACAGTCCGGTGTGTCTAGTCTACTGGCTTCCTCATCCACACGTCTGCACACACGACCGCACCTTGGCTACGTGACCGCAGATATCCAGCCTGTTTCGCCGACCAGGGATTCCACGTTGACCAGGTCACGCCATCCTGTAGCCAAGAACACAAGTCCTTACCAGTCGGGACGTTCGCATAAGAGAAGTATGCAGGAATTACTGTCCCAGGAGCTTCCAGCGGGAAAACTACGTAAGACCGCAGTTCCACAGGCCTCCTTGACGGACTTGCTATCACAGATAGCACAACTCATCGCAGCATCCCAACAACCTTCAGAAACTCTTTCAGAACAGGAACTGTCTGAAGAAACTGGGTTGGTACGCTCCCCTGCAGAATCGGAAAGGGATGACCGAGATTCACATGTGGTCCAGTCGGATGGTGAAAGGGAATCAGCGGAGCTTGACTTTTTCCTTTCTGAACAACAGAAGGTGGCCGTAGATTTCATCCGGCAACACCTTCCAGAAGTTGTTCCTCCGGACCAGAGTGCTGCGATACCAGATAAGAGACTGATAGCATCACTGGACACAGACTTTTTCGGCCGGAATAAGGATATTGCGCCTGAGTTTCCGACCCAGTCCAGAAATGGCACACAGACATTTGAACTTCTAAATGATGCTATATTCAAGCTAGCCTCTAAGACTGGCAAATCCAGTTTCTTAACGCCTCATGCTCTACATCTGCCGTTCATCAACAGTAGAAATAGATTTGAAACGGCAGGACAGGGTGTGCCGAGAGTTCCTCTGCGTTTAGACGATCAGGCAGAAGACTTAGAGTTGTCATTGCCGGCATCTATGTCAATTCACTCCAGTACGTTGGAGACGACAATCTCGCCTAACAGAGCCAGTTTAGACACCTTATCTTACGCAGATCACCTTACCAGAGCGTTATCACTACGTCTCGATGGAAAAGAATTCCAAGAGGTTCAAACTTCCTTGAGAGTTCTTTCGAGGGCTATTGCATTTTCCACATATAACTCCGACCTTTCAGTGGCAAATTTGGAGTTAGTCAGGCGTGATGCTGCCCTGGCTTCATCCACAAGAGTGGATACTAAGGTGAAAAACTCTCTTCGAGTCGCTCCTGTTTCAGGAGAGCTTCTCTTCGGTGGTAAGCTTTCACTAATCTATGATCAGATTACTAAGAAAGCTTCGGACTCTCTGCTTTTTAAGTACAATCGAAAAAACCAGACTCAGCAGAGAGGCCCAAGGGAAGTTCCTATAGAAGATCTAAAAAAGCCTCTACATCTTACTATAGAAACCGTCAGAGTAGCGACTCAGGTAGGGGTCGTAATGCTGGCCGAGACAACTGGTCAGATGCCCCTAGGTCGACTGGTGGAGGTGCGGGTCGAGGAGGACATAGTTTCTCCTCCCGCAAGCCTCGCAGGTCCAGGAGGTGATGGTCAAAACCTCTATTGCGCTCCTGTGGGCAGAAGGCTGTCGAGATTCTTAACCAATTGGTTGTCAATTACGGACGACCCATGGGGGCAAGGGGTATTTCAGAAGGTCTAAAACTGTCCTTTAAGGAAAAACCTCCGTTAACACGAAGTCCACGTTGGACTCAGCTTCCGTCAAACCTTCAGAAGAGACATTCCGTCCAGTTATAGATCTAAGCTGGATAAACAAGCTGATCGTGGCTCCGAAATTTTATATGGAGACCATTCGATCGGTCAGAGCGAGCATTCGAGTGAATGATTATGCTGCGAGCATAGATCTCAAGGATGCGTACTTTCACGTCATGGTACGTTTATCAGTTCCGAGCAATGTGCTTCGGTCTGAATCTAGCGCCCTGGGCCTTCACTCGAATAATGAACTCTGTAATGACTCATTTCCGAGGTAATTCGTCTGCGGTAATGTCGGCCTACTTGGACGACATTCTTTAGAGGTACGGCAACAGGTTAACGCTTCAGAATGATGTTCAGAGTCTGCTTCAACTGCTCCGACGTCTTGGTTTCATAGTAAACGAAATGAAGTCGGATCTAGTTCTGTCCAAGTCATTCATCCACTTGGGAATTAGCTTCGAGACGCACAGCAATGTGGTTCGTGTGCCGTTAGCCAGAGCGAAATTAGTCAGTTGTTACGCTCGCTTTTGTCTACACTCAGATGTAGTAACAGCCAGAGAATTCATGCAACTGATAGGTTTGTGCGGAGCCACCGCAGATCTTATTCCAATGGGGCGACTACGCACTCGTCCAGTCCAGATACTTTTTACTCAGAATTGGAGCGTGAAGATTCATTCGCTCGAAACGAACATCGTCTTGTCGAAACAAGTAAAACAAGAGATTCAGACTTGGACAGATATTCAATGGTTAACTCAGGGAGTGCCACTGCAATTGCCGGATCCGATTTTTACGATTATGACGGATGCGAGTCACACAGGTTGGGGGGCAACTTTGAGCCCAACAGATTCGAGGTGCCAGGGTCTATTGGATCCGCAGTTCCTAAACAAGCACATAAACATCAAAGAGATGATGTCAGTTTGGCTTGTGCTATGTCATTGGATGAACATTATTCAGAATTCACATGTTCAAATTCTGTCCGACAATTCGACAGTAGTAGTGTATATTCGGAACCAGGGAGGCACTCATTCCATCCCGTTGTTCCACTTAATGGAAAGAATCCTTCTGTTTGTCCATAGAGCATCAGGTTCTTCTGTCGGTCCGTTATATTCCAGGTCGTCTCAACGTTCTAGCGGACTCCCTTTCTCGGAAAGGTCGTATGTTGCCGTCAGAATGGACTCTCAACAAATGAGTATTCAATCAGATTTGCTACCAAAGGGATCGTCCTATGATAGACTTGTTTGCGACGCATCTCAACAATCAGTTGCAGACGTATGTGTTGCCATGCCCAGATCCTCGAGCGTTCGCAGTAGACGATCTCTTCGGACGGAATGATAGGATACGCGTATCCTCCAGCTCTGTTGATTCAACAGATATTGCTAAAAATCAAGCAATCTCACTGCAAGATTCTGTTGGTAGCATCTCTGTCACCCCAGAGACCATGGATAAATCTACTCAGGTGTCTGTTGTGGGACATTACTCAAAAGCTTCCTCCATGGGAGAACCTTCTTTCGCAGGTGAAATCGCGCACACTGCATCACAACCCGCAAGATCTCAACCTTCACGTATTTCCGTTGTGCGGTCCTTCTTGCACGGCAAGCATTTTACAGGATGAGCAGTGGACGCAATTTCTAACTGTAGGAACTACAGTTATGCTGCTAAGTGGAAGGTTTTCTCTCACTGGTGTGGGGATCATTCTATTGATATTTATGATCTCTTCATTCCAGACATTGCTAATTTTTTGCTCTACTTGTTTGACAAGATCAAACTGCAGCCAATAACTATTAAGGGTTATAGGTCTATGCTGTCGGATACCTGTGCTCATCATGATAGCTTACAAATTGGATCTAATGTCTCTTTATCTAAGTTAGTTAAAAACTTTTCGATAAATAGACCTAGAACCCTTAGGTTAATTCCTAAGTGGAATTTAGCTTGGGTTCTTCTGAAGCTAAAAGAAGCGCCATTTGAACCCCTTGACACGGTAGACTTGAAATACTTATCTTATAAGACAGCTTTTCTCTTAGCCTTCTCTTCTGCTAGAAGAGTTAGTGAGCTTCATGCACTATCTGTTGATGATTCTCACTATCGTAGTGTTGGTAATACTATTACTTTGACTACTAATGTTGGATTTTTGGCTAAGAATCAGGCTCCTAATAAGTACCCTGAACCTATTGTTATTAAGGCTCTTCCATCCTCAGACGGTTATAGGCCTTTGCTATGTCCAGTTAAAGCTATGCGTATTTACAAACGTAGATCTGAGTTTATCAGAAAGGGACGTAAATGTTTCTTTCTGTCTCTGCTGACTAATAGAAGGGACATTATGGTCCATTCTATTTCAAGGTGGATTCAATTAACTATTCGTACTGCTTATGAAAAATTATCTTCTACTCAGCAGTCTGTGCTTAAGATTTCGGCACATGAAGTGAGGGCGCTGTCTACATCTTGGGCTTATGCTAATAGTATTTCTATTACCGATTTGATGAAGGCTGCATACTGGTCTCAGCCTTCTACGTTCATAAATTTTTACCTTAGAAATATTGAGTCTATTTCTGGCGACCTGCGTTATTTAGGTCCTTTATGTCCGTTGTTGTTGTTGTTCAGAATGTTGTCCACTGAACAGTTGCAACTATAGTTATGCAGGCTTTCTGTTCCAGCAGTGACTCTGTCATGTTGCCCTCTTCGTTCTGGGGTGATTAACCCAGAGCAGGGGGGGGGGTGGGGATTGTGTTCCCTTATATCACCTGCTTTATAGTGAAACGCAAGGGAATACCTCCTCTGGAGTCAGTAATTCCCAGTCGGTGCTGGGATGGTTTTAAAGTGTAAAGCTAATGTCTATCTCATTTATGTAATATTTTTAAAGTGTAGCTCGGTGTGAAGCATTTGTATATGTCACGTGTTATACAAGCGTTAATATACAATCCTCAAACACTTTTAAATGAGTATAAAGAGTCTCATTCTCTGGACTATATTTATTGGCTTTCCTTTAAAAAAATTAGTATAATGGGTTATACTGGATGTTAATAGAGATCATTGATGTTATTGTGCTCAATTACAGAATGGTATTGTGTCTTTCTTTTTTGATACAAATAAGAAAGATACATGTAAATCCTGTTTCTCCTTTTCTCCTTGAGGGGATAATTCTGTTTACATGTAATTGGTCTTCTTGGATTTTCCTTTATGTCCTAGGCCCTCCAGCCTTTTTTCTATTCAGCTAAGTCCGGATCATTGGTACAGTATAAAAATGTTAAAAAATTTATAGTAATTTATATATTTTTTATACTTACCAATGACCCAGAGAGGGATGGCCCTCCCATGAGTTGGGAACTCATACCTCCCTGCTGATTACATAACACTTACCAGGCATTGGTTGTAAGAATGAAGATTTGGTGCCAATTTCGGTACTTCCTTGACACTGCGCATGCGCAGTGGACAAAAGTATAGAGGACCACATAGGACATGTATTTTTTGGATTTTGATGCAGATTTTGGGGATGGGGGGGGGGGGGGGGGGGGCAAAATTTGTGTTTGGCCCTGAAATTTAAAGAGTTAGCACCAGCCAAGTATGGGTCATTGGTAAGTATAAAAAATATATAAATTACTATAAATTTTTTAACTTTCCAAACCGAGAGGCAGATTTGAACCAAATTTGATATGAGGGCTTATTGGATCATAAGTACTTAATTTATGCCCAAATTTTTTTTCTCCCATAGCCCCATGGGAACCACAGGAGCTAAAAATAGAAAAAAATTAAATATCTCCAAAACTACACGGCACTGAGAATTCTTATTTGGTGTGAAGCTTCCTTGGGACCAACAGAATGGAATGGTAAAAAAAAATTGCAATTGGTTTTATCATAGGGTACTTTTCTGGGACTTTGAAAAAGTGCTGAGTCAGCATTTTTTAACACTGTGTGTAATGGGAAAAACATTTAAGACTACTTTTCTCCCAAACCACTGCTCCAAAAGCTTTCAAATTTCACATATAACATCTTTGGAAGATTGTTTCACATGTTATTGAAATCAATTCCCTGGGTCCATATTTGGGCTCTCTATGGGAGCCCAAATGTTTAAATTAGTGCAGTATGAGGAATATTCTTTAAAAATCTTCTTCTTCAGATCTACCAATAAGAATCTTTTGATATTTGGTATGCAGCATCCTTTGGGGGATGAGATTCAAGTTTCTTCAAGCCAGGTCCCTGGGTTCATATTTAGGCTGAAAATTTGGGGTCCTGGTCCGGACTCAGAAATTTTTGACTAAAATCCGGAAATGAGTTTTTTGTTTTTTTATGCATTTCGGTCAATTTTAAGACAAAAAATATTTTTCTTTTTACACTGAAAATTTGGGATCCCGGTGTGACTTAGAAAATTTTTGACCAAAATCCGGAAATGAGTTTTTTAGGTGTACCCATACTATGTATGGTACACATAATGCCGGCGTCCGGGGTGACCATCCGTCGTTCGTCCATCCTTTGTCCATCCGTCTGTCCGTCCCTCCATCTGTCCATCGGTCGGTCTGTCTGTCCGTCCGGCATCTATATCCATTTCTTTGGCATTCGATAACTTGAAAAATATTGCTTGGATTGTCAAGTTACTTTATATTTGTGTTCAGGTTACTGATGTGCCGAGCTGTATAGTTTTTGGTGTAAATTGGATAATTTGATCCCGAGATATTAACCCTTTATCCTTCAAACTGAAAATTCCTCCAATCCCTTTGGCATTCGATAACTTGAAAAATATTACTTGAATTGTCAAGTTACTTTATATTTGTGTTCAGGTTACTGATGTGCTGAGCTGTATAGTTTTTGGTGTAAATCTGTTATTTTGATCCTGAGATATTAACCCTTTATCCTTCAAATTGAAAATTTCTCCAATCCCTTTGGCATTCTTATGTGTACCCATACTATGTATGGTACACATAATGCCGGCATCCGGGGTGACCATCCGTCGTTTGTCCATCCTTTGTCTGTCCGTCCGTCCGTCCAGCGTCCGTATCCATTTCTTTGGCATTCGATAACTTGGAAAATATTGCTTGGTTTGTCAAGTTACTTTATATTTGTGTTCAGGTTACTGATGTGCCGAGCTGTATAGTTTTTGGTGTAAATCGGATAATTTGATCCTGAGATATTAACCCTTTATCCTTCAAATTGAAAATTCCTCCAATCCCTTTGGCATTCGATAACTTGAAAAATATTGCTTGGATTGTTGGGTATGCACCATGCTTAGGGGGGTAAGATTCAAGTTTGTTCAAGCCAAGTCCCTGAGTTCATATTTGGGCTCACTGTGGTAGCCCGAATTATAACTTAGTTCAAAATGAGGAATTTTCTTTAAAAATCTTCTTCAGATCCAGCAGTCTGAATGTTTGAATATTTGGTGTGCAGCATCCTTAGGGGGTGGGATTCAAGTTTGTTCAAGCCATGTCCCTAGGTCCATATTTGGACTCACTGTGGGAGCCCGAATGATAACTTAGTTCAAAATGAGGAATTTTCTTTAAAAATCTTCTTCAGATCCAGCAGTCGGAATGTTTTGATATTTGGTATGCAGCATCCTTAGGGGGTGAGATTCAAGTTTGTTCAAGCCATGTCCCTAGGTCCATATTTGGACTAACTGTGGGAGCTTGAATTGTAACTTAGTTCAAAATGAGGAATTTTCTTTAAAAATCTTCTTCTTCAGATCCAGCAGTCAGAATGTTTTGATATTTGATGTGCAGCATCCTTAGAGGGGTGAGATTCAAGTTTGTTAAAGCCAGGTCCCTGGTTTCATATATGGGCTGCCTGTGGGAGCCCGAATTATAACTTAGTTCAATATGAGGAATATTCTTTAAAAATCTTTCTTTTTTTTTTTAGATCCACTGGTCAGAATCTTTGGATATTTGGTATAAGCTTTTCTTAGGAGGAGCAGATGCAACTTGTTGAAATCAATTCTCTGGGTTGATATTTAGGCTGCCATGTCAGGTGAGCGCCCTCAGGCCCCTTGGGACCTCTTGTTATGTAAATCTGATAATTTGATCCGGAGATATTAAACCTTTATCCATCAAATGCATGCGGAAGTCTGTAAGTCTGTTCACATTTTCCTTTAGCACAGACTACACCCCGTAGTTCTTGTCCGATCATCACGAAATTTCATATGCAGGTTTGACGTCCTGTCGAGATGAGCACATCCCCTTTTGGTCGCGATCGGTCAACCGTGATGGCAGCCCAAGCCCAAAATCTGAAAACCTTTAGCACAGTCTACAGATCATATTTAATATGGAGGGATTTCATAGTAACTTGGTAGGATGACTCTGTATGATGTCTAGATGAGAACTTCCCCATTTGGTCACGATCTGTCAAATGTGACGACTGCCCGAGCCCAAAACCTGAAAACCTTTAGCACAGTCTACAGATCGTATTTATGGAGGGATTTTATTGTAACTTGGTAGGATGACTCCAAATAATGTCTAGATGAGAACGTCCCCTTTTGGTCGCGATTGGTCAACTGTGACGGCGACAGGGCCCCGAAGCCCGAAAACCTTTAGCACAGTCTGCAGGTCATATTTATGAAGGCATTTCATTGTAATTTGGTAGGATGACTCCAGAAAATATCTAGATGAGAACGTCCCCTTTTGGTCACAATCATTCAGCCATGATGGCTGCCCGAGCCCAAAACCCCAAAACCTTTAGCACAGACTACAGGTCACATTTATGAAGGGATTTCATTGTAACTTGGTAGGATGACTCAGTATAATGTCTAGATGAGGACATCCCCTTTTGGTTACGATCGGTCAACCCTGATGGCTGCCCGAGCCCAAAACCAGAAAACCTTTAGCACAGTCTACAGGTCATATTTATGAAGGGACTTCATTGTAACTTGGTAGGATGACTCTGTATAATATCTAGATGAGAATGTCCCCTTTTGGTCATGATCTGTCAACCATGATGGCTGCCTAAGCCCAAAAACCAAAAACTTATAGCACAATCTACAGGTCATATTTAATATGGAGGGATTTCATTGTAACTTGCTAGGATGACTCTGTATGATGTCTAGATGAGGACTTCCCCTTTTGGTTGCAATTGGTCAACTGTGATCGCTACACAGGCCCGAAGCCCGAAAACCTTCAGCACAGTCTACAGGCCGTATTTATGAAGATATTTCATTGTAACTTGATAGGATGACTCGTTTTGGAATAATTTCAAGGTAACTTGCTAACTGTGGTTGACATACATTAACTGTGAGGGCTGCATTAACCCACCCCTCAATCTTTAGTACAGTCTACACCTCAGATTATTTTTATCTTAACTTGACAAAGTCAAGATAAGCTATTGCCATCACACGTGCGGAAGTCTGTTAGTCTGCGAGTCTGTTCACATTTTCCCTTAGCACGGGCTACACACCGCAGTTCTTGTCTGATCGTCACGAAATTCCATATGCAGGTTTGGGGTTGGCCGTGATCGGTCAACCGGTATGGCTGCCCGAGCCCAAAAACCATTAGCACAGTCTACAAGTCGTATTTGTGAAGGGATTTCATTGTAACTTGGTAGGATGCCTCTGTATAATGCCTAGATGAGAACGTCACCTTTTGGGCATGATCTGTCAACCATGATGGCTGCCCAAGCCCGAAACCCCAAAACTTTTAGCACACTCTTCAGGTCATGTTTAATATGGAGGGATTTCATTGTAACTTGGTAGGATGACTCCTTATGATGTCTAGATGAGAATTTCACCATTTGGGCGTGATCTGCCAACCGTGATGACTGCCCGAGACCAAAACCCGAAAACCTTTAGCACAGTCTACAGGTCATATTTATTGAGCAATTTCATTGTAACTTGGTGGGTTGACTTCATATAATGTCCAGATGAGAAAGTCCCCTTCTGGATGTGATTGGGCAACTGTGACGGCTACAGGGGCCCGGAGCCCGAAAACCTTTAGCACAGTCTGCAGGTCATATTTATGAAGGGATTTCATGGTAACTTGGTAGGATGACTCCAAATAATGTCTAGATGAGAACGTCCCATTTTGATCGCGATCTTTCAGCCTTGATGGGTGCCCGAGCCGAAAAACCTTTAGCACGGGCAAAAGGTCATATTTATGGAAGGATTTCGTTATAACCTGTTAGGTTGACTCCATATAATGCCTAGATGATGACATCCCCTTTTGGTCAAGATTGGTCAACTGCGTTGGCTACAGGTGCCCGAAGTCCGAAAACCTTGAGCACAGTCTACAGGTCATATTTATGAAGGGATTTCATTGTAACTTCATAAGATCACTCCAGATAGATGATGCCCAGATGAGATTGTCCCCTTTGGTTGCGATCATTCAACCATGATGGCTGCCCGAGCCCGAAGCCCCAAAAACTTTAGCACAGTCTACAGTTCATATTTATGGAAGGATTTCATTGTAACCTGTTAGGTTGACTCCATATAATGCCTAGATGATGACATCACCTTTTCATCATGATTGGTCAACTGTGATGGCTACAGGGGCCCGAAAACCTTTAGAACAGTCTACAGGTCATAATTATGAAGGGATTTCATTGTAGCTTTGTAGGATGACTCCAAATAATGTCCAGATGAGAACATCCCCTTTTAGTCGCGATCATTCAGCCTTTATGGCTGCCCAAAGACCTTTAGCATAGGCTATAGGTCGTATTTATGGAAGGATTTCAGTGCAACTTGTTAGGTTGACTCCATATAATGCCTAGATGATGACATCCCCTTTTGGTCGTGATTGGTCAACTGTGATGACTACAAGTGCCCGAAGCCCGAAAATCTTGAGCACAGTCTATAGGTCATATTTATGATGGGATTTCATTGTAACTTCGTAGGATCACTCCAGATGATGCCCAGATGAGAATGTCCCCTTTTGGTTGCGATCATTCAACCATTATTGCTGCCTGAGCCTGAAGCCCAAATACCTTTAGCACAGTCTACAGGTCATATTTATGAAGGGATTTCATTGTAACTTGGTAGGTTTGACTTCATATAATGTCTAGATGAGAATGTCCCCTTTTGGACACGATTGGGCAACTGTGACAGCTACAGGGGCCCGAAGCCCGAAAACCTTTAGAACAGTCTACAGGTCATAATTATGAAGGGATTTCATTGTAGCTTGGTGGGATGACTCCAAATAATGTCTAGATGAGAACGTCCCCTTCTGGTCGTGATCATTCACCCTTGATGGCTGCCCGAGCCCAAAACCCCAAAACCTTTTGCATAGTCTATAGGTCATATTTATGGAAGGATTTCATTGTAACCTGTAAGTTTGACTCCATATAATGCCTAGATGATGACATCCCCTTTTGGTCATGAATGGTCAACTGTGACGGCTTCAGGAGCCCGAAGCCCGAAAACCTTGAGCACAGTCTACAGGTCATATTTATGAAGGGATTTCATTGTAACTTCGTAGGATCACTCCAGGTGATGCCCAGATGAGAATGTCCCCTCTTGGTTGCGATCATTCAACCATGATGGCTGCCCGAGCCCAAAAACCTTTAGCACAGTCTACAGGTCATATTTATGAAGGGATTTCATTGTAACTTGGTAGGTTGACTTCATATAATGTCTAGATGAGAACGTCCCCTTTGGACGCAATTGGAAAACTGACAGCTACAGGGGCCCGAAGCCCAAAAACCTTCAGCACAGTCTACAGGCCATATTTATGAAGGGATTTCAATGTAACTTGATAGGATGACTCGTTTTGTAATAATTTCACTGTAACTTGGTAACTTTCGTTGTTATACGTTAACTGTGAGGGTCACATACATTAACTGTGAGGTCACATTAACCCACCCCTCAGTTCTTTAGTACAGTGTACACCTCATATTATTTTTATCAAAAACATGGCATACAGGGAACAGAAATGAACATATTCCCAATTATCACAATTCTTGTCTTATTTCATAATCCTTTCATAAACATTGAACATTATTCTTTTCATCAAACACAACACACAAGTTAAGCTACTGTGTCACTGACACTTTCATTATTGAAAGCATAGCATACAGGCAACAGAAATTAACATATTCCCAATTATCACAATTCTTGTCTTATTTTATAATCCTTTCATAAGCATTGATCGTTATCCTTTTCATCAAACACAACACACAGTCGGATTAAGCTACAGTGCCATTGACACTTTCATTTATGTGCCTGTCTTGTTTGTTCCGGTTTGTTTTCTGCCATCGTTTACTTTTTCTCAAAGTTTTGGTAAGTAATGTGATGGTTTACTGTAGTACAGTTATAGTTTTAGTGTGTTACATTACCTGTTAGGCCCTATCCCGATGTTCTTGTCCTAGTTGTGGAGTAGTATATCCACACTTAGGCGCTATCGGCGTGCCCTTGGGCTCATTAGGTTCCCTTGGGGTACTTGGGCTGTCATCTATATTTTTAGAAAATTTAATATATAGTGTAGTTTTTTATACATTTTAGGGAGAGTTGAGGGCTTATATTTTTTCCTATTTTTCTTGTATATCCGAGTGACCTATGGTGAAGAAGCATACTTCGTTTGGGTCCATTAGGTCCTCTTCTGATCTACAGGCCTGCTGGGTTTGTAGCCTTTGCACATTCTCTAATTCTTGTGCTAGGTGCGAATATTGGATAGATGTTCTAGATGGGTGTCGACATACGTTGTGTGCGGCGAAGTTCCGATACGGAAATGTCGCCTTGGGATAATTATTTCTTTTTAGTTTCTTTTTTTCAGAGGAACAAGAATATGGTTATGGTTCATCAGCACCTATCCATTCTGTACAGCTGTCATCATGCTCATATAAGCAAACAGAGCTAGCTGTAAGGTGCTCATGATTATAAAGCAGGAATTAAGTCCTCTAGTTAGCGCCCTTAATTCTCTGTCGGCAGCTAGCTCAACCGGTGAAGCGCTTCTTCAGTTAGAGCCGAAGTGTTGGTAGTCCATTGCGGTCGAGGAGAGTGTAGAAGTGGGTTGAGCGAGCACCTCAAAAGTATAAAGCTCACCCAGCGACGTCGGCACGGAAGGGGTGGAAGCCAGTCCATTATTCATCGGGATGCTTGGGGTTGAGCCCTCTCTATCCTGATAGGAGTCGGTGTCGACTGTTGCAAGTGTAGTTAGTCGGGGCATTTATCCGGATGAACGGGAGAGCCCTCTCCTCCCCGTTAGCAGCCGGGGATGGCTGTTAGTTTGGCTTCCTCCTCTTTTGCCATGCAGTCAATGCACAGTAGACCGCAAACTAGCTTTCCGACTTCTGCATTTTCACAGATCCAGGTCCATTCATCGTCACCAAAGTTGGATATTCCAAATCTTGTGCATCGAGGCATTTCAGTTGGGACACGCACCGATAAGACCTGAGGTCAAGTCATCGTCCCGAGAGAAGCAGGCAGTGAAGTATCTTAGATAACTGCCCATATAAGCCTTGATATCGGACCTTTGGCAGCATGCTGACACACATATTGTCTGTACATCCATATCTGCACACATGGGAGTATAGCAAGTAGTCGTAGGGTGCTCATATTAGCAGGGAGTAAGACCTTTGGTTCCTTATTTCCCTGACAGCGGCTAACTTGTCCGGTGGTGCAGATTTCCATTAGTGAAATCAATATCACCAGGCTGGTCCATTATGGTCGAGATATGTGTTCGGGTAGAGCGAGCACCTCAAAAAATAAAGCTCACCTAACGACGACGGCACACAAGGAGATGTGGTCGGTTGGTGTCTGTCGGGACGTTCGTCATAATGAGCAGGAGAGTCCTCTCCATCCCGATAGCACTTAGGGTCGACTGCTTAGGCTTCAGCAAAGCACAGTGTGTCGGGGCATTCGTCCGAGTGAACGGGAGAGCCCTCTCCTCCCCGACAGCAGCCGAGGCCGCAAGCTAGCTTCCGACTTCACTTGTTCCTGCAGTTCCATGTATCCAGTTCTATTGGTCGCTCCCGAAGTCGGGTAACCAATTGCTAGCTCATCGAGGCATATTCAGTCATGAGACGCTCCAATATGATCAGATCATTGTTCTGTCAACTGCAGATAGCAAAGCTACTGTAGTTTACTCCAATTTGCCTCGAGGATGGACCTGCTGCTGTAATTGTACAGCTTATTGCATCTTCACATCAGTCGTAGTGGCTAACATCGTAAGTCTCTGTTGAGTGAGCTTTCCGAGGCCACAGATTACACTCAGATTCGTTCTTCACAGATAGGAAGATTGCTAGCTGCATTAGCTAGGCTAAGAACTCTGTCTTTTTTGGAATAGGGCCATTAGAAAGAAAAAGTATATTTTTTCCTTCTCGGTGTTGTATTCTTAGGCATAAGCGGCATTTTGGCCTATTGTTGACGCCATAGTAGCCTTATGTGAATTAAGAGCGGTCTTTTACTATAACATTGGTGGTTAACGTGGTAAGTCTCTGTTTAGTGAGCTTTCCAAGGCCGCTGGCTACACCCAGATATCTGTCTTCACGGATATGAAGACTTCTAAGCTGCATCAGGTAGGCTGAGATCACTATCTTTTTTGAATAGGGCCGTTAGAAGGAAAGAGTACGTTTTTTCCTTCTCGGTGTTGTATTCTTAGGTGTCTGAGGCATTTGGTCTTATTGTTGATGCTATATTAGTCTAATTAGTATTAAGAGCGGTCTTTTTCCTTAACTTGAGCAGCTAATGTCGTAAGTCTCCATTTAGTTAGCTTTCCAAGGCCACAGGTTACACCGAGATATCTGTCTTCACGGAGATGAAGACTTCTAAGCTGCATTACTAGACTGAGACCGCTGTCTTCTTGGGAATACGACCATTAGAAGGAAAGGGTACGTTTTTTCCTTCTCCGTGTTGTATTCTAAGGTGTCAGGGACATTTAGTCCTATTGTTGATGCCATAGTAGCCTAGTGAGAATTATGAGCGGTGTGTTTTCTCTATCATTAGCGGCTAAGTCTCCATTTAGTGAGCTTCCAAGGCCGCATTTTACACACACATATTTGTCTTAACGGATAGGAAGACCTTAAGCTGCGTCAGCTGGGCTGAGACCACTGTCCTCTTGGACAATGTACCATTATAAGGAAGGAGGTTGTTCTTTCCTTAATGATGTTTTTTGTGTTAGTCATGTTTTTTGTCGTTAGTTCCATTTTTTGGGAATACGTTTCGTGCAAAAAATTGGAACAAGGCACAAGGAGTTCATTTAGGTTTCTATGATCAGAACTTAGTTTTTCATTGCCCGCTTCATTTTATGTCCAATCTATCATCGTGGATTATGATTCCACTTGGAGGATTATGGATATTATGTCTGATGCTGTATTCTTTAGGGCCCTGGCATATTGTCTTGATTTCAAGGGATATGGCAACGCTATCTTCAGGTGTATTCCTTGCAATAGCGCCATGTTCATCACGTTCCTCTCCGTCCTTTAGTGGCAAAATGGGGTTGGTCAGATATGATGGAGCCCTACGGTCTTATACTATTCTAGATGACTAGGACGAGAGCTCCAGGAGTCGAGCCAGGTCAAAAAGCTGGTCATGCTTGGTTATTTGACCAGTTATTTTGTTAGGATGAGCTTCTATTCGCTGTTAATGCTCTTTTATTGAGAATAGCAGCAGGAGCATAACTTCGGGAATGCAGCGTGAGGTTTCCTTGTTCCTATAGTTGAAAAAGGAGATATTTTTACACAGTATACCAATGGCCCAGACATAGCTGGTGCTAACTCTAAAATATCTAGGGCCAAACACAAATTATGCCCCCCAATCCCCCAAATTTGCATGCAAAACCAAAAATTAAAAGTCCTAACTGGTCCTCCATACATTTACCCTCTGCGCATGCGCAGACGTCAGGAAGTGACTGGAATTGGCGCCAACACCATTCTTTCTTTGGCCCTTGTCAGATAACAACAAACTGACTTTTGTGCTTTTTAAATGTCAATTAATAATGATGCCAGACACAGATCAATGGTTAAATTGGTGGATCCAAGCACACAATTGGATGAAGGAAGGAAGAAACGGTGGTTTGGAAACGTTCAGGGCTGTAATTTTATAATATTTATAAAAATTAGTTCATGTTCCCTAATTTCAGGACATGAGCCTGATGTCATCATTGTTGATAATGATTCGTCCACTGTTGGTTAAGTATTCCTTCCCTAACCTCCCTTGATCCCCCTGTTAAACTCCCAAGCTTTTTGGCTTGTTTTTTGAAATTTTTTATATAAAATTTCTTGGGAGTTTAACGTGTTATACAGAAAGTTTTCTCTGTATTTCCCCAGGTTTACGTCCTCACCCTTAGGGTGTTTAGGCGTTTTTAGTCATGTATCATACTTCCAATGTATTGTTAAGATCTTGCCTTACATCGGATAGCTCAAAAATCTGTTACTGACTTCGGGCCGTGTTGCCTGGGGTCTCGTTTCCAGTTTTCAGTTGGACATTGTTTACATTAGCAGCGTTTGTTATTTATGTGTAGGTTCCTATTTCTAATATGGTAGGTCTGTTGTAAGATACATTATACAGTCCCGTAGTGTGGCAGTTAATTTTTGGGAGGAAAAAATTAATTTTGTCCACACTTGGGCTCTTTTGGGATACATTTGGGCACTTCGTTCCCTTTGGGAACTTGGGCTCTTGTCGAAATTTTTCGAAAATTTTTTTAGTGTAAACTATTTTTCTTTTTATTTTTATTTAATGTGGAATTGGTGGGAGTACAAACGACTTAGTCTGCTTCATTATGTAAACATATTGCTCTTTAAGCAAGACGAGGAAATCGTTCCTCTTATTTTCTTGTATGTTGCTTGTAGTCGATGTACTTCTACTAATTCTTGCTCTATGACAAAGGTTGCATGGCATGACAAATGTTGCTGACAGGTGTCACGGTACGTTGTTAGCGAGGGACCACTGCCGGTCCTCTTGTAATGAGAGGCTGCCACCGTTCCTCTCGCCCTAGGTCGCTCTAGTTTATTAGTTTATATTTACAGAGGAACAAGAACATGGTGATGTTTACGTGACGCCGTCAGATAGTGTGCTTCCGTCATCGCATTAATTAGTCAATCAGAGCTAGCAGCAAAAGTGCTCATGAATATTAGTCAGGGCAATAAACCACAGTGTGGTTTCAAATCCCTGTCGCCAGCTAGCTCAACCGGTGAAGCGGTACACCGCCTGAGGGTACCGTGATGCCGGGTGTGTCCGTTGCGGTCAAAGAGAATGGAAAGGGTAGAGCGAGCACTATAATATAATATCAATATAAGGCTCACCCTGCGACGACGGAAAGGAAGAAGCCGGCAAGTTCAGCAAGAAGCTCGGCAAAGTCTGAAGGACCGCGAGCGAGAGAGGCCCCCTCCCCTCTCTTTTATTATAACATCTGAGGCCAGATGTTATGGATCGGAACTTGCGTCAGTTGGAGCATACGTCCACGCCTCCCGTCTGGGACGCTTCGTTCAGTTTGCAGCCGGGATCAGCTATAATTACGGCTTCTTCATCGTCTACCAAGCACACACGACCACACCATGGCTACGTGACTTCTGATATCCAGCCTGCATCGCCGAGAAAGTCACTCTTCGTCAGAGAAGTCACACCATGCAGTAACCAAGGAGATGAGGCCTCATTTATAGGGACGTCCGCAGAAAAGAGCCATCTCGGACACACTGTCCCAGGAGCAGCCGGCAGCCATGCAACAGAAGGCCGGTGCTCTTTAGGCCTCCGTAACAGACTTGCTGTTGCAGATTGTGCAGCTCATCGCAGCATCCCAGCAAATGCAGAAGCAGATGACGGCAGTCTCAGAACTTGAGCTGTTGGAAGGTGCTGGGTCGGTCCAGTCATCTGCGCGTTCAGATGCCGATGACCGTGAGTATAATCTGATTCAGTTGGAGGATGAAAGGGATTTGGAGGAGAATTACCCTTCCCTTTCAGAACAACAGGGTGGCGATAGCGCTTATGCATCTATACTTCCCTGAGTTTGTTCCTGAGAATCAGAATGCTGCGACAGCTCGAAAGTAGCACTATTCAATAGCTTAGATGAGGCCTCATATATCGGGACGTCCAGAGAAAGTGCCGTCTCGGACATACTGCCAGAAGACTGTTGCTCCTTATGCCTCCATTATGGTTTTGCTGACGCAGATGCGCAGCTTCTCGCAGCATCCCAACAAGTGCCGTAGCAATCGACGGCAGTCTCAAAATCTGAGCTGTCGCATTGTGCTGGGTCGGTCCAGTTATCTGCGTGTTCAGATGCCGTTGACCGTGATTTCAACTGATTCAGACGAATGATGAAGGGATATGGAGGGAATTTACCCTCCACATTTGGAACAATACAGGTTTGAGAGGATTTATTCCATCAACACTACCCTGAATGGGTTCCAATGAATCAGAATGCTGCGAATATTTACAAGAAACCGCTAGCGTTGTTGCACGCTAAATTACCCGGAAAAAGAGAAGGAATGTCTTTTCTGGTTAACTATAGACAGGTGTCACAGGCTTTTGGCCTTTTAGATGACTCCACATTCAATTTTCCAGTGGAAAGAAGTAAGATGGTTTCTTCTTCTGTAGTTCTGCTGGTTGGAAAACTGTGAAGATGTATTGAGAGTTCCTCTGCATTTGGATGAGCAGGCTAAGGACCTAGCTATGGCCTTACCTTCGTCATTCATTATTCGCTTGGTCACAATTGAGACGACATTTATTCATTCAGAGCGAATTTAGATTCACTGTATTACGCAGATCACCTTTTAGAGCTGTGATGCTACGTCTCTATGGAAAGGAATTGGAGGACGTTTGTACCTCATTTAGAGTCCTTTCCAGGGCTATATATTCATCACGTATAACTCTGTCTTAACAAGTTGCTAATTCAGAGTTAAATAGACGTGACAGAGCCCTTGCGTTGTCATCCTTAATAGATGACAAGGTGAAAAACTCTCTTAGAGTCGCTCCGGTTTCCAGACACTAAGTTTTTGACGATAAGCTTTCATTGGTTTATGAACAAGCTACAATGAAAGCATCAATACTCTGCTCCTTATGTCGACGTATATTTGACACGCATTAGCAGAAAGGAGTAAGGGAGGACATCCTAGACAGAAGGTCGCCTATAAGGACTCCTCGTGAGGCTCTAGTTTACTCTCCTATAATTACTCTAGGGATCGTCATATAGAGACTCAAATACGGGGTGTACGTCTGACCGAGACTTTTGGTCAGATGCCCCTAAACTGCTGGGTTGAGGCTCTCCGCAAATGAGATGCAGTTCCTCCTTCCATAGGCCTCGCAGGTGCTACAGGTGTGAGTTAGGACCTCTGTTGTTTTGACGGATGGTTATCAAGATGAGCATCAATCTGGATAACTGTTATGGAGACTAGTAGTTAGAAGTGTGGTTTCGGAAGGCCTGCGGCTATCTTTTCGAGAGAACCACAACTAATTTAATGTCTGATGGACAATGCTTCCGTCTAATCCTTGCATAAGAGTCTCTCCAATCGGAGGTAAAGGTTCTCTTGACAATGATGTTAATAGAGGTCGTCGAGAATGAAGATTCTCGGGAATTCTGTAGCCACCTGTTACTCGTACCGAAGCCTAAGAGCTCGTTCCAACAGATAATAGACTGGAGCTTGTTTACAAGTTTATCAAAGCTCTAAAGTTTTTTTATAATTATCATTTAGTCGGTTAAAATGAGTGTTTGAGTGATTGACTACGCTATAAGCATAGATCTAAGAATAGCTTTGGTCTGGAAATAGTGCCCTTTGCTGTCACTCGAATATTAACTTGGTAATGTCTCATAACAGTCTGGTTCGTCTGCCATATCCAGAATGAATTAGTTTTATGCGACTGATGGAGATGTGATCAGCGGCTAAGCATCTTGTTCAGATGAGTCGCTTGTGCACACGCCCCCTCCAGTTAGTCTTACACAAAACTGGAGTGTGACAGCACATTCGCTCAGGACCAGTATTGTTTTAACGGATATAGTAAACAAAAAGGTCCATATTGAGGCAGATTTTCAGTGGTAAATTCATTAGTTCCGCTGCAACTGCCAGATCCGGCTTTCACGATTATGACGGGGTATGAGTCTACAGTTTGGGGCACAGCCCTGAGTCCTACAGACTATAATTGCAGGGGTCTGAGACCCTCGGTTCCTGTAGAAACACATAATCATCAAGAATGATGTCATTATTGTTAGCGCTATATCAATGCGTTCACTCTTGTTCAGAGATTGTTGAACAACTCAATAATGGTAGCGTACATCAGGAACCAGGGCAGCACCCATTCACTTTTGTTATAATACCTAACAGAGAATCATTTTCATGTCTCTCTATCCGTCATATACCGGGTCATCTGAACATACTAGCAGACTCGCTCCTCGGAAAGGTCGCCTGTTTCATATGTATGTTCTCTCAACATGCTTTTATTTGTACAGTTTTGCTACCAGTGGGATCACCCCATGATTCTTTAGTTTGTGATGCACCGGAACAATTGTTACCGTCATTTGTGTCGCCATGCCCAGATTATTGAGCACAGGCAGTAGGCGCTCTGGAAATTCATGGGGAGGAATAATAGGATATGCGTATCCTCCTATTCATTTGATTCTATAGCTTATGTTTAAGTTTAAAGAGTGAATCCTACTGGTAGCGCCTTTGTTGTCACAAGAATCTTGGATCAATATTCTCAAGAGTCGGTTATGTGATGCTCCCCAGAAGCTTTCTCCCAGAGAGGGTCTTTTTTCAGGGGATGTTTTATTCTTCACGTTCCTCTCCGTCCATAGTGGCATATGGAGTCGGTTAGACATGAGGGAACCTTTTTGGTTCCTATATTTTTTATCGTAACTGACACGGGTACGATTAAATAATACGGGTGAGGGGATTTTCATTATGACTTTGAATTCCCCCCACCCCCCACTGTGAGAGAACCATTGCGGTTCCTATATATTTTTCTGTTAACTGACACAAGTACGATTGAATAATGCAGGTGAGGAGATTTTGTTATGACTTCGAATCCTTCCCCCCTCACTCAGACACTTCCTTATGTGTTATAAGCAATTACCGGGCAAGACGTAGTTCTCTTCCCGCAAGCTTTATTATTGTAATACATGCATTTTATGCATTTATGTATTGTTCTGTGGCGACCCCATGGGCTCATCCACTTTTTAGCTGAATTAATGCCCTATTATTTTGGTTGATTTGTTATATACAGGCATTTATTTATAAATCATCACAATTAAATTGCTACTCTCGAGTACCTCGCAGACTGCATAACCTGTTAACTGGTATTCAGATGATTACATGCTAATATATATGCGATCGCGCATTATTATTATTATTATTAGGCTAACGCTTTATGCTTTATTGTATTCGGTGGACCTTGAAATAATAATTTATTTTGGGGGCGGTCTGTGTAGGAGCCTGTTAATCATACCTTTGTACATCTCTAGATCCAAGTTTCTATTTTGATTGGTACTCATATTACACGTGCTTTTACGATCATAGATATCGGATTATTCACGTTGGAGAGTGTTGTTACTGGAATTTATTGTACAGTGGCCGCCAATGGATCATGTAGGAAGTGTGCTTTCTCTTCAGGAATCGTTCAGTGTGGCTTGATTAGATATGTGTATGTTATTTTATATCACTGGTTTTCGATGTATCTGTGTACGTTGTCTGCAATGTATGCTATTTACTGTGCAATATTAATTTCCAGGATCATCTCTATAGCCATAACTTCAGAAGTAACATTAAACACCATTTATTAATCATGAATTAATACCGACGTGTTCGACGATTAATTATATTGTTGTTGGGTACCGCTCTTATTGTTTCCAGATCTCTCCCCCATTTTTATTTTGAAGGTTTCTTCAAAAAAAAGGGGGGGGGGGGTGTTTTTACCCATAATCTGGCTTAAAATGTATGTATGTTTGAAGGATGCTTTTTTTATCCATATTTATATCCTGCATACAGCTGAAATGTTATTGTAAGGCATATGTTTGTGGGAGATTTTCTCTTATTCTCAGAAATGCCATCCTAGTTTTCGGGGCTTAGTCTGGGCTAGCCTTGGAAAATTAGGAACTTGTCTTCATACTTACATTAAGGAATTACTTCATTGGGCTCCTTGTTTAGAATATCTCTCCTCTATAACTGTATAGAGAGACATGCATGTAATTCCTAACTGTTCTACATGTAAGTTCCTTCATTATGGATTGCAGGATTGGAATTATTTCAGAAGTCTTATGCCCTCCACCTATTTACGATTCAGCTATGTCTGAGCCATTGGTATACTGTGTAAAAATATGATAAATTTATACCAATTTGTATATTTTTATACTTACCAATGTCCCAGACGGGAAGGGCCCTCCCATGAGTGGGCACTCATTCCTCCCCGCTGAATTATTATGTAATACTCTCTTTTACAACGAATGGTGTTGGTGCCAATTCTGGTCACTTCCTGACGTCTGCACATGCACAGAGGGTAAATGTATGGAGGACCAGTTGGGACTTCTAATTTTTGGTTTTGCATGCAAATTTTGGGGATTGGGGGGCAAAATTTGTGTATGGCCCTAGATATTTTAGAGTTAGCACCAGCTATGTCTGGGCCATTGGTAAGTATAAAAATATACAAATTGCTATAAATTTATCATTTTTCGCAGTTCCAAGCTTTAGTGTTTCTTCACCCGTCCATACTTATCTAGCGAATCAAGTAATGCGGATGGGGGTTCACACCCTCGCGCCATATGTTAAGAGGCGATTACAAGGCAGGACATACATCTCTTCACGTAAGCCTCATGTTCATTCAATTATATTCAAGTCTTCCATTGCTCTCTGATTGGTGGAAGGTTATTGTTCTATTGGCGACTTCAGGGGCGCAACCATACATTAGTTGGTTTGCAACCTGCGGTCGTTCGAATGTAGTTCGTATCCAAGCATATGATTTTTGGATAAGTAACTGTTTTGGGATTCCGAATTTTTTCTTGGAATACATTCGGTTGCTATTGCTAGCCTTTGAGTAACCTTGCGGCAGGCATGTCGGCTTATCTGTGTGACATTCTCCAAATAATGCAGTTAGTCCACTCTTGAGAAGTTTGTTCAGAGTCGGCTGCTTCTGTTACGGCGTATGAGTTTATTTGTCATGTTATAAAATCGCATTAACGTTGTTTTATTCCTTCAGTTTCCTGGTTATATTTTGAATCGTGCTATTTCTGCGGATGATACAGGCTGTATTCAGGCGAGGGCAGATGCAGGATTCTGTAAGTTGCGTGGCTTAATATATATACTACTCAAAGTTTGCTAAGCATCAAGTACATCCAACTACCTGTTTTACATTTTAGTTGAAATATTGTAATGAAAAGTGTATATATTTTTTATTTAATTATATCTTTAATGATTTAAGTACAGAAATTAAGATTTTATTTGTGTTTGACATTATTTTTTAGCTTTTGAATACGATAACCATGAAAAATGGATATTTTTATACTGTACCAATGACCCAGACTTAGCTGGTGCTAACTCTAAAATATCTTGGGCCAAACACAAATTTTACCCCCAATCCCCAAAATTTGCATCTAAAACCGAAAATTACATGTCCTTTATGGTCCTCCATACTTTTACTCCACTGCGCATGCGCAGTGTCAAGGAGGTCTCGAAATTGGCGCAATTATTATTCTTTGTTTGGCCCTCAATACAGTTACACTTCACTGTTATTTGAGCTTGTAAATCTCAGTTTTAATGATGCCAGACACATAATTATGAGAGAAATGGTGGATATAAGGAGGAAATAGAAGGAGGAGAGGAAAAAACAGTGGAAAGAAATGTTCAGGGCTGTAACTTATAATTATTTTAAGAAATTATTCATGTTATCTATTTTCGAGGCATGACCTTGTTGTGGTCATTCTTGCTATGAATGTTTCATTGTTTAATCAGTGTTTCCTCTCTCCCTTTCCTTTATTCCCCCCTAGCTATTCTCCCATGCATTTGGCTTACTTTTTGTAATGTTTATTACTAAAATTTCTTGGGAGTTTTGGCTTGGAAACAGAATTATTTTCTGTTTTTTTTCCCCATGTTACGTCCTCACCCTTGGGTGTTTAGGCGTTTTGGACTGCATCTACCATCTGATGTTCTGCAGTTTCTTCTCTGAAAGTCTCTGTTTTGCATCAGATAGTGTTTAAATTGGTAACTGATTTTGGGCCATGTTTATCAGTACCTGGAGTCATGTTTCCGGTTTGTTTACACTTTTTGTTTATGTTGACAACGGTTACTTCTTATAGTGATTACTTGTCCTCTGCTTAGTTCAGTTCATAGCAGGATACATTAATATTGTCTGTAAGTGTTACATTATTTTTTTGAAATGATTTTAAAATTTTTGTCCACACTTAGGCTTTTTTGGGATCCATTTGGGCTCATTGTTCCCATTGGGAACTTAGGCTCTTCTGAAAATTTTTTCCAAAAAATTTTTTTTTTTTAAATTATTTTCTTTTGAAATGTTATAATGGATTATAATATATTATGTATATTTATTTCAAGGGTTAGTGCGAGTAATTTGCCTGTGAATATTTTTTCATGTTGAAAAAATATTGTTCAAATTGTAATGCGAGGATATCTTCCTCTAATTCAGAGGTTCATTGTGTTTCTTATAGTCAGTGTATTCGCACTAATTCTTGCTCTATGTGTGTTGATTGATATGACAACATTGGAGACGTGTGTCACGGTATTTTGTTAGCGGTGAGGGGTCCATTACGATCCTCTCTCCGTAGGGTCACTCTATATTATCAGTTTCTTTTTCAGACTTCAGAGTGATGTTTCTGTGATGTCTTCAACAAGTGTGTCTCCGTCGTTGCAATATTAGGGCTAGCGGGAAGTGCTCAAGGTATTACGACAATTGCCGGGAGTTCGCTAGTTCGATCGAAGGCATTGATCGCCCGCTAGTCCGCCCGGTGTCGTGACCATTCACCGAATGGCTCAGCACCTGGGTTCGTCCGTCGCGGTCCAGGGTGATGCGAGCACTATAAAACATCAGATGTGCACACCCAGCAACAACGGATCCGGGGATAGTACAGAGGAAGCCTGTCAGTCCGGTAGCTAGCTCGTCCATGTCCTCCCGGACCACGAGCGAGAGAGGCCCCCTCTCTCTTGCATCAACATCTGCGCCGCGATGTTGTATGTTTGTTCGCTTAGTCGGAGCTTACGTCCACTCCTCCTGATCAGGACGTTCCGTCGCATGACAGTCCGACGCAGCTGTTATATTGGCTTCCTCATCCTCGTCAACACACACGACCGCACCTTGGCTATGTGACCACAGATTTCCAGGGGACATTCGCATATTATATAAATGCAGGATTGAACGTCACTGGTGCTCCTGCTTCGCCGACCAAGGAATACACGTCGACTAGGTCACTCCATCTGCTAGCCAAGGATACAAGACCTTTCCATTTGGGACGTTCGCATATTATATAAATGCAGGAATGAACGTCCCAGGAGCTTCCAGCGGATAATTTACATAGGACCGTGGCTCCACTGGTCTCATAGAGTAACATGAACAAGGTGTTGTTACCGTGATGTCTTCGTAAAGTGTGCTTCGTCGTCACAGTCAAATGAAGAGTTAGCTGCAAAAGAGCTCATGTAGATGCGTCAATTGCCTGGAGTCCCCTAGTAGGATCGATGGCTTTGGCGTCCGCTATCTCGCCCGGTGTCATGACCATTCACCGAATGGCTCAGCACCCAGGTTCGTCCGTTGCGGTCCAGGAAGGAGGAAATTTGGGTGATGCGAGTACTATAAATACAATGTGCACACCCAGTGACGATGGATACAAGGATTGTATGGTGGAAGCCTATTAGTCCGGTTCCTAGCTCGTCCAAGTCCATCCGGGCTGCGAGCGAGAGAGGTCCCTCTCTCGTACTACAACATCTGGGCACAGATGTTGTGGTACAAAACGTTCCTCAGTCGGGGCATACGTCCACCGTTCGGGACGCTCTGTTATATAGACAGTCCAGAGAGACTGCTGTTTCGGCTTCCTCATCCTCACGGCAGCACACGCGACCGCACCTTGTGACCAGTCATATTCAACCAACATTGCCGACCAGGGATTCTACGGCAACCAGGTCACGCCATCCGGTAGCCAAGGATACGAGGCCTTCATACTCCGGACGTTCGCATATAAGAAATATGCAGGAGTCAACGTCCAAGGAGCTTCCAGCGGCTAAATTCTGTAAGACCGCAGCTCCATAGGCCTCCGTTACGGACGTGCTATCGCAGATAGCACAAATTATCACAGCATCCCAGCACCCAACAGTAACTCTGTCGGATTTAGAATTATCTGAGGAAGCTGGGTTGGTATGTTCCGCTGCAGGTTCAGGCACGGACGACCAAGAATTACAAGGGGTTTGACAGGATGACGAAAGGGATACGGATGAGTTGTATTTTCCCTTTCGGAACAACATAATTGCTGTAGAGTGCATCTGGCATTATCTTCTGACGTTGTTCCTCCGGACCAAAATTGCTGTATTGCCGGATAAGAGACTGATAGCGCCACTGGACTCAGAATTCTTATCGGTTTAGGGACATCATCCCTCAGTTTCTGACATAGTCCAGAAATGTCTCATGGATATTTGATCTGTCGAATGACGTTATATATAACTTGCTACCTAAATGGGTAGGTCAGGTTTCTTATCGTAAAATGCTCTACATCTGCCTTTCATCAATTCAAGGAATAATTTGAAATGGCAGGACAGAGCATTCTGAGTTCTCTGCGTCTAGACGACCAGGCCAGGACCTAGTATTGTTTATACCGTTGTCAATGTCAATTCCAACCGCGATGTTGGAAACGACAATATCGTTTAGCAGGGTTAGCTTAGATGCATCATTGTAGGCAGATCACCTTACCAGAGCATTATCATTACGTCTCAAATGAAAAAGAATTCTAGGATGTACAACCTCCTTAAGAGTTCTTTCAAGGGCCTCACGTAAAACTCTGCCCTTTTAGTGGCAATATGGAGTTGGTTAGATGTGACGCGGCCCTGGCTACATCCACGCATGTGGATAGTAAGGTGAAAAACTCTCCGAGAGTCGCTCCGGTCTCCGGAGAGTTTCTCTTCGACGGCAAGCTTTCCGCAGTCTGTGATCAGATAACTAAGAAAGCTTCAGACTCTCTGCTATTCATATCCGCTTCCATATAGTCGGATTCAGCAGAGAAAAGTAGGACAGGCACTTCTGGGATGAATACGTCCAAGGGAAGTTATAGGGGTTCCGATGTGACCTCTAGGTCTTACTCTAGAGACTGTCAGGGTAGCGACTCAGGTAGGGGCCGTAATTCTGGCCGAGACATCCGGTCAGACACCCCTAGGTCGACAGGGCGAGGTGCGGGCCAGGGAGGATATGGCTTCTCCTTCCGCAAGCCTCGCAGGACCAGGAGGTAATGGTATTATCCTCTATCGTGTACCAGTGAGCGGAAGACTATCGAGTTGCTCAATTAATTGGGAGTAGATTACGGACGTCCCTGGAATTCGAGGGGTGATTTCGGAAGGACTAAATTGTTCTTCAAACAAAAACCTCTGTTAACTCGAAGTCCAAGGCTTCCGTCGAGTCTGCAGGGAAGAGGCTCGTTTCCATCAGAAGTCCAGTCTCTTCTGGAATGATCACGATAGAGACCATAGAAATCCAGGAATTTCCAGGTTTCTACAACCATCCTTTTCTGGTTCCAAAACCAGACAGCTCGTTCCATCCACACATAAATCTGAGCTGGATAAACAAGCTGATCATGGCTCCAAGTTTATATATGGAGTCCATCCGATCGGTCAGAGTGAGTTTTCGGTGTACGACTATGCTACATGCATAGATCTCAAGTTGCGTACTTTCACATCATGGTACATCAGGCGTTCAGAAAGTATCTTCACTTCTTCATCATAGGAGTCGTGTATCAGCTCCGAGCAATGTGCTTCGTTCTGAATCTAGCCCCCTGGGATTTCACTCGAATAACGAACTTGGTGATGACTCATTTCCGAGCTCAATCGTCTGCGATAACGTCAGCCTACCTGGATGACATTCTTTAGAGGTACGGCAATGAGTTAACGCTTCAGAACGATGTGCAGAATCTGCTTCTATTGCTCCGACATCTCGGTTTCATAAGTAAATGAGGAGAAGTCGGATCTGATATCGTCCAAGTCATTCACCCACCGGGGGATGAGCATCGAGATGCTCAACATTCTCGTCCGTCTACTGTTAACCAGAGCGAAATTAATCAGTTGTTATGCTCACTATTGTCTTCGCTCAGACTAGGTCTCAGCGAGAAATCTCATGAGACTGATAGGTTTGTGCAGAGCTGCCGCGATTTTATTGTCCTCTCCAGTTTCTTCTGATCCAGAATTGGAGGGTGAAGATTTTTTCGCCCGATACGGACATCTTCTTGTGAATAAGAGATTCAGACCTGGGCAGGTTTTCAGTGGTTAACTCAGGGAGTTCCACTGCAATTGCCGGATCCAAGTTTTACAGTTTTGACGGATGCCAGTCAAACAGGTTGGGTCGTATCATTGAGCCCAACGGATTTGAAGGGCCAGGGTCTTTGGGATCCGTAGTTCCTAATCAAGCACATTAACATCAAGAATGATGTCATTTTGGCTTGCGCTACGTTATTGGATGAACGTTATTCAGAATGCTCATGTGCTAATTCTGTCCAACGATTCGACAGTATTAGAGTATTTTCGGAACTAGGGAGACACTCATTCCATTCTGTTATTCATGTTAACGGAAGGAATCTTTCTGTTTGTACTAGAACATCAAATTCTCCTATCAGTCCGTCATATTCCGGGTTGTCTGAACGTATTAGCGGACTCCCTTCACGGAGGGGCCACTTGTTGCCGCCAGAATGGACTTTCAACAAATGAGTACTCAATCAGATTTGCTACCAAGGAGAGTGGCCAATGATCGACTTATTCGTGATGCATCTCAACAATCAGTTGCAGACGTATGTGTCACAATGTTCGGATCTTCGAGCGTTTGCAGTAGACACTCTATCGATCTCGTGAGACGGAATAATAGGATATGCGTATCTTCCAGCGCCGTTGATTCAGCAGATATTGCTCAAGTTAATATCTCAATGCAATATTCTGTTGGTAGCATTTCTAGCTCCACAAAGACCGTGGATTAATCTACTCAGGCGTCTGTTGTGGGGCATGCCGTGGTAGCTTCCTCCACATTTCGGTCCATTCTATGGCCAGATGGATTCAATTTACTATCAGTACTGCTTATGATAATATCTTCAATCAGCAGTCTGTGCTTTAGTTTTCAGCTCATGAAGTAAGAGTTCTTTCTACATCATGGGCTTACGCTAATAATGTTACTATTACAGATCTAATGAGGTCTACATATTGGTCTTAGCCCTCCACTCACGAATTTGTATCTGAGAAATATCTGAGAAATATTGAGTCCATTTCTGCAGATCTGCATTGTTTAGGTCCGTTATTTTTCACTCAGAATGCCGTCCACTAAACAGTGGCAACTATATATATGTAGGCTTTCTGTTCCGGCAGTGACTCTGTCCTGCTGCCCTCTTCGCTCTGGAGTATTTGATCCAGGGCAAGGGGAAGGGGGGGGGGGGGGGGGTGTTCCCTTAGGTCACCTGCTTTATAGTGTAAAGCAAGGGAATACCTCCCTTGGAGTCAGTAATTCCGAGTCGGTACCGGGATGGTTTTAAAGTAAAGCTAATGTTTACTCATCTATGTAATATTTTTTTTAAGTGTTGCTCGGTGTGAGACATTTGTATATCTCACATGTTATTCGGGCGTTAATATACAATCCTCGGACACTTTTAAATGAGTATATAGAGTCTCATTTTGCTGGACTTCCTTATTTATCGGCTTTCCTTTAAAAAATATTAGTTTAAAGGGTTATACTGGATGTTAATAGAGATCATTGATGTTATTGCGCTCAATTACAGAACGGTGTTGTGTCTTTTCTTTTTGATGTAAAGCCTATCTCTCATTTTCTCCTTGAGGGGATAGTTCTGTTATATGTAATTGAGTCTATTGGATTTTCCTTTATGTCCTAGGCCCTCCAACCTTTTTAGTATTCAGCTAAGTCTGGGTCATTGGTACTGTATAAAAATGTTAAAAAATTTATAGTAATTTATAGATTTTTTATACTTACCAATGACCCAGATAGGGATAGCCCTCCCATGAGTTGGGAACTCATACCTCCCCGCTGAGTACATATCGCTTCCAGGCACTGGTTGTAAGAATGATAATTGCGACAATTTCGAGACCTCCTTGACACTGCGCATGCGCAGTGGAGTAACAGTATGGTGGACCATATAGGACATGTAATTTTCAGTTTTAGATGCAAATTTTGGGGATTGGGGGGTAAAATTTGTGTTTGGCCCTAAATATTTTAGAGTTATCACCAGCTAAGTCTGGGTCATTGGTAAGTATAAAAAATATATAAATTACTATCAATTTTTTAACATTTTTGGAAAAAGAGGAAATTTTTCAATATGCCAAAAATTTGACGGAGCAAACTGGTATGGCTTCAATATCTATGAGACCCATTACTGTTAATTATATCTTGACAACGCCTTCTCATGCTCCCAATCAGGTTCCTGGTGGTCCTTTGTGGGATGTTGTTCCATTCTTGGCCCAGCATGGCACCAAGCTCCTGGACACTTCTTGGCTGGGCTGGACTTGCTGAAATTGTAAGCTGCAACTCATTCCAGACAATGTTTGATTGGATTGAGGTCAGGGGATCTTGCTGGCCAGTCCATACGCTCAATCCCCTCCCTCTATCGGTACTCTCCGACAGCATAGGCAACATGAGGATGGGCATTATCGTCCATCAGAATGAATCTATCACCCACTGCACCTGCATACAATCTAACGTGGACATCCAGGATCTCATCAATATACCATTGTGCAGTCAATGTACCATGTTGAGGACACAGAGCTCTGTACGTCCTTCCCAGCTGATTCTGCCCCAGACCATGAATGACCCTCCACCATAGCGGTCATGCTCAGCAATGTTGGCTGCATGGAATCACTCTCCTGGTCTTCTCCATGCCATAGAATGCCTATCTGTGTGGTCTAGGCAGTACCTTGACTCATCTGTAAAAAGGACAGGTCGCCAATCTTCTCTGGTCCATCCAACGTGGTCCATGGCCCATTCATATTGTGTCTGGCGGTTGTTCTGGGACAGCTGAATGTGAATACATGGTCTTCTCAATCAGAGACCACCTTCGTGTAACCTTGCCCGGATAGTCTGCGTCAAAACATTTACGCCGGATGCATTCTGAAGGTCACTGCGAATCCGGGATGCTGTGGCAAAGTGGTTCCTATGGGCCTGAATGATCAAAAACCAGTCTTCAGCTGCAGATGTTGCCCTGTCTCTGCCATCACCATGCTGTCTTACTGGTGTGCCATACTGCAGAAATCTTGCCCAGACTCTGGTGATCACTGTATGGTGCACACCAAGGCCTTCACCAATCTGATGATGGGTAGCCCCTATCTCCGCCATCCCTACAGCCTGCCACATTTCTGCTTCAGACAAATGTCTTCTTACATTTGCATTTGCCATATTCAATCATTAAATCACAAGAGTTTGTGTTGAAATGAAGATTGAATACCCTACACATGCCATGTACATGTAGACGGTACACGAAAACATCATGAAAATCAAGGGGTACATGCTTTCCATGACTCACAAAATGTCTGCCTGTCAAGAGAGCTAATGTAAACACTGGGGACCATCTCAATACATTCCTCAATCATATCCACCAAATATATCGCAAATATGCCACAAGCAAATTTCACAATGATGTGTCAAATATTTGGTGCTTAGCAAACTTTTAGTAGTATATATTTATGGGCCATTTAGATCAGTAATGGATATCCCTACAGGCCGTCTAAGCATACTTCCTCTCTATTTTTCTTCATTATTCGAAGTTATATATATTCATTCTCTGAACAGTCAATGGTTTTAACAGACCTAGGGAACATTGCTTCAAATTGGGACGCTCCTTGACGGGTTTTTAATCATATCCCGCTCCAGGTTCTGAATCCAGTTTTCAACCGGAAGTGGTACACAAAGGGGAGTCCTACTCTCTCATTCTCGTCAATTTGAATGGTTACAGTTTGGAAGTTCATTTAATGGGAATCACTTGCACACCGGGACGTAGTCGCCTATTGGGCGGCTCTGAAGCATCTGAGTTCTCTCTCTCGCTAACTTTCCATTGGGTTTCGATTGAACAAGTTTAAGGTTGTAACATATTAATATCACCAGTTCTCGTCCGATCTCCGTATTAACAATGTTCTACCCAGTCAGTGCTTTGACGTTTTACTACCTGGGTATTCCGGATGTGGTACACATTTTAGAAGATTTTGATTTCATTATATAATCTCTGCTAAGGAAGTTGGAGCTTTATCTTCATCTTGATTCTTGAACGGATGATTCCGTTTAGCTCTAGATGCCTTAGTAAGGCGACATATTGGTCACAACAGATTAAATTTTCCTTGTAATCAGGAGCCTTTAAAGTGATTATATATATTTCAGTCCATCTTTTATTGCTCAGAGGGGAATCCTCTATTAGGTTTCTTTTCTGATATTCTTCAGTACCACTATATCACTGATTCCAGGCCACTTTCCTCTTTGTTTTGAAGGTTAATTTCCTTCAAAAAAGAGGGGTGGGGTGGTTTCTCCTTACCTCTTCTTGCCTTATAGTGAGTATGTAACTATGGGTGAAGCTGTTATTGTCTATAGATAATACAGATCTTTTATGTACAGATCGGTGTGTTGCATTTCAAACGGCGTGTCTCTGCGGGCATTAGTCTCCAACTCTCGGAACGCTTTTCCTAATTTTAAGCGTCTTATTCTGGAACAGCCTTAAAATTGGGGTTCTTTACACCCAATTAGTGTAATCATTTATGCTAAGTGATAAGGATTCATTTGGCTATTGCTCCTTTTATTAGCTCACCTGACTGAAAGTCAATGTGAGCTTTTGCCATCACTTGGCATCCGTCTTTCGTTAACTTTCGCAACTCGGTCTTCTCCTTCAAAACCACTAGCCCAAACCTAAACAAATTTGACATACAGTATATTGGAGGTATCCTCTTTCCAGTTTGTTAAAATGAACTCAGTGCCCCCACTGGGGAGGGAGTGATGCCCCAAAAGCATCAATTTCTCCTGAAATCTTCTTCTTATGAACCGCCAGTCAGAATGCTGTGATATTTGGTATGTAAGCTCCTTTGGTACTCAAGATTCAAGTTTGTTCAAAGAATTTTTCTTGGTCAATATTTGGGCTTGCTACGGGAGGATCCCTATTTTGTGTCCCGCCCAAAATTTCTATTTTCCGAACTGAGAGGCTGATTTGAACCAAATTTACTATGAGATATTATTGGGTCCTAAGTACTTGATTCATGCCAAAAAAAATTTTCCGCTGCCCCGTGGGAACCTCAGGAGCTAAAAATAGAAAACAATTAAAATGCCCATATCTCCAAAACTGCAAAACACTGAAACTTTTCATTTGGTGTGAAGCTTCCTTAGGACCAATAGAAAGGAATGGTGAAAAAAATCGCTATTGGTTTTGTCCTAAGGTACAGTTTCGGGACTTTGAAAAAATGCTGAGTCAGCATTATTTAACACTGAAGGTAATGGGAAAAATATAAAATAATCTTTTTCTCCCCAACCACTTCTCCAAAAGCTTTCATATTTCACATATAACATCTATGGAAGATTGATTCACATGGTTGTTGAAATTTAACCCCTAGGTCCATATTTGGGCACTCTACAGCAGCCTAAATGTTCAAATTAGTGCAATATGAGGGATATTCTTTAAAAATCTTCTTCTCCAGATCCAACAGTCAGAATCTTTTGATATTTAATTTACAGCATCCTTAGGGAAGGGAGATTCAGTTTTGTTCAAGCCAAGTCTCTGGGTTCATATTTGGGCTCCCTATGGGAACCCAAATTGTAACTTAGTTCAATATGAGGAATAAAAAAAAATCTTCTTCTCCAGATCCAGCAGTCAGATTCTTTTGATATTTGGTGTACGTCACCTCTGGGAGGGTTAGATTGAAGGTTGTTCAAATCATGTCCCTGGGTTAATATTTGGGCTTTTTATTGAAGCCTAAATTTTAACTTTGTCAGATATGAGAAAATTTCTTGAAAATTCTTCTTCAGGTCCACCAGTGAGAATCCTTTCATATTTGGTATGTAACATCTCTAGGGGTGTCAAAAAAAATTCAAGTTTGTTCAAATCGAGTCGCTTTTTTTATTCTTGTTTTTATTTTTTGGGTGGGGGGGGGGGGGGGGAGGTGCTAGAGGGAACCACAGTAGTTGAAAACAAAACCAAAATTTTGTTCGGTTATTGTTTTTTTAATACTTCACTGAACAGAGCTTGCTAGGAACCTTTCCTAGGACCAACAGAAATGAATGGTCAAAAAAGTTGCCTTTGGTTGCATCATAGCAAATCAAAAAATTGCTCTTGCTTCTGTTCACTTACTGATACACTCATCTCTTTTGACCATTTGAGCCAGGTGAGCGTTTCAGGCTCACTTGAGCCTCTTGTTTCTTATAGGTGGTATGTCCATTGTAGGGTGAAGGATATATGTAATTCCTCATATTTTAATCTCCTATTCACCTTTGGGAGTCCTCCTGCAGGCTTAGGAGCTGAAAGTTAGCCTGCTATTCCTTTGAGTCCTAGGCCCTCTATCCTTTTTAGCTCACCTGGCCTAAAAGGCCATGTGAGCTTTTATCATCACTTGGCGTCCGTCGTCTGGCATCCGTAAACTTTTCACATTTTCATCTTCTTCTCTGTAACCGCTGAGCCGTTGTGAACCAAACTTGGCAAGAATGGTCTATGGGAGGTCCTCTACAAACGATCCTCATTTTGTTCCCATCAGATAAAAAACACGGCTTCCAGAGGCATTCTTTGATTCTGGTTGGTGGATTTTCAAAAATCTTCTCCTCTGAAACTGCCGGGCCAAATGTTTTGAAACTACATATAAATGATGACTGGGACCCCCTCTACCAACGATCCTCATTTAATGTTGATCAGGTTGTAAACATGGCCACAAATGCAGCTTATAGTTCCTATAGAAACCCTATGGGAAATCACATCTTTTTATACTGTAACCAATGACCCAGACTTAGCTGGTGCTAACTCAAAAATATTCATGGCCAAACACAAATTTTGCTGCCCCCAATCCCCAAAATTTGCATCCGAATCAAAAAATCTAAGGTCCTATATGGTCCTCCATACTTTTACCTACTGCACATGTGCAGAGGCAAGAAAGTACCAAAATTGGCGCCAAAGCCTCATTCTTTGTTTGGCCCTTCTGTCAGTAACATCTCACTGAATTCTGTGCTTATAATCTCAGTTAAAATGATGCCAGACACAAAATCATAATGGAAATGGTGGAGCCAAGGATGAAATAAGAGGATGAGAGGAAGAAACAGTGGTTGGATGTGTTCAGGGCTGTAACTTATAATTTTTATATAAAATTATTTCATGTTCTCTAATTTCGGGGCATGGACCTGATGTTTTCATTCTTGCTATGAAATCTCCACTGTTTGTTAAGAGTTTCCTCTCTCCCTTTCCTTGAAACCCCCTAGTTAATCTCCCATGCTTTTGGAATAATTTTTGAAATTTTTTTTATTGAAATTTCTTGGGAGTTTAGCTTAGTTACATCATGTTTATTCTGTTATCTCCATGGTTACTTCCTCACTCTTGGGGTTTTTAGGCATTTTGGTCATGCATCTACCATCTGATGTATTGTAGTTTCTCCTGTGGAAGATTCTGTTTTACATCGGATAGTTTTTAAAAATTGGTTACTGACTTCAGGCCGTGTTTTTCAGTGCCTGGAGTCTTGTTTCCGTTTTTTTAGCTCACCTGGTCTAAAAGGCCATGTGAGCTTTTCTCTTCACTTGGCGTCCGTTGTCGTCTGGCGTCCGTAAACTTTTCACATTTTCATCTTCTTCTCTGTAACCGCTGAGCCGGTGTGAAACTTGGCAGGAATGGTCTATGGGAGGTCCTCTACAAACGATCCTTATTTTGTTCCCGTCGGATAAAAAACATGGCTTCCAGAGGCATTCTTTGATTCTGGTTGGTGGATTTTCAAAAATCTTCTCCTCTGAAACTACCAGGCCAAATGTTTAGAATCTTCACATAAATAATGACTGGGACCCCCTCTACCAACGATCCACATTTAATGTTGATCGGGTTGTAAACATGGCCACAATTGCAGCTTATAGTTACTATAGAAACCCTATGGGAAATCACATCTTCCTCTTCTTCTCTGGAAAAACTGAAGCAATGTGAAAACAAACCTGGCAGGGATAGTCTATGGGAGGTCCTCTACAAACGATGCTCATTTTGTTCCTGTGGGTTGAAAAACATGGCCTCCAGAGGCATTCTTTGATTCTGATTGGTGGATTTTCAAAAATCTTCTCCTCTGAAACTGCCAGGCCAAAAGTTTTGATACTTCACATAAATGATGACTGGGACCCCCTCTATTGACGGGTTGCAAACATGGCAACAATTGCAGCTTATATTTACTATAGAAACCCTATGGGAAATCACATTTTCATCTTCTTCTCCTGAACTACTGAGCCGACGTGAACCAAACATGGCAGGGATGGTCTGTGGGAGTTCCTCTACAAACGATCCACATTTTGTTCCTGCGGATTGAAAAACATGGCCGCCAGAGGCATTCTTTAATTCTGATTTTGGTGGATTTTGAAAAATCTTCTCTGAAACTGCCGGGCCAAATGTTTTGATACTTCACATAAGTGATGACTGGGACCCTCTCTATTGACGATCCTCATTTAATGTTGATTGTGTTGCAAACATGGCCACAATTGCGGGTTATAGTTACTATAGAAACCGTATGGGAAATCACATTTTCATCTTCTCTGGAACTACTGAGCCGACATGAGCCAAACTTTGCAGGAATGGTCTATGAGAGGATGGAAATATGTGGCCACCAGAGGCTATATTCTAATGCTTAACCCATGACTCTCCTGTCTGCACGAAGATCAGTACTGTCAGCAAAATACTTGTTTTTGAGAATCTGGTAAGGGTTGGTTCCAGTTTTTTCTCCACTGAGAACTGGGAAAAAAAAACCTCAAAATATTGTGTATACAGTACAAGTCAAAATAAGCTGTAGCATAACTGCAATAAACTAAGAAGACTGCAGCTTCTGCCCTGACAAGATCAGAATCTGATATTTTCTGGAAAAGCTATCAGTGAGAGCTTTCCAGAAAATGATGTCAGCTTCTGGTCTTATCAGTGTAGGAAGAGAAAAAGATACATAGTTTATAGGACTACCCTACACAACTTATTTTGACTTGTAATATAACAACAAGTTCAAATGTAGGTTGATATCTTCAGCTGTAATCTAATTATGTTTGATAAATGTTGACAGATTGTTTAGAACATCTGGGGAAGTTTGTTTATTATCTTGCGATCATGTCAGCTCAGATGACAGTAATTATTGTATATCTTTTAAGATTCCTGTAACCCTTTACCTATCCAAAAGGTATTTTGAAAGAGAATACTGACTGAAAAAATTGTAATTTTCAAAATATTTTAACCCATTTTTTACTGATTTTTTTTGTTGAAACAGAATTCATAAATGTGTGCGTTTTCAAGAAAATCTTCTTTGAAACTACAAGGCCAAATGGTTCAAAAAAACTTAATGTGACTGATGACTGTAACCCCCTCTACCAATGATCCTTATTTGAGTCTTCATCGGGTTGCAATTATGGCTGCAATTGTGGCTTATAGTTACTATAGAAACCCTATAGGAAATCACATTTTCATCATCTTCACTGAAAGTACTGAGCCAATGTGAACCAGACTTGGCAGGCATTGTCTACGAGAGGTTCTCTACAACTATTACTCATTTTATTCTGTTTGGTGAAAAAACTTGGCCACCAGAAGCATTCTTTGATTCTGATTGGTCAATTTTGAAAACTCTTCTCCTCTGAAACCACAGGGCCAAATGTTTTGAAACTTTGCATGGTTGATAACTGGGACAACCTCCACCAACCTTCCTCATTTTAATGTTGCTCGTTTTGCAAACATGGACACAATTGCGGTGTATAGTTACTATAGAAAAAACCTATAGGAAATCACATTTTCATCTTCTCACTGGAACTATTGAGCTGACGTGAACCAAAACTTGGCAAGAATGGTCTATAGGAGGCCCTCTACAAACGATCCTCTTTTTGTTCCCATTGGCTGGAAAATATGGCTACCAGAGGCATTCTATGATTCTGTTTGATGAATTCAAATGTTTTGAAACTTCACATGATTGAAGCTGGGACACCTTCTACCAATGATCCTCATGTAATTTTGATGTAATGTTGCAAACATGGCCACAATTGCAGCTCATAGTTACCATGGAAAGCCTATGGGAAATCACATTTTTATATGTATTTCTAGGTGAGCGATTACAGGCTCTGTAGAGCCTCTAGTATTGACTTTTGTTTACGTTGACAACGGTTACTTTCTGTTAGTGTTTATATTATCCGTAAGTGTAACATTAATTTTTAGAATTGTTTTAAAATTTTTGTCCACACTTAGGCTTTTTTGGGATCCATTTGGGGAACTTGGGCCCATGTCAAAATTTTTTCGAAAATTTTCTTTTTGAATTATTTTATGGATTGTATTATTATGTATCTTAAAATTTTTGAGTGTTAGTGTGAGTACTACGGCTGTATAATATGAAAGAATATTGTTCCAATTGTAAATCGAGGAAATCTTCCTCGGATTCTCATGCTCATTGTATTTGCTGTAGTCACTGTACTCGCACTAACTCTTGTACGGTTTGTGCCAATTGGGATGACAAACGTTGGAGACGTGTGTCACGCTACATTGTTAGTGGTGAGAGGTCGATGCCGGTCCTCTCACCACAGGGTCACTCTAGTTTTTCAGTCTCTTTTTCAGAGGAACAAGAACAGGGTGATGTTTCTGTGATGTCTTCCGGAAGTGTGCTGCCCGTCGTCGCAAATCAATGAAGAGGTAACGGCAAAAATACTCAAGACAAGTGCCTAGGTCCCAAAAGGGATTTATGGTCTTGTCGCCAGCTAGCTCTATGGTGGATCTATCACTCATGAAGTGAGTGGTGTGACATTGGGTATGTCCGTTGTAGTCCAGGATATGAAAAAGGATGTTGCGAGCACTATAATCTCGAATCACGCACACCCTACGATGACGGAACTGAGGATGGATCAGAGGAAGCCAGTCAGTCTGGTAGCAAGCTTGAGAGAGGCCCCTCCCTCTTACAACAACATCTGGGGCCAGATGTTCTTGTACATAACATTCATCAGTCGGAGCATATGTCTACTCCTCCCGCTCGGGACGCTCCGTCGCATAGGCAGCCGACGTCGGCTAGTCTATTGGCTTCCGCTTCTACACTCCAGCACACATGACTGCACCTTGGCTTTGTGACCTCAGATATGCAGCCTGTTTCGCCGACAAAGGATTCCATGTCGTCTAGGCCACTCCATCCAGTAGCCAAGGACACGAGGCCTCACCAGTCAGGATGTTCGCATAGAAGGATTATGCAGGACATACCGTCCCAGGAGCTTTCAGCGGCTAAGCAATGTAAGACCGCAGCTCCACAGGCCTCCGTGACGGACTTGCTATCACAGATAGCGCAACTCATCGCAGCATCCCAGCAACCTTCGGAAACGCTTTCAGAACTGGAACTGCCGGAGGAAGCTGGGTCGGTCCGTTCCTATGCAGTGTCAGACAGAGACGACCGAGATTCGCATCTGGTCCAGTCAGATGGTGAAAAGGAAATTACGGAGCTGGATTTTTCCCTTCTGGAACAACATAAGGTGGCGATGGACTTTATCCGTCAACACCTTCCAGACCTTGTTCCATCGGACCAGAGTGCTGTGATACCGGATAAGAGACTGATAGCATCACTGGATACAGACTTTTTCGGCCGGATTAAGGAAGATGTTACTGAATATCTGATCCAGTCCAGCAATATCTCACGGACGTTTGAATTGCTGAATGACGCTATTTTTAAATTAGCCTCTATAACAGGCAAATCCAGTTTCTTATCGCAACAAGCTCTACATCTGCCGTTCATCAACAATAAGAGTAGATTTGTTAGGGCAGGAAAGGGCGTGCCGAGAGTTCCTCTGCATTTAGACGACCAGGCCGAAGACTTGGAATTGTCATTGCCGACATCTCTGTCGATTCTCCCTAGTACGTTGGAGACGATGATCTCGTCTAATAGAGCCAGTTTGGATGCATTATCATACGCAGATCACCTTACCAAAGCATTAGCTCAATGTCTCAATGGTAAAGAATTCCAGGATGTTCAAACTTCCTTGAGAGTTCTTTCTAGGGCAATTCTCGGGCAATCGCATATTTCACGTATAACTCCGCCCTATCGGTGGCAAATTTGGAGTTAGTCAGACGTGATGTTGCCCTGGCTTCATCCACTAGGGTGGATTCTAAGGTGAAAAACTCTCTTCGAGTCGCTCAGGTTTCCGGAGAATTTCTCTTTGATGGTAAGCTTTCATTAATCTATGATCATATTATCAAGAAAGCTTCAGATTCTCTGCTCTTTAAGTCGGTTTCTAAGAAACCGGACTCAGCAGAGAGGAGTAAGTCAGGAGCTTCTGGAGCGAATACGTCCAAGGGAGGCTCCTATAAAGGATATAAAAAATTCTCCAGCTCTTACTCCAGAGACCGTCAGAGTAGCGACTCAGGTATGGGACGTAATTCTGGCCAAGACAACCGATCAGATGCGCCTGGGTCGACTGGTCAAGGCACTGGACGGGGAGGATGTACTTTCTCTTCCCGCAAGCCTCGCAGGTCCAGGAGGTGATGGTCAGGACCTCTATTGCGGTCCAGTGGGCGGAAGGCTGTCAAGATTTTTGACCAATTGGTTGTCAATTACGGACGACCAATGGGTACAGGAAGTTATCTCGGAAGGTCTAAAATTGTCCTTCAGAGAAAAACCTCCATTACTACGAAGTCCACGATGGACTCAGCTTCCGTCCAACCTTCAGAAGAGAGATTCGCTTCTATCAGAGCTGCAATCTCTTCTGGAGAAGAATGCAATAGAGGTCATAGAAAACCAGTAATCCCCGGGTTTTTATAGTCACCTGTTCCTGGTACCGAAACCAGATGGCTCGTTCTGTCCAGTTATAGATCTAAGCTGGATAAACAAACTGATTGTGGCTCCAAAGTTTTATATGGAGACTGTTCGATCGGTGAAAGCGAGTATTCGAGTGAACGATTAAGCTGTGAGCATAGATCTCAAGGATGCGTACTTTCATGTCATGGTCCATCCGACGTTCAGAAAGTACCTCCGCTTCGCTGTCCCAGGAGTCGTTTATCAGTTCCGAGCAATGTGCTTCGGACTCAATCAAGTGCCCTGTGCGTTCACTCAAATAATGAACTCGGTAATGATTTATTTCCAAGCTCATTCATCTGCGGTAATGTCGGCCTACTTGGATGACATTCTTCAGAGATACGGAGACAGATTAACTCTTCAGAACGATATTCAGAGTCTGCTTCAATTGCTCTGACGTCTCGGTTTCATCGTAAACGAAAAGAAAAATCGGATCTAGTTCCGTCCAAGACATTCATTCACTTGGGAATGAGCTTCGAGATGCACAATAATCTGGTTCGTCTTCCGTTACCCAGAGCAAAATTAGTCAGTTGTTATGCTCGCTTTTGTCTACTCTCAGACAGAGTTACAGCGAGAGAATTCATGCGACTGATGGGTATGTGTGGAGCCGTGGCAGACCTTATTCTGATGGGGCACTTATGCATACGTCCACTCCAGACATTTTTCACTCAGACTTGGAGTATGAAGATTCATTCGCTCGAAACGAGTATCGTCTTATCGAACCAAGTAAAACACGAGATTCAGACTTGGCAGATATTCAGTGGTTGACTCAGGGAGTTCCACTGCAACTGCCTGATCCGGTTTTTATGATTATGATGGATGCAGTCATACAGGTTGGGGCACGACATTGAGCCCAACAGATTCGAGGTGCCAGGGTCTTTGGGATCCGGAGTTCCTGAACAAGCACATAAACATCAAAGAGATGATGTCAATTTGGCTTGCGCTACATCATTGGATGAACATAGTTCAGAATTCACATGTTTAAATACTGTCCGACAATTCGACGGTAGTAGCGTACATTCGGAACCAGGGAGGCACTCATTCCATTCCATTATTCTTCTTAACGGAAAGAATCCTTCTGTTTGTTCTAGAGCATCATGTTCTTCTGTCGGTCCATCATATTCCGGGTCGTCTGAACATTCTAGCGGACTCGCTCTCTCAGAAAGGTCGCATGTTGCCGTCAGAATGGACTCTCAACAAGTGAGTATTCAATCGGATTTGCTACCAATGGGATCGCCCAATGGTAGACTTGTTTGCGACGCATATTAACAATCAGTTACAGACGTATGTGTCGCCATGCCCAGATCCTCGAGCGTTCGCAGTAGACGCTCTCTCGATCTCTTGGGACGGAATGATAGGATATGCGTATCCATTCAACGCATTGATTCAACAGATCTTGCTAAAAATCAAGCAATCTCACTGCAAGATTCTGTTGGTAGCATCTCTCTCGCCCCAGAGACCATGGATAAATCTACTCAGGTGTCTGTTATGGAACATTCCTCGGAAGCAATCTCACTGCAAGATTCTGTTGGTAGCAACTCTGTCGCCCCAGAGACCATGGATAAATCTACTCATGTGTCTGTTATGGGACATTCCTTGGAAGCTTCCTCCATGGGAGGACCTTCTCTTGCAAGGGAAATCATTCACACTGCATCACAACCCGCAAGGTCTCAACCTTCATGTATTTCCATTGTGCGGTCCTTCTTGCACGGCAAGCAATTTACAGGACGAGCAGTGGACGCAATTTCTAACTGTAGGAGGGCCTCCTCTTTGGTAAATTATGCAGCAAAGTGAAAGGTTTTCTCTCATTGGTGTAGGGATCATTCGATTGATGTTTATGATCCCTCCATTCCTAGACATTGCTAATTTTTTGGTCTACTTGTTTGACAAGATCAAACTGCAGCCAGTAACTATTAAAGGTTATAGGTCTATGTTATCGGATACATATGCTCATCATGACAGCTTACAGATTGGATCTAATGTCTCTTTATCTAAATTAGTTAAAAACTTTTCGATAAATAGACCTAGAACCCTTAGGTTAATTCCTAAGTGGAATCTAGCTTGGGTTCTTCTGAAGCTCAAAGAAGCTCCTTTTGTACCCCTTAACACTGTAGACTTCAAATGGTTTATTCCATGTAGACCAATTCCAGTAGACCAACGGTTGGTCTTTCTGGAATTGGTCTACATGGAATGATTATTTTTTTTAAAAAATAGACTTTTTTTATTTTCAGTTTTGTTAAGGATTGCTGTTGATTACAAAGAAACTTAATAAATATAAAACTTTTGTTGAGGATTGCTGTTGATTTCAGAGGAACTTAATAAATAAAAACAGTTTCAAATTATTTGATGAATCTTTATTGAATATTATTTTTAAAAAATTAACAAACAATTTTACAGAACATGATGGCTTAGAGAGGTTTCAATGAGCCATTCTTGAAAAGGATTAAGAAAAGTCACAGGATTAGCATAGCATTGATATGCAATTTATTTATCGCTTTGGTAATTGTTATCTGTGAGTGCCATTTACTTGGTGTTTAGATAACAATATGGAGAATGGCAATTAAATAAAAGTTGCAATAAAAACCTTGATTAGGTGGCTGACATCACTTTTTCATTTTATATCGCGGTCCAGGTCAACGGTGCCAACGGAGTAAGTATTGGTGTGCAGACAGAGGTCACTGGGGGTGTTGGTCAGAGCCGGGTTGGTGGGGCCACCGATGGCGATATTGGGCTTGAAGTTTGTAAACAGTGTTCTATGATGTATGGGGACTGTCGCTCGATGGAATATGGAGAGGTATGTGCAAACTGTCAGGAAATCCTCCGCCTACTTGAGACAATTGTTAAGTTTGAGGGGGAGATTGCTGAGCTGAAGGGAAAACTTGGTAGGGCGGGGCTGTCTGGAGTTACGCCTGTGAAAGTGGCTTTCCGAGAAGGATGGAAGGTTGTCGGTGGTTCCAAGAGGAAACATGGGGGTAGAACCTTTGATGTGAATGAGGTAGGTGATGAGGTGGGGGCTGCTAGAAAAGTACGTAGGACAGATGAGGGGGGCCCAGGCCGGAGCAATGCTGTAAAGCGTTTGGCGTGGACTACCAAAAGTGGTAGGAAAGGGGGGCCAGAGAAGCAGGTAGATAGGGGTGTAAAGTCCAAAGGCAGTGGGGAGTGCAGCACCAGAAACAGATTTGATGTGCTCGAGTCGGAAGAGACAGAGGAGGAGATGGAGGTAGTTGCAACAGATAGTAGCTTGGGGTGTAGGCCAGGAAAAAGGAGGAGGGATCCGGGGGAAGACCAGGGGAGTAGTCCAGGTAGCTCAGGGCCCGGAAAGAGACGGAGAGACAAGGATAGGAGTAATCCTAGGTCAAAGATACCGATATTGATTCCGAGTGGGGCTGTTGGAGAGGAAGAGGACGCTGTAAACAATAGGAGACTAGAGGAGATAAATAGGGCGAGGTCCAAAAGTAAGTTGGTGGTTGCGGGAAGTAGCATAGTTCGGGGGATCGACAAGGTTGTCTGTGGTCCGGACAGTAAAAATAGAACAGTTCTGTGCTTTCCGGGGGCTAAAGTGGAGGACCTGAGGGATAGAGTGGACGGTATTGTAGCTGGGTCGGGGCCTGATCCGGTAGTGGTATTACATGTGGGGTCCAATAACATCAGGGAGAGGAAATCAGTTCGTTTGGTGGACACATACAAGGACCTAATTAGTAAGCTACTTAGCAGGAATGCTCGGATCATCGTTTCAGGGGTGCTCCCCGTTATGGGTGGTGGGAATGAGAGGAACTCGCGGATTATGGCACTAAACGAGAAGCTGGAAGAGCACTGCAAAGACTTGGGAGTACATTTCATTGACCACTGGGATTCATTCTGGGGACAAGGAGAGTTGTATGGGCGAGACGGATTGCATTTAAGTAGGATGGGTACAGACCTGTTGGGCCAAAAAATCTTACAGGTGGCTGGGCCTTTTTTGGAGAAAAGGGGGGTAGGGGACCACAGCCGGTAACCCAGAGTGGCACAAATTCTGGGAACATAGGAAGAACAACAAACATGCACAATACAGGGACATACCAGGGTTATAATAATGTGCTAGTGATGACAAAAAAACAAAGATTCATTAAGTTTGGGTACTGCAACATCCAGGGTCTGCACAAGAAAGTAAGCGAAATATCAACAATGATGGACGAAGGAGACTTCGATATAATGGGTCTAAGTGAGACGTGGATACGATGGGATGAGCGGGTTGATCAGATGAAGGGTTGCGTGTGGATAGGAGCTGGGCGAACTGAGGGTCAGAAACGGGGTGGGGGTGTTGGCATCTACGCTAAAGAGGAATTACAGCCCTCATTGATTACAGATCTCACAGAAGCAAGGACTCAGATTCCAGTATCCAACGAAATAGTCTGGGCAAAAATCAAGTTAGGAAGCAGGAGTGTTGCCGTTGGTGTTGTATACTTAGCAGTGGAGGGAAGTAAGCCCGAGTGGAATGATTCAATATATACAACTCTTAGATCGAATATCACAGAGCTTGGGAGCAGAGGGTTCAGTATTGTCCTAATGGGGGACTTCAATGGGCACATCGGGGATAAGGAGGAGGGCATACAGGGAGGTGATAGGAAAATTAACACGAATGGGAGGAAGATGTTGGACCTATCAAAAGAGCTTGGTTTAAAGATCCTGAACAGGGATGCGAAATGTAAGGGTAAATGGACCTGGGAGAGGAACGGTAAGAAAACAATAATTGATTATATACTCACTGACATTAGCGTATGGAGGGAGGTTATAGATGTAGAAATAGATGACGAGGGAAAAAATGACTTGGGTAGTGATCACAACCTGATAACAGTTAAGATTATGGGCAAAAAGACGAATAGAGACAGAAATACCTTCAAGGAAGTTTGGGGACTAAAACAAGGAGCCGACTGGAAGCAGTTTCGGGAAAAACTAAAACCAAATCTTGAATGTATACCTAGGGATGCAAATGTCCAGAGTATTTCAGATGGCATAGTAAATAGCCTAACAGAGGCAGGGAAGGAGTGTATAGGAAGGGTGAGGGTCCCAATGAGAGAGCTTGGATACAGGGTTAACGAGGGACTGAAAAAGGCTATAAAAGAAAGGAATGTAAAATGCGCTGCTTACAGAAGAAGTAGGAAGCTTAAAGGGGTGGATAACAATGACACGAGACTAATGAAAGGAGAATATGAACTGGCACGGAAAAAGGTGAATGAGATAAAGAATAATAATAGGAAGGAGCGCAATTGCAGTCTTGCCAGAACAATAAAGAAAACGGGGGGTTCGAGCTCAAACGTATTTTGGAACTGGGTAAATAAACGGGGGAAAAGTAGTGTGCAGAGTATCAAAGTGGATGGGGAAAGTACAGAAGATAAAGGCCGTATCGCTTCAGAGTTAGTCAAGCACTGGGAAAAGATAAACGATAGGCGATGGGGCAGTGGGTCCCCACCAAAAAGAAATACACTGGTGGAGGAGAACCTATCCAATCGTGTATGTAGCGAAATAACGGCAGAAGAAGTGCGGAACGTGGTCTCGAAATTAAAAAATGGTAAAGCGGGAGGGACTGATGAAATTCCGAACGAATTCCTCAAAAATGGAGGGGAGGCACTTATTGAAGTCCTGACAAACCTTTTCAACCTGGCTCTGCAAAAGCAAGAGGTCCCCAGAGAGTGGAGGGAAAGTAAGGTGTCGTTCATACACAAAAAGGGGGATAAGGAAGTTCTAGATAACTATAGGGGTATATCAGTTAGTAGTAACATCGGAAAAGTATTCTGTAAGGTCATATACGGTAGACTAGAGGAAGTTATTGAAGAGAAAGGTTTTTTAGGAGAAATTCAAAATGGTTTCAGGAAAGGACGAAGAGTCACTGATCACCTATTTACACTCACCCAACTGATAGAATCAACAAAGGCTGAAAAGAAAAAGATGTTTCTGGCATTTCTAGATGTGAAAAAAGCGTACGACCGAGTGTGGAGGGAAGGTATGTGGCGAAAGCTCGAGGGCATCGGACTGGGGGGGGACTTTGTGGGAATCATGAAAGCACTGTATACAGATGTGCAAAGCCAACTCAGTCTAGGGAGTATCACTACAAAACGAGTCCCTATGGATATAGACCTCAAGCAGGGGTGTATCTTTTCACCGATTTTGTTTGCATTGTATGTTAAAGATTTAGGGGACGAACTAATTCAGAGTGCGGAGGGGGTAAATGTTGGAGACATAAAGATACCAGGCTTATTCTTTGCGGACGACATGGTGTTAATGTCTAGAACTGAACAGGGGCTAGAGAAACTGCTGGAAATTGTTGGTAGATATGGGAACACTTGGAGGCTCGAACTAAATGAAAATAAAAGCAAGGTAATACCCATTGGACGCAAGGTAGATATGACGAAGAGATGGAGAGTGGGGGAGTTCTCAATCCCCGAAGGGGAAAGCAAACAAATCACTGTAGGAGAAACGGGAGAGTATGAGTATCTAGGGGTAAGCATAAATATAACGGGAAGAGGGGTGTACAGAAATTACTTAGCCAAACTGATTCTGAAGGGGAAAAGAATTCTGAACCAACTAAAACTTTTAGGGAAAAATAGTTTCAACAAGGTCTTTGTGGGGAAAACACTGTGGGAGAGGGTGGGTTTACCAAGTATAACGTATGGCACGGACGTGATTCCATTAAACCAAACCATTATTAAGAAGTTGGAAAATACTCAAAATGATGCCGGCAGATGGATAACAGGGTCGAGTAATGCTGCAGCTTTGGAAGCAGTAAGGGGGGAGCTTGGGTGGATGAAAATCAAGGACAGGGTAGAGTTGGGAAAACTGTGTTACTTTAACTACTTGAGAAACCTGCCTGACAACCGGTGGTGCAAATTGATGCTCGATACCATTTGGAATTCTAATATAGAAACGGGGTGGTCAAAACATGTGAGGGAACTAATGGACAATTACTCTATAGAGGTCACAAACATAGAAGTAGGAATGAAAGAAGGCAAAAGGTTTGTCAAAGAGAGAGTCATGGAAGATTGCAATCGAAACTGGCGAGCAGGGGTTAGCGTGAAAAGATCACTGCAGGGGTTACAATATAAAGAAAAGCCAGCTTTTGAGAAGTACCTAGATGGCACCTTTGGAGGGTCACTGCTGTTCAAACTGAGATCAAGATCACTGGAGCTTCGGGGAAAAATTGGGAGAGATGGGGAAAAGGGATGCCAAATGTGCCACTCTGGAGTAGTGGAGACCCTGGAACATTTTCTCTTGGAATGCCCACAGTATATACCTCATAGAATAAAATTTATTGGAAGAATAATGCAGAAGTGGGGTGAAGAAACAAAGGATAGATGGCTGAAGGGGGACACGAGGGAGAGGGTAGGAATGCTTATTGAAGAAATTGAAAAAGAGGAAGTGAGGGACACTATCAAGCAGTTTATATCTGAATGCTGGGAGGAGAGGAGGGGAAGAGGGGGTGGGGTGCAGGGGGAATGATGGCCTTCTCTTATGAGGACCGCGACAAATCAGCGGCTGGCCAAAGAGTTATTATTATTTTCAGGTGACAACATATTTGTAACAATTTTATAGCCAAAAAGAAAAACACTTTAAGCAATAAAATCATACAGATGTGGATATTGAGGTGTACCTGTGTCCATATCCAAACCAACAGGGAGTATTTCGATTCAGTTGTCAAAAGTTAGCTCAAGTATCTATATTTTTCTTCCAGGTGTTCTGTAGATATATATATATATTGTTTTAGGGCTGTATAGATGTGATTTTTAATAAAAGATAGTTATATTAGTGTTTTGTTTAGTTTCTTTATCGGATATCAGTGGCGTGTTCCCTATCGTAGCGCGGGTCATTTTCGGTGTTTTGTTTGTTTTGTTTACGAATTCGACCGCTTTTTAACATTCAAGCTTCTCATTCTAAGTTTGGCTATGGATGGTAAGTGTTTTGTGACGCGAGAAGCTCAGACCAGCAGGGCAGAGACTGTTAGTATAGGTGTCCAGGTGGGGGGAGTGGTTGAGGCCAGCACAGGGGGTGCTACTGCTAGTGAGTTACCAATGGACGGCCAGCGGTCGGATATGTGTAGGCACTGCCATATGGTGTATGTGGATGGGTGTGAGCTGGGGGAGTTGGGGATGTGTGCCATCTGCGTAGAGCTAATGCAGCTGTTAGAGGCATATGTAAAGTTGGAGGAAGAGGTGCAGGTGGTGGGGGGGAAACTGGGGAGGGCAGGAAAGTCTGGTGTTACCCCTGTTAGGGTGGCATTCGATTGGGGATGGAAGGTGGTGGGTAGTAGGAAACGGACTTTTGACGTGGATAGTGGGTCGTTTGGGAATAGGAAGGTGCGTCGGGTTGAGGGTAGAGGAGAAGTAGGGGCTAGAGTGTCAAATTCCCAGGCTAGTAGTGTGAGTCGGGGGGCGAAAAGGCGTATTCTTATAGAATCGGATAGTGAGGGAGATAGCGATGACCATGTGGAGTCTGTCAGGGCAGGAGTCAGAGGGAAGGTTAGGAAGGTGGTAAACGAGGACAATTTGGCTTGTAGTGGGAGTGGGCAGAAGGTGGGGTGCAGTGTCCAAAATAGATTCAGTGTGTTAGGTAATTTTCGAGAATTCTGAGGAGCAGGTTGGATCCAAAGAGGTGGAGATGGCGGTAGGCATGGGGGTTAGTGTGGCGAAGTGCAAGATTGCGAGCCGGCCCAGTGGGGACAGAGGTGGTAACAGGGGTAGTAGGACGGGAAAGAGGACAGGAAAGGACAGGAAGAGGCAGTTGGTGGTTGCAGGGAGTAGTATAGTGCGGGGGTTGGATAGGGTGGTGTGTGGGCCCGACAGTGTCAACAGGACCAATTTGTGCTTTCCGGGGGCTAGGGTGGAGGACTTGAGGGACAAAGTGGATGGATTAGTAAAGGGGTCAGGCCCAGACCCAGTGGTTGTTGTACACGTGGGGACCAACAACATCAGGGAGAGAAAATCAGTTCAGCTTATTGAGACTTACAAGGACTTAATAACTCAACTGAATGCCAAGAATGCACAGGTAGTGGTTTCGGGGCTTCTCCCAGTACTAGGTGGTGGGGCGAGCGTTATTCGCGGATCATTGGGACCAACAAGGAACTGGGGGAGTATTGTAAGGAACTTGGGATACCCTTTGTAGACCATTGGGGATCGTTTTGGGGCAGAAATGACCTATATGGAAGGGATGGTCTCCATCTTAGCCCAAGGGGTACAGAGGTTTTAGGAAGAAATATGTTGCAGGTGGTGGAGCCTTTTTTGGTATAGGGAGGGGAGGGGGGGGGGGGGGTCAGTGAAGGGGGGAATAATCACAGAAATTGTGTCACGAACCATAGGTGTAAAAAATGGGACAAGGGGGATAAGGAAAAGGGACCAAAAATCCAAATCAATAGGAATAGCTTCCCAAGGAAAGAACAGGTACACAAAGTGGGATATACAAACATACAGGGACTAGATAATAAAGGGACCAGTAGGTGGAAGCCAATCAACCTTGACACCCTGAAAGTGAGTTATAGCAACATCCAGGGTCTCCACCGGAAAGTAAGTGAAATTGCTACATTGATTGAGGCAGAGGAGTTTGACGTCATGGGCTTAAGCGAAACGTGGGTAAGACACAAGGAGCGGGTAGATCTCGGACCTGGACGTTGGGGCAAACCAGGGTAAAAAAATTGTCAGAGAAAGGGTCATGGAGGATTGTAACCGTAATTGGCGAGAGGGGGTCAAATCAAAGAGGTCTTTGGGTGGCCTGCGTGATAAAGAGAAGCCAGGTTTTGAAGAGTACCTTGATGGCACCTTTGGGGGGTCACTGTTGTTCAAGCTGAGGTCGCGATCCCTGGAGCTGAGGGGAAAAATTGGGAAAGACGGTGAAAGGGAGTGCCAGATGTGTAACTTGGACATGGTGGAGACCCTGGAACACTTTCTTCTAGAATGCCCAAAGTATCAGCCTAAAAGAATGAGATTCACTGGGAGTATAAATGGGAAGTGGGATGGGAGAATGAAGGACATGTGGTAAGGGGGAGACTCAAAGGAGAGGGTTAATATGCTAATCGGAGAGATTGGGAAGAATGGGACAAGGGATATTATCAAGCAGTTCGTCTCCGAGTGTTGGGAGGAGACGAGAAGCGTGGGAATAGGGAGGCAGTTGGGAATACAGGGGTAACCATGGCCTTCTCGTCCGAGAACCGCAACAAATCAGCGGCTGGGCAAAGTGTTATTATATTATATTAGTGGAACATGCTCATGAAGCTTGTTTCAGGGGAAACATGACAAAACCCCCTCAAGACAACCCCCTCTATAATTTTATTGACAAAAAAATACTTTAAGCGCTAAAATAATTCTATGAGAAATTCAATTCTGTTAATAAAGTTGTAGAAATGTACATATGACTGAAACAAGCTCACGGAGCTTGTTTCAAGCACACACACATTGCCATAATTTTATTGACAAAAAGAATTTCTTGAGCACTAAAATAAATGAGAGACCATTTTTTACACTTGAGCACCAACATTAAATCAAACATCACTTTACACAGAACACATGTATTTTGCTTGGTCAAGGAATGTCTCGGCATTGATAGTACCCTCTATTAGTTTAGTCTTTAACATTTCCAGTCTCTTATCTACTTCCACATACTTCTTCCTTCTTTTTTTGGGTGCTACACCGCTTTCCAGTTGGATAATATTGATTTTTGTCATAGTGTCCTCCCGTTTAAACACATCTACCAGCTCATAAATTTTGGAATGGACCTTCCCCACAACTCTGTTTAACTTATTATGCCACCCTTCAACATTATTGTTTGTACGATGGGATTCCGTGGTGTGGTGGTTCCAAAGTCTGACTGGAAATTTTGCATCCCTACTGATCCAAGTTCTTTCCATGTAACTGATAAAAGTTGAGATCTCGGGAAACCCAAAACCTTCAAGTTCTGTTTTGAGCTCCTCCCATGTTGTTCTCACACACAGGACAGGAAGAAAAGCAATACCCAGAACCTTTCTGTGGACTGATAAAAATCTTTGATGTGGGTGATGTGTTACTGAATAAAACAATGGTCATTGTTTGGTCCCATTCTCCAGTACCCCAAGTGTAGTGTAAACACCCAAAATGTGGACTGATAAAAATCTTTGATGTGGGTGATGTGTTACTGAATAAAACAATGGTCATTGTCTGATCCCATTCTCCAGTACCCCAAGTGTAGTGTAAACACCCAAACTGTGACAAACTGCTATGGATTCACTGTGGAAACAAAATAACACTTCAAACAACATGTTAGCTTGTTAACAAACAAAGTATATACAAAAATATTTTTATGCAAGCATGCATAAAATTCCCCCCCCACCCACCCATTGAAAAAATACAAAATAATATCTGAAAAAATGACAATAGAAAAATTCCAAGTAGACCAACTCTGAATTACTCTTTATATCAAATTGGTCTACCTGGAATTGGTCTACTTGGAATTAATCTAAATTAATTTAAACTGAGTTGGTCTACCTGGAATTGGTCTAAGTGGAATTGGTCTACATGGAAGACACCCTTCAAATACTTATCTTATAAGATAGCTTTTCTCTTATCCTTCGCTTCCACTAGAAGAGTTAGCGAGCTTCATGCTCTATCTGTTGATGATTCTCATTATCGTAGTGTTGGTAATACTATTACTTTAACTACCAATGTGTGATTTTTGGCTAAGAATCAGGTGCCTAATAAGTATCGTGAGCCTATTATTATTAGGGCTCTTCCGTCCTCAGATGGCCATAGGCCTTTGCTGTGTCCAGTTAGAGCTATGCGTATTTACAAACGCAGATCTGAGTTTATCCGAAATGGGCAAAAACGTTTCTTTCTGTCTCTGCTTCCTAATAGACATTACGGTCCATTCTATTTCTAGGTGAATTCAGTTGGCTATTCGTACTGCTTATGAAAATTTATCTTCAACTCAGCAGTCTGTGCTTAAGATTTCAGTGCACGAAGTTAGAGCGCTGTCTGCATCTTGGGCTTATTTTAATAGTATCACTATTACGGATCTGATGAAGGCTGCTTACTGGTCTCAGCCTTCCTTCTATGTTCACTAATTTTTACCTTAGAAATATTGAGTCTATTTCTGGTGACCTTAGATGTTAGGTCTGTTATCTGTTGCTCAGAATGTCATCCACTAATCAGTTGCAACTATAGTTATGCAAGCTTTCTGTTCCAGCAGTGACTCTGTCCTGCTGCCCTCTTCGTTCTGTGGTAATTGACCCAGAAAAAGGGGAAGGTGGGGGGGGGGGGGGGATGTTCCCTTATATCACCGGCTTTATAGTGAAAAGCAAGGGAATACCTCCTCCTGAGTCAGTAATTCCAAGTCGGTGCTGGGATGGTTTTAAAGTGTTAAGCTAATGTCTATCTCATTTATGTAATATTTTTAGTTTAAACAATATTTATTCAAGAATTTGTTATTTGTGTACATTAAGCTAAACGATGTATACAACACAAAATACAACAGAGCACAAAATAACAAAGATATACACATAGATATGGGTTGCTATGTAAGGTAGGGATTCGACAGAAAGCTTATAGCTTATGTTAGTCGTCTCCTTAGGTTGATTATCAATTTTCGCAAGCAGGTAGTGTGGGTTAATAGGTGAGCTCACATATCGTTTCCCCGTGGCCCTGCTCCTGGTACGGCAGATTAACTCTTCACCCAACGAGGATATAAGATGACGGGTACAAACTAAATTATTGAACCACTCGATTTTTCATTATCGACCCAACAGACACAGCTCGTGACCCACCATCGGAACGAGCACGGCGAGCTCGCGCCTACGATGGGACACAGGCAATCTCTCTAAAACCAAAACTGGAAATATAATAAATTTGAGTGATAGATTTTTTGTAGTTCTGACCAGTATTGACATAAAGCGAGATGGAGGTGCCATTGAGAGATGCGGACCACGGGGCAACGATATGTGAGAATGTTTAAACTACAACATGAATAAAATACAAAGATTTGAAAAAAGACAAATATCTGCCAGCTTGAATACTTAATGCATTAAATACACTCGAGAAAGTCGTAAGAAGGTAGCTTGTTTCATTCGGTTCATCTAGTAAGACATAAAAGTATAGTGAGTAGTGGCCTCGAGCTGCAAGACAATTTAATGGCTGCATGTGGAGGGGGGTATAGTCATCCAGTTTTGGCATTATTCCTGTTTGATAAGATTGATTGAATTAACGTTATGTTGTAAATCAATCAATGGAAACGTTTACTTGCTAAAATGAAGTCATGTACCACTTCAAAGATAAGACGGTTATCTTCGTTATTCAAAAATTCTGAACCAAAGAGGAGTGTTGATGTATCAACTTCAAAGGGTAGCAGGTTAATTGTATAATTTCGGATATCTGAGAAAATTGAACAATGAAAGAAGAAGTGATCAGGAGTCTCTTGGTTACCACACTGACAAAGTGGATTTGGTGATAAATGATTATCATATAGATGGGAATTAAGATTACTACACTGCAGTCGTAACCTACAATGATATATTTGGGCTGCACGAGAAGTCGCATTACTGTAGAACCTTGGTGGTCGGTGATTACCGCCGTTCAGGAAGGTCTTGAAATGTATCAGTGACGAGTTCTCGCGGACAGGCAGGGGTAAATTGTTCCATTCGTCAGAAGCGCTTGGGATGAAAGAAGACTTATACAATTGTGTTCGACAAAAGGGAACTCGATGGTTCTGACTTGATCGTAGACTGAACATTGCATTCGTAGAGGAGACGAGTGGTGGGACTTTATTTGAGATATATGGAGGTGATATACAATGATACATCTTGAAAAACTGAATTAGTTTATGTTTACGGCGTCTTTCGTGGAGAGAATCCCATCGTGTTTCCGCATACAGCAATGTTTTACTAGCACTCACGGTTGCTCCCGTAATTATTCTTGCTGCAGCAATCTGTATTTTTTCGAGTTCCGCCATTTTGGACTGGGAACAATTATCCCAAACAGTATCAGCGTATTCTAGAAGAGGCCTAATAAAAGCAAAGTATATTTTTTCCAAGACAATACGGTCAAGAGAAAATTTGTGCCTCCTCAACAGGTCCAAACGAGACCAGGCCTTTGTGCAGATATGATCAATATGGTCATTCCATGTGCAGGTGCTGTTCAGTATTACTCCTAAATGTTTATGGTTGGACACTTCCGATATCCGTGAATCGCCTAAAAATAAAGGTGGATGGGAGATGGGGTTGCTTTTACGTGATATAAGCATACTTTCAGTTTTGTTCGGATTGAATTCAACCAGCCATGTTTCAGCCCAATGTTCAATTGTCGCAAGGTCATTATTGATTATGGTAGAGGCTTGTTCAGGGTTCTCTATAATTAGGTATAAGGAGGTGTCATCAGCAAAGAGGCGTATGCTACTAAGTAAGTTTCTAGTTATGTCATTAATGTATATTAGGAACAGTAACGGCCCGAGTATCGACCCTTGAGGCACACCGGCATTGATGGGTATCCACGAGGATGCCTCCGATGCTATTACGACACGCTGTGACCTATCCGCAAGATACGATTTTAAAAACAATAACATTTCGCCAGAGACGCCAATGCTCTCCAACTTGTAGATAAGACCAGCGTGCCATACTTTATCAAAAGCCTTACTGACATCACAGAAGACTACTCTGACTTCCTTACCTTCATCAAGCGCGCGACAAAATTCGTCGTATATGTCAGTCAGTTGAAGGACAGTTGAATCACCGGGTGTAAAGCCTGACTGAAATTGGCTGAGAACATTGTTGTCAATCAGAAATTGCCACAAGCGTTTGAATACACATTTTTCGAACAATTTACCAACACAGCTGATCAATGATATTGGGCGATAATTGGTAACCAAATTTGAGGGTTTTTTTAGGATCGGAGAGACATTTGCTTTTTTCCACAGTGAGGGGAAGTATGAGTTATTCAGTAGTATATTAAATAAGATTGTAAGTGGCTCGCACAAGGAGGATTTACATTCTTTAAGGAGACGTGGGCTTATTAGATCGGGACCAGACGCCTTGGACACTTTTATCGACTTCATAGCAGAATATACTTCGTCACAATGTAAAGTGATAGAATCAGTACCATCGGAAACACGGGGTGGTGCGTCTGGTAAGGAAGCATTCGAATCGTCAACTGTTGAGATAGAACTGAAGTATTCATTGAACACCTCGGCTTTCTCAGCACTTGAAGAGTAAATGTTGTTTGAGTGGATAAGAGTGGGAATTCCTACCGAGTTACCACTACCGATAAGTGTTTTTAGGGTCTTCCACCATCATGATGGGGGTGTTTTATTGTTTTTCAATGTGGACTGAATTTTAGACAAGTATAACGTTTTAGCCTTTCTAATAGACGATACCACGTCATTTCGTTTAAGTTTATATTTAGCCCAGGCTTGGGGGGGATTGGTGCGTTTAGCAATACGATATAAGCGCTTTTTCTGTCTAATTAATAGCCTTATGTCGTTGTGCATCCATTTCGGCTGGTCCCTTCTCGTGGTAATAACTTTGTTGGGTATGTATTTGGATGCGGTGTCGAGTAAAGTGTCGGTAAATTTAGAAACTATAGTATCAAGATCTATAATATCAAAAAGAGAGTTCCAATCAACATCAACAAAAGCATCGTTTAAAGCTTCATAGTTACCTTGGGCGTAAAGCCACACCCTCCTCTTGAAAGAAAGAAGTTGCGGTTTTATAAATTCAACTTCAATTGAAATTGGACAATGGTAGCGGATCATATCTGGAATAAGAGGTTCTTGCACCTCGCATGCTTTCACATTGATTGTATCACTAATAGCGAAGAGATCAAGCAAAGATGCCGATGATTCAGTAAAACAGGTAGGCTCACTCACGGTCTGTCTTAAATTAAAATAATTAATTATTTCAGAGAAGCCGCTTCTTGATGTAACCATTTGGTTGTCGTTGAAGTCCCCGGTGATAATCAAGTCAGCAATTGATGTGTCTCTGGCTTTTTCAATTGATGCCGATATCACGTCCCATGAATCTGAAGGACTATTTGGTGGCCGATAAAATACCCCTAATAATAAGGATCTACCCCGCTTTGTAAAAACTTCGGCCCATACGCACTCCGTATTCAACGTTTCAAGGTCCGGTCTTGGTCGAAATGGGATACCATCCTTGATGTAAATCGCAACCCCGCCTCCCCTTGTCAAGCGGTCGAATCGCAATGGTTCATGGAATCCATGGATTAAAACATCGGATGTGGGGTCATTGGTAAGCAGCCATGTCTCCGTCAAGGCCAAAATGTCATATGGTGCGAATTCACATTCGACAATATCCAGTTTCGGTTTTAGGCTCTGAACGTTAAGATGGACAATTTTTAGCGTATTCTGATGGTGATCTGAGTGGAGAGAATTTGGACCTGGGTTGGTTTCGATGTCCCCGGACAACAATAGGCTTAGGGCCAAGTAAAGAAAGAGCGACATGGCCAGGGAGGACGAGATTTCTACCTCAGATGTGAATTTTGGCTTTGGTTCATCCACGTCCCTGTTACGATATGGAAATGCTTTGAGAGAATTTATTAATGTAAAGGTAATTGACTCATTGGTCAGCAAATGGAACAAAACAGCCATAGTGAAGCTTTCATGAAGCCCGACACCACTTAAACGTAGTAGCAAGTAAGCTAAGATACAAATACATCTTTCTCTTGGCAAGCAATCTTTTAAGCGGTTAGAGTAGACTTTAAGGTTGAAAGTGCCTATCTGGGCACGGTATAATTCTAGAGAACACATTATATACTAAAAACTAAATAAAAAGTAAATTGTTGGTGGTAATAAAAGCTTAGTTTCGACAACAAAAATGAACTGAATTCAAGCTGACGTGAAAGAAGGTATGTAGTGTGGAATGAGAAGAGTTGCGAGATCTTACACAGGTAGTTAGGCTGGGTAATACAGTGAAAAATGGGTTTGGGATTCTAATAGATTAAGAAAGTATGAGAAGTGAGCAGAAGTTAGGTTAAGTTGCCTTGTCCTGTTAGCGTTTGTTGGAAGGCACCCTCAGAGCCTCTCAACAAACTTCAACAGGACATATCAACATAAATCAGTTGCTTACTCACTGAGGCAGAGTTGCGGGTATTTCATGAGGAGAAAATTATCAACTAAAAATTGCAAGACGCATTTTCAGCTGTATGGAGAAACCACCCATACAAACAGTATGCAGGGAATTTTAAGGGGAAAAGTTAAATCTCGATAATGAACACATGAAGGACACTATTTACATGTTCATGTACAAGCGAGGAGAAAAAATTTTGAGGTAAGTGGACTTGCTCTGTTACAGACTGTAGGAAGGCAGTGAAATTTTTTGGGGGGGAAGGTTGAATTTCAAGAAAGAATACAGGGAGGTCACTGTTTGCATGCTCATGCAAAAGCAAGGAGGAAGGATTAGTTTATGTGGACTCAACCTGTTACAGATTGTTGGGGAGTTTCTTATCAACTTATCAATATGAACCAAGAACACAGGAAAGACACTGATTACATGTTCATATACACACTAGAGAGAGAGAGAGGGCGAGAGAAAAAAAAACAAAAACATTGGCTTAAGTGGACTTTCAAGGTTACAGTTAGCTGGAAAGTACCCACGTGTATACGCAGGAGAAAAACATTAGCTTGATTGGGCCTGTCCTGTTGCAGTTTGTTGGAAAGTACCCACAGGAACTCCCCAACAAACTGCAACAGCACATATCAACATGAATCAGGAACACACGATGGGCACTGTTTACATGTTCATGTACAAACAAGGGGAACAAATTTTGGTTGGGTGGACTTGTGTTACAATTTGTTGGAAAGCACCTGCAGGAACTCTCCATCAAACTGCAGCAGGGATTTTAACAGCATGAACCAAGGTCATCGGGATGACACTGTTCATGTACGAGCAGGAAGAAGACAATTGCTTGAGTGGACTTGTCTCGCTACACTTTGTTGGAAAGCACGCACAGAAACTCATTCAAACGGGGCTTATCGGCATGAACCAGCAACACAGGTATTACACTGTCTGCATCTTCATGTACTAGCAAGGAGAAAAAATAAGGTTAAATGTATTTATCCTGTCACGGATGGTTTGGAGGCAATATATTTTAGGGAAGAAGATAAATCTTATGAATGAACACAGGAATGGCACTATTTACATGTTAATGTACAAGCAAGGAGAAAAGATTGGTTCAAATGGACTCATCCTGTTACAGATCTTTGGAGAGTTTCTTATCAACTTGTCAACTTATTAACATGAACCAAGAACACAGGAAAGACAGTATTTACGTGCCCATATATGTAAACGCGAGGGGAAAACGTCAGGTTAAGTGGACTTACAGAGTTACAGTTTGTCGGGAGGTAACCATCAGCTTATCAGCGTGAAGTGGGAACGCACGGAGAGCACTGTTTACATGTTCAATGTACGCACAGGACGGAAACAATTAGTTAATTGGACTTGACCTGGTACGGTTTGTTGGACTTGGAGAGTACCCACAGGAACTCACCAACAAACCGCAACAGGGCTTGCCAACGTGAACCAGGAACACAGAAAAGGCATTGTTTACACGTTATGTAGACGCAAGGAGACAACATTAGGTTAATTGGACCTGACCCGTTACAGTTTGCTGGGAAGCACCCACAGGAACTCTCCAACAAACAGCATCGGGGTTTATCAACGTGAACCAGAAACACAGGAAAGACATTGTTTACTTGTCCATGTACGCACAAGAAGAAAGAAAACATCAGATTGATTGGACTTGTCCTGGTACAGTTTATTGGAAAACTCCCACAGGAACTCTTTAACAAACTGAAACAGGGCTTATCGGTGTCAACCAGAAACACAGGAAGGACACTGTTTACATGTCCATGTAAGCGCAAGAAGAAAGAAAACATCACATCAGTTGAACTAGTCCCGGTACAGTCTGTCGGGAAGCACCCACAGGAACTCTCGAACAAAGTGAAACAGGGCTCATCAACGTGAACCCGAAACACAGGAAAGGCATTGATTACCTGTCCATGTACGCACAAGAAGAGAGAAAACATCGGATTAATTGGACTTGTCCTGGTACAGTTTATCGGAAAGCACCCAGGGGAACTCTCCAACAAACTGCAACAGGGCTTTTCAACGTGAAACAGAACCACAGGAAAGGTATTGTTTACATGTTCATGTAAATGTACGCACAAGAAGAAAGAAAACATCGGGTTAATTGGACGTGTCCTGGTACAGTTTATTCGAAAGCACCCACAGGAACTCTCCAACAAACTGCAACAGGGCTTATCAACGTGAAACAGAAACACAGGAAAGGCATTGTTTACATGTCCATGTACGCACAAGAAGAAAGAAAACATCGGGTTAATTGGACTTGTCCTGGTACAGTTTATTCGAAAACAGCCACAGGAACTCTCCAACAAACTGTAACAGGGCTTATCAACGTGAACCAGAACCACAGGAAAGGCATTGTTTACATGTCCATGTACGCACAAGAAGAACTAAAACATCGGGTTAATTGGACTTGTCCTGGTACAGTCTATTGGAAAGCGCCCACAGGAACTCTCCAACAGACTGCAACAGGGCTCATCAACGTGAAACAGAACCACAGGAAAGGCATTGTTTACATGTCCATGTACGCACAAGAAGAACTAAAACATCGGGTTAATTGGACTTGTCCTGGTACAGTCTATTGGAAAGCGCCCACAGGAACTCTCCAACAGACTGCAACAGGGCTCATCAACGTGAAACAGAACCACAGGAAAGGCATTGTTTACATGTCCATGTACGCACAAGAAGAAAGAAAACATCGGGTTAATTGGACTTGTCCTGGTAGTTCATTGGAAAGCACCCACAGGAACTCTCCAACATACTGCAATAGGGCTCATCAACGTGAAACAGAACCACAGGAAAGGCATTGTTTTCATGACCATGTACGTACAAGAAGAAAAAAAAAACATCGGGTTAATTGGGCTTGTCCTGGTACAGTTCATTGGAAAGCACCCACAGGAACTCTCCAGCAGACTGCAACAGGGCTCATCAACGTGAAACAGAACCACAGGAAAGGCATTGTTTACGTGTCCATAAACGCACAAGAAGAAAGAAAACATCGGGTTAATTGGACTTGTCCTGGAACAGTTTATTGGAAGGCACCCACAGGAACTCTCCAACTGACTGCAACCGGGCTCATCAACGTGAAACAGAACCACAGGAAAGGCATGTCCATGTATGCACAAGAAGAAAGAAAACATCGGGTTAATTGGGCTTCTCCTGGTACTGTTTATTGGAAAGCACCCACAGGAACTCTCCAACAGACTGCAACAGGCCTTATCAACGTGAACCAGAACCACAGGAAAGGCATTGTTTACATGTCCATGTACGCAGAAGAAGAAAGAAAACATCGGGTTAATTGGACTTGTCCTGGTACAGCTTAATGGAAAGCACCCACAGGAACTCTCCAACAGACTGCAACAGGGCTCATCAACGTGAAACAGAACCACATGAAAGGCATTGTTTACATGTCCATGTACGCACAAGACGAAAGAAAACATCAAGTTAATTGGGCTTGTCCTGGTACAGTTTATTGGAAAGCACCCGCAGGAACTCTCCAACAGACTGCAACAGGGCTCATCAACGTGAAACAGAACCACAGGGAAGGCATTGTTTACATGTCCATGTACGCAGAAGAAGAAAGAAAACATCGGGTTAATTGGACTTGTCCTGGTACTGTTTATTGGAAAGCACCCACAGGAACTCTCCAACAAACTGCAACAGGGCTCATCAACGTGAACCAGAACCACCGGAAAGGCGCTATTTATAATATTCATGTACTCGAAGGAAGTAAACATTAGGTTAATTTGGACTTGTAGTGCTATAGGTTGTTGGAAAGAACCCACAGGAACCCACAAGTACCCATAGGAACTCTCCAACAAACCGCGACAGGGCTTAACAACGTGAACCAGTAACACAGAAAAGTCACTGTCTGCATGTTCATGAACGCGTAAGAGGAAAACATTAGGTTAATTGGACATGTCCTGGTACAGTTTGTTGGAAAGTACCCACAGGAATTCTCCAACAAACTGTAACAGGGCTTATTAACGTGAAACATGAACACCGGAAAGGCGCTGTTTATAGTATTCGTGAAGGCACAAGGAGAAAACATTAGGTTAATTGGACTTGTCCTGGTATAGTTGGTTGGAAAGCACACACAGGAACTCTCCAACAAACTGCAGCAGGGCTTAACAACGTGAACCAGGAACACAGAAAAGTCTCCGTTCACATGTTCATGAACGCATGAGAGGAAAGCATTAGGTTAATTGGACTTGTCCCGGTACAGTTTGTTGGAAAGCACGCACAGAAGAAAACATTAGGTTAATTGTACTTGTCCTGGTACAGTTTGTTGGAAAGCACACACAGAAGCCCACTAACGGTGCTCATCGACATGAAAAAGGGACACAGGAAAGGCACTGTTTGCATGTTCGTGTACAAACAAGAGAAGAAAAAAAAAAAAAACATTTTTTTTTTTTTTCCTTCTTCCCTTCCCCCTCTTCCCTTTTTCCTTTAAAGTTTTTGAAGTATAGTGGATTTGACCTGATGCAGTCTGTTGGAAAGTGCCCATAGAAGAAACTCTCAGGCAAACGGCAACAGGGCATATCAGCATGCACATGTTTGGGGAATCTCTCAGTGAGATGGCATGATCAATTCAATCAAAAGTTTACGAATTTACTATTTGTGATCTATTCAAGTCAATATTCATGAGAAGTCTGAATTTTTTTTCCAGTTCAGTTATCTGATGAGTTGTCACAATCCTTTGGATGGATCCATTGTCAAGTTTGGCGAAGATCACACCATCGAATGTCCAAGACTCCTTGAGTTTTCTTTCACTAACAAGTTTACGAGCTCGGCGAGCTATCGAAGCTCTTGTCCCTGTTAAGTCCTCATTTAAGAAAACACCAGAATTCCTGCTACTGTTGGCACCACGAGGAGGTTGGTTGTCCAGTCGAGCATATTTAAGTTTAGTTCTTGCTCTGTAGAGCTTATTCCTGGTGCGGTAACTGTTCAACTTAAATATAATGGGTCTATCTTTATTGGGTTTACCATCAATAAACCTCGGACCAACACGGTGACTTCGAGAAATATCATCGAGTGACAACGGAACTTCTATCTTCCTACTAATATCAATGACAATGTCATCAGTGTTTTCACCAGGGGTCTCAGCCACACCCGACAGCCTTAGATTGGTCCTTCGTCCATATTGTTCCAAATCATCTAACTTGTCACTTAATTGGGCTATTGATGTGTCCCTTTCTTTGATTTCGGCACGCAGTTCACGCACAGTCTCCTCCAGATCTTTAATCTGTTCTTGGGCAGCTTCCATGAAAATAGATTTCAGCACGTCACGCACAGAACTGTCAGTGAGCACTCTGATGAAGGAACTCTTAAGGTCGTCGAGCCATGCTGGTGGTTCACAGGCTGATTCGCGTCCAGACATCTCAGAAGAAAAATCATATTGAGGAGAAACACTTTCGTAACTCTCCTGCGGTTTAGTTTTTTTTCTGTCCATCGGCGAAGGCGTTTCCCCTTCAACTGCTCCTCTCTTCCTTCCTTCATCTTCACCTAAGATCACATTGTCTGTGTTTACACTTGAGGTACTCATATTAAATGATTAAAGGATTAATGAGAACAGTTCACAAAACAGTTCATAAGCATCCAATGGTGATCAGAACAAGAATTAGGGTACAGTTGTGCCGAAAATGGCAGGCAGGTGTAAAGAATCCAGAATATCCAAGTAAAACTCCGGAATGATATTATAAGTTTATGAAATTATTCTCCCATGAAACTGAAAGTCTGCGTTCTAAACATCCAAGTTCACCATTATAATCTGACCATTAAGTACACTCCAAAATAAGGGAGAGGAAACAACACAATTCACAATAAAGCACGCTTGAGAACAGTCACAGAGAGGAACCGCCATTGATTGTCATTGATCGTACATGTTTACATGCAGAAAGTTTTAAGTTTTTTTTAAGACATTCCACTAAGTCTCATTTGAATTCATCCCAGAATTGTAAAGTAAAAACCCGTATCAGTGCATCCAAATCAGTCTAGAAAAAACTTTCCAGCCAAGAAACACAATTAACACACATAATTGATCTCGATACAAGAGAGCGAAAAATTCAACGACTACCCGCCATTATGGTCACGTGTTGCCAAATGTAATATTTTTAAAGTCTGGCTCGGTGTGAAGCATTTGTGTATGTCATGTGTCATACGAGCATTAATATACAATCCTCGGACTCTTTTAAATGAGTATAAAGAGTCTCATTCTCTGGACTATCTTTATTTATTGGCTTTCCTTTAAGAAAGTTGTATAATGGGTTATACTGGATGTTAATAGAGATCATTGATGTTATTGTGCTCGATTACTGACTGGTAATGTGTCTTTCTTACTTTTAATAAACAAGAAAGATATATGTAAATCCTGTTTCTCCTTGAGGGGATAATTCTTTATATGTAATTGAGCCTATTGGATTTTCCTTTATGTCCTAGGCCCTCCAGCCTTTTTTCTATTCAGCTAAGTCTGGGTCATTGGTTACAGTATAAAAATATGAAAAATATTATAGTAATTTATATATTTTTTATACTTACCAATGACCCAGACAGGGATGGCCCTCCCATGAGTTGGGAACTCGTACCTCCCCGCTGATTATATAACATTTAGCAGGCACTGGTTGTAAGAATGAGGCTTTGGCGCCAATTTCGGTACTTCCTTGCCACTGCGCATACACAGTAGGTAAAAGTATGGAGGACCATATAGGACATTAGATTTTTTTATTTGGATGCAAATTTGGGGGATTGGGGGCAAAATTTGTGTTTGGCCCTGAATATTTTAGAGTTAGCACCAGCTAAGTCTGGGTCATTGGTAAGTATAAAAAATAAATAAATTACTATAAATTTGTTCATTTTCCTCTTCTTCTCTGGAAAAACCGAGGCGGTGTGAAAGCAAACCTGGCAGGGATAGTCAATGGGAGGTCCTCTACAAACAATGCTCATTTTGTTCCCATGGGTTGAAAAACATGGCCGCCAGAGGCATTCTTTGATTCTGATTGGTGGATTTTTCAAAAATCTTCTCTGAAACTGCCAGGCCAAATGTTTTGATACTTCACGTAAATGATGACTGGGACCCCCTCTACCAATGATCCTAATTTAATATTAATCGGGTTGCAAACATGGCCACAACTGCGGCTTATAGTTACTATAGAAACCCTGTGGGAAATCACATTTTCATCTTCTTCTCCGGAACTACTGAGTTGACGTGAACCGAACCTGGCAGGGATGGTCTATGGGAGATCCTCTACAAACAATGCTCATTTTGTTCCCGTGAGTTGAAAAACATGGCCGCGAGAGGCATTCTTTGATTCTGATAGGTGGATTTTCAAAAATCTTCTCCTCTTAAACTGCGAGACGAAATGTTTTGATACTTCACATAAGTGATGACTGGGACCCTCTCTACCAACAATTCTCATTTAATGTTGATCGGGTTGTAAACATGGCCAGAATTGCAGCTTATAGTTACTATAGAAACCCTATGGGAAATCACATTTTCATCTTCTCTGGAACTACTGAGCTGACGTGAGCCAAACTTTGCAGAAATGGTCTATGAGAGGATGGAAATATGTGGCCAGCAGAGGCTATTTTTCTAATGCTTAACCCAATGCCTCTCTTGACTGCACGAAGGTCAGTACTGTCAGCAAAATACTTGTTTTTTGAGAATCTGGTAAGGGTTGGTTCCAGTTTTTTCTCCACTGAGAACTGGGAAAATTAAAAACCCAAAAATATTGTGTATACAGTACAAGTCAAAATAAGCTGTAGCATAACTGCAATAAACTAGGTATACTGCAGCTTCTGCCCTGACAAGATCAGAATCTGACATTTTCTGGAAAAGCTATCAGTGAGAGCTTTCCAGAAAATGATGTCAGCTTCTGGTCTTATCAGTGTAGGAAGAGAAAAGATACTTAGTTTATAGGATTATCCTGCACAACGTATTTTGACTTGTACTGTAAAACAAGTGCAACTGTAGGTAGATATCTTCAGCTGTAATCTAATTATGTTTGACACATGATGACAGATTGTTTAGAAAATCTAGGTTAGTTTTGTTTATTATATTGCAATCATGTCAGCTCAGATGACAGTAATTATTGTATATCTTTTAAGATTCCTGTAACCCTTTACCTAGCCAAAAGCTATTTTGAAAGAGAATACTGTCTAAAAAAATTGAAATTTTCAAAATATTTTAACCCTTTTTTACTGATTTTTAGCTCAACTTGACAAAGTCAAGCTGAGCTATTGTCATCACTTCTCGTCTGTCGGCGTACGTACGTACGTTAATGCGTTAGTACGTTAGTATGTTAGTACGTTAGTATGTTAGTACGTTAGTATGTTAGTCTGTTAGTATGTGAGTACGTTAGTACGTACGTCCACAATTTCCTATGGCACACCTCACAGGTCGCATTTATGATCAGATTACTTCGAAACTTCTTATGCTTGTTTGGGGTGACCTCTAGATGGGAGCTATCGATTTTCTTCAATTTCCGTCAAAAAATGTTGCCGCGGCCAACGTTCTTAGAACTTAGTTTAGTCAAACCACAATATTTCCCTTTGGCACACCCTACAGGGCACATTTATGATTTGATTGCTTTGAAACCTGATACGCTTATTTAGGGTGACCTCTAGATGGCAGCTATCGATTTTCTTCAATTTCCGGCAAAAAATGTTGCCACGGCCAATGTTCGTAGAACTTAGTTTAATCAGACCTCAATATTTCCCTTTGGCACACCCTACACGGTACATTTACGATCAGATTGCTTTGAAACCTGGTATGCTTGTTTGGGGAGACCTCTAGATGGGAGCTATCGATTTTCTTCAATTTCTGTCAAAAAATGTTGCTGCGGCCAACGTTCTTAGAACTTAGTTTAGTCAGAAGACTCAATATTTCCCTTTGGCACACCCTACAGGGTACATTTATGATCGGATTGCTTTGAAACCTGGCATGCTTGTTTGGGGTGACCTCTAGATGGGAGCTATCGATTTTCTTCAATTTCTGTCAAAAAATGTTGCCGCGGCCAACGTTCTTAGAACTTAGTTTAGTCAAACCACAATATTTCCCTTTGGCACACCCTACAGGGCACATTTATGATTAGATTGCTTTGAAACCTGGTATGCTTATTTACGGTGACCTCTAGATGGGAGCTATCGATTTTCTTCCATTTCCGTCAAAAAATGTTGCCTTGGCCAACGTTCTTAGAATTTAGTCTAGTCAGATCACAATATTTCCCTTTTGTACACCCTACAGGGCACATTTATGATCGGATTGCTTTGAAACCTGGCATGCTTGTTTGGGGAGGCCTCTAGATGGGAGCTATCGATGTTGCCACTGGCAAAAAAACTGACATTGGTCCCAATGATCTTCAATTTTGCCATTTCATTTATAACTTACCAAGTTCAAGTTTGTCAAGTTGAGCTACAGTGTCATTGACACTTTCATTTTTGTTGAAACAGTATTCATAGATGTGTGCATTTTCAAGAAAATCTTCTTTGAAACTACAAGGCCAAATGGTTTGAAAAAACTTAATGTGACTGATGACTGTAACCCCTCTACCATTGATCCTTATTTCAATCTTCATCGGGTTGCAAATATGGCTGCAATTGTGGCGTATAGTTACTATAGAAACCCTATAGGAAATCACATTTTCATCATCTTCACTGAAAGTACTGAGCCAATGTGAACCAGACTTGGCAGGCATTGTCTTTGAGAGGTTCTCTACAACTATTACTCATTTTATTCCTATTGGGTGAAAAAACGTGGCCGCCAGAAACATTCTCTGATTCTGATTGGTCAATTTTGAAAACTCTTCTCCTCTGAAACCACAGGGCCAAACGTTTTGAAACTTTGCATGGTTGATAACTGGGACACCCTCCACCAACATTCCTCATTTTAATGTTGATCGTTTTGCAAACATGGCCACAATTGCAGTTTATAGTTACTATAGAAAAAACCTACAGGAAATCACATTTTCATCTTCTCTCTGGAACTATTGAGCTGACGTGAACCAAAACTTGGCAAGAATGGTGTATAGGAGGCCCTCTATAAACGATCCTCTTTTTGTTCCCATTGGCTGGAAAATTTGGCCACCAGAGACATTCTATGATTCTGTTTGATGGATTCAAATGTTTTGAAACTTCACATGATTGAAGACTGGGACACCTTCTACCAATGATCCTCATGTAATTTTGATGTAATGTTGCAAACATGGCCACATTTGCAGCTCATAGTTACCATGGAAAGCCTATGGGAAATCACATTTTTATATGTATTTCCAGGTGAGCGATTACAGGCTCTGTAGAGCCTCTAGTTACTATTCAGCTAAGTCTGGGCCATTGGTGCAGCAGAAAAATAAGAAAAATTTATAGTAATTTGTATATATTTTATACTTACCAATGGCCCAGATGGGGATGACCCTCCCGTGAGTGGGCACTCACTCCTCCCTGCTGGATTTTCTACTTTATCAGGCACATAATCTGGTAAGAATGATGACTGGTGCCAATTTGCGTTGCTTCCTGCTTGCAGCGCATGCGCAGTGTATAAAGGTATCGAGGACTGTCTAGGACTTTAAATTTCTGGATTTATATGCAAATGTGTTTGGCCTTTAAAAGTTAGGAGTTTAGTTAGTTTAAACAATATTTATTGAAAAAGATAAGTTAACTGTATACATGAAAACAAGTGTAAACATATTGAATGTTTTGTACATACAATTCAGTGAATACATTTAACACCTGAAATGTCAAACTAACTTGTTGTAGTAGGGGATTCGGAAGAAAGCTGAATGCTTATGTAAACCGTCTCCCAAGTCTGCAAGATTACACAATTTCAGTTAGACAGATAGAACGGGTGGGTCTGTTTCGATATTGTTTAAACGAGAAGAAAATGAAGAAAGTAGATCGAGAGGAACAGTGATGAACAGTGAAGGAGAAGGATGACAATTGAAAAGGGCCAACTTGAATGCAAAAGACATCAACATTGATCGACAACAGTTAGGGAACTGACTCACTTGGAAATCGCAGCCTAACGCTAATATAAGACGAGGGTATTCTAATGGACAACGGATGGGGGGGGGGGTGCGTTTTTCATTTCAGTAAGGGACACGACTCCGGAGGACCGCTGCCAGCACCATGCACCGCCGGGAAACGAACAGTGTCTTGCAAGTGGAAGACGCATTATTCGTTAGCATGCAATGTCTTGTTCAATAATGTACGAACCACCTCTCATCACCCACGGCACAGAGTGCGGCAACATTAACCCGGAACCCTACCCCCATCCCCCCCCCCACCCCATGAAAAAAACCAACAGTGTGAGAAGCTAATAACCAGGCCCTCAACCCGCAGATATTTCATTTGATGTAGGCTTTTACTAAAAAAAGAAGAAGACTTACGTAAGACAGACAAGCAAACCCCCCGCCACCGATCATCAGGTTAGTTAGATGGTCCACTAACAGAAGAGATAATTGGATAATACGATAGGAGCTCACTTGAAAGAGATGTTGTGTTGAGAGACCATCCAGAAGGCGACTAAGCCCTGATTCCACCCTTTGTAAACTATAAGGTGAGCAGCGGTAGGGTCGCAATTATTGGAAACGTTTACTAAGTAGAATAAAGTCCTGCACCATTTCAAATACAGTCAAATTTTCTTCACTGGTAAGGAATTCGGAGCCAAATAGGAGTGTTGTCACAAACGGAAGTGATTTTATTGTTGACCTGCGTGCCTCTTCAAAGACAGGACAGAACAAAAGAAAGTGTTCGCTTGTCTCGAGGGCACCACACTGACACAGGGGCGAAGGCGACAGGTGGTTATTGAATAAATGGGTGCTTAGATTACTGCAACACAACCGCAATCTGCAGTGATAGATTTGTCCTATTCGTGATTTTGCATGGCCATAGAAAGACGGGGGTCGCAGATTGCCCCTGTTAAGATAACTTGCGAAATTACTCAGTGATGAATTTTCTCTGATTGATAAAGGTATGTCGTTCCATAGGCTTGTAGTTCTCGGTATAAATGAAGACTGGTACAGTTGGGTGTTGCAGAAGGGAACTCGGAGGTCATTACCTGATCGGAGATTGAGACATCGGCTGGTGGTGGAGACTGTTGGAGGTACCTTATTAGCAATATATAGGGGCGTCGCATGGTGGAACATTCGGAAAAATTGTTTCAGTTTGTATTTGCGACGTCTTTCCTCAAGTGAGTCCCAGCGGGTTTCATTGTACAACTCAGAAGTCCTAGCACTCATGGTTGCGCCAGTCACTATCCTTGCTGAAGCCAACTGTACTTTTTCTAAATCATTTTTATTACTCGCCGTGCAATTGTCCCAAATTGTGCTACCATATTCAAGGAGAGGCCTAATAAAGGCAAAGTAAATCTTTTCAAGGACACAGCGATCAAGAGTAAACTTTTGCCTCCTCAGTAAATCTACGCGAGACCATGCTTTACCGCAGATATGTTCAATGTGGTCATTCCACGTACATGCATCATTTAAGATAATTCCCAGGTGCTTGTGATTTTTAACTTCCGATAGCTGGGCATTACCAAGAAACAGTGGTGGGTGCACAACAGGGCTAACCTTGCGCGATATGAGCATGGTCTCAGATTTTTTAGGATTGAACTCAACCAACCACGTCTTGGCCCAATGCTCTATTGTAGTCAGATCCTAGTTGATCACAGTTGCTGCTTGGTTTGGATTCTCAACTATTAGATACAATGATGTATCATCAGCGAAGAGCCAAATGCTACTCAAGAGGTTATCTGTTATGTCATTGATATATATGAGAAATAATAAGGGGCCAAGAATCGACCCCTGAGGTACTCCAGAGTTTATCGGTCGCCAGGATGAGGTCTCAGAGGCAATTGCGACCCTCTGGACCCTGTCGGAGAGGTACCAATTTTTTCCAGCTTGCGAATGAGACCAACATGCCACACCTTATCGAAAGCTTTACTGACGTCGCAGAAGACTACGCGAACCTCTTTTCCGTCGTCGAGGGCTCGGCAGAATTCGTCATAGAGGTCAGTTAGTTGAAGTATAGTCGAATCACCAGGGGTGAATCCCAACTGAAATTGACTTAGGATGTTGTTGTCGCTCAAGTACTTCCACAACTGTTTGAAAATACATTTTTCAAAAACCTTACCAACACAACTAAGGAGGGAAATCGGACGATAGTTCGTTACTAAATTGGATGGATGCTTTTTTAAAATGGGCGTTACATTAGCCTTTTTCCACATAAGTGGAAAGTAATTATTATTCAGGAGAATATTGAAGATTACTGAGAGAGGTTCACATAGAGATAATTTACATTCCTTCAGCAACCGGGGACTTATAAGATCAGGTCCTGCAGCCTTTGATGCATTAAGGGATTTTAGCGCTTCGTATACATCACTGCTCTGTATGATTATCCTGTCTATTGAGTAATGGGTGGGTGTGGCCAGTATAGGTAGGGATGCCTGAGAGTCATCCACTGATGAGATAGAGCTAAAGTATTCATTAAACACATCAGCTTTTTCCCTGTTTGTGACGTACGTTTTGTCCAAATGACTGATAGCCGGAATATCTGAATTGGTGTTGCCAATGAACGTCTTAAGGGTTTTCCACCACTGGGCTGGCATAGTTGCACGACTAGTGAGTACTGACTGTACGTTCCAACATAAGCTGCCTTCGCCTTCCTGATGGCCGAGACCACTTCGTTTCTCTTCTGTTTGTATTTTTCAAAGGACTGTGGGAGACCATTGCGCTTGGCAACGCGATACAACCTTTTCCTCTGTCTTATTAGTAATCTTATTTTGTTATGCATCCATTTTGGTTGATACTTTCTAACAGTGATCCATTTGTTGGGAATATGATGGGAAGCAGTGTTAAGTAGCTCTTTAGAGAACTCAGAGATAATTATATCCAGACTCGATGCATTGAAAATAGTATCCCAATTTACACTAGCGAGCGTGTCATTCAGTTCGCGATAGTGGCCCTGTGAATACAAATAAATTTGTCTCCTAAAGGAGATGCGCAATGGTTTGATAAAGTCGATCTCCAGGACAGTAGGACAGTGATAGCGGATCATATCAGGTATAAATGGATCTAAGATCTCACAAGTATTCACGTTGACTGTCTGGCTAACGGCGAAAATGTCAATCAGTGAAGAAAAGGATTCCGTGAAACATGTTGGCCCATCCACAAGCTGTCTAAAATTAAAATATCTAATAATATCTGAAAGATGCCCTCTGGGACCTGCGATTTGATTGTCGTTGAAATCACCGGTTATGACAAGGTCAGAAACAGATGTATCCGTTGCTTTGTCAATCGAAGCGGATATAGTATCCCATGTATCAACAGGACTGTTGGGTGGGCGATAAAATACTCCTAAAAGAAGCGACTTACCCCTTTCTCTTATTAATTCCACCCATAGGCACTCGACAGGTGTCATTTGTAGGTCAGGTCTGTGCCTAAATGCAGTGCCATCCTTAATGTATACTGCTACCCCGCCTCCTCTTGATGAACGATTAAAGAGCAGCGGCTCCTGGAATCCACGTATAATAATTTCATTAACTGGGTCATCATTATGTAACCACGTCTCAGTAAATGCCATAATGTCATAGGATGGGGACTCACACTGTATAATGTCAAGTTTGGGCTTTAGGCTTTGTATGTTAAGGTGGAGGATTTTAAGCGTGTTATCGATTTGATGAAAGTCCTCGTTAGTTGGTCCTGGGTTGGGATGAATGTCTCCGCAAGTTAACAACAGAATGGCCAGGAAACACGGAAGGAGGCACAAGATGAAATATATTACGTTTCTATCCAGAAAATTGTTAGGGACCACGTAAGCAAGGTCGTTGGGTACGATGGGTTTCTTTGGACTCTTTGGCATGTAAGATATATTTGCCCGAACGCTCTTCCACGATGGCTGCAATGTGAGAAAGAACAGAACAGTCACCGCAACTAGACATTCAATGTGTTCCGTGCCATGAAGGCGCATGAGCAAATATATCAATAAGCAAATGGATTCCGACTGTCCTAACGTGCTTTTGATGCGACGAATGTAAGCTGCTAAGTTGAAGGTACCTATCCGAGCTCGATACATTGCGAGGTTACACATTATGTAATATCTGAGTGGTACCACACACTGAGTGCTCGGATAATGATACTCTTCATGATAGAAGACAGTTCAGTCCGTTGTCCATAAGATACATTCAAGTTGGCTTCAGATAGAGAAAGGAAATGTAAAGAAAACTGTTGGAAATAAGGCATACTGGAGTTGGATAAACAAAAAGTGAAAAACAGGAGAAGGAAAAACATATGTACAAGAAATTGTCTTTAATCCACGAACAGGGTGCTAATCTTTGAGGTGGTTTGATATCAGCGAAGAGTGTGATTAATTTAATGGGATTTAATAGGAGAAATAACGGCCTGATTCGATATAAATGAGACACAGGGTTGTGTGTGTGTGGTAGGGGGGGGGGGGGGGTGAGGCACAGGGCCAGGAAAATATAAGTTTGAATAGCCTAGATCTTGTGATAAGATCCAGTACGTGAATCGCGGGTCATCAACAAAAGGTGCAGATGCGTTTCTAATGACCAAAGACTCATTGGGTTGGACGAGTCATTGGCACGACACACAAATATCCAAGCCATAACAAGGTCCTAGAAGTCATAGAGAATACCTAGTCTCCAAAGATATGGACTAATAACACATTAGGAGTTTGCACCAGCTAAGTCTGGGCCATTGGTAAGTATAAAAAATATACAAATTACTATAAATTTTTCATTTCCGTTTCAAAATGCATTATATGAGCTTTTTTTTTTCTTTCTTTTTTTTACAGTGTTTCAAGAAAAATTAATCAATAAATTTCCATGTGCTTGTTGATTTCTGAGATCACAAATCAGCTGCTATATCAAGTCCTGTAAAGAAAATGATGCTTTTCTGAAAAAAAAAAAAAATTTGAGAGATCAGAAGAAAATATAAATTATCAAAATTAATCCCAACTTCAGAGAAGTGGGGCTATATTGTTGATTCCCTGTACATTCGTATGTACATCTGTCCATGTATATGTATGGCTGCCCATACATTTGTACATCTGTCTGTACATCCATCAATCTGTCCATCCATCCTTACATTCTTGTGCATGCAACTGCTTCTACATTTTTAACTGATTTCGGTCGAACGTCTCAAACATTATGACCAACAAGTGGGTGGGGCGTGGAGATCAATAATTTTCTTCACCGAATGGCTTCAACTCTGAGGTTTTTCATTGGAAATAATAACACTAAATTTTAAAAATTAATGGAGATACCAGGAATAATGTTAATGGTGAGAATGGCAGAAAAACCGTGTGTGTGTGGGGGGAGGGGGGGGGGGGTGCACAGTGACTACCATCTAGGATCTTCAATCTGTCTCACAAATGGAAGCCCCCCCCCCTCCCCCCCCCCCCCCAATGCATTTTATTTTCGTTGGACACCTAATCAATCGAAATGTCTATAGTTACCCATGCCCATTTATCTTTTATGTGCTAGTATTGTAACCTGAAAATAGTTATTTGCGCCATTTTGTGGGTAGTGTTTTGCTTCTTTCTGTCAACCTGGAAACGATTCTCGGGTTTCATTCATATCGTGGCCCACCAATCCCTACCCCCCCCCCCCCCCCACGTTCCCCATGCCCCCCCCCCCCCCCCCCCAAAAAAAAAAAAAAAAAAAAAAAGAGAGAGAAAAAACATCATTGCTTGACATTATCAGACCTTCGTGTTGAAATTTGGCTAAAAAACTAGACTTCAAAGTAATTAAAAAACTGTTTTGGGTGGTGTGGGAGATATATCACTTTGATAAAATGTGTTTTGATGTGGTTGATGTCTTAGCTCGTTTAGGATTGTGATGTCTCTCAAGCGTTCAATTTTCAGCTCGTTGGGATGTCAGCCGTGTCAAGAAGCACAGTACTAGCGTTGTGTGTGTATGTACATATGGATAAATGCGTGGTTTTTGTTTACGTTTTGTGTAAAGATGGATATATGGTTATGTACAATGAAACATACAATTCTATATTTAATTTATATATCTCTATTTTCAGCTATTTATTTGTGTGGATAGTTATATACAGAACGTTTTGTGCCAGAGCGCATGTAATCGTAAAGTTGCAACAATACAAATACATATCAACATCAACACATAGTCGACTTGGAGCCGTTCTGCCCTTGGTGTACTTTAGTATAGAATAGACTTGGGGCAGAATGGTTCTAAGGCGATGACATATTTGCATACAGGTTGAATGGCCAGGGCTCTTTACTTTTTCAATTGCCACCTGGCTCAATAGCCGTCTGTTTTACAGTCAACACTATTCCCTTTCCACCACCTAACCCTTTATCCAACTGAATGGTCAAAAACACCCGGAAAATTAACTTAAATAAGACTTATACAGACTGGAATATCGTCTAGGTTTCTCATTAGAACCAAGCAAAGATGGATATCATTGGAACTGGCTCATCAAACCGGCTCAAATGATATCTATAGTTTGCTTGGTTTCGTCAGATATAACCACCAAAATCTTCCTAAAATGTAAAATTGTGATTTTACTATTATTGGAACCTATGTTCGAAGTCCTCCGTTAACTTTCTGTTTTTCTCTCATAGTTGGCGTGTTACCACAGTCCTCCAAAGACGGAAAATTTTTATTCACCTCCCCTTTTTTGTTATTGTTTTTGTTCACAAAAAATATTCAACATTTTAGCGCCCTTTCATAAAAAATGTGTTTTATGTACTCTTGTATCCGATGCAACACAACTTTCCTTGTCGATTGGTTGTAGTAATCTAATTCCCTACCCCAACCATGGATAGTATAAAATTTGGAAGTGTAAACTGTCGGGGACTGTCCTCAGATCCCGTTAAACGTAGAGATCTCTTCTCTAAATGTAGGAAAGATTATGACATTACATTTATTGTAGACACTCACTCATCGTCGGATTCTGAAAATAACTGGAAACATGAATGGGGCTTTGATGCAATTTTCTCTTCTCATTCCCGTAACAAAAGAGGTACAGCAATCCTCTTCAGCAACCGTTTCTCTTACGAAATTAAAAATAAAAAAATGGATGCAGGTGGAAACTTCGTTGTATTAGATATTTTGATTCAAACCCAAAGACTAACTATTGCGGCTGTCTACGGCCCCAACAACGATGAACCACAGTTTTACAATACTTTTTTTGGTATTATCGAAAATCTGGGAAACACATCAGTGCTGATAGGTGGGGACTGGAATGTTGCTTTAAACCAAACGATGGATACCTTTAATTGCAAAACATTGAATAACGTTAAAAGTAACCAACGCATCCATTCATGTATGGAAATGCTAGATTTACATGATGTGTGGCGTTTAAATAACCCACAGACTAAGAGATACACATGGAAAGGTCCACATAGGAAAAGATCACGTATAGACTATTTTTTAGTCACTTCAGATTTACAAGATCTTGTCCAAAAAGTGGATATAGGCATTATGTATAGATCCGATCACGCACCCGTTACAATCTGGCTGAAATTTATAAATCAGGAGAGAGGACGAGGTCTATGGAAGTTCAACAATAGTTTGTTGAACGACCCGGAATATATCAAAATTGTAAAAAATACTGTTGCAGAAACTGTAACGCAATACTCACGTCACAACAACAACAACAACAATAATAATGATAATAGTCATGGCCCTGGTAGTTGTAGTAGTCATGGTAGTAGAAATAGTAATAACCCACGATCCAACGTTGTCATAAATGACCAATTATTCTGGGAAACATTAAAACTATGATCAGTGGAAACACAATATCCTACGCCTCCGCTATGAAAAAGAAATCCCAAAATTCTGAACTATTACTCGAAAGAAAACTGAAGGTCCTTACAGAACTATACGATAACAGGGATGAAAAAGTGGCAAAAAATATCGAAGATCTGACTAATGAGTTCCAACAGATAAGAAATAAGAAAGCACAAGGTATGATAATCCGTTCAAAATCTCGTTGGAAAGTGGAAGGTGAAAAGCCTACAAAATATTTCTGTAATCTGGAAAAGAGACAGTATACAGAGAAAATTATTCCCAAGCTTATTAGGGAGGATAGGTCAGAATGTACAAACATACATGACATACTCGGCGAACAACGTTCCTTCTATGAGTCCCTTTACAAATCAAAATACAAAGAGACTTGTAATTCCGAAGAAAACGAAAAATACTTTTTCAACGACAAAAATCCATACCTTCAAAAACTTGATGAAGACAAAAGCTCCGCACTTGAAGGCCCCTTAACTTTTGCGGAGTGCTTCGATTCTCTAAAAAAATATGAAAAATAATAAATCCCCTGCAATAGACGGCTTTACAGCCGACTTCTATAAATCTTTTTCGAAAGATCTGGGCCCATATCTCGTCAATTCTCTTAACTTTAGTTACACCACTGGACAATTATCGATTACTGAGAGACAGGGAGTAATTACATGTATTCCTAAAGAAGGAAAACCAAAAGCCTTTATTAAAAATTGGCGACCAATTACTCTCTTAAATGTTGATCAAAAAATAGGGTCCTCTGCAATTGCAAATAGGCTTAAGAAGGTTCTTCCAAAGCTAATTTCGGAAAGTCAGTTGGGATTTATGCCCGTGAGATTTATAGGTGAATCAACCCGGCTTATCTCTGACTTGATAACAAAAACCGATTCTATGAATCTCCCGGGAATGTTAGTCATGGTTGATTTTGAAAAAGCTTTCGATTCCCTAGAATGGGTCTTCATCAGAAAAACGTTAGAGTTTTTCAATTTTGGAAATTCTGTAATCCAATGGTTCAACACTTTCTATAACAGAGTTTCCAGCTGCATCATAAACAACGGCCACTGTTCAGATTTTTTTAATATTCAATGGGGCGTGCGCCAAGGAGACCTGTTGTCGCCGTATTTATTTATATTGTGTGCCGAAATTTTTGGTGCCGCTTCAAAATTTAATCCGCACATAAAAGGAATTAAAATAAATGATTCCGAATATATCATCAGTCAGTATGCTGACGACAGCACACTCTTCCTAGATGACGATCAGCAGTCCCTAAATACAGTTATAGACACACTCGAAAAATTCGCTTCCATGTCTGGTCTGGGTGTTAATTTCGAAAAATCGCAGATTGTGTGGATTGGATCTCGGCAGGGTTGTGGGCAAGAATTAGAAACCATAAAACCCATAAAATGGAATCACAGGGGTTCATTCAGTATTCTTGGAATAAAATTTGAATTAAACAGTGATAACTGCTTCAAAACACATTTTACAGAAAAAATTAAAAGTGTTCGGAAACTTCTAAATGATTGGTCATTAAGAAACTTAACCTTACTTGGAAAAGTTGCAGTAATAAAAACATTGGCATTCCCCATTTTAATACATTCCCTCACTGTCCTCCCAAACCCATCAGACTGTCTACTGGACGAAATTCAAAATATATTTTTTAACTTTCTTTGGTCCAACAAAAACGATAAAATTAAGCGTAATGTGTTGATCAATTTAGTTGAGAATGGGGGTCTCAAGTTTCCTCACGTAAAAAGTTTTGCCACTCCTTAAAAATGGTTTGGGTTAAGAAATTAATAGATCCCGAAGTCATTGCCCAATGGAAAACACTAATTCTGGACTATATTGAAGAATATGGGGGAGACAAGATGTGGTTTCTGACGAAAAGAGGGATCCAGAAAATTGCACAAAGTATGGACACTTTCTGGAAAAATGTACTTTTTTCATGGTCGCTTCTTAAAAAGGGTGAACCCACAATCCTGAGCGAGGTCCTATCGCAGCCTCTCTTCTATAATGATTTTATAAAAATAGAAGGCAAACACCTTTTTTATGGGGAGTGGGTTAGGATGGGGGTCTTCTTTATAAACGATATAGTCAACAATGAAGGACACACTATTGATTTTGATAAATTTCAGAGGAAATATGACCTCGATATACCATTCACCACCTATTTAGGGGTGGTCAATTCTATACCGAGATTATGGAAAAGAATTTTGCACAACAACTTGAGACTTGATAATGTCACTGACCTAAATGTCGATGACATTAAATGCTGCACAAAAGCAAATCGGCATTTTTACCCCGTATTTCTGGAAAAAGTATCGGAAGAATCTATTCACACTCAAGAAAAAATGGACTACAATTCTGAAGGAAAATATATCTCACAGAGACTGTGAGAACACATTTATAGACAAACATTTAAAGCAACTGACGATACATATTTACAGTCCATGCAGTTTAAAATCAATCACAGAATTTTGTTTACAAACTCTCGTCTCTATAAATATGGTTTATCAGAAACAGAACTCTGCTCCTTCTTTGGAAACGTGAAGGAGACTATTGCTCACTTATTTTACGAGTGTTGTTTTTCGAAAACAGTTTTAGTAAGATTAGTAGAACGTATTAACGACAGCCTACCCTTGAATTCACATTTAGCCGTAACTAAACGTGAAATTATTTTAGGCCCCTCCTCCCAAGTTGACCGACCCATAGTTTGGAGCACATGCCTCCTTATATACAAAAAGTACATCTACAGCTGTAGCCATAAAAATACATCTCCCCACTTCTCTGGTTTTCTAATGAAACTTTACAGAAATATTGAACTGTACTCAACATTTATCTACCCAATCGACAAGGCAGTTCTTATTAAGGAGAAATGGGATTGCATCAACAACTTTTTTAATAATTGAAATGTAGTACTTTTACTTTCTAATATTCCATTGTTCTGTGTATTTTAACTATTTCTATGCGACATGTATATTCGCCAAATGTTTTTAATAAAAAAAAAAAAAAAAAAAAAATTATGACCAACAAGTGGACATGCACATAATCTAAAATTTTTCTTCTCAGTCAATTTTAACAATGTTATCCACATGAACTTAGATTTTTATTATTAACTTGGATTTTCAAATGTGATTCTTGTGTATACAACTCCTCCTACATTATTGAACCGATTTCGATGAAATTTCTTAAACGTGGCTACAAATGAGTGAACATGTGCATATTTCCAAATTTCCCATCTGTGATGATTTTTACTGGGTTATCTCCCTTTCAACTTAGAAGATTTAATATAGATTTGTAAATGAGATTCTTGTGTATGGAACACCTCCTTCATTAATGAACCAATTTTTATCAAACTTCTCAGACATTATGACTAACAACTGGGCTATATGCATATTCCAAAATTGCTGATCTGGACAATTTTAATCGGGTTATTTCCCTTGAACTTAGATTTATTATTGGTTTTTCAAGCTCAACATTCAGAGGTATATTGTAGTAAGCCGGAAGTATGGGTATTAACCACCTTCAGTGTTAGATCTAGTTTAATTAGATGAGGTATTAAATAATAGTTTAGGAATAATTATTTGAACTTGTTTTTTCCTTGTTTGTTGCAGATGAGAAAAAATTTTCTTCTGATCACAACAGTTTACTCATTGCTCCATGGTAAGTTTTTAAAGCACATATGTCTGCACCAAAGATTTTTTCTTTCTGTGTGTACTGAGGGTGGGGAATAATGCTTATATGAGTTTGTAATGAGTTTGTAGTTACTTCCTCTCTTAGCTGGTGAATAACTTTTTCTTTGATATCTCCATTTTACAAAAATAAGGTGAAGAATTTAACAAAATATATCTTCTTTTGAGAAAACTCCATGAACTCGATCAAAGAAGTTATAATTGCTAAGTGCCCTAGTCAATCATGTGAGAAAATTTGGTTGCTGAAAACTTGGGTATTTTTATGTGCCCGTCAATTTTTGACGGACGTATTATGTTATGGCATTGTCTGGCTGTCTGTCTGTCTGTCTGTCTGTCTGTCTGTCTGTAAACAATTTTTGTGTCGCCTACTCCTCCAAAGGTTTAATGCTACATTGTTCAAACTTTGCACACATGTTGATCAGTAATTGCCATTGTGCATGTGACAAGTGCAGGTAACTCTGTTGTGTATTTTCAGAGTTATGCCCCCTTTTAGTACTTAAAACTTTACAGTATTGTGTCGCCTACTCCAACATTTCACTTGCTTTATTGTTCAAACTTTGCACCCATGTTGATCATCAATTGTCATTGTGCATGTGACAGGTGTAGATAACACCATTTTATTTTTAAACAACGAGAATCCTCACCGTTTATAGCTGTTATAATCCTCAAAATGTCCTTTTCTTTGGTGCCACCTATCGTCAGTGGTTATCAATGAAGTTAACCTGTCAATGAATGGACGCTACCATTGTAAACGGCGAGGAGAATCTTCTACAGCAGCCTTGCAGCCCTTTAGAAATTATCTTATGAATAAAATGGATACTACCATTTTTTTAGCTCACCTGACTTTCAGTCAGGAGAGCTATAGTGATCACTCGTCATCTGTCGTCTGTCATCCGTCATCTGTGAACATGGTGTTTGTGTCTTCTCCTCCCAAACCGCTGAACCAATTTAATTGATATTTGAGATAATAGTTTGTTATGACATCGCAATTTGATTTTGTTCGAATCAAGTTGCCTCGCCCCTTGGTAGGGCCATGCCCAAAAAGTGTGCCTAAATCTTAAAAAATCATCTTCTCATGAACCAGCAGTAGCAGAGACTTGATATTAGGTGTGCAGCTTCCTTTTGAGGTGTAGACTCAGATTTGTTCAAGAGAAGTTTGTGGGGCTATATTTGCCATTGTTATGGGAGGGGCAAGAATTTTTCCCCACCCAAAATTTCTATTTTCCAACCTGAGAGGCTGATTTGAACCAGATTTGATATGGGGCTCATTGAGATCATAAGTACTTAATTTATGCCCAAATTCTTCTTCCCGTCGCCCCATGGGAACCGCAGGAGCTAAAAATAGAAAAAAATTAAAATGCCCATATCTCCAAAACTACACAGCACTGAGAATCTTATTTGGTGTGAAGCTTCCTTTGGACCAACAGAATGGAATGGTCAAAAAAAATAAAATTGCTATCGGTTTTATCATGGGGTACTTTTTGGGGAGTTTTGAAAAAGTGCTAAGTTAGCATTTTTTAACACTGTGTGTAATGTGAAAAACATTTACGACTACTTTTCTCCCAAACCACTGCTCCAAAAGCTTTCAAATTTCACATATAACATCTTTGGAAGATTGTTTCACATGTTTATTGAAATCAATTCCCTGGGTCCATATTTGGGCTCTCTATGGGAGCCCAAATATTTTGTGCAGTATGAGCAATATTCTTTAAAAATCTTCTTCTTCAGATCTACCAATAAGAATCTTTTGATATTTGGTATGCAGCATCCTTAGGGGGTGGCGGGGGGGGGGGGGGGGGAGATTCAAGTTTTTTCAAGCCAAGTCCCTGGGTTCATATTTAGGCTGAAAATTTTGGGGTCCTGGTCCGGACTCGGAAATTTTTTACCAAAATCTGGAAATGAGTTTTTTGTTTTTTATGCATTTCGGTCAATTTTAAGACAAAATTTTTTTTTTTTTCACACTGAAAATTTGGGGGTCCCAGTGGGACTTAGAAAATTTGGACCAAAGTCTGGAAATTAGTTTTTTGGTTTATTATGTGTTTTGGTCAATTTTAAGAAGAAGAAAAAAAAATATTAATCTGAAAATACTTTGTTTGGGACTTAAAAATTTCCGAACAAAAATAAAAAAAAATCTGTTTTTATGCATTTATCTCAATTTTGGGACGTAAAAGTGCAGGAACTGAAAATAGAAGGACAATTCTGTGTATTGTGTGGGCACAATCGCTTCATCTAGTTGATATATGCTTTTCTTAGGAGGGGCGTATGCAGCTTATTCAAGTCAAGTCCCTGGTTTGATATTTAGACTACCAAGTCAGGTGAGCACCCTCAGGCCCCCTGGGGCCTCTTGTTTTATTTTGTAAAGACCTCAGATCGCTTAATATTAAAATGTGAAAACAGGTGAATTACCCTTTACCCCAGACAGGGCAGGGGACTGTGCAATGATTGAGACAGACATAGTCGAGTCAACAAAAATTTCAAACTTTACCCCAGAGAAACTTGTGCATGGTCCAGTTTTGACGGGCATATGCTGCCCCGCTAGGCAGTGCTCTTGTTACTTTACATTTATTCATGTCTTAGAGCTGTCAAGTATTATTTCTCAAGTAACTGTAGTACTCCAAGAACTCAAAAGCTCCAATTTGTCAGTGAGACAATTTTGAACGAGTGGTTTACCAGATATGGTATATGGAGAGGATGAAAGTGACAATTGGAAGTCTGGGAAAGCCTACAAAAATAATGCTCTTTAAAGGATAACAAGATAGATGCTTCTGAAAACAGAACAGAGCTTGGAGAAGTATTTTTTTTTCTTCTGTGAACGTTTTGCCACAGTTGTGGTGTAAAATAATTTGAAGCAAATCTGCTTGTTTAGGATTTAAATGAATAAATAAATAAATGACATAAATAAATATTGGGACATTTGTAATATTCTAATGTCATTGAACAGGATGTTTTATTATATGCTACCTTATAAGATGGTGGTGGGAAACAAATCAGTTGAAAACAAAAATATAAAATAAAACTGCCTTTTACTGACCACAAATGATTGCATTTAGGTAGGATATACAACCATACCGTATCATAATCTTTGAAAACTCTTTTTCTCCAGACCCCCAGTCAGAATCTGTTAGTGTATGGTATACAGAATCCTTACGGGGGTCAGATTCAAGTTTGTTTAAATCAAGCTTATCAGTTAATAATTGGGCTCTGTATGGCAGCACAAATTTTAACTTTGTGCAATATGGGGAGTAATATTTTAAAATCTTCTTCTTTAGATCTTCCAATCAGACTCTTGGTATACTGCATTCCCAGAGGGGGGAGGGGGGGGGGGGGGGAGAAGATTCAAACTTGTTCAAATCCAGTCCCTGATTAATAATTTGGTTCTTTATGGAAACCTGAATTTTAACATAGTCCATTATGAGGAATAATCTTTAAAAATCTGCTTCTTGAGATTTATTTATTTTTTGAGATTTAACGACACTTTCGGCAAACTGGGTCACCTCATTTCGGACAGTTTTACGGATGGAGGAAGCCAGAGTACCCAAAAAGAACCACCGAGCAATGACAAGCAGCTGTCAGACTCCCCAACATACTAAATCCACACAAACTCATTTAGCATTGGTTGAATACAAGTGCACCATCGACCACTGGGCCCTACTTCATGAGATACAATCTGAATGTTTTGTTATTTGATGTACGGCATCCTTAGATTCAGATTCAATTTGTTCAAAGTCACTGGGTTGATATTTGTGTTCCCTGTTGGGGCAATATGAGGAATGTTCTTTAAAAATCTTTTTCTTACAACCTCTCAATCAGAATCTTTTGATATATGGCATACACCATCCTTTGGGGAGTCAGTTTCAAATTTGAAAAAATCAAGTCTCTGGGTTAACATTTGGGCACCTTATTGGAGCCCGAATTTTAACATTGTCCAATCTGAGGATTAATCTTTAAAAATTTTCTTCTCCATGTCGTTAAAAATCTAGGGATAATTGGTATACTGCATCGTGAGGGAAGTCAGATTCAAGTTTGTTCAAAGCAAGTCCCAAGGTTGATATTTGGGCCACCTGTTGAAGTCTGAATTTTAACTTAGTGCAATATGGCGAATGTTCTTTAAAAAATCTTCTTCTCCAGAACAATGAGTTAGAAACTTTTGGTATTTGGTATACAGCATCCACAGGAGAGTCGGATTTAAGTTTGTTCAAATCAAGTCCCTTGAATATTATTTAGGCCACCTCTGGGAGCCCAAATTTTAACTTCTTCATTTCTTCTTCTTCCTTTTAAATCTTCTTCTTCAGATCCACCAGTCAGAATCTTCTGATATATGGTATATGGCATCCTCAGTAAGGTCAGATTCAAATTTGTTCAAATCAAGTCCCTGGGTTGATATTTGGACTCTGTGTGGGATCCTGGATTTATTCTTAGTGAAATATGATGAACATTCTTCAAAACATCTCCAGAACCACCAATCCGAATCTTTGAGGTTTGGGTGTACAACATCCTTGGGGGTGGGGTGAGGGTGTGTCAGATTCAGGTTTGTTCAAGTCAAGTCCCCGATTAATATTTGGGCTCCCTATGGGACCACAAATTTTTAACTTTGCGCAGTGTAATGAAGCCATTCAACTTTTTGATATTTGGTACAGAGCATCCTCAAAGGAGGTCGGATTCAAGTGTGTTCAAATCAGGTCCTGGAATTGATGCTTGGGCTCAATACGGGAGCCTGAAATTTAATACTGTGCAATATGCAGAATTTTTAGCTCACCTTGACAAAATCAAGCTGAGCTTATCTAATCGCTCTCCGTCTGTCATCCAGCGTCCATCAACACCATGTTTTGGTGTTCTCTAAAACCACTGGGCCAATTCAAGTGAAAGTTTGTGTGAGTGATGGTCCCGAAATGGCATTTCATTTTTGTTCAACTCAACATACCCAGGGTATGGGGAAAATGGTCCAAAATATTTTTTTTTAAATCTTCTCATCATACCAGTGGGTACAATGACTTGATATTTGGTATGAAACTTCCCTTTGAGGTGCAGAATCAAGTTCGTTCAAACGAAGTCCGTGAAGCAGTATTTGCCTTTGTAATGAGAGGGACAAGATTTTGGCCATGCCCCAAATTTCTGTCTTCTGAACCGATGGTCGATTTGAACCAAATTTGGCATGTGGTGTAAAAGAAAATGTTCCTGTGCCCCCGTGGGAACCCGAGGAGCCAAAAATAGAAATATTTTCAAACGCCCATATTTCCCAAACCACACAGAACAGAGGACTGTTATTTGGTATGAAGTATCCTTAGGACCAGTAGAATTGATAAAAAAAAATTGGCATCGGTTGTCTACGGGTGTTCTGTGGGGGAGGGGGGAGGCATTGAAAAATGCTGAGACAGCATATTTGCGAAAATTAAAAAACATTTTCTCCAGAACCAATGGTCAGAATCTTTTGATATTTGGTACACGTCATCCATAGGGGGAGGTCAGATATAAGTTTGTTAAAATGAAGCTCCCTTGTCCATATTTGGGCTCAATACAGGGACCCAAATTTTTAATTTAGGCCAATATGGGGAACAATCATTAAAAATCTTCTTCTTCAGAACCACTGGTCAGAATCTTTTGATGTTGGGTATACATCATTGTTATGAGGTGCAGATTCAAGATTGTTCAAACCAAGTCCCTAGGTTCATATTTATATATTCCTATGAAAGCCCAAATTTTAGCTTCGTGCATTTCCTATGGAAGCCCAAATTTTAACTTAGTGCAATATGGGGAATAATTTTTAAAAATCAGACCCACCAGTCAGAATGCTTTCACATTTGACATACAACATCTCTAGGAGGGTTAGATTCAAGTTTGTTCAAATCGTGTCCTAAGGTTAATATTTGGGCTTGCTATGGTAACCCAAATTTTAACTTAGTGCAATATGAGTAAATTTCTTTAAAAAATTTTTTTCTTCAGATCCTCCAGTCAGAATGCTTTAATTTTTTTAGCTCACCTGGCCTAAAAAGCCATGTGAGATTTTCACATCATTTGTCGTGCGTCGTCCCATGTCCATTGTCTGGTATCCATAAACTTTTCGCATTTTCATCTTCTTCTCTGTAACTGCTGAGCTAATGTGAACCAAACTTGGCAGGAATGGTCTATGGGAGGTCCTCTATAAATTATCCTCATTTTGTTCCTGTCAGATGAAAAACATGGCTTCCAGAGGCATTCTTTGATTCTGGTTGGTGGATTTTCAAAAATCTTCTCTGAAACTGCCAGGCCAAATGTTTTGAAACTTCACATAAATGATGACTGGGAACCCCTCTACCAATGATCCTCATTTAATGTTGATCAGATTACAAACATGGCCACAATTGCAGCTTACAGTCACTATAGAAACCCTATGGGAAATCACATTTTCATCTTCTTCTCTTGAACTTCTGAGCCGACATGAACCAAACCTTGTAGGGATAGTCTGTTGGAGGTCCTCTACAAACGATCCTCATTTTGTTCTCATGGGTTCCCATGTTACTGTGCATTGAAAACCATGTCTGCCAGAGACATTCTTTGATTCTGATTGGTGGATTTTCAAAAATTTTCTTCTCTTAAACCACAGGGCCAAATGTTTTGAAACTTTGCATGGTTGATGACTGGGACCCCCTCTACCAATGATCCTCATTTTATGTTGACCGGGTTGCAAACATGGCTTCAATTGCGGCTTATAGTTACTATAGAAACCCTAGGGGAAATCACATTTTCATCTCTGGAACCGCTGAGCCGACGTGAACCGAACCTGGTAGGGAAGTCTTCTACAAATGCTCCTTCTTTTTGTTACCGTGCATCAAAAAACATGGCTGCCAGAAGCATTTTTTTTATTCTGATTGGTGGATTTTCAAAAATCTTCTCCTCTAAAACCACAGGGCCAAATGTTTTGAAACTTTGCATGGTTGATGACTGAGACAGACACCCTCTACCAACGATCATTATTTAATGTTGATCGGGTTGCAAACAAGGCTGCAATTGTGGCTTATAATTACTATAAAAACCCTATGGGAATAACATTTTCATCTTCTTCTATGGAACTACTGAGCGTGTGTGAACCAAATCTGGCAGGGATAGTCTATGGCAGGTCCTCTACAAACACTCCTCATTTTGTTACCGAGCATCGAAAAACATGGCTGCCAGAAGCATTTTTTTATTCTGATTGGTGGATTTTGAAAAATCTTCTCTGAAACCTTGGGGCCAAATGTTTTGAAACTTTGCATGGTTGATGACTGGGACACTCTCTACCGTTCATCCTCATTTAATGTTGATTGGGTTGCAAACATGGCCGCAATTGCAGCTTATAGTTACTATAGAAACTCTGTGGGAAATCACATTTTCATCTGATTCCTCTGGAACTACTGAGCCGACATGAACCAAACTTCGCAGGAATGGTCTACAGAAGGCCCTCTACAAATGATCCTCTTTTTGCAGATTCAACTTTGTTCAAATCGAGTGCCTGGGTTAATATTTGGGCTTGCGATTGGAGCCTGAATTTTAAGTTAATGGTGTATGAGGAATTTTCTTCAAAAATCTTCTTCAGAGTCACCAGTCAGAATCCTTTTATATTTGGTTTACAACATCTCTAGGGGAATCAGATTCAAGTTTGTTCAAATCAAGTCCCCCCTGGATTAATATTTGGGCTTCCTACGGCAGCCCTAATTTTAGCTTAGTACAATATGAAAAAATTTATATGAGAAAAATTCTTTTAAAAATCTTCTTCTTCAGATCCACCAGTCGGAATCCTTTCATATTTGATATACAACATCTCAGAGGGGGAGAGAAGGGGGGGGGGGGGGGGGGGGGTCAGAACTTCAAGTTTATTCAAATTGGGTCCATAGGTTAATATTTAATATTTGAGTTCGCTATGGTAGACCAAATTTTAACTTAGTGCAATATGAGGGATTTTCTTTAAAAATTTTCTTCTTCAGATCCACCAGTCAGAATGCTTCCATATTTGGTATACAACATCTCTAAGGGGGTTAAATTCAATTTTGTTCATATCACGTATGTGGGTTAATATTTGAGCTCCCTATGACAAAATATAGGTAATGTTTGTGTTTGGCCATATTCTTATTCTCTGTTCTAGAGTTATTTCCCTTGACATAGTGAGAAATAATACATTTTATCATTTCCAGATGATAATTTGAGTATGAATTCAGATAGCTTTTAGCTCAACTTTGGCAAAGCCAAATTTGAGCTTATGCCATGGCCAATCGTCCGTCTGTCCGTTAACAATTCAATACGGCTCGTGCTAGAGGCTGTATTTATGAACCGATCTTTACAAAACTTCTTGGGTACCTTTGTTATGACCGTGGAACGAGAACGAGTGTTTTGGGTTCCGATCCAAAATTCAAATTATCTGCTGGCGGCCATTTTGTACAGACTTAGGTGAAATCAGATTTTTGCGCAGAACTTTCATATGAAAGTGCTGATTTGAATAATTTTTTGAATGAATGTTTAGTACCATGGGATACATCACATATAATACAGGTTTTTTTCTCGTACGTAAGTTATGCAAATTAGACTAACTTTGATGTATTTAGTGTTACTTTCAGCACTGTAAGTGCAAATGCCAATACAGCTCGGGCTAGAGGCCGTGTTTATAAACCGATCTTTACGAAACTTCTTGGGTACCTTTGGTATTACCGCGGGACGAGAATGAGTGTTTTTGGGTGCGGTCCGAAATTCAAGATGGCCGATGGCAGCCATTTTGTACAAAATTAGGTGCGATCAGATTTTTGCACAGAACTTCCATATGAAAGCGCTGATTTGAAAAATTTTGTGTGTGAATGTTTAGTACCATGGGATACATCACATATAATGCAGGTTTTTTTCTCGTGCAGAAATTATGGAAATTAAATGAACTTTGATTTTTTCAGTGCTACTTACACACAGTAAGTACACATGTTAATACGGCTCGGGCTAGAGGCTGTATTTATCAACCGATCTTCACAAAACTTCTTGGGTACCTCTGTTATCACCTTGGGACGAGAACAAGTGTTTCTGAGTGCAGTCCAAAATTCAAGATGGCTGCCAGTGGCCATTTTGTACCGAAATTAGGACTAATCAGTTTTTTGTACACAACTTCTATACGGCTCAGGCTAGAGGCCTTATTTATGAACCGATCTTTAAGAAATTTCTTGAGTACCTTTGTTATCACTGTGGGATGAGAACGAGTGTTTTCGGGCGTGGTCAGAAATTCAAGATGGCAACCAGCAGCCATTTTGTCCCAAAATTAGTGCAGTCAGTCTTTTGTACAGAACTTCTGTATGAAAGTTCTAATTTGAATAAATTTTTGTATGAATGTTTTAGTAAAATGGAATACATCACATACACTACGGGTTTTTTCATGTGCGGAAATTATGCAAATTAGATGAATTTTGATTTATTTAGTGCTATTTATACACTGTAAGTGCACATGTCAATACGGCTCTGGCTAGAGGCTGTATTTATCAACCGATCTTCACGAAACTTCTTGGGTACCTTTGTTGTCACCTTGGGACGAGAACGAGTGTTTCTGAGTGCGGTCCAAAATTCAAGATGGCTGCCAGTGGCCATTTCGTACCGAAATTAGGTCCAATCAGTTTTTAGCTCAACTTTGGCGAAGCCAAATTTGAGCTTATGCCATGACCAGTCGTCCGTCGTCCGTCTGTCCATCTCTCAGTCAACAATTCAGTATGGCTTGGGCTAGAGGCAGTGTTTATGAACCGATCTTTACGAAACTTCTTGGGTACCTTTGTTATGACTGTGGGACGAGACCGAGTGTTTTGGGGTTCGGTCCGAAATTCAAGATGGCAGCCAGCCACCATTTTGTACCGACGATGCAGAAATCTGTTTTTTGCACAGAACTTCCATATGAAAGCGCTGATTTGAATAATTTTTTGTATGAATGTTTAGTACCATGGGATACATCACATATTTATTACAGGTTTTTTTTCTGGTACGTAAATTATGTAAATTAGACTAACTTTGATGTATTTAGTGTTACTTTCAGCACTGTCAGTGCAAATGCCAATATGGCTCGGGCTAGAGGCCGCATTTATGAACCGATCTTTACGAAACTTCTTGGGTACCTTTGGTATCACCGTGGGACGAGAACGAGTGTTTTTGGGTGCGGTCAAAAATTCAAGATGGCCACTGGCAGCCATTTTGTTCAAAATTAGAGGCAATCAGATTTTTGCGCAGAACTTCCACATGAAAGCTCTGATTTGAATAATTTTATGTGTGAATGTTTAGTACCATGGGATACATCACATATAATACAGGTTTTTTTCTCGTGCAGAAATTATGCAAATTAGATGAACTTTGATTTTTTCAGTGCTACTTACACACAGTAAGTACACATGTCAATACGTCTCCGGCTAGAGGGTGTATTTATCAACCGATCTTCACGAAACGTCTTGGGTACCTTTGTTATCACCTTGGGATGAGAACGAGTGTTTCTGGGTGCGGTCCGAAATTCAAGATGGCTGCCAGTGGCTATTTTGTACCGAAATTAGGTCTAATCAGTTTTTTGTACACAACTTCTATACGGCTCAGGCTAGAGGCCGTATTTATGAACCGATCTTCACAAAACGTCTTGGGTACCTTTGTTATCACCGTGGAATGAGAACGAGTGTTTTTGGGTGTGGTCTGAAATTCAAGATGGCCACCAGCAGCCATTTTGTACCAAAATTAGTGCAATCAGTCTTTTGTACAGAACTTCTGTATGAAAGTTCTGATTTGAATAAATTTTTGTATGAATGTTTAGTAACATGGAATACATCACATATACTACAGGTTTTTATCTCGTGCAGAAATTATACAAGTTAGATGAACTTTGATTTATTCAGTGCTACTTATACACTGTAAGTGCACATGTCAATACGGCTCAGGCTAGAGGCTGTATTTATCAACTGATCTTCACGACACTTCATGGGTACCTTTGTTATCACCTTGGGATGACGAGTGTTTCTGATTGCGGTCCAAAATTCAAGATGGCTGCCAGTGGCCATTTTGTACCGAAATTAGGTCCAATCAGTTTTTTGTCACAACTTCTATACAGCTCGCATTTATGATCTTCACGAAACTTCTTGGATACCTTTGTTTTCACTTTGGGACAGGAATGAGTGTGTTTTGGGGTGCCTTTGTTATCACTGTGCTATGAGAACAAATATTTTGGGGTTCAGTCAGACCCACTCTGGGACTCAATGATTTCTTTTCTAGTTTAGCATCTGACTGTCACCCACCTTTACAATACTTTACCTATACATTTGTTACAGGCTACGGTCATCATTTATGTACAGGCCATTACAATATTTTATATGTACTTTTGTTATCAGGTCATTACCTAGATGTTTGTCATTGCTGTGTCACATACTATACATGTACATGTCTTGACAAGTTGAGCTACAGTGTCATTGACACTTTCATTTGTCACAATTTCTATACAGCTCGTATTTATGAACTGATCTTCACGAAACTTCTTGGGTACCTTTGTTTTCACCTTGGGACAGGAATGAGTGTGTTTTGGGGTGCCTTTGTTATCACTGTGCTATGAGAACAAATATTTTGGGGTTCAGTCAGACCCACTCTGGGGCTCAAAGATTTCTTTTCTAGTTTAGCATCTGACTGTCACCCACCTTTACAATACTTTTCCTATACATTTGTTACAGGCTACGGTCAGTATTTATGTACCGACCGTTACAATACTTTATATGTACCTTTGTTATCAGGTTACCTCTAGATGTTTGTCATTGCTGTGTCACATACTATACATACATGCACTGAGAATTTTTGTTTTTAAATTATTTGGGTTTAAAATGGGTTTTGAAGGATTTCGAGTGATTTTATGAAAAAAAAATCCCTTCAACCAATTGCCCTCAGGTGAGAAGGGGAGGCGATGAAGTGATTTTATATAAAAATAAAATTTTGCCCCAGTTGACAGGAGAGAAGGGGAGGTCGGGGTCCATAGTGTGGATTTTTATGCCCCTGCATGAAATGCAAAGGGCATTAGTTGTTACCTTTGTCCATACATCCTATTTTTTTCAGATATTTTTTTAAAACTTTCACTTGTCTAGAATGACAAAGATACATGTCAGTTTGCATTTGGCCATATTACAATCTCCGTTCTAGAGTTATTTCCTTTAACTCAGTTAAAAATTATCCATTTTATGATTTTACAAATTCTATTCAAAACCGTTTGGACTTTTAAATAAATGTTGAAGGGTGTAAAGTGATTTTATAATAAAACACACCTTTTACCCATTTGCCCAGGGAGGGAAGGAATGTGGGAATTCAAGTGCTATGAATTTGGAGAATGGGCATCTAGGACAATGTTGCACAGAGGCATAGGTGTTAATCTGGTTTGAAACTTGTATGAACCAAGTGTTCGACTCTTCAAATAATTTACAAAAATAATTCAACTTGAATTGATGCTACTATAAAATAGAGATTTAATTTTCAAGATTTTAAATTAACTTTCACAGGGAATACTACAAAGGCTTGCTGAATAAAGTAAATCGGACGCAAACTACTGAAGATATAAAATGGGCTCTATCCCAAAGTGGTGTTGAATGTAAGTATTATTTTGATATGTGATCAAAGAAAATGATTATTCTACACAGGCAAGTATTTTGGAGTAAAAATATAAAAATGAAATAGAAAATCTTGTGATTTGCCACACATTTTGCTACTAACCATTGAATTTTCTAGTTTTTTCGGGTATCTTGGGCCAAAGTAAAGATTTAGTCTATTTTATCTTTTTAAAGGGCTCTGTAACTTTGTCAAACAAGATGTAGTGGTGTAAATCTCAAAATGAGCCGATTTTATGAAGAATTTGAGGGTACTCCAGTTCAAGGCCCGGTAACTGGGTGAAGGTTAAAACTTTGAATAAAACATAACAGAAAAATTGTTCTTGGATGAATGCCCAATCTCCTTATGGGACATGTTTTGAGAAATTGTGGCTGCGATGCTGAGAAATCGCATGTGAAAGTTGGCCATTTTCGCCAAAAATGCATTTTTGGAGGAAGTATGTGGCAAAATAGGGTCAACATGGGTAAAACCGCCTATGCAGGCAGATGCAGTTGGTTATGCTTCAAATATTAAGCAAGTTTCAGCCAAATCGCCCAGAGGGTTTCAGAGAATTGGGGCAAAAGGTGACATTTTGACTACATTTTACACGGCTTTATCAGAAAACGAAAAACTTCAGAAATGGTATGACCTAATCAAGAAACTTTGCATGGAGCTCTACAGATGTGCCTTATTTCAGCAAAATCATACAAGCCGTTTTCGCACAATTCGACATACAAAAATCAGTGAAATAAAAAAAAGAAAAAAAAAGAAGAATAACAAGAGATTCACCTATTAGAAAAAAGATGAATCTAACGAGATGTGTTACGTTTGGCTGCAGATATTAGGAGAGTTTCAAACCAATCCCACTGAGGGTTTATGAGAATTATGCTAAAAGGGTCCATTTTTAGCTCACCTGGCCTAAAAGGCCATGTGAGCTTTTCTCATCACTTGACGTCCGTCATCCATCGGTCGTTGTCCGTCATCTGTCGTCCGGCATCCGTAAACTTTTCACATTTTCATCTTCTTCTCTGCAACCGCTGAGCCAGTGTGAACCAAATTTAGCAGGAATGGTCTATGGGAGGTACTCTACAAACGATCCTCATTTTGTTCCCGTCGGATGAAAAACATGGCTTCCAGAGGCAGTCTTTGATTCTGGTTGGTGGATTTTCAAAAATCTTCTCCTCTGAAACTGCCAGGCCAAATGTTGAGAAACTTCATATAAATGATGACTGGGGCCCCCTCTACCAACGATCCTCATTTAATGTTGATCGGGTTGTAAACATGGCCACAATTTCGGCTTGTATTTACTATAGAAACCCTATGGGAAATCACATTTTCCTCTTCTTCTCTGGAAAAACCAAGGCGACGTGAAAACAAACCTGGCAGGGATAGTCTATGGGAGGTCCTCTACAAACAATCCTCATTTTGTTCCCATGGGTTGAAAAACATGGCCGCTAGAGGCAATCTTTGATTCTGATTGGTAGATTTTCGAAAATCTTCTCCTCTGAAACTGCCAGGCGACATGTTTTGATACTTCACATAAATGATGACTGGGACCCCCTCTACCAACGATCCTCATTTAATGGTGATCGCATTGCAAACATGGCCACAATTGCGGCTTATAGTTACTATAGAAACCCTATGTGAAATCACATTTTCATCTTCTTCTCTGGAACTACTGAGCCGACGTGAACCAAACCTGGCAGGGATGGTCTATGGGAGGTCCTCTACAAACGATCCTCATTTTGTTTCCGTGGGTTGAAAAACATGGCCGCCAGAGACATTCTTTGATTCTGATAGGTGGATTTTCAAAAATCTTCTCTGAAACTGCCAGGCCAAATGCTTTGATACTTCACATAAGTGATGACTGGGACCCTCTCTACCAACGATCCTCATTTAATGTTGATCGGGTTGTAAACATGGCCACAATTGCGGCTTATAGTTACTTTAGAAACCCTATGGGAAATCACATTTTCATCTTCTCTGAAACTACTGAGCCGACGTGAGCCAAACTTCACAGGAATGGTCTATGAGAGGATGGAAATATGTGGCCACCAGAGGCTATATTCTAATGCTTAACCCAATGCCTCTCCTGTCTGCATGAAGATCAGTACTGTCAGCAAAAATACTTGTTTTTTGAGAATCTGGTAAGGGTTGGTTCCAGTTTTCTCCACTGAGAACTGGGAAAAAAAAAATCCAAAATATTGTGTATACAGTACAAGTCAAAATATGCTGTAGCATAACTGCAATGAACTAAGTACACAGCTGCTCCTGCCCTGACAAGATCAAAATCTGACATTTTCTGGAAAGCTATCAGTGAGAGCTTTTCAGAAAATGATGTCAGCTTCTGGTCTTATCAGTGTAGGCAGAGAAAAAGATACACAGTTTATAGGATTATCCTACAACTTATTTTGACTTAACTGTAAACTATTGGAACTGTACATGGATGCTGATATATGCTCATTACTCATGTTACTTATCAGATAATCTTGGTTGTTGACAGGTGTTTGGAGAAAACGGGAGAAGATTTTGCTAACATTCTTGCAGTCATGTCAGCTTAGATGACAGTAATTATTGTATATCTTTTTAAGATTTGACAAAAATTGGAGTAATGGGTTTCCTGTAACTCTTTTACCTATCCAAAGCTATTTTGAAAAGAGAATACTGTCTGAAAAAAAATAAAATATTTAACCTTCTTTTACTGATTTTTTTGTTGAAAACAGAATTGATAAATGTGTGCATTTTCAAGAAAATCTTCTTTGAAACTACAAGGCCAAATGGTTTGAAAAGTTAGTGTGACTGTTGCCTGTAACCCCCTCTACCAATGATCGTCATTTTAATCTTCATCGGGTTGCAATTATGGCTGCAATTGTGGCTTATAGTTACTATAGAAACTCTATAGGAAATCACATTTTCATCATCTTCACTGAAAGTACTGAGCCAATGTGAACCAGACTTGGCAGGCATTGTCTGTGAGAGGTTCTCTACAACTGTTACTCATTTTATTCCTGTTGGGTAAAAAAACGTGGCCGCCAGAAGCATTCTTTGAATCTGATTGGCCAATTTTGAAAATTCTTCTCCTCTGAAACCACAGGGCCAAATGTTTTGAAACTTTGCATGGTTGATAACTGGGACACCCTCCACCAATGTTTCTCATTTTAATGTTGATCGTATTGCAAACATGGCCACAATTGCAGTTTATAGTTACTATAGAAAAAAAACTATAGGAAATCACATTTTCATCTTCTCTCTGGAACTATTGAGCTGACATGAACCAAAAACTTGGCAAGAATGGTCTATAGGAGGCCCTCTACAAACAATCCTCTTTTTGTTCCCATTGACTGGAAAATATGGCCACCAGAGACATTCTATGATTCTGTTTGATGGATTCAAATGTTTTGAAACTTCACATGATTGAAGACTGGGACTCCTTCTACCAATGATCCTCATGTAATGTTGATGTAATCTTGCAAAACATGGCCACAATTGCAGCTCATAGTTACCATGGAAAGCCTATGGGAAATCGCATTTTTATACCCCAGCAAACAAAGTTTGGGGGGTATATAGGAATCACCCTGTCCGTCCGTCTGTCCATCTGTCCATCAGTCCATCTGTCCATCCTTATAAGCACAACTCCTCCTAAACCGTTTGAAGAATTTTCATAAAACTTTACACAATGGAAGAACTCCATATGAAGATGTGCATGAAGCAATATAATTCCGTTCTGACATTTCCAATGGGAGCTAATCTAACTTATACATTTTAATGTACCAAAAAGGGTCCATCCTTATAAGCGCAACTCCTCCTAAACCATTTGAAGAATTTTCATGAAACTTTACACAATGGAAGAACTCCATATGAAGATGTGCATGAAGCAATATAATTCCGTTCTGACATTTCCAAGGGGAGATAATCTAACTTATACATTTTAATGTACCAAAAAGGCTGCAACTGAGGCACGGGGGGTATCACGTTGTGAGCTTGGTACCTCTAGTTTATATGTATTTCCAGGTGAGCGATTACAGGCTCTGTAGATCCTCTAGTTGATAGATTTTAGCATTCTTATGGTACCTGTACGGGAACTCTCAAATCTGCAAAGGTTTAAACCTTTCACAATAACATATTGAACAAACTTGTCATACTCTGATTGCTGCACACAGGCATATAAAACATTCAGTGCTAAACCAATTAGGATTGGAGAAAATTTTACCTTCATCTGACCAAATTCCCCCAAAACATGATTTTTTTTTACACCACCTACCATTATGCAACCAGGGTTAAACTTTTCACTGAGACTTATAACAGCAAATATGCTCAGTAGTCAATTATTAATACCAACAAACAAATGATTTTCCCATATTCCATTTGAAATGGTAGTAAAAGGGAACTGAAAGTGGGCGAATTTCGCAAAGAATATGAGGAACCTCAATTCAAAGCCCCAAAACTGGCTGAGGGTTAAAACTTTGAACATGACATACAACAGCAAAATTGTTCTAGGATAAATTCCCTCTCTTCTCAAAGTTCACGTTTTGAGAAAATATGGCTCCAGAACGGAGGAATTGCATGTGAACATTAGTTAATTTTTGCCAAAAATGCACTTTGTGTGGACTTTTGTAGCAAAAAGGGGTAAATGCGGAAGATATCGTCAATGTTGCCAGATGCATTATGTTATGCATTAGATACTAGGAAAGTTTAAGCCCAATCCTTCAGAGTTTATATGAGAATTATGCTAAAAGGGCCCATTTTGGATAGATTTTGACATTCTAATGGTACCAATATGGGAACTCTCAAAGCTGCAAAGGGTTAAACTTTTCATAATAACATATAGAACAAAAGTTGTCATACTTTGACTGCTGCATACAACTGTATAAAACATTCAGCGCTCACCAATTAGACGTGGAGAAAATGATCACCTAAACATACTACATTCTCCAAAAATTAGAGTTCCTCTCATGGCACCTATCATTATGCCGCCAGGACGGGCATAGGGTTAAACGTTACATCAAGATTTATAACAGCATATATGCTCGTGAGACCATTATAAATACAGACAAGCAAATTGTTTCCCAATATCTCATTTGAAAGTGGTATTAAAGTGAACTCAAATTTGTCGAATTTTGCCCCAAAAATGAGGGTACTTCACCTCAAAGCCCCAAAACTGGCTGAGGGTTAAAAATTTTAACATGAGTTATAAGAGCAAAATTGTTCCAGGATGAATGCCCTATCTTCTCATGTTTTCAGACAATTTGGCTCTAGTACTGAGGAATCGCATGTGAAAGTTAGCCATTTTTGCCTAAAATGCATCTTTGGAGGAAGTTTGTGGCAAAATAGGGTCAAAGTGTGTAATACTGCCTATGTCACCAGATGCAGTTGGTTATGCTACAAATATTAGGAAAGTTTCAGGTATATCGTGCAGAGCATTAGAGCATTTTTGAGAATTGTGGCAAAACATGACATTTTGACTACATTTTTCACGGTTTTGTCAGAAAAAGAAAAATTTCAGCGATGACGTAATATTCAATGTCAAGATCTTTCAGAACTCTGCAAATATACCAAATTTCAGAAAAATCATTCATGCCATTTTCAAGATTTCTTGTAGACAAAAATCATTGAAAGAAAAAAAAAAAAAAATAAGAATGGAAATAGGTGAATCTAACTAGATTTTTGAATTTCAAGAAATCGAGAAATTCACCTATTTTGCTTGCTTTTTGAGGCACCGGAAAAATCGGCTTGCTTACATAGTTCGGAAGTATTTCAGTCTACTCAGTTCATAACCAATAGAAAACTTTGTCTACAGTGTCTTACAATTCTTTCGGCAATACTCTATCACATTGGCATGAATGGTGTGTGGTTAATGTCCAAGTTGGGGTAAATAGCAAACCTGTTTAACAGATCGTGTAAACTTAATATACAACTCAAAGTTTGCTAAGCACCAAGTACATCCAACTACCTGTTTTACGTTTTAGTTGAAATATTATAATGAAAAGTGTATATATTTTTTATTTAATTATATCTTTAATGATTTGAGTACAGAAATTAAGATTTTTTGGTGTTTGACATTATTTTTTAGCTTTTGAATACGATAACCATGGAAAATGGATATTATTGGTAAAAGAGGAAATTTTTCAATATACCAAAAAGTTAACAGAGCGAACTGGTATGGCTTCAATATCGAGTATGAGACCCATTACTGTTAATTACAGCTTGACAACACCTTCTCATGCTCCCAATCAGGTTCCTGGTGGTCCTTTGTGGGATGTTCCATTCGTGGAACAGCATGGCACCAAGCTCCTGGACACCTTCCTGGCTGGACTGGATGGCATGAAATTGCAAGCTGCAACTCATTCCAGACATGTTCGATTGGATTGAGGTTAGGGGATCTTGCTGGCCAGTCCATATGCTCAATCCCCCCCTCTGTCGGTACTCCCCGACAGCATGGGCAACATGAGGACGGGCATTATCGTCCATCAGAATGAATCTATCACCCACTGCTCCTGCATACAATCTGACGTAGACATCCAGGATCTCATCAATATACCATTGTGCAGTCAATGTACTATGTTCAAGGACACAGAGCTCTGTTTGTCCATCTCAGCTGATGCCTCCCCAGACCATGATTGACCCTCCACCATAGCAGTCATGCTCAGCAATGTTGGCTGCATGGAATCACTCTCCTGGTCTTCTCCACACCCTAGAATGCCTATCTGGTTGGCCTAGGCAGTACCTTGAGACTCATCTGTAAAAAGGACAGGTCGCCAATCTTCTCTGGTCCATCCAACGTGGTCCATGACCCATTCATATCGTGCCTGGCGGTGGTTATGGGACAGCGGAATGCGCATACATGGTCTTCTTGATCGGAGACCACCTTTGTGCAACCTTGCCCGGATAGTCTGCGTCGAAACATTTACTCAGGATGCATTCTGAAGGTCACTGCGAGCTGGGTTGCTGTGGCAAAGCGGTTCCTACAGACCTGAATGATCAAAAAATGATCTTCAGCTACAGATGTTGCCATGTCTCTGCCACCATCATGCCGTCTTACTGGTGTGCCATACTGCTGAAATCTTGCCCAGGCTCTGGTGATCACTGTATGGTGCACACCAAAGGCTTCACCAACCTGACGATGGGTAGCCCCTTGCTCCACCATCCCTAAAGCCCGCCACATATCTGCTTCAGACAAATGTCTTCTTACATTTGCTGTATTCAGTCATTAAATCACAAGGGTTTGTGTTGAAATGACGATTGAATACCCTACACATGTCATGTCCATGTAGACAGTACACGAAAACATCATGAAAATCAAGGGGTACATGCTTTCCATCACTGTCACGAAAACTCTGCCTGTCAAGAGAGCTAATGTAAACACTGGGAACCATCTCAATACATTCCTCAATCATATCCACGAAAAATATCGCAAATAGGTCACAAGTAAATTTCACAATGATGTGTCAAATATTTGGTGCTTAGCAAACTTTGAGTAGTATTATAACAACCTGTGCATATCAGGTATCATAGATTGTGGCAAACATTTTCAGAGCAGCGACTCCAAACTTTCAGCGTTTGTTCTTGAAGCTTTGCTGAACTCGGTTATATTATTAGAAAGTCCCAAAAGCAAGCATGGGCCCCGTGGGAACCCCGCATATGCAAATATGCTCTCCTGACATTCAACATGATAGAATGCAAAATTGGTGTAGCGTTTTGATGAGTGGAGGTAATTGTTTGTATTCAGTCTTTTTCTAGCTGGTGTGAGCTGGTGCTGGGTGCTTGTCGGGGGTTGTGCTCCCGCTCTGAGCTAATTCCATTTGAAACTTTTGATTCATAGTTACTGGTGGAGAGATGCTGGTGACTGAAAGATGCATTGTGTGTACTGGCACCAAATGGGCCCTGACAAGCCGTAACAGTTAGATAATTGCCAGAAAATAAAAGTTGACAGAAATCGCACATGGGTTAATGGCACAAAAGCAATAATTTCGCTAATTTGACATTAAAATTGAACAGACACCAGGTTAGCTCATACGCCCACTGTATCCAAACCACTGAAGGCAGCTACATGAGATCTTCAGAAGTTGTTCTACTATCCCTGCTTGACAGGTTAGTATCTTTGTCAAGTGATGTGACCGTGTGAGAACACCATGGATCGTGTGGAAACCGATGGGTCAATTTGTCCCTACTCTATTCTCAATGCAATGACATTTCTTTTCATTATTTACCTGTCACCGGTCGAGTTTCACATTATTTCTGTCTATTTGATGAACTGTTCAACTTTACATATTCCCACCGTTATATAGGACCGAAAGTTTGGAGTTAAATTGCATATTTTATTTAGACCGCCCTGAAAGAAAATGACAACTCAACCTGGTGGTGCAAAAGCCGTCATTTGGCTAATTTGATAATTCAAATTGAACAGACACCAGTGTCAGATATATGCCTATTGTATCCAGACCATCCAAGGCAGCTTGGAATTCTCAGAATATGTTCTACTGTCCCTGCTCAACAGTTTAGTATCTTTGTCGAGTGCCGTGACCGCATGGAAACACCTTGGATCATGTGGAAACTGAGGGGACGATTCGCTCCTACTTTATTCTCAATTCAATGACTTTTTAATGATTATTTACCTGTCACCAGCCGAGTTTGGCCTTATATCTGTCTATTTAATGAACTGTTCAATCTTAAATATTTGCACCTTTATATAAGACTGAAAGATCACTGCACAGTTACCAATATTCAGGGATGGATTTTACGAAAATAACAATTATTCCAACAGTACTCACATGGGAAATCTAATAACATATAAAACAAAAGTTGTCATACTTTGACTGCTGCGTGTAGCCATAGAAAACATTCAGCACTTAATCAATTAGAAATTCGGTAAATTGTCATTTAAACTTACCAAATTCTGAAAAAATGAGAGTTATTTTCGACGGCACCTATCTCTATGCAACCGAAACAGGGATTGGGTTAAACTTACAGCAACCTTATAACAGAAAATATTCCTTGAATTGAACTGGCATCTGAATATTGAAAGCATTTTCAGATATTCTATTCCCTGATACCACTGCACGCTTACCAATATTCAGTGATTTTACAAAAATAACAATTATTCTGACAGTACCCTTATGGGACCTTTCAAATCTGCCAAGGGTTAAACTTTAAATAATAAGATATAAAACAAAAGTTGTCATACTTTGACTGCTGCATGCGGCCACAGAAATCATTCAGTGCTCAATCAATTAGAAATGAGGGAAATTGTCACTTGAACATACCAAATTCTGAAAAAAACAGGCTTGTCATTTTGAGGCGGGCGATCGGCCACGGCCACAGTGGCCTGCCTAAACTAAAATTTCTGCGGACCATAAATGATCGCCTCATGCAAAATACCGCGGGCGAATAATATTTATCAGGTTCAATATGTTAACAGAGCTTGAGACGTTGCGGCACACAGCCCCAGTTACAATTGACAAGGTGGATTTTTTTTCTCAGCATTATATTTCGTCAAATGGCCAGGAGCAGGTGCTTGTGCACGTAATTTCACCCCTCGTCTGTTAAGAATTATGCACAGAACACGCCAACAAAATTTCGAAACATTCCAATAAAAATCGGTATGCAAATGAGCGCAGTGACCAACGTTTCATATATGTAAAATGTCACTCATTTTGTCAATGTGAGGATTCCTTTATGTATAAAGCCTTATCCATGAATTTGTATCAGAAGTCTGAGTGATAGGCTATTTATATTAAATTAATATATCCAGCTAAACGTTCTGGTTTCAAAATAACAGCATATCAAAATATTTCTTTATTGAGTTGCATGCAATTCTTCCAATATATTTACCAGTGTGTATTATTCCTATTTTCACCAAATTTCTTGCCGGTACCCAAGGTAAACTGTTTGATATTTGTGGGACATCACTGGTCACATGATCGGCAAAGCTCACCTAACTTCGTGTCAACTGAAGAATAGGCCCGACCCCAGTCGCCCTCCTTTGATGAATTAAGGTGGACCAAAAATGGCTCTCCTGGACCCATTTTAGGCAGACCATTAAGGCCCTCCTGCAATTCTGATAATGACAAGCCTGAAAAAATGCATTTTTTTGGATGGCACATATCTTTATGCAGCCAGAATGGGCATAGGGTTAAATAAGAAAAATAAGATTTACTAAAGATTCACCTATTGGCATTAGGTGAATCAAAATAAAAAAAAATAAAAATAGAGAAGAAAAATTTTTGAAAAAGAAGATTAACAAGAGTCTTTCCCAAACTGGGTTTGGGAAAGCCTAATAATGCCAACAGATATAAAAAAACATCAGTATTTTTTTTCTACTGATATAATCAGCTTGCCAGTCCCCAGACTTCCCATCTATACCCTGTTTTGTTGAATGAGTGAAAGATTTTTTCCTCTTCACTTGTACAACTTCTATCAGGTATTGGAAAGCACTGCACAGGTTTTAAAAAATCAGTATCACTGACTGTTTTCAGTGGCTTATTCCCGTTCACCCTGCAAACCGATGTTAATCAATCTGTTGCCGCAAGTTATAGTCCGTATCAAAACAATGCCCGTGAGAAGGATTGATCTTGGTGGTGTGTTGTGTTTGTCACCTTAAGTGTTTAGAGAACAAATTTCAGTAGTGATGTGTTTAATTTATCTCAGAGAGAGGGTTGATAAGTTTTTCTGTCTTTTATCTTTGCTTTCAGTGTTGTGCAAAATGATAAATGATCACTCGAACTTTAGTTGCGAAAATATAATGTAAATTCAGGTCCAGGGCTGGCAGCAAACAATGAATGAATGAAAAGTTTCAGCATGCCGCAGACGCACAGGGACAATGTGGGATTTGAAATTCCTTGCGACCTGAATAACTTTATTTGCTTATGAATCCACGAGAGTCAGAAGTGAAGGCCAATAATCTTATTTGGTTTGAGTGTGCCCACTGGCAGTAGGGTACTTGGGTCAGAACCTGGAACTGGAAGATGACTAGGAATTGTGCATAACTACAAGAATATGAAAGGCAATCTGTAAATTAATAAATTAGCCTACCAAACCACCACCAAACAATTGGGCCGAGGACAACAAATCAATTTGAAGTGTGGCCCAGAAAACTGCAACAAGTTCTCCCAGGTTCACACCCAAAAATCTTTCTTTCTGAAAAAAGGAACAAGTGCATCATGAAGCCACTATTTTACACCTTAGAAGAGAAGGCAAATTAGTTTCACTTTTCCTCCTTCATCCCATTTGCATCTGGGATGTAGGATCCCTAGCCCTCCACCCCCCCCCCCCCCCCCCCACACACACACACATGCACACACATGCACATTACAGTTGCTTACTTAGTAGTAAGACCCTGGAACATTTCATTCTAGAATGCCCCAATATTTGCTCAGTAAAACAAGAATCCTTGGGAAACTAATGGAAAAATGGGCTGAAAATATGAAGGATAAGTGGATGAGAAATGACATGAGGGAAAGGGTCATTTGAATAGTTGGGGAACTGGAGAAAGCACCAATGGATGGAATTATGACTGAATTTTGACTGAATGCTGGGAGATTAGGAGGGAGAGTAGGTGAGGAATATCCGTTTCTGAGGGTGGGAGAGTTTAGAGAACATCAGTAATATGCTATTGCGAGTCCACATGCATCTGCATTTGTTATTTTTTGTTTTATCATTATTGCAACAGACTGTAGCACAAGACGTAGCAGAAGTGACGTTGAATTTTTACCGAAATTATTATAGGTCCCGGGTCATGAGCATAACCTTTGACTTTTTTGGAAGGATCCATCTTCCATCTAGTATCCTACGATCTGTCCTATGCACTCACCCAGCTGGAGATCATATTGGTATTTTGGTACTTAATGGTGGGTAGCATTACACTTGATGAGGTGCAGACAAATGCAGAGTACGACTTTATACAGCTCTACAATGAAAAAGTATGTTCTTCGCCTGAAAATAACAATTCCCCGTTCAAACATAATGCAAATGAGTTCCCCGTGGGAACCCCAGGAAGTGAAGCAGTGCCTGTTCACTGCGGTAAACAGACTCTGTTTTACTGGTAAAATAGGACCCAGTCACCAATGCTTGGAGGTGCAAACCCTCTTTAAAATTGGCAACATGGCTTATTAATGCTCACCCCTGGTCTTGAGTTGATACTCATGTTGTGGTCATGATTAGCCATTGTGCAAAAATATGTGACCTTAAACACCAATAAATAAATAAATAATGCAAATGAGTGTAACTATTTTTCGCCTAATGACTTTCAATTGACAACAAGTAAAATAGACGCAGGCTTCTCATTATTTCACATCAATTGCCAAAGTTTGAAAGCTCACTGGGGTTCCCTTCAACACATGTTGTGCAACTTGCAAATGAAAGAAAATCTTTTCGACATAATTGGACTAACAGAAATATTTCAAATTCCTTCAAATAGTTTGTACACTCTAGAGGGCTATGCTCCAATCATTAAAAATATGAGAGCCGAGAATTATGACGGCTGAGGAGGAGTGGGGCTTTATATAAAAGAAGATATAAAATACAAAGTGCAAAGTGATCTTTAGGTTTTTATTCCCCACGTCTTCGAATCTCTCTTTATCGAGATTATAGAAAAACACAATTCCAAAATTGTAGGTGTCATATATGGACCAAACACACCACCAAAAGCCGATATTAACCTTTTCTTATCAAAATTAAACAAAATAACTGATGTTCTTAATGTTGAAAGTAAAAAGGTTTACATCACGGGCGATCTTAACCTAGATCTTTTAAAAGAAACCACACAGTCCAAGACTGAGGAATATATTGATCTCATGTTCAGCCAAGGGTTCTTGCCCTACATTTGTGCATAAATATGTGACCTTAACCATCAATAAATAAATAAATATTGCCCTACATTACAAAACCAACAAGAGTAACTAGTCACTCTGCCAGTCTGATAGACCATATATTCTCTCAAGCAATACCTTATCCGGAATAATTATCACGGATGTTTCAGACCACTTTGGCGTTTTCTATATTGAAACAGCACTCAGGGTAAATGACACACCAAGATTCGTCTCAAAGAGAATTATAAATGCAGAAAGTATTGCCAAGTTTAAAATACTCCTCTCACAAAGTGATTTTTCCCCAGTGATGCAGTCCCATTGTCCAAATTCTTTATATGAAACATTTTTAAACATTTATATGGAAGCCTACGAAAAAGCATTTCCAATCAAAAACATTCACTAGAATAGGAAATTTATTAAAAAACAACCCTGGATGACCAGGGGACTTATCATATCTTCCAATAACAAACTCAAATTCTACAATGAAAAGCTCAAATTGCCCAACGAATAGAATAAACAAAATTATAAAACTATTGTAGAATCTTTAATAAGGTTAAAAAACAACGCAAAGCGATTTATTACAGAGGTATTCTGATCGAAAACAAAAATAATATGCGAAGAACATGGCAGATTTTAAACAAAGCATTCAACAAAGACAAACATGAAGTGAACTACCTTCATGTTTTTATACTGTACCAATGACCCAGACTTAGCTGGTGCTATCTCTTAAAATCTAGGGCCAAACACAAATTTTGCACCCCCCCCCCCCCCCCCCAATCCCCCAAATTTGCATCAAAATCCCAAAAATAAATGTCCTATGTGGTCCTCCATACTTTTATCCACTGCGCATGTGCAGTGTCAAGGAAGTACCGAAATTGACGCCAAATCTTCATTCTTTGTTTGGCCCTTCAATCAGTAATATCTCACTGATATCTGTGCTTATAATCTCAGTTAAAATGATGCCAGACACAAAATCATGAAAGAAATGGTGGATCTAAGGATGAAATAAGAGGATGAGAGGAAGGAACAGTGGAAGGATGTGTTCAGGGCTGCAACTTATAATTTTTATGCAAAATTATTTCATGTTCCCTAATTTCGGGGCATGGGCCTGATGTTTTCATTCTTGCTATGAAATTCCCACTGTTTGTTCAGTGTTTCCTCTCTCCCTTTCCTTGATACCCCCCTTGCTATTCTCCCATGCTTTTGGCATAATTTTTGTAATTTTTTTTTACTGAAATTTATTGGGAGTTTTTGGCTTGGTAACAGAATGTTTATTCTGTTTTTCCCCATGGTTATGTCCTCACCCTAGGGGTGGTTAGGCGTTTTGGTCATGCATCTACCATCCGATGTACTGCAGTTTCTTCTGTGGAAGTTTCTGTTTTACATCAGATAGTGTTTAAAATTGGTTACTGATTTCGGGCCATATTTTCAATGCCTGGAGTCTTGTTTCCGTTTTTTTTTTTCACTTTTGTTTACGTTGACAACGGTTACTTCAGAAAGTGATTCCTTGTCTTCTATTTAGTTCTGCTCATAGCCAGATACATTAATTAATATTGTCCGTAAGTGTAACATTAATTTTTAGATATGTTTTAAAATTTTTGTCCACACTTAGGCTTTTTTGGGATCCATTTGGGCTCATCATTCCCATTGGGAACTTGGGCTCATCTTGAAATTTTTGGAAAAAAAATTTTCTTTGGAATTATTTTTCGAAATGTTTGTAATGGATTATATTATTATTATGTATCTTTGTTTTTCAAGGGTTAGTGCGAGTACGATGACTGTTTAATATTTTTTCAAAATGAAAGAATATTGTTCAAATTGTAATTTGAGGAAGTCTTCCTCTGATTCTCATGTTCATTATATTTCATGTAGTCAGTGTACTTGCACTAATTTTTGCTCAGTGTGTGCAAATTGGGCTGACAAACATTGGAGACGTGTGTCACGGTATTTTGTTAGTGGTGAGAGGTCCATGCCGGTCCTCTCGCCACAGGGTCACTCTTAGTTTTTCAGTCTCTTTTTCAGAGGAACAAGAACAGGGAACAAGTGCTCAATGAAATTCGGCAAGTGCCTAAGAGGTCCCTAGTAGGATCGACAGCCTTGTCGCCCGCTAGCTCGCCCGGTGAAGCAATTATTCATGAAATGGTTGTGATGCCGGGTTTGTCCGTTGCGGTCCAGGAAAGGAGATCGGGTGTTGCGAGCACTATAAACTCGGATCGTGCACACCCGGCGACGACGGATCGGAGAATGGAACGGAGGAAGACAGTCAGTCCAGTAGCTAGCTCGTCCAGGTCTACCTGGACCGTGAGCGGGAGAGGCCCCTCTCTTACAACAACATCTGGGCCCAGATGTTGTTGTACGAAACGTTCGTCAGTCGGAGCAAACGTCCACTCCTCCTGCTCGGGACGCTCCGTCGCATAGACAGTCCATCGCAGCTAGTCTAATGGCTTCCTCATCCTCGCGTCAGCACACACAACCGTACCTTGGCTACGTGGCCGCAGATATCCAGCCTGCTTCGCCGACCAGGGATTCCACGTCGATTAGGTCACGCCATCCGGTTGCCAAGGACACAAGGCCTTTCCAGTCGGGATGTTCGCATAAGAGAAGTATGCAGGAATTAACATCCTAGGAGCTTCCAGCGGCTAAACTACGTAAGACAGCGGCGCCACAGGCCTCCGTGACGGACTTGCTATCACAGATAGCTCAACTCATCGCAGCATCCCAGCAGCCGTCAGAAACATTTTAAGAACAGGAACTGTCTGAGGAAGCTGTGTCGGTTCGCTCCCCTGCAGAGTCAGAAAGGGACGACTGAGATTCACATATGGTCCAGTCGGATGGTGAAAGGGAATCAGCGGAGCTGGAATTTTCCCTTTCCGAACAACATAAGGTGGCCGTAGATTTCATTCGGCAACACCTTCCAGAAGTTGTTCCTCCAGACCAAAATGCTGCGTTACCTAATAAGAGTCTGATAGCGTCATTGGACACAGACTTTTTCAGCCGGAATAAGGACATTGCGCCTGAGTTTCCGACCCAGTCCTGAAATGTCACACGGACATTTGAACTTCATAAAGACACTATATTCAAGCTAGCCTATAAGACTGACAAATCCAGTTTCTTATCGTCTCATGCTCTACAGCTGCCTTTCATCAATAATAGAAATAGATTTGAAACGGCAGGACAGGGCGTGCCGAGAGTTCCTCTGCGTTTAGACGACCAGGCAGAAGACTTGGAGATTCTCTCCAGTACATTGGAGACGACAATCTCGTCTAACAGAGCCATTTTAGACACCTTATCTTACGCAGATCACCTTACCAGAGCGTTATCACAACGTCTCGAGGGAAAAGAATTCCAGGATGTTCAAACTTCCTTGAGAGTTCTTTCGAGGGCCATAGCATATTCCACGTATAACTCCACTCTTTCAGTGGCAAATCTGGAGTTTAGAGTGGTGCTGCCCAGGCTGCATCCACAAGAGTGGATACTAATGTGAAAAACTCTCTTCGAGTTGCTCCGGTCTCAGGAGAGCTCTTCGACGGTAAGCTTTCGCTAATCTATGATCAGATTACTAAGAAAACTTCAGACTCTCTGCTTTTTAAGTCTGCTTCGAAAAAACCAGACTCAGCAGAGAGGAGTATGGCAGGGACCTATAGAGGATCTAAGAAAGCCTCTACATCTTACTATAGAGACCGTCAGAGTAGCGACTCAGGTAGGGGTCGTAATGCTGGGCGAGACAACCGGTCAAATGCCCCTAGGTCGACTGGTCGAGGTGCGGGTTGGGGAGGACATAGTTTCTCCTCCCACAAGCCTCGCAGGTCCAGGAGGTGATGGTCTAAACCTCTGGTGTGTTCCAGTGGGCGGAAGTTTGTCGAGATTCTTAACCAATTGGTTGACAATTACGGACGACCCATGGGTGCAGGGGGTTATTTCCAAACGTCTAAAACTGTCCTTCAAGGAAAAACCTCCATTAACTCGAAGAAGAGAGATTCGCTTCTATCAGAAGACAATCTCTTCTGGAGAAGAACGCAATAGAGGTCGTAGAAAACCAGGAATCTCTAGGTTTCTACAGTCGCCTGTTCCTGGTTCCAAAACCAGACGGCTCGTTTCGTCTAGTTATAGATCTGAGCTGGAAAAACAAGCTGATCGTGGCTCAGAAATTTTATATGGCGACCATCCGATCGGTCAGAGCAAGCATTCGAGTGAACGATTATGCTGCCAGCATAGATCTCAAGGATGCGTACTTTCACGTCATGGTACATCCGGCATACAAAAAGTATCTTTGCTTCTCTGTCCTAGGAGTCGTTTATCAGTTCCGAGCAATGTGCTTCGGTCTGAATCTAGCGCCGTGGGCTTTCACTCGAATAATGAACTCGGTAATGACTCATTTCCAAGCTCATTCGTCTGCGGTAACATCGGCCTACTTGGACAACATTCTTCAGAGGTACGGCAACAGGTTAATGCTTCAGAACGATGTTCCTAGTCTGCTTCAACTGCTCCAACGTCTCAGTTTCATAGTAAACAAAAAGAAGTTGGATCTAGTTCCGTCCAAGTCATTCACCCACTTGGGAATGAGCTTCGAGATGCACAACAATCTGGTTCATCTGCCGTTAACCAGAGCGAAATTAGTCAGTTGTTACGCTCGCTTTTCTCTTCACTCAGATGTAGTAACAGCAAGAGAATTCATGCGACTGATAGGTTTGTGTGGAGCCGCCGCAGATCTTATTCCGATGGGGCGACTACGCACTCATCCACTCCAGATATTTTTTACTCAGAATTGGAGTGTGAAGATTCATTCACTCGAAACGAACATCGTCTTGTCGAATCAAATGAAACAAGAGATCCAGACTTGGGCAGATGTGGTTAACTCCGGGCGTACCACTGCAACTGCCGGATCCGATTTTTACGATTATGACGGATGCGAGTCAAACAGGTTGGGGCGCAACTTTGAGCCCAACAGATTCGAGGTGCCAGGGTCTTTGGGATCCGCAGTTCCTAAACAAGCACATAAACATCAAAGAGATGATGTCAATTTGGCTTGCGCTACATCATTGGATGAACATTATTCAGAATTCACATGTTCAAATTCTGTCCGACAATTCGACAGTAGTAGCGTATATTCGGAACCAGGGAGGCACTCATTCCATTCTGTTGTTCAACTTAACAGAAAGAATCCTTCTGTTTGTCCTAGAGCATCAGGTTCTTCTGTCGGTCTGTCATATTCCGGGTCGTCTGAACATTCTAGCAGACTCCCTTTCTCGGAAAGGTTGTATGTTGCCGTCAGAATGGACTCTCAACAAACGAGAATTCAATCAGATTTGCTACCAATGGGATTGTCCTATGATAGACTTGTTTGCGATGCTTCTCAACAATCAGTTGCAGGCGTATGTGTCGCCATGCCCAGATCCTCGAGCGTTCGCAGTAGACGCCCTCTTGATCTCCTGGGACGGAATGATAGGATATGCTTATCCTCCAGCTCCGTTGATTCAACAGATTTTGTTAAAAATCAAGCAATCTCACTGCAAGATTCTGTTGGTAGCATCTCTGTCACCCCAGAGACCATGGATTAATCTACTCAGGTGTCTGTTGTGGGACATTCCGCGGAAGCTTCCTTCATGGGAGGACCTTCTTTCGCAGGGGAAATCGCACACTCTGCATCACAACCCGCAAGGTCTCAACCTTCACATATTTCCGTTGTGCGGTCCTTCTTGCACGGCAATCATTTTACAGGACGAGCAGTGGACGCAATTTCTAACTGTAGGAGGACCTCCTCTTCGCTAAATTATGCTGCTAAGTGGAAGGTTTTCTCTCATTGGTGTAGGGATCATTCTGTTGATATCTATGATCCCTCCATTCCAGACATTGCTAATTTTCTGGTCTACTTGTTTGACGACATAAAACTGCAGCCAATAAGTATTAAGGGTTATAGGTCTATGCTATTGGATACTTATGGTCATCATGATAGCTTACAAATTGGATCTAATGTCTCTTTATCTAAGTTAGTGAAAAACTTTTTGATAATTAGACCTAGAACCCTTAGGTTAATTCCTAAGTGGAATTTAGCTTGGGTTCTTCTGAAGCTAAAATAAACGCCATTTGAACCTCTTGACACAGTAGACTTCAAATACTTATATTATAAGACAGCTTTTCTCTTAGCCTTCTCTTCTGCTAGAAGAGTTAGTGAGCTTCATGCACTGTCTGTTGATGATTCTCACTATCGTAGTGTTGGTAATACTATTACATTGACTACTAATGTTGGATTTTTGGCTAAGAATCAGGCTCCTAATAAGTACCCTGAACCTATTGTTGCTAAGGCTTCAGACGGTCATAGGCCTTTGCTATGTCCAGTTAGAGCTATGCGTATTTACAAACGTAGATCTGAGTTTATCAGAAAGGGGCGTAAACGTTTCTTTCTGTCTCTGTTGCCTAATAGAAAGGACATTACGGTTCATTCTGTTGCAAGGTGGATTCAATCAACTATTCGTACTAATTATGAAAAATTATCTTCTACTCAGCAGTCTGTGCTTAAGATTTCGGCACATGAAGTAAGGGCGCTATCTACATCTTGGGCTTATGCTAATAGTATTGCTATTACCGATTTGATGAAGGCTGCATACTGGTCTCAGCCTTCCACGTTCACAAATTTTTACCTTAGAAATATTGAGTCTATTTCTGGCGACCTGCATTGTTTAGGTCCGTTATCTGTTTATCAGAATGTCGTCCACTAAACAGTTGCAACTATAGTTATGCAGGCTTTCTGTTCCGGCAGTGACTCTGTCCTGCTGGCCTCTTTGTTCTGGGGTATTTGACCCAGAGCAAGGGGAGGGGGGGGGGGGAGGATGGTGTTCCCATATATCACCTGCTTTATAGTGAAAAGCAAGGGATCCCCGTGGGAACCCCGGGAAGTAAGCAGCACTTGTTTACCGTGGTAAACCAGTTCCGCTTTACTAGTAAAATAGGACCCAGTCACCAATGCTTGGGGTGAAAGTCCTCTAAAATGGGCAACATGTTGATCAACGACTTCATCTCCATGTTGTGTCACGATTAGCCATGGTGCATAAATATGTGACTTTAACCACCAACAAACAAACAAACAAAAGCAAGGGAATACCTCCTCTGGAGTCAGTAATTTCGAGTCGGTGTTGGGATGGTTTTAAAGTGTAAAGCTAATGTCTATCTCATTCATGTAATATTTTTAAAGTGTAGCTCGGTGTGAAGCATTTGTATATGTCACATGTCTTACAAGCGTTAATGTACAATCCTCGGACACTTTTAAATGAGTATAAAGAGTCTCTTTCTCTGGACTATATTTATTTATTGGCTTTCCTTTAAAAAAATTAGTATAATGGGTTATACTGGATGTTAATAGAGATCATTGATGTTATTGTGCTCAATTATGGAATGATATTGTGTCTTTCTTTTTTTGTATAAGCAAGAAAGATACATGTAAATCCTGTTTCTCCTTTTCTCCTTGAGGGGATATTCTGTTTACATGTAATTGAGCTTATTGGATTTTCCTTTATGTCCTAGGCCCACCAGCCTTTTTTCTATTCAGCTAAGTCTGGGTCATTGGTACAGTATTAAAATGTTAAAAAATTTATAGTAATTTATATATTTTTTATACTTACCAATGACCCAGACGGGGATGGCCCTCCCATGAGTTGGGAACTCATACCTCCCTGCTGATTACATAACACTTACCAGGCACTGGTTGTAAGAATGAAGATTTGGCACCAATTTCGGTGGGATATTCTGTTTACATGTAATTGAGCTTACTGGATTTTCCTTTATGTCCTAGGCCTTCCAAACTTTTTTCTATTCATCTAAGTCTGGGTCATTGGTACAGTATAAAAATGTTAAAAAATTTATAGTAATTTATATATTTTTTATACTTACCAATGACCCAGACGGGGATGGCCCTCCCATGAGTTGGGAACTCATACCTCCCCGCTGATTACATAACACTTACCAGGCACTGGTTGTAAGAATGAAGATTTGGCACCAATTTTGGTACTTCCTTGACACTGCACATGCACAGTGGATAAAAGTATGGAGGACCACATAGGACATTTATTTTTTGGATTTTGATGCAAATTTGGGGGATGGAGGGTGGGGGGCAAAATTTGTGTTTGGCCCTAGATTTTAAGAGTTAGCACCAGGTGAGTCTGAGTCATTGGTAAGTATAAAAAATATATAAATTACTATAAATTTTTTAACTTTTCATTCAGTATAACATAGAAATAAACAAATCCCATAACATAGCAAACAAATTCAATAATTTCTTTGTCAACATTGGAAAAACAACATCCGAGCAGATTAAAAAAACAAACAAATCCTACTTAAATTATATGAACAGTAATGTTCCAGATACCTTCACTTAACACCTACTACTCCCCCAGAGGTCCCACACGTGGTAAACAAAATGAAGCCCAGAATGTCAAACGACTGCCATGATATCTCAACACGTCTTCTTAAACATACGGTAAACGAAGTTGTCGATCCTGTTGCACATATCATTAATAACTCTTTCATTAAGGGCATAGTGCCAGGCAAGATGAAAGTTGCAAAAGTTGTACCTATTTTTAAAGCAGGCGACCAAAGCAGTTTTACTAACTATAGACCTATCAGTATACTCCCGGTATTTTCAAAAGTAATAGAAAAACTAATGGAGACCAGACTCACAAGTTTCTTAGATAGATTTGATATTCTTTCTCCTAGTCATTATGGATTCAGAAAACAACATGCTACAATACATCCTAATCTTCAGCTCCTGAAAAGCACTGCAATAAAAAATAATAAACAAGGGAAAGATAGCACGTTAGCAGTGTTCTTGGATTTATCCAAGGCCTTTGATTCCATAAATCACGAAATATTACACAAATTGGAAAAGTATTGAATCAGAGGACTTGTGAACACCTGGTTTAGAAGCTATTTGTCAAATAGGTCCCAGTATGTAACGTACGAAGATCATAAGTCGGACCTTGCAACACAGACATGTGGAGTCCCGCAGGGTTAGATCTGATGGCCCGTTCTTTTTCTGTTGTACTTCAGTGACATTAGTAATTCCACCTCATTGAATCTTCTATCATTTGCAGATGATACAACAGGGCACGGCTCAGGCTTCGACAACAACTCCCTAACCAGATATTTTAACGAGGAACTTCAAAAAGTATTCGAATGGTGTTCAGCGAATCAGTTATTACTGAATGCCCCAAAAACCACATACATTGTGCTGAACCCAAATAAAAAAAATAACAATAATTTCCGCCAAGAGCTGAAAATAAATAATCAATTAATAAACAAAGTGGGAGCCACTGAAACCACAAAATCAACAAAATTTCTGGGAATAAGTATTGATGAACATTTGTCCTACAAGGCTCGCATATCCCAATTATGTTCCAAAATAGCGCACGCCGCTTACAGTCTCAATAAAGTTAAGAATATTCTCCCACATGGACCCATGAAAACACTTTACTGAACCTTAATACATAGCCATCTGTTATCCGGAATACAGACTTGGGGGCAACTCCAAGGAAATAAAAAAACTGGTAATTATGCAAAAACGGTATTTACGAATAATCAATAACAAAAGGTATAATGCCCATACAGACCCTTTATTCAAGAAAGATAAAATACTCAAGGTTGATGATCTGTTTAAACTATAAGCGACCTTGTTCGTCTTTGACTGGAAAAATGGTAGACTACTACCATCCTTTAACGATATCTTCAGAATCGTAGACAATCCATTTGGTATGACTACCAGACAGTCTGGTCTCCTACACATAGAGAAAACGCGAACCAAATCCCTAGACAAACTTCCTCTGTTTGCGTTTCCAAGGATATGGAACGCTCTAGATAATTCAGTTTGTCTTATCAATAATAGAGACACATTCAAAATTCCTTCCATCATACTCAACCGATATTCACTGTAACAATCCCTATTGTCCAGATTGCACACTTTAAATTTGTAAATTTTCTAGGATACTTAATCACAGTGGGTCTGACATGTCCCTGTCCTTTTACGACTAATTGACGTACTCTGCATAATAATCTGAAACCCTGGTCTTACCCAAGCTTGTTATTCGTGCCCATTCCAGAATTATTTCAAAGAATCTCCTCAACACTCAAGCAAGAATCCGTAAACAGCAAACAATAGACAATTATTAATAATCTTTTAGACATCTTTCAGAACAGTTGATTAATCTTACGAGTGCACAACCCAGATGTGTGTCGGAACCCCCCCCCCCCCCCCCCCCCCCCACAGTTGCATTCTCGCAGGCGAGTTTATCACAACGCAAACCTTTTTCTATGATGCAAGACTCATCGGTTAGTGCATTTATCGAGCACTCTTCAAAATGTACTCCCTGAATGTGTTAACCGACGTGGACTCTGCTCAAACATACCAACCAAGTGTGCTGTCAATGCTTGTACTGCAACTAGTTCTCACCGGAACATGATGCTAGCTGAAATAGTGGAATGGACACGACAAGCTGGTTACCATCCTTCAAATTGAAATCACCGGTCTCCAGCCGGAACAGGTGTGGGACAGTACTTTTCTGGGACATTAGTATGGCCCCATGCCATGAAATTACTCGAGTTCCATTCCCCCTTTATATATCGTACATGATCTGCTACATGTGAAACTTCTGTAACAATTTTTATTGCTGTCTGTTTGCAATTCTAAGGGGGGTGACAGGCAGACAGCCAATCTGGCTGTGTCACCTCCCTCAGTATGCATACCAACAATTTTAAAAAATATATTTGTAATCGCTTTTTTATGTATACTGAAATAAACAATATCTTTGTATCTATCTATCTATCCCGGTGGGAGAATGAGTCGATGTAGACCTCCTTGTAAGTGGACCGTGACAAATTGTAAAACACTAATGTATATTTGTCTGTGAACTTCTGTTATAATGTATATTTGTATGTGAAATTTTGTTACAAATTTGTTATGAAAAATAGTAAAACACTAATGTATATTTGTTTACCATTTTTGTCAGAATAAAAATCTAAGTCTGAAAAATGAACTGAATTCACTCTCGTTTAAACTGCCCTTACTAATTAGAACAAAACTGTAGTTGGCCAGTCTTTGATGTTGAGGATTATCACACCTTCTCACACCTGAACTGGAAACTATAAATGCAAGGCAAATGGGAATGGCCCGTTTTTAGTTAACAAAGAATACAGGGCATTTAAGCCCTTTGATTTTTAGCTTAAGTTGACAAAGTCAAGATAAGTATGAAGGCATTTCATTCAACTTGGTAGGAAGCCTCTGTATAATGCTTAGATGAGAACATCCCCTTTTGGTCATGATCTGTCAGCCGTGATGGCTGCCCAAGCCCGAAACCCAAAAACCTTTAGCATAGTCTATAGATCGTATTTATGGAAGGATTTCATTGTAACTTATTAGGTTGACTCCATATAATGCATAGATGATGACATCTCCTTTTGGTCACAATTGGTCAACCCTGATGGCTGCGAGAGCCCAAAAACCTGAAAACCTTTAGTACAGTCTGCAGGTGGTATTTATGAAGTGATTTTATTCAACTTGGTAGGATGCCTCTGTATAATGCTTAGATGAGAGCATCCCCTTTTGGTTATGATCTGTCAACCGTGATGGCTGCCCAAGCCCGAAACCCAAAAACTTTTAACACAGTCTGCAGGTCATATTTAATATGGAGGGATTTCATTGTAACTTGGTAGGATGACACCGTATGATGTCTGGATGAGAACTTCTCCATTTGGTCGTGATCTGTCAACCGTGATGACTGCCCGATCCCAAAACCCAAAAAACTTTAGTACAGTCTACAGGTCATATTTATGGAGGGATTTCATTGTAACTTGGTAGGTTGACTCCATATAATGTCTAGATGAGAACGTCCCCTTTTGGACGTGACTGGGCAACTGTGATGGCTACAGGGGCCTGAAGCCCGAAAACCTTTAGCGCACTCTACAGGTCATATTTATGAACGGATTTCATTGTAACTTGGTAGGATGACTCCAAATAATGTCTAGATGAGAACGTCCCCTTTTGGTCACGATCATTCAACCTTGATGGCTGCCCGAGCCCAAAAACCTTTAGCATCGTCTATAGGTTGTATTTATGGAAGGATTTCATTGTAACTTGTTAGGTTGACTCCATGTAATGCCTAGATGATGACATCTCCTTTTGGTCGTGATTGGTCAACTGTGACGGCAGCAAGGGCCCAAAGCCTGAAAACCTTGAGCACAGTCTACAGGTCATATTTATGAAGGGATTTCATTGTAACTTTGTAGGATCACTCCAGATGATGCTTAGATGAGATTGTCCCCGTTTGGTTGCGATCATTCAACCATGATGGCTGCCCGAAGCCCGAAAACCTTTAGCACAGTCTACAGGTCATATTTATGAAGGGAATTCATTGTAACTTGGTAGGTTGACTTCATATAATGTCTAGATGAGAATGTCCCCTTTTTGACGCGATTGGGCAACTGTGACAGCTACAGGGGCCCAAAGCCCCCTTTTGGTTGTGATGATTCAGCTTTTATGGCTGCCCGAGCCCAAAAACCTTTAGCATAGTCTATAGGTCGTATTTATGGAAGGATTTCATTGTAACTTGTTAGGTTGACTCCATATAATGCCTAGATGATGACATCTCCTTTTGGTCGTGATTAGTCAACTGTGATGGCTTCAGGGGCCCGAAGACCGAAAACCTTGAGCACAGTCTACAGGTCATATTTATGAATGGATTTCATTGTAACTTCATGGGATCACTCCAGATGACGCCCAGATGACAACACCCCCTTTTGGTCGCGATCATTCAACCATGATGGCTTCCCGAGCCCAAAACCCGAAAAACAGGTCATATTTGTGAAGGGATTTCATTGTAACTTAGTAGAATGACTCAGTATAATGTCAAGATGAGGACGTCCCCTTCTAGCTGCAATCGGTCAACCGTCATGGCTTCACAGGCCTGAAGCCCGAAAACCTTTAGCACAGTGTACAGGCCATATTTATGAAGGGATTTCAATGTAACTTGATAGGATGACTCGTTTTGGAATAATTTCACTGTAACTTGGTAACTTTCGTTGACATACGTTAACTGTGAGGACCACATACATTACCTGTGAGGTCCACATTAACCCACCCCTCAGCTCATTGTACACCTCATATTATTTTTATTATAGCATACAGGGAACAGAAATTAACATATTCCCAGTTATCACAATTCTTCTTATTTCATAATCCTTTCATAAACATTGAACATTATCCTTTTCATCAAACACAACACACAGACAAGTTAAGCTACAGTGTCATTGACACCTTCATTTTATAGAGCCATTAACTCATTCAGTGTGTCCATGCCAGAATATAGTGGTCTGTTCCGCTTAGCATGAATTTTTCTTCATTTAGTATTATATCACATATTTGTACAACAGCTTGCAGTCATGGACTTTTCCAAGGCTGTAAATAGTTTTTTTTGGGGGGGGGGGGGGGTAACACAGTTTTCTATTATCCTGAAATTGGTACTTGCAGACCTGGAAATAAAGGTCTTATATCATTACCTGTTGCCAGGTTACGCTATATAGCATGGTGGTAACCCATAGGAAAAAGAGTGTTGTGATGCTTCTCCACCTTCTCTGTTTTGGGCTTCACCCTTTACCTAACCTATAGGCTAATCCAGCCAGCGCTATTCTCAAAAATCGCCAATTTTTATTATATTTTAATTTTTTGTCTCAAAAACATAGATTATGACCCCTCTTTGGAACGAACTCATCGATCTCGTTCCAACGATGGGTCATAACCTATGTTTTTGAGACAAAAAATGAAAAAAATTAGTTATTCAAGAATTTTTTTTTGCAAGTGTTGTCTTCTTTTCATGTTAGGTAAAGGGTTAACTAGACAAAGTCAAGATAAGCTAATGCCATCATGCGTGCGGAAGTCTGTTCACATTTTCTTTAGCACAGGCTACACCCTGTAGTTCTTGTCTGATCATCACGGAACTTCATATGCCGGTCCGAGGTCATGTGTAGATGAGAACGTCCCCTTTTGGTGGCAATCGATCAACCGTGATGGCTGCGAGAGCCCAAAGCCAAAAACCTTTCGCATAGTCTACAGGTCGTATTTATGAAGGGATTTCATTGTATCTTTGTAGAATGACTCTGTATAATATCTAGATGAAAAGTCCCCTTTTGGTCACAATTGGTCAACCCTGATGGCTGAGAGAGCCCAAAAACCTGAAAACCTTTAGTACAGTCTACAGGTCGTATTTATGAAGTGATTTCATTCAACTTGGTAGGATGCCTCTGTATAATGCTTAGATGAGAACATCCCCTTTTGGTTATGATCTGTCAACCGTGATGGCTGCCCAAGCCCGAAACCCAAAAACTTTTAACACAGTCTGCAGGTCATATTTAGTATGGAGGGATTTCATTGTAACTTGGTAGGATGACACCGTATGATGTCTGGATGAGAACTTCCCCATTTGGTCGTGATCTGTCAACCGTGACGACTGCCCGATCCCAAAACCCCAAAAACTTTAGCACAGTCTACAGGTCATATTTATGGAGGGATTTCATTGTAACTTGGTAGGTTGACTACATATAATGTCTAGATGAGAACGTCCCCTTTTGGACGTGACTGGGCAACTGTGATGGCTATAGGGGCCTGAAGCCCGAAAACCTTTAGCGCACTCTACAGGTCATATTTATGAAGGGATTTCATTGTAACTTGGTAGGATGACTCCAAATAATGTCTAAATGAGAACGTCCCCTTTTGGTCACAATCATTCAACCTTGATGGCTGCCCGAGCCCAAAAACCTTTAGCATCGTCTATAGGTTGTATTTATGGAAGGATTTCATTGTTACTTGTTAGGTTGACTCCATATAATGCCTAGATGATAACATTCCCTTTTGGTCGCGATTGGTCAACTGTGACGGCTGCAAGGGCCCGAAGCCCGAAAACCTTGAGCACAGTCTACAGGTCATATTTATGAAGGGATTTCATTGTAACTTTGTAGGATCACTCCAAATGATGCTTAGATGAGATTGTCCCCGTTTGGTTGCAATCATTCAACCATGATGGCTGCCCGAAGCCCGAAAACCTTTAGCACAGTCTACAGGTCATATTTATGAAGGGAATTCATTGTAACTTGGTAGGTTGACTTCATATAATGTGTCTAGATGAGAACGTCCCTTTTTGGACGCGATTGGGCAACTGTGATGGCTACAGGGGCCCGAAGCCCCCTTTTGGTTGTGATCATTCAGCCTTAATGGCTGCTCAAGCCTAAAAACCTATAGCATAGTCTATAGGTCGTATTTATGGAAGGATTTCATTGTAACTTGTTAGGTTGACTCCATATAATGCCTAGATGATGACATCTCCTTTTGGTCGTGATTAGTCAACTGTGATGGCTTCAGGGGCCCGAAGACCGAAAACCTTGAGCACAGTCTACAGGTCATATTTATGAATGGATTTCATTGTAACTTCATGGGATTACTCCAGATGATGCCCAGATGACAACATCCCCTTTTGGTCGCGATCATTCAACCATGATGGCTTCTCAAGCCCAAAAACCGAAAATCAGGTCATATTTGTGAAGGGATTTCATTGTAACTTTTTAGAATGAGTCAGTATAATGTCGAGATGAGGACGTCCCCTTCTAGCTGCAATCGGTCAACCATCATGGCTTCACAGGCCTGAAGCCCGAAAACCTTTAGCACAGTGTACAGGCCATATTTATGAAGGGATTTCAATGTAACTTGATAGGATGACTCGTTTTGGAATAATTTCACTGTAACTTGGTAACTTTCGTTGACATACGTTAACAGTGAGGACCACATACATTACCTGTGAGGTCCACATTAACCCACCCCTCAGCTCATTGTACACCTCATATTATTTTTATTATAGCATACAGGGAACAGAAATTAACATATTCCCAATTATCACAATTCTTCTTATTTCATAATCCTTTCATAAACATTGAACATTATCCTTTTCATCAAACACAACACACAGACAAGTTAAGCTACAGTGTCATTGACACCTTCATTTTATAGAGCCATTAACTCATTCAGTGTGTCCATGCCAGAATATAGTGGTCTGTTCCGCTTAGCATGAATTTTTCCTCATTTAGTATTATATCACATATTTGTACAACAGCTTGCAGTCATGGACTTTTCCAAGGCTGTAAATAGTTTTTTTTTGGGGGGTAACACAGTTTTCTATTATCCTGAAATTGGTACTTGCAGACCTGGAAATAAAGGTCTTGTATCATTACCTGTTGCCAGGTTACGCTATATAGCATGGTGGTAACCCATAGGAAAAAGAGTGTTGTGATGCTTCTCCACCTTCTCTGTTTTGGGCTTCACCCTTTACCTAACCTATAGGCTAATCCAGCCAGCGCTATTCTCAAAAATCGCCAATTTTTATTATATTTTAATTTTTTGTCTCAAAAACATAGATTATGACCCCTCTTTGGAACGAACTCATCGATCTCGTTCCAACGATGGGTCATAACCTATGTTTTTGAGACAAAAAATGAAAAAAATTAGTTATTCAAGAATTTTTTTTTGCAAGTGTTGTCTTCTTTTCATGTTAGGTAAAGGGTTAACTAGACAAAGTCAAGATAAGCTAATGCCATCATGCGTGCGGAAGTCTGTTCACATTTTCTTTAGCACAGGCTACACCCTGTAGTTCTTGTCTGATCATCACGGAACTTCATATGCCGGTCCGAGGTCATGTGTAGATGAGAACGTCCCCTTTTGGTGGCAATCGATCAACCGTGATGGCTGCGAGAGCCCAAAGCCAAAAACCTTTCGCATAGTCTACAGGTCGTATTTATGAAGGGATTTCATTGTATCTTTGTAGAATGACTCTGTATAATATCTAGATGAAAAGTCCCCTTTTGGTCACAATTGGTCAACCCTGATGGCTGCGAGAGCCCAAAAACCTGAAAACCTTTAGTACAGTCTACAGGTCGTATTTATGAAGTGATTTCATTCAACTTGGTAGGATGCCTCTGTATAATGCTTAGATGAGAACATCCCCTTTTGGTTATGATCTGTCAACCGTGATGGCTGCCCAAGCCCGAAACCCAAAAACTTTTAACACAGTCTGCAGGTCATATTTAGTATGGAGGGATTTCATTGTAACTTGGTAGGATGACACCGTATGATGTCTGGATGAGAACTTCCCCATTTGGTCGTGATCTGTCAACCGTGACGACTGCCCGATCCCAAAACCCCAAAAACTTTAGCACAGTCTACAGGTCATATTTATGGAGGGATTTCATTGTAACTTGGTAGGTTGACTACATATAATGTCTAGATGAGAACGTCCCCTTTTGGACGTGACTGGGCAACTGTGATGGCTATAGGGGCCTGAAGCCCGAAAACCTTTAGCGCACTCTACAGGTCATATTTATGAAGGGATTTCATTGTAACTTGGTAGGATGACTCCAAATAATGTCTAAATGAGAACGTCCCCTTTTGGTCACAATCATTCAACCTTGATGGCTGCCCGAGCCCAAAAACCTTTAGCATCGTCTATAGGTTGTATTTATGGAAGGATTTCATTGTTACTTGTTAGGTTGACTCCATATAATGCCTAGATGATAACATTCCCTTTTGGTCGCGATTGGTCAACTGTGACGGCTGCAAGGGCCCGAAGCCCGAAAACCTTGAGCACAGTCTACAGGTCATATTTATGAAGGGATTTCATTGTAACTTTGTAGGATCACTCCAAATGATGCTTAGATGAGATTGTCCCCGTTTGGTTGCAATCATTCAACCATGATGGCTGCCCGAAGCCCGAAAACCTTTAGCACAGTCTACAGGTCATATTTATGAAGGGAATTCATTGTAACTTGGTAGGTTGACTTCATATAATGTGTCTAGATGAGAACGTCCCTTTTTGGACGCGATTGGGCAACTGTGATGGCTACAGGGGCCCGAAGCCCCCTTTTGGTTGTGATCATTCAGCCTTAATGGCTGCTCAAGCCTAAAAACCTATAGCATAGTCTATAGGTCGTATTTATGGAAGGATTTCATTGTAACTTGTTAGGTTGACTCCATATAATGCCTAGATGATGACATCTCCTTTTGGTCGTGATTAGTCAACTGTGATGGCTTCAGGGGCCCGAAGACCGAAAACCTTGAGCACAGTCTACAGGTCATATTTATGAATGGATTTCATTGTAACTTCATGGGATCACTCCAGATGATGCCCAGATGACAACATCCCCTTTTGGTCGCGATCATTCAACCATGATGGCTTCTCAAGCCCAAAAACCGAAAATCAGGTCATATTTGTGAAGGGATTTCATTGTAACTTTTTAGAATGAGTCAGTATAATGTCAAGATGAGGACGTCCCCTTCTAGCTGCAATCGGTCAACCATCATGGCTTCACAGGCCTGAAGCCCGAAAACCTTTAGCACAGTGTACAGGCCATATTTATGAAGGGATTTCAATGTAACTTGATAGGATGACTCGTTTTGGAATAATTTCACTGTAACTTGGTAACTTTCGTTGACATACGTTAACTGTGAGGACCACATACATTACCTGTGAGGTCCACATTAACCCACCCCTCAGCTCATTGTACACCTCATATTATTTTTATTATAGCATACAGGGAACAGAAATTAACATATTCCCAATTATCACAATTCTTCTTATTTCATAATCCTTTCATAAACATTGAACATTATCCTTTTCATCAAACACAACACACAGACAAGTTAAGCTACAGTGTCATTGACACCTTCATTTTATAGAGCCATTAACTCATTCAGTGTGTCCATGCCAGAATATAGTGGTCTGTTCCGCTTAGCATGAATTTTTCCTCATTTAGTATTATATCACATATTTGTACAACAGCTTGCAGTCATGGACTTTTCCAAGGCTGTAAATAGTTTTTTTTGGGGGGGTAACACAGTTTTCTATTATCCTGAAATTGGTACTTGCAGACCTGGAAATAAAGGTCTTATATCATTACCTGTTGCCAGGTTACGCTATATAGCATGGTGGTAACCCATAGGAAAAAGAGTGTTGTGATGCTTCTCCACCTTCTCTGTTTTGGGCTTCACCCTTTACCTAACCTATAGGCTAATCCAGCCAGCGCTATTCTCAAAAATCGCCAATTTTTATTATATTTTAATTTTTTGTCTCAAAAACATAGATTATGACCCCTCTTTGGAACGAACTCATCGATCTCGTTCCAACGATGGGTCATAACCTATGTTTTTGAGACAAAAAATGAAAAAAATTAGTTATTCAAGAATTTTTTTTTGCAAGTGTTGTCTTCTTTTCATGTTAGGTAAAGGGTTAACTAGACAAAGTCAAGATAAGCTAATGCCATCATGCGTGCGGAAGTCTGTTCACATTTTCTTTAGCACAGGCTACACCCTGTAGTTCTTGTCTGATCATCACGGAACTTCATATGCCGGTCCGAGGTCATGTGTAGATGAGAACGTCCCCTTTTGGTGGCAATCGATCAACCGTGATGGCTGCGAGAGCCTAAAGCCAAAAACCTTTCGCATAGTCTACAGGTCGTATTTATGAAGGGATTTCATTGTATCTTTGTAGAATGACTCTGTATAATATCTAGATGAAAAGTCCCCTTTTGGTCACAATTGGTCAACCCTGATGGCTGCGAGAGCCCAAAAACCTGAAAACCTTTAGTACAGTCTACAGGTCGTATTTATGAAGTGATTTCATTCAACTTGGTAGGATGCCTCTGTATAATGCTTAGATGAGAACATCCCCTTTTGGTTATGATCTGTCAACCGTGATGGCTGCCCAAGCCCGAAACCCAAAAACTTTTAACACAGTCTGCAGGTCATATTTAGTATGGAGGGATTTCATTGTAACTTGGTAGGATGACACCGTATGATGTCTGGATGAGAACTTCCCCATTTGGTCGTGATCTGTCAACCGTGACGACTGCCCGATCCCAAAACCCCAAAAACTTTAGCACAGTCTACAGGTCATATTTATGGAGGGATTTCATTGTAACTTGGTAGGTTGACTACATATAATGTCTAGATGAGAACGTCCCCTTTTGGACGTGACTGGGCAACTGTGATGGCTATAGGGGCCTGAAGCCCGAAAACCTTTAGCGCACTCTACAGGTCATATTTATGAAGGGATTTCATTGTAACTTGGTAGGATGACTCCAAATAATGTCTAAATGAGAACGTCCCCTTTTGGTCACAATCATTCAACCTTGATGGCTGCCCGAGCCCAAAAACCTTTAGCATCGTCTATAGGTTGTATTTATGGAAGGATTTCATTGTTACTTGTTAGGTTGACTCCATATAATGCCTAGATGATAACATTCCCTTTTGGTCGCGATTGGTCAACTGTGACGGCTGCAAGGGCCCGAAGCCCGAAAACCTTGAGCACAGTCTACAGGTCATATTTATGAAGGGATTTCATTGTAACTTTGTAGGATCACTCCAAATGATGCTTAGATGAGATTGTCCCCGTTTGGTTGCAATCATTCAACCATGATGGCTGCCCGAAGCCCGAAAACCTTTAGCACAGTCTACAGGTCATATTTATGAAGGGAATTCATTGTAACTTGGTAGGTTGACTTCATATAATGTGTCTAGATGAGAACGTCCCTTTTTGGACGCGATTGGGCAACTGTGATGGCTACAGGGGCCCGAAGCCCCCTTTTGGTTGTGATCATTCAGCCTTAATGGCTGCTCAAGCCTAAAAACCTATAGCATAGTCTATAGGTCGTATTTATGGAAGGATTTCATTGTAACTTGTTAGGTTGACTCCATATAATGCCTAGATGATGACATCTCCTTTTGGTCGTGATTAGTCAACTGTGATGGCTTCAGGGGCCCGAAGACCGAAAACCTTGAGCACAGTCTACAGGTCATATTTATGAATGGATTTCATTGTAACTTCATGGGATCACTCCAGATGATGCCCAGATGACAACATCCCCTTTTGGTCGCGATCATTCAACCATGATGGCTTCTCAAGCCCAAAAACCGAAAATCAGGTCATATTTGTGAAGGGATTTCATTGTAACTTTTTAGAATGAGTCAGTATAATGTCGAGATGAGGACGTCCCCTTCTAGCTGCAATCGGTCAACCATCATGGCTTCACAGGCCTGAAGCCCGAAAACCTTTAGCACAGTGTACAGGCCATATTTATGAAGGGATTTCAATGTAACTTGATAGGATGACTCGTTTTGGAATAATTTCACTGTAACTTGGTAACTTTCGTTGACATACGTTAACTGTGAGGACCACATACATTACCTGTGAGGTCCACATTAACCCACCCCTCAGCTCATTGTACACCTCATATTATTTTTATTATAGCATACAGGGAACAGAAATTAACATATTCCCAATTATCACAATTCTTCTTATTTCATAATCCTTTCATAAACATTGAACATTATCCTTTTCATCAAACACAACACACAGACAAGTTAAGCTACAGTGTCATTGACACCTTCATTTTATAGAGCCATTAACTCATTCAGTGTGTCCATGCCAGAATATAGTGGTCTGTTCCGCTTAGCATGAATTTTTCCTCATTTAGTATTATATCACATATTTGTACAACAGCTTGCAGTCATGGACTTTTCCAAGGCTGTAAATAGTTTTTTTTTGGGGGGTAACACAGTTTTCTATTATCCTGAAATTGGTACTTGCAGACCTGGAAATAAAGGTCTTATATCATTACCTGTTGCCAGGTTACGCTATATAGCATGGTGGTAACCCATAGGAAAAAGAGTGTTGTGATGCTTCTCCACCTTCTCTGTTTTGGGCTTCACCCTTTACCTAACCTATAGGCTAATCCAGCCAGCGCTATTCTCAAAAATCGCCAATTTTTATTATATTTTAATTTTTTGTCTCAAAAACATAGATTATGACCCCTCTTTGGAATGAACTCATCGATCTCGTTCCAACGATGGGTCATAACCTATGTTTTTGAGACAAAAAATGAAAAAAATTAGTTATTCAAGAATTTTTTTTTGCAAGTGTTGTCTTCTTTTCATGTTAGGTAAAGGGTTAACTAGACAAAGTCAAGATAAGCTAATGCCATCATGTGTGCGGAAGTCTGTTCACATTTTCTTTAGCACAGGCTACACCCTGTAGTTCTTGTCTGATCATCACGGAACTTCATATGCCGGTCCGAGGTCATGTGTAGATGAGAACGTCCCCTTTTGGTGGCAATCGATCAACCGTGATGGCTGCGAGAGCCCAAAGCCAAAAACCTTTCGCATAGTCTACAGGTCGTATTTATGAAGGGATTTCATTGTATCTTTGTAGAATGACTCTGTATAATATCTAGATGAAAAGTCCCCTTTTGGTCACAATTGGTCAACCCTGATGGCTGCGAGAGCCCAAAAACCTGAAAACCTTTAGTACAGTCTACAGGTCGTATTTATGAAGTGATTTCGTTCAACTTGGTAGGATGCCTCTGTATAATGCTTAGATGAGAACATCCCCTTTTGGTTATGATCTGTCAACCGTGATGGCTGCCCAAGCCCGAAACCCAAAAACTTTTAACACAATCTGCAGGTCATATTTAGTATGGAGGGATTTCATTGTAACTTGGTAGGATGACACCGTATGATGTCTGGATGAGAACTTCCCCATTTGGTCGTGATCTGTCAACCGTGACGACTGCCCGATCCCAAAACCCCAAAAACTTTAGCACAGTCTACAGGTCATATTTATGGAGGGATTTCATTGTAACTTGGTAGGTTGACTACATATAATGTCTAGATGAGAACGTCCCCTTTTGGACGTGACTGGGCAACTGTGATGGCTATAGGGGCCTGAAGCCCGAAAACCTTTAGCGCACTCTACAGGTCATATTTATGAAGGGATTTCATTGTAACTTGGTAGGATGACTCCAAATAATGTCTAAATGAGAACGTCCCCTTTTGGTCACAATCATTCAACCTTGATGGCTGCCCGAGCCCAAAAACCTTTAGCATCGTCTATAGGTTGTATTTATGGAAGGATTTCATTGTTACTTGTTAGGTTGACTCCATATAATGCCTAGATGATAACATTCCCTTTTGGTCGCGATTGGTCAACTGTGACGGCTGCAAGGGCCCGAAGCCCGAAAACCTTGAGCACAGTCTACAGGTCATATTTATGAAGGGATTTCATTGTAACTTTGTAGGATCACTCCAAATGATGCTTAGATGAGATTGTCCCCGTTTGGTTGCAGTCATTCAACCATGATGGCTGCCCGAAGCCCGAAAACCTTTAGCACAGTCTACAGGTCATATTTATGAAGGGAATTCATTGTAACTTGGTAGGTTGACTTCATATAATGTGTCTAGATGAGAACGTCCCTTTTTGGACGCGATTGGGCAACTGTGATGGCTACAGGGGCCCGAAGCCCCCTTTTGGTTGTGATCATTCAGCCTTAATGGCTGCTCAAGCCTAAAAACCTATAGCATAGTCTATAGGTCGTATTTATGGAAGGATTTCATTGTAACTTGTTAGGTTGACTCCATATAATGCCTAGATGATGACATCTCCTTTTGGTCGTGATTAGTCAACTGTGATGGCTTCAGGGGCCCGAAGACCGAAAACCTTGAGCACAGTCTACAGGTCATATTTATGAATGGATTTCATTGTAACTTCATGGGATCACTCCAGATGATGCCCAGATGACAACATCCCCTTTTGGTCGCGATCATTCAACCATGATGGCTTCTCAAGCCCAAAAACCGAAAATCAGGTCATATTTGTGAAGGGATTTCATTGTAACTTTTTAGAATGAGTCAGTATAATGTCGAGATGAGGACGTCCCCTTCTAGCTGCAATCGGTCAACCATCATGGCTTCACAGGCCTGAAGCCCGAAAACCTTTAGCACAGTGTACAGGCCATATTTATGAAGGGATTCAATGTAACTTGATAGGATGACTCGTTTTGGAATAATTTCACTGTAACTTGGTAACTTTCGTTGACATACGTTAACTGTGAGGACCACATACATTACCTGTGAGGTCTACATTAACCCACCCCTCAGCTCATTAGTACAGTGTACACCTCATATTATTTTTATTAAAAACATAGCATACAGGGAACAGAAATTAACATATTCCCAATTATCACAATTCTTATTTCATAATCCTTTCATAAACATTGAACATTATCCTTTTCATCAAACACAACACACAGACAAGTTAAGCTACAGTGTCATTGACACTTTCATTTTATAGAGCCATTAACTCATTCAGTGTGTCCACTCCAGAATATAGTGGTCTGTTCCACTTAGCATGAATTTTTCCTCATTTAGTATTATATCACATATTTGTACAACAGCTTGCAGTCATGGACTTTTCCAAGGCTGTGAATAATTTTTTTTGGGGGGGGTAACACAGTTTTCTATTATTCTGAAATTGGTACTTGCAGACCTGGAAATAAAGGGCTTATATCATTACCTGTTGCCAGGTTACGCTATATAGCATGGTGGTAACCCATTGGAAAACGAGTGTTGTGATGCTTCTCCACCTTCTCTGTTTTTAGCTTAACCCTTTACCTAATGTATCAGCCCAAACCAGCCAGCACTATTCTCAATGTCTGCTTTTCATATTAGGTAAAGGGTTAACTAGACAAAGTCAAGATAAGCTAATGCCATCATGCGTGCGGAAGTCTGTTTACATTTTCTTTAACACAGGCTACACCCTGTAGTTCTTGTCTGATCATCATGGAATTTCATATGTAGGTCCGAGGTCATGTGTAGATGAGAACGTCCCTTTTGGTGGCAATCGGTCAACCGTGATGGCTGCGAGAGCCCAAAACTGAAAACCTTTAGCATAGTCTACAGGTCGTATTTATGAAGGGATTTCATTGTATCTTTGTAGAATGACTCTGTATAATGTCTAGATGAAAAGTCCCCTTTTGGTCACGATTGGTCAACCCTGATGGCTGCGAGAGCCCAAAACCTGAAAACCTTTTGTACAGTCTACAGGTCGTATTATGAAGGGATTTTATTGTAACGTGGTGCGATGACTCCGTATATGTATAGATGAGAACGTCTCCTTTTGGTCACGATCAGTCAACCATGATGACTGCGCAGGCCTGAAGCCCAGAAACCTTTAGAACAGTCTACAGGTTGTATTTATGAAGGGAGTTTATTGTAATTTGGTATGATTACTTTGTATGATGTCTAGATGAGAAAGTCCTTTTTTGGTCGGGTTCAGTCAATTGTGACAGCTGCAGGGGCACATTACCTTGATTCCTTTAGCACAGTCTACAGCTTGCAGTTATAAATGGTCTTCATTGCAAATTTGTAGGATGACTCGGTATAATGTCTAGATGAGAATGTCCTATATTGGATGTGATCAGTCAACTATGACAGCCGCACAGGCACGTGACCTAGATTTGTTTAGCACAGTCTACAGTTCATATTTATGAAGCATTTTCATTGTAACTCGGAAGGATGACTCAGTGTGATGTCTAGATGAGACTGTCATATTTTGGTCATGATCAGTCAACTGTTATCGCTGCCAGGTCACATGACCTAGATTCCTTAAGCAAAGTCTATGAGTTTTATTTATGAAGGGATTTCATTGTAAGTAGGTAGGATAACTTTGTATTATATTTAGATGAGACTCTTTTATTTTGGTCATGATCTGTCAGCCGTGACCGCCGAACCATCACATGACCTACATTATTTTAAAAAGGTCTAAGAATTATATTTATGAAGGGATTTCATTATAACTTGGTAGGATTACTCATTTTGGGATGGTTTTACTGTAGCTTGGTAACTTTGGTTGGCGTACGTTAACTGTCCGAGCCACATCAACCCATGTCTTAATTCTTTATTACAGTCTACACTCAAATTATTCTTGTTGAAAACAGCATACACGGAACAGAAATAAACATATTCTCAATTATCACAATTCTTGTCTTATTTCATAATCCTTTCATAAACATTGAACATTATCCTTTTCATCAAACCCTACACACAGTGAAGTTAAGCTACAGTGTCATTGACACTTTCATTGTCATGTTATATGGTGATACACTGGCATTCATTTAATATGGTTAAGTCGGGCCAGAGCCATGACATATCCTACAGAAATTAGTGGTGTTGTGGTCATGTGTCCCACCAACAGAAAACCTACCTATTCCACCGGGGAGATTTTTATGCCCCCATGACTAAATGTTGGGGGCATATTGTTTTACCCCTGTTCATCCATCCATTCATCCATTAGAACTAGAACCTTTTTAGCTCACCAGCTTTAGTTGTGTGAGCTTATGACATGGCTCGATCGGTCGGCATCAGCGTCGGTATCAGCGAACGTGTCCAATAATGTTAAAGCTTCTGTTTAAGTCACTTACTCACCCTATTTCCATATCATGGCCTTTATAATTCTGCTATATGATGATTATTATCATTTTACCATGATTTAACCCCGCATACCCTACATTTTAGACATTTTTCTTGACATTTTTAGTTGTGTTTAGTTTTCTGTTTAGCTCAGAATTTCATGTTTAACTTAGTGTTTAGGTCAGCTGCTGTGCTCCTTCTCTTCCCATGGCACTTATATTCATCATACATGTTCCTCAGTATCATTGTTCCATGATTAACCCCTCATACCCTGCATTTTAAACATTTTTCTTGACATTTTTAGTTGCATTTAGTTTTCTGTTTAGCTCGGAATTTCATGTTTAACTTAGTGGTTAGGTCAGCTGCTGTGCTCCTTCTCTTCCCATGGCAATTATATTCATCATACATGTTCCTCATTATCATTGTTCCATGATTAACCCCTCATACCCTGCATTTTAAACATTTTTCTTGACATTTTTAGTTGCGTTTAGTTTTCTGTTTAGCTTGGAATTTCATGTTTAACTTAATGTTTAGGTCAGCTGCTGTGCTCCTTCTCTTCCCATGGCACTTATATTCATTATACATATTCCTCAGTATCATTGTTCCATGATTAAACCCTCATACCCTGCATTTTAAACATTTTTCTTGACATTTTGGGCTCACTGTGGGAGCTTGAATTGTAACTTTGTACAAAATGAGGAATTTTCTTAAAAAATCTTCTTCTTCAGATCCAGCAGTCGGAATGGTTTGATATGTGGTGAGTACCATCCTTGGGGGGGGGGGGGGGGGGGGGGGGGGCGGGGGGGATTCAAGTGTGTTAAAGCCAAGTCCATGGGTCCATATTTGGGCTCCCTGTGGGAGCCCAAATTATAACTTAGTCAATATGAGGAATTTTTCTTTAAAAATCTTCTTCTTCAGATTCAGCAGTTGGAATGTTTTGATATTTGGCATGGAGCAACCTTAGGGGACTGAGATTCAAGTTTGTTCAAGCCAAGTCCCTTGGTTCATATTTGGGCTCATTATGGGAGCCTGAATGACAACTTAGTTCAAAATGAGAAATTTTCTTTAAAAATCATCTTCAGATCCAGCAGATGAATGCTTTTGATATTTTTTATGCAGCATCCTTAGGGGGGGTAAGATTCAAGTTTGTTCAAGCCATGTCCCTATGTCCATATTTGGGCTGATTGTGGGAGCTCGAATTGTAACTTGGTTCAAAATGAGGAATTTTCTTTAAAAATCTTCTTCTTCAGGTCCAGCAGTCGGAATGTTTTGATATTTGGTGTGCAGAATCCTTAGGGGTGTGAGAATTAGGTTTGTTAAAGCCAAGTCCCTAGGTTCATATATGGGCTCCCTGTGGGAGCCCGAATTATGACTTAGTTCAATATGAGGAATATTCTTTAAAAATCTTTTTTTTAGATCCACTGGTCAGAATTTTTGGATATTTGGTATAAGCTTTTCTTACGAGGAGCAGATGCAACTTGTTGAAATCAATTCGCTGGGTTAATATTTAGGCTACTATGTCAGGTGAGCGCCCTCAGGCCCCCTGGGGCCTCTTGTTATTTTACAGGCTATTTATACATATACCAAAGGTGTGCATAATGCCATGAATTTGATTTTGTTCCTTTTTTAGCTCACCTGAGCGAAGCTCAAGGTGAGCTTTACTAATCGCTTTCCGTCCGTCGTCCGTCCGTTGGTGTTCGTCGGCGTCTGGCGTAAACTTTACAAAACCAACTTCTCCGAAGAAACCACTGGCCCAATATTTTTCAAATGTTTGGTAAATATTTATTACCTAATGTCAATTCAGATTTGTTCAAATGAAGTTGCCCCTCCTCCTGGGTGGGGCCACGTCCCCAAGGGGCACCAAAATCTTTGAAAATCTTTTTCTCATGAACCAGCAGTAGCAGAGACTTGATATTTGGTATGCAGCTTCCTTTTGAGGTGTAGAATCAAGTTTGTTCAAGAGAAGTTTGTCGGGCATTATTTTCCTTTGTTATGGGAGGGGCAAAAATTTTGGCCACGCCTAAAATTTCTATTTTCTGAACCGTGAGGTCGATTTGAACCAAATTTGATAAGAGATGATAATGGGTCATAAGTAGTTGATTGATGCAAAATTTTCTCATTGCCCCGTGGGAGCCTCGGGAGCTAAAAATAGGAAAAACCTTAAAACTGCCATATCTCCAAAACTACACGGCACAGAGAATTCTTATTTTGTATAAAGCTTACTTTTATCCAGTAGAATAGAATGGTTAAAATAAATCCCTATCGGTTTGATCACCAGGTACTTTTTTCAGGACTTTGAAAAAGTGCTGAGTCAGCACTTTTTAACACTGTAGGCAATGGGAAAAACATTAAAAAATCTTCTTCTCCAGATCCAGCAGGCAGAATCTTTTGATATTTGGTATGCAACATTGTGGGGTGGATCTGATTCAAGTTTGTTCAAGTCGGCTCCCTAGATTCATATTTGGGCTCAATATAGAAGCTCAAATTCGAACTTAGTGCATTTCAGGCAAATTTCTTCAAAAATCTTCTTCTCCAGATCCAGCAGGCAGAATCTTTTCATATTTGGTAAGCAACATTGTCGGGTGGATCTGATTCCAGTTTGTTCAAATCGGGCCCCTCCCCTCCCCCCCCTGGGTTTATATTTGGGCTCAATATAGAAGCTCAAATTCGAACTTAGTGCATTTCAGGCAAATTTCTTAAAAAATATCTTCTTCTCCAAATCCAGCTGGCAGAATCTTTTGATATTTGGTATGCAACATTGTGGGGTGGAACTGATTCAAATTTGTTCAAATCTGCTCCCTAGATTCATATTTGGGTTCACTATAGAAGCTTGAATTCGAACTTAGTGCATTTCAGGCAAATTTCTTCAAAAATCTTCTTCTCCAGATCCAGCAGTTAGAATCTTTTGATATTTGGTATGCAACATTGTGGGGTGGATCTGATTCAAGTTTGTTCAAATCGGCCCCCTGGGTTTATATTTGGGCTCAGTATAGGAGCCTGAATTCAAACTTAGTACATTTCAGGCAAATTTCTTAAAAAATCTTCTTCTCCAGATCGAGCAGGCAGAATCTTTTGATATTTGGTATGCAACATTTTAGGGTGGATCTGATTCGAGTTTGTTCAAATCGGCTCCCTAAATCCATATTTGGGCTCACTATAGAAGCTCGAATTCGAACTTAGTGCATTTCAGGCAAATTTCTTTGAAAATCTTCTTCTCCAGATCCAGCAGGCAGAATCTTTTCATATTTGGTATGCAACATTGTGGGGTGGATCTGATTCAAGTTTGTTCAAGTCGGCTCCCTAGATTCATATTTGGGCTCAATATAGAAACTCGAATTCGAACTTATTGCATTTCAGGCAAATTTCTTCAAAAATCTTCTCCAGATCCAGCAGGCAGAATCTTTTCATATTTGGTATGCAACATTGTGGGGTGGATCTGATTCAAGTTTGTTCAAGTCGGCTCCCTAGATTCATATTTGGGCTCAATATAGAAGCTTGAATTCGAACTTAGTGCATTTCAGGCAAATTTCTTCAAAAATCTTCTCCAGATCCAGCAGGCGGAATCTATTCATTTTTGGTATGCACATTGTGGGGTGGATCTGATTCAAGTTTGTTCAAATCGGCCCCCTGGATTCATATTTGGGCTCACTATAGAAGCCCGAATTCGAACTTAGTGCATTTCAGGCAAATTTCTACAAAAATCTTCTTCTCCAGATCCAGAAGGCAGAATCTTTTGATATTTGGTATGCAACATTGTGGGGTCAATCTGATTCAAGTTTGTTCAAATCGGCTCCCTAGATTCATACTTGGGCTCACTATAGAAGCTCGAATTCGAACTTTGTGCATTTCAGGCAAATTTCTTCAAAAATCTTCTTCTCCAGATCCAGCAGGCAGAATCTTTTCATTTTTGGTATGCAACATTGTGGGGTGGATCTGATTCAAGTTTGTTCAAATCGGCTCCCTGGATTCATATTTGGGTGCACTATAGAAGCCCGAATTCGAACTTAGTGCATTTCAGGCAAATTTCTACAAAAATCTTCTTCTCCAGATCCAGCAGGCAGAATCTTTTCATATTTGGTATGCTACAGTGTGGGGTCGATCTGATTCAAGTTTGTTCAAATCGGCTCCCTAGATTCATACTTGGGCTCACTATAGAAGCTCGAATTCGAACTTAGTGCTTTTCAGGCAAATTTCTTCAAAAATCTTCTTCTCCAGATCCATCAGGCAGAATCTTTTCATATTTGGTATGCAACATTGTGGGGTGGATCTGATTCAAGTTTGTTCAAATCGGCCCCCCGGATTCATATTTGGGCTCACTATAGAAGCCCGAATTCGAACTTAGTGCATTTCAGGCAAATTTCTTAAAAAATCTTCTTCTCCAGATCCAGCAGGTAGAATCTTTTGATATTTGGTATGCAACATTGTGGGTGGATCTGATTCAAGTTTGTTCAAATCGGCTTCCTAGATTCATATTTGGGCTCACTATAGAAGCCCGAATTCGAACTTAGTGCATTTCAGGCAAATTTCTTGAAAAATCTTCTTCTCCAGATCCAGCAGGTAGAATCTTTTGATATTTGGTATGCAACATTGTGGGTGGATCTGATTCAAGTTTGTTCAAATCGGCTTCCTAGATTCATATTTGGGCTCACTATAGAAGCTTGAATTCAAACTTAGTGCATTTCAGGCAAATTTCTACAAAAATCTTCTTCTCCAGATCCAGCCGGCAGAATCTTTTGATATTTGGTATGCAACATTGTGGGGTCAATCTGATTCAAGTTTGTTCAAATCTGCTCCCTAGATTCATATTTGGGTTCACTATAGAAGCTTGAATTCGAACTTAGTGCATTTCAGGCAAATTTCTTCAAAAATCTTCTTCTCCAGATCCAGCAGTTAGAATCTTTTGATATTTGGTATGCAACATTGTGGGGTGGATCTGATTCAAGTTTGTTCAAATCGGCCCCCTGGGTTTATATTTGGGCTCAGTATAGGAGCCTGAATTCAAACTTAGTACATTTCAGGCAAATTTCTTAAAAAATCTTCTTCTCCAGATCGAGCAGGCAGAATCTTTTGATATTTGGTATGCAACATTTTAGGGTGGATCTGATTCGAGTTTGTTCAAATCGGCTCCCTAAATCCATATTTGGGCTCACTATAGAAGCTCGAATTCGAACTTAGTGCATTTCAGGCAAATTTCTTTGAAAATCTTCTTCTCCAGATCCAGCAGGCAGAATCTTTTCATATTTGGTATGCAACATTGTGGGGTGGATCTGATTCAAGTTTGTTCAAGTCGGCTCCCTAGATTCATATTTGGGCTCAATATAGAAACTCGAATTCGAACTTATTGCATTTCAGGCAAATTTCTTCAAAAATCTTCTCCAGATCCAGCAGGCAGAATCTTTTCATATTTGGTATGCAACATTGTGGGGTGGATCTGATTCAAGTTTGTTCAAGTCGGCTCCCTAGATTCATATTTGGGCTCAATATAGAAGCTTGAATTCGAACTTAGTGCATTTCAGGCAAATTTCTTCAAAAATCTTCTCCAGATCCAGCAGGCGGAATCTATTCATTTTTGGTATGCACATTGTGGGGTGGATCTGATTCAAGTTTGTTCAAATCGGCCCCCTGGATTCATATTTGGGCTCACTATAGAAGCCCGAATTCGAACTTAGTGCATTTCAGGCAAATTTCTACAAAAATCTTCTTCTCCAGATCCAGAAGGCAGAATCTTTTGATATTTGGTATGCAACATTGTGGGGTCAATCTGATTCAAGTTTGTTCAAATCGGCTCCCTAGATTCATACTTGGGCTCACTATAGAAGCTCGAATTCGAACTTTGTGCATTTCAGGCAAATTTCTTCAAAAATCTTCTTCTCCAGATCCAGCAGGCAGAATCTTTTCATTTTTGGTATGCAACATTGTGGGGTGGATCTGATTCAAGTTTGTTCAAATCGGCTCCCTGGATTCATATTTGGGTGCACTATAGAAGCCCGAATTCGAACTTAGTGCATTTCAGGCAAATTTCTACAAAAATCTTCTTCTCCAGATCCAGCAGGCAGAATCTTTTCATATTTGGTATGCTACAGTGTGGGGTCGATCTGATTCAAGTTTGTTCAAATCGGCTCCCTAGATTCATACTTGGGCTCACTATAGAAGCTCGAATTCGAACTTAGTGCTTTTCAGGCAAATTTCTTCAAAAATCTTCTTCTCCAGATCCATCAGGCAGAATCTTTTCATATTTGGTATGCAACATTGTGGGGTGGATCTGATTCAAGTTTGTTCAAATCGGCCCCCCGGATTCATATTTGGGCTCACTATAGAAGCCCGAATTCGAACTTAGTGCATTTCAGGCAAATTTCTTAAAAAATCTTCTTCTCCAGATCCAGCAGGTAGAATCTTTTGATATTTGGTATGCAACATTGTGGGTGGATCTGATTCAAGTTTGTTCAAATCGGCTTCCTAGATTCATATTTGGGCTCACTATAGAAGCTTGAATTCGAACTTAGTGCATTTCAGGCAAATTTCTACAAAAATCTTCTTCTCCAGATCCAGCCGGCAGAATCTTTTGATATTTGGTATGCAACATTGTGGGGTCAATCTGATTCAAGTTTGTTCAAATCGGCTCCCTAGATTCATACTTGGGCTCACTATAGAAGCTCGAATTCGAACTTAGTACATTTCAGGCAAATTTCTTAAAAAATCTTTTTCTCCAGATCCAGCAGGCAGAATCTTTTGATATTTGGTATGCAACATTGTGGGGTGGATCTGATTCAAATTTGTTCAAATCGGCTCCCTAGATTCATATTTGGGTTCACTATAAAAGCTCGAATTCGAACTCAGTGCATTTCAGGCAAATTTCTTAAAAAATCTTCTTCTCCAGATCCAGCAGGCGGAATCTTTTGATATTTGGTATGCAACATTGTGGGGTGGATCTGATTCAAGTTTGTTCAAATTGGCCCCCTGGGTTTATATTTGGGCTCTGTATAGGAGCCCAAATTTGAACTTAGTGCATTTCAGGCAAATTTCTTTGAAAATCTTCTTCTCAAGATCCAGCAGGCAGAATCTTTTGATATTGGGTATGCACCATGCTTAGGGGGTGAGATTCAAGTTTGTTCAATCCAAATCCCTGGGTTCATATTTGGGCTCCCTGTGGTAGCCTGAATTATAACTTAGTTCAAAATGAGGAATTTTCTTGAAAAATCTTCTTCAGATCCAGCAGTCAGAATGTTTTGATATTTGGTATGCAGCATCCTTAGGGGGGTGAGATTCAAGTTTGTTCAAGCCAGGTCCCTAGGTCCATATTTGGACTCGCTGTGGGATCCCGAATGATAACTTACTTCAAAATGAGGAATTTTCTTTAAAAATCTTCTTCAGATCCATCAGTCGGAATGTTTTGATATTTGGTATGCAGCATCCTTAGGGGGTGAGATTCAAGTTTGTTCAAGCCATGTCCCTAGGTCCATATTTGGACTCACTGTGGGAGCTCGAATTGTAACTTAGTTGAAAATGAGGAATTTTCTTTAAAAGTCTTCTTCTTAGATCCAGCAGTTGGAATGTTTTGATATTTGGTGTGCAGCATCCTTAAAGGGGTGAGATTCAAGTTTGTTAAAGTCAAGTCCCTGGGTTCATATATGGCCTCCCTGTGGGAGCCTGAATTATAACTTAGTTCAATATGAGGAATATTCTTTAAAAATCTTCTTTTTTTTTTTTTAGATCCACTGGTCAGAATCTTTGGATATTTGGTATAAGCTTTTCTTAGGAGGAGCAGATGCAACTTGTTGAAATCAATTCTCTGGGTCGATATTTAGTCTACCATGTCAGGTGAGCGCCCTCTGGCCCCTTGGGGCCTCTTGTTTCACAAAATTACCGGTTTTGAACTTAGTAAATTTTTGTCAAATTTTGAATATAGGGTACAAGGTTTGTCTGCCTAACTCCTCCCACAGTTTTCAAGCTAGAACCTTTTTATTTTACAAGCTATTTATCCATTTACTAAAGGTGTGCATATTGCCAGGAATTTGATTTTGTTCAATTTTTCCAAAAATTGCGGGTTGTTGAACAAATCACTGTGATATCTGAGCAGTGAATGGATGTATTTCAATTAAATTGGATATGAGGGATCCTTGTGACAAGCATTTGCCTACATTTTTAGCTCGCCTGACTTTCAGTCAGGGGAGCTATAGTAATCACTCATCGTCCGTTGTCAGCTGGTATTTGCGTCTTCTCCTCCAAAAACACTGATCCGATTTAAGTGAAATTTGAGATAATAGTTTGTTATGACATCGCATTTTGATTTTGTTCAAATCAAGTTGCCTCTCCCCTCTGTAGGGCCACGCCACAAAAGTGTACTTAAATCTTAAAAAATCTTCTTCTCATGAACCAGCAGTAGCAGAGAGATATTTGGTGTGCAGCTTCCTTTTGAGGTGTAGACTCAGATTTGTTCAAAAGAAGTTCGAGGAGCTCTATTTATGGGAGGGGCAAGAATTTTCGCCCCGCCCAAAATTTATATTTTCCTAACAGAAAGGCCGATTTGAACCAAATTTGATATGAGGGCTTATTGGGTCATAAGTACTTAATTTATGCCCCAAAAAATTTTCCCGTCACCCCATGCGAACCGCAGGAGCTAAAAATAGAAAAAATTTAAAACTCCCATATCTCCAAAACTACACAGCACTGAGACTTCTTATTTGGTGTGAAGCTTCCTTAGGACCAACATAATGGAATGGTTAAAAAAATTGCTATCGGTTTTATCATAGGGTACTTTTTGGGGACTTTTAAAAAGTGCTGAGTCATCATTTTTTTAACACTGTGGTGATGGGAAAAACATTTAAGACTACTCTTCTCCCAAACCACTTTCCAAAAGCTTTCAAATTTCACATATAACATGTTTGGAAGATTGTTTTGATATTTGGTATGCAGCATCCTTAAGGGGGTGAGATTCAGTTTGTTCAAGCCAAGTCTCTGGGTTCATATTTGGGCTCACTGTGTGAGCCCAAATTATAACTTCGTTCAATATGAGGAATATTCTTCAAAAATCTTCTTCTTCACATCCACCAGTTAGAATCTTTTGATATTTGGCATACAGTATCCTTAGGGAGGTGAGATTTAAGTTTGTTAAAGCCAAGTCCCTGGGTTCATATTTGGGCTTCCTGTGGGAGCCCGAATTGTACCAAAATTTCTATTTTCTGAACTGAGAGGCCGATTTGAACCAAATTTGATATGAGGGCTTATTAGGTCAAATGTACCTAATTTATGCCAAAAAATCTTTCCCGTCACTCCATGAGAACCGCAGGACCTAAAAACAGAAAAAACTTAAAATGCTCATATCTTCAAAACTACACAACACTGAGAATTTTTATTTTGTGTGAAGCTTTCTGAAGAACAGCAGAAAGGAATGGTCGAAATAAAATTGCCATTGGTTTGCTCATAGGGTACTTTTCCTGGACTTTGAAAAAGTGCTGAGTCAGCATTTTTATGTGTACCCATACTATGTATGGTACAAATAATGCCGGCATCCGGGGTGGCCATCCGTCGTTCATCCATCCTTTGTCCGTCCGTCTGTCCATCTGTCCGTCCGTCTGTCCATCCGGTGTCCATATCCATTTCTTTTGTCATTCGATAACTTGAAAAATATTGCTTGGATTGTCAAGTTACTTTATATTTATGTTCAGGTTACTGATGTGCCAAGCTGTATTGTTTTTGGTGTAAATCTGATAATTTGATCCTGAGATATTAACCCTTTATCCTTCAAATTGAAAATTCCTCCAATCCCCTTGGCATTTGATAACTTGAAAAATATTGTTTGGATTGTCTAGTTACTTTATATTTCTGTTCAGGTTACTGATTTGCCGAGCTGTATAGTTTTTGGTGTAAATCTGATGATTTGATCCCGAGATATTAACCCTTTATCCTTCAAATTGAAAATTCCTCCAATCCCTTTGGCATTCGATAACTTGAAAAATATTGCTTTGGATTGTCAAGTTACTTTATATTTGTGTTCAGGTTACTGATGTGCCGTGCTGTAGAGTTTTTGGTGTAAATCTGTTATTTTGATCCTGAGATTTTGATCCCGAGATATTAACCCTTTATCCTTCAAATTGAAAATTTCTCCAATCCCTTTGGCATTCGATAACTTGAAAAATATTGCTTGGATAGTCAAGTTACTTTATATTTGTGTTCAGGTTACTGATGTGCCGAGGTGTGTAGTTTTTGGTGTAAATCTGTTATTTTGATCCTGAGATATTAACCCTTTATCCTTCAGATTGAAAATTCCTCCAATCCCTTTGGCATGAGATAACTAAAAAAATATCAATCCGATTGTCATTTTACTTTATATATTTATTCAGGTTACTGATGTGCTGTGCTATATAGTTTTTTTATGTAAATCTGATAATTTGATCCGGAGATATTAACCCTTTATCCATCAAATTAGACACTCCTCCAATCCATTTCTATATGTACCCATACCATGTATGGTGTACATAATGTCGGCATCTGTGGTTGCCCTCTGTCATACAGCTTTCTACTAGTTGCGCGTATGGGTACACATCTGACGATTTCATCAGCCTATTTTTTAACACTGGTGTAACGTTACTGTGAGTAATGGGAAAAACATTTAAGACTCTTCTTCTCCAGAACCACTGCTCCAAAAGCTTTCAAATTTCACATGTAACATCTTTGAAATATTGTTTCACATGTTTATTGAAATCCTCCCCGTGGGAACCTCGGGAAGTAAGCAGCACTTGTTTACTGTGGTAAACCAGTTCTGCTTTACTAGTAAAATAGGACCCAGTCACCAATGCTTGGGGTGAAAGTCCTCTAAAATGGGCAACATGTTGATCAACGATTGACTAAACTTGACTTCATCTTCATGTTGTGTCACGATTAGCCATGGTGCATAAATATGTGACGTTAACCACCAACAAACAAACGTTTATTGAAATCAAATCCCTGGGTCCATATTTGGGCTCTCTATGGGAGTCCAAATGTTTAAATTAGTGCAGTATGGGGAATATTCTTTAAAAATCCTCTTCTTCAGATCCACCGATCAGAATCTTTTGATATTTGGTGTGCATCATGCTTAGGGGACGGGGGAGGGGGGGGGGGGGATTCAAGTTTGTTCAAGCCAAGTCCCTGGGTTCATATTTGGGCTCCCTGTGGGAGCCCAAATTATAACTTAGTTCAATATAAGGCATATTCTTCAAAAATCTTCTTCACATCCACCAGTCAGAATCTTTTGATATTTGGTATACAGTATCCTAAGGGAGGTGAGATTTACAATTGTAAAAGCCAAGTCCCTGGGTTCATATTTGGGCTTCCTGTGGGAGCCCGAATTGTACCAAAATTTCTATTTTCCGAACTGAGAGGCCGATTCACAAAAAATTTTCCTGTCGCTCCCACAGGACCTAAAAATAGAAAAAATTTAAAATGCCCATATCTCCCAAACTACTTGGCACTGAGAATTTTTATTTCACGTTAAGCTTCCTTAGGAACATCAGAAAGGTATGGTCTAAAAAAAATTACCATCGCTTTTATCATAGGGAACTTTTCCAGGACTTTGAAAAAGTGCTGAGTCAGCATTTTTTAACACTGAGTAATGGGGAAAACATAAAAGAATCTTCTTCCCCCATGCCACTGCTCCAAATGCTTTCATTTTTCACATATAACATCTTTGGAAAATTCATTCACATGTTGTTGAAATCAAATCCCAGGGTCCATATTTGGGCTCTCTATGGGAGCCCAAATATTCAGATTAGTGCAATATGAGGAGTATTCTTTAAAAATCTTCTTCTGATCCACCAATCAGAATCTTTTCATATTTGGCCTGCAGCATGAGCGTGTGGGGGTGAGATTCAAGTTTGTTCAAGCCAAGTCCCTGGGTTCATATTTGGGCTCTCTCTGGGAGCCCGAATTATAACTTAGTTCAATATGTGGAATATTCTTTTAAAATATTTTTCTTCAGATCAGTAGTCAGAATCCTTTGATATTTGGTATATAGCATCCTTACGGAGGTGAGATTCAAGTTTGTTCAAGCCAAGTCCCTGGGTTCATATGGGAGCCCGAATTATTACTTAGTTCAATTTGAGAAATATTCTTTAAAAATCTTCTTTTTAGCTCAACTTTGGCGAAGCCAAATTTGAGCTTTTGTCATGGCCCATCGTCCGTCTGGCCGTCTGTCCATCTGTCCGTCTGGCCATCTGTCCGTACATCAACAATTGGATACGGCTCGGGCTAGAGGCCGTATTTATGAACTGATCTTTACGAAACTTCTTGGGTACCTTTGTTATGACCGTGGGACGAGAACGAGTGTTTTTGGGTGCGGTCCAAAATTCAAGATGGCTGCCAGCCGCCATTTTGTACCGACCATGCAGAAATCTGTTTTTTGTACAGAACTTCCATATGAAAGCTCTGATTTGAATAATTTTTTGTATGAATGTTTAGAAACCATGGGATACATCACATATAATACGGGTTTTTTTCTCATGAGTAAATTGTGCAAATTAGACTAATTTTGATGTTTTTTGGTGTTCCTTTCAGCACTGTAAGTGCAAATGCCAATACGGCTCGGGCTAGAGGCCGTATTTATGAACTGATCTTTACGAAACTTCTTGGGTACCTTTGGTATCACCGTGGGGCGAGAACGAGTGTTTTTGGGTCCGGTCCAAAATTCAAGATGGCCGATGGCAGCCATTTTGTACAAAATTAGGTGCAATCAGATTTTTGCACAAAACTTCCATATGAAAGTACTGATTTGAATAATTTTTTGTGTGAATGTTTAGTACCATGGGATACATCACATATAATACACGTTTTTTTCTCGTGCAGAAATTATGCAAATTAGATGAACTTTAATTTTTTCAGTGCGACTTACACACAGTAAGTACACATGTCAATACGGCTCGGCTAGAGTCTGTATTTATGAACTGATCTTCACGAAATGTCTTGGGTACCTTTGTTATCACCTTTGTGGTCTAAAATTCAAGATGGCTGCCAGTGGCCATTTTGTACCGAAATTAGGCCTAATCAGTTTTTTGTACACAACTTCTATACGGCTCAGACTTGAGGCCATATTTATGAACCAATCTTTACGAAACTTCTTGGGTACCTTTGTTATCACCGTGGGATGAGAGCGAGTGTTTTGGGGTGTGGTCCGAAATTCAAGATGGCCACCAGCAGCCATTTTGTACCAAAAATAGTGCAATCAGTCTTTTGTACAGAACTTCTGTATGAAAGTTCTAATTTGAATAAATTTTTGTATGAATGTTTAGTAACATGGAATACATAACATATTGTAAGGGTTTTTTTTTCGTGCAGAAATTATGCAAATTAGATGAACTTTGATTTATTCAGTGCTACTTACACAATGTAAGCACACATATCAATACGGCTCAGGGTAGAGGCTTATTTATGAACCGATCTTCACAAAATTTCTTGGGTACCTTTGTTATCACCTTGGGATGAGAATGAGTGTTTCTGGGTGTGGTCCAGAATTCAAGATGGGTGCCAGTGGCCATTTTGTACCGAAATTAGGTCCAATAAGTTTTTTGTCACAAGTTCTATACAGCTCGTATTTATGAACTGATCTTCACAAAACTTCTTGGGTACCTTTGTTTTCACCTTGGGACAGGAACGAGTGTGTTTTGGGGTGCCTTTGTTATCACTGTGCTATGAGAACAAATATTTTGGGGTTCAGTCAGACCCACTCTGGGACTCAATGATTTCTTTTCTAGTTTAGCATATGACTGTCACCCACCTTTACAATACTTTACCTATACATTTGTTACAGGCAACGGTCAGTATTTATGTACAGACCGTTACAGTACTTTATATGTACCTTTGTTATCAGGTCATTACCTAGATGTTTGTCATTGCTGTTTCACATACTATACATGTACATGTCTTTGTCTTGACAAGTTGAGCTACAGTGTCATTGACACTTTCATTTTAGATCCACTGGTCAGAATCTTTTGATATTTGGTATACGCTTTTCTTAGGAGGGGCAGATGCAAATTGTTCAAATCAATTCCATGTGTTGATATTTAGGCTACCATGTCAGGTGAGCACCCTCAAGCCCCCTGGGGCCTCTTGACTTCAACAGAATTACTGTCCTTACTTCGTTTTTAATTCATTTATGCTTCATTGGCCCAGCAATTCAGTGGAGGTATAAATTGTCTTCAGCAATAGCTCTTGTTGAAATTTCATCTGGCATCTGAATTTAATGGGATGGTCAAAATAAATGTTACTTGTCAAGCATCAGTTATGCTCTCATTCCACTAAATCCTCATTGTTTCCCAACAAAATGGAGTAGTGATTAATGTTGACTGATTTGAACAGACTGAGTTTCATTTGCGATACCTTTCATTTTTAGCTCAACTTTGACGAAGTCAAATTTGAGCTATTGTCATGGCCCGTCGTCCGTCTGTCTGTCCGTCCGTCCGTCTGGCCGTCTGTCCGTCTGTCCGTACATCAACAATTGGCTATGGCTCGGGCTAGAGGTCGTATTTATGAACCGATCTTTACGAACCTTCTTGTGTACCTTTGTTATGACCCTGGGACGGGAACGAATGTTTTTAGGTGTGGTCCGAAATTCAAGATGGCTGCCAGCGGCCATTTTGTACCGATGATGCAAAAATCAGTTTTTTGTACAGAACTTCTGTATGAAAGTTCTGATTTGAATAAAGTTTTGTATAAATGTTTAGTACCATGGGATACATCACATATAATACGGGTTTTTTTCTCGTGCGTAAATTATGCAAATTAGACTGACTTTGATTTATTTAGTGTTACTTTCAGAGCTGTAAGTGCCAAGCTGCTATGGCTCGGGCTAGAGGCCGCATTTATGAACCAATCTTTAGGAAACTTCTTGGGTACCTTTGTTATGACCCTGGGACGGGAACGAGTGTTTTTGGGTGTGGTCCGAAATTCAAGAGATGGCTGCCAGTGGCCATTTTGTACTGATGATGCAAAAATCAGTTTTTTGTACAGAACTTCTGTATGAAAGTTCTGATTTGAATAAAGTTTTGTATAAATGTATAGTACAATGGGATACATCACATATAATACGGGTTTTTTCTCGTGCAAAAATTATGCAAATTAGACTAACTTTGATTTATTTAGTGTTACTTTCAGAGCTGTAAGTGCCAAGCTGCTATGGCTCGGGCTAGAGGCCGTATTTATGAACCAATCTTTACGAAACTTCTTGGGTACCTTTGTTATGACCGTGGGACGAGAACGAGTGTTTTTGGGCGCAGTCCCAAATTCCAGATGGCTGCCAGCAGCCATTTTGTACCGACGATGCCGAAATCTGTTTTTTGTACAGAACTTCCATATGAAAGCTCTGATTTGGATAATTTTTTGTATGAATGTTTAGTACCATGGGATACATTACATATATTACAGGTTTTTTTCTTGTGCGTAAATTATGCAAATTAGGCTAACTTTGATTTATTTAGTGTTACTTTCAGCACTGTGAGTGCAAATCCCAATACGGCTCGGGCTAGAGGCCGTATTTATGAACCGATCTTCACGAAACTTCTTGGGTACATTTGTTATCACTGTGGGATGAGAAGGAGTGTTTTTGGGTCCAGTCTGAAATTCAAGATGGCCGCTAGCAGCCATTTTGTTCAAAATTAAGTGCAATCAGATTTTTGCGCAGAACTTCCAAATGAAAGATCTGATTTGAATAAATTTTTGTATGAATGTTTAGTACCATGGGATACATTACATATAATACAGAGTTTTTCTCGTGAATAAATTATGCAAATTAGGGGTCCGGGTGGGACTTAGAAAATTTTGGACCAAAATCCGGAAATTAGTTTTTTGGTTTTTTATGCGTTTTGGTCAATTTTAAGACAAAAAAAAAAAAAAATTTTTTACACTGAAAATTTGGAGTCCGGGTGGGACTTAGAAAATTTTGGACCAAAATCCAGAAATTAGTTTTTTGTGTTTTGATGCATTTTGGTCAATTTTAAGAAGAAGAAGAAAAAATTTTAGTCTGAAAATATTTTGTTTGGGACTGAAAATTTCCACACAAAAATAATAATCTACAATGATTGGTCTTAATCTGTAGTCCATTACAGTCACCTTGTAATTCTTTTATTATTGTTGACTGGGCCAAAACAAATACTAATTCCTGTCATATTCATTATTCAGTTGTCTTGGTCACAGCAAGTACTAATTCCTGTCATATCCAAGTTGAGCTACAGAGTCATTGACTCTTTCATTGTTCAAATCTAGTGAATAATGGACGGAATAAAGCAAATCAGCCTTGGAACCGCAATGATTTTCACCAATTTTTTTCAAATCGGGGGAGGGTTTTGCAATACAGTCTGATACAGTGAGTATATTTTATGCTGATTTTCTTGTTGCTTGCAGAGAAAATGGTAATAATCAGTGTCTGTGAATTGCAAGATCAAAATGGCATCACCTGGTTGGCTAATCGTACCTCACACATGAGAAAATATTTATACAACACTGTTGCTTCATTTAAATAACACTTGTTTCACTTTTTATTCATCATCAGATATGGTAGTTTTTTGTCAAATTACTTTTTGTTCCAAAATGTATCAAATTGCTGTATCGCCCTCAATTATTAGCACATATAATAATTATACTACTCAAAGTTTGCTAAGCACCAAGTATATCCAACTACCTGTTTAACGTTTTAGTTGAAATATTATGAAAAGGTTATATATTTTTTATTTAATTATATCTTTAATGATTTAAGTACAGAAATTAAGATTTTATTTGTGTTTGACATTATTTTTAGCTCAACTTTGACGAAGTCAAATTTGAGCTATTGTCATGGCCCGTCGTCCGTCTGTCCGTCCATCCGCCTGTCCGTCTGTCCGTCTGTAAGTACGTCAACAATTGGCTATGGCTCGGGCTAGAGGTCGTATTTATGAACCGATCTTTACGAAACTTCTTGTGTACCTTTGTTATGACCCTGGGACGGGAACGAGTGTTTTTAGGTGTGGTCCGAAATTCAAGATGGCTGCCAGTGGCCATTTTGTACCGATGATGTAAAAATCAGTTTTTTGTACAAAACTTCTGTATGAAAGTTCTGATTTGAATAAAGTTTTGTATAAATGTTTAGTACCATGGGATACATCACATATAATACGGGTTTTTTTCTCGTGCGTAAATTATGCAAATTAGACTGACTTTGATTTATTTAGTGTTACTTTCAGAGCTGTAAGTGCCAAGCTGCTATGGCTCGGGCTAGAGGCCGTATTTATGAACCAATCTTTAGGAAACTTCTTGGGTACCTTTGTTATGACCCTGGGACGGGAACGAGTGTTTTTGGGTGTGGTCCGAAATTCAAGATGGCTGCCAGTGGCCATTTTGTACCGATGATGCAAAAATCATTTTTTTGTACAGAACTTCTGTATGAAAGTTCTGATTTGAATAAAGTTTTGTATAAATGTATAGTACAATAGGATACATCACATATAATACGGGTTTTTTTCTCGTGCGTAAATTATGCAAATTAGAATAACTTTGATTTATTTAGTGTTACTTTCAGAGCTGTAAGTGCCAAGCTGCTATGGCTCGGGCTAGAGGCCGTATTTATGAACCAATCTTTACGAAACTTCTTGGGTACCTTTGTTATGACCGTGGGACGAGAACGAGTGTTTTTGGGTGCAGTCCCAAATTCCAGATGGCTGCCAGCAGCCATTTTGTACCGACGATGCCGAAATCTGTTTTTTGTACAGAACTTCCATATGAAAGCTCTGATTTGAATAATTTTTTGTATGAATGTTTAGTTCCATGGGATACATTACATATATTACAGGTTTTTTTCTTGTGCGTAAATTATGCAAATTAGGCTAACTTTGATTTATTTAGTGTTACTTTCAGCACTGTGAGTGCAAATCCCAATACGGCTCGGGCTAGAGGCCGTATTTATGAACCGATCTTCACGAAACTTCTTGGGTACCTTTATTATCACTGTGGGATGAGAAGGAGTGTTTTTGGGTCCAGTCTGAAATTCAAGATGGCCGCTAGCAGCCATTTTGTTCAAAATTAAGTGCAATCAGATTTTTGCGCAGAACTTCCAAATGAAAGATCTGATTTGAATAAATTTTTGTATGAATGTTTAGTACCATGGGATACATTACATATAATACAGAGTTTTTCTCGTGAATAAATTATGCAAATTAGGGGTCCGGGTGGGACTTAGAAAATTTTGGACCAAAATCCGGAAATTAGTTTTTTGGTTTTTTATGCATTTTGGTCAATTTTAAGACAAAAAAAAAAAAATTTTTTTTACTCTGAAAATTTGGGGTCCGGGTGGGACTTAGAAAATTTTGGACCAAAATCCGGAAATTAGTTTTTTGTGTTTTGATGCATTTTGGTCAATTTTAAGAAGAAGAAGAAAAAATTTTAGTCTGAAAATATTTTGTTTGGGACTGAAAATTTCCACACAAAAATAATAATCTACAATGATTGGTCTTAATCTGTAGTCCATTACAGTCACCTTGTAATTCTTTTATTATTGTTGACTGGGCCAAAACAAATACTAATTCCTGTCATATTCATTATTCAGTTGTCTTGGTCACAGCAAGTACTAATTCCTGTCATATTCAAGTTGAGCTATAGAGTCATTGACTCTTTCATTTAGCTTTAGAATATGATAACCATGGAAAATGGATATTTTTGGTAAAAGAGGAAATTTTTCAAATTTGCCAAAAAGTTGACGGAGCGAACTGGTATGGGTTCAATATCGAGTTTGAGACCCATTACTGTTAATTACAGCTTGACAACACCTTCTCATGCTCCCAATCAGGTTCCTGATGGCCCTTTGTGGGATGTTATTCCATTCTTGGATAAGCATGCACCAACCTCCTGGACACTTCTTGGCTGGACTGGACTGGCTGGAATTGCAAGCTGCAACTCATTCCAGACATGTTCGATTGGATTGAGGTCAGGAGATCTTGCTGGCCAGTCCATACACTCAATCTCCTCCCTCTGTAGGTTCTTCCCGACAGCATGGGCAACATGAGGACTGGCATTATCATCCATCAGAATGAATCTATCACCCACTGCACCTGCATACAATCTGATGTGGACATCCAGGATCTCATCAATATACCGCTGTGCAGTCAATGTACCACGGTCAAGGACATAGAGCTCCGTACGTCCATCTCTGCTGATGCCGCCACAGACCATTATTGACCCTCCACCATAGCGGTCATGCTCAGCAATGTTGGCTGCATGGAATAGCTCTCCTGGTCTTCTACATACCCTATCTGTGTGGTCTAGGCAGTACCTTGACTCATCTGTAAAAATGACAGGTCGTCAATCTTCTCTGGTCCATCCAATTTGATCCATGGCCCATTCATATCGTGCCTGGTGGTGGTTCTGGGACAGCTGAAAGCGAATACATGGTCTTCTCGATCGGAGACCACCTTCGTGCAACCTTGCCCAGATAGTCTGCGTCGAAACATTTACCCTGGATGAATTCTGAAGGTCACTGTGGGTTGCTGTGTCAAAGCGGTTCCTACGAGACTGAATGATCAAAAACCGGTCTTCAGCTGCAGATGTTGCCCTGTCTCTGCCACCACCATGTCGTCTTACTGGTGTGCCATACTGCTGAAATCTTGCCCATGCTGTGGTGCTCACCAAATGGTGCACACCAAGGGCTTCACCAGCCTGACGATGGGAAGCCCCTTGTTCCACCATCCCTACAGACCACCACATTTCTGCTTCAGACAAATGTCTTCTTACATTTGCATTCGCCATATTCAATCATTTAATCACAAGGGTTTGTGTTTAAATAAAGACTGAATACCCTACACATCTCATGTACATGTAGACAGTACACAAAAACATCATGGAAATCAAGGGTACATGCTTTCCATGACTGTCACGAAAAGTCTGCCTGTCAAGAGAGCTAATGTAAACACTGCGGACCATCTCAATACATTCCTCAATCATATCCACCAAAAATATCGCAAATGTGTCAACACACAGACTATTGTTTTTGCTTGGTTTCTTTTTCTTTTTTTTTTTTTTTTCTTCTGTCTTTTGTCTTCTCATCACTTTTTTATCCGCAAGATAACTCGAAAACGAATTGCCCTATCTCGTTGATTTTTGGCATGCTGATAGACAGTCACAAGTTCTCGGCCACCTATGTTTTTCAGATTCCTGCCGTATTAGTGGTGTCTGTAGAGGTGTTTGAATGTGGGCCACGCCCATATCTCAGGCGTGGTATGACGTATAGACCTGGGACCAACACCAAATGAGTCGACACTCGATGGAGATTCAAAATATGGGTCAAGGTCATGGAAGTCAGCTAGGGGTCATTAAGTGCATTTTTCATAATTGCTGGAAATCACATTTTTTTACCCCAAAAGCATTCCTGATGTACACACATGCATTTTGATGTAAAAAAAAGTGGGCGTGGCCAAAATTTTTGAAAGTGGGTCTCGCCTCATATCTCAAGCGTGGTATGATGTATGGACCTGGGACCAACACCAAATGAGTCGACACTCAATGGAGATTCAAAATATAGGTCAAGGTCACGGAAGTCACCTAGGGGTCATTAAGTGCATTTTTTATAATTGCTAGAAATCACATTTTTTTACCCCTAAAGCATTACTGGCATACACACATGCATTTTGATGTAAAAAAAAGTGGGCAGGACCAAAAGTTTTGAAAGTGGGTCACGCTCATATCTCAAGCATGGTATGATGAATGGACCTAGGACTAACACCAGATGAGTCAACACGTGATGGAGATTCAAAATATGGGTCAAGGTCACGGATGTCACCTATGGGTCATTGAGTGCATTTTTCATAATTGCTGGAAATCACATTTTTTGACCCCCTAAAGCATTCCTGACGTACACACATGCATTTTGATGTAAAAAAAAGTGGGCATGGCCAAAATTTTTAAAAGTGGGGCATGGTCATATCTCCAGCATGGTGTGATAAATGGACCTGGAACTAACACCAAATGAGTCGAAATTCGATAGAGGTTCAAAATATGGGTCAAGGTCATGGAGGTCTCCTAGGGGTCATTGAGTGCATTTTTCGAAATTGCTGGAAATCACATTTTTTGACCCCTAAAGCATTCTCGAAATCTATAAATGAATTTTTATGTAAAAAAGTGGTCATGGCCAAAATTTTTTGAAAGTGGGTCATGCTCATATCTCAAGCATGGTATGACAAATGGACCTGGAACTAACACCAAATGAATCGAAACTCGATAGAGGTTCAAAAATATGGGTCAAGGTCATGGAGGTCACCTAGGGGCATTGAGTGCATATTTTGGAATTACTGGAAAGCTTTTTTTTTTTACCCCCAAAGCATTCCCGAAGTTCATACATGAATTTTTATGTAAAAAAGTGGGCATGGCCCAAATTTTTGGAAGGTAAGTTATTCTCATATCTCAAGCATGGTAAGACGAATGGATCTGAAACTAACACCAAATGAGTCAACACTCAATAGAAGTTCAAAATATAGGTCAAGGTCACAGAGGTCACCCAGGTGTCATTGAGGGCATTTTTTCAGAATTAATGGAAATCACATTTTCTGACCCTCCTAATGCATTCCTGAAGTTCATACATGCATTTTTACTTGAAAAAAGTGGATGTGGGCAAAATTCTTGAGAGTGGGTCACACTCATATCTCAAGGATGGTATGACACACAGACATGGGGACCAACACCAAATGAGTCAACACTCCATAGAGGTTCACAATATGGACAAGGTCACTGAGGTTGCCCAGGGATAACTGAGTGCATTTTTTAGTATTGCTGGGAATCATATTTTTGGACACCTAATGCATTCTCTTCACAAACCTTTTGAATGCTGTGCACATATATGCCTTTTCTGGTTTCTTAGAAGAATTGTTCTGATTCCATTATGAATATCTGTTTACAAAAATCCATTCCTGATTTGTTTAAAATAACCCTCCATAAATTCTCTTTCTATATAGTTTTTCTCCAATAGATATTATAACTCTGTTCTTACAACTTCAATTTACTGGATGCAGTAAATTCTATTTCTCTAGTATTAACATTATTTTCTATTTCAATGATTTTTGTCTGATGGATTCTTTACTATTCTACGGAAATTTGGCACATATGTAGAGCTTCATTAGAAGTTTCTCACCTGGAGCATGGCATTTCTGAAGTTTTTCATTTTCTGCCAAAACCGTGCAAAATGTTGTCACAATGTTACATTTTGCCACAATTCTCAAACAAGATCCAGGACGATTTGGCTGGAGCTTTCATTATATTTGTAGCATGACTAACTACATCTGACTACATAAGCTGTGTTACCCACGTTGCTCCCTTTTGACCTCAAAATTCCGAGCAAAGTGCAATTTTGGAAAAACTGGTCAATTTTCACATGCAATTTCTCAGCTCTGCAGCCACATTTTTTCAAAATGTTTCGTATGAGAAGTTTGGGCATTCATCCAAGAATAATTTGGCTGTTATATATTCTATTCAAAGTTTTAACCTTCAACTCGTTTTCGAGCCTTGAATTCGAGTACCCTTAACTTGTTCATAAAAATGGCTCATTTTTAGTTCATTTTTCTTCCATTTACGAATGGTTTATCGAAAAATGATTTACATGTTCATATTCACAATTACCTATCGAGCATATTTTCTGTTGTACGTTTGGTTGTAAAGTTTAACCATATGCCCATTCTGTTTGCATAAAGATAGATGCTGTCCAAAAAACTCACGCTTTTCAGAATTTGGTACGATTAAGTGACAATTTACTCCATTCCTAATTGATTGAGTGCTGAATGTTTTCAATAGCTGCATGCAGCAGTCATAGTATGAAAACTTTTGTTTTATAAGTGAGTATTAAAAGTTTAACCCTTGCAAGATTTGAGACTCCCTTATGGGTACTGTCTGAATAATTGTGATTTTGGTAATATCTGAAAATTCTGTTGACATTCAGATTTACAGTTCAAGTCCAAGAAGATTTTCCTTGATAAGGTAGCTGTAAAGTTTAACCCAATCCCTGTTTCGGTTGCATAAAGATATGTGCCGTCGAAAATAACTCCATTTTTCAGAATTTGGTAAGTTTAAGTCACAATTTACTCTATTCCTAATTGATAGAGTACTGAATGTTGTCTATGGGTGCATGTGGCTAGCAAAGTATGACAACTTTTGTTTTAGATGTTATTATTAAAAGTTTAATCCTTGGCAGATTTGAGAGTTCCCAAGTGGGTACTGTTGAAATAATTGTTATTTTCGTAAAATCAGTACCTGAATATTGGTAAGCATGCAGTATTCTTTCAGTCCTATATAAAGGTGGAAATAGTTAAAGTTGAACACTTCATTAGACAGAAATAATGCCAAACTCTGCCGTTGACAGGTAAATAATGAATGGAAATTTCATTGCATTGAAAATAAAGTGGCAACGAACCGTTCCCACGGGGCTTCATTGGGGAGCTCAACATTTTACTTTATGATCAACTGAAGAAAAGGCATGATGCCCGTATTATTTTTGTCACTCCTGAGGGACTCAAGAATTGAGAGTGTAGCCTGTGGAGATGGCTTGCTTAATGTTCTCATTCTTGGACTCTGGTTAAATTGTGTTCTGTTCAAGATGAGCGCTTCAGGCCCTGTGAGGCCTTTTATAATTTTCAAGGTATTACCTTTTTATTTCACAGGATGTTTCTACATTTTCCAGATGTGTGCGTATTGTCAGAATTTTGACTTGCCTCAATATTTTACAAAACTACTGGTTGTTAAACTTAGTCCATTTTTAGCTCAACTTTGACAAAGCCGAATTCAAGGTATTGTCATAGCCTGTCGTCTGTCTGTCTGTCGTGCCATACACATGGCTCGGGCTAGAGGCCGTATTTATGAAACGAAACTTTTTGGGTACCTTTCTTGTCACTGTGAGACAAGAACAAGTGTTTTTAGGCCCGGTCCGAAATTCAAGATGGCCACTGGCAGCCATTCTGCACAAAATTAGGTGTAATCAGATTTTTTTGGGCGCAGAACTTCCATATAAAAGCTCTGATTTGAATAATTTTTTGTATGAATGCTTAGTACCATGGAATACATCACATATAACACAGGTTTTTTTTCTCGTGCATAAATTATCCAAATTAGACTAACTTTTGATTTAATTAGTGTTACTTTCAGCACTATAAGTGCAAATACCAATACGGCTCGGGCTAGAGGCCGTATTTATGAACCGATCTTTACAAAACTTCTTGGGTACCTTTGTTATCACCGTGGGACGAGAGCGAGTGTTTTGGGGTCCGTTCTGAAATTCAAGATGGCCGCTGGCAGCCATTTTGTACAAAATTAGGTGCAATCAGATTTTTGTGCAGAACTTCCATATGAAAGCGCTGATTTGAATAATTTTTTGTTTGAATGTTTAGTAGCGTGGGATACATCACATATAATACGTTTTTTTTTTCTCGTGCATAAATTATGCCAGTTAGACTAACTTTGATCTATTTAATGTTACTTTCAGCTCTGTAACTGCAAATGCCAATACGGCTCGGGCTAGAGGCTGTATTTATGAACTGATCTTTACGAAACTTCTTGGGTACCTTTGTTATCACTGTGGGATTAGAACGAGTGGTTTTGTGTGCAGTCCGAAAATCAAGATGGCCACCACCAGCCATTTTGTACTTTAGTTAGTGCATCATTTTTTTTTTGTACAGAACCTATGTATGAAAGTTATGATTTGAATAAATTTTTGTAGGAATGTTTAGTAACATGGAATACATCACATGTAATACGGGGTTTTTTTCTCGTGTGGAAATTATGCAAATTAGATGAACTTTTGATTTATTCAGTGCTACTAATACACAGTAAGTGCACGTATCAATACGACTCGGGCTAGAGGCTGTATTTATGAACCGATCTTCACAAAACTTCTTGAGTACCTTTGTTATCACCTTCGGACGAGAACAAGTGTTTCTGGGTGCGGTTCAAAATTCAAGATGGCTGCCAGTGGCCATTTTGTACCAAAATTAGGTCCAATCAGTTTTTTTTTTGTACACAACTTTTTATACGGCACAGGCTAGAGGCCGTATTTATGAACCGATCTTTACGAAACTTCTTGGGTACCTTTTGTTATCACCGTGGTATGAGAACGAGTGTTTTGGGGTGGGGTCCAAAATTCATGATAGCCACCAGCAGCCATTTAGTACCAAAGTTAGTACAATCAGTTTTTTGTACAGAACTTCTGTATGAAAGTTCTGATTTGAATAAATTTTTGTAGGAATGTTTAGTAACATGGAATACATCACATGTAATACGGGTTTTTTTTCTCGTGCGGAAATTATGCAAATTAGATGAACTTTGATTTGTTCAGTGTTACTTATACACAGTAAGCCCATATGTTACTACGGCTCGGGCTAGAGTCTGTATTTATGAACCGATCTTCACAAAACTTCTTGGGGTACCTTTGTTATCACCTTGTGACAGGAATGAGTGTATTTGGGTGCCCTTGTTATCACTGTGCTATGAGAACAAATATTTTGGGGTTCAGTCAGACCCACTCTGGGACTCGAAAATTTCTTTTTATGTCCTCCCCCCCACCCTTTCCCCCCGACTAAAGTCGGGTGGCATATAGTGATTGAAGTGTGCATGTGTCCATCCGTGCGTGTGTCCATGTGTGTGTGCCTGAGCCAATAACTCGAAAACTGTTAGGGCCACAGTCATCAAACTTCACACAATTATAAAGGACCATGGGAGGATGTACCACACACCATAGCCGGGGTTTCTCTAGTTATAAAGTCATTTTTGCTCATACTTCAGACTTGGTGTGACCTCTATTTATTTATTTATTTATTTATTTATTTATTTATTTATTTATTTATTTATTGGTGTTTAAGGTCACATATTTCTGCACAATGGCTAATCATGACCATGACAGTTTTACGTGTGGAGGAAGCCGGAGTACCCGGAGAGAACCACCGAGCAACGGCGAGCAACTGTCAGCTCCCCAACATACTAACGCCACAAAAGCAGGGTTAGCGTTGGTTGAAGACAGGTGCATCATCGTCGTGCAGTACGCCTTAGTACACACCGTCACTGTGCCCCCCACATGGGCAATGGGGGTGAAGTGTCTTGCCCAAGGACACAACGTGGTTGCTGCAGGTGGGATTCGAACCGAGGACCTCTCGGCTTGCAGCCTGCACCTCTACCAACTGAGCCACCACGCCCCCAGGTGTGACCTATAGAAATAGTGCCTACACCAAATGAGTTGAAATTTGCTGGAGGTTCAAAATGTGGTTCACCTCTATGCGGTCAAGAAAAGTCATTAAATGCATATTTTTGCGACCTATTAGGAATTTCATTTTATACCAATTAATGCAATTCTGAAGATTATACATATATCTCATCATTCAAATGGCAGCGGCAGTAATGTCAATTTCTGATTCCTTGATCGAACCCTATAAATGGTGTGCACATATATGCCTTTTTGGGTTTCTTAGAAAAATTGTTCTGATTCCTGTATGAATATTTTCTCCATGAAAGAATTTCACAAAAAGCAGTTAGGGAGCAAGCTGTGACTGTCATATACAAAAACATGATCTGTTTATTTAATCTCATTGCACAGAATTAATTCCCAAACCAAGTTAATATAAAAACAGACAACTTGATCATGAAGAATTCCAGTGTACATGTAATTGTAAAACTACACTGAAGATTTGTTATTGAAACCTATCACAATACTGTCAGGATGCCGGTAAAAGAGGCAATACTGACATAGTTGACTGTACTGTTAACTGTGTAAGTGCTATGACTGTTTAAAATTAATTTATTAAAGAAGTTCTAGTTTTATGTATGCCTTGTTTAGGTTACTAGATGCCCTTTTAAGAGTAGGCCTTCAAATGAGCTCTTGGGGTTTTTAAGGTTTTTATGACAATATCTCCAATATAGAGTCTATGCACCCTTTGTCAGCGCGACATCTCAAATATGGATCGTCCTATCTCTATGCATTTTGGCTTGCTGGTTAACAATACCCAGTTTGTACTCATCTATGTTTTTTGCACTCGTTCGATCTGAATGAGAGAAGTTGGTGGAGCCATTATTTCAAAGTGGGTTGGGCTCATTCTTCAATGTAGATGTAAACATGGGACCACACCGACTGAGTTAAAAATTGCTGGAGATTCAATATATGGTCCACCTGAATGGGGTCATCAAGTGCATATTATTAAGAACGACTGGGAAATGCATTTATACCTTAATGTATTTCTAAAGTTTATGAATGTATTTCATCACTCAAATTAGTGGGCAGAGCCAAAATGATTCATTCTGATTCGTGTATCAAACCCTTTGAATGATGGTCACATATATGCCTTTTCTGGTTCCTTATAAAAATTGTTCTGATTCCTGTATGAATATCTGTAAATACTGTTAACGAAAACCCATTTCTGATTTATTAAAAAATATTTTACTCCAGAAAATAAGCCTCCATAAATTCTCTTTCTGTAGAGTTTATTCCTGATACTTTAACCCTTTTCACACAGACTTGAATTTACTGGATGCAGTAAATTCTGTTTCTCTAGTTTCACAATGATTTGTCAAATATGTGGTGCTTAGCCAACTTTGAGTAGTATATCATGGTATCATTCATTCCACCGCCACCACACTCTGTTTTTCCTGTCGTGGAAGTCGAGAGTGAACCTCAATTCATCGGAAAACAAGACGTTGCTCCACTGACGATTGTCCCAGCGCTGTCGTGCTCCACATTCAGTTAATCCTTGCTGCGGTGTGACGTTCAGTCAAACATGGAATTATTCCAGGTCGTCGAGCATAAAATTCCAGCTGTGTAGGCATTTTCGGATAGTTTGACCACTGACACGCACATCTGTCGCTCGGTGCAGCTACTGTCCAATTTCTGAGGCACTTTGATGGTGGTCACATAATGCTGTGGTTAGGATGAAATGATCCTGGTTAGCAGTTGTTGCCCTTGGATTTCTACCCATGTCTGTCATCAACAGTGCCTGTCTGACGATAGCGTGACCACAACCTGCTAATCACCGATTGAGTAACATTGAAAATTTGAGCCACTGCAGTCTGTCTGCTGCCAGCTTCCAACATGCCAACGGCATGTAAACGCTTGTCACATGTCTTTCTTCACGTACCTCAAAAGTTACATTTTGACCAGAAACAATATATGAACGAGTTTATACCAAGAAAAGAACGATGAGACCTCTGAAAAAGCCTGTCCAGTACAAATGAAAATTTCAAAACATACCCCACAGACATTAACGTGGTGCTCATGCGAAAAACCTGCACAAAGTTTTCGTGGGCCGGTGACATTCATGATCCACACTAAACTTGGTAACATATTGTCCAATCACATGGATCCAATACCATTTTCCAAAAATATCAACATCAGTTTGGATATCCCCCACTTATTTAGAATAGTATATTTGCATATACCATTGGGGCTAAAAACATACTGGAAAAAAATAAAGAATGCAAAGTGATAGGGATTGCTATTATAGATTTCCAGTATCCTAGGATACCTCCCCTGACAAAAACAGCCTTAGCCTCTGTACCTCAAAATGTTAACCATTGACCAAATATTGCAGTTGTGGCTCATAGACTATTGCAAGCAATTTTGGGATTTGTGGTGAAAATAACCTTTTTAATATAGTTTCATGTATAAACTGTTTTTCATCATATTTTCAGGGGATGATGACTTATTGAGAGGATTATATTTTGATCTTCTTGTTACAAGTAAATTGACAGAATTCGAGAAGGATCTAAATTCTTTGAAGTGAGTAATCACATTTCATTTTTATTTGCATGTGAGTCATTCATAATTCACACTTGTTGCAATATTGACACATAATGTTATCCTCAGAATATATATTTATCCTTGAAGACCTTATTCCAGTGTTGATCTGTTTTACTGCAACAAACCAGTTGCCCTAACATGCAATGCTGTGGTAAACTTGATAGTCTGGGGTGAAAAGTGACATCACCATTAAAGTTTTTTTAGTTGCAGATTATTCATGAGGAGAGCATATGAAACACATTCCATGTAAATGTGTCATCACATCTCTTGGACATTTTCAGTAAATAAAGATGCCTGCCAAGATGACCACCAAGCATAGCTAATATATATCGTTTCGTTTCATGCAATAAATTTTCCAGGAAAAATGGGAAGAGCTTACTTGATGCATCTTGGTTGACCAATAATCTTGTCACAGCAGGCTTGAAACTTGACCCTGGATTGATAAGATGGCCACCAAATGGTCACCCAATTATCATATTTATGTTCACATTTCCTCACAATCTGGATATTGTTCAAAGGATTTTCAAAACAAGTTGCTTAAAATAAATTTATTCCGAAGCACTGTATACATTGGGAACAGCAGTCAGCAGACATGCAGTGTTCCTGAGTAATTCAGTGCCATATCAGTCTGAAAGTGTAGTCATCTAAACCCCAATTTCTGATTGCCATCATATAAGCAGTAAGTGTGATTTCCAATAGCTCACTCTCTCACATCATTCAAAATCACAATTTAGTTAGTGAATATTTGTAGTGTAAAATGATGTACCCGATGTGTCTCTGTTGCTCAAATTGCTCTCTTGTGGCAGAAATTGGTATGACTGAGATCCTCCATTCATCATTTGCTGGAATACAGAAGATGTCTACTGGAAAAAAGTTCCAACAGAATGTTAGAGCATTATAGCTATTGCCCTTATTTCCTTGGGAATATATGGCTAGAATAATTTAGAATCATTTAGAGTGATCACTGCTAGTGGAATAGCAAATATGGCAGACTTGAAAACTTGCAGTGAAATTTTCATCAATCCGATGGCCATCTTGGACACTATCTTGAATTATTCAAAATGCCAAAGAGTAAGAGTGACACACCCACCTAGGAATCATTGAATATATAGGTTCTTAATATTTCACTGAGAAAAAAGCTTAAACCAGATGTCACACTTTGGCAAAAAATCTGTTGTTGGCTGCTGGACTATGAGTTTACATTATAGGTATCATGGCAGTTGTGTTCAGACAAGTCTTGGTTGCCAAAACAGGCAGTCAAGACTTGCCTAGAAACAAGTGCAATGCCGCAAAATGTAGAATGTCAGTGTGTAGCAAAAATGTATATAAGTCGCCACACCTTCAAGGGTTATATACTTTTTAAACTGGATGAAAAAGTCCTTTCCTTAGTTTTTGCTGAAAAATGGCCTGAACAAAATGAGTTGGCATGGGTGAAAATGGACTTTGCTTCTGCAATTGTTAGAACAGACTCAGAATCAACATTTTTATATTCCAAACAAAGGTTTGTGAACAAAAATGTATGTATATTACTTCAATTGTCTAACTCCAGGATTACAGCAATGATGTTTGTTTTCTATGCAAGTACAATGAGCATTATGCAACCAAAAATCTAATTATTAACCATCGTATGCATACTAAAAATAAGTCCTTTAAAAAAAAAGACTAATCCTGTCTTAAATGAGTTTTCAGCATTTCTTACCTACATTTTAGTCTGCAGAAGGATGTTCATCTCTTCAGTTCCTGTTAAATAGTGATAACGGTCTCCAAATCATGTCAGGTAGATTTTGACAGCAAGGGCAATTTTGCAGGATACTGTTGAGTGCCAGTTTGATGCATGATTTCCTGTTTTTGACAATTTTTATCTATCCAAAAACTCTTTTGTTGAGAAAGAATTAGGGGTGTATTTTTCCTTCAGTCATTTTGGATAAATGATTACAGTTTTCATTATTAGTGTTGTAGGTGTATAAACAAAACTATTCGATTTGATTTGAAATCGTCCCACTAATCCAAATCGATTCAGTTCCAGTCCAAATTGTCTTAAAATCTTTCTACGTTTCTCCTCTTTAACTCAACATCTATTATCGGGTCTCCTTCTATCATCGCCCAAACTGACCAGTCACAGTTACCTTTGAATGCAACACTTGAGTGGAGACTGATGATATTTGCTGTATATGATGGTTGTAAACTTGTAAGAAGTTGCAATATCTACGGCTCGAATAAATGGTGAGATTTGATATGAGACGTGATTCAATTCAATAACCTCTGTCTAATTTGATTTGAGATTCGATTCAACTCTAAATCTGAGATTCACAGTGACCTATAAAAACCCGCTCCTGGCACTGAACCAAGTAACTGTCAACATCTAGGCACAATGTCCTACATAAATCATCTCTGTAGGCTTGGAAAGATAAGATCAGTTATATTGCAGTACTGTTGGCTGTCGAAATGGCAGATTATTTCTCCACCTTTGCAAATCAGAGACTTTACACTATCCATGGTCAGTCTCATCATTTTATGTAATGTGTTTGTAGAGAGCTAATTTCAGTGTTTTATGATTATCTGTATGGGTTTTTTTCATCCACCATGAATTTTGGTTAGAATTCAAGATTTTTAAATCTTCTGCATCCAAGTTTCACTTGATGCAAACACCATGCCTTTAATGAAACAACAGTATTTCTATCATCAGTGGTTGTACCACAGCATTTTATACCACTGGACAATCTGCACTTTTCAACAACTCTGCTAACAGTAAGTAATTAATTGAATGCAAATTGATCCAGAACCTTTTGTATGGAACAAACTCGATAATGAGTAGAAGAGATGTGTTGTTCTTCAAAGAGAGAATATCAAAATATTTGCTCTCTTTTTATTAGCTCGCCTGACTGAAAGTCAGTGGGAGCCATTGCCATCACTTGGCATCCGTCGGCCACCATCCGGTATCCGTCGTCTGTTAACTTTTGAAACTTGTCTTCTTCAAAACCACTGGGCCAAATTCAAACATAATATATGGCACAGGCCATCTTTGGAGTATACCCTTTCTACTTTGTTGAAATGAAGCTGTTGCCATCTTCGGGCTGGGGATAATGCCCCAAAAGCCTAAAAATCTTTTAAAATCTTCTCATGAACCACCAGAGAGAATGCTTTGATATTTGGTATCAAACTTCCTTTGGAGGTGAAGATTGAAGTTTGTTCAATGCAAGTTTGGAGGTCAATATGTTGATGAACATTTGTGCAAATTGATAGAACATTTACACAAAAAAAGGATATGATTTTCTTCGCAAATGTCCTCTTAGGAATACAGGTTTATTTGTGCAAACATCTTTAGCTGCAATATTCAGCCTCTCTGTTGGAACATGCCCGTTTTGGGCTCCACCCAAAATTTCTATTTCCAGAACCAATGGGCTTATTTGAACTAAATTTGGCATGTAGCATAATTGAGTTATAAGTACTTGATTGATGCCCAAAAAATTTTTTACACAGTCCTGTGTGAACCCAGAAGCTAAAAATAGAGGAAATTCAAACGCTCATATTTCAAAAATTGCATGAACCAGAATATTGTTTTGTGGTATGCAGATTCCTTAGGACCAATGGAATCAGATGGACCAAAATAATTGCTGTCGGTTTTGTCAAAGTGCCTTATGGGGATGCACATTTTAACACTTTTGGCAAAGGGAAATGTCAAGTTATCATCTTTCTTGTGCTCCTTCAACTAATTTGAAATTTGTCTTCTTTAAAACTACTGAGCCAAATGCAAATGGTCAAATGAAGCTTACTCCATCTTCGGGCTGGGGATAATGCCCAAAAGCCTGAAAATCTTTAAAAATGTTCTCAAGAACCAAAAGAGAGAATGCTTTGATATTTAGATTGAAACTCCCTTTGGTGGTAACGATTAAAGTTTATTCAAGGGAAGTTGGTAGGTTAATATTTGGGCTCTCTGTTGTAGCATGCTCATTTTGGGCTTCACCCAAAATTTCTATTTCCAGAACCAATGAGCTGATTTGAACCAAGTTTGGCATGTAATTGAGTCATAAGTACTTGAATGATTCCTGAAAAAAAATTTCTGCAACTGCGTGGGAACCCCAAGAGCTAAAAATAGACTAAAATCCCCCCCCCCCCCCCCCCCCCCCATATTTAACTGGTTGAATGTTACATTATTTTTGGTTGTCTGAATTTGTTATCCAAAATTTGTTTTTATATAAATTATTGGAGACTGCCCACAGGCACTCTCCAATAATTTGTCATAAAACAAATTGATATTATAAAAATACTATTTGCATCTGACTGAAAATGAAACATGAGCAAGGAAAATGTTGACTTTGCTCTAGTACTCTCATTTTTAGCTCACCTGACTGCAAGTCAGTGTGAGGTATTGCCATCACTTGGTGTCCTTCACCCGTTAACTTTTGCAAACCTGGCTTCTTCTCCACAGCCATTCAGCCAAATTCAAACATATATTGCACAAACCATCCCTGGGGTATACCCTTTCTATTTTGTTCAAATGGAGCGGCTGCCTTCTTCGGGCTCTGGGCAATGATGCCAAAGCCTAAAAATCTTCTCATGAACCACCAGAGAGATTGCCTTGATATATGGTATGTAACACTCTTTGGTGTTTAAGATTAAAGTTTGTTAAAGAGAAGCTGGTAGGTCAATATTTGGGCTCTCTGTGGGCACATATCCATTTTGGGCTCCTTGATATATGGTATGTAACACTCTTTGGTGTTGAAGATTAAAGTTTGTTAAAGAGAAGCTGGTAGGTCAATATTTGGGCTCTCTGTGGGTACATATCCATTTTGGGCTCTGCCCAAAATTTATATTTCAAGAACCGATGGGCCGATTTTTTTTTTCGTAGCCCCGTGGGTACCTCAGGGGCTAAAAATAGAAAAAAAATTCAAATGCCCATATTTTCCAATTTTCTAAACTACACGGAACAGAGAACTGTTATTTGGTATGAAGCATCCCTTTGACTGGTAGAATGGATTAAAAAAAAGCGGCCATCTGTTGTGTTAGGGCGTTCTGTAGGGACGTTTGAAAAAATGCTGAGTCGGCATATTTGAAAAAAATTGAACAAAATTTCTTCAGAACTGCTGATCAGAATCTTTTGATATTTGGTATGCAGCATCCATAGGATGGTCAAATACAAGTGTGTTCAAATCGAACCCTTCAGTTCGTATTTGGGCTCAACAGAGGAGCCCAAATAATTAACTTAGGGCACTATGGGGAATAAGCTTTAAAAATCTTCTTCTTCAGATATACAGTCAGATTCTTTTGATACTTGGTATACATCATCTCTACAGGGGTCAGATTGAAATTTGTTCAAATTGAGTCCCTGGGTTCATATTTGGGCTTCCTATATTAACTTGGTGCAATATGGGGAATAATCTTCAAAAATCTTCTTCATCAGATCCACCAGTCAGATTCTTTTGATATTTGGTATGCAGCATCTCTAGGGGGGGTTAGAGTCAAGTTTGTTCAAATGGGATCCCTGGATGAATATTTGGGCTCTTTATTGGAGCTCAAATTTTAACTTAGTGCAATATGAGAAAATTTCTTAAAAAATCTTTTTCAGACCCACCGGTGAGAATCCTTTCATATTTGGTATGTGAACTCTCTGGAGGTGTAAGATTTGAATTTGTTCAAATCGACTCCCTGAGTTAATATATGGGCTTCCTATGGGAGCCTGATTATTAACTTGGTGGAATGGGGGGTTATTCTTTAAAAATCTTCTTCTTCAGATCCACCAGTCAGATTCTTTTGATATTTGGTATGCAGCATCTTTAGGGGGGTTAGATTCAAGTTTGTTCAAATGGGATCCTTGGATGAATATTTGGGCTCTTTATTGGAGCCCAAATTTTAACTTAGAGCAATATGAGAAAATTTCTTTAAAAATCTTTTTCAGACCCACTAGTGAGAATCCTTTCATATTTAGTATGTGACATCTCTAGAGGTGTAAAGTTCAAATTTGTTAAAATCGAGTTCCTGGGTTAATATTTGGGTTCCCCCAAGGGAGCCCAAATATTTGCTTCCTGCAATATGGGGAATTATCATTTAAAATCATCTCCTTCAGATCCAGCAGTCAGATTCTTTTGATATTTGGTGTACAACACCTCTTGGAGGGTTAGATTGAATGTTGTTCAAATCAGGTCCCTGGCATAATATTTGGGCATTTTTATTGAAGCCCAAAGTTTAACTTAGGGCAAAATCAGAAAATTTCTTGAAAATTCTTCTTCTTCAGATCCACCAGTGAGAATCCTTTCATATTTGTATGTAACATCTCTAGGGGTGTCGAATTCAAGTTTGTTCAAATCGATTCGCTTATGTTTTTTTTTTGGGGGGGGGGGGGGGGGGGGGGGGGGGCGCAAAAGGGGAAACAAAGGTGTTTAAAACAAAACAAAAATTTCTTTCGGTTGTTGTTTTTTAACACTTAATAGGACCAGCAGAAATGAATGGCCAAAAAATTTGCCTTTGGTTGTGTCATAGCAAATCAAAACAATTGCTCTTACTGCTGATCACATGCTGATACACTCTTCTGCTTTGACAATTTGAGCCAGGTGAGCATTTTAGGCTCACTTGAGCCTCTGGGTTTTTAAAGCCCTGATAGTGGCTTCTAGCACTCAGTTAGTTAAAAAACAGCACAGACCAGAATATTGTTTTTAGCTTACCTGGCTTAAAAGGCCAGGTGAGCTTTTCACATCACTTGGCGTCCGTCGTACGTAAACTTTTCACATTTTTATCTTCTTCTCTGTAACCGCTGAGTCGGTGTGAACCAAACTTGGCAGGAATGGTCTATGGGAGGTCCTCTACAAACGGTCCTCATTTTGTTCCCATCGGATGAAAAAAATGGCTTCCAGAGTCAGTCTTTGATTCTGGTTGGTGTATTTTCAAAAAACTTCTCCTCTGAAACCGCCAGGCCAAATGTTTTGAAACTTCGCATAAATGGTGACTGGGACCCCCTCTATCAAAGGTCCTCATATAATGTTTTGTTGTTGGATTCGCATTTTCACAATGGGAAAATAATGAGTTATCTTTCTTGTGTACCATCAACTATAAGTATTCTTCTTTAGAACCTTGGGCCAAATCTAAACTAATTTGGTACAAAGTGTCTTGGTGGAGTATACTCTCCTGAGTTTTGTCTCCCAAAATTTACTCTTTTCCCTTGGGTTGGGGTTAATTCCCTAAAAGCCTAAAATGCTTTAAAAATCATCTCATAAAATTATAGTATGGAAATTATGGTATGGAACGTCCTTTTCTGATGCAATTTCAGGTTTGTTCAAAAGAACGTATTATATCAAGATTTAGGCTCACTATGGGAGGATACCCATTTTTTTTTGCAAAAAATTTCTACTCTTCTTGGGAGGTGGCAGGGGGGGGGGGGGGGGGGTGGGTATAGAGAAGCTCAGAAGCTAAAAACAAAAAAAAATATGAACAGTCACTTTTTCAAGACTTCACAGAAGAGAGCTTTGTTTTTGCCTGAGCAACTTTTGTAGGACGAGCCAAAAAATTGCTTTTGTTTGTGTCATGGCAAATCAAAAAAATTTTACACACTTATCTCTTCTGACAACTTGAGCCGGGTGAGCATTTTAGGCTCATTTGAGCCTCTACAAATAATTATCTTCAAACCATACTTTGTTTTTAGGAAATTATCTTAAGTCTTTTAAGCAGGATTTAGTTTGCCATTTTAATGTTTTACATCCTCTGGTGGGGGGCATGGTCTTGTTGCGGTAACCGGTTCTCGTCAGATCACCGAAGTTCTGCAACGTCTTGCCCGGTTAGTCCTCAGATGGGTGACTGTCTGAGTGATCGCTTCGGACTCCCGCGTTGTGTCCTTGGGCAAGGCTCTTAACCCTGATGTCCACATGGGGCACGATGACGCCATGTACCAAGGCGTACTGCTCATCGATGGTGCGCATGTCTTCAACCAATCTATCTCTGCATGTGCTGCAGTGCGGAGTTACGATGTTGGGGAGCTGGCAGCTGCTCAGTGGTTCTCTCTGTGTACTCTGGCTTCCTCCACCTGTAAAACTCACGGTCATGATTAACCATTGTGCATAAGTATGTGACCTTAAACACCAATAAATAAATAAATAAATAACATCCTCTGGTTGTGATATTACATCTGACTTCTGTGTGAAGGCTTAACTGGAATGCTGGCAATTTGTCTTCATTTTCAAAGAGAACATGTCAAACATATTTTGCCAACAGTAACAAGAATTTCTGACATTTCTGCAGACATACTCTGTGATCCCTCGTAACAGCAACTATACAGGTGTCAGAACATGCTCAAATTTTTCTTGAAAAATAAAGACGTGTCATTGTTCGGGTTCTTATTAGCTTAACTTGACAAAGTCAAGATAAGCTATTGCCATCATGCATGTGGAAGTCTGTTAGTCTGTTCACATTTTCCTTTAGCCTTTAGCACAGGCTTCACCCCATATTTCTTGTCAGATCGTCACAAAATTTCATATGCAAGTTTGAGGTCATGTCTAGATGAGAACGTTCCCTTTTGGTCATGATCTGTCAACCTTGATGGCTGCCCCAGTCTGAAACCAAAAAACTTTTAGCGCAGTCTACAGGTCATATTTAATATGGAGGGATTTCATTGTAACTTGGTAGGATGACCAGGGAGCAAAATGACCGGAATCGCATTGCAAAATGCGATGCAATATCCACACATAGCAATGCAGGTTTAGGTCTATGAATCGCATTTCCGAAATCTGTTAACTTTACATGCTGTCGCATTCACCAGCGGGAAAGCCGGAAGAGTCTCTTCTATGATGTATCATGGTTATTTTTAATGGGACATTTGACGTCAAATTACTCTATAAGACTATATAGAGTAATTTGATGTCAGATGTATTAGAATATGACTCCTGACCTGAATGTGTTTTCAGTCGTCTGTCAAACGATAATAAATATCATGGCGAAAGGAGTGAAAGTAAGCACAGTTGAGAATTGGAAATGGGAGGTGGACGCGGAGGGGCAGTGGTTGAAATATGAGATAACGGCCGATGAGAAACGCATAACAAAGATAACTTGCTCTTTGTGTACTGAGTTCGAGGGCAAAATTAATCAAATAAGCAATTTCTCTAGGGCAGCAATAGAAGGGATAACAGGACCGGCGCTTAAAAAAGACAACGGTGGTCAGTGTCTCTATGACGTAGTGTGCGCGTCATGACCTCACAACATCAATAGCAACGTCAACCGTTTCACAGAATTTTTTTTTCAAAATCCACCTTCACCATCAATATTTCATCACATACCCATATTATGTATCCGTAGCCCCATGTGTTCACTATACATACCATAGCATACTATATATGCAGTACGTACTCAACTTGCCGGATATAGCTGGATGGAGCTGAAGTTTTGTACAGCAAAAAGTTGCTCCCCACAAAAGGTCTGGTTCCTATGGGAATTTAACACTGCTCCCCCGGCAGAGCTCTGGGTAATAGGGGTCGTTCAGGTACATGATACACTACTTACCACACCAGACAACCATGCATTACTCTCACCCCACATCAAAATACCAGCCGCACTAGCATTAGGTACTACCAAAACCAGTCAAAGGGATAATATGAAGCATTAGGTTGATTAGGAGTACCAAGAGCTAACAGGAGACCTACAGGGGTATATAATACCTATCCTATACTATAATATCACTCCCGTTCGAGAAGCCTGACACAACCTTACTCATATTAGATTGTATAGTGGGCAACAACAGCGGTCAATGTTTCAATGATGTCGATTGCAGATCATGACGACTTCAATAGCAATGTCAACCGTTTCGTGGGGAAAACTTTCAACAAAAAGCTCACCCTTCCCACCTGATTTCCATTGCTCCCCCCAAAGTCTGGTTCCTATGGGAATTTACCACCACACGCTCCCCCAAAAGTCCGGGTAATGATGGACATTCGGGAACTGCTGTCTTATTTTCAGTGACATAGCTGGGGGAGGGGGGGGGGACACATGCCCCCCCCCCCCCCAAATTTAGTGAATCCCCAGGTGAATTGGCCTAATTATTGATGTTTTTCACAACTTTTAAATTATGGACACATGCAGACTCTGAGTCCAAGAAAGTGCATTTGTCTCGAATTTCAAATTTTTCTCTTGGAGAGCACCCCCCCCTCCCTCCTCCCCCAGTGAGAGGGGTGCCTTCCATCTCTCTACTATGTGGTTCGGGTAATGTTGCACATCCTATTCTGTATACCCCCAGTGCTTCAACGATCTGAATGTAGTGTCTATCCCCTTCGTAGGGGGGGGGGGGGGTGGCCTATGTTCAGCTTGCTGAACTAGTCCCGCTAGATATTACTCTTGCCTCCCTAACTTTGATATCCTGACTACATGCCTGCTTATTCCATGCCATCGCAAGGCCAAAACCTTATTTCTTTATTTTGATATATTTCTTCCTTTTTTGTCTATTTATCTTTTGGGCCGGGACAGTAGTTCTTTGGTGATGAACTAAACATCTTTTTTTTTTGGTTGATGGTGGGACCGTAGGAAGGACATCAATTTTTACATCAACGTTTGTTGGGTCTAGGCCCTTTGTCTAAAAACTCGAAACAATTCCATGATGGCCAACAACCATTTAAGGACAAGTACATGTGAGGTTTGTGTTCGGAATTCAAAACATCATCTCTGGGTCAAACGCTACTTTTTGACCTTGTGTTTTAATGAGGTCTAGACGACTTCAAAATTTAGAGAAATTTTGCCTTCATATGCCAAATGGTAATAGATATGAAAAAGCTGGGAGGCCTCGCTGTCTTATATCTTGTAAACTGCACAAGTGGGGATTAAGTAAATAATCCATCCAAAGTAATGCAAGTCATAAGGGAAACCGGATATCTTCAATCAACCCCATAAAGTAGTTGTTAAAATTGGAATGGTTGGCCTCTGTTCATAAATTTTGAAATCCGAACACCCCCCCCACCCCTTCTAAAATCAAAAAGACAACCAAAACATGGACTTGTCCTCATGGTTGTTGGCCACCATGGCATTGTTTCGGATGTTAAGACATGGGGTCTTATAGGTGCCGTCGGGGTGGGTTGAGAGATTGTGTGGGGGGGAGGGGGGGGGGGGGGAGTCAGGCTGAGAACGAACCCCTTTTTACGTTTTTTTTCAAAAATGAGAATGCTAATAAATCCCCAAAAGTCCACCAGAGAACTCCATTTGATACTAAATTTAAAAAATTTTCCAAGGGGACATATCTCGCTCCTTCCAGCATGCTCGTGCCTTTGGCAATCACATTAAATTCCTTCGCCTAGGGGGTGAAAAAGCCATGGTCCAAATAAGCCAGAGGGCCAAAAAGGCCAGGGTCTGAACATGCTAAGGCCCGAAAGAACCAATGTCTGAATAAGCCAGATATGCTTGGGCACCTGCCATACCCTTGGCGTACCTTTTTCATCAAAGTCGAACCTCTTTTAAAATATTCTGGTGACACCCATGGGCCTGGATGCAAAGAACGTTGATGAAAAAATTGAGTTTACTCCAATGCCACGGGTGTCCTTCCCACCACGGCACAGAGACTCATTTCAAACAATGATTCAGGAATAAAATAATATTAGAAAATCCGATTATACTTTTTTATAATATTTTATTCCTGAATTATTGTTTGAAACGAACCTCTGTGCTTCCACGATGCCGACCATGAACAAGTCAGAATAAAAGCACCATTTGGATTGGCCAAACAAAACACAAATTACTTGATTGGTCACAGTGATCACAGGAATTTTATGGCATATGTTGTATGTCGTATATCGTATCATGCATGTCGAATGGCGGTTCAGAAATTCCATAGTCTTTCATTCATGAATAAATCTTGTTTGAAAAATGTCACCCAAACGAATCACTTCTTGTGTCAACTACCAAATTGAGGCTCAGTTTGCAAATGTTAAAACACTGAAAGTGGGTCAAGCTTACATCTTGGGCATGGTTCTGCTTTTGACTTTGGACAACACTGAATAAATTGAAACTTGTTGATGCTTAACCCTTTACCTAACGAACAGGCTACATCCGCCCGCGAGATATGCAAATTCAGCAGTTGAAAAAATATTAACTTTCAGAAAATTACAACAAAACTATATCATGTGACCCCTCATTGGAACAAGCTCGTCGAGCTTGTTCCAATGTGTGGTCACACAATATGGTTTTGTTGAAATATTTTTAAAATTTTGAAAAAATAATATTAAAAATAAATAATTTTGATATCGTCTGCATTGGGTAAAGGGTTAATATAGGTCAAGTTCACGGGGATTCCAAATGGGTCCTTGAGAGCATTTTAAAAAAATGATGGAAATTGCCTTTTGAGACCCCCTTAATGAATTTAAATTCTCAAAAAGGTGGTTGAAGCAAAAAGTTTGAAAGTAGGTTACCCTTGTATCTTAAACATGGGACGACATATCAACTTGGGATCAATGCCAAATAAGTCAGAACTCATTGGAGATTAGGAAAAGTCATGGTGGCAACCCAGGTGTCACTGAGTGCTTTTTTCAGCATTTTTAGAAATCAAATTTTGAGTCCCCCGAATGCATATAAGTACCTAACTTAGAAATATTGCCACTCAAAAAGAGTGGACGGTGCCAGAAATATTGAAAGTGGTTCAGACTTATATGATATATTATTTCTGACATATTATGACATATCAAATGTGGACCAGCATCGAATAAGTTGTAGGTCATTGGAGGTTCAAAATGTGGGTCAGGATCACCTTATTCACCCAGAGATCATTGAGTGCATTCTTCAGAAAAGCTAAAAATCACGTTTCATTTATGAATTTCAACACTCCAAAACATAGGAGGAACCAATATTTGAAAATTGATTGCACTAATACCTCTGACTTAGTATGCCCTATTGACGTGGCACCAACACATAATAAGTTCAAGCTTTTTCTAGGATCAAAATAAAGGTCATTGTCTCCAGATCACCTGGGAGTCAGGTTAGTGTATTCAATAACTTTAATATTGTTCAAGTATTTTTTCTTCACAAAGCAAAGCTTATAACTATTGTCTTCTACATAAAACTCTTCAAACAAATCTGGCTTTAAGTTTTGCAGGTAAAGAGGAGAAACATTCCAAACAGCCACAGAAACCCCCATGATTCTCCAGAGTCACTTCATCTAGTTTGTAAATAAGTTTCCATAGAATTATTTAATTTGTATTGAAATTTTTTCAGCTATAATAGAGGAAGGTATGTTCATTTTCTGGCAGTAAAATGTGAATTTTAGGTTCATTTATGTTTTGCGTATTTCTTTCAGATGCCTGAATATTAACTGTTTAAGATTCCCACAGAGTTAATTTGGATCATTTGCTGTGAAACTAGTTGCCTTTTTTGTTTTGTTTATACATACTTCATGGATTTTGTTTATATTGCACACTCGGTTCAGGACTATAAATGTAGGAGCATGTGCCAGTTGATTTCATTTTACATTTACCAATTACTTAACAGGACTGCTAGGCAGTGACACTTGCCAAATATTTTAAATTAACTAAAAACTATTTCAAAACCAACGTAGATGTTAGCATCAGTGAAAACTCTAGATTTTTAGCTCACCTGACCTAAAAGGCCATGAGAGCTTTTCACATCACTTGGCATCCGTCGTCGTCCATAAACTTTTCACATTTTCATCTTCCTCTCTGTAACCGCTGAGCCGGTGTGAACCAAACTTGGCAGGAATGGTCTATGGGTGGTCCTCTACAAACGATCCTCAGTTTGTTCCTGTCGGATGAAAAACATGGCTTCCAGAGGCATTCTTGGATTCTGGTTGGTGGATTTTCAAAAATCTTCTCCTCTGAAACCGCCAGGCCAAATGTTTTGAAACTTCACATAAATGATTAATGGGACCCCCTCCACCAACGATCCTCATTTAATGTTGATCGGATTACAAACATGGCTTCAGTTGCGGCTTATAGTTACTATAAAACCCTATGGGAAATCACATTTTCATCTTCTTCTCTGGAACTACTGAGCCGACGTAAACCAAACTTGGCAGGAAACAAACGATCCTCTTTTTGTTCCTGTTGGTTGGAAAATATGACCACCAGAGACATTCTCTGATTCTGATTGATGGATTTTGCAAAAATCTTCCCCTCTGAAACTACAAAGTCAAATGTTTTGAAACTTCACTTGATTGAGAATTGGGACACCTTCTACCAATGATACTCCTGTAATGTTGATGTAATGTTGCAAACACGGCCACAGTTGCAGCTCATAGTTACCATGGAAAGTCTATGGGAAATCACATTTTTATATGTAGTTCCAGGTGAGCTATTACAGGCTCTTTAGAGCCTCTAGTTTTTTCTCTCAAACCACTTCTCTAAACGCTTTCAAATATGATATCTGTTGTCTTTACAAGGATGATTAATAAGTTTGAAAGAATCTCCTTGTGCTATCTTTCTGCATGTCAGTGGTGCACTTGCCTTAGACCATTGCTAACCCTGCTTGTGTGGAGTTAGTATGTTGGGGAGTCTGACAGTTGCTTGCCATTGCTCAGTGGTTCTCCCCAGGTACCCCAGCTTCCTCCACCTGTAAAACTGTCTGACACAAGGTGACCCTTGCTGTTGTAAGTGTCATTAAATAACAATAAATGAATAAGTAATAAAGACACTAGAAGTGGTAGCTCAGTGTTATCTATTTAATGTTAAACCTCTGTTTCTTTACTGCAGATAGAGTACAAAGGTCAAACAAATGTAACCATTTATCATGAGTACATTAAATTAACGTAAGACAATTGGACATGTTTATCCAATTGTGTTGATGCAATTTAGAAAAAAACGTTTACCTGCTTGATGAATGATATTTTGGTTTCATGCCCTGCATTTATAGTTTGTATCAAGAAACAGTGGCTCAACCAAGCCAACTTTTTGTTAACCTCTCTAATTTCAGCATAGAAATTTTGTACAAATGTCATTACTCGTATTTCTTTTTCAGTTTATTTGTATCAATCTTGTAAAATTCATTGTCACCTCCATTAACCCTTTACCTATCTGCTGAACAACACCAGCTATATTTATGAAAAAAATGTTTTTCTAGTTTTTTACTTTTCAAGTTTTTTTTCACTTTCAGTGCATAGCTTTTGGCACCTCGTTCGAATGAGAGGTCCTGAACTATAAAAAAAATTTTGTTGTCAGAAAAATTCCCAACATTTTCTCTGAAGACAGATAATTGATCAACCTCTTCCTTAGAATTCCTTCATGAAGTGTGACCTTGGCAGGAATGTACATCAATAATGAGAGGGTCTGCGAGATTTGTAATAAATGTCAGGTCCATGGCAGATGTGCATAAGTATGTGACAATTGAGTTTACTCTTATTTATTATTGTTTTAACTCTTAAGGGCCTAATTCCGATTTTGATCACTTTTACTGCCAACAGAACAAGCGCCCCAACATTCTGTCACTGGCGAAACCTAGCAAGTTACTTTCTAGTGCCTTGGTAGTTGTTTCTTGGCAAGTCTTGACTGCCTGTACAGGCAGCCAATACTTGCCTAGGAACAACTGTGAAGCTACAGGGTGTATATTGTTATTCTAAAACTGTTCAGTGCCAAGGTTAATCTGACTGACCCAAAGTGTCTTTACTTATTTTAGCTGATCTGACTGAAAGTCAGAGTGAGCTACAGTGATCACTCACCATCCGTCGTCTGTGAAAATGGTGTTTGTGTCTTCTCCTCCAAAACCGCTGAACCAGTTTAAGTGAAATTTGAGATGATAGTTTGTTATGACATCGCATTATGATTTTGTTCAAATCAAGTTGCCCTGCCCCTCGGTAGGGCCACGGCCAAAAAGTGTGCCTAAATCTTAAAAAATCATCTTCTCAAGAACCAGCAGTTGCAGAGACTTGATATTTGGTGTGCAGCTTCCTTTTGAGGTGTAGACTCCGATTTGTTCAAGAGAAGTTTGTGGGGCTATATTTGCCATCATTTTGGGAGGGGCAGGGACCGCGGTGGCTCAGTGGTGGACTGTTGGACTTCTATGCTAGAGGTCCCAAGTTCGATCCTCATCCGGGTGCATTGTGTCCTTGGGCAAGGCACTTTATCCAGGTTGCCTACATGGGGGCACAATGATGCCATGTACTAAGGCATACTGCACGTCGATGGTGCACATGTCTTCAACCACTGTAATCCTGCTTGAGCCTAGCTCGAAACGAGTTAGAATGTTGAGGAGCTGACAGTTGCTCATCGATGCTCGGTGGTTCTCTCCGGGTACTCCGGCTTCCTCCACCCGTAAAACTGTCATGGTCATGATTAGCCATTGTGCATAAGTCTGTGACCTTAAACACCAATAAATAAATAAATATGGGAGGGGCAAGAATTTTCACCCCGACCAAAATTTCTATTTTCCCAAACGAGAGGCTGATTTGAACCAAATTTGATATGAGGGCTTATTGGGTCATAAGTACTTAATTTATGCAAAAAAAGATTTCCTGTCACCCCATGGGAACTGCAGGAGCTAAAAATAGAAAAAATTAAAACAACCACATCTCCAAAACTACATGGCACTGAGAATTCTTATTTGGTGTGAAGCTTCCTTAGGACCTAGAGAATGGAATGGTAAAAAAAAATTGCTATCGGTTTTATCATGGGGTACTTTTTTGGGACTTTGAAAAAGTCCTGAGTCAGCATTTTTTAACACTGTGGGTAATGGAGAAAACATTTAAGACTCTTCTTCTCCCAAACCACTGCTCCAAGAGCTTTCAAATTTCACATATAACATCTTTGGAAGATTCATTCACATGTTTGTTGAAATCAAATCCCTGGGTCCATATTTGGGCTCACTGTGGGAGCCCAAATGTTCAGATTAGTGCAATATGCAGAATATTCTTTAAAAATCTTCTTCCGATCCACCAATTAGAATCTTTTGATATTCTCTATGCAGCATCCTTTGGGGGGTGGGGGGAGAGATTCAAGTTTGTTCAAGCAAAGTCCCTGGGTTCATATTTGGGCTCCCTGTGGGAGCCCAATTTATAACTTAGTTTAATATGAGGAATATTCTTAAAAATCTTTTTTTGTTCAGATTGACTGGTCAGAATCTTTTGATATTTGGTGTAAGCTTTTCTTTGGAGGGACAGATGCAACTTTTTTCAGTCAATTCCTTGGGTGGATATTCAGGCTACCATGTCGGGTGAGCGCCCTCAGGACCCTTGGGACCTCTTGTTTGTTATCATCCTGCCAGTATGCTGTTCTCTGACATACTAGATAACGTTTCAATCATTCTTTCTAATTTTGTGTCACATAATAACATTTTATCATCAAAGACCAAACTTTCTCATTATTTGTGTTAAAATCTTTGCACTGAAATGGTTATGTACAATGTTTGTATATTTCTGAGTTTGTTGACATAAGTATTGTTTTGTTTCAAAAAAACTATTTTGTTTGAAATAAGATTGATTGTGATAGAAGTTTTTTTTTTTTTATATGCTTTACAGTAGTATATAGAAAATACACCAGCATAATACACTTGAATTAGGCCTAAAAAAGTTAAAAATCTGTTTTTCAGCCCCCCCCCCCCCCCCCCCCCCCCCCCCCCACACACACACACACAGAGTCATTTTCTCTGCTGCATGATCTTCTTTTTATAACCAATGCAAACGTTTTTAAAAAAATTAAATGGTTTATGCCTGATATTTTACCCAAGTTGATAAAATTTATAAATTTACCCCTTGCACTCAAGGGACAACATGCACCACCACCCATGCTATTTTGTAGATTATGAGGCCAAAAACATAAAACAAATCAAAAATATGAACTTTTGATGGCAAAGAAATAATTAAAAAAATCAAATTTAAAAAAAACCCACCCACATGCAATTTTACAAAAATGGCCTGAGGAACAGAAGATCTACTTTGTGGGGTCTTTTTACTGCTTTGTGTGTCCAGTAATATGAAGCGAGTATTTTGAAATTGCACATTCAGGCAGTGGATATTTCATAGTGAGTTTGATCAATTTATGACACATCATTACTCCTTGTTTTCAGTGATAACCATCTAACTCACTCTTTTATTAATATTTAAGTCACGATATAACCTTGACCAGTGGGCTATACTCTGGTTTATAGCTTTCTTGCGCAGAGTAGACTCAATGGTTCTTCAAATGTAATTCCTGGTGTGGTATTGGGGGGGTTGCCCAGGGATGCAGTCTTCTGTGTCTCAAAGTGATTGACTGATTGGAATCAAATTTAATGAGTAACATCATTGGAAGACATTTTAGCTCACCTGACTGAACATCATTTCAAACATTTTTTTCTAAACTGTATGACCGTAGTATTTAAGATGTCCTGGGTCCCAATATTCATTAATCCCCTTCTCACAAAACTTCTGCTCCAAATGTTTCCATGTTTGATATATAATATCTTTGTAAGGATGATGTACATATGTATGCTAATCAACCCTCTGAGGGTTTATTTAGAGGTGTCACAATGGCATCAGATTTTAACACTGTTGGTAACATTTTTAGCTCACCTGAGCGAAGCTCAAGGGGAGCTTTACTAATCACTTTCCATCCACCATTCGTCATCTGTTGTCATCCGTCCGGTGTTAAATTTATCGACTTCTCCTATCGAACTACTGACCAAATTTAAAATTTGCTGTGCATGTTCCTCAGCATATGTCAATTCAAGTTTGTTCAAATAAAGTTGCCATGCCCACAGGGGGCACCACATGGGACATAACTTTGATAGTACCCATAAATTTCTTTCCAAAATACAAAAAAAATTTCATATTTGATATACAACATCTCTGGGGGTGGGGTGGGGGGGGGGGGGGGGAGGAGGGTCAGATTCAAATCAAGTCCCTAGGTTAATATTTGGCTCCCTATGGGTTTGTTCAAATTGGGTCCCTGAGTTTTGGGCTGTCTATTGGAGCCCAAATTTTAAATTAGTGCAATATGAGGAAATTTCTTCTTCTTCAGATCCACCAGTCAGAATCCTTTCATATTTGGTATATACAACATCTGTAAGGGGGTCAGATTCAAGTTTGTTCAGATCAGGTCCCTGGGTTACTATTTGGGCTCCCTATTGGAGCCCACAGTTTAACTTAGTGCAATATGAGGAATGCTCTTTAAACATCATCTTCTTCAGATCCACCTGTCAGAATCATTTCATATTTGGTATACACCATCTCGGGAGGGGGGGGGGGGGGGGGGGGAGAGATACTGATTCAAGTTTGTTCAAATTGGGTCCCTGAGTTAATATTTGGGCTCTCTATTAAAGCCCAAAGTTTAACTCAGTGCAATATGAGGAAATTCCTTTGAAAATCTTCTTCAGATCCACCGATCAGAATCCTTTCATATTTGGTATATAACATCTCTAGGGGTGTCAGATTCAAATATCTTCAAATCTGGTACCTGGGTTAATATCTGGGCTCTTTAGCGGAGCCCAAATTTTAACTTCGTGCAATATGAGGAAATTTCTTTAAAAATCTTCTTTTTCAGATCCACGAGTCAGAATCCTTTTGTATTTTGTATACAACATCTCTGGTGGGTGGTGGTGGGGGAGGGAGGGGGCAGATTCAGGTTTGTTCAAATTGGGTCCCTGAGTTAATATTTGGTCTCTCTATTGGAGCCCAAATTTTAACTTAGTGCAATATGAGGAAATGTCTTTAAAAATCTCCCCCTATTTTTGGAGCCTAAAGTTTAACTTAGTAGTGCAATATGAGGAATGCTCTTTAAAAATCTTCTTCTTCAGATCCACCATTCAGAATCATCTCATATTTGGTAAACACCATCTCTTTGGTGGGGGTGGGGGGGGGGGGGGGTGGACAGATTCAAGTTTGTTCAAATTGGGTCTCTGGATTAATTAATATTTGGGCTCTCTATTAAAGCCCAAAGTTTAACTTAGTGCAATATGAGGAAATTTCTTCGAAAATCTTCTTCTTCAGATCCACCGATCAGAATCCTTTCATATTTGGTATACAACATATTTAGGGGGGTCAGCTTCAAGTTTGTTCACATCAGGTCCCTGGGTTATTATTTGGGCTTCCTATTGGAGCCCAAATGTTAGCTTAGTACAATATGAGGAAATTTCTTTGAAAATCTTCTTCAGATCCATCAGTCAGAATTCTTTCATATTTAGTATACAGCATCTCTAAGGGGTCAGGTTCAAGTTTGTTCAAATTGGGTCTCTGGGTTACTATTTGGGCTCCCTATTGGAGCACAAAGTTTAAGTTAGTGCAATATGAGGAATGTTCTTTAAAAATCTTCTTCTTCATGTCGACTAGTCAGAATCTTTTCATATTCAGTATACAACATCTCTCCAGGGGTCAGATTTAAGTTTGTTCAAATCGAGTCCCTGGGTTAATATTTGGGCTTTCTTTTGGAGCCTGAATTTTAACTTGGTGCAATATGTGGAATATTCTTTAAAAATCTTCAGATCCACCAGTTGAAATCTTTTGGTATTTGATATAGAACTCCTCTAGGAGGGACCACATTCAAGTTTGTTCAAATTGGGTCCCTGGGTTAATATTTGGGCTCCCTATTGGAGCCCAAAGATTAACTTTGTGCAATATGAGGAATGTTCTTTGAAAATCTTCTTCTTCAGTCCCACCAGTCAGAATCTTTTCATATTTGGTATACAACATCTCAAGTGGGGGGGGGGGGGGGGGGGGGGGCAGATTCAAATTTGTTCATGTTGGGTCCCTTTGTTAATATTTGGGCTCTCTATTGAAGCCCAAATTTTAACTTAGTGCAATGTGAGGAAATTTTTTTGAAAATCTTCTTCAGATCCAGCAATCAGAATCCTTAACTTAGTTCAATATGAGGAATGTTCTTTAAAAATCTTCTTTTTCAGATCCACAATTCAGAATCTTTTCATATTTGGTCGACTCTTAATAATCTGACGATCATAGTATAAATAAAATATACTCAAAGTAGCTTGGTGTGCCAAATGTTCACCACTTGTGGTGAATTGGTGTTAACCGCGCGCTGCATCTACAACATCTCTACTGGGGTCAGATTCAAGTTTTTTTCAAATTGAGTCCCTGGGTTAATATTTAGGCTCTGTATTTGGAGCCTGAATTTTAACTTAGTGCAATATGTGGAATATTCTTTAAATATCTTCTTCAGATCCACCAGTTGAAATATTTTGGTATTTGATATACAACATCTCTAGGAGGGGTCAAATTCAAGTTTGTTCAAATTGGGTCCCTGGGTTAATATTTGTGCTCCCTATTGGAGCTCAAAGATTAACTTAGTGTGATATGAAGAATGTTCTTTCAAAATCTTCTTCTTCAGATCCACCAGTCAGAATCTCATATTTGGTGTACAACATCTCTAGGAGGGGGTCAAATACAAGTTTTTTAAATTGGGTCCCTGTGTTAATATTTGCCCTCCCTATTGGAGCTCAAAGATTAACTTAGTGCAATATGAGGATTGTTTTTAGCTCATCTTGACAAAGTCAAGCTGAGCTAATCTCATCGCTTCCCGTCCGTCGTCCGTCAACACCATGTTTTGGTCTTCTCCTCCAAAGCCACTGGGCCAATTCAAGTGAAAGTTTGTGTGAGTGATGGTCCCAAAGGGGTATTTCATTTTTGTTCAACTCAGCATGCCCAGCCCCATAGGGAGGGAGTGGGGGAAAATGCTCCAAAATATTTTTAAAATCTTCTTCTCAAGAACCAATGTGTACAATGACTTGATATTTGCTATGGAGCTTCCATATGAGGTGTAGAATCAAATTTGTTCAAACGAAGTTCGTGAAGTAATATTTGGCTTTGTAATAGGAGGGGTAAGATTTTTGGCCCCGCCCAAAATTTCTGTTTTCTGAACCGATGGTCCGGTATGAACCAAATTTGGTTTGTGGTAGTATTGGGTCATAAGTACTTGACCCATGCAAAAAAAAAAAATTCCCGCATCCCCATGGGAACCCTGGGAGATAAAAATAGAAATATTTTCAAACGCCCATATTTCCCAAACCCCACGGAACAGAGAGCTTTTATTTGGTATGAAGTATCCTTATGACCAGTAGAATTGAATGGTAAAAAAAAATTGCCATCGGTTATGTTAGGATGTTCTGTAATGGACATTGAAAAAATGCTGAGTCAGCATATTTGCAAAAATTTAAAAAAATCTTTTCTCCAGAACCAATCATCAGAATCTTTTGATATTTGGTATACAGCATTCATAGGGGGGTCAGATAAAAGTTTGTTGAAATAAAGCTGATTGGTTCATATTTGGGCTCTCTACAGGAGCCCGAAGTTTTAACATAGGGTAATATGGGGAATATTCTTTAAAAATCTTCTTCTCAAGAACCACCAGTCAGAATGTTTTAATATTTGGTATACATCATTGTTATGAGGGTCAGATTCTAGATTGTTCAAACCAAGTCCCTAGGTTAATATTTGGGCTTCCTATGGAAGCCCAAATTTTATCTTTGTTCAATATGGAGGGTAATTTAAAAAAATCTTCTTCTTCAGATCCATCAGTCAGAATGCTTTGATATTTGGTATGCAACATCTCTATGGGGGGCAGATTCAAGTTTGTTCAAATCATATCCCTAGGTGTATATTTGGGCTCACTATGGTAGCCCAAATTTTTACTTAGTGCAATATGAGAAAATTTCTTTAAAAATCTTCTTCTTCAGATCCACCAGTCGGAATATTTTTATATTTGGTATACAACATCTCTAGGGGGGGGTCAGATTCCAGGTTGTTCAATTCGAGTGCCTAGGTTAATATTTGGGCTCCATATGGGAACATGAAATTTAACTTAGTACAATATGAGGGAATTTCTTCAAAAATCTTCTTCTTCAGATTCACTTGTCAGAATGCTTCCACATTTGGTATACAACATCTCTAGGGGGGTCAGATTCAAGTTTGTTCAAATCGGATCCATAGGTCAATATTTGGTCTCGCTATGGTAGCCCAAATTTGAACTTAGTGCAATTCGAAGAAATTTCTTTACAATTTCTCTTCTTCAGATCCAACAGTCAGAATGCTTTCATATTCGGTACACAACATCTCTAGGGAAGTCAGATTTAACTGTGTTCAAATCAAGAGCCTGGGTTAATATTTGGGCTCTCTATGGGAGCCGGAATTGGCCATTTTGCTGAAGAATTAAAAATTTTGTATTCAGTACCCTCTAGAGGTACTAAGATTAATCCACATAGGTTGTATAAAGGGGCTTCATAGGGGAGCTCTACATTTTACTTACGATCAGCTGAAGAAAAGGCATGATGCCTAGATTATTTTTGTCACTCCTGAGGGACTCAAGGATTGACAGTGTAGCCTATGGAGATGGCTTGCTTAATGTAGACTCATTCTTGGGCTCTGTTTAAATTGTGTTCTGTACAAGATGAGCGCTTCAGGCCTCGTGGGGCCTCTTGTTTAAAAATCTTCTTCTTCAGATCCACCACACAGAATCTCTTCATATTTGGTATACAACATCTCGAGGGGGGATCAGATTCAAGTTTGTTCAAATCAAGTATCTGGGTTAATATTTGGGCTCCCTATTTGTGCCCAAAGTTTAACTTAGTGCAATATGGGGAAATGTCTTTAAAAATCTTCTTTTTCAGATCCACCAGTCAGAATCGTTTCATATTTGGTATACACCATCTCTAAGGGGGATTGATTCCAGTTGATTAGCTCGCCTGACTTTCAGTCAGGGAAGGTATAGTGATCACTCACCATCCATCGTCTGTGAACATGATGTTTGCGTCTTCTCCAAAACCGCTGAACCAATTTAATTTAACCAATTTAAGTGAAATTTGAGATAATAGTTTGTTATGACATCACATTTTGATTTTGTTCAAATCAAGTTGGCTCTCCTCTTGGTAGAGCCACGCCCAAAAGTGTGCTTAAATCTTAAAAATTCTTCTCATGAACCAGCAGTAGCAGAGACTTGATATTTGGTGTGCAGCTTCCTTTTAAGGTGTAGACTCAGATTTGTTCAAGAGAAGTTCGAGGTGCTATATTTGCCATCGTTATGGGAGGAGTAAGAATTTTTGCCATGCCCAAAATTTCTATTTTCCAAACCGAGAGGGTGATTTGAAACAAATTTGATATGAGGGCTTATTTGGTCATAAGTACTTAATTTATGCCCCCAAAAAATTTCCTGTTGCCCCATGGGAACTGGAGGAGCTAAAAATAGAAAAAATTTCAAACGCTCAGATATCTAAAACTACAACCAATGAGAATTTTTATTTTGTGTGAAGCTTCCTCAGGAACAGCAGAAAGGAATGGTCCAAATAAAATTGCCATCGGTTTTATCATAGGGTACTTTTCCAGGACTTTGAAAAAGTGCTGAGTCAGCATTTTTTAACACTTATGAGTAATGGGAAAAACATTAAGAATCTTCTACCCCATACCACTGCTCCAAATGCATTCATTTTTAGTCACGTTGTGACGAAGTCAAACTTGACTTATAGTTTGATGAATGACGGATGGTTGGGCAGGTGGGCGGACGGGCATAAACAATTGGTTTCTGGATGATAACTTGATAATGGTTCGACCCATGTTCATGAAACTTCATAGGTAGGTTGGTCTCGGTGAGAGGAAGAGCCCTATTTATTTTGGACTCACTAGGTCAATGGTGAAGGTCACCATGACCTTGAACATACTAAATCATAAACAATTGGTTTCCGGATGATAACTTGACTATGGTTGAACCCGCACTCATGAAACTTCATATGTAGGTTGGCCTTCGTGAGAGGAAGAACCCTTTTTATTTTGGACTCGCTAGGTCAAAGGTCAAGGTCACAGTGACTCTGAACATAGTAAATCAAAACACTTGGTTTCCAGATGATAACTTGATAATGGTTTGACCCATGTTCATGAAACTTCATAGGTAGGTTGGCATCAGTGAGAGGAAGAACCCTATTTATTTTGGCCTTGCTAGGTGAAAGGTCAAGGTCACAGTGGCCTTCAAGATAGTAAATCTGTAAACAATTGGTTTCCGGACGATAACTTGATAATGGTTTGACCCACGTTCATGAAACTTTATATGTAGGTTGGCATCAGTGAGAGGAAGAACCCTATTTATTTTGGACTCGCTAGGTGAAAGGTCAAGGTCACAGTGACCTTGAACATAGTAAATCATAAACAATTGTTTCTGGATGATAACTTGACTATGGTTCAACCCATATTTATGAAACTTCATATGTAGGGTGGCCTTCTTGAGAGGAAGAAACCTATTTATTTTGGACTTGCTAGGTGATAGATCAAGGTTATAGTGACCTTCAACATAGTGAATCGAAAACACTTGGTTTCTGGATGATAACTTGATAATGGTTTGACCCAGATTCATGAAACTTCATAGGTAGGTTGGCCTAGGTGAGTGGAAGACCTCTATTTATTTTGGACTCGCTAGGTCAAAGGTCAAGGTCACAGTGACCCTTCACATAGTAAATTGTAAACAACTGGTTTCCGGGCGATAAGTTGATAATGACAAACCCAGTTTTGTGCTGTCACAACTCGACATTGGATCTGTGATCCTATCGGCATTTTTCACATATAACATCTTTGGAAAATTGATTCACATGTTTGTTGAAATCAAATCCCAGGGTCCATATTTGGGCTTTCTATGGGAGCCCAAATGTTCAGCTTAGTGCAATATGATGAGCATTCTTTAAAAATCTTCTTCCGATCCACCAATCAGATTCTTTTGATATTTGGTATGCAGCATCCTTAGGGGGATGAGATTCAAGTTTGTTCAAGCCAAGTCTCTGGGTTCATATTTGGGTTTCCTGTGGGAGCCTGAATTATAACTTAGTTCAGTATGAGGAATATTCTTTAAAAATATTTTTCTTCAGATCCCGGAGTCCGAACCTTTTGATATTTGGTATCCAACATCCTTACGGAGGAATATTCTTTGAAATCTCTTTTTTTAGATACACTGGTCAGAATCTTTGGATACTTGGTATTAGCTTTTCTTAGGAGGGGCAGATGCAAAGCATTGTTCAAATCAATTCCCTGGGTTGATATTTAGGCTACAATGTCAGGTGAGTACCCTCAGGCCCCCTGGGGCCTCTTGTTTGGGTTTAGCAACACTTTCAACAGGCAGGGTCATATTGTATCAGTTTTATTGAGAACTTGGAATATCCAGAGAAAACCACCGGGCTGTGGTGAGTAAATAGGGCACTGTGAAGCTTCGAGTATTCGATTCAGTTTGAAATCACCACAAAACTTCGATTCTGTTCTATTTTTTTAGAGTCGCAAATTTCGAATCATGGGGTAGATTGATAATTGTGGCAATGATCAACTGATGGGGCTGACATTTCTCCCCATTGTGCAACCCTTTGATCGGGAATGTGCATTTACACTTCTTATCGTTTAATGATCTCACGGTTCATGTTTTTGTGGTCATTAGAAATGTTGCTGCGTTTCCTTTGAATCATTTCCCTTGATACAAAACTACCTGGAATATGCACGGAAAATAGAGGTTTTGAAATTCGCATGACCATGTTGGTGGGCCGGGGCTCGGGATGCCTGAATTCTTTGTTGTGCAGCATGGAATACAAACTGTTTTATTGAAACATTTCTAATTTTCCATACAGCAGCTTCTAATGCATTATACCGACAAAATAATGATGGATGAGAATTATTGTGGAATATCTGGCGAAGTGGCTCTGAGGAGGCTGCACGCATTGGAATGATTTTATAGTTATATGCATGTCATTTTTATGATGGTATCCTGTTTGTCATTCCAGGTAAATGATTTACCAGGAGTGACAAGCAGGATACCATCATAAAAATGACATCACAATGCTCTTGTAATTTTGGTACGGGAAATTGCAGTATGTTTCTTGTAATGTTGCCATCTTGTTTAAATTGTGGTCATTTCCAAAGTCAAATGTTTCGGCATGAACTGCATCAGATATGATACAGGCATAATTATTCTCAGTAATGAAGTTGTGATATTTTTATACTATACCAATGACCCAGACTTAGCTGGTGCTAACTCCTTAAAATCTAGGGCCAAACACAAATTTTGCCCCCCAATCCCCCAAATTTGCATCAAAATCCAAAATTTCAATGTCCTTTGTGGTCCTCCATACTTTTTATCCACTGCGCATGCGCAGTGTCAAGGAGGTCTCGAAATTGGCGCCAATTGTCATTCTTTGTTTGGCCCTAAATTCAGTAACACCTCACTGATATTTGTGCTGTAAATCTCAGTTTAAATGATGCCAGACTCATAATTATGAAAGAAATGGTGGATCTAAGGAGGAAATAGAAGGATGAGAGGATGAAACAGTGGCAGCATATGATCAGGGCTGTAACTTATAATTTTTTTACGAAATTATTTCAAGTTCCCTAATTTTGGGGCATGGCCCTGATGTTGTCATTCTTGCTATGAATTTACCATTGGTTGTTCAGTGTTTCCTCTCTCCCTTTCCTTAATACCCCCTTGCTATTCTCCCATGCTTTTGGCATAATTTTTGTAATTTTTTTTACTAAAATTTCTTGGGAGTTTTGGCTTGGTAACAGAATGATTATTCTGTTTTTCCCCATGCTTACGTCCTCACCCTTAGGTGTTAGGCATTGTGATCTGCATCTACCATCCGATGTACTGCAGTTTCTTCTCTGGAAGCCTCTGTTTTACATCGGATAGTGTTTAAATTGGTGACTGATTTTGGGCCATGTTTACAGTGCCTGGAATCATGTTTCTGGTTTTTGTACACTTTTGTTTATGTTGACAATGGTTACTTCTGATAGTGATTACTTGTCTTCTATTTAGTTCTGCTCATAGCCAGATACATTCATATTGTCCGTAAGGGTTACATTAATTTTTAAAAATGTTTTAAAATTTTTGTCCACACTTGGGCTTTTTTGGGATCCATTTGGGCTCATTGTTCCCATTGGGAACTTGGGCTCTTCTGAAAATTTTTCAAATTTTTTTTTGGAAATTATTTTTTCGAAATGTTATAATGGATTAAATTATATTATGTATCTTTGTTTCAAGGGTTAGTGCGAGTACTATGACTGTTTATATTTTTTCATGATGAAAGAATATTGTTCAAATTGTAATGCGAGAAAATCTTCCTCTGATTCTCATGTTCATTGTGTTTCTTGTAGTCAATGTACTCGCACTAATTCTTGCTCAGTGTGTGCCAATTGGAATGACAAACGTTGGAGACGTGTGTCACAGTATATTGTTAGCGGTGAGGGGTCCATGCCGGTCCTCTCTCCGCAAGGTCACTCTAGTTTATCAGTCTCTTTTTCAGAGGAACAAGAACAGGGTGGTGTTTCCGTGATGTCTTCAACAAGTGTGCCTCCGTCGTTGCAGTCTAACGAAAAGCTAGCGGCAAAAGTGCTCATGGAAATACAACAATTGCCTAAGAAGTCCCTAGTAGGATCGACGGCGTTGTTGTCCACTAGCTCGCCCGGTGTAGCGACCATTCATCGAATGGCTTGGCAGCCGGGTTCGTCCATTGCGGTCCAGGGAAGCAGTTTGGGTGATGCGAGCACTATAAACATTGAACATGCACACCCAGCGACGACAGATCCGAGGATAGTACGGAGGAAGCCTGTCAGTCAGGTACCTAGCTCATCCAGGTCCACCCGGACCGCAAGCGAGAGAGCCCCCTCTCTCTTACAGCAGGATTCAACGTCCCAGGAGCTTCCAGTGGCTAAATCATGTAAGACCACTGCTCATCTTATCGCAGCATCCCAGCAGCCGTCAGCAACCTTTTCCGATCAGGAATTGTCTGAGGAAGCTGGGTCAGTTCGTTCTGCTGCAGAGTCAGCAATGGACGACCGAGATTATCAAGTGGTCCAGCCGGATGGAGAAAGGGATTCAGAGGAGGTGGAATTTTTCCTTTCGGAGCAACATAAGGTAGCCGTAGATTTCATCCGGCAATACCTTCCTGATGTTGTTCCTCCGGACCAAGATGCTGCATTGCCGGATAAGAGACTGATAGTGTCACTGGACACGGACTTTTTCGGCCGGGTTAGGGCCACCGTCCCTGAGTTTCCGACCCAGTCCAGAAATGTCTCACGGACATTTGGACTTTTGAATGACGCTATATTCAAACTTACCTCCAAGATGGGCAAGTCCGGTTTCTTATCGGCCAATGCTCTACAGCTGCCTTTCATCAATTCAAGAAATAAATTTGAAACGGCAGGACATTCCGAGAGTTCCTCTGCATCTGGACGACCAGGCTGAAGACCTAGAATTGTCTTTGCCGTCGTCTATGTCTATTCCATCCACGACATTGGAAATGACAATCTCGTCTAACAGGATCAGCTTAGACACATTATCGTACGCAGATCACCTTACCAGAGCGTTACCATTACATCTCGAAGGAAAAGAATTCCAGGATGTTCAAACTTCCTTAAGAGTTCTTTCGAGGGCCATAGAATACTCTACGTATAACTCCGCCCTTTCAGTGGCAAATCTGGAGTTAATTAGACGTGATGCTGCCCTGGCTGCATCCACTCGGGTGGATCGTAAGGTGAAAAACTCTCTTTGAGTTGCTCCGGTCTCCAAAGAGCTTCTCTTCGACGGCAAGTTTTCCTTAATCTATGATCAGATTAGTAAGAAAGCTTCAGACTCTGCTGTTCAAGTTCACTTCTAAAAAGTCAGATTCAGCAGAGAAGAGTAAGACAGGCACTTCTGGGATGAGTACGTCCAAAGGAAGTTCTTATAGAGGTTCTTATAAGTCCTCTAGGTCTTACTCCAGAGACCGTCAAGGTAGCGACTTAGGTAGGGGCCATTATACTGGCCGAGACAACCGGTCAGATGCCCCTAGGTCGACGGGGCGAGGTGCGGGTCGTGGAGGACGTGGTTTCTCCTTCTGCAAGCCTCGCAGGTCCAGGAAGTGATGGTGCAAACCTCTATCGTGTTCCAGTGGGCGGAAGGTTATCGAGTTGCTTAACCAATTGGTTGTCGATTACGGACGACCCTTGGGTTCGAGGGGTGATTTCAGAAGGGCTAAAACTGTCCTTCAAAAGAAAACCTCCGTTAACTCAAAGTCCAAGATGGACTCAGCTTCCGTCAAATCCTCAGAAGAGAAGTTCGCTTCTATTAGAAGTCCAATCTCTTCTGGAGAAGAACGCGATAGAGGTCGTAGAAAATCAGGAATCTCCAGGTTTCTACAGCCATCTGTTTTTGGTTCCAAAACCAGACGGCTCTTTTCGTCCAGTCATAGACCTGAGCTGGATAAACAAGCTGATCGTGGCCCCAAAATTTTATATGGAGACCATTCGATCAGTCAGAGCAAGCATTCGAGTGAACGACTATGCTGCGAGCATAGATCTCAAGGATGCGTACTTTCATGTCATGGTACATCCGGCGTTCAGAAAGTATCTCCGCTTCGCTGTCCTAGGAGTCGTTTATCAGTTCCGAGCGATGTGCTTCGGTCTGAATCTAGCGCCCTGGGCTTTCACTCAAATAATGAACTCGGTAATGACTCATTTCCGAGCTCATTTGTCTGCGTTAATGTCGGCCTACCTGGATGACATTCTTCAGAGGTTCGGCAACGAGTTAATGCTTCAGAACGATGTTCAGAATCTGCTTCAACTGCTTCGACATCTCGATTTTATAATAAACGAGAAGAAGTCAGATCTGGTGCCGTCTAAGTCATTCACCCACCTGGGAACGAGCTTCGAGATGCACAACAATCTCATTCGTCTGCCATTAGCCAGAGCGAAATTAATCAGTTGTTACGCTCGCTTTTGTCTTCACTCCGACATAGTTACAGCGAGAGAATTCATGCGACTTATAGGTTTGTGCGGAGCCACCGCAGATCTTATTCCAATGGGGCGGCTACGTACTCGGCCACTCCAAATCTTTCTGACTCAGAATTGGAGTGTCAAGATTCATTCGCTCAATACGAACATCGTCTTGTCGAATCAAGTCAAACAAGAGATTCAGACCTGGGCAGATATTCAGTGGTGCAACCTTGAGCCCAACGGATTCGAAGTGCCAGGGTCTTTGGGATCCGCAGTTCCTAAACAAGCACATAAACATCAAAGAAATGATGTCAATTTGGCTTGCGCTACATCATTGGATGAACATAATTCAGAATTCACATGTGGAAATTCTGTCCGACAATTCGACGGTTGTAGCGTATATTCGGAACCAGGGAGGCACTCATTCCATTCAGTTATTCAACTTAACGGAAAGAATCCTTCTGTTTGTCCTAGAGCATCAAGTTCTCCTATCGGTCCGTCATATTCCGGGTCGTCTGAACGTTTTGGCAGACTCCCTTTCTCGGAGGGGTCGCATGTTGCCCTCAGAATGGTCTGTCAACAAACGAGTATTCAATCAGATTTGCTACCAATGGGAGCGTCCGATGATAGACTTATTTGTGTCGCATCTCAACAATCAGTTGCAGATGTATGTGTTGCCGTGTCCAGATCCTCGAGCGTTTGCAGTAGACGCTCTCTCGATCTCTTGGGACGGAATGATAGGATATATGTATCCTCCAGCATCATTGATTCAGCAGATATTGCTCAAGATAAAGCAATCTCACTGCAAAATTCTGTTGGTAGCATCTCTGTCACCCCAGAGACCATGGATAAATCTACTCAGGTGTCTGCTGTGGGACATGGCGTGGAAGTTTCCTCCACGAGAGGATCTTCTTTCGCAGGGGAAATCGCGCACACTGCATCACAACCCACAAGGTCTCAACCTTCACGTATTTCCGTTGTGCGGTCCTTCTTGCACGGCAAGCAATTTACAGGTCGAGCAGTGGACGCAATTTCTAACTGTAGGAGGACCTCCTCTTCGCTAAATTATGCTGCTAAGTGGAAGGTTTTTTATCGATGGTGTAGGGATCATTCTATTGTTATTTATGATCCCTCCATTCCAGACATCGTTAATTTTCTAGTCTACCTGTTTGATAAGATCAAACTGCAGCCTGTTACAATTAAGGGTTATAGGTCTATGCTATCTGATACCTATGCACATCATGGTAGTTTACATATTGGATCTAATGTCTCTTTATCTAAGTTAGTGAAAGACTTTTCGATAAATAGACCTAGAACCCTTAGATTAATTCCTAAGTGGAATTTAGCTTGGGTTCTTCTTAAGCTAAAAGAAGAGCCATTTGAGCCTCTTGACATGGTGGACTTCAAATTCTTATCTTATAAGATAGCTTTTCTCTTAGCCTTCTCTTCGGCTAGAAGAGTTAGTGAGCTTCATGCACTATCTGTTGACGATTCTCACTATCGTAGTGTAGGTAATACTATTACCTTAACTACTAATGTTGGATTTTTGGCTAAGAATCAGGCTCTTAATAAGTATCCGGAACCTTTTGTTATTAAGGCTCTTCCGTCTTCAGACGGGCATAGGCCTTTACTCTGTCCTGTTAGAGCTATGCGTATTTACAAACGTAGATCTGAGTTTATCAGAAAGGGACGTAAACGTTTCTTTCTCTCTCTGCTGCCTAATAGAAGGGACATTACGGTCCATTCTATTGCAAGGTGGATTCAATTAACTATCCGTACTGCTTATGAAAAATTATCTTCAACTCAGCAGTCTGTGCTTAAGATTTCGGCGCATGAAGTAAGAGCTCCGTCTACATCTTGGGCTTATGCTAATAGTGTTGCTATTACCGATTTGATGAAGGCTGCATATTGGTCTCAACCTTCCGCATTCACAAATTTTTTGTTTAGAAATATTGAGTCCATTTCTGGCGACCTGCGTTGTTTAGGTCTGTTATCTGTTGCTCAGAATGTCGTCCTTCAAACTGTTGCAACTATAGTTATGCAGGATTTCTGATCTGGCAGCGACTCTGTCCTGCTGCCCTCTTCGCTCTGGGGTATTTGACCCAGGGCAAGGGGAAGGGTGGGGGGTGGTATTCCATTAGGACACCTCCTTTATAGTGAAAAGCAAGGGAGTACCTCCTCTGGAGTCAGTAATTCTGAGTTGGTACCGGTGTAACAGGATATCTCCCCCCCTGGATATCCCCCCCCCCCCCTGGGGGGAAGATATCCTAGTATATCTTCCCCCATCCTGGATATCTCCCCCTCCCCCCCCCCCCCCCCCCCCACACACACACATAAAAAAAATTTTTGATTAATTTGACATTATTTGATGATGAAATGGTGAGAAAAGAGTTTTTGCAGAATTTTTTTTTTTTTTTCAAGACCATCCTGGATATATTGCCCCCACCCAGTAACCGACCTATGACAATGAAATGGGGTTTGTTTAAGGTGGAAACATTGCTTTGGGATATAAACACTGAGTTGGTTGGAATGGGAGGTGGGGAGGGGGGAGATATCTAAGCCTGGATTCCCCCACCTCCAAACATGACAAAATAAAATTCAGTTTTTTCTCAGATTTGACAGGAAAAATTTCCTGTCATATCCTTCCTACAACATCTCCATTGCAAAGATAATAATGAATTATGTCAGTCCTGATACCAATATGTTTACTGTAATGAAAAAGGAAGTTCAAAAATCGTTATCCAGATTAACAAGGATTAATGGAAACCTGGAAGCCCAATAACACTCACCTGTGTGTCATCAGCAATTAGATAGAGTTTGGTTTCTCCAGCCATAAAACCAATCAGTCCAATGTTGTGTACATGGCCATTCAAGTTGATTAGTGAAATCAGTATATAATAATGTGAAACTTATACTATTCCAGTCATTTTTTGGCACCTCTGATTTCAGAGAGTGAACATCCAATCATGGAAATACCGGATAGATTGTTGAAGACTATTTCAGCCTTAGGGGTCTCTCGTCCTATCACCTGGACTGTCCAGGAGATAGGAACGAGAGTCCAACTGTCTATGGAATTCCTAGTTGAAGAAGAGAAAATATCACCACCCTCCTCGGGGAGAGGTAGTACCTTTGTTGAGAGGACCTCCTCTCGCACTGGTCCTCACCCGAAGAGGGAAGGAGGCCCTCAAAAGAGAAAGAGAAGAAAGAAGAGCCCGTCCACCAAGCGGAAGGATTCCCGGCGCTTGGAGGCATTCTTGGAGATGAAGAAAGAGAAAGGTGAGGAAAAGAAAGAGCCAGAGGCGGCCACCACTTCCCCTCCCACTCCCACAGACAGCCCCATCCAAATGCCGGCTTCCCAGTCGGTATTGTCGGATGTGGAAGAGTCTGTAGAGACTGAGGTGGAAATGGAAGCTGCCCTCTCGCCTCTTCCTGACCCCCACTCGCCTCTTCCTTCTAAACCAGAATGCCAGGACGCGGACGACAGGATAGAGAACATCTTACGGGAACACGAGATACAAGGGGACTTTCACAGACAACAGATGGACAGGCAATACGAATTATTCATGCAAAAAGTCGAAGAAACCAAAAAACTAATAGATGCCAGAAAGCTACAACAACAAAAGACTCAGCAATCACCCACAACCTCTCCAGACTCGGCTAGGACCAGACCCTACAAAACTCAGCAACCACCATCAGGCAGCCCACCAACAACACCAACTACCACTGTCTCTCCTTCCAAACCTCCACCTCTGAAAAAGAAGCTGAAAAGACACAAGCGCCGCTAACAACCCACAACTTCTCCTCCTTTACCACGGTCTGACACTTCCAAATTCTACAGCTAATGAGGGTCGAAAGGGGCTTGCTCCCCAAATCGTCCCTGCGCACCTTCGGCGCGCAAAACTATTTGATTTGGACTATTCCAGTCATTCGCACCTATGACTTCAGAGTGTGAGCACCTCGTCACCTTGATTAGTAATCATCATGGAAGCACTGGAATTACCAGAACGACTTGTCAAGACCATCACAGCTCTGGGCATCTCTTGCCCTGTCACCTGGACTGTCCAGGAGACTGGCAAGAGAGTCCACCTGAACTTGGAGTTTGTTGTAGAAAATACAACACCTACTCCTTTAGGTAGAGGTAGTACCTTTCGTGAGAGGAACCCCTCTCACACTGGTCCTCACCTAAAGGAGTCCGGAGGCCCTGAGAAAAGACTGAAGAGGAAAAAGAAGAGCCCGTCTACCAAGCGAAGGAGCACCCGACGCATGGAGGCTTTTTTGGAAAGGAAGAGAGAGAAGAGTGAGGAAAGGAAAGGGTCAGAGGCGGCCACCAGTTCCCCTTCCACTCCCACAGGCTCACCCAACCGACTTCCAGCTCCTGAGCCGGAACTGTTGGATGCGGACAGTCCTGTGGAGACTGAGATGGAATTGGAAGTTGCCCTCTCGCCACTTCCTGACCCTCACTCGCCTCTCCCTTCAGCGCCAAAGAGCCTGGACTTGGAAAGCTTTGAGAATAAATACGAAAGAGAAGCAGAAGAGCGCAGGATCGAAAGAGAATGGCAGGATGAAGTACTAAGGGTAGCATTCGCAAACCTTAACCGGCAAATCAACATAAATATAGCAGCACAACAGGCAACACCACCACAGACATCACCAGCAACAACATCTAATGCAGCTCAGACTAGACCATTCCATCCAGGTCAGCCAGCTAGCGGTTCACCAACAACACCTACTGCCACTGTCACAGTCTCTCCTACAAAACCACCTCCTCCTAAAAAGAAGCAGAAATGTCAAAAGCGCCGATAAATACCCGGACACTCTCCTCCTTCACCATACTCGGACAAGTACCAACTCAAATACAGCAAATGTGGGTCGAAAGGGGCTTGCTCCCCAAACCATCCCTGCATGCCTTCGGCGCATGAAACCATTCCTGTCCGGCTATTCCAGTTACATTGTTCTTGTTAATGCATTAAAAATGTCTGGTGATGCTAATGTTCAATCAACAACCAAAAAATTCTTAGAGAATATTGAGGATATTTTCAAATATGTTACTCTTGACCAGTATCCAGATAATCTCAACAGGTCCCAAAAGAAAGACTTCTGTGTAAAATGCAAAACAGTTTTCTGTATGTGATGGTGTTTTGTTCTACCAAAGCCTGGATATCTCCCCCCCTCCCCCCCACCTCCCATTCCAACCAACCCTAACTCAGTGTTTATCCGAAACCATTTTTAAAGTCCCAAATCTATTTCTCTCACCATTTCATTATCAATTAGTGTCTAATGTTCGACAAAAATTTTTTTTGTCATGGTTGGGGGGAAGATATGCAGGCCTGGATATCTTCCCTCCCACCTCCCATTCCAACCAACCCCTAACTCAGTGTTTATCCGAAACCATTTTTAAAGTCCCAAATCTATTTCTTTCACCATTTCATTATCAATTAGTGTCAAATGTTTGACAAAAAAAAATTTTGTCATGGGGGGGGGGGGGGGGGGGGGGGGGGGCGATATCCAGGCCTGAATATCTCCACCCCCACCTCCCATTCCAACCAATCCTAACTCAGTGTTTATCCAAAACCATTTTTAAAGTCCCAAATCTATTTCTCTCACCATTTCATTATCAATTAGTGTCAAATGTTCGACAAAATTTTTTTTTGTCATGGTGGGGGGGGGGGGGGGGGGAGATATCCAGGCCTGGATATCTCCCCCCCCCACACCTCCCATTCCAACCAACCCTAACTCAGTGTTTATCTGAAACCATTTTTAAAGTCACAAATCTACTTCTCTCACCATTTCATTATCAATTAGTGTCAAATGTTCGACAAAAATTTTTTTGTCATGGTTGGGGGGGGGGGGGGGGGGAAGATATCCAGGCCTGGATATCTTCCCTCCAATCTCCCATTCCAACCAACCCTATCTCAGTGTTTATCCCGAAACCATTTTTAAAGTCCCAAATCTATTTTTTTCACCATTTCATTATCAATTAGTGGTCAAATGTTTGACAAAAAATTGTTTTGTCATGGGGGGGGGGGGGGGGGGGGGAGATATCCAGACCTGAATATCTAACCCCTACCTCCCATTCCAACCAATCCTAACTCAGTGTTTATCCGAAACCATTTTTAAGTCCCAAATCTATTTCTCTCACCATTTCATTATCAATTAGTGTCAAATGTTCGACAAAAATTTTTTTTGTCATGGTTGGGGGGAAGATATCCAGGCCTGGATATCTTCCCTCCCACCTCCCATTCCATCCAACCCTAACTCAGTGTTTATCCGAAATCATTTTTAAAGTCCCAAATCTATTTCTTTCACCATTTTATTATCACTTAGTGTAAAATGTTTGACAAAAAAATTTTTGTCATGGTGGGGGTGGGGGGGGGGAGAATTTTGGGGATTGGGGGGCAAATTTTGTGTTTGGCCCTAGATTTTAAGGAGTTAGCACCAGCTAAGTCTGGGTCATTGGTAAGTATAAAAAATATATAAATTACTATAAATTTTTTATCATTCGAGATACAAATTCGATTAAATTCCAAATTGTTTGAATCTTTCATTCGAAATTCAATTTGAGATGAAATTTGGGATTTGCAGGGCCCTTTGAGTAACTGTCAAGAATCTGTACCATCTCAAGCAGGGTTACCATTGGTTGAAAGTAAGTGTTCCATCGATGTGCTGTACCACTTTAGTTCATGGCATCACTGTGCTCCCATGTGGACAATCAGGATTAAGTATCTTGTCCAAGGACACAACACAGATGACGTGAGTTACGATCAAACCGCCAACCTTTGGATCTGAAGTCCAGTTCGCCACAAGCCGCTAATGAGCCACCACGCTCCTGCACTGTTGATAATAGAGAAGCCATTAGAAACTCTTTAATAACCAAATCATTTCTCCAAATACTTCCATGTTTAATTTTTTCACATATTTGTAAGACAGATTTACAAGTTCGTTCAAATCATACCACTACAGCGATATTTAGGTGGGTCATGAGACTCGCAACCCCTCCCCTCAACCCAGGACCTGAGATGCTTTCATGTTTGGTATAAGTGTTATTACTCCTCAAAGGGTTATTCAAATCAAGCTTTGGTGTCATGTTTGCGGGCTGAGGTGAGGAAGGAGGGGGGGGGGGGGGGTAGGGAAACATTTTAATGCTGGTGGCAACATTATAAAAAAGTTTTCTCACAAACCACTGGTTTAAATATTGTCCCCGTTGCAACACGGTAGGGACTTTAAAATGTGGCATATCCATTAATCTGTGTAATCGTACATCTGATACCTACATGGACACTGCCATTCCTACAATTATTAACTGAATGTTATATTTGATAATATGCTGATATACTGTGATAAGTTTATCATTACCTGTACATAATTACTGGAGTTATGCCCCTTGTTAGTTAAATTTATCATTATTTCATTTCAGCTTCTTGTGAACACTTAGATTCCTTCAATTTTGAATCAGTCATTTTGCTACAAAATGAGTTTTGAAGAATTTTGAGTGATTTGATGTGTGTGTGTGGGGGGGGGGGGGGGGGGGGGGGGGGGGGGGAGGAGTTTGTTTTTTTTTGCACTAAAATGAGTTTGGAGACATTTCATGTGGTTATTAGCTCACTTGACTGAAAGTGAGGGTGAGCTATAGTGCTGGACCAATTACAATAAAATTCATGTGAATGATAACTAGGAAGGGGCAATTCAGTTTTGTTAAAATTGATATGCTTCCCCACATGGGGGGGGGGGGGGGGGGGGAATTGCCCCAAATTTTAAAAAGATCTTGTGTCTCCAACAATTAGTGGAAATATGGTGTCTGTAATCAAGGGATATATATAGTCTTGTCAACTATACACAATTGTCTGGGGTCTCCAACATAAAGTATAAAACAGAATGAAAACAAATAACATAAATGGTTAGATCTTCCTTATTTCACCTGCTTGTGGTCATGGAAAATGGAGAACATACTGATTTTTGTGTGTGGATGGCCAGGACAGCAAACTTCATTCATCTTTTAGCTGCTCACAAGTCGCCAGTTTCAGTGGAGGCTCAAACGGTCACATTACTCATAATTTGTGAGTGTTTGGATCTTTTTCATGGTTGGTTGTACAAGGTCTGAAATAAGGTGCTTATGCTTTCAAGGGCATTTATGCCTCTTGCAGAGAATACTAATATGGCACACCTGACCTCTCCCTATCCTGCACAGGAAGCAAATGTTGCAATAATATAATTATACCCCAAACCCTCCCTTCCTGGACCACACTTCTGGTGTCCTCCCTCCTTACAGACTGAAAAAATGAGGATCCAGCATGCCATCTCATACATGTTTCACAAGAGGCTACAAAATGAACATGGACGATGGCCTAGTCTTTGCAATGCAAATGACATTGCTTAACAAACTCAAACTGAAAATCAAAGTGAATGAGTTTTACCTCCAAGTATCTTGCATCTTACTGAAATGAAATGACAACAAAAAAAGAAATAAAAAATAATAATAATAATAATAGTATCAGTCAACAACACCCAGCTTGTTATAAAGTACTCAAATGGTTAAGTATTTATCATGGACTGTTTGGGGAGTCAAAACAAATCAATTTAGAATAGTTATGATCGTAACATGACTTAGCAATCCAATTTAAACCCTCACAGCACTGTATGCACAAATGTTTAAGTAGGGGAGTATTCGGTAGAGTTGGAAGATAGAAAGACGTATAAGACCTTCACACACAAGCTACATACAGTTTAACAACAAACTTTAATTTAATAACAATTGAGATAACCACAGCTTGAAAGATTAAAAATAACATAGAGAGCTAAAAGGGCTCTAAATGAAATAATCAAGTATCAGCGAAATATTAAGGATTGTTTTAACTACTTAGAGTAGAAAATAAAATTAACTGTTCTGTTGGTGATCAAAGGATTGAAAATTGCACTGGTGTTAGTGTTTTCTGATAACTGATTCATAAAACTGCTGAACTAGAAATTTGGGAATACTACTGATTGTGATTTTTAGAACCTTGTGTGGGAAGCAACTCTTTGGTGCATTATCCGCCTTCAAAGGAGTAAGAGAGGTAACTGAATCGACTTCTTCCAATTCGAAATCCTCAGCGAAAAATGAATTCACATCAAAATCTAAAAACAAATCTACTTGAGTCGGAGCACTGTTTTCAACAATAGCATTCAAATGGTTTCCAAGTAAACTTTTACTCAAGCACTCTGATATCTGGGGGTTTTTTTTGTCACTCAAATGCTGAGAATACGACCTTATTGAACTATCACTCTTAGTCCAGTAATTTGGCTTTTCCTGAATGGAAAAGACATTTGTTATTCTGGAAAAAAATTATTTGTTTTGTTTTTTTTCTTTGTTTTCTTCTTCTAATGCTTTGGGGAAGACGATTTCTCGAAGGCTCTCTTGTAGATTTTTCTGAAATTTTGCTCAGGCGTAGACACATATGAGTTGTAGGTCTGTTTGCATTGGCACCTCCAACTAAGTAAGGGCTCTGAATGCCCCCAAAATACCCAAATTTTCCTTTACCAATATTTGCTGGTCCAAATGAACTAATGACCTGAAATTTGTATGAATTTGTCATAAATATAGTTTTCCATAACCAACTGTTAACAAAAGTTTACCAAAATTATTTTTTCTGCCCAAATTTTCCAAAACATCAAAAATAGACACGGAAATCTAACATTTTGGCCAACAATCTTGGCACTGGGGACTAGCAGAACACCAGTAATGGACTGAATAATAAGACTGTAATGCGTCATTATCATTAATGCCAAAGAAATTTTGATTTTATTCACAATGAGTGCAAGATGGCCATGAAACGTGGGAAAAAAATGCCCAAATTTTCATTGACCAATATATCCTGGTCCAAATGGACTAATGACCTGAAATTTTGACAGATTTGTCGTAAATATGCTTTTCCATAACCAACTAGTAACACAAGTTTACCAAAATTATTTTTTCTGCCAAAATTTTCCAAAACATCAAAAATAGGCCCGAAAAATTGACATTTTGACCTACTATCTCGGTACTGTGAATTTGCAGAACATCAGTAATAGGTTGAATTTTTTTTTTTTTTTTAATAGGGTTTAACGGCACATTAACAGCCAGGGTCATATCATGTCGGTGACAGTTTTACGGAAGGAGGAAGACGGAGTACCCGGAGAGAACCACCGAGCACCGACGAGCAGCTGTCAGCTCTCCAACATCGTAACCCTGAACTCTGGCACAGGCAGGGTCCGATTGGTTGAAGACATGCACACCTTCGACGTGCATTACGCCTTAGTACACAGCGTCATCGTGCCCCCATGTAGGCAATCTGGGTTAAGTGCCTTGCCCAAGGACACAATGCGGGAACGCGAATCAGTCGCTGAAATGGTCACCCATCCAACTACTAACCACGCTCGATGTTGCTTAACTTTGGTGATCTGACGAGAACCGGTTACCGCGACGCTACCGCACCCCCTAGAATAGGTTGAATAGTAAGAATGAAATGTATCATTATCATAAATGCAAAATAAATTTTGATTTTATCCACAATGAGTCCAAAATGGCCGCCAAACTGGGAAAAACGCTCAAATTTTAATTGACCAATATCTCCTGGTCCGAATAGGCTAATGACCTGAAATTTTTACAGGTGCTGTGTAGCACATGCTTATGGGGCATGCAACCCATTACACCCGTCCTTTATGCGATATTTACTGAATTGGTAGGCAAGGTCCAGGTCGAACAAGCCAAGGGAGAGCGCCACCAAACTGTCGGAAAGAGAGAAGCCCGATGGGCCACAAAGGCACTGAGACTCACCCACCCAGGATTCAAAGTGGGGAAGGTGAGAAAGAAGAAGGATGGTCACAGCCAGCAGATGACCCCAGGAGTCTGTTGTGGGGTGCTAAGGCCATGATTATCCCAAGTCCCAATAGTGAGATTAAGGGGCGAGGTGGCAGTGAGGCTTACTGCAACCATTTTTCTCGGGCCCAAGCGGCCTGAAACTTAAATGAAATCTTAACTTGCCGTACCAGTGATTTAGCAGGCCTGAGCGTGCAGAACCTGCAATATGTGTATTGGTCACTTTTACTTATGACATCCGACCTCCAGTACTTTGCTGGGTGCTATGCAAACGGCACGCAACCTTCAGAAACACTCACTTTCATCAAATGAAATACGTTGTGTCCTTGGGCAAGGCACTATATTCCGATTGCCTACATGAGGACAAGGTAGCGCTGAGTACTAAGGCGTATTGCATGTCGATGGTGCACCTGTCTTCAACCAATGCTCACCCTGATTGTGTGAAGTTAGTTCATTGGGGAGTCTGACAGTTGCACAGGTCATTTTACCTGGAAAGTGGCAAGCGAATTGTGCTCAATGTTGTATTTCAACTTAACCAATGTCATGCACAGTTCGACTCAGCAGTGCTGTGGCAAATCCACCAAATTTAGAGCATATGGCAATCTAACAAGGGAAAGGGCATGGGGTTTGTCTCCAAAGAGATCAGCATCCTCATAACCCTTCAAACCCGTCATCGCCAAATATTGTTCTATTCCCTGTGTCGATCTGAGTACAAATTTCCCACCCTACAGGTCATTTGACATCAAAGGTAATTTGACCAAGAAAGGGGCATTACATAGTTCCAGTCACAAATGGCTGCACATAAACCATTTAAACGCTATATTCCTACAATTTTCACAGACCAGGAAAGAGGCATGCATACAAAGTCAACATGTGCAATGTCACACCTTTTTTCAACTCTACCCTGCCCTGATCTAGATTTTACACTTTTACCAAAGGCAAATGTACCGGGAAAGGTAATTTGACCAACAAAGGGATGTAGGTGGGCATCGACTTATCTCACAGAGCTTTAACCCTCTAACTAAAGCACTGTTACATTTTTCGCATACATTGAGTTGAAAATTGTTATTCAAGCTGACTCAGGGGTAATGTCTTATCAAGGATAGCATGGACAGGGCGAGTTTTCTGTGCAACGTACCATTAATTCTTCAACCATGAAATATTCAAGCAGAGCAATAACGTGCTGGTCACAGCATTTAATGAGGACATGAGTACATCAATTTCTCCAAGAGAAACAGTAGGGAAGTACATGCGCACACCTTGATTTAAATAAATGCATCCCTTTGTCGCAATGGGTGATTTTATCTACTCTGCACCCAACAAACTGGGGGGCAGGCAATGCTGTAATTTACTCCAAGCTGTTTCAGGTTCATTGGCAAGAGGGATTCAATACATTTTTGCTCAGTATCCCATTTATATTCTCATTTGCTGTCAAAGAGTTTATTTTACCCTTTGCCTGACATTATCTTCCAAACCTACATGATGCTTAATGTTGGAATAGGTCTCACAGGATTGCCAAATTTTTCATTCTATTTGATTCCATTCTCTTTTTAGCTTAAATTGACGAAGTCAAGATAAGCTATTGCCATCACGCGTGCGGAAGTCTGTTTGTCTGTGAGTCTCTTCACATTTTCCTTTAGCACGGGCTACACTCCGCAGTTCTTGTCTGATCATCATGAAATTTCATATGCAGGTTTGGGGTCATGTCTAGATGAGAACGTCCCCTTTTGGTAGCGATCGGTCAACCGGTATGGCCGTCCGAGCCCAAAACCCCAAAACCATTAGCACAGTCTACAGGTCGTATTTATGAAGGGATTTCATTGTAACTTGGTAGGATGCCTCTTACTAATGCCTAGATGAGAACGTCCGCTTTTGGGCATGATCTGTCAACAGTGATGGCTGCCCAAGCCCAAAATGGTCGTGATTGGATCAAATGTGGTGACTACATGTGCCCAAAGCCCGAAAATCTTGAGCACAGTCTGATCATCATGAAATTTCATATGCAGGTTTGGGGTCATTTCTAGATGAGAACGTCCCCTTTTGGTAGCGATCGGTCAACCGGTATGGCTGCCCGAGCCCAAAACCATTAGCACAGTCTACAGGTCATATTTATGAAGGGATTTCATTGTAACTTTGTAGGATCACTCCAGATGATTCCCAGATGAGAATGTCCCCTTTTGGTTGCGATCATTCAACCATGATGGCTGCCCGAGCTAAGCCCGAAAACCTTTAGCACAGTCTTCAGTTCATATTTATGAAGGGATTTCATTGTAACTTGTAGGTTGACTTCAAATAATGTCTAGATGAGAACAGCCCCTTTTGGACACCATTAGGCAACTGTGAGGGCTACAGGGGCCGGAAGCCCGAAAACCTTTAGCACAGTCTACAGGTGATATTTATGAAGGGATTTCATTGTAACTTGGTAGGATGACTCCAAATAATGTCTAGATGAGAAGGTCCCCTTTTTGGTCACGATCATTCAGCCTTGATGGCTGCCCGAGCCCAAAACCTTTAGCATAGTCTATTGGTCATATTTATGGAAGGATTTCATTGTAACCTGTTAGTTTGACTCCATATAAATCCTAGATGATGACATCCCCTTTTGGTCGTGATTGGTCAACTGTGACGGCTTCAGGGGCCCAAAGCCCGAAAACCTTGAGCCTGTTATACAGGTCATATTTATGAAGGGATTTCATTGTAACTTCGTAGGATCACTCCAGATGAGAATGTCCCCTTTTGGTTGCGATCATTCAACCATTATAGCTGCCCGAGCCCAAAGCCCAAAAACCTTTAGCACAGTCTACAGGTCATATTTATGAAGGGATTTCAGTGTAACTTGGTAGGTTGACTTCATATAATGTCTGGATGAGAACGTCCCCTTTGGACACAATTGGGAAACTGACAGCTACAGGGGCCCGAAGCCCAAAAACCTTTAGCACATCCTACAGGCCCTTTTATGAAGGGATTTCAATGTAATTTGATGGATGACTCGTTTTGGAATAATTTAATTGGTAACTTTTGTTGATATACGTTAACTGTGAGGGCCACATACATTAACTGTGAGGTCATATTAATCCACCCCTCAGCTCTTTAGTACAGTGTACACCTCATATTATTTTTATCAAAAACATAGCATACAGGGAACAGAAATGAACATATTCCCAATTATCACAATTCTTGTCTTATTTCATGGACTGGGGTGAGGTGTGCACATATATTCATACTGCGGGAATTCTACTGAATTTTTAGCTCACCTGGCCTAAAAGGTGATGTGAGCTTTTCTCATCACTTGGCATCCGTAAGCTTTTCACATTTTCATCTTCTTCTCTGTAACCTCTGAGTCGTTGTGAACCAAACTTATCAGGAATGGTCTATGGGAGGTCCTCTAAAAACGATCCTCATTTTGTTCCCGTCGGATCAAAAACATGGCTTCCAGACGCATTCTTTGATTCTGGTTGGTGGATTTTCAAAAATCTTCTCCTTTGAAACTGCCAGGCCAAATGTTTTAAAACTTCACATAAATGATGACTGGGACCCCCTCTAACAACGATCCTCATTTAATGTTGATTGGGTCACAAACATGGCCGCAATTGCGGCTTATAGTTACTGTATAAACCCTATGAGAAATCACATTTTCCTCATCTTCTCTGGAACTACTGAGCTGACATAAACCAAACCTGGCAGGGATAGTCTATGGGAGGTTCTCTACAAACGATCCTCATTTTGATCCCATGGGTTTGAAAACATGGCCGCCAGAGGCATTTCTGATTGGTGGATTTTGAAAAATCTTCTCCTCTGAAACCACGGGGCCAAATGTTTTGAAACTTTGCATGGTTGATGACTGGGACCCCCTCTACAAACGATCCTCATTTAATGTTGATCGGGTTGCAAACATGGCTTCAATTGCGGCTTATAATTACTGTATAAACCCTATGAGAAATCACATTTTCCTCATCTTCTCTGGAACAACTGAGCTGACATGAACCAAACCTGGCAGGAATGGTCTATGGGAGGTTTTCTACAAACGATCCTCATTTTGTTCCCGTGGGTTGAAAAATATGGTCGCCAGAGGCATTCGTTGATTCTGGTTGGTGGATTTTCAAAAATCTTCTCCTCTGAAACTGCGAGGCCAAATTGTTTATTACTTCACATAACTGATGCCTGGGACCTCCTCTACCAATGATCCTCATTTAATGTTGATCGGGTTGTAAACATGGCCGTAATTGCGGTTTTTAGTTACTATAGAAACCCTATGGGAAATCACATTTTCATCTTCTTCTCTGGAACTACTGAGCCGACGTGAACCAAACATCGCAGGAATGGTCTATGAGAGGATGGAAATATGTGGCGCCAGAGGCTATATTCTAATGCTTAACCCAATTCCTCTCCTGTCTGCAGGAAGATCGGTACTGTCAGCAACATACTTGTTTTTTGAAAATCTGGTAAGGGTTGGTTCCAGTTTTCTCCACTAAGAACTAGAGAAAAAAAACAAAAATAGTGTGTATACAGTACAAGTCAAAATAGGCTGTAGCATAACTGCAATAAACAAAGTAAGCTGCTACTCCTGCACTGACAAGGTCAGAATCTGACATTTTCTGGAAAGCTTATCAGTGAGAGCTTTCCAGAAAATGATGTCAGCCTCTGGTCTTATCAGTGTAGTAAGAGAAAGATACATAGTTTATAGGTTTATCCTACAACTTATTTTGACTTGTACTGTAAACAAGTGCGACTGTATGTTGATACATGTATTATTCTTCTCAAGTTACTTATCAGAAAATACTGATTGATGACAGGTGTTTGGAAAACCATGGAAGTTTTGTTTATATTCTCTTCCCATCATGTCAGCTTAGATGACAGTAATTATTGTATATCTTTTAAGATTTGACAGAATTGGAGTAAAATATGTTTCCTGTAACCCTTTACCTATCCAAAGCTATTTTGAAAAAGAATACTGTCTGAAAAAATTGTAATTTTCAAAATATTTAACCACCTTTTACTGATTTTTTTGTTGAAACAGAATTCATAAATGTGTGCATTTTCAAAAAAATCTTCTTTGAAACTACAAGGCCAAATGGTTTGAAAACTTAGTGTGACTGATGACTGTAACCCCCCCTCTACCAGTGATCCTCATTTAATCTTCATCGGGTTGCAATTATGGCTGCAATTGTGGCTTATTGTTACTATAGAAACCCTATAGGAAATCACATTTTCATCATCTTCACTGAAAGTACTGAGCCAATGTGAACCAGACTTGGCAGACATTGTCTATGACAGGTTCTCTACAACTGTTACTCATTTTATTCCTGTTGGGTGAAAAACGCGGCCGGCAGAAGCATTCTTTGATTCTGATTGGTCAATTTTGAAAACTCTTCTCCTCTGAAACCACAGGGCCAAATGTTTTGAAACTTTGCATGTTTGATAACTGGGACACCCTCCAGCAACGTTCCTCATTTAATGTTAATCGTATTGCAAACATGGCCACAATTGCTGTTTATAGTTACTATAGAAAAAACCTATGAGATATCACATTTTCATCTTCTCTCTGGAACTACTGAGCTGACATGAACCAAAACTTGGCAAGAATGGTCTATAGGAGGCCCTCTACAAAGGATCCTCTTTTTGGTCCTGTTGGTTGGAAAATATGGCCCCCAGAGACATTCTATGATTCTGTTTGATGGATTCAAATGTTTTGAAACTTCACGTGATTGAAGACTGGGACACCTTCTACCAATAATCCTCATGTAATTTTGATGTAATTTATCAAACATGGCCACAGTTGCAGCTCATAGTTACCATGGAAAGCCTATGGGAAATCACATTTTTATATGTAGTTCCAGGAGAGCAATTACAGGCTCTGTAGAGCCTCTAGTTTTTCTTTTCTTGGCGGGTGGAGTAATATATACAATAGAATATACATTAGCACAGGCTAATAAATTTATTTATTTTGCACGTAATTAAGTGTCTAAGACCCTGTAAAAATAGGTATATACATAATACAATAAGTTATCCAAACATAAAAGGTTATGAAAAAAAATTAGCATAACCATGTTTCGGGTAATGCAAATTTTCAATTTTTTCCCTCCTGAAAAAAGGAAATTCACCAAGGGCCTCATTGCATACATGTAGTTTTATGAAAAAAGAAGAAAATCTCCATTTGAGTTTATGACCATTTGACCCAGGTTAGGAGAAATGTCTGTCTATTCATGTGACATTTTCTGCTTTCAAATATTTTCTGAGGGATTTCGAGTGATTTACATTCAACGTCGTGTTGACACTTGGACCAGAACAACGCCGATATGCACACCAATAGGTTCAGAGATATGGAATTGAAATTTGGTACATGGCGGTATTTTTTATTAGGACTAACATAACGGGCAAATTTTAGGTACATAGTTGTTTTTAACCCTTCATTCATCGGCCCTTGTACAAGGACAAGTTGCATGCACTTCCACATTCATGGATATCGAGTTGAAATTTGTCACCTGAAGTAATTTTACCCAGAAAGGAACATGGGAATAATTGTGAACACCACCACCTGGACCTCGGCTAGTTGTAAAAATGAGTAAGTTTATCAAAAGTTTTGGTCGCATTGTTTGGGGACATTAACACCAATTTCTCTAGGAAATTGACTAAATGTGTGATTTTCTGCACAGGTTGGATTGATTTTTCATTTAACGTTATGTTAACCCTTCAACTGGGGCAATATCGATATGCACACCCATGGAGGCACGATTGGTCAGTAGGTGGAGGTGCAGACTGCAAGCCAGAGAGGCCCTTGGTTTGAATTCCACCAGCGACAACCACCTTTTGTCCTTGGGCAAGACACTTCACCCCTCATTGCCCATGTGGGGGCATGGTGGCGTTGTGTACTAGGGCATACTGCTCGTTGATGGTGCACTTGTCTTCAACCAGTGCTAACTCTGCTTGTGTGGAGTTAGTATGTTGGGAAGCCTGACAGTTGCTTGCCATTGCTCCGTGGTTCTCTCTGGGTACTCAGGCTTTCCCTCCTCGTAAAACAGCCAACATGAGGTGACCCTGGCTGTCAAAAGTATCGTTAAACTCCAATAAACAAATAAATGCACACCTGCATGTTCAGAAATAAGGGGGCTGAAATTTTGTTGAATTTCTTCAAAGGGCTTAATGTTTTTGTATGCCAGGAAAAGCCTGTGATTCTACAGAATCACTCGTCTAGTTAATACATATGATATGACGAACCTCAATATCAGCGTCATCCATTTCTTTAATTTATGTAGCATGTATTAAATGGTTTGTATATGACACAGAAAGCCTAGCTAATTTTGAAATATTTGACATCATTGCATTTAAAGAGTTTTTTCCTAGGGGTGCGAGTGTATACCATACACTATCCCCATCCGAAGGAATCTAGACCTTTGCCATAATGCATTGTTATGGAAATGGAATTTAGTCAAGTACTTTAAATATGAGGTTACTGGGCAAAGTGTGTGACCAGTCTTCTCAAACAGTCTACCATCTCCAACTGTGTTATTGGGTCCATCTGTGAATGTTTGGTTCTTGTCATTCTCGTCCTGATCCTGCAAATAGAAATTTAGAAAGAAGCTGCAAAGCTAAGACTATTTTATTTATTTATTTATTTATTTATTTATTTATTTATTTATTTATTTATTTATTTGTTTAGAGCAAAAACAGACATAATTATTCAAGTGAACTTTTCCAGAGATAAAAAATGTCATGCTTAAAAGCACATGGCACTCTATCAGTTAACTAGAATCTTGCTAGGCTAAAAGTCGTGATCATTTTCTAAATTTTACAAATTTTTTCTGTAAACATTGTATTCATGACTTCTCTCAAACCTCTGAACTGAGTTCAGTGAAACTTGAGATAATCATATATTATGACATCACATTTTGATTTTATTCAGATTAAGTTGCCCAACTCCATACGGAAGGGGTGGGGGATATGTCCCAAAAGTTTTTAAAAAATCCTCTCATGAACTGGTACAGAGTTTCCTTTTGAGGTTCAAACACAGTTTGTAGGACAATATTTGTCTTTGTAATGAGAGGGTCAAAATTTTTGGCCCTGCCTGAAATTTAAAGTTTAAGAACCGATGGGCTGATTTTAACCAAATTTGGTATGTGATATAATTTTAGCATGAGTATTTTCAAAAATCAAAAAGATCTTCAGAAGACCCCATCAGAATCTTTTAATATTTGGTATTCATCATCCTTGGGGGAATCAGATTCAAATTGCTCAAATCAAGTACCTAGGTTCATATTTGGGCTCCATACATAAACTCGAATGTTAAACAGAGAAATGCTGAGGCAGCTTGTTTTAAAATTCTTATTAAATCTTCTCCAAAACCGTAAATCAGAATCTTTTGATATTTTATTTCATATACAACATTTTCAGGGGGATCAGATTCAAGTTTGTTCAAATCAGTCCCCTCTGTTTATATTTGGGTTCCATACAGCTGCCCAAATTTTAACTTCCTTCATCAGATCCATGGGTCAAATCCTTTCATATTTGTTGTACAGCATCCTTGAGAGGCTTGGGGTGATGTTCAGAGGCAAATTTGTTGAAAGCAAATCCTTTGGCTCGTATTTGAGCTCCCTATGAGAGCCCAAATTTTAAATTGGTGCAATATGAAAATTATTATTTAAAAATATTTTTCTTTAAATCTACCCATAAGAATCTTTCGGTATTAGGTATACAGTATCCTTATGAGGGCTAGATTTGTTTGATTATAAGTTTGTTATAACCAAGTGCCTGTGTTCATTCATTCTTGTGCTCCTTGTGGGAGTCCAAATGTTAACTTGGTGCAGTATGATGAATATTCTTTAAAAATCTTTTTCTGCAGATCCACCAATCAGAATTCTATGATATTCGATATACAGTATCCTCGTGGAGGACAGATCCATGTTTTTTTTCAGATCAAGTCCTTAGGTTCATATGTGGGCTACTTCAGTAGTGTAGTGAGAGGAAAATTCTATACAATGCTTCTTCTTGAGATCTACCAGTCAGAATCTTTTGAATTTGTATACGGCATCCACTTTGTGGGGCAGATTCAAGTTTGTATCAAGTCCCTGGGTTCATATTTGGGCTCCCTATTTAACTTTGTGCAGTATGAGGAAAATACTTTACAATTCTCTTCTTCTTCAGATCCACCAGTCAGAATCTTTTGATATATATTATACAGCATCCCTGTTGGGGTCAGATTGAAGTTGTTCAAATCAAGTCCCTGGGTTCATTCTTGGGCTCCCTATCAGAGCCCAAATGTTCTTTAGAAATATTTTAGAGAAAGATGTCTGTTGGGTGAAAAGTTCTTTGTTTGAAAGATAGAGATTTAGAAATCTTTTGATATTTGTTCTTCGTTGGGGGTGTCATATTCAGATTTCACCTTCCTGTGCCTCATATTTTAGTATGTGCAAAGTGAGGAAATTTTTTTTAAAATCTCATCTATCAGCTATCAGCTCCACCCTGTCAGAATCTTTTGATATTTGGCATTCAGCATCCTAGGGGTGGGGCAGGGGCAGATTCAAGTTTGTTCAAATCAAGTTCCTGGGTTCAAATTTGGGCTCATGGGAGCATAAAACAGTTCATCCAGTGGACCCTATCATCCTGGAAGCTTAAAAATAAAGAAATAGATATTTAAGATTCCAGGTCCTTGAAGAGCCACCAATTTTCGGCTTGACTGGAAATCAGAGTATTATTTCTTTGGTAGCATCTGAATACTTTAAAAATGATCAGATATGGACAACATTGTTATAAATAATTACATTACTTCATTCCTATGTAGTGTTAACTCATCATCATAGATGCTAATTATACTCTAATACCGCAATTAACTCGTTATGGGGGTCTGGGGCACACAGGAATGACTTTGTTTGTCCCTCTGTCTGTCTGCACCAACAAATCAGGTTTATGTGCCTTGTTGGTATACAGCACTGTTACGTGTCTCGTCTGATTTTATGTGACTAGCCAGATAAAATTTGAACTAACAATTGGTGTTTATGTGTCTAAAAATGTGGGTCATGTGGCAAAAATGGTTTATGTGGCTATTAAATGACAAAAAGTAGGTATAGTATACTCGCCCAAAAAAGAAAGTGTGCATTGCAGAAATTGATCAAACTCCAAAAAAATAATTTTGTAGGTGTAAAGAGTGTTAACCTGTTCATGAATAAGTTATATTGAACACAAAAACAGCTTTCCCCATTAAAATTGCATTAATGTTAAATGACGTGCTGCACGTTTGTGAAAAGGCATGTTTTGCACGTGGAGAGTCTGAAAATTCATGCAGCAGTGTGAATCCTTGGGTATTTAAACACTAAAGTAAGGCCTTCCTATCGTTCACATTCAAACTTGCGCTGCTGTTAAAACAACTCCACCTTAGCATGCCAAGATTGACAATGAATCAACGTCTCCTTGCCCTGGGTATGATTAGAGCTGGCAGAATACACAGAGAGGTTGCCCAGCATTTGAACTGCCGCCGTAACACTGTAGACAGGCTAGTCCATCGACATGCACAACATGATGACGTTCGAGACTGACCCCGCTCCGGGATTCCGAGTTACCACCCCTGCACAAGATCGGTATATCCGTGTCGTCCATTTCTGGAACCAGCAACAAACGGCAATGACGACAGCCAGGAACATCCCTAACCTGAGACGGATACATCCTCAAACAGTAATCAACCGGCTGAGAGAATACGGCTTACGTCCTCGAAGACCTGCAATTCGCCCGATTTTGACGTTATGTCATCGTCGTGCTCGACTGCAGTGGTGTTGAGTAGGGTTAGGGTTAGCCTAACCCTAACCCTAAACTAACTCTAACCCTAACCTAACCGAATCCTAACCCTAACCTAACCCTAACCCTACCTAACCTAACCCTACCTAACCCTAACCTAACCCTACCCTAACCCACTTCCATGCTAACTTGTTTGCTTCCATGAGGCATAGATGCACAGCAGTAGTTGATGCTGACAGAGGTGGTCATACCAGATATTGAGTGTGTTACTTTTGCATTTGACCCTTAGTGTCTTTGACTCTCCATGGCACCAAGAGTATTCGTCGTAGCCTAATGAAATTTCTCGTGTTGATCACAAATTGATTCATCTGTGATTGAATAAAATTTCCATGAATGAAAATGATATATATCTTTTTTTAGTGTTATTTTTTAGCATGCACACTTTCTTTTTTGGGAGAGTATATTTTCAGGGATTTTATGTTAGGGTTAGGGCTAGGGTTAGGGTTAAGGTCAGTAAGCTTGAAACCACCCAGAAATTAGACTTAAAAAAGAGTTTTTAGTGGTTGTCCATGCATTTTATATTCCTCAAATATTTTAGCCACATGAACCCTGATTTTACTGGTGGATGTATATCCATCTTTCCATCCATCCATCCATCCATCTGTCCATCCAGGCTTAGAGGTACATTGCGGGGTTTACAATTTAGTTTCAGTGGTAGTTGTGGGGTTGGGTTAGTACAGTGGCCACTTGTGGGTTTATTTTTTGCACTGTGGGGTTAAATTTTTGACCTTGTGGGGCTAGGGTTTAACATGGGAAAAACCCCACAAGTAAAAATGTGTAAGAATGTCCATCCGTCAGTCTGTCCCATCCATAGACATAATTTTGTCCAGATATTTTCTTAGACGTTTATGGACCAATCAGATTGAAACTTGGTATGGATGTTTACTACCATGGGAACCTGTGCACCTGCGATTATTGTTTTGATCGGACTTTATTGCTAGAGTTATGCCCCTTTTTGTCTTAGAATGTCTGAATTTTGTACGGAGATTTTCTCAGATGTTTATGGGTTGATTCCTTTGAAACTTGGTATGTATGTTCACTACCATGGGTCCGCCTGCACCAGCGTTTATAGTTTCTATTAGACTTTTTTTGTCCAGATATTTTCTTAGACGTTTATGGACCAATCAGATTGAAACTTGGTATGGATGTTTACTACCATGGGAACCTGTGCACCTGCGATTATTGTTTTGATCAGACTTTATTGCTAGAGTTATACCCCTTTTCATTTTAAAAAGCCTGAATCTTGTCCGGAGATTTTCTCAGATGTTTATGTGTCGATTTCTTTGAAACTTGGTATGGTTGTTCACCACCATGAGAACCTGTGCACCTGCAATTATACTTTTGATCGGACTTTTTTTTGCCTGAGTTGTGCCCCTTCTCATCTTAGAATAATCATGGTAGTGGGGGCAGTGTAGGGTATGGACAGATCCACCTGGGTTAGTCAGACCTCTAGTTTATTTATATTTATTTATTAGGGTTTAATGACACATTAAGAGGCAAGGTCATATGTCGGTGACAGTTTTATGGGTGGAGGAAGCTGGAGTACCCGGAGAGAACCACCGAGCAATGACGCGCAGCTGCCAGCTCCCCAACATTGTAACTTCGCACAGCAGCACAGACAGGGTTAGATTGGTTGAAGACATGTGCACCATCGACGTGCAGTATACTTAGTACACGGTGTCATTGTGCCCCCATGTGGACAATTGGAGTTAAGGGCCTTGCCCAAGGACACAACGCGGGAGTCTGAATCGATCGCTCAAGACAGGCACCCATCCGAGGACTAACCGGGCTCGACATTGCTTCACTTCGGTGATCTGACGAGTGACCTCTAGTTAAATCCTTCTTTAAGCAACTTTATCAGGTGAGCACCTCAGGCTCCTTGAGGTCTCTTCTTACATAAAATGACCAGTGGCAAAAGCCTTTGGAAAAAGGTAGTCCACACGCTCTTCTTGTCAGTCAGTTTGTGTTAACTCTGCACAACTCTGCACTCTGATATCAAAATACTGTAATTTTATCAGACAGTGATTTTCCCCGTAATGTAACAAGGAATTTAACCAGATCAGATTGGTTTAATTCCAACTTGCATTTTGGGAAAAATTTGCTGAATTTTTAGCTCACCTAAATGAAAGTCAGGGTGAGCTATTCTGATCACTTTTTGTCCGTCGTCCCTCGTCTGTCGTGAAGATGGTGTTTGGGTCTTTTTCTCCCAAACCACTAGCCACATTTTAATGAAATTTCATATGAGTAGTGGTTATATTTGGGCATTTGTGTTTTTCTTCAAATTGGGTTTCTGCACATATTGAGGAGGGGATTGGGCCAAAATGCCTCGATTTTTAAACAAATCTTCTTCTCATGAATCAGCTGTTGCAGAGACTTGATATGTAGTATACAGCTTCCTTTTCAGGTGTAGACTGTAGATTGTTCAAGAGAAGTTCGAGGGGCAATATTTGTCATCGTTACGGGAGGAACAAGGATTTTTGCCCCACCCAAAATTTATATTTTCCAAACCAAGAGGCCGATTTGAACCAAATTTGATTTGAAGTATTAATGGGTCATAAGTACTTGATTTATGCAAAAAAAAAAAAAGTTTACAATTGCCCCGTGGGAACCACAGGCGCTAAAAATAGAAAAAATTTCAAACGCCCATATCTCCAAAACTACACGGTTCTGAGAATTCTTATTTGGTGTGAAGCTTCCTTAGGACCAACAGAATGGAATGGTCCAAAAAAATTGCTATCGGTTTTATGTTAGGGTACTTTTTGGGGACTTTGAAAAAGTGCTGAGCCACCATTTTTTAACACTGTGGGTAATGGGGAAAAACATATAAGACTACTCTTCTCCCAAACCACTGCTCCAAAAGCTTTCAAATTTCACATATAACATCTTTGGAAGATTGTTTCACATGTTTATTGAAATCAAATCCCTGAATCCATATTTGGGCTCTCTATGGGAGCCCAAATGTTTAAATTAGTGCAGTATGAGGAATATTCTTTAAAAATCTTCTTCTTTAGATCCACCGATCAGAATCTTTTGATATTTGGTATGCAGCATCCTTAGGGGAGTGGGATTCACATTTGTTCAAGCCAAGTCTCTGGGTTCATATTTGGGCTCCCTGTGGGATCCCGAATTATAACTTAGTTCAATATGAAGAATATTCTTTAAAAATCTTCTTGTTCAGATCCAGCAGTCGGAATGTTTTGATATTTGGTATATGGCATCCTTAGGGAGGGGTGATTCAAGTTTGTTCAAGCCAAGTCTCTGAGTCCATATTTGGGCTCCCTGTGGGAGACCGAATTGTAACTTAGTTCAATATGAGGAATATTTAAAAAAAAGGGATTTTTCAGATCCACTGGTCAGAATGTTTTGATATTTGGTATATGGTTTTCTTAATGGGGCAGATGCAAGTTTGTTCAAATCAGGCCCCTCAGTTGATAGTTGTCAGTGTTTTTTTAAAAATCTTCTTCTTCACATCCACAAGTAAAAATCGTTTGATATTTGGTATGCAGCATCCTTAGGTGGGGGTGAGATTCACGTTTGTTCAAGCCAAGTCTCTGGGTTCATATTTGGGCTCCCTATGGGAACCTGAATTATAACTTAGTTCAATATGAGGAATATTTTTAAAAAAGGGATTTTTCAGATCCACTGGTCAGAATGTTTTGATATTTGGTATATGGTTTTCTTAATGGGGCAGATGCAAGTTTGTTCAAATTAGGCCCCTCGGTTGATAGTTGTCAGTGTCAGGTGAGCACTCTCAGGCCCCTTGGGGCCTCTTGTTTTATAATTTTGACATCAGTGTGCAGAGAGTTAACACAGATTGTTTGAATTATTTTCTGTTATCTGTGGGTGTATATTTCACTGTCTCACTACTCTGAAATTCTAAATTGTTTGAGGATTGAAAATTGATTTTGGCAGCACGAGTTTGCGAGAATTAAAGCAACTTCTCATGAATCAGAACAAATTTTAAGTCCTAATTATTGATCCTGACTGTTTGTGATGTCATTCTGAGACATTCCTAAATGAAGTTTCCTTGTCTCTTGCCTGTATAATCACAGCACAGATCAAGCGTGCGGAAATCTGTTAGTCTGTGAGTCTGTTCACATTTTCCTTTAGCATGGGCTACACACCCTGTAGTACTTGTCTGATCGTCTCGAGATTTCATTTGCCGGTTTGGGTCATGTCTAGATGAGAACGTCCCCTTTTGGTCACGATCGGTCAACCATGATGGCTGCCCAAGCCCGAAACCCAAAAACTTTTAGTACAGTCTGCAGGTCATATTTAATATGGAGGGATTTCATTGTAACTTGGTAAGATGACTCCGTATTATGTCTAGATGAGAACTTCCCCATTTGGTCGCGATCTGTCAGCCGTGACGACTGCCTGAGCCCAAAACCTGAAAACATTTACCACAGTCTACAGGCCGTATTTATGGAGGGATTTCATTGTAACTTGGTAGGTTGACTTCATATAATGTCTAAATGAAAACATCCCCTTTTGGTCATGATTGGTCAAGTGTGATGGCTATAGGGGCCCAAAGCCCGAAAACCTTTAGCACAGTCTACAGGTCATATTTATGAAGGGATTTCATTTTAACTTTGTACGGTCATGGTTAGCCATTGTGCAGAAATATGTGACCTTAAACACCAATAAATAAATAATAAATATTTTAACTTTGTAGGATGACTCCAGATAATGTCTAGATGAGAATGTCCCCTTTTGGTCACAATCATTCAACCATGATGGCTGTCCAAGCCCCAAACCCCCAAAACAGACTACAGGTCTTATTTATGAAAGGATTTTATTGTAACTTGGTAGGATGACTCAGTATAAAGTCTAGATGAGGACATCCCCTTTTGGTTGCGATCGGTCCGAAGCCCGAAAACCTTTAGCACAGTCTACAGGCTGTATTTATGAAGGGATTTTATTGTAACTTGATAGGATGACTCATTTTGAAATAGTTTCACTGTAACTTGGTAACTTTCGTTGACACACATTAACTGTGAGGGGGGAGTGGTGGCTCAGTTGGTAGAGGTGCAGGCTGCAAGTCGAGAGGTCCTCGGTTCGAATCCCACCTGCGGCAACCGCGTTGTGTCCTTGGGCAAGACACTTCAGCCCCTTGCCAACGTGGGGGCACGGTGACGCTGTGTACTAAGGCGTACTGCACGTCAATGGTGCACCTGTCCAGGGGTCGATTTAACCGGTATCGCATCGCATTTTTCGACGCATTTTTCGATTTGAGCGATGCATTTCATTTCTCTGTATATCATTTTGCGATTCATTATTTAAATATTAATTACCAGTGCCTGGGTCCGTCCTCACGTCCTGGTAATGTATCTGGTGTGCACGTTATTGTTTTGATTTTCGATAGAAGGTTAATCATCGAGACAGACACTTCCCATCATTGGATACAAAACTTGTTTCTGCTATTCATTACGCCAATCGATAACCTTGTAACATAAAAACACGTGGCTGTGTTTTTATGTCCTAGAGGGGTCAGTTATCATGTATTCACGTTTAACCAATGAGAAGTTTTCTTGGTATGAACACACATGGTTTTAATGTTTGTCTTTAGTTCAAATGGTTGACCTGAATGACAATATAAGAATTACAATGTCTTCGAGCAGTGAAATGCCGATCGCACTTAACACAGGAGGTCCCGTCAAACACCGGAGGTCCCCTAAAATAAATTATGATTTTAGTTCTTATCATCTGACACAAGGGGTGAATCATTCAACACAACTGCCAGCATTCGTACCCCCGTCCGATTATGGGTATTCGTTAAAGGCTAAATACCACAATCACAATTTTGGTCGTTTCGCCCCAAATCCTGTTCGCCCCTTGGGTCGTTTCGTCCCAATTCCTTTCCCCCCGGGTCGGGTAAAGTCCAAGAATAGAGGACCGCGCGTTTTTTAAGATATTAAAACATTTTTTACAACTCTTTTGGAGTTTCTTATCATTCTAAGACATGTTTTACACAAAATTAGCCCAAAACGGCGATACCTACTGACAAATATCATCACTTTTAACCCTTTTTACATTCCGTTAACTTTATTCTCCAAACAATTTCAACAAAACCTGCGGTAAACAGGTACGCGATTCTTTGTTTTTTTCCGCTATCGTGTATACTCCATTTGATCGGAGTATACAAGGGTGTAATTACAATGGGAGAACGAATTAGGGTCAGTTTGGGATGGATACGGGTTAGCTAACCCGTACCCAACCTAAACTGACCCTAGTACGCAAAGAAGGCAACGATTAGAATACGGCGACCAATGCATTAGGGTCAGTTTAGGATGGGTACGGGTTAGCTAACCCGTACCCATCCTAAACTGATCCTAGCATGCAAAAAGGTAATGATTGCTCCCCTGTGACGTCACATCGAAACATCCACAGCTCCATTTCAGAACGCAATCAGAAATTCATTTTGTTTCAAAAACCCGTCACAGAGAAAAGGGTTAAAAGTGATTATTTTTGTGAGTGGGTATTGGTGTTTTGGGCTAATCTTGTGTAAAACATGTCTTAGAATCATAAGTAACTCAAAAAAGTTGTGAAATATGTTTTATTTTCTTAAAAAACGCGCGGTCCTCTATTCTTGGCTTTTACCCCGGGTCGTTTTGCCCTGGGATGTTTCGCCCCACATTCGGAAGTGGGTCGTTTTGCGCCCCCTCTCCCCTAAAATTATATTGGACATGTATTGAGACATGTAATTTATTTGTTTTGTTTTGGTACACTTTATCCGGCAAAGTAAAGAATTAGATTCCAGAAGTTGCAACTCTGGAGTAATATTGTATGATAGAATAGCTCAGCTACGCATATTTATTTACCTTGGTACGTTTCCTCTAAGGGTGTATTGAAGTGGTGCACGGACATCCTTCGGACAACTGCCTACCTTGACATTTGTGCATCAGACAAATACCCCTCACAGTCCATCTTTTCCTTTCTAGACATGATCACAAAGATGAGAGGAAAGTTCAAGAAACTGTTGTCTCATTTGCTCATTGGTAATGGTTATGGGTATTTTTCACCACATATACGACACATAGATATGATAAGTGAACAAATTGTTAAAAACTATTTAAATAAACTATTCAAATTAAACAAAAAAGATCGCCTCTGACCCGGATCGTTTTGCCCCAAATCTTGGGGGGGCAAAACAACCCGGGTGAACGGGTATTGGAGCGAAACGACACCTCACAGGATGAAAGGAAATGACAGGCACTCTCTCTAAATCTCACAAAATCATGCACAATCACCCGAAATCACACACATCGCAAGAAATAATGTTGGCAATGGATCAATGGTGTAACCACCCAACATTTATTGATTTTTCTTTACATAACATTTATTGATTTGTTTTTGATTGAGGAGAGATGGAGTGCTGCATTCCCACGACAATCTGTGTTTTAGGAGCCTTAAAAAACAAAAATAATACAATTTGAAAATAGCTACGCAATTTTTCAAAATTGCTACACATTTCTCCTACACTTGTAGCAAAATGCTATGCAATTTTTCAAAATTAAATCGATCCCTGCACCTGTCTTCAACCAATGCTAACCCTGCTTGTGTGGAATTGGTATGTTTGGGAGCTGACAGTTGCTCGCCGTTGCTCGGTGGTTCTCTCCGGGTACTCCGGCTTCCTCCACCCGTAAAACTGTCATGGTCATGGTTAGCCATTGTGCAGAAATATGTGACCTTAAAACACCAATACATACATATTAACTGTGAGGGCCACATTAACCCACCCCTCAATTCTTTAGTACAGACTACACCTCATATTATTTTTATTGAAAACATAGCATCCAGAGAACATAAATTAACGTATTCCCAATTATCACAATTTTTGTCTTATTTCATAATCCTTTCATAAGCATTGAACATTATCCTTTTCATCAAACACAACACACAGACAAGTTAAGCTACAGTGTCATTGACACTTTCATTTGTAAAATTGCATGTGGGCGGGCGTTTTTTTAATTTTATTTTTAGCTCACCTGATCAAATCTCAGTGGGAGCTTTACTGATCATATTCTGTCCGTCGTTCGCCGTCCGTCGTCGTCCGGTGTTAACTTTACATTATTGACTTCTTCAAAACCACTAGCCCAATTTTATTCAAATGTTGGGTAAATGTTTATTACCTAATGCCAATTCAGATTTGTTCAAACGAAGTTGCCCATTCTCCTGGGTGGTGCCATGCCCCCAAAGGGCACCAAAATCTTTGAAAATCTTCTTCTCATGAGCCAGCAGTAGCAGAGACTTGATATATGGTATGCAGCTTAAGGTGTAGACTCAGATTTGTTCAAGAGAAGTTTGATGGTCCATATTTGGCATCGTTATGGGAGGGGAAAAATTTTTGGCCTCGCCCGAAATTTCTATTTTCCAAACCGAGAGGCTGATTTGAACCAAGTTTTATGTGAGGGCTTATTGGGTCATAAGTACCTAATTTATGCCGAATTTTTTTTTCCGTAGCCCCGTGGGAACTGCAGGAGCTAAAAATTAAAAAAAATTAAAACGCCCGTATCTCCAACACTGCACGGCACTGAGAATTTTTATTTGGTGTGAAGCTTCCTTAGGACCAACAGAAAGGATTGGTCGAAAAAAATTGCCATCGGTTTTATCATAGGGTACAGTTTCGGGACTTTGAAAAAGTGCTGAGTCAGCACTTTTTAACACTGTAGGCAATGGGAAAAACATTGGTGGTCTGGCTGGGAAACAGATTTTTAACTTTTTGGGGCCTAAAAATATTAAGAGTTATTTTGAATGACAGGTAACTTTGTTTTTAGCTCATCTTGACAAAGTCAAGCTGAGCTAATCTCATCGCTCTCCGTCCGTCGTCCATCAACACCATGTTTTGGTCTTCTCCTCCAAAGCCACTGGGCCAATTCAAGTGAAAGTTTGTGTGAGTGATGGTCCCAAAGGGGCATTTCATTTTTGTTCAACTCAACATGCCTAGCCCCATAGGGAGGGAGTGGCTGAAAATGCTCCAAAATAGTTTTAAAATCTTCTCAAGAACCAGTGTGTACAGTGACTTGATATTTGCTATGGAGCTTCCATATGAGGTGTAGAATCAAATTTGTTCAAACGAAGTTCGTGAAGTAATATATTTGGATTTTTAATAGGATGGGTAAGATTTTTGGCCCCGCCCAAAATTTCTATTTTCTGAACCGATGGTCCGGTATGAACCAAATTTGGTTTGTGGCATTATTGGGTCATAAGTACTTGACCCATGCAAAAAAAAAAAATTCCTGCATCCCCATGGGAACTCAGGGAGCTAAAAATAGAAATATTTTCAAACGCTCATATTTCCCAAACCACACGGAACAAAGAGCTGTTGTTTGGTATGAAGTATCCTTAGGACCAGTAGAATTGAATGGTAAAAAAAATTGCCATCGGTTATGTTAGGGTGTTCTGAAATGGGCATCAAAAAATGGTGAGTTAGCATATATGCAAAAATTTTTTAAAATCTTTTCTCCAGAGCCAATCACCAGAATCTTTTGATATTTGTTATACAGTATTCATAGGGGGGGGGGGGGGGGGGGGGGGGGGGGGGGGGGTCAGATAAAAGTTTGTTGAAATAAAGCTCATTGGTTCATATTTGGGCTCTCTACAGGAGCCCGAAGTTTTAACATAGGGTAATATGGGGAATATTCTTTAAAAATCTTCTTCTTCAGAACCACCAGTCAGAATCTTTTAATGTTTGGTATACATCATTGTTATGAGGGTCAGATTCAGGATTGTTCAAACCAAATCCTAGGTTAATATTTGAGTTTCCTACGGAAGCCCAAATTTTATCTTTGTTCAATATGGAGGGTAATTTAAAAAAATCTTCTTCTTCAGATCCACCATTCAGAATGCTTTGGTATTTGGTATGCAACATCTCTAAGGGGGGCAGATTCAAGTTTGTTCAAATCAGATCCCTAGGTTTATATTTGGGTTCACTATGGTAGCCCAAATTTTTACGTAGTGCAATATGAGGAAATTTCTTTAAAAATATTCTTCATATCCACCAGTCAGAATGCTTTTATATTTGGTATACAACATCTCTGGGGGTTCAGATTCCAGGTTGTTCAATTCGAGTGGCTAGGTTAATATTTGGGCTCCATATGGGAACATGAAATTTAACTTAGTACAATATGAGGGAATTTCTTCAAAAATCTTCTTTTTCAGGTCCACTCATCAGAATGCTTTCACATTTGGTATACAACATCTCTAGGGGGGTCAGATTCAAGTTTGTTCAAATCGGATCCATAGGTTAATATTTGGGCTCACTTTGGTAGTCCAAATTTGAACTTAGTGCAATTCGAAGAAATTTCTTTACAATTTCTCTTCTTCAGATCCAACAGTCAGAATGCTTTCATATTCGGTCCACAACATCTCTAGGGAAGTCAGATTCAATTGTGTTCAAATCAAGAGCCTGGGTTAATATTTGGGCTCTCTATGGGAGCCGGAATTGGCCATTTTGCTGAAGAATTAAAAATTTTGTATTTAGTATCCTCTTGAGGTGTGTAACTAAGATTAATCCACATAGGTTGTATCAAGGGGCTTCATAGGGGAGCTCTACATTTTACTTTATGATCAACTGAAGAAAAGGCATGATGCCCAGATTATTTTTGTCACTCCTGAGGGACTCCAGGATTGACAGTGTTGCCTATGGAGATGGCTTGCTTAATGTAGACTCATTCTTGGACTCTGAAAAAATTGTGTTCTGTTCAAGATGAGCGCTTCAGGCCCCGTGGGGCCTTTTGTTTTACAAACTAATGACATCAGACAGGCATATACAAAACATATACTATATGTGAAAGTCACAAGGATAATGTATAACCATTTTGTGACCAGAGTTTGGATTGAATAAAATGCCTAATCAGGGTGGAGTGTGTTGGGGGTGGATTTTTCTTTTACTTTCAACATTTTAAAGTTTTCAGTTTTATAATTCAATTGAATGAAAATGGGGATCTCATATTTTTCTTGTTGATAGGATGAACCATCAGCCATGCTTGTGATAGAGTGTTGTTTCACTTCTACTATCCTACCTTTTGTCACATTAACCTCTTTAACCCTCTACACGCTGATGTCAAAATAACTCTGCATTGAATAGCTAATTTTTAGCTCATTCACTATGAAGTAGAGGTGAGGTAATGCCATGACCCCGGTGGCATCAATGTCCAATTTTGTAAGAGTTTGTGTTCAAGTAAATTTCTATGAACCCAGTGGACCCAGGGCTTTCAAACTGTAGTTGTAGATTATTTAAGACCATGACTACAATATTTAACCCTTTGTTTCTGAAAATATTTCTTCAAATTTTTTTTTATGTGAAAACTTTGCCACTTTTCTGTTGTAAGAAGCTGTGTTAAAGTAAACTTTATTGCATATTATGGTGCTCTATATTGCTTATAGGTGTGTTTTATTGCCAGTCTAGTTTCGCTTAACCCTTATACTAAGAATATGACTATAAAAATTGTCCTGTTCTTTTTCCTGCTTTTCCTTCTTTTTTTTTAGCTCACCTGGCCTAAAAGGCCATGTGAGCTTTTCTCATCACTTGGCGTCCGTCGTCTTCCGTCACCTTGCATCCGTAAACTTTTCACATTTTCATCTTCTCTGTAACCGCTGAGTCAGTATGAACCAAACTTGGCAGGAATGATCTATGGGAGGTTCTCTACAATTGATCGTCATTTTGTTCCCATCGGTTGAAAAACATGACCGCCGGAGGCATTCTTTGATTCTGATTGGTGGATTTTCAAAATCTTCTCCTCTGAAACTACCAGGCCAAATGTTTTGATACTTCACATAAATGATGACTGGGACCCCCTCTACCAACGATCCTCATTTAATGTAGATCGGTTTGTAAACATGGCCCAATTGCGGCGTATACTTACTATCGAAACCCTATGGGAAATCGTATTTTCATTTTCTTCTCTGGAACTACTGAACCGACGTAAACCAAACCTGGCAGGGATTGTCTATGGGAGGTCTTCTACAAATGCTCCTCATTTTTGTTACCATTCATTGAAAAACATGGCTGCCAGAAGCATTTCTTGATTCGGATTGGTTGATTTTGAAAAATCTTCTCTGAAACCACAGGGCCAAATGTTTTGAAACTTTGCATGGTTGATGAATGGGACACCCTCTACCAACAATCCTCATTTAATGTTGATCGTGTTGCAAACATGGCCGCAATTGCAACTTACAGTTACTATAGAAACCCTATGGGATATCACATTTTCATCTTCTTCTCTGGAACTACTGAGCCGACGTGAACCAAACTTAGCAGGAATGGTCTATAGGAGACCCTCTACAAACGATCGTCTTTTTGTTCCCGTTGGTTGGAAAATATGGCCACCAGAGACATTCTCTGATCCTGATTGATGGATTTTGCAAAAATCTTCCCCTTTGAAACTACAAAGTCAAATGTTTTGAAACTTCACATGATTGAGGACTGGGACACCTTCTACCAATGATCCTCATGTAAAGTTGATGTGATGTTGCTAACATGGCCACAATTGCAGCTCATAGTTACCATGGAAAGCCTAGATGGGGAAATCACTTTTTTATATGTAGTTCCAGGTGAGCAATTACAGGCGCTTTAGAGCCTCTAGTTTCAGCAAATAATCTGTGAACTTGTACATGTAACAATTAATGTTTCAGCTCCAATATCTGAACTGTAAGAGTTTGTGTTTGCATTGATTTCTTCAAACCCAGTGGCCCCAGGATTCTTATATTGCAGATACTGGTTGTTTAGGAGCATGACTACAGTAATTGACCATTATTTTCTGGAAATTGTTCTTCAAATTGTTTTTTTTTCAGGTGAAAACTTTTGTAAGAAGTTACATTAAAGTAAATAAATTTTATTGCACATTATGATGATCTGTATTTTGTATAGATGTGTTTTATTGTGATTGTAGTTTCTATTAACCCTTCTACATGCAATATGTACTGTTATTTTGGTTGTTTTTCTTTTTTTCAAAAATCTGTGAACTTGTACTTCTAACAGTTTATTTATCTATTTATTTATTGGGGGTTTAATAACACTTTTGATAGTCAGGGTCACCTCGTGTTGAACAGTTTGAGTTAAGGTGAGTTTTGTTTCTGTGGATCTATAAAGGTCATTGATATAGTAGGCTTGCATTACTGAAAACCTTTGCAGTAATATTACCTTTTGATAATCACAATATATCGCATTAAAAATTAAATATATCCATTATTTGGAGTGATATAATCAATAAAAAGCAGCTTCAAGGAGATTTCTTGTCATTGGGTTGACTGCATCAAGCATGAATGTAGGTGAGTGGCCGGTATGTAACATTTCTCTTGTTTCCAATGCAACATGGAATTTAACCAATTCAGTCTTGTTTGACAGATCTCAGTGAGTTCATTGCAATCCTGCATGGAAACCCTGGGAAATGATGTAGTGCTTGTTTACTGCTGTAACAATCTCTGTTTCCTGTTAAAATAAGACCCTGTAACTAATGCCTAGGTTGAAAGTCCTCTAAAATGGGCAACATGGGTATAAACGATTGGTTGGACTTGAATTGATATCCATGTTGCAGTCACAATTAGCCATTGTGCAGAAATATGTGACCTTAAACACCAATAAATAAGTAACAAGAGTGAATTGGTGAAATTGTAGTATGGGAAAATTTGCAGTTTGAAATTTGAATTTGAATTTGCCGCTTGAAATTTTGAGATCAGTGTGAAGATGGTTAACTCTTAAAGGCCTATTTCCGACTTTTACAACCTCAGAACAGGTGCTCTTAACATTTCATCATGAGGAGGTTCTGCTGGCAATAGGCAAATTATCTGGACAGTGGTTTCTAGTTACAGTCTTGGCTGCCTGTTAAGACATAACTAGAAATCACTGCTAAACCTCTGGATGTATAATGTTCTTGGGCTGCTGGGAATTCAGGTCACTTGTCCAGGCCCTTAACTCTTATAAGCCAGGGAAATAAGAATTAATTTATTGAATATCACATACCACGAAGACTTAGAGTAAAACAGGTGCTTCTTGTCAAGTGTCATCTGCCTCTTCAGGCAGATAACACTTGACTAGAAGTACCTGCTCAGAGTTTATGTCTCCTCCAGCCCAAAAACAGTCGGACTGTCACATCAAGATTACCTGCTGCATTACATCACAAGAAAATTCGTCTCCCGGCTTGTAAGAGTTAACTTGTAGAGTGCTAAATTATTTTTGACCATCAAATCTTGTGCACATGTCGTTGCCTTGTTACAATTTATGGGAGAGTGCCAATGGGCACTCTCCCATAAATTGTAACAAGGCAAACCCTTACAGACTAAATAATATCACTTTAAAGATAATACAAAGCATATCCACTGAATATGAGCCTTCAAGTTGTGGCACCTGTGCTTCAGAATAAAGCCCAAATATGGGCTTCCAGCACTCTACCAGTTAAGGGTTAATGTTCCACTGCCACTCGACAAAGTGTTTAGAGAACAGTAAAATTATTATTTCATTCCAATTCACAATTTTCATTTTTGAAAGGGAAAACATTCAGGTGATTCTCAGAAAAATATGACTGTAATCATTTGACTGTTTTGTTGGTTAACCCTTTACCTAACACAAAAGCAGACAACACTTGCAAACAAAATTCTTCAATAACTAATTTGTTGTCATTTTTTGCTTCAAAAACATAACTTATGACCCCTCATTGGAACGAGCTCGGCATGCTTGTTCCAATGAGGGGTCATAAACTATAATTTTGAGACAAAAAATGAAGAAATAATGAAAATTGAATGGTAATTTTTGTGAAGAGAGCTGGCTGTTTTTTGGCGTTACGTTGTGTAAAGGGTTAAAATGTTTAGTGAGTACATTATAAGCTTGTTTCATTGATACTATATTGATTTAGTTTGTGGTAAATTTCTGGGTTTTTTTAATTATTATAAAATAGCAACAACTCGTAAAAGAAATACAGTGCATGTTATTGATTTTTGTAGCAGTATGGTGTATTGTATGTAATTGGAGGATCCGAGTTGATATGAAGTGTTTGCTAATTTCTTTTTTTTTAGCAAAGCTCTTTTTACCAAAGTTATGGAAGAAATCCTTGTTAATTGAATAAAAATACAATGTGTTTTTTGTCTTCCAGACATTTATAGAGAAAATATCCAATGTTCCATTCTTTCAATATGTAATTTGGCATTCAAAACCTATTGATTATTAAATAGTATTTTAGGTTATTATGTGTTGTTTGACAGACCTTCTTAAATTTTGTCAAACAAGTTATAGTTAAGGCCACACAGTGGATCTTCTGTTTCTAGGGCTTTTTCCCAATGTCAGGTTATAACCCTGAGCATGCTGCTGGTGGATATTTCTGCTCAGGACATGATTCCTCTTACCACTGAAGTAAGTCTAATTTGGGCACATTTAATCAAAATTTGCCTTTGCCCATGTACATTGAATGGATTTCTTCAAGATTGATTCCTTGAGTTAAACGTATATGAATTCTTCATCAAATGTCATTGCTGCTTCACAGTAGCCATGACTAGATTTGAGGAAAAATATTTTGAAAATACTCAACAGATTAAGAGTTAAATTAATTTTTATTATTTCCATCAGAGGTTCATGTACTAGCTCTCTTTTGTTTTCATACCTCATAACTCAGAGAATAGAATATAAACATTGGAATTTAGCAATATATTTCAGACAGTTTTATAATTTTGAGGAAGTTACGAGACATGAGCTAATTAACTGGCTGAGTGCAATAAGCTTCTATTTGGGATTAACTGGAAGTGTAGTATCAAGTTTATAATCAGTGCATGTGTTTCATATTCAGCTAAAGTATGTTGTCTATATGAATTTCATCATTACATTTTATCAATGAACTTTAACTGAACAAATTCAAATTAAATTAAAATCTGGCTACTAAAAGTAATCAACTATTCTGCATGTTAGCAATGTTCCAAAAGGGTTGCCACACTTATAAATAGAGAGCATGGCCACCCAAAATGTTGATGTGAATCAGCTACAGAAACAGATGTTCTTTTTTGTGGACATAAATTCTAAATTTATCATATGAAAGAAAGTAATTAACAAAATTCTAGATACTGGAATATTTCTATAATTTGAATATCTTGCAGTTTTTAGCTCACTGAAGGGAGCTCAACTTATCATTTGCCATCCGTCGTCGTGAACATTTTTCAAACAACTTCTCCTCTGAAACCACTGGTCTGATTTTCACGAAACTTCATGTGGATGTTCATTACTATATGGTAATTCATGTTTGTTCAAATGAAATGGCCACGTCCCTTGGGGGCTCTGTATGGGGCATAACTCTGATAGCACCGTATGAATTATAGAAAAATTATTAAAAAATCTTCTCCAGAACCAGTGGGCAGAATTATTTGATATTTGGTATACAGTATTATGGGGTGGATCTGATTCAAGTTTGTTCAAATCGGCCCCCTGGATTCATATTTGGGCTCACTATAGAAGCCCAATTTCGAACTTAGTGCATTTCAGGCAAATTTCTTAAAAAATCTTCTTCTCCAGATCCAGCAGGCAGAATCTTTTGATATTTGGTATGCAACATTGTGGGGTGGATCTGATTCACGTTTGTTCAAATCGGCCCCCTGGATTCACATTTGGGCTCAGTATAGAAGCTCGAATTGGAACTTAGTGCATTTCAGGCAAATTTCTTAAAAAAATCTTCTTCTCCAGATCCAGCAGGCAGCATCTTTTGATATTTAGTATGCAACATTGTGGGGTGGATCTGATTCAAGTTTGTTCAAATCGGCCCCCTGGGTTCATATTTGGGCTCAGTATAGGAGCCCAAATTTGAACTTAGTGCATTTCAGGAAAATGTCTTTAAAAATCTTCTTCTCAAGATCCAGCAGGCAGAATCTTTTGATATTGGGTATGCAGCATGCTTAGGGGAGTGAGATTCAAGTTTGTTCAAGCCAAGTCCCTGGGTTCATATTTGGGCTCACTGTTGTAGCCCAAATTATAACTTAGTTCAAAATGAGGAATTTTCTTTAAAAATCTTCTTCTTCAGATCCAGCAGTCAGAATGTGTTGATATTTGGTATGCAGCATCCTTAGGGGGAGAGGGGGGGGGGAGATTCAAGTTTGTTCAAACCATGTCCCTAGGTCCATATTTGGGCTCTCTGTGGGAGCCCGAATGATAATTTAGTTCAAAATGAGGAATTTTATTTAAAAATCTTCTTCTTCAGATCCAGCAGTCGGAATGTTTTGATATTTGGTATGCAGCATCCTTAGGGGGGTGAGATTCAAGTTTGTTCAAACCATATCCCTAGGTCCATATTTGGGCTCACTGTGGGAGCTTGAATTGTAACTTAGTTCAAAATGAGGAATTTTCTTTAAAAATCTTCTTCTTCAGATCCAGCAGTCTGAATGTTTTGATATTTGGTATGTAGCATCCTTAGGGGGGTAAGATTCAAGTTTGTTCAAGCCATGTCTCTAGCTCCATAAAATTTGTCTCTCATGACTTCATTCCTTTGTAGTGTTGATGAACCATGTCTAACTGAATGTGACCCCAAATACTTCTTTGAACCACTTTGTTTGAATCACTTTGCCCGTTGAGCGATTAAGGCCCCTTGGGGCGGGCCTCTTGTTAGCTATGTTAGCTATTCAGTTAACAGGATTCTATTGTTTTTAGAGAGTGACTTAGTCACAACATCTTTTCTGCTTGCAATTAAAAGCTAGACAGACAAGATCCAAGAACATTTTAAATTGTTTCATCTGTTTCAGATAAGAGAACAAATCATACAAAACCAACACTTGTCAACAAAGTTAAGAATTTTATTTAGTTTTCTTTTTGTAATGACTTTTGATGATGATAATGATGATGGTAATATACTTAGAATTTCATTAAATGTTTCAGCAAGAGTCTGGCTTCCTTTGTGGCAACCCTTGGTGGACTGACTCTAGTACACCCTAAAGAGTAAGTAAAATTTATTTTGATTTGTAGTACTGTTCTCTCACAGTATCATCCTTGTGTAAAAAAGTTCTTTATTGTCCCTTGACATTTTGTCGGAGGACTATTGTAATCAGCTGTGTGCCTCCATGTGTGCATCCGTCCGCCCATCCATCCGGAGTGATAACTGAAGTTTGGGTAATCGAATCTGTGTTTGAATTGAAATCAATTTTGGTATATGAGTTTGTCTCAAGAATACACCGGTCAAGTTCAAATTTGGGCTCAGTCTAACCAATTTTGGCTGAGTTATGTCTCTTTTTCTATTTTTTTGACTTTGAAAATTTGTTGTCTGAAAATATGTTCAATGTAATAACTTGCTGTCAGGGGACATAGCCCACGCGTGGCAGTGCACTTGTAAATGTAGTAAATAAGTTCTATTTTACTAGTATAACAAACCCAGTAAACAATTCCTGAAGTGTGAGTGCTCTTAAGTTAGTGGCAGATTTAAGTATAAATCACCTAAACATAACTTGATATTTGTATTGTGGTCACAGTGTCTCTATAGGTTATGTGTTGAAAGTTACCTTGAACACCTATGAACAAACCAGTAGTAGTAACATTCCCAATATACCACCAGTCGTGCCATGATAAAGAGAATGATGACTAACAACCAAAGTTAGTTATAGTTATAAAAAAGTGCCACGATTTGACACATAACTGAAAGTTATGGTTTGTATGGATGTGTACTGTTAGAAAATTATGGCATATTAATCAGGTACTTATTACCTGGGAGCACAGTGCCTCGGTGGTTACAACATTGAACTTCAAACTGAAAGGTCTATGGTTCGATCCCCACCATGGGCAGCTACGTTGCATCCTTGGGCAATAAACCTCATCATGCGTGGTGGCATGATGGCACTGTGTACTAAGGCACACGTTGATGGTGTGCACTTGTCTTCAACCAATACTAACCCTGCTTGCGCGGAGTTACTATGTTGGGAAGTCTAACAGTTGCTTGCCATTGCTTGGTGGTTCTCTCCAGGTACTCAGACTTCCTCCACCTGTAAAACTGTCCTAAACGAGGTGACCCTAGCTGTCAAAAGTGTCATTAAGCCCCAATAAATAATAATAAATAATTCTTTACCTAACATGGCCAGTAGATGTCACCTCCAAAAATAATTTCTCAACTGGTTGAGAGCTAGTTTATTTTGGGTGATCTGAATTTGTTATTCCAAATTTGTTTTATTACAAATTATTTGGGGCACTCTCCAATAATTTGTAATAAAACAAATTTATATAAACAAAATATTTTTATTTAACTGACTGTGAAACATGAGGAAGAGAAATGTTGGCTTTTGCTCTGGTACTCTCATCAGCTTAACTTGACAAAGTCAAGATAAGCTATTGCCATCACGCGAGCGGAAGTCTGTGAGTCTGTTCACGTTTTCCTTTAGCACGGGCTACACCCTGCAGTTCTTGTCTGATCGTCGCAAAATTTCATATGCAGTTTTGGGGTCATGTCTAGATGAGAACGTCCCCTTTTGGTCGCGATCGGTGAACTGGTATGGCTGCCCGAGCCCAAAACCCGAAAACCATTAGCTCAGTCTACAGGTCGCATTTATGGAGGGATTTCATTGTAACTTGGTAGGCTGACTCTGAATAATGCCTAGATGAGAACATCCCCTTTTGGGCATGATCTGTCAACCATGATGGCTGCCCAAGTCTGAAACCCCAAAACTTTTAGCACAGTCTGCAGGTCATGTTTAATATGGACGGATTTCATTGTAACTCAGTAGGATGACTCCTTATGATGTCAACATGTGAATTTCTCCATTTAGGTGTGATCTGTCAACCGTGAACACTGCCCGAGCCCAAAACCCGAAAAACCTTTAGCACAGTCTACAGGTCATATTTATTGGGGAATTTCATTGTAACGTGGTGGGTTGACTTCATATAATGTCTAGATGAGAAAGTCCCCTTTTGGACGTGATTGGGCAACTCTGATGGCTACAGGGGCCTGAAGCCCGAAAACCTTAAGCGCAGTCTACAGATCATATTTATGAAGGGATTTCATTGTAACTTGGTAGGATGACTCCAAATAATGTCTAGATGAGAACGTCCCATTTTGATCGCGATCATTCAGCCTTCATGGGTACCCGAGCCCAAAAACCTTTAGCATCGGCAAAAGGTCATATTTATGAAGGGATTTCATTGTAACTTCGTAGGATCACTCCAGATGATGCCCAGATGAGAATGTCCCCTTTTGGTTGCGATCATTCAACCATGTTGGCTGCCCGAGCCTGAAGCCTGAAAACCTTTAGCACAGGATACATGTCATATTAATGAAGGGAGTTCATTGTAACTTGGTAGGTTGACTTCATATAATGTCTAGGTGACAACGTCCCCTTTTGGACGTGATTGGGCCACTGTGTTCCCCGTGGGAACCCCGGGAAGTAAGCAGCACTTGTTTACTGTGGTAAACCAGTTCCGCTTTACTAGTAAAATAGTCACCAATGCTTGGGGTGAAAGTCCTCTAAAATGGGCAACATGTTGATCAACGATTGACTAAACTTGACTTCATCTCCATGTTGTGTCACGGTTAGCCATGGTGCATAAATATGTGACGTTAACCACCAACAAACAAACAAGCCACTGTGCCTGCTAGAGGGGCCTGAAGCCCGAAAACCTTAAGCACAGTCTACAGGTCATATTTATGAAGGGATTTCATTGTAACTTGGTAGCACGACTCCAAATAATGTCTAGAACATACCCTTTTGGTTGCGATCATTCAACCATGATGACTGCCCGAGCCCGAAGCCCGAAAACCTTTAGCACTGTCTACAGGTCATATTTATGAAGGGATTTCATTGTTACTTGGTAGGTTGACTTCATATATTGTCTAAATGAGAACATCCCCTTTTGGATGCAACTGGGCAACTGTGACGGCTGCAGTGTTTCAAAGCTCGAAAACCATTAGCACAGTCTACAGGTCATATTTATGAAGGGATTTTATTGTAACTTGGTAGGGTGCCTCTGTATAATGCCTAGATGAGAATATCCCCTTTTGGTCATGACCTGTCAACCGTGATGGCTGCCCAAGCCCGAAACCCAAAAACTTTTAGCACACTCGGCAGGTCACATTTAATATGGAGGGATTTCATTGTAACTTGGTAGGATGACTCCGTATGATGTCTACAGGGCCCGTACGGTCTTGAAAAGTGCTTGAATTTCAATGCCTGTCTTGAAAAGTGCATAAATTGACGTTTCCCCTTGAATAGTGCTTGAATTACCACCACTCCCCTTGAAAAGTCCTTGAATCCTGGACCCCACCCTACTCTGCTAAAAAAAATCCCCCCAAAATGCCACGTTTTAGTGCCCAAAATAACAAAAAAATTCAGGAATTCGCTGTAGCATATTAAAGTTTAAAACATGAATAGTATAATATGCCTGTGTGCTCTGCACACAACTTTTCTTGTTCTTGATAATGAGAGAAAACACAAGTACACAAATTACGATGACGTTTATGGTTTTGTTTTGGAAGCGCGTGGATTAAAAGACGCGTTGTATTTTATCAACATTTCCAGGATTATTACTCTTAATATCATCATGCCTTTTGGAAAATGTGTATTTAATCATTCCTGGATTAAAATGTATCCGTGGCTCACAGCAGTTAAGGATTCAAAAACGAAAGCAAACTGTACTGTTTGCAGAAAAGACTTTGAGATTTCCGGCATGGGCAAAAGTGCTGTGAAATCCCACAGTAGAAGTGAAAAACATCGCAAACTTTTGGCTGTGACAAGCAGTGACTGTGGTTCTATTAATTCATTCGTGACTTCTGGCAGGAACTTTCAAAGAGATCATAAGAAGGAAACTGAGATATGTGCTAAAACAAGTGCCACAGCCGCGAGTACCAGTCAGAGTGGAACAGTTCTGAATTATTTTTCTTGGACTTCCTTTTTGGAATCGGAGATTGTATGGGCCATTCATTGTATTACTACACATTCGTCATATTCTAGTAATGAAGGAATCGCTGACATATTTCAGAGAATGTTTCCCGACAGTCAAATGGCTGCAAAATTTTCTTGTTGTGAGACTAAGTCACGATATTTGAGAAATCTGAGAAGAAAAAACTGTTGTTCGAGAAATTGTCCCAACAGGTTGAAGAGAAACTGGCTCTCTTGAAAAAAGAGGAATTTTGAGGACAGGTACTAAGATATTTTATTATAATTATCTGATAGAATAAATTGTTCTGGTTAAAATTGTCCCTTTATAATCTCTTTAATGACAGTAACAAATATACATACCATTATCAACGCCTTAATGAAACAGTCATATTGTCCTTGAAAATTGCTATTGGAGTGCTTGAAAAGTGCTTAAATAGTGCTTAAATTTGGTTTTGAAAAAAGAGTGGGAACCCTGGTCTAGATGAGGACTTCCCCATTTGGTCGCGATCTGTCAACCGTGACGACTGCCCGAGCCCAAAACCTGAAAACCTTTAGCACAGTCTACAGGTCATATTTATGGAGGGATTTCATTGTAACTTGGTAAGTTGACTTCATTTTATGTCTAGATGAGAACGTCCCCTTTTGGTCATGATCACTCAACCTTGATGGCTGCCTGAGCCCAAAAACATTTAGCATAGTCTATAGGTTGTATTTATGGAAGGATTTCATTGTAACTTGTTAAGTTGACTTCATATAATGTCTAGATGAGAATGTCCCCTTTTGGACGCGATTGGGCAACTGTGATGGATACAGGGGCCCGAAGCCCAAAAACCTTGGGCACAGTCTACAGGTCATATTCATGAAGGGATTTCATTGTAACTTGGTAGGATGACTCCAAATAATGTCTAGATGAGAACGTCCCCTTTTGGTCATGATCACTCAACCTTGATGGCTGCCTGAGCCCAAAAACCTTTAGCATAGTTTATAGGTTGTATTTATGGAAGGATTTCATTGTAACTTGTTAAGTTGACTTCATATAATGTCTAGATGAGAATGTCCCCTTTTGGACGCGATTGGGCAACTGTGATGGATACAGGGGCCCGAAGCCCAAAAACCTTGGGCACAGTCTACAGGTCATATTCATGAAGGGATTTCATTGTAACCTCGTAGGATCACTCCAGATGATGCCCAGATGACAACGTCCCCTTTTGGTCACGATCATTCAACCATGATGGCTTCCCGAGCCCAAAACCAAAAAACTTTAGTACAGACTACAGGTCATATATCTAGGTGAGAACATCCCCTTTTGGACACGATTGGGCAACTGTGCCGGCTACAGGGGCCCGAAGCCCAAAAACCTTGGTGGCTGCCCGAGCCCAAAAAACTTTAGCATAGTCTATAGGTTGTATTTATGGAAGGATTTCATTGTAACTTGTTGACTCCATATAATGCCTAGATGATGACATCCCCTTTTGGTCGTGATTGGTCAACTGTGATGGCTACAGGGGCTCGAAGCCCCAAAACATTGAGCACAGTCTACAGGTCATATTTATGAAAGGATTTCATTGTAACTTTGTAGGATCACTCCAGATGATGCCCAGATGAGAATGCCCCCTTTTGGTTGTGATCATTCAACCATGATGGCTGCCTGAGCCCAAAAACCTTTAGCACAGTCTACAGGTCATATTTATGAAGGGATTTTAATGTAACTTGGTAGGATGACTCCAAATAATGTCCAGATGAGAACATCCCCTTTTGGTCGCGATCATTCAGCCTTGATGGTTGCCCGAGCCCAAAAACCTTTAGCATTGTCTATAGGTCGTATTTATGGAAGGATTTTATTGTAACTTGTTAGGTTGACTCCATATAATGCCTAGATGATGACATCCCCTTTTGGTTGTGATTGGTCAACTGTGATGACTAAAGAGGCCTGAAGTCCGAAAACCTTGGGCACAGTCTACAGGTCATATTCATGAAGGGATTTCATTGTAACTTCGTAGGATCACTCCAGATGATGCCCAGATGACAACGTCCCCTTTTGGTCACGATTATTCAACCATGATGGCTTCCTGATCCCAAAACCCAAAAAACTTTAGAACAGACTACAGGTCGTATTTGTGAAGGGATTTCATTGTAACTAAGTAGAATGACTCAGTATAATGTCGAGATGAGGACGTCCCCTTCTAGTTGCAATCGGTCAACCGTCATGGCTTCACAGGCCTGAAGCCCGAAAACCTTTAGCACAGTCTACAGGCCATATTTATGAAGGGATTTCAATGTAACTTGATAGGATGACTCGTTTTGGAATAATTTCACTGTAACTTGGTAACTTTCATTGACATACTTTAACTGTGAGGGTCATACATGAACTGTGAGGTCCACATTAACACACCCCTCTGCTCTATAGTACAATGTACACCTCATATTATTTTTATTAAAAACATAGCATACAGGGAACAGTAATTAACATATTCCCAATTATCACAATTCTTGTCTTATTTCATAATCCTTTCATAAACATTGAACAGTATCCTTTTCATCAAACGCGACACACAGACAAGTTAAGCTACAGTGTCCTTGACACTTTCATTTTGAAAGCCTTGATAGTGGCTTCCACCAGTTAAATAGCTAAACATTTTCATTTTCTACCTCAAAAACATACCTGATGACCCATCGTTGGAAAGAGCCTAGCAAGCTCAATCCACTGATAAGTCATAAGCTATGCTTTGGACACAAAAACAAGAAAAATAATAAAATTTGAGTGGTGAATTTGTGAATCATACTTCCGGATATGGCTGTTATGTTTAGAAAAGGGTTGAAGCATTCTAGGCCTCACTTTACTTACCACAATTTTTGTTAAAGGCTGGGTGTATACTACTTTCTGCTTGCCTATGTGTCTGTGTATCCCATGCATCACACAGGCCCTTGACCTTCATCAAAACATGGGTTGAATTGTTGTCAAAACCCGACCTATGTTTTGATGAAGGTCGGCGAGTCTTGGTGTCTGGGAGTTCTACATGAAAATGTCTTGGATGAATTTTGAAAATTCGGGAGTCCCTTAGATTGTTTTAACAACTTGAAAACCAATGTGTGGGGACAGTTTTTGTATTTATTGGTCGAGTTTGGCGATGGTCGGGTGCGTCTGGGCAGGCGAGCGTCCGGGCATCCTGGCACCGTTAGTTCAATAACTTGAACAACCATTTTTCGACTTGTCTGATATTCACCATACAGGTCTTTTGTCCTAATATCTCCAGCGTGTTCGAAAACTGGACTGGCCCAATTTTCCGTTATTGAGTTATGGACCTTAATTAGTCATTTTTTACGAATTTTGAGCTCATTAGTGCAATAACTTGAACAAACGTTCTCCAATTTGACTAATATTTGCCATACAGGTCTTCTGCAATAATATGTCAAGTGAGGTCAAAAACTGGCATTGCCCAATTTTTTGTTACAGAGTTATGGGCCTTAATTAGTCAATTTTTACGAATTTTTAGCTTGTTGGCACAATAACTTGAACATACGTTCTCCGATTTGACTAATATTTGCCATACATGTCTTTTGCAAAAATATCTCAAGCGAGTTTCAAAACTGGGCCGGCCTGATTTTTCGTTACAGAGTTATTGGCCTTAGAAGTCCATTTTTACAAATTTTGAGCTCATTAGTGCAATAACTTGACCAAACGTTCTATGATTTGACTAATATTTGCCATACAGGTCTTTTGCAATAATATCTCTAGCAATTTCGAAAACTAGCCCCGCCCGATATTTCATTACAGATTTATGGGCCTTACTTATCAATTTTTTTTTAATTTTGACCTCATTAGCACAATAACTTGAACAAACATTCTCCGATTTGACTAATATTTGCTGTACAAGTCTTTTGCAGTAATATCTCAAGCAAGGTCAAAAACTTGCCTGGCTCGTTCGAAAACAGACCTGGCCTGATTTTTCATTACAGAGTTATGGGCATTAATTCATTAACTTTTACGGATTTTGAGCTTGTTAGCACAATAACTTGGAACAAACGCTCTCCGATTTGACTAATATTTGCCATACAGGTCTTTTGCAATAATATCTCAAGCGAGTTTGAAAACTGGCCCAGTCTGATTTTTCATTACAGAGTTATGGGCTTTAATTCATCATTTTTTATGAATTTTGAGCTTGTTAGTGCTATAACATGAACAAACGTCCTCCTATTTGACTATTTTTTGCCATACAAGTCTTTTGCAATAATATCTCAAGCCAGTTCGATAAACTGGCCTGGTCTGTTTCTTATCAACTTACCTTACAATTGTTTACAACAGGCTTGCACTGCAGTGGAAGTCCCTAACTCGGAAAAATACTCTCTATTTTCTTCTTTCCCAAGCGATTTGGGAAAGAAAAGTGGTGCAAAAGCACCACAAAAAAATAAGCCAAAACTGAGTCGAGTGCGACCGGTACACACCCAGTAGGGGACACTCTTCTCCTTGTACTAATACACGGCTTCCGGAACCAGTGCGCAGACGTATAACCAATGTGTCATTCTATTTTTTTTTCTGCCCTCTTACAGGATGCAGATCGTTTTGCTCTTCAACAGTGATACATTTTGACTCGATGTTAACAATGCTTCCTGTTCTGAACTGTGGATTCATAGCTGTTTCTTCATCATCCAGACATACAGGGCTGTGTTTTTATATATTCTCTCGATTATTCACTGTTTTTCGTGATAAAACTCTTTTCGCGTACCGTGCTGTTTTGGTCTTTTGTTCATTAATGCTAACCCTTTGGGTTCTGCGTTTAACTGAGTTAGGTGTCAGCTGGGGGCAGTTGTGACAGCTTTTCTCCCCTCTGTTGAGGATAGAATTTCTGCCAGTTCCCTTTTGGCTGTTGGGGTACTGTTCTGTTCGCATCAGGCCTTTGTTTCCTGCCACCTTACTCTGGTAGCTGGGGGTGTCCTGATTTATTGTTTCTTTGGGTTTACCATCCCATCTACATTGCTGTCATCAGATATGCCCATGGCGATACTTTGCAGGCCATTTTTGTTGTCCTAGCATGTTGAAGTTTCCCATTATTCATGCTCCACTTTATTGGGGTGTTCTATTGAAAGACCCTGTGGGCTGGGTGGTCTTCCACCTTTTGGGCTTCCCGTTTATTGTGGAGTTTGGGCATGTGATGTTTTCCTCTGGCGCCCCCAGGAAGGGGAACGCAGTCGTTCGGGGCCTCCTGATTCGACTCTGTCTGGAAAGAGTTATACCCCTCCTGGGGGTTTTGCAGTCTTTTATGGTGTGGAAACCACGGTAGCTGCTACTTTCTTGCGAAGAGATGACTGGTTCCGGGACAACTGTCCCCCTCCAGTCGACATCTGAGGCTGTCACTAGGGTTGTGACTCCTATTTTGGAGTCGTGCTCGGTTGCTCTCTCCGCTTTTCCACCTTTGTCAACAGCTACTTATGTATCTGCTCCTGCTGCCACTCCGTCGGTGACATTATTGGTCTCAGTTTCAGCTGGCCTCGGCTTATTTCTGCTTCTTGGATGTGGGATATCAGCCTCAGCCTTCCCTGGCTTCAACTCGGCGAAGTCCGAAGTGGTTGCTGGCCGATCCCTCTGCTGTGGTCTCTCAGCCGTCGAGCCCAGCAGGTTTTGTTTTGGATTCAGATGTCCATGGTGGAGTCCCCGTGGACTCTGTTGAGCTTCCATCCATGCACTCTGGTCCTTTGCGGAATCGGCACATATTTGTGCAGCCTGGGCCTTCTGTCACTCAGAGGTCCGCAGAGACTCTCCAAAGTTCTCACTCTTCAAATCCTTGGGGTATTTCATACCCCTATAAGCATCTGTATTCAGATGTTTCGGCTGTCACCCCGTGTCGGGCATTCTAGAGGATTGTGACCCTTTGCTGGTTTAGAGGGTCAGATGCGAAGCCACTTTGCCAGGCCATTCCCACGTCGAACCGGCAGATATGGGTTGTGAGCTTAGGGAGGCCCCTCCTTGTTCATTCAGGTTCTTTCCAAGAGCCCTCCCATTGCCTCCAGTGAGACAGCAAGTGGCTTCCAGGTGCCCTCCACGGCACCGCCTCCCGGGATTGGAAGCAGACCGCTGCTTTCTGATCCCCCTGGGGTTCCTACACCATGTGAGGCATCGGCTGGTATGCCCGGGCTATGTGTCTTCCAACTCAGGCAATGGGTCAGACACGCCTGACATTGAGAGCCATCACTCTTCTGACTTTGGGGCGGCTCTTGACCTGGTCTTTGAGTTACTCCAAACCTTTAGACCAGCCGGAGGTTTCAGCCAGGCCACAGTCATCGGTCGCATGCCAACAGCCTGTGGAGCAACCTGCTTCTGGGCACCTTCGACCGTACCAGTCGGTATAAGTGGTCAAAGGTTTTTACTGCATTGTACTCAAAGCTGAGTTCCAAGGCTATGAAGACTTATTTCTTCACAAGGCTGATACCTTTTTGCCCCCTGTGCATTATCGTCAGTCTGCATGACTTTGACGGTCTTGGATCAGGACTCCAAGCCCAAGTCGGCTGTTATTTCTATGGCGTTGGAGTCCATGTTGGGCTTATCCAGAGAGATGTTAGGCATGCTTTCTCCCTCGGATCACTTTGTCTCTGCCTTGGCTGCGTATCGGCCTCCAGATAAGTTTGACGACATACAGGCTCCTTTGCGTGTGATCTTTAAGATGCTCATGCATCTTACTCACACACATGCCAGTAACACGGCTAATTTGGAATTAGTTCGCAGAGACACTGTGTTGGTCACAAACCGTTCCCTTCCTGAAGGGCAGTGCACTGCTCTTCGATCCGCTTCTTTGGTGGGTCCATGACTATTCCATGATTCCGTAGTGATGGTCCAAGATGACATCCTGCATCATTCCAAAGATCAGCTGCTGCTTCGCCAGCTTGATCTGCCTTCTGTTGGAGGCCGGGGCCGTTTCAAGCCTAACAAACGCCCTTCTACTTCCTCTCTGAAGCTGAGGACTGATCCTCCTGCTTCCGCCTCTTCCTCTCACTCAGGTGGTAAGGGTAAGTGTTGGCAGTCCAGAGCGTTCTCCGGATCCTTCATCTAGCAGAGGAGGTGGTTTCTCCTCTCATGGGTCTTGCCGGGACTCAAAGTGAAGGTCCTCACCTCAATTCATCCCAGGTTTGAGGAGGGATATCCGAGTTTGCAAAACCGTTGGGCCACGATCACATCCGATCCTTGGGTGTTAGATGTTCGGTCCAGTCTGCGTATATCCTTTCGGAGGCACCCCACACTGTCGAGAGTGCCTCTTCCAACCCCAGTTCCTATAGATGTTTTACGTTAGAAACTTTTAATCATGGAGATAGACAATCTCCTTCAAAGGGGGCGATCGAGGTCGTCAAGAACATTCATTCAGTGGATTTTCTTCCCTCCTGTTCTTGGTGCCGAAGAAAGATGGTTGACTCCGACCAGTTATTGATCTTTCTTCTGTCCATGGTTCCAGCGCAGTCGGGTTATGCTGGGGTTTGTTATGTGATTCCCTCCTCCTGTTGTCTATTCAGCTTGCTGTAGACAGTTGTAAGGTAGGTTTATAATGATGAGAAATTTAAATTTTATAACTCTGTAACGAGAAATTTAAATTTTATAGTAAATTTCCTTTCTTATTATACCAACTGCAGTTGTTTACATGGAGGCCCTCCCATCTTCTCTTTCGGGTAAGAATCCTTCCTCCCCGCTTATCACATAACTTCAATGTTGGCGGATTCAGTGGAATGACATATATATATATATATATACGTCTGCTCACTGGTTCCGGAAGCCGTGGATTAGTACAAGAAGAGTGTCCCCTACTGGGTGTGTGCCGATCGCACACCCAGTTTTGGCTTATTTTTTCTTTTTTTCTTTAGGCTTTTCCCTCTGGAAAAGACTATTGTTTTTCTACGGCTTATTATTTTTTTTTTTTTCCCACACATTTTTTTCCGTACGATTCAGAAGCCATTTTCGAACCGATTTTCACACAATATGGCACACGCATAGAGTGGCAAAAAATCTAAAAATGTACCGAAGCGGAATTTTCGATTTAACCCTTATTTTGCCAGAATTGGCAAAAAACTGCCAAAATTGGGGTTTATCGGCACTTTCTCGAAACACGTCTTTAGGATTTTTTTTAAACATTCATCATTACTAGACCTGCGTATGACACAACCTTTGATACACACGACATATTAGGCGATGCATATGGTAACCCTCCACAGGCTGCCAAACATCAAAATTTTGATGAAATGGGCCGGTTTCAGACCCCCACAGCACCCAAACGATACCCGAGAGGTAAACATAACTTCCTTTATTGGAAGTGGAATTCACCGAGGATCATTTTTGTAAGTAATAAGGGTGTTCAGAAAACCAAGTGTTAACCCGTTTTGGGCTGGTTAAACAGCAATACCCCAAAAAAGCTCAAAACTTCATGTTTTCCGTGGATTTCTCTAAACGAGTCTTGTAGATTTTCAAGAAAAATTGGTCACTCTCAGGTCTTGGTGTGACATTACAAGTTGCATGGATAAAATATTCTGGTCAGCATTAGTTAACCCTCCCCGAGCTGCTAAACGTAAAAATTGTGATAAAATGGGCTGTTTTTAGACACCAACAGCACCCAAACGATATACCACAGAGAAAGGGGCCTTCATTTATCGGACGCAAAATTGATCGGAAAATATTTTTGAAAGTGGTAAGGGTATTCAAAATTTGACGTCTTAACCCATTTTGGGCTGGTTAAAGAGAGATACCCATTAAAATCTTAAAATACCCATTTTCTGTGGATTTCTCTAACAACATCTTGTAGGTTTTCAAGAAAAATCGGCTATTTGCAGGTCTTGGTGTGACATTACAAGTCGCATGAACAAAATATTCCGGTTAGCATTAGTTAACCCTCCCCGGGCTGCTGAAGGTCAAAATTGCGATAAAATGGGGTGTTTTTGCACACCAACAGCACCCAAAGGGTACACCACAGAGAAAAGTGCCTTCTTTTATCACGCGTACAATTTATACGGAAACATTTTTGTAAGTAGTAATGGTATTCAAAAGTCGATGTCTTAACCCATTTTGGGCAGGCTAAAGAGAGATATCCCTTGAAAGCTTTAAATTCCCATTTTCTGTGAATTTCCCTAACGGTAATTTGTAGGGTTTCAAGACAAATTGACTATTCGTAGGTCTTTATGTGACATTACAAGTTGCATGGACAAAATACTCCGGTGAGCGTTTTTTAACCATCTACAAGCTGCCAAGCATCGTAATGTTGTTAACATGGGACTGTTTTCAGACACGCACAGCACCTAATGTATACATGAGAGATGAACATAATCTCCTTTGTTTGAAGTGGAATTCACAGAGGACCATTTTTGTAAGTAATAAAGGTATTCAAAAAGCCAAGCGTTAACCCCTGTTGGGGAGGTTAACAGGGATACCCATCAAAAGCTTAAAAAATCGTTTTCCCTGGATTTCTTTACAAACATTTTGTGGGGTTTTCAAGAGAAAATGGCCGTTGATAGGTCTTGGTGCCATATGAACAGTTGCATGGATCAGTTATTCTGGTAGGCATTTGTTAACCCTTCATGGGCTGCTAAATGTAAAAACAATTGAGGAAATAGTCTGTTTTTGGACACCAACAACATCAAATGGAAATGCCACAGAGAAACGTAACTTCTTTTACGGGACGCAAAACTGATAGGGAAACATTGATATTGATATTAACCCATTCTACCATTAATGATGGGTTTTACCTAAACATTTTTTTATCAAACCCAAACCGAGTCATTTGAGACTACTATACTCACCTTTCTCATAACATCAGTGAAGGAACTTTAGTGAGACAGTTAAAAACAATTCATCAGACACTGTGGGGTCAAGAAAAATCATGGAATCCAATCGTGGAAAAGCCATGATTCTCCAGAATCATAAAGTCTAGTTTTCTCTATTTTTCCGAGTTAGGGACTTCCACTGTAATGCAAGTCTGTTGTAAACAATTGTGGTAGGTATAATAAGAAAAGAAATTTACTATAAAATTTAAATTTCTCGTTACAGAGTTACATGCCTTAATTAGTAATTTTTTACGAATTTTCAGCTCATTAGCGTCAATTTTTATGAATTTTGAGCTCAGCATGACGACGTTTCTGATTTTCAATAGAGAGTGCATGAAGAAAGTAGCCAGAACTGTAGGGATTTCTCATTACAGAGTTATTGCCCTTAATTAATTTTTACGAATTCCGAACTTATTAGTATCATAACTTGAACAAAGGTTACAGATTTAACAACCGGCATATGATTGATAACTGGGTTATGGACATGCAACACTCTCTGATTGGCACCACAACTAGACGCCTGCATCTCCGATGCTCACCTCTTGTTTTATTTTTTATTTTTGTAATTGTTTCTTTAATTTTATTTTTTTAATTATTTCTTTGTCATCAAAAGTTCATAATATTGGTTTGTTTTATGTTTTAGACCTCATAATCTACAGAATAGCATGGGTGATGGTGTATTTTGTCCCTTCAGTGCAAGAAGGCTTTGCAATGCTGAAGCACTCAAGGGACAAATTTATCAACATTATTAACTTGGGTAAAATATCAGACAGAAACCTTTGACAAAGTCAAGATAAGCTATTGACATCACGCATCTGTGAGTGCGCGGGCCCAAAACCCGAAAACCTTTAGCACAGTCTACAGGCTGTATTTATGAAGGGATTTCATTGTAACTTGACAGGATGACTCCGTATGTCTAGATGAGAACATCCTATACAATTCAAAAAACAGTGTGGGATATTTGATAAAAGTGAGACATATGAAGAAATATATTTTATTTTCATCAAAAAGACAGTTGAGGCATTGCACTGTGACAACTGGTGAATGATATCAGCGATAGTTGGGTGTCTGACAAGCACATATTCCATGCACTGGGCTGTAGAAGACATGGACGGTCAGTCAGAGAATTTACCACATTCAGTACAAGACCTCAATACCTTGTAAATCCTCCTTGGTTCGCAAGACAAGCACGGATCCGACATGGCTTACTCCTTACCAAACGTCCAATATCAGCTTGACTGATGTTATCCCTTTCTTCATGCAGTGCAGCGGCAAGTTCCTGGACATTGGTAGGGGGCTATTGGCGTTGTCGTACGTGCCTACCAAGCATATCCCAGATGTGCTTGTTTGGTGAAAGGTCTGGACTTAGTGCTGGCCAAGGCAGTGTAGGGATGTTCTGCTCCTGGCGGAACTCTGTAGTGGCACGGGCCCTGTGTGCTCTTGCATTATCATCTTGGAAATGAATCGACGGCCGTGATGTCATGCAAATGGCATCACATGAGCTGCTAGCATGTTGTCACAGTAGTGCTGCCCTGTGACACGCCCTTGGATGACATGTAATGCTGTTCTGGTTGTCATGGTATGCCTCCCCGCACCATAACTTATCCACCACCAAAACGATTGTGCTGCCTAACGGTTACGTCATGGTATCATTTGTTCCGCCACTGCCACATCTGTTTCGCCTGTCTTGGAAGTTGAGTGTGAATCTCGATTCATCGAAAAACGTGGTGTTGTTCCACCTATGATTGCCCCAGCGCTGTCGTGCTCCACACCAATTACGCCTTGCTGCATTGTGACGTTCAGTCAAACGTGGAATTATTCAAGGTCGTCGCGCATACAAATTCCAGCTGTGAAGGCGATTTCGGATAGTCTGATCACTGACTCGCACATCTGTCGCTCGGTGCAGCTGCTGTCCATTTTCTAAGGCACTTTGATGGCGGTTACATGATGCTGTGGTTCGGATGAAACGATCCTGGTTAGCAGTTGTCACCCTTGGACGACCTGACCGACGTCACTCATCAACATTGCCTGTCTGACCATAGCGTGACCACAACCTGCTATTCACCGATTTAGTAACGTTGAGAATTTGAGCCACTGCAGTCTATCTGTTGCTAGCTTCCAACATGCCAATGGCACATAATCAGTAGTCACCTGTCAGTCTTCGCATACCTTAAAAGTTACATTTCGACCAGAAACTATTGATGATTATACCAAGAAAAGAACGATGCGACTTCCAAAAAACCATATCCAGTGCAAATGAAAATTTCAAAATGTACCCCACAGACATTAACATGGCACTCGAGCGAAAAACCTGCACAAAGTTTTCGTGGGCCGATGACATTTATGATCCACACTAAACTTGGTAACATATTGATGTGTCCAATCATGTGTATCCAATACCATTTTCTGAAAATATCAACATCAGTTTGGATATCCCCTACTTTTTTTGAATAGTATATTTCGGTCGGGTTCAGTCAACTGTAATGGCCACAGGGGCACGTTACCTAGATTCCTTTAGCACAGTCTACAGATTGCATTTATGAAGGGATTTCATTGTAAATTGGTATGATGACTTTGTATAATGTCTAGATGAGAACGTCATATTTTGGCCGTGATCAGTCAACCATGATGGCCGCACAGGCACGTGACCTAGATTTGTTTAGCACAGTCTACTGTTCATATTTATGAAGCGATTTCATTGTAACTTTGAAGGATAACTTGGTCTGATGTCTAAATGAGACTCTCCTATTTTGGTTAAAAACGGTCAGCCGTTACCGCCACCTTTTCATGTGACCTACATTTCTTTAGCACTGTCTAGGGGGCGTTTTTATGAAGGGATTTCATTGTAACTTCATAGGATAACTCTGTATGATATCTAGATGACACTGTCCTATTTTGATCAAGGTCGGTCAACTGTGACCGACGGACCAGCATGTGACCTAGATTCCTTTTGCAAAGTCTATGAGTCATATTTATGAAGGGATTTCATTGTAACTTTGTAGAATGACTCATCTTGGAATAATTTTACTGTAACTTGGTAACTTTGGTTGACTTACGTTAACTGTGGGGGCCACATCAACCCGGGCCTCAGTTCTTTAGTACGGTCTACACCTCAAATTATTCTTATTGAAAACATTTGTTGTAGGGAACAGAAATTAACATATTCTCAATTATCACAATTCTTGCCTTATTTCAAAATCTTTTCATAAACATTGAACATTACCTTTTCATCAAACACTAAATAAACACAGTCAGGTTAAGCTACAGTGTCATTGACATTTTCATTTAAGTTTGCATTGGTTATAAAAAGAGAGCATGCAGCGGCCAAAAGGACAATGCGGTCAGGCTGTGAAACAAATTTTTAACTTTTTTAAGCCTAATGGAGAAAACTTTTTAAAAATGTTTATCTCATAAATCACTGGTTCTAAGGTTCTTGTGTTTAACAAAAAATGTCTTTGTAGGGATAATTTGCAAATTTGTTAAAATCATGCGGTGAGGGAAAATTTTTATCATTACGTGTACGCTCCATTTAAAACCTATCCTTGTCACACCCAGTGATCACTCTGTAATATATGGGTCCACCACCCATCTGTTGAAGCTAATTATAGAGGAGTTGGAAAACCAGACTTCAAACGGAATGCCAATGGCATGCATCAGCGGATAGCAGTGCGTGGTGCAACGATATAATATAGTTACGCAAATAAACTTCTGATTGCAAACTCGACCAATAAACAAAAAAATATGTTTGAAACACACCATTATTCCATTACGTTGACGTTACTACATTCATTTGTATTTTTCTCACAAGAAATGGCCAATGAAGCTAGCATTTTGGAGAGCGGATAAATACATTTCTTCCACTTTATAGCAAACCAATTAAACAAAAAAAAGTTTTCTTTTCTTCATTATTGTTTTTGTCTCCTGTTGATTGACTGACTGTTGATGTCTTGCCATACCCCTCCTCCAGATTTGCTATTGAAAAAAATCATGCATGCATGTGTGGGGGGGGGGGGGGGGGGGGTAAATTTATTTTTTTATTTGAGTGGGGACACTCAAGGAAGCAGGTTGGTGAGGTATGGAGGTGGGATGATACACATCCCCCCCCCCCCCCAAAAATGCCCCCCCCCACCATGTTAACCCATATAGGGAACATCAGGCAAGAAATTCTAATATCTAGATATTTATACTTGCAAGATGTATGAGAGGTGTCATCCAACAAGACGAATGACTGAAATATCCTGACAAGATGAAAACTTCTTTTTTCATTAACTGTGGGGGAAATTCATGAAAAGAGATTTAGAAAGTGCAAAATTACGCTCTTCTGAGGTGGTTGTTTTACATGTTTCAGTAGTTGCTGAGCAGTTATTATTAATATTTTTCATCTCTTGAACTCCCACATTCAGTCTGACTTGAGCAAGAGTTTATTTCCGTGTTGAGTTCAATTGTTATATGCTAAAGTCTTACTTTGTCATTACTTCGTGTTCACTAAATGCAGTACAAACTTTCAGTCAGCTATTTTTATGAAAACTGACTATTGACACTAAAAGCGCATTTTACAAGAGATATTGCCAACACAGTTGAAATCACATGCTCGAAAGAAAAGATTTTTATATAAATTCTGATACTGGCCCCAAAAGTTAAAACATTTCAGGTAAAATATTTTAATATTTTTATAGACATCTTTTATAATCCTTGTCATAATTTCCATCGCCACTTAATTTACGCTTTATAACATTGAGAGGATAATTCGCATTTCAGAACCGAACCTAACCTCAACCCAGACATGTTAACTCTCCCGGAATGCCCAGGAAAATCCCGAAATTTCAGTGTAGTTCCCGGCCTCCTGGACGGGAATCAGTTTTGGACCAAAAATCCCGTAAAATAACAGTCGAATATTTCTTTCCCATTGTGACTTATGTAGAGCGTTTGAGTCAAATCACATGCATTTCAACCTCTGGTAAAAACTCGTGAAGCAGTAAAATGTGGATTTAAGTTAAATTTATTTAAGAAAAGGGTATTTTATGATATATATTTCAACTGTGTTCATGTTTATTTCTGTTTTTTTTCTTCGTAATCAGAGATTTGTGATCAATGTGCGAGTGTCGAAGTGAAAATAGGTGACTTACTTTCAAAAAATTGAAAACTCCACCTTCATTTAAATGCAGTTTTTTGGTAAATAAAATATATGAAAAGGAATTAAATAATATATATTTATTTATCCATTGAATAGCTTTAATTCTCATCCCTTAAAATTCCAAATCAAAATGTAAACAACACCTTGACCTCAACTATTAAACACAGTTTAAAAATAGGTTAAAGCCACTTACGATTGCGGAAAATCATGACTGCATATGTATACACAATGGACTTATTTTCTAACACTACATTTTCTAACACTACATTTATTTTGTTGTGCCGACTATAGAACTGTTAACTGTTGGCCATCTGTACCCAGAAAATTTCTAATGGAATTAAAAAAAAATAGCTTCATTGATGAAAAGAAAAGTTTTGTGCAGAACACAAGCGTCCATGCTTCCAAGAAGGATTTTGATAAAGACGCTTTCCATGAGCTGAAAATTCCTAAGTTTTTTCTTCTGTTTTGTCCCCGCACAAACTTTTTCCTGAAATCCATCCCATTTCCCTGAAAATCACCCTCAGGTTCCCTGAAAAATTATTCTGGAGGTTAACATGTCTGCCTCAACCTATCGTTGATGAATGGAAAATTTTCCTCCCAATTTTATAAAGCATAAATAATGTGCAAACAGATTTTTAAAAAGGCTAAATTATTTTATTATATGGTACAAGATGTAAAAACTCTTCTATGTTTTGTTACTCTATTGTTAATTTATTGAGTTTTTCTACCTGGTTTATATTACCGCAAGTAGGTTTTTTTCTTGAAAAATAAAATGCCACTTCAAAATACCCTTCTTGTATACATTTTTGCCCAGAACCTCAAAATAAATGGGCTATGCAGTCATTTTAATTAAATTTGTTTTGTTGGGAGAACAATTTTGACATTCGTCTTGTTGGGAATAAACCGTATGAGGAGGGTGCATAATAGCAAATTTACATGTGAAATATTTCATAATTTATTCGGATTCTATTTGGTGGTAATGTGGCATAATTATTGATGCCTCTCACAACTTATAAATTATGGACACAAATGGACAGAGTCAAGGAAATTGCATTTTTTTTTATTCTTCTTGAATTTAAAAATTATTCCCCGGGGAAAGCAATGTGCCCCGTCCAAAGAAAGGGAAGCACCACCTCTCGTGCTAGCCCCCATCTCGCTGCTATGCCACTCGGACGATGCTGCGCATCATATTCTGTTCGCCTCTGATGCAGATGCCAAAGGCATGAGCGATAATGGGTGGTTTGGGGTGGGGGAGGTCCCCCCCAAGAAAATTTGGAAATCAGTTATTAAATGAGACTACTGGCGGCTTTTAGGATGAAAAATCACGTTATTTTTTTGGCCATCAGAATAACATTTTAGCCAGGGAGAGGTGTGTCTATCGCCTGATTGATCCAAAGCTGGTCATTATTGAATAGGAAAAACATAATTGTTTTCGTTTGAGTTTGTGATCAACATGTGGTTATAATTATGATTTGGCTAAAATAATAATAAAAATAATTGAAAATGTTGATTGCAGTCTCTTATTTTTCCTCAACCATGTCATGTGCAGAGGTGTTAAAACAGATGTTTGTATGGAGGATAAAACCTTCTGTTGCTTTGGCGCGCCACCCAAATGTTATTTTACACCTTGTGCAAGTAGTGGTTAATTCAATCTACATGTACTTTAATTAATCCCTTCAATCATGATAAGTTTAATTGCATAGACCAACAACCTGACAATTCAGTTAAATGATTTGTTACCAGAGAGAGAGATTTGTTTTTGTTTAAGTAATCACCATGGTGACACAGAAAAAATTCCTGCACAGTCGGTCAGGCTGATTAGTCTATTTTTAGCTCACCTGACTTTCAGACTGGGGAGCTATAGTGATCACTCACCGTTCGTGAACATGGGTGTTTGCGTCTTCTCCTCCAAAACCGCTGAACCAATTTAATTGAAATTTGAATTACTAGTCTGTTATGACATCGCATTTTGATTTTGTTCAAATCAGGTTGCCTCGCCCCTCGGTTGGGCCACGCCCAAAAAGTGTGCTTAAATCTTAAAAAATCTGCTTCTCATGAACCAGCAGCAGCAGAGACTTGATATGTGGTGTGCAGCTTCCTCTTGAGGTATAGAATCAGATTTGTTCAAGAGAAGTTCGAAAAGCTATATTTGTCTTCGTTATGGGAGGGGCAAGAATTTTTACACGCCCAAATTTTCTATATTTTTATGCTGTACCAATGACCCAGACTTAGCTGGTGCTAACTCTAAATTATTCAGGGCCAAAAACAAATTTTGCCCCCCCACCCCCCCCAATCCCCAAAATTTAATTTGCATCCAAATCAAAAAATCCAGTGTCCTGTATGGTCCTCCATACTTTTGTCCACTGCACATGCGCAGTGTCAAGGAAGTATCGAAATTGGCGCCAAATCCTCATTCTTTGTTTAGCCCTTCTATCAGTAACATCTCGCTGATATCTGTGCTTATAATCTCAGTTAAAATGATGCCAGACACAAAATCATGAAGGAAATGGTGGATCCAAGGATGAAATAAGAGGATGAGAGGAAGAAACAGTGGAAGGATGTGTTCAGGGCTGTAACATATCATTTTTATTTAAAATTATTTCATGTTCCCTAATTTTGGGGCATGGGCCTGATGTTTTCATTCTTGCTATGAAATCTCCACTGTTTGTTAAGTGTTTCCTCTCTCTTTCCTTGATTCCCACACCCCCCCCCACCCCCCCCCCACCCCCCCACCCCCCCCCCCCCCCCCCCCCTTGCTAATCTCCTATGCTTTTGGTATAATTTTTGAAATTTTTTTATTGAAATTTCTTGGGAGTTTTTAGCATAGTTATGAATGTTTATTTTATTATCCCCATGGTTACGTCCTCACCCTAGGGGTGTTTAGGCGTTTTGGTCATGCATTTACCATCCGATGTATTGCAGCTTCTTCTGTGGAAGATTCTGTTTTACATCGGATAGTGTTTTAAATTGGTTACTGATTTCGGGCCATGTTTTTCAGTGTCTGGAGTCTTGTTCCCAGTTTTTATTGACTTTTGTTTACGTTGACAACGGTTACTTCTGTCAGTGATTCCTTGTCTTCTGTTATGTCTTTATTATATAGTCAGATACATTAATATTGTCCATAAGTGTAACATTAATTTTTATACGCCCGTTTAAAAAATGGTTGTATTATGCTATCAGTCTGTCTGTCTTTCCGTCTGTCCGTCTGTCTGGCCAACATTGGGGGTTTAGGGAATATTATTATTAGGGGGTACCTCCAAATTAAGGTAGTATTAGGGTTAGGAGTGGGGTGGGGGATAGGGTTGGGGGTAGCCCCAGAGTAGGGCTTAAGGTTGGGGGAGGGTTAGGTCCCGGGGGGTTAGGGTTGGGGTCAGGGGTGGGGTTTTAGTTTTAGTAGCCCCTAAACCAAAAAATAGCCCTTAATCCTATTGGTTTGGCTAGGGTGGGGTTAGGTCAGGGGTGGGGTGGGGTTAGGGGTAGCCCCAGAGTAGGGCTTAAGGTTGGGGGTTAGGTCCCGGGGGTGGGTGGGGGTTAGGGTCAGGGGTGGGCTTTTAGGGTCAGGTGGGGTAGGGTTAGGGTGTGGTTTTTGGGTGGAGGGTGGGGTTAGGGTTAAATATAAATTCTAGGGTGGAGGGGGTGGGGTTCTGGGTAAAATAAGGTTTTGGACTTACAAAATGTTTTTTGGTAGCCCATAAACCCGAAATGTTGTAGTGTCTGTCTGTCTGTCTGTCCATCTGTCCGCCTGTCTGTCCATAAACAATTTGGTTTCCGTTCATTTAAAGTCAAACGCCTTGATGGATCGACATCAAACTTTCAGAAGTTGTTTTTAGCATTAAAATACAGGTCAAGTTCAATATTGGCGTTTCTCAGTCCATCTGCTGCAGAGATATGGCCCTTTGAAAACACAATTTTTCTAAAAAAATTGGTTTCCATTCATTTAAAGCTGAACGCCTTGACGGATTGACACCAAATTTTTCAGATGTTTTTTTTAGCAATGAAATACAGGTCAAGTTCGATATTGGTGTTTCTCAGTCCATCCACTGCAGAGTTATGGCTCTTTGAAAACACAATCTTTCGAACAAAATTGGTTTCCCTTCATTTAAAGTCGAACGCCTTGACAGATCGACATCAAACTTTCAAATGTTGTTTGTAGCAATAAAATAAAGGCCAAGTTCGATATTGGTGTTTCTCAGTCCATCCACTGCAGAGTTATGGCCCTTTGAAAACACAATTTTTGAAAAAAATTGGTTTCCGTTCATTTAAAGCCGAACGCCTTGACGGATTGACACCAAATTTTTCAGATGTTGATTTTATACACCCGTTTGAAAAATGGGACGTATTATGTGAATGGTCTCTCCACCTGTCTGTCTATCTGTACGTCCATGGACACATTTCATTTCCAGACGATAACTTCAGTTGTAATGGTTTGAGCTGAGTTAAATTTGGCATGTGGATTTAGTATGATAAAATACAGGATGGGTTCGATTTCCATTTTTAGCGGCCCATTTGCAGTAGAGTTATGGCCCTTTATTTATGGGAATTTAGCCCAACTTTTCGTTTCCGGACGATAACTTTAGTTTGCCTTGACCGATTTATTTCAAATATCCAGTTTTTTGTTTTTGACCACAAAATACAGCTCAAGTTTACTTTTGACCACAATCGCATATACCTTTCCAGAATTATTCCCCTTGAATGATTGCAAATTTGTGGATTTTGTGGTTTCTGGATGATAACTTTAGTTTGCCTTGATTGATTTTTTTCAAATTCTCAGATTTTGTTTTTGACCACAAAGCACACTTCAAGTTCACCTTTGGCCATAATCGCATGTACCGTTCCATAGTTATTCCCCTTGAATGATTGCAAATTTGTGAATTATGTGGTTTCCGGATGATAAATTTAGTTTGCCTTGACTAATTTGTTTCAAATTCTCAGATTTTGTTTATGACCATAAGTTCACTTTCGGCCCAAATCGCATGTACCTTTCCAGAGTTATTCCTCTTGAATTTGTGCATTTTGTGTTTTCTGGATTATAACTTTAGTATGGCCTAACTGATTTTTTATACGCCTGTTGAAAAACCGTCGAATTATGGAATCAGTCTGTCTGTCCATTTGTCCATCCATTTGTCCATCCGTCGGTCTGTCTGTTCATCAACATTTGGTTTCCAGATGATGACTTTAGTATTTTTTTTTCAATTGACTCCTAAACTTCGTATGTGGTTTAATCAAAACAAAAGACAGGTCAATTTCGAATATGGGGTCAGTTCGAACTTCGAAGTTCCCCAGAATTATGGACTTTGTTGGACATAGAATGCATCAAGTATTTGGTTTCCAGATGATAACTTTTATTATTTGTTTTCTGATTGGTTCCAAACTTGGTATGTTGTTTAATCACAACAAAATACAGGTCAAGTTCGAATATGGGATTGGTCCAAACAATTTTCACCCTCACCCTCATCCTTACCCCAACCCTTCAAAAATACAAAACGGGCGTATATTGTCCTGCTACGCAGTGCTCTTGTTAGAAATGTTATAAAATTTTTGTCCACACTTGGGCTTTTTTGGGATCCATTTGGGCTTATCGTTGCCTTTGGGAACTTGGGCTCATATCAAAATTTTTTCGAAAATTTTCTTTTGAATTATTTTTCGAAATTTTTGTTATGGATTATATTATTACTATGTATCTTTGTATTTTCAAGGGTTAGTGCGAGTACTACGGCTGTATAATATTTTTTAATTATGAAAGAATATTGTTCAAATTATAAATCGAGGAAGTCTTCCTCTGATTCTCATGCTCAATGTATTTGCTGTAGTCACTGTACTCGCATTAATTCTTGCTCAGTGTGTGCCAGTTGGGATGACAAATGTTGGAGACGTTTGTCACGGTATATTGTTAGTGGTGAGAGGTCCATGCCGGTCCTCTCGCCACAGGGTCACTCTAGTTTTTCAGTCTCTTTTTCAGAAGAACAAGAACAGGGTGATGTTTCCATGATGTCTTCTGGAAGTGTGCTGCCATCGTCGCAAACCAATGAAGAGCTCACAGCAAAAGTGCTAAAGGAAATCAGACAAGTGCCTAGATCCTTAGTAGGATTGATGACCTTGTCGCCAGATAGCTCGACCGGCAGATCTATCACTCGTAATGTGGGTGATGTGACGCTGGGTACATCTGTTGCGGTCCAGGAGAGGCGAAAGGGTGTTGTGAGCACTATAATCTGGGATCACGCACACCCTGCGACGATGGATCGGAGGATGAATCAGAGGAAGCCAGTTAGTCTGGTAGCTAGCTCGTTCAGGTGTACTCGGACTGCGAGCGAGAGAGGCCCCTCTCTCTTACAACAACATCTGGGGCCAGATGTTGTCGTACATAACGTTCATCAATCGGAGCTTACGTTCATTCCTCCTGCTCGGGACACTCCATCGCATAGACAGCCGGGGTCGGCTAGTCTATTGGCTTCCTCTTCCACACGCCAGCACACACGACTGCACCTTGGCTACGTGACCTCAGATATCCAGCCTGCTTTGCCGACAAAGGATTCAACATCGACCAGGTCACTCCATCCAGTAGCCAAGGACACGAGGCCTTATCAGTTGGGACGTACGCATAAAAGGATTATGCAAGAGGTACTGTCCCAGGAGCTTCCAGCGGCTAAACAACGTAAGACCGCAGCTCCACAGGCCTTGCTATTGCAGATAGTGCAACTCATCGCAGCATTCCAGCAACCTTCGGAAACTCTTTCAGATCAGGAACTGTCTGAGGAAGCTGGGTCGATACGTTCCCCTGCAGTGTCAGATAGGGATGACCGAGATTCGCATCTGGTCCAGTCGGATGGTGAAAGGGAATCTGCGGAGCTGGATTTTTCCCTTCTGGAACAACATAAGGTGGCTGTAGATTTTATCTGGCAACACCTTCCAGACGTTGTTCCATCGGACCAGAAAGCTACGATACCAGATAAGAGACTGATAGCGTCACTGGACACGGACTTCTTCGGCCGGACTAAGGACGTCGTTCCTGAGTTTCCGATCCAGTCCAGCAATGTCTCATGGAATGCTGAATGACGCTATTTTTAGGCTAGCCTCTAAGACTTGCAGATCCAGTTTCTTATCGCAACATGCTCTACATCTGCCGTTCATCAACAGTAGAAATAAATTTGAAACGTCAGGAAAGGGCGTTCTGAGACTTCCTCTGTGTTTAGACGACCAGGCAGAAGACTTGGAGTTGTCATTGCCGGCGTCTATGTCGATTCTCTCCAGTACGTCGGAGACGACAATCTCGTATAACAGAGCCAGTTTAGACGCCTTATCATACGCAGATCACCTTACCAGAGCGTTAGCACAACGTCTCGATGGTAAAGAATGCCAGGATTTTCAAACTTCCTTGAGAGTTCTTTCTAGGGCAATCACATTTTCCACGTATAACTCAGCCCTTCAGTTGCAAATTTGGAGTTAGATGTGATGCTGCCCTGGCTTCATCCACTAGGGTGGATTCTAAGGTGAAAAACTCTCTTCGGCTTCAGGAGAACTTCTCTTTGATGGTAAGCTTTCATTAATCTACGATCAGATTACCAAGAAATCTTCAGACTCTCTGCTCTTTAAGTCCATTTCTAAAAAAACGGACTCAGCAGAGAGGAGTAAGTCAGGAACTTCTGGGGCGAGTACGTCCAAGGGAAGCTCCTATAGAGGATTTAAAAAAGCCTCTAGTTCTTACTCCAGAGACCGTCAGAGTAGCGACTCAGGTAGGGGACGTAATGCTGGCCAAGACAACCGGTCAGACGCCCCTAGGTAGACTGGTCGAGGTGCGGGTCGGGGAGGACGTATTTTCTCCTCCCGCAAGCCTCGCAGGTCCAGGAGGCGAAGGTCAGAACCTCTATTGCGCTCCAGTGGGCGGAAGGCTGTCAAGATTCTTAACCAATTGGTTGTCAATTACGGACTACCGATGGGTTCAGGAGGTTATTTCGGAAGGTCTAAAACTGTCCTTCAGAGAAAAACCTCCATTAACACGAAGTCCACGGTGGACTCAGCTTCCGTCAAACCTTCAGAAGAGAGATTTACTTCTATCAGAGGTGCAATCTCTTCTAGAGAAGAACGCAATAGAGGTCGTAGAAAACCAGGAATCTCCCAGTTTTTACAGTCACCTGTTCCTGGTACCAAAACCGGACGGCTCGTTCCGTCCAGTTATATAGATCAAAGCTGGATAAACAAGCTGATCATGGCTCCAAAATTTTATATGGAGACCATTCGATCGGTGAGAGTGAGTATTCGAGTGAACGATTATGCTGCGAGCATAGATCTCAAGGATGCGTACTTTCACGTCCTGGTACATCCGACGTTCAGAAAGTACCTTCGCTTCGCTGTCCTAGGAGTCGTGTATCAGTTCCGAGCAATGTGCTTCGGACTGAATCTAGCGCCCTGGGCCTTCACTCGAATAATGAACTCGGTAATGACTCATTTCCAAGCTCATTCGTCTGCGGTAACGTCGGCCTACTTGGACGACATTCTTCAGAGGTACAGCGACAGATTAACTCTTAAGAACGATGTTCAGAGTCTGCTTCAATTGCTCCAACGTCTCGGTTTCGTAGTAAACGAAACGAAGTCGGATCTAGTTCTGTCCAAGTCATTCATTCACTTGGGAATGAGCTTCGAGACGCACAACAATCTGGTTCGTCTGCCGTTACCCAGAGCGAAATTAGTCAGTTGTTATGCTTGCTTTTGTCTACACTCAGATGTAGTAACAGCGAGAGAATTTATGCGACGGATAGGTTTGTGGGGAGCCGCCGCGGACCTTATTCCGATGGGGCGTCTACGCACTCGTTCACTCCAGATATTTTTTACTCAGAATTGGAGGGTGAAGATTCATTCTCTCGAAAGGAACATCGTCTTGTCGAACCAAGTAAAACAAGAGATTCAGACTTGGGCAGATATTCAGTGGTTAACTCGGGGAGTTCCACTGCAACTGCCGGGTCCGGTTTTTACGATTATGACGGATGCGAGTCAAACAGGTTGGGGCGCGACATTGAGCCCAACAGATTCGAGGTGCCAGGGTCTTTGGGATCGCAATTACTGAACAAGCACATAAACATCAAAGAGATGGTGTCAATTTGGCTTGCGCTACGTCATTGGATGAACATAATTTAGAATTCACATGTTCAAATTCTGTCCGACAATTCGACAGTAGTAGCGTACATTCGGAACCAAGGATGCACTCATTCCATTCCGTTATTCAACTTAACGGAAAGAATCCTTCTGTTTGTCCTAGAGCATCAGGTTCTTCTGTCGGTCCGTCATATTCCGGGTCGTCTGAATGTTCTAGCAGACTCCCTTTCTTGGAAAGGTCATATGTTGCTGTCAGAATGGACTCTCAACAAGCGAGTATTCAATCAGATCTGCTACCAATGGGATCGTCCAATGACAGAGTTGTTTGCGATGCATCTCAACAATCAGTTGCAGACGTATGTGTCGCCATGCCCAGATCCTCGACCAGTCGCAGTAGATGCTTTCTCGATCTCTTGGGACGGAATGATAGGATACGCTTATCCTCCAGCTCCGCTGATTCAACAGATACTGCTAAAAATCAAGCAATCTCACTGCAAGATTCTGTTGGTAGCATCTCTGTCGCCCCAGAGACCATGGATAAATCTACTCAGGTGTCTGTTATGGGACATTCCTCAGAAGCTTCCTCCATGGGAGGACCTTCTTTTGCAGGGGAAATCGTGGACATTGCATCACAACCTGCAAGGTCTCAACCTTCATGTTGTGCGGTCCTTCTTGCACGGCAAGCAATTTACAGGACGAGCAGTAGACGCAATTTCTAACTATAGGAGGACCTCCTCTTCGCTAAATTATGCTGCAAAGTGGAAGGTTTTCTCTCGTTATCATTCAATTGATATCTATGATCCCTCCATTCCAGACATTGCTAATTTTTTGGTCTACTTGTTTGACGAGATCAAACTGCAGCCAGTAACTATTAAGGGTGATAGGTCTATGCTATCGGATACTTATGCTCATCATGATAGCTTACAAATTGGATCTAATGTCTCTTTATCAAAGTTAGTTAAAAACTTTTCGATAAATAGACCTAGAACCCTTAGGTTAATTCCTAAGTGGAATTTAGCTTGGGTTCTTCTGAAGCTAAAAATAGTGCCATTTGAACCCCTTGACACAGTAGACTTCAAATACTTATCTTATAAGACAGCTTTTCTCTTAGCCTTCTGCTAGAAGAGTTAGTGAGCTTCATGCTCTATCTGTTGATGATTCTCACTATCGTGGCATTGGTAATACTATTACTTTGACTACCAACGTTGGATTTTTAGCTAAGAATCAGGCTCCTAATAAGTACCCTGAGCCTATTGTTATTAAGGCTTTTCCATCCACTGATGGCCATAGGCCTTTGCTGTGTCCATTTAGAGCTATGCATATTTACATTTACAAACGTAGATCTGAGTTTATCAGAAAGGGACGAAAACGTTTCTGTCTCTGCTTCCAAATAGAAGGGACATCATGGTCCATTCTATTTCTAGGTGGATTCAGTTGACTATTCGTACTGCTTATGAAAGATTATCTTCTACTCAGCAGTCTGTGCTTAAGATTTCAGCACATGAAGTTAGAGCGCTGTCTACCTCTTGGGCTTATGCTAATAGTATTGCTATTAGGGATCTGATGAAGGCTGCATACTGGTCTCAGCCTTCTATGTTCACGAATTTTTACCTTAGAAATATTGAGTCTATTTCTGGCGACCTTAGATGTTTGGGTCCGTTATCTGTTGCTCAGAATGTCGTCCACTAAACAGTTGCAACTATAGTTATGCAGGCTTTCTGTTCCAGCAGTGACTATGTCCTGCTGCCCTCTTCATTCTGGGGTGATTGACCCAGAGCAAGGGGAAGGGGGGGGGGGGGGATGGTGTTCCCTTATATCATCTGCTTTATAGTGAAAAGCAAGGGAATACCCCATCTGGAGTCAGTAATTCTGAGTCGGTGCTGGGATGGTTTTAAAGTGTAAAGCTAATGTCTATCTCATTTATGTAATATTTTTAAAGTGTAGCTCGGTGTGAAGCATTTGTATATGTCACATGTCATACGAGCGTTAATATACAATCCTCGGACACTTTTTATTGGCTTTCCTTTAAGAAATTAGTATAATGGGTTATACTGGATGTTAATAGAGATCATTGATGTTATTGTGCTCAATTACGGATTGGTAATATGTCTTTCTTATTTTGTATAAACAAGAAAGATATATGTAAATCCTCTTTCTCGTTTTCACCTTGAGAGGATAATTCTATATATGTAATTGAGCCTATTGGATTTTCCTTTATGTCGTAGGCCCTCCAGCCTTTTTTCTATTCAGCTAAGTCTAGGTCATTGGTACAGTATAAAAATGTGAAAAAATTTATAGTAATTTTTATATTTTTTATACTTACCAATGACCCAGACGGGGATGGCCCTCCCATGAGTAGGGAACTCATACCTCCCTGCTGATCATATAACATTTACCAGGCACTGGTTGTAAGAATGAGGATTTGGCACCAATTTTGGAACTTCCTTGACACTGTGCATGTGCAGTGGACAAAAGTATGGAGGACCATATAGGACATTGGATTTTTAGCTCATCTTGACAAAGTCAAGCTGAGCTAATCTCATCGCTCTCCGTCCGTTTTCCATTGTCCGTCGTCTGTCTTCCGTCGTCCGTCAACACCATGTTTTTGTCTTCTCCTCCAAAGCCACTGGGCCAATTCAAGTGAAAGTTTGTGTGAGTGATGGTCCCAAAGGGGAATTTCATTTTTGTTCAACTCTGCATGCCCAGCCCCATAGGGAGGGAGTGCGGGAAAATTCTCCAAAATCTTCTTCTCAAGAACCAGTGTGTACAATGCCTTGATATTTGCTGTGGAGCTTCCATATGAGGTGTAGAATCAAGTTTGTTCAAACGAAGTTCGGGAAGTAATATTTGGCCTTGTAATAGGAGGGGTAAGATTTTTGGCCCCGCCCAAAATTTCTATTTTCTGAACCGATGGTCCGGTATGAACCAAATTTGGTTTGTGGTAGTATTGGGTCATAAGTACTTGACTCATGCAAAAAAAAAAATTCCTGCATCCCCATGGGAACCCTGGGAGCTAAAAATAGAAATATTTTCAAACGCCCATATTTCCCAAACCCCACGGAACAGAGAGCTTTTATTTGGTATGAAGTATCCTTATGACCAGTAGAATTGAATGGTAAAAAAAATTGCCATCGGTTATGTTAGGGTGTTCTGTAATGGGCATCGAAAAAATGCTGAGTCAGCATATTTGCAAAAATTTTAAAAAATCTTTTCTCCAGAACCAATCATCAGAATCTTTTGATATTTGGTATACAGCATTCATAGGGGGGTCAGATAGAAGTTTGTTTAAATAAAGCTCATTGGTTCATATTTGGGCTCTCTACAGGAGCCTGAAGTTTTAACATAGGGTAATATGGGGAATATTCCTTAAAAATCTTCTTCTTCAGAACCACCAGTCAGAATCTTTTAATATTTGGTATACATCATTGTTATGAGGATCAGATTCTAGATTGTTCAAACCACGTCCCTAGGTTAATATTTGAGCTTCCTATGGAAGCCCAAATTTTATCTTTGTTCAATATGGAGGGTAATTTAAAAAAATCTTCTTCTTCAGATCCATCAGTCAGAATGCCTAGATATTTGGTATGCAACATCTCTATAGGGGTCAGATTCAAGTTTGTTCAAATCAGATCCCTAGGTATATATTTGGGCTCACTATGGTAGCCCAAATTTTTACTTAGTGCAATATGAGGAAATTTCTTTAAAAATCTTCTTCTTCAGATCCACCAGTCGGAATGCTTTTATATTTGGTATACAACGTCTCTAGGGGGGTCAGATTCCAGGTTGCTCAATTCGAGTGCCTAGGTTAATATTTGGGCTCCATATGGGAACATGAAATTTAACTTAGTACAATATGAGGGAATTTCTTCAAAAATCTTCTTCTTCAGATTCACTTGTCAGAATGCTTTCACATTTGGTATACAACATCTCTAGGGGGGTCAGATTCAAGTTTGTTCAAATCGGATCCATAGGTTAATATTTGGGCTGACTATGGTAGCCCAAATTTGAACTTAGTGCAATTCGAAGAAATTTCTTTACAATTTCTCTTCTTCAGATCCAACAGTCAGAATGCTTTCATATTCGGTACACAACATCTCTAGGGAAGTCAGATTTAACTGTGTTCAAACCAAGAGCCTGGGTTAATATTTGGGCTCTCTATGGGAGCCGGAATTGGCCATTTTGCTGAAGAATTAAAAATTTTGTATTCAGTACCCTCTAGAGGTACTAAGATATATCCACATAGGTTGTATCAAGGGGCTTCATAGGGGAGCTCTACATTTTACTTATGATCAACTGAAGAAAAGGCATGATGCCCAGATTATTTTTGTCACTCCTGAGGGACACAAGGATTGACAGTGTAGCCTATGGAGATGGCTTGCTTAATGTAGACTCATTCTTGGACTCTGTTTAAATTGTGTTCTGTACAAGATGAGCGCTTCAGGCCCCATGGGGCCTCTTGTTTGATTTGGATGCAAATTTTGGGGATTGAGGGGGCAAAATTTGTGTTTGGCCCTGAATAATTTAGAGTTAGCACCAGCTAAGTCTGGGTCATTGGTAAGTATAAAAAATATATAAATTACTATAAATTTTTTCACTTTTCAAACCAAGAGGCTGATTTGAACCAAATTTGATATGAGGGCTTATTGGGTCATAAGTACTTAATTTATGCAAAAAAAGTTTTCCTGCCGCCCTTGGGAACCCCAGGACCTAAAAATAGAAAAAGTTTAAACACCCATATCTCCAAAACTGCATGGCACTGAGAATTATGTCTCCCCTTCCCAGAAGGTAGACATATTGTTTTAGTGCATATTCTTCTTCTTCTTCTTCTTCTTCTTCTTTCTTCTTCTTCTCATACATACTTTGTCCGGGCCATTTTGTCTTTTGACCTACACCTTACATACTTGGCATGTGGATGTATCACCATGAGCCGGTGTGCAGTGTACCATAGTGACCTTTATGTGACCTTGACCTTTGACCTTAATTTCAGATTTATGTGCTTTTTAAGGGAAACATCACACAAACTTTGTCCGGGCCATAACTTTTTTGTCTTTTGACCTACACCTTAGATACTTGGCATGTGGTTTTATCATCATGAACCGGTGTGCTGTGTGCCATAGTCACCTTCATGTGACCTTGACCTTTGACCTGAAGGTCAGATTTATGCACTTTTTTAAGGGAAACTCTGGACCAGAACTTTTTTGTATTTCGAGTCAGGCTATAGATATTTGGCATGTGGATGTATCACCATGAGTCGGTGTGTAGTGTACCATTGTGACCTTCATGTGACCTTGACCTTTGATCTGAAGGTCAGATTTGTGCTTTTTTCAAGGAAACGTTGTCCGGACCAAAACTTGTTTGTCTTATGAGCCAGGCCTTAGATATTTGGCACTTGGATATATCACCATGAGCCGGTGTGTCGCATACCATTGTGACCTTCATGTGACCTTGACCTGAAGGTCAAATTTATGTACTTCAAATAGGGAGTAATTGTCCAGACCAGAATTTTTTTGTTTTTTTACCTAGGACTTGGTTATTTGACATGTGGTTCTGTTACCATGAGACCGCATGTCGTCCACCTCAATGACCTTCATGTGACCTTGACCTCTGACCTTAAGGTCAAATTTATGTACTTCAAATAGGGAATAATTATACAGTCCAGAACTTTTTTGTTTTTTGACCTAGGACTTAGATATTTGACATGCGGATGTATCACAATTAGACCGCATGTCACATGTAATCATGACCTTCATGTAACCTTGACCTCAAGGTCAAATTTATGTACTTTAAATAGGGAGTAATTGTCCAGACCAGATTTTTTTTTTTGGACATGTGGATGTGTCACCATGAAACCGCATGTCCGCTACCTTGATGAACTGCATGTGACCTTGACCTCTGACCTCAAGGTCAAATTTATGTACTTCAAATAGGGAATAATTGTCCAGATCAGAACTTTTTTGTTTTTTGACCTAGGACTTAGATGATTGACATGTGGATGTATCACAATGAGACCACATGTCATCATGACCTTCATGCGACCTTGACCTTAAGGTCAAATTTATGTACTTTAAATAGGGAGTAATTGTCCAGACCAGAATTTGTTTTTTTTTTTGACATGTGGATGTGTCACCATGAAACTGCATGTCCACTACCTTGATGAACTGCATTTGACCTTGACCTCTGACCTCAAGGTCAAATTTATGTACTTCAAATAGGGAATAATTCTCCAAACCAAGTGTGTGCAAAAAAAACAAAACTAATTAACCAAACACAAATGCAACATGCCAGTATTCCTGGATATGAATCTGACTCTTTAACACCACAGTTTCCTATACCATTCAATCAAAACATGATCATACCTACACATGTTTCGCAGGAAGCCAATGATACTGTTGTTAGAATTGTTGATATGTGGGCAGGTAATCCAGTGGTTTACCAACTATCACAATGGCTCCAAACTATTGGATTCAATGTTATAGAAACAATTACCAACCAACAGTTAGGCCCTTCTTGTGGTTATATTGCAGCACACGCTGCTTGGGAACTTTATAGTAGCAGTGACTGGAAAACAAAACCTTTATCTTCAGCTTTAGATCCTTCAATCATTGGAAAATACAATACCATACTTAATCAACCATTACACCATCCAACATACCTCACTGATGATCAGATTTTAGACATAATATCACACCTACAATATGTGCATTCGAGAACTAGAAATGTCAATTGGATTCATGGACCATTGCCATTAAACTACCTCATAAAGTATTTCAGAGAACAGTTTTCTGGTGTACGAAGAAGAACTCGATTACAAACTGTAAAAGTCTTCATTGTCAGTACAACTCCTGTCTGCAATGTGCTTGCTAATCTTTCTGAAATGGCAGTGTCTGGTGATCACTGGGTTGTTTTAGCTGTTGGTTCTCAGTAAGATCAGGTATTAATCTTTTCTATTTTGTCTGTGGATGTATCAACACATGGCACTGTGGCCACGTAAACCATGGTGACCTTCACATGATCTTGACCTTTGGACCCCAGGGTCAAGTTCAGATATTTTATAGAGTATTATTTGCCAGAGTCATCATAATTTATTGCTCTTTAGAGCTAGACCATTCATATCTGGTATGATTGTCAATATTTTTATGTATATATCATTTGTAATGCATAAAATAGAAAGGAAGGGGAGACATATGTTTTAGTGTGCTAAAACACTTTCTAGTTCTTATTTGGTGTGAAGCTTCTTAGGACCAACAGAATGGAATGGTAAAAAAAATTGCTATCGGTTTTATCATGGGGTACTTTTTCGAGACTTTGAAAAAGTGCTGAGTCATCATTTTTTAACACTGTGGCCTCTTGTTACCCAAACCACTGCTCTACAGGCTTCGGAAAAAGCCTAGACAGCAAGGCTAATAGTTATGGAGAAAAACTTTAGGTAATGAAGATAACATTTTTAAATTTCTCCCACACCGTAACTCGAAATGCGTCCAAGTTGGAAACAGAACTTCTTTGTGGGGTTGATTTGCAAGTTGTTTGATTCCAGCCCAAGGTGTTTTTTTGAAGAATGTTGTGGGGCCTATATGTCTTTACACAATGGGTGTGGGGAGTATGTTGAACAAATATTCATTTCACAAACCACTGGTCCCAATACTGTCATGTTTAGTTCATAGCATCTTTGTAAGGATGATTTACAAGCTTTTTAAAACTGATCATGTGGATTAATATTTTGGGGTGTTCTGGGACCCTAGGATTTTAAAAGTATGTGTAATGGGAAAAACAAGATTTTTTTTTCCAAACCACTGCATCAATTGTTTCCATGCTTGACATATGGGTAATATTTAGGATGTCATGGGCCACAGATTGCGACATTCTTGGTAAGGGCGTTAAGAAAATTACTATTGATTCTCAGGAACTGCCCATTCCATCAAAACCCTGCTGCATCACTTTTTTGTTCACCAGACGGAAAGTCAGCATGAGGTATTGCCATCACATGTCATTTGTCATGTGGCGGCTGTTGTATATTACTGTCTATTTCATATGGGTCCTGGTTTTAGACCACTTCATGTATGTTTGTTCTGTTTTATTATTCAATTATAAACAACCACTCAAATTGAAGATTAGGTTAATGAGTCAATCTATTTTGATATACAGATCAAATATAAATCTGAACCATTCCACAACATCCGTATGTTTGTTACGAAATCCGAACCCAAGTAAAACTTACGATCACAAGGTGATGACCATTTCTGTAAAACAAATTTATTATTTATATTTATTTATTGGTGTTTAAGGCCATATACTTACGCACAATGGCTAATCATGACCGTGGCAGTTTTACGGGTGGAAGAAACCAGAGTACCCTGAGAGAACCACCAGGCAGCGACGAGCAACTGTGGGCTCCTCAACATTCTAACTCTGTTCAAGCTCCGCTCAAGCAGGGTTACAGCAGTTGAAGACGTGCACCATCGATGTGCAGTTTGCTTTAGTACACAGCATCATCATGTCCCCATGTAGGCAACTGGGATAAAGTGCATTGCCTCAAAACACAACACGGGTCGTCCTGGACTGGGATTGAACTTGTAAAATAAACTAGAGAATTGTAACTTTCCAATGTGAAAATGCAGACTACATATAGCAAAGCAAAGTGTTTGAAATTATCCATTTCCAAAATGATAGACAAAAAAGCATCCAAAGTTGGCTATTTTTGGCATTCAATAATGGTACTCTTATTCTCACCCTCATTTTTCTTTGGGGTTAAATCTTGAGATTAAAAAGTAAACAGTAACTTCTTCTGCAATCATTTTTACATCTATCCATACCAAAATAATTGCTACAACAACCTTGTAATTAGAGGAAATGAGTACAGATGTTTGCAAAATTCACTGAAAATCAATTTTTGTCAGACAATACCATTCTTTACTTGGCCAAAGCATATGTTGGGTTAAGCCCCAAAGCATAACTTACAGCAGCAGATTTGTTCATTAATCCTCTCTACCTACAGCAAAACAAAGTGTTTAAAATTAACTCTTTCCAAAATGACAGGAAAATGTTATCGAAGTTAGCTAATTTTAGTATTTTCAAATGGAACTCTTACCCTCATTGTGCCTGGGGGTTAAAGATGAGATTAAAAACTAAACAGTAACTTTCTTCTGCAAGCATTGTTGCATGTATGCATACGAAACTAATTGTTACAACAACATTGCAATTAGAGAAATTAGCACTTGAAATTAGTAAATTTCGAAGATAAAATGCTATATTCATATCATTTGTGGCCAATAGGGGTTAATTTTGAAATATTTGTGTGGTGATTTTAGTGTATCATATTATGCTCTTAATGTATGAAGATCAATCACAGACTGAGTGTCTGAAAAGAGACATGGATTAATCTTGAATCTTGGTATTTGAATGAAGAAATACAAGTTGAGGGTACTCCAATTCAATGCCTGACAACTGGATGAGGGTTAAAACTTGGAATAAATCATATAACAGCAAAATTGTTCTTGGTTGAATGCCCTATCTTCTCATGGAAAAGGTTTTGAGACAATATGGCTCCAGTGCTGAGAATGTGCATGTAAATGCTGGTGAAAATAACAATTATTCCGACAGTACCCTTCTGGAAAGTCTCAAATCTTTTAAGGGTTAAACTTTTAATAATAACATATAGAACAACAGTTGTCATACTTTGACTGCTGCAAGCAGCTATAGAAAACATTCAGAGCTCAATCAATTAAAAATGGAGTAAATCGTCACCTTAACATACCAAATTCTGAAAAAATTTGAGGTTTTTTGGACGGTACCTACTTTTATGTAACCAGAATGGGATAGGGTTAAACTTTTTAATGAAACTTATAACAGCAAATATGTTCAATAATCAATTGTGAATACGTACATGAAAAGTTTTTGAAATTAACCCTTTCCAAAATGATTGAAAAAGCAACCAAAGTTGGCTAATTTTGGCATTTTCAAACTGTACTCTTATTCTCGCCCTCATTGTACTTGAGGGTTAAATCTGAGATTAAAAAGTAAACAGTAACTTTCTTCAGCAATCATTGTTGCATCTATCTATACCAAAATAATTATTACAACAACCTTGTAATTAGAGAAATTTGCCCTTGAAGTTGGTCAATTTTTAAGAAAAAATCTATCTTCATGTCATTTTTGGCCAGTGGGGTTTAATGTTGAAAGATTTGAGTGGTGATTGTGGTGTATCATATTATGCTCTAAATGTGTGGAAAATTTGAGCTAAATAACAATTTTGAGACATTCGAAAAATCTTAAATTTTGAAGGTTTTGGCAGAATATTTTGAAAATACACGTTTTCACAGATATGACGATACCCATTTCACTAGATTTTATGACATTACATAAGTATGCCAAATTTGGTTAAAATCATACAGCTTGTTTTTAAGCTATGCCACAGAAAAAATTAAGGGGGAAGAAAAAATATAACAAGGAAAAATCTTTTGAAATTTAAGAAAAACAATAGTCTTTCCCAAACGAAGTTTGGGAAAGCCTAAAAAAAAAAAGAGAAGAAAAATTTTGAAAAAGAAGAATAACAAGTCTTTCCCAAACTGTGTTTGGGAAAGCCTAAAAAATTATTTTTTTTACACTGAAATTTTGGGGACCGGGTGGGACTTTTGGACCAAAATCCGGAAATTAGTTTTTTGGTTTTTTATGCGTTTTGGTCAATTTTAAGAAGAAAAAAAAATTTTAGGCTGAAAATATTTTGTTTGGGACTTCGAAAATTTCCGAACGAAAATAAAAAAAAATCTGTTTTTCTATGCGTTTATCTCAATTTTGGGACGTAAAAGTGCAGGAACTGAAAATAGAAGGAAAATCCTGTGTATTGTGTGGGAACAACTGCTTCATCTAGCTGGTATATGCTTTTCTTGGGAGGGACGTATGCAGCTTATTCAAATCAAGTCCCTGGTTTGATATTCAGACTACCATGTCAGGTGAGAGCCCTCAGGCCCCCTGGTGCCTCTTGTTTTTAGTTTTTTTTCCCGTCAATTTTTTCTGTTGCGCTGCTCAAAAACAAGCTGTACAGTTTTAATCAAATTTGGCATTTTTATGTAATGCCATAAAATCTAGTGAAATGAGGTATCTTCATGGCTGTGGAAACTCTAATTTTGAAAATATTCTGCCAAAACCTTCAAAATTTCAACATTTTTCAACCTACCTCAAAAACAAGCTGTACGATTTCAACCAAATTTGGTAAATTTATGTATTGTCACAAAATCTAGTGAAATGAGGTATCGTCATTCTCGTGAAAATGCTTATTTTCAAAATTTTCTGCCAAAACCATAAACATTTCACTGTTTTTCAAAAGTCTTAAAAATTGTTTACAGTTATCTAGCTCAAATTTTCCAAACATTTAAAGCATAATATGATATACCACAATCCCCACACCAATATTTCAAAATTAACTCCTATTGGCCAAAAATGATATAAATATAGAATTTTAGTATTCAAAATTGACCAACTTCAAGGGCAAATTGGAAGGTGAACCAAACTTGGCAGGAATGGTCTATGGGAGATCCTCTACAAACGATCCTCATTTTGTTCCCATCGGATGAAAAACATGGCTTCCAGAGGCATTCTTTGATTCTGGTTGGTGGATTTTCAAAAATCTTCTCCTCTGAAACTGCCAGGCCAAATGTGTCGAAACTTCATATAAATGATCACTGGGATCCCTCTACCAACGATCCTCATTTAATGTTGATCGGGTTACAAACATGGCCGCAATTGCGGCTTATAGTTACTGTAGAAACCCTATGGGAAATCACATTTTCCTCTTCTCTGGAAAAACCGAGGCGACATGAAAACAAACATGGCAGGGATAGTCTATGGGAGGTCCTCTACAAATGATCCTCATTTTGTTCCCGTGGGTTGAAAAACATGGCCGCCAGAGGCATTCTTTGATTCTGATTGGTAGATATTCAAAAATCTTCTCCTCTGAAACTGTCAGGCCAAATGTTTCGAAAACTTCACATAAATGATGACTGGGACCCCATCTACCAACGACCCTTCTTTAATGTTGATCGGGTTGCAAATATGGCTACAATTGCAGCTTATAGTTACTATAGAAACCCTATGGGAAATCACATTTTCATCTTCTTCTCTGGAACCACTGAGCCGATATGAACCAAACCTGGCAGGGATGGTCTATGGGAGGTCCTCTACAAATGATCCTCATTTTGTTCCTGAGGGTTGAAAAACATGGCTGCCAGAGGCATTCTTTGATTCTGATAAGTGGATTTTCAAAAATTTTCTCCTCTCAAACTGCCAGGCCAAATGTTTTGATACTTCACATAAGTAATGACTGGGACCCCTTCTACCAATGATCCTCATTTAATGTTGATCGTGTTGTAAACACGGCCACAATTGTGGCTTATAGTTACTATAGAAACCCTATGGGAAATCACATTTTCATCTTCTCTGAAACTACTGAGCCGATGTGAACCACACTTCGCAGGAATGGTCTATGAGAAATATTGTGTATACAGTACAAGTCAAAATAAGCTGTAGCATAACTGCAGTAAACTAAGTAAACTGCTGCTCCTGCCCTGACAAGATCAGAATCTGACATTTTCTGGAAAGCTGTCAGTGAGAGCTTTCCAGAAAATGATGTCAGCTTCTGGTCTTATCAGTGTAGGAAAAGAAAAAGATACACAGTTTATAGGATTATCCTACAACTTATTTTGACTTAACTGTAAACTATTGGAACTGTACATGGATGCTGATATATGCTCATTACTCATGTTCTTATCAGATAATCTTGGTTGAAGACAGGTGTTTTGGAGAAAACAGAAGATTTTGCTAACATTCTTGCAATCATGTCAACTTAGATGACAGTAATTATTGTATAGCTTTTTAAGATTTAACAAAAATTGAAGTAATGTCTTTCCTGTAACTCTTTTACCTATCCAAAGCTATTTTGAAAAGAAAATACTGTCTGAAAAAAGTTGTAATTTTTAAAAAATATTTAACCTTCTTGTACTGATTTTTTTGTTGAAAACAGAATTGATAAATGTTTGCATTTTCAAGAAAATCTTCTTTGAAACTACAAGGCCAAATGGTTTGAAAACTTAGTGTGACTGATGACTGTAACCCCCCTCTACCAATGATCCTCATTTTAATCTTCATCGGGTTGCAATTATGGCTGCAATTGTGACTTATAGTTACTATAGAAACCCTATAGGAAATCACATTTTCATCATCTTCACTGAAAGTACTGAGCCAATGTGAACCAGACTTGGCAGGCATTGTCTATGAGAGGTTCTCTACAACTGTTACTCATTTTATTCCTGTTGGGTGAAAAAATGTGGCCACCAGAGGCATTCTTTGATTCTGATTGGTCAATTTTGAAAACTCTTCACCCCCCACAGGGCCAAATGTTTTGAAACTTTGCATGGTTGATAACTGTGACAACCTCCACCAATGTTCCTCATTTTAATGTTGATCGTATTGCAAACATGGCCACAATTGCAGTTTATAGTTACTATAGAAAAAAACTATAGGAAATCACATTTTCATCTTCTCTCTGGAACTATTGAGCTGACATGAACCAAAAACTTGGCAAGAATGGTCTATAGGAGGCCCTCTACAAACGATCCTCTTATTGTTCCCGTTGACTGGAAAATATGGCCACCAGAGACATTCTATGATTCTCTTTGATGGATTCAAATGTTTTGAAACTTCACGTGATTGAAGACTGGGACACCTACCAATGATCCTCATGTAATGTTGATGTAATCTTGCAAAATACGGCCACAATTGCAGCTCATAGTTACCATAGAAAGCCTATGGGAAATTACATTTTTATGTGTACCCATACTATGTATGGTACACATAATGCCGGCATCCGTTGTGACCATCCGTCGTTCGTCCATCCTTTGTCCATCCATCTGTCCGTCCATCTGTCCATCTGGCGTCCGTATCCATTTCTTTGGCATTCAATAACTTGAAAAATATTGATTGGATTGTCAAGTTACTTTATATTTGTGTTCAGGTTACTGATGTGCCGAGCTGTATAGTTTTTGGTGTAAATCGGATAATTTGATCCCGAGATATTAACCCTTTATCCTTCAAATTGAAAATTCCTCCAATCCCTTTGGCATTCGATAACTTGAAAAATATTACTTGGATTGTCAAGTTACTTATATATTTGTGTTCAGGTTACTGATGTGCCGAGCCGAGCTGTATAGTTTTTGGTGTAAATCTGATAATTTAATCCTGAGATATTAACCCTTTATCCTTCAAATTGAAAATTCCTCCAATCCCTTTGGCATTTGATAACTTGAAAAATATTGAAAAATATTGCTTGGATTGTCTAGTTACTTTATATTTGTGTTCAGGTTACTGATGTGCCGAGCTGTATAGTTTTTGGTGTAAATTTGATGATTTGATCCTGAGATATTAACCCTTTATCCTTCAAATTGAAAATTCCTCCAACCCCTTTGGCATTCGATAACTTGAAAAATATTGCTTGGATTGTCAAGTTACTTTATTTTTGTGTTCATGTTACTGATCTACCGAGCTGTATAGTTTTTGGTGTAAATCTGTTATCTTAATCCTGAGATATTAACCCTTTATCCTTCACATTGAAAATTCCTCCAATCCCTTTGGCATTTGATAACTTGAAAAATATTGCTTGGATTGTCAAGTTACTTTATAATTGTGTTCAGGTTACTGATGTGCTGAGCTGTATAGTTTTTGGTGTTAATCTGATAATTTGATCCAGAGATATTAACCCTTTATCCTTCAAATTGAAAATTCCTCCAATCCCTATTTTTTATATGTATTTCCAGGTGAGCGATTACAGGCTCTGTAGAGCCTCTAGTTTTCTATCATTTTGTAATGGGTTAAATTCAAACACTTTGCATGTCCGTATTCACAAGTGACTACCGAGCATATTTGCTGTCGTAAGTTTGCTTGTAATAAAGTTGAACCCTATGCCCTTTCTGGTTGCATAAAAGTAGGTACCTTCCAAAAAAAACCTCCCATTTTTAGCTCACCTGACTTTCAGTCAGGAGAGCTATAGTGATCACTCACTGTCTGTCGTTCGGTGTCTGTTGTCCATGAACATGGTATTTGCATCTTGTCCTCCCAAACCGCTGAACCAGTTTAATTGATATTTGAGATAATAGTTTGTTATGACATCGCAATTTGGTTTTGTTCAAATCAAGTTGCCTTGCCCTCGGTAGGTCCACGCCCAAAAAGTGTGCTTAAATCTTAAAAAATCTACTTCTCATGAACCAGCAGTAGCAGAGACTTGATATTTGGTGTGCAGCTTCCTTTTGCGGTGTAAAGAAGTTCGAGGAGCTATATTTGCCTTCGTTATGGGAGGGGCAAGAAAAAAAATTGGGTACTTTTTGGGGACTTTGAAAAAGTGCTGAGTCATCATTTTTTAACACTGTGGGTAATGGGAAAAACATTTAAGACTACTTTTCTCCCAAACCACTGCTTGAAAAGCTTTCAAATTTCACATATAACATCTTTGGAAGATTGTTTCACATGTTTATTGAAATCAAATCCTGGGGTTCATATTTGGGCTCTCTGTGGGAGCCCAAATGTTTAAATTAGTGCAGTATGAGGAATATTCTTTAAAAAACTTCTTCAGATCTACCAATCTGAATCTTTTGATATTTGGTATGCAGCATACTTAGGGGGCGAGATTTAAGTTTGTTCAAGCCAAGTCCCTGGGTTTATATTTGGGCTCACTGTGGGAGCCCAAATTATAACTTAGTTCAAAATGAGGAATTTTCTTTAAAAATCTTCTTCTTCAGATCCAGTAGTCGGAATGTTTTGATATTTGGTATGCAGCATCCTTAGGGGGTTGAGATTCAAGTTTGTTCAAGCCATGTCCCTAGGTCCATATTTGGGCTCACTGTGGGAGCTCGAATTGTAACCTAGTTCAAAATGAGGAATTTTCTTAAAAAATCTTCTTCTTCAGATCCAGCAGTCAGAATGTTTTGATGTTTGGTGTGCAGCATCCTTAAGGGGGTGAGATGCAAGTTTGTTAAAGCCAAGTCCCTGGATTCATATTTGGGCTCCCTGTGGGAGCCCAAATTATAACTTAGTTCAATATGAGGAATTTTCTTTATAAAAATCTTCTTCTTCAGATCCAGCAGTCAGAATGGTTTTGATATTTGGTATGCAGCATCCTTGGGGGGGGGGGGGGGGGGGGGGGGGTAAGATTCAAGTTTGTTCAAGCCATGTCCCTGGGTTGATATTTGGGCTTCCTGTGGGAGCCCGAATTATAACTGAGTTCAATATGAGGAATATTCTGAAAAAATCTTCTTCTTCACATGCACCAGTCAGAATCTTTTGATATTTGGTATACAGCATCCCACCGGAGGTAAGATTCAAGTTTGTTCAAGCCAAGTTCCTGGGTTCATATTTGGGCTCCCTGTGGGAGCCTGAATTATTACTTAGTTCAATATGAGGGATATTCTTTAAAAATCTTTTTTTTTAGATCCACTGGTCAGAATCTTTGGATATTTGGTATAAGCTTTTCTTAGGAGGGGCAGATGCAACTTGCTGAAATCAATTCCCTAGGTAGATATTTAGGCTACCATGTCAGGTGAGCGCCCTCGAGGCCCCCTGGGGCCTCTTGTTTCAGAATTTGGTAAGTTTAAGCGACAATTTACTCCATTTCGAATTGATTGAGCACTGAATGTTTTCTATAGATGCATGCAGCAGTCAGAGTATGACAAATTTTGTTTTAAATGTTATTATTAAAGGTTTAACCCTTGGTAGATTTGAGACATCCCATAAGGGTACTGTTGGAATAATTGTTATTTTTGACAATGTTTATATGTGATTTCTCAGCACTGGAGCCATATTTCCTCAAAACATTTCCAATGAGAAGATAGTGCATTCATCAAAGAACAGTTTTGCTTTTATATGTTTTATTCAAAATTTTAACCCTCTCCCAGTTGTCAGGCCTTGAATTGAAGTACACTCAACTTGTACATGTTCATTCAAATACCAAGATTCAAGATTCCTCCATGTCTCTTATCAGGTGCCCAGTTTGTGGTTGATGTCCACACATTTAGTACATAATATGATACACCAAAATCACCAGACAAATATTTCAAAATTAACTCCAATTGGTCAAAACTGATATAAATTTCAAAATTGACTAACTTCATGAGCAAATTTGTCAAATTGCAAAGCTATTATAATAACTATTTTGGTGAGGATAGATGCAACAATGATTACAGAAGAAAGTTACTGTTTACTTTTAACCTCAGATTTAATCCTCAAGCTCAGTGAGAATGAGAGTACCATTTGAAATGCCAAAAGTAGCCAACTCTGGTTGGGAACAAAATAAGGATCATTTGTAGAGCACCTCCCATAGACTATCCCTGCCAGGTGTGGTTCACATAGGCTCAGTAGTGCCAGAGAAGAAGATGAAAATGTGATTTCCCATAGGGTTTCTATAGTAACTATAAGTCGCAGTTGGAGCCATGTTTGTAACCCGTTCAACATTAAATGAGGATCGTTGGTAGAAGGGGTCTCAGTCATCATTTATGTGAAGTTTCAAAACATTTGGCAGTGCGGTTTCCTAGGAGAAGATTTTTGCAAATCCACCACCCAGAATCAAAGAGTGCCTCTGGAAGCCATGTTTTTCATCTGACGAGAACAAAATGAGGATCGTTTGTAGAGGAAATCCCATGGACCATTCTTGCCAAGTTTGGTTCACACCGACTCAGCGGTTACAGAGAAGAAGATGAAAATTTGAAAGGTTTACAGACGGCAGACGACTGATGCCAAGTGATGTGAAAAGCTCATGTGGCATTTGGCCCTGTGGTTTTAGAAGAGAAGGTTTTTCAAAATTCACCAGTCAGAATCAAAAAATGCTTCTGGCAGCCATGTTTTTCGATGCATGGTAACAAAATGAGGAGCTTTTTTAGAGGACCTACCATAGACTATCCCTGCCAGGTTTGGTTCACGTCAGCTCAATAGTTCCAGTGAAGAAGATTAAAATGTGATTTCCCATAGGATTTCTATAGTAACTATAAGTCGCAGTTGCAGCCATGTTTGTAACCCGTTCAACATTAAATGAGGATCGTTGGTAGAAGGGGTCCCAGTCATCATTTATGTGAAGTTTCAAAACATTTGGCTGTGCGGTTTCCTAGAAAATTTTTGCAAATCCACCACCCAGAATCAAAGAGTGCCTCTGGAAGCCATGTTTTTCATCTGACGAGAACAAAATGAGGATCATTTGTAGAGGAAATCCCATGGACCATTCCTGCCAAGTTTGGTTCACACCGACTCAGTGGTTACAGAGAAGAAGATGAAAATTTGAAAGGTTTACAGACGACTGATGCCAGGTGATGTGAAAAGCTCACGTGGCATTTGGCCCTGTGGTTTCAGAAGAGAAGGTTTTTCAAAATCCACCAGTTAGAATCAAAAAATGCTTCTGGCAGCCATGTTTTTCGATGCATGGTAACAAAATGAGGAGCTTTTTTAGAGGACCTACCATAGACTATCCCTGCCAGGTTTGGTTCATGTCAGCTCAATAGTTCCAGTGAAGAAGATTAAAATGTGATTTCCCATAGGGTTTCTATAGTAACTATAAACTGCAATTGCGGCCATGTTTACAACCCAATCAACAGTAAATGAGCATTGTTGGTTGAGGGGGGTCCCAGTCATCATTTATGTGAAGTTTCAAAACATTTGGCCTTGCGGGTTCAGAGGAGAAGATTTTTGAAAATCCACCAACAGAATCAAAGAATGCCTCTGGAAGCCATGTTTTTCCTCCGACGGGAACAAAATGAGAATCGTTTGTAGAGGACCTCCCATAGACCATTCCTGCCAAGTTTGGTTCACATCAGCTCAGTGGTTACAGAGAAGAAGATGAAAATGTGAAAACTTTACCGGCGACAATGGACGCCAAGTGATGTGAAAAGCTCACATAGCTTTTTAGGCCAGGTGAGCTGAAAATGATAGTATTGGCCTACTTTGGTTGCTACTTTCTATCAATTTGGAAAGGGTTAATTTCAAACAGTATGCTTTGCTATGATTAGAGATGCTCGCTGAACAAATCTGTTGTAAATTTTTCTCTATGGCTTAAAACATTATAACTTGGCTTCACTTAAAGAATATCACAGTTTGAAATATTGTGATTTTCAGTGAATTTTGCAATTTTTTACACTCATTTTATCCAAAAGCAAAAGTGCATAGCTCAGTGTGCTTTCTATACAATACAGTCTGCCTTTTCACATTAAAACTTGGGAAAGCCCGTAATTTGTCCAACAAATTACAATTCTCTAGTTTTTACAGGCATGTAACTACAAAATGAAATGGAAACATATAAATATTTTTTAGCATTTTTTAAACAGGGTATGATATACTCCAGGGGTAAGTAAGTGGGATTAGTGGGAAAATTCTGCTTTTGGGACTGCTGGGTGGCTGAAAATGACTGGTTTCGGTATTTTTTCATACAATTTTCAAGGCTGAGGCTTTGCATTTGACAGTAAATTATTTAACCTGCATTCAGATTGTTTATTTCTACTCAATCAGATAGTTTTGTATGTTTTTAATGGATTTGGAAAATGTAATACACGTTATGGGTTAGATAATAGAATATAGGCTGCTTTCAGTATGTGGCTTTTTCATGGATGCCTACCAGTAGAAATTAAATTTTACTGAGCTTGGTTGATGTTTTTACAAAGTTACTTAAGTTGAATTTAAACTTGGAAGTACTTAGAATTGCAGTTTTCCCAGACTCTTGCAGATGGAGATATTGTAAGTGGTTATTTATTTCTCCTATGTATGGAGATATTCTAAACAGTTAATTACAGGTGTTTAAATCTAACACTCAGTTATGCTTCCCCGCAGGGGCATTTGTGCCAAATAACACATGTAGTTTTTAGCTTAACTTGACAAAGTCAAGATAAGCTATTGCCATCACTCGTGCGGAAGTCTGTGAGTCTGTTCACATTTTCCTTTAGCACAGGCTACACCCTGTAGTTCTTGTCTGATCGTCACGAAATTTCATATGCAGGTTTGGGGTCAAGTCTAGATGAGAACGTCCCCCTTTGGTCACGATCGGTCAACCGGTATGGCTGCCCAAGCCCAAAACCTAAAAACCATTAGCACAGTCTACAGGTTGTATTTATGAAGGGATTTCATTGTAACTTGGTAGGATGCCTCTGTATAATGTCTAGATGAGAACATCCCCTTTTGGTCATGATCTGTCAACCATGATGGCTGCCCAAGCCCGAAACCCAAAAACTTTTAGCACAGTCTGCAGGTCATATTTAATATGGAGGGATTTCATTGTAACTTGGTAGGATGACTCCTTATGATGTCTAGATGAGAACTTCCCCATTTGGTCGTGATCTGTCATCTGTGACAACTGCCCGAGCCCAAAACCCGAAAACCTTTAGCACAGTCTACAGGTCATATTTATGGAGGGATTTCATTGTAACTTGGTATGTTGACTTCATATAAGTCTTGATGAGAACGTCCCCTTTTGGACGCGATTGGGCTACAGGGGCCCGAAGCCCAAAAACCTTTAGCACAGTATATAGGTCATATTTATGAAGGGATTTCATTGTAACTTGGTAGGATGACTCCAAATAATGTCTAGATGAGAACGTCCCCTTTTGGTCGTAATCATTCAACCTTGATGGCTGACCGAGCCCCAAACCCCAAAACCTTTAGCATAGTCTGTAGGTCGTATTTATGGAAGGATTTTATTGTAACTTGTTAGGTTGACTCCATATAATGCCTAGATGGTGACATCCCCTTTTTGTCGTGATTGGTCCACTTTGACGGCTACAAGGGCCCGAAGCCACGAAAACCTTGAGCACAGTGTACAGGTTATATTTATGAAGGGATTTCATTGTAACTTCGTAGGATCACTCCAGATAATGCCCAGATGAGAACGTCCCCTTTTGGTCGCGATCATTCAACCATGAGGCTGCCCGAGCCCAAAACCCGAAAAACTTTAGTACAGACTACAGGTCGTATTTGTGAAGGGATTTCATTGTTACTTGGTAGAATGACTCAGTATAATGTCGAGATGAGGACATCCCCTTCTAGTTGCAATCGGTCAACCGTGATGGCTACACAGGCCTAAAGCCTGAAAACCATTAGCACAGTCGACAGGCCATATTTATGAAGGGATTTCAATGTAACTTGATAGGATGACTCGTTTTGGAATATTTTCACTGTACTTGGTAACTTACATTGACATACGTTAACTGTGAGGGTCACATACATTAACTGTGAGGTCCACATTAACCCACCCCTCAGTTGTTTAGTACAGTCTTCATATTATTTTTATTAAAAACATAGCATACAGGGAACAGAAATGAACATATTCCCAATTATCACAATTCTTCTCTTATTTCATAATCCTTTCATAAACATTGAACATTATCCTTTTCATCAAACACAACACACAGACAAGTTAAGCTACAGTGTCATTGACACTTTCATTTTAGCTCACCTGACTGAAAGTCAGAGGGAGCTTAAGTGATCACTTTCTGTCTATTGTCTGCCTGTCCATCTGCCATCTGTCTGTCCGGCGTGAACTTTACATTATCGACTTCTCCTCTTAAACCACTGGGCAGAATTAAACCAAATCTGATATGGTTGGTCCTTATCTTATGTTATTTGAAATTTGTTCAAATAAAGTTGCGACACTCTATAGGGAGGGGGGGGGGGGGGGGTGGGGGGGGGGGGGGGAAATGCTCCAAATTTTTTTAAATTCTTCTCATGAACCAGTGGGCACAATGACTTGATATTTGGTATGGAGCGTCCTTTTGAGGTGTACAATCAAGTTTGTTCAAAAAAGTGCATGGAGCAATATTTGCTTTTGTAATGGGAGGGGCAGGTTTTTTTTACCCTGCCCAAAATTTCTATTTTCTGAACCGATTGTCCGATTTGAACCAAATTTGGTTATTGAGTAATAAGAACTTGACAAAAAAAAATTCCCGTATCCCCGTGGGAACCCCAGGAGCTCAAAATAGAAATATGTTCAAATGCCCATATTTCCCAAACCACATGGAACAGAGAACTGTTATTTGGTATGAAGCATCCTTAAGACCAGTGGAGTGGAATGTTAGCAAAACATTTTCATTGGTTGTGTCATGGTGTTCAGTGAGCGACATCGAAAAAATTCTGAGTCAGCACATTTGCAAAAATTAAAATATTTTCTACAGAACCACTGATCAGAATCTTTTGATATATAGTATACAGCATCCATAGGGGGTGGGGTGGGGTGGGGGGAGGGTTAAGATACAAATGTGTTCAAATTAAGTCCACGAGTTCATATTTGGGATCAACACAGAAGCCCAAATATTAACTTAGGGTAATATGGGGAATAAGCTTTAAAAATCTTCTTCAGAACCACAAGACAGAATCTTTTAATATTTGGTATGGTATACATCATTGTTACGAGGGTTATATTCAAGTTTGTTCAAATCAAGTCCCTCAGTTAATATTTGGTTTCCTAATTTTAATTTAGTGCAATATGGGGAATAATCTTTAAAAATCGTCTTCTTCAGATCCGCCTGTCAGAATCTTTTGATATATGGTATACAACATCTCTAGGGGGATCATATTCAAGTTTGTTCAAATTGAGTCTCTGGGTTAATATTTGGGCTCCCTATGAGAGCCCAAATTTTAACTTAGTGAAATATGAGGAAATTTCTTTAAAAATCTTCTTCAGATCGATCAGTCAGAATCCTTTCATATTTGATATACAACATCTCTAGGTGTGTCAGATTCAAGTTTGTTCAAATCAAGTCCCTTGCTCAATATTTGGGCTCTTGATGGGAGCCGAAAGTTTAACTTAGTGCATTATGAGGAATATTTTTTAAAAGTCTTCTTCATCAGATTCACCAGTGGAAATATTTTGATATTTGGTATGCAACATCTCTAGGGGGGTCAGATTCGGGTTTGTTCAAATTGGGTCTCTGGGTTAATATTTGGGCTCTCTATTGGAACCCAAAGGTTAACTTAGTGCAATGTGGGGAGATTTCTTTAAAAATCTTCTTCAAATTCCCCAGCCAGAATTCTTTCATTTTGGTATATAAAATCTGTAGGGGGATCAGATTCAAGTTTGCTCAATTGGAGTCCCTGGCTTAATATTTGGGCTCTCTATTGAGGGGGGGGGGGGGGGGGGGAGGGGGGGTTAGGTCCAAGTTCAAATCCATTCTTTATTGTTTTTTCATAAAATTTGCCTTTCAAACTGCAGTGACATAACAATCCGTGGAAGTTTGGCAGTGCTTGTCTACAACTGATAGAATTGGAAGTAGTCATAAAGACCTATGATAATAATCATCTCACATGCATACCAGAGTTATGAATAATTTCATGACTTGATTCCTTTGTAGTGTTGATGAACCATGACTAACTGAATGTGACCCAAAATACTTCTTTGAACCACTTTGGTGAGCGATTAAGGCCCTTTGGGTCCTCTTCATTAAAAGTCCTCTTGTTTAAAAATGAAACCAACAGAAAATTGATAAATTGCACAACTCTCATTAACAATATCTTGGACAAGTTAAAAAAAAAACACTTTGATTTTTGTGTGTTGCTCTATAGTTAAAGATTTCAGTGTTTATTCAATGATTTCAATGAAAATATGTCCTGAGGACAGGTGTACAGGAGACTTCTCCATTGATTAGTTCTCTTATCTCCTAATTTGTCAGCCACCAGGCAAATTCCATGTACATTTGTAGTGTATTACACTTTTGCTTATGCTTCAGATTGGAGCATAGAGGGCATTTGATTTGCTTTGTGGTACTTTATTCCCCCCTCCCCAGACGTTCCGGCAGGACTATAAAAATGAGCTTTGTCCATGTGTCCACATTTTCAGCACCTTTGTTGTGTAATTAACTCCTACAATTTTAAATGTAGAGATTTCAAACATTTGGAGATTGTTATCCATATACTGAAGATGTGCAACATGTATACAGATGACAAAAAAAGTCATTTTTAGCTTAACTTGACAAAGTCAAGATAAGCTATTGCCATCACGCGTGCGGAAGTCTGTGAGTCTGTTCACATTTTCCTTTAGCATGGGCTACACCCCGCAGTTCTTGTCCGATTGTCTCAAAATTTCATATGCAGGTTTGGGGTCATGTCTAGATGAGAACGTCCCCTTTTGGTCGCGATCGGTCAACCGGTATGGCTGCCCGAGCCCAAAACCCGAAAACCATTAGCACAGTCTACAGGTCGTATTTATGAAGGGATTTCATTGTAACTTGGTAGGATGCCTCCGTATAATGCCTAGATGAGAACGTCCCCTTTTGGGCATGATCTGTCAACCGTGATGGCTGCCCAAGCCAGAAACCCAAAAACTTTTAGCACAGTCTGCAGGTCATGTTTAATATGGAGGGATTTCATTGTAACTTGGTAGGATGACTCCTTATGATGTCTAGATGAGAATTTCCCCATTTGGGTGTGATCTGCCAACCGTGACGACTGTCCGAGCCCAAAACCCGAAAACCTTTAGCACAGTCTACAGGTCATATTTATTGAGGAATTTTATTGTAACTTGGTGGGTTGACTTCATATAATGTGAAGATGAGAAAGTCCCCTTTTGGACGTGATTGGGCAACTATGACGGCTACAGGGGCCTGAATCCCGAAAACCTTTAGCACAGTCTACAGGTCATATTTATGAAGGGATTTCATTGTAACTTGGTAGGATGACTCCAAATAATGTCTAGATGAGAAGGTCCCATTTTGATCGTGATCATTTAGCCTTGATGGGTGCCCGAGCCGAAAAATCTTTAGCATAGGCAAAAGGTCATATTTATGGAAGGATTTCATTGTAACCTATTAGGTTGACTCCATATAATGCCTACATGATGACATCCCCTTTTGATTGTGATTGGCCAACTGTGATGGCTACAGGTGCCCGAAGCCTGAAAAACTCTGAGCACAGTCTGCAGGTCATATTTATGAAGGGATTTCATTGTAACTTAGTAGGATCACTCCAGATGATGCCCAGATGAGATTGTCCCCTTTGGTTGCGATCATTCATCCATGATGGCTGCCCGAGCTTGAAGCCCAAAAACCTTTAGCACAGTATACAGGTCATATTTATGAAGGGATTTCATTGTAACTTGGTAGGTTGACTTCATATAATGTCTAGATGAGAACGTCCCCTTTTGGTCATGATTGGTCAACTGTAATGGCTACAGGTGCCCGAAGACCAAAAATCTTGAGCACAGTCTACAGGTCATATTTATAAAGGGATTTCATTGTAACTTTGTAGGATCACTCCAGATGATGCCCAGATGAGAATGTCCCCTTTTGGTTGCGATCGTTCAACCATTATGGCTGCCCGAGCCCGAAGCCTGAATACCTTAGAACAGTCTACAGGTCATATTTATGATGGGGTTTCATTGTAACTTGGTAGGTTTGACTTCATATAATGTCTAGATGAGAGCAGCCCCTTTTGGACACCATTAGGCAAATGTGACGGCTACAGGGGCCTGAGGCTCGAAAACCTTTAGCACAGTTTACAGGTGATATTTATGAAGGAATTTTATTGTACCTTGGTTGGATGACTCCAAATAATGTCTAGATGAGAAAGTCCCTTTTTGGTCGCGATCATTCAGCCTTGATGGTTGCCTGAGCCCAAACCCCAAAACCTTTAGCATAGTCTATAGGTCATATTTATGGAAGTATTTCATTGTAACCTGTAAGTTTGACTCCGTATAATGCCTAGATGATGACATCCCCTTTTGGTCGTGATTGGTCAACTGTGACGGCTTCAGGGGCCCGAAGCCCGAAAATCTTGAGCACAGTCTGCAGGTCATATTTATGAAGGGATTTCATTGTAACTTCATAGGATCACTCCAGATGATGCCCAGATTAGAATGTCCCCTTTTGGTTGCGATCATTCAACCATGATGGCTGCCCGAGCCCAAAAACCTTTAGCACAGCCTGCAGGTCATATTTATGAAGGGATTTCATTGTAACTTGGTAGGTTGACTTCATATAATGTCTAGATGAGAACGTCCCCTTTGGACGCAATTGGGAAACTGACAGCTACAGGGGCCCCGAAGCCCGAAAACCTTTAGCACAGTCTACAGGCCATATTTATGAAGGGATTTCAATGTAACTTGATAGGATGACTCGTTTTGGAATAATTTCACTGTAACTTGGTAACTTTCGTTGATATACGTTAACTGTGAGGGCCACATACATTAACTATGAGGTCACATTAACCCACCCCTCAGCTCTTTAGTACAGTGTACACTTCATATTATTTTTATCAAAAACATAGCATGTAGGGAACAGAAATGAACATATTCCCAATTATCACAATTCTTGTCTTATTTCATAATCCTTTCATAAACATTAAACATTATCCTTTTCATCAAACACAACACACAAGTTAAGCTACAGTGTCATTGACACTTTCATTTACAGTTATTGCCCATGATTGACATGCAAGAACTTTGCTGGGCTGTATTTTAGTTGTCTTCATGGAGTAATCAATTCCATATACATTTTCTAATATAGAGAATTGAAATGTTAGGACATGGCTATACACACTTTGAAGATGTGTAACATGTATATGGATACCGGAAGGAATAATTTTTCACAGATTTATTGCTCTTCATTCATTTCAGAAATTTCCAATGTCTTCGATACTTCAAATTTGCCTCCTCCCTCTGGCCGGGGACATTTGGATTGCAACCTTTTATCTTGTTTTTTTTACCTTCTACTGGCTCACTCTGGTGAGGATCCTTGGGGCCTCTTAATTTTTTTGTAGGGACGAATGGGTTGTTTGGAGTGATGGGTTTAATATAGTCCATGATTGGATCAAGATCAGTAGCAGGTAATAGTGACATTTTTTTTTATTTTAAAATACTGTATCTAATTTGCTTTTCTCTCTTTTCTTATAACTGTCTTTTTTTTCAGCGCTACAAATTGGTTTGAGGACAGAAAAGATACTTGGACAGATGTATTTTACAGAAGGGTTCTTGATTCCAAAACCTTTATATTTGAAGCATCGTACACGTTGGGTAAGGTGTAGTATAACTATTGAGAATTCTTTAACCCTTTACCCAACGTAACAGCCAAATCGGCCAGCATTATTTGCAAAAATCACCATTCAGTTTTCCATATTTTTCATGTTTTATATCAAAAACATAGCTTATGACCCCTCATTGGAACGAGCTCAGTGAGCTCATTACAGTGAGGAGTCATAAGCTATGTTTTTGACTCAAAAAATGGAAAAAGATACGTATTCAAGAATTTTGTTTGCAGTTGTTGTCTGATTTGCATGTTAGGTAAAGGGTTAATTTGTATTTTTACTTTATAGGTACTATTCAGATAAACTAATAAGCAATGAAAAATATGAAGTAAGTATAAAGAAAGGTGTAATGATACTTTTTCTATGCTCCCTGAAAAAATTTCCGGGGAGCTTATAGTCGCCACTTTATCCGTCTGTCTGTCTATCCATGCTTAGCAGAGGTACATTATGGGGTTTACAATTTAGGGTCAATGGTAGTTGTAGGGTTGGGTTAGTACAGTGGCCACTTGTGGGACTATTTTGTGCACTGTGGGGTTAATTAGCGCAACTTAACAAAGTCAAGATAAGCTATTGCCATCACGCGTGCGGAAGTCTGTTAGTCTGTGAGTCTGTTCACATTTTCCTTTAGCACAGGCTACGCCCCGTAGTTCTTGTCCGATCGTCATGAAATTCCATATGCAAGTTTGGGGTTTTGTCTAGATGAGAATGTCCCCTTTTGGTTGCGATCGGTCAACCGCGATGGCTGCCCGAGCCCAAAACCCGAAAACCTTTAGCACAGTTTACAGGTCGTATTTTTGATTTGATTTCATTGTAACTTGGTAGGATGCCTCTGTATAATATCTAGATGAGAACGTCCTTTTTTGGTCATGATCTGTCAACCATGACGGCTGCCCAAGCCCAAAACCCAACAACTTTTAGCACAGTCTGCAGGTCATATTTAATATGGAGGGATTTCATTGTAACTTGGTAGGATGACTCCTTATGATATCTAGATGAGAACTTCCCGATTTGGTCACGATCTGTCAACCATGACGACTGCCTGAGCCCAAAACCCGAAAACCCGTAGCACAGTCTACAGGTTGTATTTATGGAGGGATTTCATTGTAACTCGGTAGGTTGACTTCATATAATGTCTAGATGAGAACGTCCCCTTTTGGTCGTGATTGGTCAACTGTAATGGCTACAAGGGCCCGATGCCCAAAAACCTTTAGCACAGTCTACAGGTCATATTTATGAAGGGATTTCATTGTAACTTGGTAGGATGACTCCAGATAATGTCTACATGAGAACGTCCCCTTTTGGTCACGATCATTCAGCCGTGATGGCTGCCCAAGCAAAAAACCCAAAAACCTTTAGCACAATCAATAGGTCATATTTATGGAGGGATTTCATTGTAACTTGGTAGGTTGACTCCATATAATGTCTAGATGATAATGTCCCCTTTTGGTCGTGATTGGTCACCTTTGACGGCTACAGGGGCCCGAAGCAAGAAAACCTTTAGCACAGTCTACAGGTCATACTTATGAAGGGATTTTATTGTAACTTGGTAGGATGACTCCAGATAATGCCCACATGGGAATGTCCCCTTTTGGTCATGATCATTCAACCATGACGGCTGCCCGAGCCCAAAACCCAAAAAACTTTAGCACAGAGTACAGGTCGTATTTATGAAGGGATTTCATTGTAACTTGATAGGATGACTCAGTATAATGTCTAGATGAGGATGTCCCCTTTTGGTTGCGATTGGTCAACTGTGATGGCTACACAGGCCCGAATCCTGAAAACCTTTAGCACAGTCTACAGGCCATATTTATGAAGGGATTTCATTATAACTTGATAGGATGACTCGTTTTGGAATAATTTCAATGTAACTTGGTAACTTTCGTTGACATACTTTGTGAGGACCACATACATTAACTGTGAGGGCCACATTAACCCATCCCTCAATTCTTTAGTACAGTCTACACCTTATATTATTTTTAGTGAAAACATAGCATACAGGGAACAGAAATTAACGTATTCCCAATTATCACAATTCTTGTCTTATTTCATAATCCTTTCATAAACATTGAACATAATCCTTTTCATCAAACACAACACTCAGACAAGTTAAGCTAGTGCCATTGACACTTTCATTTTTTGACCTTGTGGAGTTAGGATTTTACATGGGGGAAAAAACCCACAAGTAAGAACGTGTAAGAATGCCCATCTGTCTGTCCATCTGTCTGTCCCAAACAAATGATTTCCTGATGATAACTTTAGTTTGCTTTGATGTATGACCTTATAATTTTGCAACCTTACTACCTGCTATGAAATACAACTCAAATGTGATTTTTACCATTATGGCATTAACCGATCCAGAGTTATGCCCTTGAAAAGTCACAAAATGGTAAAATCAATGGTTTCTGGATAATAACTCTAGTTAGCTTTGATGTATTACCTTATAATTTTGGCAACCTTACTACCTGCCGTGAAATCCAGATCATCTTTGATTTTCACCATTATGGCGTTTATCATTCCAGAGTTATGCCCCTTGAAAAGTCGCAAAATGGTAAAATCAATGATTTCCAGATAACTCTAGTTTGATTTGATGTACGACCTTATAATTTTGCAACATTACTACCTACCTTGAAATGTAGGTCAAGTTCAGTTTTCACCATTATGGCATTTATCATGCCAGAGTTATAATCAAACCTGCATATACATTCACCCTAATTAAGCAATGACCTGTCTTCAAAGGCCAGTTTATCTCCTTCCCAAGGAGCTTTTAATACAGGTTTACTGTGAACTGTTACCCTTGTCCTTCCACACGTTTTGTATTTTTTTTTTATATGGCTTAAACCATTTCACCGTTCTGCATTTGAAAAAAATCAGTATGCTGTTTCCATCAATTTGCATTTCGGGGAGCATCTGTTGTCTGTGACAACTTTTTATACGCCCGTTTGAAAAACGGACGTATTAGTTATGGCTCTGTCCGTCCGTCCGTCCGGGGACAATTGTATTCCATGCTCTTCAGAGCGTGATTTCAATCGGATTTAAAAAATATTTGATTGCTGCACAACCAGAATAAGATCTCACGCAAGTTCGAATTTGGGTCATGTTCGACAGTTTTCCTAGTAGTTATTCCCCCTTTAATACTTAGAAATCGAGCAAATTATGCTTTCCGTGCTCTACAGACCATCAACTTAATCAGATTCTTTTCAAATTTAATACGCAGCTTCATGGCCATAATATCTCGCACAAGTACATATTTGGGTCGTGTTCAGTTGTTTTCTTAGGAGTTATTGCCCTTTTCATACTTAGAAATCAGTCAAATTATGCTTTCTGTGCTCTACAGTCCATAAACTTAATCAGATTCTTTTGAAATTTAATATGCAGCTTCATGGGCATAACATCTCGTTATGTAAATCTAATAATTTGATCCGGAGATATTAACCCATTATCCATCAAAGTAGGCACTCCTCCAATCCATTTCTATATGTACCCATACCATGTATGGTGTACATAATGTCGGCATCCAGGGTGGCCCTCCGTCATACAGCTTTCTACTAGTTGCGCGTATGGGTACACATCTGACGATTTCATCGGCCTATTTTTTTTTATTTTGTGAAGACCTCAGATCGCTTAATATGAAGGGCAGGGGATTGGGCAATGATTGGATGGGGGGACAGACATAGTGGAGTCAACAAAAATTTAAAACTTTACCCAAAAGAAACTTATGCATGGTCCAATTTTGACGGGCGTATGTTTCCCCGCTAGGCAGTGCTCTTGTTACTTGTTTCTGTCTGTGCAAAGACTCTTTGTGGGTTTCCTTGCATATAACAGTTTCAGACAATCTTTCATCTCTCATCACTTAGCATCTGCCAGCGTCCATAAACTTTTCACATTTTCATCTTCTTCTCTGTAACCGCTGAGCCGGTGTGACTCAAACTTGGCAGGAATGATCTATGGGAGGTCCTCTACAAACGATCCTCATTTTGTTCCTGTTGGATGAAAAACATGGCAGAAGCATTCGTTGATTCTGGTTGGTGGATTTTCAAAAATCTTGTCCTCTGAAACTGCCAGGCCAAATGTTTTGAAACTTCACATAAATGATGACTGGGACCCCCTCTACCAACGATCTTCATTCAGTGTTGATTGGGTGACAAACATGGCCGCAGTTGCGCCTTACAGTTACTATAGAAACCCTATGGGAAATCACATTTTCGTCTTCTTCTCTGGAACTACTGAGCCGACGTGAACCAAACTTGGCAGGAATGGTCTATGGGAGGTCCTCTACAAACGATCCGCATTTTGTTACCGTGGGTTGAAAAACATGGCCGCCAGAGGCATTCTTTGATTCTGATTGGTGGATTTTCAAAAATCTTCTCCTCTGAAACTGCGAGGCCAAATGTTTTGATACTTCACATAAATGATTACTGAGACCCCCTCTACCAATGATCCACATTTAATGTTGATCGGGTTGTAAACATGGACACAATTGCAGCTTATAATTACTATAGAAACCCTATGGGAAATCACATTTTCATCTTCTCTTCTGGAACTGCTGAGGCAACATGAAAACAAACCTGGGAGAGACAGTCTATGGGAGGTCCTCTACAAACGATCCTCATTTTGTTCCCGTGGGATGAAAAACATGGCTGCCAGGGGCATTCTATGATTCTGATAGGTGGATTTTCAAAAATCTTCTCTGAAACTGCCAGGCTAAATATTTTGATACTTCACATAAATGATGACTGGGACCCCCTCTACCAACTATCCTCATTTAATGTTGATCAGGTTTTAAACATGGCCGCAATTGTGGCTTATAGTTACTGTAGAAACTCTTCTTTTCTGGAACTACTGAGGCGACGTGAAAACAAACCTGGCAGGGATAGTCTATGGGAGGTCCTCTATAAACTATCCACATTTTGTTCCCATGGGTTTGAAAACTTGGCTGCCAGAGGCATTCTTTGATTCTGATTGGTGGATTTTGAAAAATCTTCTCCTCTGAAACCACAGGACCAAATGTTTTGAAACTTGGCATGGTTGATGTCTGGCATCCCCTCTAGCAACGTTCCTCATTTATTATAGATTGGGTTGTAAACATGGCCACAATTGCAGCTTATAGTTACTATAGAAACCTTATGGGAAATCACATTTTCATTTTCTTCTCTTGAACTTCTGAGCCGACGTGAACCAAACCTGGCAGGGATAGCCAATGGGAGATCTTCTACAAATGCTCCTCACTTTTGTTACCATGCATTGAAAAACATGGCTGCCAGAAGCATTTTTTGATTCCGATTGGTGGATTTTGAAAAATCTTCTCCTCTGAAACTACAGGGCCAAATGTTTTGAAACTTTGCATGGTTGTTGACTGGGACACCCTCTACCAACGATCATCATTTAATATTGATCATAGTGCAACCATGGCCACAATTGCAGCTTATAGTTACTGTAAAAACTCTACGGGAAATCACATTTTCATCTTCTTTTCTGGAACCACTGAGCCGACATGAACCAAACTTTGCAGGAATGGTCTATAGGAGGCCCTCTATAAACAATCCTCTTTTTGTTCCCATTGGTTGGAAAATATGGCCACCAGAGACATTCTCTGATTCTGACTGATGGATTTTGCAAAAATCTTCCCCTCTGAAACTACTAAGTCATATGTTTTGAAACTTCACATGATTGAGGACTGGGACACCTTCTACCAATGATTCTCATGTAATGTTGATGTAATGTTGCAAACATGGCCACAATTGCAGCTCATAGTTACCAAGGAATGCCAGTGGGAAATCACATTTTTATATGTAGTTCCAGGTGAGCGATTACAGGCTCTTTGGAGTCTCTAGTTGTGAGTATCTCTTCTGTCAGTGAATAATAAACACTCCCGCTGATTAATGTTGCTTGGCAATAGATAACGTAGTTAAACACTTGTTAAATCATCCAACAAAGTTGGTGACTTATAGAGATTGTCAGCCTATTTTTTTTTTCTTATTTTTTTTGTCACACATGTATTTTAGTCACTTCCCATTGACCTACCCTACGCTAATAAAGTCATCACATTAAAAAATAATGAGGAGATTTCATTTTTCACTTTCACAATCCAACCTTTATCCAAATAACATCGATTTTAATGTTTTTTCTCCATCGTTTATTATCAACACCTGTATCAGGCCTCCCTCTTTCAAACTTTCCATATCTTACCTCCAACAAAAAACATATCTAAAAATTAGGTTTTGAATATCTAGGGAATTCCCAATGGTTATGGCTGAACTTAGGTGTGATGTCAGTGATATCAACGTTATAAAAAATTAAATGACATCCGTTTCTCATCATATTTTAGTATGTTGTAGAAAATTAGGAGATTTTAGCTCAACTTGACAACAGCAAGTATGAGCTATTGAGATGGGTGGCAATCTGTCATCCGTTTGTACATACTTCCATATGCCTGTATGTCCATACATCCATACCTTTGTCCATCCACAATTCCATTATCACAGGCCGCATCTCTCACCTTTCCTTTGGGGTAATGTCTAGATGGGAGATATCAAATTTTTCCGAATTTCTTTGAAAAACATTGCCACCGACAACCATGTTAGATTCGGCATATAAATTGTCAACAATTCCATTAGCACACCCTACAGGAGCTTGGGTGTGATGCCTAGATGGGAGCTATCAAATTTTTCCGAATTGTTTAAAAAAAGTTTGCTCAGAATTCAATGTTATTGATGCAAAAAAATACTGTAAGGCCATTGAGAGTTTATTTAGGGAATCTAAGGCATTTGCTTTTTTAAATCACTGAGGATGGGCTGATTTTATTTTTACTTCTTGCTCATCTTGACAATGTCAGGTATGAGGGAGTCCAAATTTTAACTTAGTTCAATATGAGGAAAAAAATATGAGGAAAATTCTTTAAAATTCTTCTTCAGATCCACCAGTCAGAATCTTTTGATATTTTACACACAGCATCTTTATAGGGATCAAATTCAAGTTTGTTCAAATTAATTCCCTCGGTTCATATTTGGACTCCTTAAGGGAACTGAATTTTAACTCGGTGCAATATTAGTAAGATCATTTGCAATAGCTTTGGCTTGAATGAAAAATTGCTTGATGTAATTAGTACATTTATGTAAGTGTTCTTTATGTGGTACGTTTTCAGGTGCTGTTACATAAATTTTACATCAAAACACACTCAACTCAGTTTTGTTTATTTATGGTGATTCATAAATGTGAAACCAAGTAATTGTGTTTTGTCCAAATTGGATATATAAATATATTTGAATATGGCAGTCATGGCAGCCATCTTGATTTGGATTTCTGTCTGTTGACTCGAGAATACTTTGGCTGATCTGTGTTAACTCTTGCCTTATTGTTGAGGGTGGGAAGTGGAAGATTCCCCTCATTAAGTGTCCAGATTCAGTATTCAATATGGCTGCCACTATCCATGATACTGCAGGTGGGGTCATATGGCCTGCTTCGTATTGCACTTGATTCTACTTAGAGATGTCATGAGATTGTACATGTTATTCTCAGGTTACCAGGTCTAAACATCAGTCCTTATAGTGGTCCTTCCATCTTTTCCCACCATTCAGTTTTTAGCTCACCTGGCCTAAAAAGCCATGTGAGCTTTTCTCATCACTTGGCATCTGTTGTCGTCCGGCGTCTGTAAACTTTTCACATTTTTATCTTCTTCTCTGTAACAACTGAGCCGGAGTGAACCAAACTTGGCAGGAATGGTCTATGGGAGGTCCTCTACAAACAATCTTCATTTTGTTCCCGTTGGATGAAAAACATGGCTTCCAGAGGCATTCTTTGATTCTGGTTGGTGCATTTTCAAAAATCTTGTCCTCTGAAACTGCCAGGCCAAATGTTTTAAAACTTCACATAAATGATGACTAGGACCCCCTCTACCAGCGATCCTCATTTAATGTTCATTGGGTTACAAACATGGCTGCAATTACGGTTTATAGTTACTATAGAAACACTATGAGAAATCACATTTTCATCATTTTCTCTGGAACTACTGAGCCAATATGAACCAAACCTGGCAGGAATAGTCTATGGGAGGTCCTTTACAAACAATCCTCCTTTTGATCCCATGGGTTTGAAAACATGGCTGCCAGAGGCATTCTTTGATTCTGATTGGTGGATTTTCAAAAATCTTCTCCTCTGAAAACACAGGGCCAAATGTTTTGAAACTTTGCATGGTTGATGAGTGGGACCCCCTCTACAAATGATCCTCATTTAATGTTGATCGGGTTGTACACATGGCTTCAATTGTGGCTTATAGTTACTATAGAAATCCTATGGGAAATCACATTTTTATCTTCTTCTCTGGGACTACTGTGTCGACGTGAACCAAACTTGACAGGAATGGTCTATGGGAGGTCCACAACAAACGCTCCTCATTTTGTTCCCGTGGGATGAAAAACGTGGCTGCCAGAGGCATTCTTTGATTCTGGTTGGTGGAGTTTCAAAAATCTTCTCCTCTGAAACTGCCAGGCCAAATGTTTTGATACTTCACATAAATGATGACTGGGACCCCCTCTACAAATGATCCTCATTTAATGTGGATCGGGTTGCAAACATGGCTGCAATTATGGCTTATAGTTACTATAGAAACCCTATGGGAAATCACATTTTCATCTTCTTCTCCAGAACAGAACTACTGAGCTGTTGTGAACCAAACCTGGCAGGGATAGTCTATGGCAGGTCCTCTACAAATGCTACTCATTTTGTTACAGTTCATTGAAAAACGTGGCTGCCAGAAGCATCTTTTGATTCTGATTGGTGGATTTTGAAAAATCTTCTCCTCTGAAACCACGGGACCAAATGTTTTGAAACTTTGCATGGTTGATGACTGTGACACCCTCTACCAACGTCACTCATTTAACGTTGATCGTGTTGCAAACATGGCCACAATTGCGGCTTATAGTTACTATAGAAAACCCTATGGGGAAATCACATTTTCATCTTCTCTCTGGAACTACTGAGCTGATGTGAACCAAACTTGGCAGGAATAGTCTATAGGAGGCCCTCTACAAATGATCCTCTTTTTGTTCCCGTTGGTTGGAAAATATGGCCACCAGAGACATTCTTTGATTCTGTTTGATGGATGTTGCAAAAATATTCCTCTCAGAAACTACAAAGTCAAATGTTTTGAAACTTCACATGATTGAGGTCTGGGACACCTTCTACCTATGATCCTCATGTAATGTTGATGTAATGTTGCAAACATGACCACAATTGCAGCTCATAGTTACCATGGAAAGCCTATGGGAAATCACATTTTTAGCTTAACTTGACATAGTCAAGATAAGCTATTGCCATCACGCGTGCGGAAGTCTGTGAGTCTGTTCACATATTCCTTCAGCACGGGCTACACCCCGCAGTCTAGATGAGAACATCCCCTTTTGGTCACGATCGGGCAACCGGTATGGCTGTCCAAGCCCAAAACCTGAAAACCATTAGCACAGTCTACACGTCGTATTTATGAAGGGATTTCATTATAACTTGGCAGGATGCCTCTGTATAATGCCTAGATGAGAACGTCCCCTTTTGGGCATGATCTATCAACCGTGATGGCTGCTCAAGCCCAAAACCCAAAAACTTTTAGCACAGTCTGCAGGTCATGTTTAATATGGAGGGATTTCATTGTAAGTTGGTAGGATGACTTCTTATGATCTCTACTTGAGACTTTCCCCATATGGGCATGATCTGCCAACTGTGACAACTGCCTGAGCCCAAAACCCGAAAACCTTTAGCACAGTCTACTGGTCATATTTATTAAGGAATTTCATTGTAACTTGGTTGGTTGACTTCATACAATGTCTAGATGAGAAAGTCACCTTTTGGTCCTGATTGGGCTACTGTGACGTCTACAGGGGCCCAAAGCCCGAAAACCTTTAGCACAGTCTACAGGTCATATTTATGAAGGGATTTCATTGTAACTTGGTAGGATGACTCCAAATAATGTCTAGATGAGAACGTCCCATTTTGATCGCGATCATTCAGCCTTGATGGGTGCCCGAGCCCAAAAACCTTTTGCATAGGCAAAAGGTCATATTTATGTAAGTAAGTATTTCATTGTAACCTGTTAGGTTAACTCCATATAATGCCTAGATGATGACATCCCCTTTTGGTCGTGATTGGTCAACTGTGATGGCTACAGGTGCCTGAAGCCCGAAAACCTTGAGCACAGTCTACAGGTCATATTTATAAAGGGATTTCAGTGTAACTTCGTAGGATCACTCCAGATGATGCCCAGATGAGATTGTCCCCTTTGGTTGTGATCATTCAACCCTGATGGCTGCCCGAGCCCGAAGCCCAAAAACCTTTAGCACAGTCTACAAGTCATATTTATGAAGGGATTTCATTGTAACTTGGTAGGTTGACTTCATATAATGTCTAGATGAGAATGTCCCCTTTTGGACACGATTGGACAACTGTGACGACTACAGGGGCCTGAAGCCCGAAAACCTTTAGAACAGTCTGCAGGTCATAATTATGATGGGATTTCATTGTAGTTTGGTAGGATGACTCCAAATGATGTCTAGATGAGGACGTCCCATTTTGATCGCGATCATTCAGCCTTGATGGGTGCCCAAGCCCAAAAACCTTTAGCACAGGCAAAAGGTCGTATTTATGGAAGGATTTCATTGTAACTTGTTAGGTTGACTCCATATAATGCCTAGATGATGACATCTCCTTTTGGTCGTGATTGGTCAACTGTGATGGCTACAGGTGCCCGAAGCCCAAAAATCTTGAGCACAGTCTGCAGGTCATATTTATGAAGGGATTTCATTGTAACTTAGTAGGATCACGCAAGATGATGCCCAGATGAGAATGTCCCATTTTGGTTGCGATCATTCAACCATTATGGCTGCCCTTGCCCGAAGCCTGAATACCTTTAGCACAGTCTACAGGTCATATTTATGAAGGAATTTCATTGTAACTTGGTAGGTTTGACTTCATATAATGTCTAGATGAGAACGTCCCCTTTTGGACACGATTGGGCAACTGTGACAGCTACAGGGGCCCGATGCCCGAAAACCTTTAGAACAGTCTACTGGTCATAATTATGAAGGGATTTCATTGTAGCTTGGTAGGATGACTCCAAATAATGTCTAGATGAGAACATCCCCTTTTGGTCGCGATCATTCAGCCTTGATGGCTGCCTGAGCCCAAAAACCTTTAGCATAGTCTATAGGTCGTATTTATGGAAGGATTTCATTGCAACTTGTTAGGTTGGCTCCATATAACGCCTAGATGATGACATCCCCCTTTTGGTCATGATTGGTCAACTGTGATGGCTACAGGTGCCTGAAGCCCGAAAATCTTGAGCACAGTCTACAGGTCATATTTATGAAGGGATTTCATTATAACTTCGTAGGATCACTCCAGATGATGCCCAGATGAGAATGTCCCATTTTAGTTGCGATCAATCAACCATGATGGCCGCCCGAGCCCAAAGCCTGAAAACCTTTAGCACAGTTTTCTGTTCATATTCATGAAGGGATTTCATTGTAACTTGGTAGGTTTGACTTTATATAATGTCTAGATGAGAACGTCCCCTTTTGGACACAATTGGGCAACTGTGACAGCTACAGGGGCCCGAAGCCAGAAAACGTTTAGAACAGTCTACAGGTCATAATTATGAAGGGATTTCATTGTAGCTTGGTAGGATGACTCCAAATAATGTCTAGATGAGGACGTCCCCTTTTGGTCACGATCATTCAGCCTTGATGGCTGCCCGAGCCGAAAAACCTTTAGCATAGTCTATAGGTCGTATTTTTGTAAGGATATCATTATAACTTGTTAGGTTGACTCCATATAATGCCTAGATGATGACATCCCCTTTTGGTGATGATTGGTCAACTGTAATGGCTACAGGTGCCTGAAGCCCGAATATCTTGAGCAACGTCTACAGGTCATATTTATGAAGGGATTTCATTGTAACTTCGTAGGATCACTTCAGATGATGGTCAGATGAGAATGTCCCCTTTTGGTGGCGATCATTTGATGGCTGCCCGAGCAATGTAACTTCATAGGATGACTCGTTTTGGAATAATTTCACTGTAACTTGGTAACTTTCGTTGATATGCGATAACTGTCAGGTCCACATACATTAACTGTGAGGTCATATTAACCCACCCCTCAACTCTTTAGTACAGTGTACACCTCATATTATTTTTTATCAAAAACATAGCATACAGGGAACAGATATGAACATATTCCCAATTATCACAATTCTTGTTCTGGAAAAGCTATCATTGAGAGCTTTCCAGAAAATGATGTCAGCTTCTGGTCTTATCAGTGTATGAAGAGAAAAGAAACATAGTTTATAGGATTATCCTACACAACTTATTGTAACTTGTACTGTAAAACATGTGCAACTGTAGCTTGATATCTTCAGCTGTAATCTAATTATACCCCCGCTTCGAAGAAGTGGGGGCTATATAGGAATCGCCCTGTACGTCCGTCCGTATGTCCGTCCGTACGTCTTTCCATCCGGACAAATTCTTGTGTGCGCAACTCCTCCCACATTAATGAACCGATTTTGATGAACCTTTCATCTCGACTAACATGTGCATATTCCAAACTTTTTGATCTGCGACAATTTTAACCAGGTTATCTCTCTTGAACTTTGATTTAATATGGGTTTCTATATGAAATTCTTGTGTGCGCAACTCCTCCTACATTTATCAATCAATTTGGACAAAACTTTTCAGACATCATCACTACTAAGTGAACATGCGCATATTCCAAGATTTTTGATCTGCGACAATTTTAACCAGGTTATCTCCCTTTGACTTAGATTTATTATGTCTTTCCGTTCGAACAAATTCTTGTGTGCGCAACTCCTCCTACATTAATGAACCGATTTTGATGAAACCTTTCAAACATCATCTCTACTAAGTGAACATGTGCATATTCCAAACTTTTTGATCTGCGACAATTTTAACCAGGTTATCTCTCTTGAACTTTGATTTAATATGGGTTTCTGCATAAAATTCTTGTGTGCGCAACTCCTCCTACATTTATCAATCAATTTGGACGAAAGTTTACAGACATCATCACTACTAAGTGAACATGCGCATATTCCAAAATTTTTGAGCTGTGGCAATTTTAACTAGGTTATCTTCCTTTAACTTAGATTTATTATGGGTTTTTATATGAAATTCTTGTGCGTGCAACTCCTCCTACATTTATCAATCAATTTGAACAAAACTTTTCAGACATCATCACTACTAAGTGAACATGCGCATATTCCAAATTTTTGATCTGCGACAATTTTAACCAGGTTATCTCCCTTTGACTTAGATTTATTATGTCTTTCCGTTCGAACAAATTCTTGTGTGCGCAACTCCTCCTACATTAATGAACCGATTTTGATGAAACCTTTCAAACATCATCTCCACTAAGTGAACATGTGCATATTCCAAACTTTTTGATCTGCGACAATTTTAACCAGGTTATCTCTCTTGAACTTTGATTTAATATGGGTTTCTGCATGAAATTCTTGTGTGGGCAACTCCTCCTACATTTATCAATCAATTTGGACGAAAGTTTACAGACATCATCACTACTAAGTGAACATGCGCATATTCCAAAATTTTTGAGCTGTGGCAATTTTAACTAGGTTATCTCCCTTTAACTTAGATTTATTATGGGTTTCTACATGAAATTCTTGTGCGTGCAACTCCTCCTACATTTATCAATCAATTTTGACAAAACCTTTCAAACATTATCACAACTAAGTGAACATACGCATATTTCCAAATTTTTGATCTGCGACAATTTTAACCAGGTTATCTCCCTTTAACTTGGATTTATTATGGGTTTTCAAATGGGATTCTTGTGTGTGCAACTCCTCCTACATTAATGAACCGATTTTGAATACATGTTGCACATTGTAAATGTGTTTTTCCAAATGTAAACCATATATGTGTGGGCTCTTTAAGTATTCAGTGCTGTTCTGTGGAAGGCCACATGCAAATACAAATTTCAACAACAAAAAATGATCTTTATGTATACATTTCCTTATGGCCTTCGCCTACATGATCAGAAGTGCATTCCTCTAAAAACCCAAAGCGGGGGTATTAATCACCTTCAGTGATAGTTCTAGTTATGTTTGACACATGTTGACAAATTGTTTTCCAGGTTACATTGTAAATTCTCTTTATTATCTTGCAATCATGTCAGCTCAGATGAAAGTAATTATTGTATATCTTTTTAACGATCCTCTCATTACGTGTATGCTCCATTTAAATCCCCCTTTCGTCACACCCGGTGAACACATTGTCTTCACGGGTCCACAACCCCGTTTGCGAGGCTAATTAAAGATGACGGGAAAATCCAGACATCAAAGGCGGTTCGTTTCTCGATGAAACCGAATTACTGATATGCAGTCGCATATGAAAAACATTCTGTGTTTATGCAATTAATACATCAATTCGTTTTCAAACATGATAAAAATGAATGTAGACTAATTCATTATTTGTCCCCCAATAGGAATCAACTATTTATTTAAACAAAAATACAGCATTAATGATGGACAACAAGTTTGTTGTGAATGCAAATTAATTTCAGGCACATTGGTAACAAAAACGCCCTCATCTTAGCATTACGTGTACATTGCATACAAAACCGCACTTGTTAATTACCCCGTCGTTTGTGTAGAAACGACCGGGTATGAAAAGCTGTTTTAGTGCGGTCATGTGAGAAGGATTACATAAGTAATTAATGTTTGGCGAGAAAAATCTTTCAGAGACTGTCCGTGATTAGCAAAGATTAGCTTAACTTGACATAGTCAAGATAAGCTATTGCTACCATGCGTGCGGAAGTCTGTTAGTCTGTGAGTCTGTGACATCTGTTCACATTTTCCTTTAGCACGGGCTACACCCCGCAGTTCTTGTCTGATCGTCATGAAATTTCATATGCAGGTTTGGGGTCATGCCTCGATGAGAACGTCCCCTTTTGGTCGAGATCGGGCAACCGGTATGGCTGCCCGAGCCCAAAACCCCAAAACCATTAGCACAGTCTACAGGTCGTATTTATGAAGGGATTTCATTGTAACTTGGTAGGATGCCTCTGTATAGTGCCTAGATGAGAACGTCCCCTTTTGGGCATGATCTATCAACTGTGATGGCTGCCCAAGCCCAAAACCCAAAAACTTTTAGCACAGTCTGCAGGTCATGTTTAATGTGGAGGGATTTCATTGTAACTTGGTAGGATGACTCCTTATGATTTCTAGATGCGAATTTCCACATTTGGGCATGATCTGCCAACTGTGATGACAGCCCGAGCCCAAAACCCGAAAACCTTTAGCACAGTCTACAGGTCATATTTATTGAGGAATTTCATTGTAACTTGGTGGGTTGACTTCATACAATGTCTAGATGAGAAAGTCCCCCTTTGGACATGATTGGGCAACTGTGACGGCTACAGGAGCCCGAAGCCCGAAAACCTTTAGCACAGTCTAGAGGTCATATTTATGATACGATTTTATTGTAACTTGGCAGGATGACTCCAAATAATGTCTAGATGAGAACATCCCATTTTGATCGTGATCATGCAGCCTTGATGGGTGCCCGAGCCCAAAAACCTTTAGCATAGGCAAAAGGTCATATTTATGAAAGGATTGCATTGTAACCTGTTAGGTTGACTCCATATAATGCCTAGATGATGACATCCCCTTTCGGTCGTGATTGGTCAGTTGTGATGGCTACAAGTGCCCGAAGCCTGAAAACCTTGAGCACAGTCTACAGGTCATATTTATGAAGGGATTTCATTGTAACTTCTTAGGATCACTCCAGATGATGCTCAGATGAGATTGTCCCCTATGGTTGCGATCATTCACCCATGATGGCTGCCCGAGCCCGAAGCCCAAAAACCTTTAGCACAGTCTACAGGTCATATTTATGAAGGGATTTCATTGTAACTTGGTAGGTTAACTTCATATAATGTCTAGATGAGAACGTGCGATCATTCACCCATGATGGCTGCCCGAGCCCAAAGCCCGAAAACCTTTAGCACAGTGTACAGGTCATATTTATGAAGGGATTTCATTGTAACTTGGTAGGTTAACTTCATATAATGTCTAGATGAGAACGTCCCCTTTTGGACATGATTGGGCAAGTGTTGACGGCTAAAGGTGCCCGAAGCCCGAAAATCTTTAGCACAGTCTACAGGTCATAATTTATGAGGGGATTTCATTGTAACTTGGTAGGATGACTCCAAATAATGTCTAGATGAGAACGTCCCCTTTTGATCGCGATCATTCAGCCTTGATGGGTGCCCGAGCCTAAAAACCTTTAGCATAGGTAAAAGGTCATATTTATGGAAGGATTTCATTGTAACCTATTAGGTTGACTCCATATAATGCCTAGATGATGACATCCCCTTTTGGTCGTGATTGGTCAGCTGTGTTGGCTACAAGTGCCCGAAGCCCAAAAACCTTGAGCACGGTCTACAGGTCATATTTATGAAGGGATTTCATTGTAACTTCATAGGATCATTCCAGATGATGCCCAGATGAGATTGTCCTCTTTGGTTGCGATTATTCAACCACGATGGCTGCCCGAGCCCGAAGTCCAAAAACCTTAAGCACAGTCTACAAGTCATAATTGTGAAGGGATTTCATTGTAACTTGGTAGGTTGACTTCATATAATGTCTAGATGAGAACGTCCCCTTTTGGACATGTTTGGGCAACTTTGACGGCTAAAGGTGACCGAAGCCCGAAAACCTTTAGCACTGTCTACAGGTCATATTTATGAAGGGATTTCATTGTAACTTGGTAGGTTGACTCCAAATAATGTCAAGATGAGAACGTCCCATTTTGGCCGTGATCATTCAGCCTTGATGGGTGCCCGAGCCCAAAAACCTTTAGCATAGGCAAAAGGTTATATTTATAGAAGGATTTCATTGTAACATTGTTAGGTTGACTCCATATAATGCCTAGATGATGACATCCCCTTTTGGTCATGATTGGTCAACTGTGATGGCTTCAGGTGCCCGAAGCCCGAAAACCTTGAACACAGTCTACAGGTCATATTTATGAAGGGATTTCATTGTAACTTCGCAGGATCACTCCAGATGATGCCCAGATGAGATTGTCCCCTTTGGTTGTGATCATTCAACCATGATGGCTGCCCGAGCCCGAAGCCAGAAAACCTTTAGCACAGTCTAAGGTCATATTTATGAAGGGATTTCATTGTAACTTGGTAGGTTGACTTCATATAATGTCTAGATGAGAACGTCCCCTTTTGGACACGAGTGGGCAACTGTGACGGCTTCAGGGGCCCAAAGCCCGAAAACCTTTAGAACAGTCTACAGGTCATAATTATGAAGGGATTTTATTGTAGCTTGGTAGGATGACTCCAAATAGTGTCCAGATGAGAACGTCCCCTTTTGGTCACGATCATTCAGCCTTGATGGGTGCCCGAGCCCAAAAACCTTTAGCATGTCTGTAGGTCATATTTATGGAAGGATTTCATTGTAACTTGTTAGGTTGACTTCATATAATGCCTAGATGATGACATCCCCTTTTGGTTGTGGTTGGTCAACTGTGATGTCTACAGGTGCCTGAAGCCCGAAAACCTTTAGCACAGTCTACAGATCGTATTTATGGAGGGATTTCATTGTAACTTGGTAGGTTGACTTCATATAATGTCTAGATGAGAACGTCCCTCTTTTGGACGCAATTGGGAAACTGATGGCTACAGGGGCCCGAAGCCCGAAAACCTTTAGCACAGTCTACAGACCATATTTATGAAGGGATTTTAACGTAACTTGATAGGATGACTCATTTTGGAATAATTTCATTGTAATTTGGTAACTTTTTTTGATATATGTTAACTGTGAGGGCCACATATATTAACTGTGAGATCATATTAACCCACCCCTCAGATCTTTAGTACAGTGTACACCTCATATTATTTTTATCATAAACATAGCATACAGGGAACAGAAATGAACATATTCCCAATTATCACAATTCTTGTCTTATTTCATAATCCTTTCATAAACATTGAACATTATCCTTTTCATCAAACACAACACACAAGTTAAGCTACAGTGTCATTGACACTTTCATTATATGTAGTTCCAGGTGAGCGTTTACAGGCTCTTTAGAGCCTCTAGTTAGCTAACCTGACTGAGCTCTAGTGATCACTCACTGTCTGTTGCCCGTGAACATGGTGTTTGCACCTTCTCCTCCAAAACCACTGTACTGATTTCAGTTAAATTTGAGGTGATCGCTTGTTCTGACATTGCATTTTGTGTTTGTTCAAATCAACTTGTCCAGCCCCATAGGGAGGTGGTGGAGGAAAATGGTCCAAAATTTTTTTGATACTCTTCTTCTCCTGAACCAGTGGGTACAATGACTTGATATTTTGGTTTGGAGTTTCCTTTGAGGTGTAGGGGGCGAGCATTGAAAAATTGCTGAGTCAGCATATTTGCAAAAAATTTGTAAACATTCTCCAAAACCACTGATCAGAATCTTTTGATTTTTGGTATACAGCATCCATAGGGGGTACAAGTTTGTTAAAATTAAGCTCCTTGGTTCATAATTGGTCTCAGTACAGGAGCCCTAAATTTTAACTTTGGGCAATATGGGGAATTATCCTTAAAAATCTTCTTCTTCAGAACCACCAGTCAGAATCTTTTGATGTTTTGTATACATCATTGTTATGAGAGTCATATTCAATATTGTTCAAATCAAGTCTTTCAGTGAATATTTGGGCTTCTTATGGGGATGAGGGGGTGGGAACAGAATTTTAACTTGGTGCAATATGTGTGATAATCTTTAAAAATCTTCTTTAGATACACCAGTCACAATCTTTTGATATTTGGTGTACAGCATCCTTAGGGAGGTTAGATCTATTTTTGTTCAAACCAAGTCCCTGGGTTAATGTTTGGGCTCCCTATTGGAGCCTGAATTATTACTTTGTTCAATATGAGGATTAATCTTTAAAACACTTCTTCTCCAGAATCACTGGTCAGAATCTTTTGATATATTGTGTACAGAATCCTTATAGGGGGTCGGTATCAAGTTTGTTCAAATCAATCCCATCCGTTAATAATTGGGCTCTCTATGGGACACAAATTTTAACTTAGTGCAATATGGAGGATAATCTTTAAAAAGCTTCTCCTTCAGATCCACCGGTCAGAATCTTTTGATATTTGGTATACAGCATCCTAAGGGAGGTTAGATCTCATTTCGTTCAAACCAAGTCCCTGGGTTAAAATTTGGGCTCCCTATTCCCTATTGGAGCCAAAATTTTAACTTAGTCCAACATGAGGAATAATCTTTAAAACTCTTCTTCACCAGAAACACCAATCAGAATCTTTTAATGTTTGGCACACAGAATCCTTACAGGGGTTGGATTCAATTTGTTCAACTCAAGTCGATTGATTAGTAAATGGGCTCTCTAAAGGAGACAGAATTTCAAATTAGAGCAGCATGAGGAAAAATCTTTAAAAATGTTCTTCTTCAGAGCCACTGTTCACATTTTCTTTAGTACAGGCTACGCCCTGTAGTTCTTGTCCGATCATCATGCAATTTCATGTGCAGGTTCAAGGTCATGTTTAGATGAGAACATCCCCTTTTGGTCGTGATCGGTCAACTGTGATGGCTGCACAGGTCATATTTATGAAGGGATTTCATTGTAACTTGGTAGGATGACTCAGTGTGATGTCCAGATGATAACGTTGTATTTTGGTCGTGATCAGTCAACTATGATGGCCACAAGGACACGTGACCTAGATTTGTTTAGCACAGTCTACAGTTCATATTTATGAAGCGATTTGGTAGGATAACTTGGTATGATGCCTAGATGAGACTTTCCTATTTTGGTTGTGATTGATCAACCGTGACTGCTGGACTAGCACATTACCTAAATTCATTTAGCGAAGTCTACAAGTCATATTTATGAAGGGATTTCATTGTAACTTGGAAGGATGACTCATTTTGGAATGATTTTACTGTAACTTGGTAACTTTGGTTGGCATACATTAACTGTGAGGGCCACATCAACCCAGGCCTCAGATCTTTAGTACAGCCTACACCTAAAATTATTCTTGTTGAAAACATAGCATGTAGGGTCCAGAACTGAACATATTCTCATTTATTACAATTCTTGTCTTATTTTATAATCCTTATATAGACATTGAACATTATCCTTTTCATTTAATACTACGCTTATTCAAGTTAAGCTGCAGTACCATTGACACTTTCATTGGTATACTACCTTACTTAAGTAATAGGCAGATCAAGTTCGATTTTGACATTTGTGCTACATTCTGTTGTGGAGTTATTACCCTTTATTTTATAGAATTTCTATGAGTTTAGGTCATGACTTGTGGTTTCCAGATGATGGTTTCAGCTATATTCGACATATCCAATCCATTTTTACCACACCTTCAGCATGTTCGATAACTGACTTGTGCTCACCCTAGTAACGTCCATGTAAAGTGAAATGATGCGAATTTCTCAAACGGTGTCGTTCAATACTCAGGTATATCGTCTACTCGGGTCAACACAAAATCGTTTTATTATCAAAGGTAACTGTTACACGTGTGGATAAAATTAATAATTGTCTGCTTTTGTGAAAATAGCTATTGAAAAAATAAAATAAAAGAAAACACAAGAGAGAAAAAAACTACTCTCACTTGCCGTTACTGTTTTGCACAATGAACAGAAATTAATTGAAAATATTATAATAGAGTGCACTAATTGTGATGCTTTGTTATTTGGTCTTGATTCAGGCAAGGGAGATTGTTGCCCAAAGGTCTTCCGCATTGAAAATTATGCAGAAATAACTGTACCGATACAATCTCTTGATGATTTTAAATCCCACTTCAGATTGAGTAGATCGTCATATGAATTGTTCATTGGCCGGCTTTCCAATTGCCCTGAAGTACAGTTAGGCGAGCAGAGTCATGGACTGCCTCCTGTAACAGTTTCAAAAAAGCTCTCGTTTACTTATTTTACGTTGGAACTACGGATACTTACAGGTCGATATTCGATCGATTCGATATATCCAAGTCTACTGCTCACTCAGTGTGTTGCAGAGTTTCAAAGGCGATAACAAACAATTTCATGAATGAAATTATACAGTGGCCATCACCTACTAAATGGCGGAAAATTTCTGCAGGTTTCAGAGAATATTGTAAATTCTCAAATGTAATTGGTGCCATATTAGAATCCAAGCTCCCAAGAAGGAAGACAATCCTATTACTTATATAAACAGGAAAAAATACCATTCCGTGGGCCTGCAAGGTGTGTGCGACAATGAACTTCGTTTCACACAGGTATATACTGGCTGGCCTGGATACACACATGACACACGGGTGTTAAAAAATTCAACACTCTAAAGGAATCATGATGAATTGTTCCACGGTGGGGAAATGCTACTGGGTGACTCAGCACACCCATTACAAACATTGTTGATGATTCCATACAGACGATTATCGTCAGCAAGGGTTGCGATCGAGCGAGCATTTGGTCAGCTCAAAGGACTCTTCCATCACTTAAAGGATTTTGATTGTTTGATCGAAATGTTATGTCGGACAATTGTTGCCGCGTGTGCACTCCATAACTTATGTTTAGAAAATGGTGACGAAACAGATGAGACTGCTGGTAACGACGACCTAAACGCCGATATCAATGATTCCATGCCTCAACCATACCACGACGATTATTTATTTATTTATGTTTAAGGTCACATATTTATGCACAATGACTAATCATGACCGTAACAGTTTTACGGGTGGAGGAAGCCGGAGTACCCGGAGAGAACCACCGAGCAACGGCGAGCAACAGTCAGCTCCCCAACATACTAACACCACACAAGCAGGGTTAGCATTGGTTGAAGACAGGTGCACCATCGATGTGCAGTACTCCTTAGTAAACAACGCCACCGTGCCCTCACGCGGGCAATGGAGATGAAGTGTCTTGCCCAAGGACACAATGCGTTTGCCGCAGGTGGGATTCAAACCGAGGACCTCTCGGCTTGCAGCGTGCACCTCTACCTACTGAGCCACCGCGCTCCCACCGCGACGATAGAAGTGGGATAGAAAAGAGAAGACAACGGACAACTGGATAGGACTTCGAATTATGCTTCGATATTCGCTTACTGTAACAAAAGAGCCACCATAAAAATTCCCCAGTCAACTACAACATTCCAGAAAATAGATTTCACGGCGATTTTTCAAAATTGTCATTTCATAAAAGGGCTCCAAAATCGTTCTGTATTGCCCAGAATTGCTCTCAACACATTGGATTATTCTAAAAGAAAATTCCGAGGAGAACCCATGGGCTCCTACCTACGGTAGGGGTATCCCCAGTACCCACCCTCACGTCAGGTCATCATGCTTTGGGATATGTCTTAGGGTGGAGTCATGACGTCAGATATACGTTTGTCAGAATGAAGTCCCTTGGTTCATACTTGTTCTCGATACAGGCGCCCGGAATCATTAACTTAGGACAATATAGGAAATAATCTTTAAAAATCTTCTTCAGAACCATCAGTCAGAATCTTTTAATGTTTGACATACATCATTGTTATGAAGGTCAGATCCCAGAATGGTCAAATCGAGTGCCTGGGTTGATATTTGGGCCCCCTATGGGAGCCTGAATTTCTACTTAGTACAGTATGAGGGAATTTCGTCAAAAATCTTCTTCAGATTCACCAGTCAGAATTCTATCATATTTGGTATACAGCATCTCTAGGAGGGTGGGGGAGGGAGAGTCAAGTTAGTTCAAATCGATTACCTGAGTTAATATTTGGGCTCCTTATGGAAGCCTGAATTTCTACTTAGTGCAGTATGAGGAAATTTCTTTAAAAACCTTCTTCAGATCCATCAGACAGAATGCTTTCATATTTGGTATACAGCAGCTATAGGGGGGTTGAGATTTAAGTTTGTTCAAATCAAGTGTGTGGGCTAATATTTGGGTCCCCTATGGGAGCCTGAAGTTCTACTTATTGCAATATGAGGAAATTTCTTTAAAAACCTTCTTCAGATCCATCAGACAGAATGCTTTCATATTTTGTATATGACCTCTCTAGGGGGGTCAGATTCAAATTTTTCCACTTGAGTGTCTGAGTTAATTTTTGGGCTCCCTGTGGGAGCCTGAATTTCTACTTAGTGTAGTATGAGAGAATTACTTCAAAAATCTTATTTGGATTCACCAATCAGAATCCTTTCATATTTGGTATACAACATCTCTAGGGGGTCAGATTCAAGTTTGTTCAGATCGAGTGCCTGGGTTAATTATTTGAGCTCCTTATGGTAGCCCAAATTTTAACTTTGTGCAATTTGGGAGATAATTTTTAAAAATCTTCTTTAGATCCACCAGTCAGAATGCTTTCATATTTGGTATACAACATTTCTATTGGGGGCAGATTCAATTTTGTTCAAATTGGGTCTCTGAATTCATATTTGGGCTACATATATGTTAGCCCAAATTTTGAGTTAGTGCAATATGAGGAAATTTCTTTTAAAATCTTCTTCAGATCCATCAGACAGAATGCTTTCATATTTGGTATATGACCTCTTAGGGGGATCGGATTCAAATTTGTTCAACTCTAGTACCCGGGTTAACATTTGAGCTCCCTATGGGATCCCAAATTTTAACTTAGTGAAATATGAGGGAATTTCATCAAAAATCTTCTTCGGATTCACTGCTCAGAATCTATTCATATTTTGTATACAACATCTCTAGGGAGGTCAGATTCAAGTTGTTCAAATCGGGTCCCTAGGTTAATATTTGGGTTCCCTATGGTAGGCAGATTTTAACTTAGTGCAATATTAGGAAATTTCTTTAAAAATCTTCTTCTTCAGCTCCACCAGTCAGAATCCTTTCATATTTGGTTTACAACATCTTTAGTTCACTAATCAGAACTCTTAGTCCGATTTTAACAAAATTTGTTATGCAGCATAAGTGGAAAACAGATATTTGATTTGCTGTATATGAAAAAAATTAACCGTGGTAACAATGGACTCCCCGTGTTCTCAAAATAGTAACATAATTCCTTGTTAATTATACCCCCTCCCTTATTAGCTCACCTGGCCTAAAATGCCATGTGAGCTTTTCTCATCACTTGAGAGCCTCTCCTGTCTGCACAAAAGATCGATACTGTCAGCAAAACATACTTGTTTTTTGAGAATCTGGTAAGGGCTGGTTCCAGTTTTCTCCACTGAGAACTGGGAAAAAAATACCCCCAAAATATTATGTATACAGTACAAGTCAAAATAAGCTGTAGCATAACTGCAATAAACTAAGTACACTGCTGCTCCTGCCCTGACAAGATCAGAATCTGGCATTTTCTGGAAAGCTATCAGTGAGAGCTTTCCAGAAAATGATGTCAGCTTCTGGTCTTATCAGTTTAGGAAGAGAAAAAGATATACAGTTTATAGAATTATCCTACAACTTATTTTGACTTAACTGTAAACTATTGGAACTGTACATGGATGCTGATATATGCTCATTACTCATGTTCTTATCAGATAATCTTGGTTGTTTACAGGTGTTTGGAGAAAAACAGAAGATTTTGCTAACATTCTTGCAATCATGTCGGCTTAGATGACAGTAATAATTGTATATCTTTTTAAGATTTGACAAAAATTGGAGTAATGTGTTTCCTGTAACCCTTTTACCTATCCAAGAGTTATTTTGAAAAAGAGAATACTGTCTGAAAAAAAGTTGTAATTTTTCAAAAATATTTAACCTTCTTTTACTGATTTTTTTGTTGAAAACAGAATTCATAAATGTGTGCACTTTCAAGAAAATCTTCTTAGATAGATAGATAGATAGTTTATTTAACAGTATACAGGTTTTACAATCATGATGTTTTGATATATTACAACATTTGTAACAATACAGGATATACCGTTGGGAAATGCCATAGCCAGATTGGCTGTCTTCCTGGCATCACCTGACAAATAAATGAATGTTTTACAAATATTCGCAGACTATAGCTGACCCTTTCTCGGGGAAGTAATATGCTTTTGATTAAACTCGGCGGCGCACATCGCACAAGAAGGTTAATGACGAGTTCACAGTCATCTGAAGCTATCTATTTAACACAATAATTGCAGTGCAATTTGACTGGGTAGAAACTTACGATTTTGAAAGAATTGACAAGTAATGTTAGACTGCCTATTCTCGTTGGGGTGAAGGAGGTGAGGCGAAAAAATGAAGTACTACGGATTACACTCTTGAAAGTAGGGATTGTCACACTGCATTTCCATACAGTAAGACGATAATAGCTGTAATTTAAGTTTATTCTTAAACTCAACTCTGTTTGTAATGTTACGAAGATTCTGGCTCAAGCTATTCCTTCTTTGAAACTACAAGACCAAAATGGTTTGAAAAACTTAGTGTGACTGATGACTGTAACCCCCCTCTACCAATGATCCTAATTTTAATCTTCATCGGGTTGCAATTATGGCTACAATTGTGGCTTATAGTTACTATAGAAACCCTATAGGAAATCACATTTTCATCATCTTCACTGAAAGTACTGAGCCAATGTGAACCAGACTTGGCAGGTATTGTCTGTGAGAGGTTCTCTACAACTGTTACTCATTTTATTCCTGTTGGGTGAAAAAAACGTGGCCGCCAGAAGCATTCTTTGATTCTGATTGGTCAATTTTGAAAACTCTTCTTCTCGGAAACCACAGGGCCAAATGTTTTGAAACTTTGCATGGTTGAGAACTGTGACAACCTCCACCAACGTTCCTCATTTTAATGTTCATCGTATTGCAAACATGGCCACAATTGCAGTTTATAGTTACTATAGAAAAAAAAACTATAGGAAATCACATTTTCATCTTCTCTCTGGAACTATTGAGCTGACATGAACCAAAAACTTGGCAAGAATGGTCTATAGGAGGCCCTCTACAAACGATCAACTTTTTGTTCCCATTGTCTGGAAAATATGGCCACCAGAGACATTCTATGATTCTGTTTGATGAATTCAAATGTTTTGAAACTTCACATGATTGAAGACTGGGACACTTTCTACCAATGATCCTCATGTAATGTTGATGTAATCTTGCAAAAACATGGCCACAGTTGCAGCTCATAGTCACCATGGAAAGCCGATGGGAAATCACATTTTTTATATGTATTTCCAGGTGAGTGATTACAGGCTCTGTAGAGCCTCTAGTTTATACCCCCCCCCCCCCCTTTTATAAAAGGTTGGGTTTATAGTAATCACACTTTGTCCATTCATCCTTCCGTTCATCCATCCATCTGTTCATCCCTCCATCTGTCCATCCATCCGTCCGTCACACTCCTTTCCGGGCAATAGCTTTTGTTCCGTTGGTCGCACAGTACCCATACTTCACAGGTAGGCTGCTTGTAATGGGATGATGATTGGGATTGCTTTTGGGATCTGTAGGTGAAAGGTGAAGGTCACTGTTACTATAAATGGATTTTTGGTTTCTGTGCAATAACTTTAGTTTTCTTTTGTCTACGAAGCTATAACTTCATATTCTGATTGCACTTGAGGTGTCGATCGTTGGGATTGCATTTGGGGTCACTAGGTCATGGTCACTGTTACTATAAATAGATTTTTGATTTCTGTGCAATAACTTTAGTTTTCTTTTGTGTTTGAAGCTATCACTTCATATTTTGATTGCATTTGACGTGTCAACCATTGGGATTGCATTTGGGGTCAAGGGTCAGGGTCACTGTTACTATAAATAGATTTTTTATTTCTGTGCAATAACTTTAGTTTTCTTGTGTGTACAAAGCTATAACTTCATATTGTGATTGCATTTGAGGTGTCAATCATTAGGATTGCATTTGGGGTCAGTAGGTTAGAGGTCCAGGTCTCTGTTACTAGAAATAGTTTTTCATAGATTTTTGGTTTCCATGCAATAGGTTTTCTTTTGTGTACTAAGCTATGGCATTTCAGATGGCTGAACAGGGGAAATGCGCGGTTTTTATTTTATTAAGAGTCATGTAGCTGAAGAATTAGAATTTTTTATAAAGTATCCTCTAGAATTGTGTAACTAAGATTAATCCACATAGGTTGTTTCTAGGGGCTCCATAGGGAGGTCCATATTTTACATTATGATTAACTGAAGAAAAGGCATGATGCTTGGACTATTTTAGTAACTCCTGAGGGGCTCAAGGATTGACAAGGGATCCTATGGAGATTGATTGCTTAATGTAAATTCATTCTTGGCCTCTGATTATGTCGAGTTCCATTCAAGGTGAGCGCTTTTTTTTTAAACAATATTTTTATTTCACTCATTTGAAACCGTGTTTAGCAAACAGGCTAAGCCTATCTTAATGCCATACCCTTACATAGCAAAGTTACATTGTATTGTGCTTGTGCAGTTGTGCATAGTCGCAGAATATCAGATACCAAAACATTATTTCTAAATTAATGGGAAATTTAATTTCTAGTATATATAAGGCACTGAATTACAAAGCATTTAATCCAGACAGCTGTAAGTTCACCATGACGTGTACATTGCCAACATTAAGATAGCATACACACCATGAAGGTGAAGACTCAGCTATAAATGAAGTATTTTGAAAAATGGATCACTTCTAGTGAACACCAAGGTATAATCACATATATGCTGACCAATTACCATTTGCTTATATTAAGTTTTCAAACTTTCTCGTTTTGATAATGTATACTTCTACAGTATTGAATACAAAAATGTTGTGCAAGTCAGATTTATACGGGTGAGCTCTTAGGCCCCATGGGGCCTCTTGTTTGCATATGTGCTTTATGAGGAGATTTACTGTTTCAATGCAGTGTTGTTCTTTATGGATTCCATATACTGACTCTCTCTTTTTGGTATGAAATATGTTGCTCATCAGATTTTGGTCCAGTCATTCTGGCCGCAGACAGGATTCCTTTTCCTCGGGCATTTCGGTTGGCAACACTATTCTAGTGTTGGGACGACTGCCACCATGATATTCTATATGGAGTATATTTATATGCTTAATGAACTTTGTTTTCGTTGGTACATCTGGTTCTCCATACTCAGTTTTTAATCTCTGTTTTCTGACCTGAATTTTAAAATTAACTGTTGAGAATTTTTCATTAGGAGTTCGTAGCCTATTATGTTGGGGTCTATTTTGGCTCCCTTTTTAGGCTGCTTTGGGCACTAATTCAGGTAAGAATGCTCTCTTTTTCCATCAAGAAGAATTCTGTGTGAAATTTCTGTCATTATCCCTGCAATTATTCAGAGAAATTTAATCAATTCTATTCTATTCTAATTTCATAGCCGTCCTAGAATTGTTATCTGCCTTGGAATTGTTACTCTTTTGAGTAGCCTTGTTCCTTTTTTCCCCATTTTCTCTGATTATATACACCTACCTTTCAGTCAGATGAATCTCATTTTATAAGAATAGTTTTTTTCAGCAGGGAATGTTTATTGCTGCACTTCCAGGCTTTTCACTCAAGCTCCTTCGATCATGAGGTCTTCTTCGTAACCTTTTGTGACCTATTTCAGTTACTCTCTGACATCACAGTCTGTGTCCTGCCCTTGTAGATGGTCCAACTAGATTGACACATTTTCTTTGAATTTGAATATTATTCTTTCATAAGATCATACTTGGTTTTTCTTCAGAAGATTGCGGGGGTAGTCGGTGCTGTGTGCAAATTTGATGTCCCATGGTTCTTATGCACATTACCCTCCTAATACAATAAAAAGTTATCTACTGATATTTTTCTAACTTTTAGTCTGTACATCCATACGTCTGTACATCCATACATCTGTCCGTCCGTCCGTCCATTATGCTTTGGGGGGGTACACATCTGCTATCCACAACTCCTCCTAAACCATTGAACGGATTTCATTGAAACTCTCAGACATTCTTTTACATTGAAGATGTGCACCTCCTATTTTCTTTTCAGATATTTTCATTTTTACAGTTTCCCATATTGAAAAATGAACTTTGTCAAATTCAATTGACATTCTGTACAGATCTGCTATCCACAACTCCTCTTGAACCATTGAACAGATTTCATTGAAACTTTCAGACATTCTTTTACATACATTGCAGATGTGCACCTCCTATTTTCTTTTCAGATATTTTCATATTTACAGTTCCCCATATTCAAAAATGGTCTTTGTCAATTCAGGTTTTAGTAGGGAGGAGTATAGATATTAGTGTTGTACGGTTTACCGGTTTTATAAGTCGGTTTTGATTTTGCTTTAAAACCGAAACCGTGTAATTGATAAATGAGTTTCGTTTTTTCCTAAAACGTCGGGAAGAGATGTTTTCATTGTTCAGTTTGCACTAACAACATCTGAAATGTCAAGTTTTGTCAGGAAATGACGGTGTCGTCAATGCATGCCACATTCTGGGTGTAAAGGGGTCACTGCAGCAGATCCAGATCACTCCAGAATGATGTATGATAAGTTGTCAATCACACATCGTTGACGTAAAAATGGGTTGTGTTTTCTGTGAGAATGACAAAACAGGCAGCCAACACGCCTACATTTCACTGATTACAGGAAATACCTTGCGCCATTGGCTTAATTTTTGAACAGGTTTGTCTGAAATAGTCCCATCAATTTAATTAAAATTACTTATCTACAATCTGTTGGACAGTGAATAATATCATATCAGAAAAAGGTCTTGGTATTTCCTTGTCCTATTCGAAAATAACATTTGTCACGGGTTTCCCCACCACGTGTTTCAGATGTAAATCTGTTGCCTCCCTTGATGTGCTTATCCGGGAAGAGGTTTTACTGCAATTCAGTCTTGGGACGTTCCGACCCGAGACTTTTTGTCCTGAACGTTTCGGCCCACTAAAAACATGAAACCCCAAGTTCTTATTAGTCCCCTACAGGAACTGTAAGGGGACTATAGGATTGCGCTCCATCCGTCCATCTGTCTGTCCATCTGTCCATCCGTCCATCCATCCATCTGTCCATCCGTCTGTCCATCCATCCATCTGTCCATCCATCCATCCATCCATCCATCTGTCTGTCTGTCTGTTTTTTTATGTTACCACCTCTCCCTCCAATATGCTTTAAGCTACACATTTCATATTTGGTACATGGATAAATGGTTCTGAGGGGATGATGCACGCTCAAAATTTTTTTTTCAAAATCCAAGATGGCGGAATGACGGCCATTTTTGTTGTGTTTTTTAAGTTTTTTTTTCTCTATTTTCATGTTACCACCCCTCCCACCAACATGTTTCAAGCTACACCTTTCATATTTGGTACATGGACAAATGGTTCTGAGGGGGATGATGCATGCTCAAAATTTTTTTTTCAAAATCCAAGATGGCGGAATGGCGGCCATTTTTGTTGTGTTTTTTAAGCATTTTTTTCTCTATTTTCATGTTACCACCCCTCCCACCAACATGGTTCAAGCTACACTTTGCATATTGGGCACATGGATAGAGGGTTGGGAGGGGATGATGCACGTTCAATATTTTTTTTCCAAAATTCAAGATGGCGCCATGGCAACCATTTCTGTTGTGTTTTTTAAGCTTTTTCTCTATTTTATGTTACCACTGCTCCCTCCAACATGGTTCAGGCTTCACTTTTCATATATGGTACATGGATAAAGGGGTTGTGAGGGGATTATGCACACTCAATATTTTTTTTTCAAAATCTAACATCTGTCTGTCTGTCTGTCCGTCCGTCCATCCGTCCGTCCATCCATCCGTCCATCCATCTGTCCGTCTGTCCGTCCATCCGTCTGTCTGTCTGTCTGTCTGTCTGTCTCTGTCTGTCTGTCTTTCTGTCTGTTTTTTATGTTACCACCTATCCCTCTAATATGCTTCAAGCTACACCTTTCATATTTGGTACATGGATAAATGGTTCTGAGGGGATGATGCACAGTCAATATTTATTTTTCAAAATCCAAGATGGCAGATTGGCGGCCATTTTTGTTGTGTTTTTTTAAGCTTTTTTCTCTATTTCATGTTACAACCCCTCCCTCCAACATGGTTCAAGCTACGCCTTTCATATATGGTACATGGATAAAGGGTTGTGAGGGGATTATGCACGCTCAATATTTTTTTTTCAAAATCCAAGATGCTTATATACTCTGGTGTCTTCTGTAACAAAAACACCTTATGTCACAAAAAGTGCCGTAGGGGACTAATACCACCTCAGTGGTCAAACACTTGTTCTATTTAGTTCAATATATGAAGGCCATTGACTCCTTATGATCTCTAGATGAAAATTTCCCCATTTGGGCATGATCTGCCAACCGTGACGACTGCCCGAGCCCAAAACCCGAAAACCTTTAGCACAGTCTACAGGTCATATTTATTGAGGAATTTCATTGTAACTTGGTGGGTTGACTTCATACAATGTCTAGATGAGAAAGTCACCTTTTGGTCCTGATTGGGCAACTGTGACAGCTACAGGGGCCCGAAGCCCAAAAACCTTTAGCACAGTCTACAGGTCATATTTATGAAGGGATTTCATTGTAACTTGGTAGGATGACTCCAAATAATGTCTAGATGAGAACGTCCCATTTTGATCGCGATCATTCAGCCTTGATGGGTGCCTGAGCCCAAAAACCTTTAGCATAGGCAAAAGGTCATATTTATGGAAGGATTTCATTGTAACCTGTTAGGTTGACTCCATTTAATGCCTAGATGATGACATCCCCTTTTGGTCGTGATTGGTCAACTGTGATGGCTACAGGTGCCCGAAGCCCAAAAACCTTGAGCACAGTCTACAGGTCATATTTATAAAGGGATTTCAGTGTAACTTCGTAGGATCACTCCAGATGATGCCCAGATGAGATTGTCCCCTTTGGTTGCGATCATTCAGCCATGATGGTTGCCCGAGCCCAAAGGCCGAAAACCTTTAACACAGTCTACAGGTCATATTTATGAAGGGATTTCATTGTAACTTGGAAGGTTGACTTCATATACTGTCTAGATGAGAACTTCCCCTTTTGGACACGATTGGCTACAGGGGCCCGAAGCCCGAAAACCTTTAGCACAGTCTACAGGTCATAATTATGAAGGGATTTCATTGTAGATTGGTAGGATGACTCCAAATAATGTCTAGATGAGAACATCTCCTTTTGGTCGCGATCATTCAGCCTTTATGGCTGCCCGAGCCCAAAGACCTTTAGCATATTCTACAGGTCGTATTTATGGAAGGATTTCATTGTAACTTGTTAGGTTGACTCCATATAATACCTAGAGGATGACATCCCCTTTTGGTCAAGATTGGTCAACTGTGATGGCTACAGGTGCCCGAAGCCCGAAAATCTTGAGCACAGTCGACAGGTCATATTTGTGAAGGGATTTCATTGTAACTTCGTAGGATCACTCCAGATGATGCCCAGATGAGAATGTCCCCTTTTGGCTGCTATCATTCAACCATGATGGCTACCCGAGTCTGAAAACCTTTAGCACAGTCTTCATTTCATATTTATGAAGGGATTTCATTGTAACTTGGTAGGTTGACTTCATATAATGTCTAGATGAGAACAGCCCCTTTTGGACACCATTAGGCAACTGTGACGGCTACAGAGGCCTGAAGCCTGGAAACCTTTAGCACAATCTACATGTGATATTTATGAAGGAATTTCATTGTACCTTGGTAGGATGACTCCAAATAATGTCTAGATGAGCATGTCCCCTTTTGGTCACGATCATTCAGCCTTGATGGCTGCCCGAGCCCAAAACCCTCCAAACTTTTAGCATAGTCTATAGGTCATATTTATGGAAGGATTTCATTGTAACCTGTTAGTTTGACTCCATATAATGCTTAGATGATGACATCCCCTCTTGGTTGTGATTGGTCAACTGTGACGGCTTCAGAAGCCCGAAGCCCGAAAACCTTGAGCACAGTCTACAGGTCATATTTATGAAGGGATTTCATTGTAACTTGGTAAGTTGACTTCATATAATGTCTAGATGAGAATGTCCCCTTTGGACGCAATTGGGAAACTGACGGCTCCAGGGGCCCAAAGCCCAAAAACCTTTAGCACAGTCTACAGGCCATATTTATGAAGGGGTTTCAATGTAACTTGATAGCATGACTTGTTTTGGAATAATTTCACTGTAACTTGGTAACTTTCGTTGATATACGTTAACTGTGAGGGCCACATACATTAACTGTGAGGTCATATTAACCCACCCCTCAGCTCTTTAGTACAGTGTACACCTCATATTATTTTTTATCAAAAACATGGCATACAGGGAACAGAAATGAACATATTCCCAATTATCACAATTCTCGTCTTATTTCATAATCCTTTCATAAACATTGAACATTATCCTTTTCATCAAACACAACACACAAGTTAAGCTACAGTGTCATTGACACTTTCATTAGGGTTTCCCATATTTAAAAATGGGCTTTGTCAATTCAAGCTTGCGTGGGTGGGGGGGGGGGGGTGTTGTTGACATTTGCTGTCCATGACCTCTTTTAAACTAGTGAATGGACTTCAGTGAAACCTTCAAACATTGGTGTCAGTGTTTGTGCTCTCTATTTTAAACACACTTTTACTGTTGTAAAATGTTTCTTGGTGGGAGTGGGTGGTACCATTTAGTGAGCAGTGCTCACAGTTTTTCTCATTTATATTGTTTTTAGCTTAACTTGACATAGTCAAGATAAGCTATTGCCATCACGCGTGCGGAAGTCTGTTAGTCTGTGAGTCTGTTAGTCTGTGAGTCTGTGACGTCTGTTCACATTTTCCTTTAGCACGGGCTACACCCCGCAGTTCTTGTCTGATCATCACGAAATTTTATATGCAGGTTTGGGGTCATGTCTAGATGAGAACGTCCCCTTTTGGTCGCGATCGGGGAACCGGTATGGCTGCCCGAGCCCAAAACCCGAAAACCATTAGCACAGTCTACAGGTCGTATTTATGAAGGGATTTCATTGTAACTTGGTAGGATGCCTCTGTATAGTGCCTAGATGAGAACGTCCCCTTTTGGGCATGATCTATCAACCGTGATGGCTGCCCAAGCCCAAAACCCAAAAACTTTTAGCACAGTCTGCAGGTCATGTTTAATGCGGAGGGATTTCATTGTAACTTGGTAGGATGACTCCTTATGATGTCTAGATACAAATTTCCCCATTTGGGCATGATCTGCCAACCGTGACGACTGCCCGAGCCCAAAACCCGAAAACCTTTAGCACAGTCTACAGGTCATATTTATTGAGGAATTTCATTGTAACTTGGTGGGTTGACTTCATACAATGTCTAGATGAGAAAGTCCCCCTTTGGACGTGATTGGGCAACTGTGACGGCTACAGGAGCCCGAAGCCCGAAAACCTTTAGCACAGTATAGAGGTCATATTTATGAAACGATTTCATTGTAACTTGGCAGGATGACTCCAAATAATGTCTAGATGAGAACGTCCCATTTTGATCGTGATCATGCAGCCTTGGTGGGTGCCCGAGCCCAAAAACCTTTAGCATAGGCAAAAGGTCATATTTATGGAAGGATTTCATTGTAACCTGTTAGGTTGACTCCATATAATGCCTAGATGATGACATCCCCTTTCGGTCATGATTGGTCAGTTGTGATGGCTACAAGTGCCCGAAGCCCGAAAACCTTGAGCACAGTCTACAGGTCATATTTATGAAGGGATTTCATTGTAACTTCTTAGGATCACTCCAGATGATGCTCAGATGAGATTGTCCCCTATGGTTGCGATCATTCACCCATGATGGCTGCCCGAGCCCGAAGCCCGAAAACCTTTAGCACAGTCTACAGGTCATATTTATGAAGGGATTTCATTGTAACTTGGTAGGTTAACTTCATATAATGTCTAGATGAGAACGTGCGATCATTCACCCATGATGGCTGCCCGAGCCCGTAGCCCGAAAACCTTAAGCACAGTCTACAGGTCATATTTATGAAGGGATTTCATTGTAACTTGGTAGGTTAACTTCATATAATGTCTAGATGAGAACGTCCCCTTTTGGACATGATTGGGCAACTGTGACGGCTAAAGGTGCCCGAAGCCCAAAAACCTTTAGCACAGTCTACAGGTCATATTTATGAGGGGATTTCATTGTAACTTGGTAGGATGACTCCAAATAATGTCTAGATGAGAACGTCCCCTTTTGATCGCGATCATTCAGCCTTGATGGGTGCCCGAGCCTAAAAACCTTTAGCATAGGTAAAAGGTCATATTTATGGAAGGATTTCATTGTAACCTATTAGGTTGACTCCATATAATGCCTAGATGATGACATCCCCTTTTGGTCGTAATTGGTCAGCTGTGTTGGCTACAAGTGCCCGAAGCCCAAAAACCTTGAGCACAGTCTACAGGCCATATTTATGAAGGGATTTCATTGTAACTTCATAGGATCATTCCAGATGATGCCCAGATGAGATTGTCCCCTTTGGTTGCGATTATTCAACCATGATGGCTGCCCGAACCCGAAGCCCGAAAACCTTAAGCACAGTCTACAAGTCATATTTGTGAAGGGATTTCATTGTAACTTGGCAGGTTGACTTCATATAATGCCTAGATGAGAACGTCCCCTTTTGGACATGTTTGGGCAACTTTGACGGCTAAAGGTGCCTGAAGCCCAAAAACCTTTAGCACTGTCTACAGGTCATATTTATGAAGGGATTTCATTGTAACTTGGTAGGTTGACTCCAAATAAGGTCAAGATGAGAACGTCCCATTTTGGCCGTGATCATTCAGCCTTGATGGGTGCCCGAGCCCAAAAACCTTTAGCATAGGCAAAAGGTTATATTTATAGAAGGATTTCATTGTAACATTGTTAGGTTGACTCCATATAATGCCAAGATGATGACATCCCCTTTTGGTCGTGATTGGTCAACTGTGATGGCTACAGCCGAAGCCGAAAACCTTGAACACAGTCTACAGGTCATATTTATGAAGGGATTTCATTGTAACTTCGCAGGATCACTCCAGATGATGCCCAGATGAGATTGTCCCCTTTGGTGCGATCATTCAACCATGATGGCTGCCCGAGCCCGAAGCCCGAAAACCTTTAGGTCATATTTATGAAGGGATTTCATTGTAACTTGGTAGGTTGACTTCATATAATGTCTAGATGAGAACGTCCCCTTTTGGACACGAGTGGGCAACTGTGACGGCTTCAGGGGCCCAAAGCCTGAAAACCTTTAGAACAGTCTACAGGTCATAATTATGAAGGGATTTTATTGTAGCTTGGTAGGATGACTCCAAATAGTGTCCAGATGAGAACGTCCCCTTTTGGTCACGATCATTCAGCCTTGATGGCTGCCCGATCCCAAAAACCTTTAGCATGTCTGTAGGTCGTATTTATGGAAGGATTTCATTGTAACTTGTTAGGTTGACTCCATATAATGCCTAGATGATGACATCCCCTTTTGGTCGTGGTTGGTCAAATGTGATGTCTACAGGTGCCTGAAGCCCGAAAACCTTTAACACAGTCTACAGGTCGTATTTATGGAGGGATTTCATTGTAACTTGGTAGGTTGACTTCATATAATGTCTAGATGAGAATGTCCCCTTAGGACGCAATTGGGAAACTGACGGCTACAGGGGCCCGAAGCCCGAAAACCTTTAGCACAGTCTACAGGCCATATTTATGAAGGGATTTTAATGTAACTTGATAGGATGACTCATTTTGGAATAATTTCATTGTAATTTTGTTGATATATGTTAACTGTGAGGGCCACATATATTAACTGTGAGGTCATATTAACCCACCCCTCAGCTCTTTAGTACAGTGTACACCTCATATTATTTTTATCATAAACATAGCACACAGGGAACAGAAATGAACATATTCCCAATTATCACAATTCTTGTCTTATTTCATAATCCTTTCATAAACATTGAACATTATCCTTTTCATCAAACACAACACACAAGTTAAGCTACAGTGTCATTGACACTTTCATTGGGTTATATGTTCATGTTATAGTTTCATCATATTTCTTTGTAACTTTTAAAGGCCTGGAGATTTTTATACATTTTGGCAACACTTTGATAGTCTACATTCTGTGGCTTTGCCATTTTTTCTAGGCAAGTCTTGGCTGCCTATTCAGGCAGCCAAGACTTGCCTAAAACAACTGCTGAGGTACTTAGACTGTATCTTGCAAGTTCATTCAGAGGCGGCATGTTTGGGCACCTGTTCTGTTACAGTAAATGTGATAAAAGTCAGAACTGGGCCTTTGATGGGTAACCCAATTCTTGGGAAATGCTGAATTTTTAGCTCAACTTGAAAAAATCAAGCTGAGCTATTGCCATCACTTCTCGTCTGTTGGCATACGTATTTACATACGTACATACATATGTACGTACGTACATACGTATGTCCATATGTCAGGGCATACATACATATGTACATACGTCCACAATTTCCTTTGGCTCACCTCACAGATCGCATTTATGATCAGATTGTTTTGAAACTTGGTATGCTTGTTTGGGGTGACCTCTAGATGGGAGCTATCAATTTTTATCAATTTCCGTTGAAAAATGTTGCCGCTGGCAACGTTCTTAGAATTTAGATTAGTCAGACCTCAATATTTCCCTTTGGCACACCCTACAGGGCATATTTATGATCGGATTGCTTTGAAATCTGGCATGCTTGTTTGGGGTGACCTCTAGATGGGAGCTAAAGATTTTCTTCCATTTCAGTTAAAAAATGTTGCCGCTGGCAATGACCTTTGAACTTAGTTTAGTCAGGCATCAATATATTCCTTTGGCATGCCGTACAGGGCACATTTTTGATCGGATGGGTTTGTAACTTGGTCTGCTTGTTTGGAGTTACCTCTACATGGGAGCTATCGATTTTCTTCGATATCCACCAAGAAATGTTGCCGCTGGCAATGACCTTTGCAAAAACAAAATTTCCCTTTGGCACACCCTGCAGGGCACATTTATTATTGGATCACTTTGAAACTTGGTATGCTTGTTTGGGGTGAGTTCTAGATGGGAGCTATCGATCTTCTTCCATTTCCATCAAAAAATGTTTCCACTGGCAACGTTCTTAGAACTTAGTTCAGTCAGACCTCAGTATTTTCCTTTGGCACACCCTACAGACCACATTTATGATCGGATTGCTTTGAAATCTGGTATGCTTGTTTGGAGTGACCTCTAGATGGGAGTTATTGATTTTCTTCCATTTCCATAAAAAAATGTTGCCGCTGGCAACAACCTTTGAACTTAGTTTAGTCAGCCATCAATATATTCCTTTGGCATGCCCTACAGGGCACATTTATGATCAGATCAGTTTGAAACTTTGTATGCTTGTTTGGTGTTACCCCTAGATTGAAGCTATCGATTTTCTTCAATTTCTGTTAAAAAATGTTGCCGCTGGCAACGACCTTCTATGAACTTATTGCAGTTATGCATCAATATTTCCCTTTGGCACATCCTGCAGATCACTTTCAAACTTGGTATGCTTGTTTGGGGTGAGCTCTAGATGGGAGCCATCAATTTTCTTCCATTCCTGTCAAAAAAATGTTGCTGCTGGCAACATTCTGAGAACTTAGTTAAGTCAGACCTCAATATTTCCTTTTGGCACACCCAACAGGGCACATTCATGATCGAATTGTTTTGAAACCTGGCATGCTTGTTTGGGGTTACCTCTAGATGGGAGCTAACGATTTTCTTCCATTTCCTTCAAAAAATGTTGCCGCTGGCAACGACCTTTGAACTTAGTTTAGTCAGGCATCACTATATTCCTTTGGCACGCCCTACAGGGCACATTTATGATCAGAATCATTTGAAACTTGGTATGTTGTTTGGGGTTACTTCTAGATGGGAGCTATCGATTTTCTTCAATTTCTGTCAAAAAATGTTGTCGCTGGCAAAGACTTTCGATGAACTTCGTGCAGTTATGCATCAATATTTCCATTTGGCGCACCCTGCAGTGCACATTTTTGACCGGATCATTTTGAAACTTGGTGTGCTTGTTTGGGGTAACCTCCAGATGGGAGCTATCGATTTTCTTCCATTTCCGTCAAAATTAGTTGCCATTGGCAACAACCTCTGATGAACTTAGTAAAATCTTACTGCAGTTATGCATCAGTATTTCCCTTTGACACACCCTGCAGAGCACGTTTATGATTGGATCATTTGGAAACTTGGTGTGCTTATGTGGGGTGATATCTATATGGGAGTTATCGATTTTCTTCCATTTACCACTGGCAACGACCTTTGAACTTAGTTTAGTCAGATTTCAATATTTCCCTTTGGCACACCCTTCAGTGCACATTTATGATCGGATCACTCTGAAACTTGATATGTGTGTTCGGGGTGACCTCTAGATGTGAGCTATTGATTTTAGCTCAACTTTGGCGAAGCCAAATTTGAGCTTTTGCCATGGCCATTCATCCGTCGTCCATCTGTCTGTCTGTCCGTCAACAATTCAATACGGCTCGGGCTAGAGGCCGTATTTATGAACCGATCTTTACGAAACTTCTTGGGTACCTTTGTTATGACCGTGGGACAAGAACGCGTGTTTTGGGGTCCGATCCGAAATTCAAGTTGGCCTCTGACGCCCATTTTGTACAGACTTAGGTGCAATCAGATTTTTGCGCAGAACTTCCATATGAAAGTGCTGATTTGAATGATTTTTTGTATAAATGTTTAGTACCATGGGATACATCACATATAATATGGGTTTTTTTCTCGTACGTTAATTATGCAAATTAGACTAACTTTGATGTATTTAGTGTTACTTTCAGCACTGTAAGTGCAAATGCCAATACGGCTCGGGCTAGAGGCCGTATTTATAAACCGATGTTTACGAAACTTCTTGGATACCTTTGGTATCACCGTGGGACGAGAACGAGTGTTTTTGGGTGCGGTCCAAAATTCAAGATGGCCGATGGCAGCCATTTTGTACAAAATTAGGTGCAATCAGATTTTTGCACAGAACTTCCATATGAAAGCGCTGATTTGAAAGATTTTTTGTGTGAATGTTTAGTACCATGGGATACATCACATATAATACGGGTTTTTTTCTCGTGCAGAAATTATGCAAATTAGATGAACTTTGATTTTTTCAGTGCTACTTACACACGGTAAGTACACATGTCAATACGGCTCGGGCTAGAGGCTGTATTTATCAACCGATCTTCACGAAACTTCTTGGGTACCTCTGTTATCACCTTGGGACGAGAACGAGTGTTTCTGGGTGCGGTCAAAAATTCAAGATGGCTGCCAGTGGCCATTTTGTACCGAAATTAGGTCCAATCAGTTTTTTGTCAAAAGTTCTATACAGCTCGTATTTATGAACTGATCTTCACAAAACTTCTTGGGTGCCTTTGTTTTCACCTTGGGACAGGAACGAGTGTGTTTTGGGGTGCCTTTGTTATCACTGTGCTATGAGAACAAATATTTTGGGGTTCAGTCAGACCCACTCTGGGACTCAAAGATTTCTTTTCTTGTTTAGCATTTGACTGTCACCCATACTTTACAATACTTTACCTATACATTTGTTACAGGCAACAGTCAGTATGTATGTACAGGCCGTTACAATACTTTATATGTACCTTTGTTATCAGGTCATTACCTAGATGTTTGTCATTGCTGTGTCACATACTATACATGTACATGTCTTTGTCTTGACAAGTTGAGCTACAGTGTCATTGACACTTTCATTGTATAAATGTTTAGTAAAATGGAATACATCACATACAGTACGGGTTTTTTTCCCCTGCAGAAATTATGCAAATTAAATGAATTTTGATTTATTTAGTGCTACTTATACACTGTAAGTGCACATGTCAATACAGCTCGGGCTAGAGGCTGTATTTATCAACCGATCTTCACAAAACTTCTTGGGTACCTTTGTTATCACCTTGGGACGAGAACGAGTGTTTCTGAGTGCGGTCCAAAATTCAAGATGGCTGCCAGTGGCCATTTTGTACCGAAATTAGGTCCAATCAGTTTTTTGTCACAACTTCTATACAGCTCGTATTTATGAACTGATCTTCACGAAACTTCTTGGGTACCTTTGTTTTCACCTTGGGACAGGAATGAGTGTGTTTTGGGGTGCCTTTGTTATCACTGTGCGATGAGAACAAATATTTTGGGGTTCAGTCAGACCCACTCTGGGACTCAAAGATTTCTTTTCTAGTTTAGCATCTGACTGTCACCAACCTTTACAATACTTTACCTACACATTTGTTACCGGTTACGTTCAGTACTTATGTATAGACCGTTACAATACTTTATATGTACCTTTGTTATCAGGTCATTACCTAGATGTTTGTCATTGCTGTGTCACATACTATACATGTACATGTCTTGACAAGTTGAGCTACAGTGTCATTGACACTTTCATTTTTCATTTTCATAAAAAAATATTGTCGTTATCACCAGCCTTTGAACTTTCTGCATTTGTACAGCAACTTATCCCTTTCGCACTCTCTGCAGGGTATATTTATGAATTTCCATAAAAAAGAGAGAAAAACACATTGCCACAAGCAATGATCTTCAAACTGAGTGCATTTGTTCATTTACATCTTCCTTTGGCATGCCTCAGAGGGAGCATTCATTATCAGATTGTTTTGAAACCTTGTATGCTTATGCAGGGTGACAAAAGACAGGAGCTATTGATTTTCTTTTCATTTCCATCAAAAACTGTTGCTGTTAGCGACAATCTTTGAATTTATTGCATTTGTGCATCAACATTCTTCTTTGACATGACCTACAGGCCACATTTATCAGGGGATTGTTTTTTAAGTTGGTGTGCTCATTAGGCGAGACCTTTAGACAAGAGCTATTGATTAGCATTCATTTCTGTAAAAAAAGTTGCCATTTATAATAATCTCTGAACTTACTGCATTTGTGTTTCAACATTCTTCCTTTAGTCGGTCGTACAGTTTACATTTAAAAATGCATGGATTACTCAGACGTTGTGCACACACAATGCTGTTATGTTAAAATTTCACCAAATAACATTGGTACCAATGATCTTCAATTTTGCCATTTGACTTATAACTTACCAAGTTCAAGTTTGTCAAGTTGAGCTACAGTGTTATTGACACTTTCATTATTATACTGTTTTCTTTATAGCATTAATTCCCTATCATGCTTAAAAACGACCTCCATAATATCTATTAATCCAGACACAATACGCATTATACTCCCTCCACCTATTGCTCATTCGGCACTTTGTGTTACTTTGGTATGATTTTAAAAAATTTTAAAATTTTACACCAAATTTTATTTTTAGCTCAATTTGACAAGGTCATGCTGAGCTATTGCCATCACTTCTTGTCCATCGGCATATGTACGTACGTCCACAATTTCCTTTGGCACACCTCACAGGTTGCATTTATGATCAGATTGCTTTGAAACTTGGTATGCTTGTTTGGGGTGACTTCTAGATGGGAGCTATCGATTTTCTTCAATTTCCGTCAAAAAATGTTGCCGCTGGCAACGTTATTAGAACTTAGTTTAGTCAGACCTCAATATTACCCTTTGGCACACTCTACAGGGCACATTTACAAACGGATAGCTTTGAAACCTGGCATGCTTGTTTGGGGTGACCTCTAGATGGGAACTATCGATTTTCTTCCATTTCCGTCAAAAAATGTTGCCGCTGACAACGACCTTTGAACTTAGTTTGGTCAGGCATCAATATATTGCTTTGGCATGCTGTACAGGGCACATTTTTGATCAGATCGGTTTGAAACTTGGTATGCTTGTTTGGTGTTGCCTCTAGATGGGACCTATCGATTTTCTTTGATATCCGCCAAGAAATGTTGCTGCTGGCAATGACCTTTGATAAACTTAGTGCAGTTTATGCAACAATCTTTGGATTTATTGCATTTGTGCATCAACATTCTTCTTTGACTTGCACATTTATCATAGGATTGTTTTTGAACCTGGTGTGCTCATCAGGTGAGACCTCTAGATAAGAGCTATTGATTAGCATTCAATTCTGTGAAAAAAGTTGCCGTTTACAATAACCTCTAAACTTACTGCATTTGTGTATCAACATTCTTCCGTTAGCCAGCCTTACAGTTTACATTTAAAAAAGCATGGATTACTCTGATGTTGTGCGCACACAATGCTGTTATGTTTAAATTTCACCAAATAACATTGGTACCAATGATCTTCAATTTTGCCATTTCACTTATAACTTGCCAAGTTCAAGTTTGTCAAGTTCAGCTACAGTGTCATTGACACTTTCATTTATTATACTTACCAAAGTAACACAAATGTAGTGCCCTCCTGGCAATATAAACTATCATTTATATGCGCCCACTTCCCCACTCTCATGTATGCATCATTCATTGTCTATTGAAAATTCAGAAAATTGACTTGCCCATGTCTGGCGGGAATTGGACAGTAGGTGACGTTTTGCATTCCTATGCAAATTGGTACCTGGTGAACTCGGTTAGGCTTAATGTTTACTTTTAACAATTTAACCCTCCTAATACGTTTTTTATCAGGATTCTTCAAATTCACCCTCTTTTTCCAACCAAGAGAAGGAAGAGGATATGGCACTTTGTGTTACTTTGGTAAGTACATGTATAATAAAAAATAAAATTTGGTTTAAAATTTTAATTTTCAGAGAATTTTCAAGATTTTAGGTTTCTGGGTGAGCTTGTAGGTTTCCATCCATACTTCTGCATGTCTTGTACTTCCGTATGAACATTTTGCATTATAATTCAAGTACAGGTTGTCAGATTTTGATGTCTTTTGATATGGTGATAGACCAGATTGGGGCAAAGGATATTCACATGTTCTGGGTTTTGTCCATGCCCTTTGTGCCAAAGCTATGGTCCTTGTTAGATTTAGAAATCTGTCCATACAAACATTTTGCCTTTATAACTTAAGCATCTTTTGTCAGATTTATGGCACTTGTTAGCCTTCGAAAAACTGTCCGTACAAAAATTTGTCATTATAACTTATACCATAGCGCATAGACCTTAATTCCCACATCTAGGTGATAAGGGGCTGGTATCTGATCATCTAGAAGTGTTGTGTACCCTAAGACTGAGTTCTTAGGGTCTTGACAAATTCAGGTTTAACTTACAGAAAGAAATCATAAGGCATTAAATAGAATTAAGAATTTAATTCAGAAAGTTCTTAAGTAATATAGTTCAAGATGTGACACAGTTGTTTAACTGAAAAATCAAATAAGATGAGGCAATTCCTTATTCCCAACACAAATCTTGGTACTTAGTAATCATAGATTCTTACTTATTATAATAGTGATATAAACCTGGTCGAGACTTTTCAAGATAAATAAGCCTAGTCAAGGCTTTTCCATGATTAGCAAGCATAGGATAATTGAGTGGAGGCTTCTCTGCTCTGAAACGGGTGATGAATGGTTTCATGCACCAATTGTGCGCAGGGATGGTTTGGGGCAAGCCAATTTCAACCCTTTGGCTTTTTGGATTTTGGAGATCTTTTACAGATCGTCATCATGTCAGGCCCCAGCAGAGGTGGAGAGGTAGAAGAACATCATAGCCTTCTCCTTCTGCTCTAAAACTGGTCCAAACCTCTGCTTATATACTACTTTACATCTAATTTTAGCTAGTCATAAAATTATAGTAAATTTACTTCCTTGATTGCATCATCCTTTATGTTTTCTGTTTCATACTAATAGTTTTTAAGTATTTTGAAACAATAAATTAAACAATTACTAGATTAACACTGGTGTTTATATACTACTCAAAGTTTGCTAAGCACCAAATATTTGACACATCATTGTGAAATTTGCTTGTGACATATTTGCGATATTTTGGTGGATATGATTGGGGAATGTATTGAGATGGTCCCCAGTGTTTACATTAGCTCTCTTGACAGGCAGACGTTTCGTGACAGTCATGGGAAGCATGTACCCTTGATTTTCATGATGTTTTCGTTTACTGTCTACATGTACATGACATGTGTAGGGTATTCAGTTTTCATTTCAACACAAACCCTTGTGATTTAATGATTGAATATGGCAAAAGCAAATGTAAGAAGACATTTGTCGGAAGCAGAAATGTTGCGGGTTGTAGGAATGGTGGAGCACGGGGCTACCCATCGTCAGGTTGGTGAAGCCCTTGGTGTGCACCGTATGGTGATCACCAGAGCCTGGGCAAGATTTCAGCAATATGGCACACCAGTAAGACGGCATGGTGGTGGCAGAGACAGGGCAACATCTGCTGCTGAAGATCGGTTTCTGATCATTCAGGCCCGTAGGAACCGCTTTGCCACAGCAACCCATCTTCGCACTGACCTTCAGAATGCATCTGGGATAAATGTTTCGACGCAGACAATCTGGGCAAGGTTGCACAAAGGTGGTCTCCAATCAAGAAGACGATGTATGTGCATTCTGCTGTCCCAGAACCACCGCCAGGCACGATATGAATGGGCCATGGACCATGTTGGATGGACCAGAGAAGATTGGCGACCTGTCCTTTTTACAGATGAGTCAAGGTACTGCCTAGACCACACAGATAGGCATTCTAGGGTATGGGGAAGACCAGGAGAGTCATTCCATGCAGCCAACATTGCTGAGCATGACCGCTATGGTGGAGGGTCAATCATGGTCTGGAGCTGCATCAACAGGGATAGACGTACAGAGCTCTGTGTCCTTGAATGTGGTACATTGACTGCACAGCGGTATATTGATGAGATCCTGGATGTCCATGTCAGATTGTATGCAGTTGTAGTGTGTGATAGATTCATTCTGATGGACGATAATGCCCATCCTCATGTTGCCTATGCTGTCGGAGAGTACCGACAGAGGGAGGGGATTGAGCGTATGGACTGGCCAGCAAGATCCCCAGACCTCAATCCAATCGAACATGTCTGGAATGAGTTGCAGCTTGCAATTTCAGCCCTTCCAGTCCAGCCAAGAAGTGTCCAGAGCTTGGAGCCATGCTGGTCCAAGAATGAAACAACATCCCACAAAGGACCACCAGGAACCTGATTGGGAGCATGAGAAGTCTTGGTTAAGCTGTAATTAACAGTAATGGGACTTATACTCGATATTGAACCCATACAGACAATTTAATCTCCAGAATAATTTTTCAGGGAACCTGAGGGTGATTTTCAGGGATATGGGATGGATTTCAGGGAAAAGTTCGCATGGGGACAAAGTAAAAGAAAAAACTTGTGAATTTTAGCTCATGGACCACTATTAACACCAGGTTATATCCAGAACTAGTTGTCAACTATGCTGATGCATTTATGCTCTGTTAAAAAATCATAAAGTAACTGTTGATTTGAACCCCCCCCCCAGGATCCTCTTCTTCATGACCCCCCCCCCCCCCCTCCCCACCACCACCCACCCACACTGTCCCACAGAGCACCTCCACCTGTGGTTTGCTCTTATCAAAGTCTACTTAGCTAATAATTTCCCAAGTCTGGAAATGTTAACAGGAAAAGATGTCCTAATGTTCAGTTACTTCAAAAACATTAGTACTCAGAAAGTATCTTTATCAAACTTCATGCATGTGGGACGTTTGTGCCCTACACAAAACTTTTCTTTTCATCATTGAAGCATTTTTTTAGCTCAACTTGACAAAGTCAAGCTGAGCTATTGCCATCACTTCTCGTCCGTCGGCGTACGTACGTACGTTAGTACGTTAGTACGTTAGTACGTTAGTACGTACGTCCACAATTTCCTTTGGCACACCTCACAGGTCGCATTTATGATCAGATTACTTTGAAACTTGGCATGCTTGTTTGGGGTGACCTCTAGATGGGAGCTATCGATTGTCTTCAATTTCCGTCAAAAAATGTTGCCGCGGCCAACGTTCTAAGAACTTAGTTTAGTTTAACCACAATATTTCCCTTTGGCACACCCTACAGGGCACATTTTTGATTTGATTGCTTTGAAACCTGGAATGCTTATTTGGGGTGACCTCTAGATGGGAGCTATCAATTTTCTTCAATTTCCGTTAAAAAATGTTGCCACGGCCAACGTTCGTAGAACTTAGTTTAGTCAGACCTCAATATTTCTCTTTGGCACACCCTACAGGGCACATTTATGATCAAATTGCTTTGAAACCTGGTATGCTTGTTTGGGGAGACCTCTAGATGGGTGCTATCGATTTTCTTCAATTTCTGTCAAAAAATGTTGCCGCGGCCAACGTTCTTAGAACTTAGTTTAGTCAGAAGACTCAATATTTCCCTTTGGCACACCCTACAGGGTACATTTATGATCGGATTGCTTTGAAACCTGGCATGCTTGTTTGGGGTGACCTCTAGATGGGTGCTATCGATTTTCTTCAATTTCCGTCAAAAAATGTTGCCGCGGCCAACGTTCTTAGAACTTAGTTTAGTCAAACCACAATATTTCCCTTTGGCACACCCTACAGGGCACATTTATGATTTGATTGCTTTGAAACCTGGTATGCTTATTTAGGGTGACCTCTAGATGGGAGCTATTGATTTTTTTCAATTTCCGGCAAAAAATGTTGTCACGGCCAACGTTCGTAGAACTTAGTTTAGTCAGACCTCAGTATTTTCCTTTGACACACCCTACAGGGCCCATTTATGATCAGATTGCTTTGAAACCTGGTATGCTTGTTTGGGGAGACCTCTAGATGGGAGCTATCGATTTTCTGCAATTTCTGTCAAAAAATGTTGCCGCGGCCAATGTTCTTAGAACTTAGTTTAGTCAGAAGACTCAATATTTCCCTTTGGCACACCCAACAGGGTACATTTATGATCGGATTGCTTTGAAACCTGGCATGCTTGTTTGGGGTGACCTCTAGATGGGAGCTATCGATTTTCTTCAATTTCCATCAAAAAATGTTGCCGCAGCCAACATTCTTAGAACTTAGTTTAATCAGACCACAATATTTCCCTTTGGCTCACCCTACAGGGCACATTTATGATTAGATTGCTTTGAAACCTGGTATGCTTATTTACGGTGACCTCTAGATGGGAGCTATCGATTTTCTTCCATTTCCGTCAAAAAATGTTGCCACAGCCAACGTTCTTAGAATTTAGTCTAGTCAGACCACAATATTTCCCTTTTGTACACCCTACAGGGCACATTTATGATCGGATTGCTTTGAAACCTGGCATGCTTGTTTGGGGAGGCCTCTAGATGGGAGCTATCGATTTTCTTCGGTTTCTGTCAAAAAATGTTGCCACTGGCAAAAAAAATGACATTGGTACCAATGATCTTCAATTTTGCCATTTCATTTATAACTTACCAAGTTCAAGTTTGTCAAGTTGAGCTACAGTGTCATTGACACTTTCATTTTAATTCCATTCGAAATTTTCTGGGTACAGATGGCCAACAGTTAACAGTTCTGTAGTCAGCACAACAGAATAAATGTAGTGTTAGAAAATAAGTCCATTGTGTTTAAATATGCAGTCATAATTTTTCAGCATCCTAAGCGACTTTAACCTACTTTTAAACTGTGCTAAATAGTTGTTGTTTACATTTTGATTTTGGAAAAGGGATGAGAATTAAAGCTATTCTATGAAGGATTAAATAAATATATATTATATAATTTCTGTTCATATATTTTAATTTCCAAAAACTGCATTTAAATGAAGGTGGAGTTTTCAATTTTTTGAAAGTAAGTCACCTATTTTCACTTCGATGCTCGCACATTGATCATGAATCTCCGAAGAAAAAAAACAGAAATAAACATGAACACAGTTGAAATATATATTATAAAATACCCTTTTCTTAAATAAATTTAACTTAAATCCATATTTTACTGCTTCGAGAGTTTTTACCAGAGTTTGAAATGCATGTGATTTGACTCCGAACGTTTTTCATAAGTTACACTGGGAACGAAATATTTGACTGTTGTTTTCTGGGATTTTTGGTCCAAAACTGATTCCTGTCTGGGAGGCCGGGAACTACACTGAAATTCCGGGTTTTTCCCGTGCATTCCGGGAGAGTTAACATGTCTGAACCCATACCAGTTCGCTCTGTCAACGTTTTGGCAAATTGAAAAATTTCCTCTTTTACCAATAATATCCATTTTCCATGGTTATCGTATTCAAAAGCTAAAAAATAATGTCAAACACAAATAAAATCTTAATTTCTGTACTTAAATCATTAAAGATATAATTAAATAAAAAAATATATACACTTTTTATCACATTATTTCAACTAAAACGTAAAACAGGTAGTTGAATATACTTGGTGCTTAGCAAACTTTGAGTAGTATAGTTTATGACCTAACTGCATAGTGCAGCTGTTCGTACGCAGACAAATTAATTAGAATATACTCTTAAATTTAGGCCCTGCAAATATTCTGCATTCGATATGATATTCAATTCGATCACAATATTTGTTTCAAATTCAGTTCAACAGTCAGTTCCAAATATCTATCTTCAGTGTGTTTTTCAATGTTATCAATGTGAACGAGATAAATCGGTGTTCAAAACCAATTAACTTGCTGAAAAACAGGCACGGGAAATCTAAAAGTAGTCTGGTTTATCATTAACCACTGACTACTTTCTGATTTCCAGTGTCTGTTTACTGTTAATGCTTGCTACACAACCTACAACATCACCAAGCTATTTCCTGCCTAGTGTCTGTGATTACTTGAAGAGACTGGGTTCATACCAACATGCATTGGGGTCATCAGTTAGTTCCCATTATTGAATTGATTACCGAATTAATTACCAATGAATGTTATGTGTAATATGTTGGCAGTTCACCAGAGCTGATGCATATAGTGGTCTTTCTCAACAACAGCAAAGATAATAAATTTCCGAGTTTCATTTTGGGCATCCTTTGGGACCGAAATGTTCTGTATTTTAAATCAACCCAGACTTATTGAGACACAGGCAAAAGTTGGTTATTTGTGTAGTATTTATTTATTTATTGGGATTCAAAGGCACCTTTGACAGCCAGGATCACCCTGTGTTGGACAGTTTTACGGAAGGAGGATGCCAGAGAGAACCACTGAGCAGCAGAGAGCAAAATGTCAAACTCCCCAAAGTACTAACTCCACACATGGCAGGGTTAGCATTTGTTGAAGGTTTGTGTATGATAGACGTGTAGAATGCCTTAGTACACAGCACCACCGTGCCCCAGTGTGGACAGTCGGGATTAGTTGCCTTGCCCAATTATTTGTGTAGTAAATAACTACAGATTTCTTAGTGAATCTGCTCATTGGTCAACTCGCATTATCAAATTTCGAACAGTCTTCATGGAAAAGACAACTTAATGATATGTCTTTTTCGGCAGGTTAACTTACGCTCTGGATTTAAATGTGACTTTTTTCCCTTCAAAGTGCTACAATTATTATGTAATCAATTTGATTCGCAAATAGTGTGTAGTATTCAGTTTGGTATTCGATTTGGTTATATTCAAATATTCTCAGGGGCCTACTTATGTTTAGAGCTGGGAGGTTTTGGAATTTACACTGCAGTTGTGGTTACAAAAACCTCGGTTGCAGTTTCGGTTGTCCATGAGCATATAGAAAGTATATGTATATACTTGTCAGATCGACCCTATAATTACAACATCTTCCACTAACAACTAACAAGGCATCTTCTGTTGATTGTGTCATTTGAATAAATAGTTATAACATATCTATGCCTGTAATGTTGTAAAATGTCGGGCAAACCCCCCCCCCCCCCCCCCCCTCCCCCCCCCCCCCCCCCCCCCAAAAAAAAAAACAAAACAAAACTGTGTTTAGGATAACTTGGCCGACCATAAAATGTTATGCCAACCCTCAAAATTTTATCAAGTAAAAGTCACTCATTTAGATGATTTTAACCCGAAATTTCCATTCAACTTCAGCTGTGAATTTGAAACCAATTTTCCAGCTTTTAAAATTACGTACAGAAATAAATATATCAGACAGTATGAATGAACAGCAGTTGGCAAGTTATGGTTCATCAAAGGAAACTATATTTGATAAACTGATGAACATTTTGCAATGCTTCAGCCTTGGTGTTGACAGGTCATGAATATTAATGAATATTGTGTTGAGTTTCGTGTATTGATACTGAAAGCCTCAGATCTTGGCTTATTGTCTTGAAAATGTCATCGGTGCTATATAGTGTACAACAATTTTATTTTTTTTTAACTCCATTCGAATGTTTACAGAAATTATTTGATGGTGGCCAGCAGATTTGTTGATATTGCATTATAAAGTGAACTATGTGGTCATTCTGGTAATTCGTTGTGATTATTGTAATGTGTTTGCGATTTTCGGTACTCTCTCACTACTGATCCCGACAGGTGGTTGCGGTTAATCTCCCACCTCTACTTAAGTTGCACCCTAAATTGTGCTATAGAAATCTGCTGTTTTAATTTTCATTGATATTTTATTCAAAAGACAGACCATTTAATTTGGATGTATTATATCGTTTTCACACTAAGCCTGGATTGGGTTTCAACTTTACTATAAACCCTCAACCCACAGCCACAAAATTAAAGTGACCATGTAAGTATACTTGGCTCACTCAGATACTCCTGTACCCCACCTTCCTAGGGAGGGTCCTCAAGGCACCTTCCTAGGGAGGGTCCTAAGGGCACAGTGTTGTGACAGACATTTCTTTGCATAACTCAAGCAACTGTTATCAGTTTTTGATGTTCTTTGGTGTGGTGAGAGACCAGTATCCACATATTGTAGGTTTTGTGGATATATACTTAACAGAGTTGTGTTCCTTGGTAGACAAAGAAAAACTGTCTGTATGAACATTTTGCACTATAACTCAAGCATCGATTTTCAGATTTTGATTGTTGTAGGGTTTTGATGCCCTTTGCTATGGTGATACACCAATATGGGGGAAAGGATGTCCACATATTTGTCTCTGCATACTTACCACAGTTTTGTCCCTTGTTAAACGTAATAAAACAATCGTACCAATGAGCCTTTTGTATTTTTTCTATCCATGGGAAAAAGCTTTTTGGCAATAGCAGCAGAATAATTGAATAATTTTTATATTGCCCATGTTGAATGGGTATGTAGGTGGAGTTTAGAGTTAGTCTTCATATGTGCTCATTTGTTTCCTCAGAATGGCAAACTTTTATACCTTCTTGAGTGTTTTAGATACTTCACTCTCGTACATATTTTTAGTTGAATACACTTGATTTCATAAATTAGTAATTATGAGAAATGCCACCACTCCAAGGAGCAGTATATGCTATCAGTGGTATTGTAGGAGAGGGCTTAGGCAATGCTTGGCATTACTCTTTTTTCTTGTTTCAAGAAAAACTTGGGTTGATAGGGGAGAAGGGAAGGAGGTCTGATTTATACAGCTACATGGGAATTTATCTCTGAAGACAACACAGCCAGTCTACTGACTTCGGTGTCGGTCTGGAACTACAGGACCCATTGCAACCTCATTCATCCTCTTATATCTCCCATCTGAAATTAGTTTTGTTTCAAAACTAAACAACAGACCAATATAACATTAATATATTCCAATGGCATTGAATTTATTAGATTGGCACATTGGATGATCCTACTTTGGTCCAAGTATACTTCATTTCAACTTTTTAAAAACAGCAAAAATATAAGGTGTTGTTCAGTTTGAGCAGCCCATGGGCATATATTATGTAATGCTCAACATTGCTCTTATTGCCATTTGCAAATTCAGCAGCTGAAAAAATATTACTTTTCAAAAAATTTCAACAAAACCATATCATGTGACCCCTCTTTGGAACGAGCTCGTCGAGCTCGTTCCAAAGAGGGGTCACATGACATGGTATTGTTGAATTTTTTGGAAAAAAATTAAAAAATGATATTTGAAATAATAAATTTTGATATCGTCTGCATTGGGTAAAGGGTTAAAGCTCCCCTTCAATGGTCCATTTCTTTGCCTCTGGTCCAGCACCACATCAGAAGTATGAATTGCCTGCAGCAATTGCTCTAGTTCATTCACTCAGTCCTTCAAGCACCATCCCGTATTCCAACAGAATAAATGTTGAACAGAGAGTTCTCCAGAACTATTGTTCCAGAGGACTCCTCAGATAGACTTGTTTGTGACTATATGCAATGAACAGGCAAAAAAATCCTGTTGCCATGTCCAGAGGCTCTAGCCTTTGACAATTGATTGGATTAGAGTAGTCAGCTATGTCTTTCTGTCATGATGGGCAGAACCTAGACCATACTTTGATGGTTGATTTTTGGCACAACCTGACTCTGCAAGTGCCAAAGCTCAAAACTTCATGAACAGGGTTTGTGACCCTGGAATATTTTCTGATGCTTTCTGATCCGGTATTCATAGAAGGGCTGTTTTTGCAATGCTCTTTAATATCTAATTGTTAATTCATAAACGCTCAAAACCTCTGTGCCCTATCTGATTTTTACCTCCATGTCAACATAAAATTTGCAATTGGTCGCATATATGTTGTCCACACAAAATTTTAAGTGGCGTGTACCCACTTGACACCACATCCCCCACATCTTTTGCCTATAAATGCATAGTTGATCAAGGGTTTGTGTGCTCCAGTATGAGATAGCATTCATTGATTTGTGGTTGAATGGTTTTCTCCAATTGATTTTCAGATCACTGTTCTCACCATGAACAGCCTGTTATTGTTCAGATTGCAGACATTTTTAGCTCACCTGGCCTAAAATGCCATGTGAACTTTTCTCATCACTTGGCGTCCGTCGACATCCATAAACTTTTCACATTTTCATCTTCTCAGTAACCTCTGAGCCGGTGTGAACCAAACTTGGCAGGAATGGTCTATGGGAGGTCCTCTACAAACGATCCTCTGTTTGTTCCCGTCGGATGAAAAACATGGCTTCCAGAGGCATTCTTTGATTCTGGTTGGTGGATTTTCAAAAATCTTTTCCTCTGAAACTGCCAGGCCAAATGTTTTGAAACTGCACATAAATAATGATTGGGACCCCATCTACCAACAATTCTCATTTTATGTCGATTGCGGCTTATAGTTATTGTAGAAACCTTATGAGAAATCACATTTTCATCTTCTTCTCTGGAACTACTGAGCTGACATGAACCAAACCTGGCAGGGACAGCCTATGGGAGGTCCTCTACAAACGATCCTCATTTTGATCCTATGGGTTTGAAAAGGCCGCCAGAGGCATTTTGTGATTCTGATTGGTGGATTTTGAAAAACCTTCTCCTCTGAAACCGCAGGGCCAAATGTTTTGAAACTTTGCATGGTTGATGACTGGGACCCCCTCTACCAATGATCCTCATTTAATGTTGATCATATTGCAAACATGGCTTCAATTGCGGTTTATAGTTACTATAGAAATCCTATGGGAAATCACATTTTCATCCTCTTTTCTGGAACTACTGAGCTGACATGAACCAAATCTGGCAGGTATGGTCTATGGAAAATCCTCTACAACGATCCTCATTTTGTTCCCGTGGGTTGAAAAATATGGCCGCCAGAGGCATTCTTTGATTCTGGTTGGTGGATTTTCAAAAATCTTCTCCTCTGAAATTGCCAGGCCAAATGTTTTGATACTTCACATAAATGATGACTGGGACCCCCTCTACCAACGATCCTCATTTAATGTTGATCGGGTTGTAAACATGGCCATAATTGCAGCTTATAGTTACTATAGAAACCCAATGGGAAATCATATTTTCATCTTCTTTGGGACTGCTGAGCCGACGTGAACCAGACCTGGCAGGGATAGTCTATGGGAGGCCTTCTACAAATGCTCCTCTTTTTTGTTACCGTGCATCGAAAAACATGGCTGCCAGAAGCATTTTTTGATTCTGATGGGTGGATTTTGAAAAATCTTCTCTGAAACCACAGGTCCAAATGTTTAGAAACTATGCATGGTTGATGACTGGGACTCCCTCTACCAACGATCCTCATTTAATATTGATTGGCATGCAAAAATGGCTGCAATTGCGGCTTATTTTTACTATAGAAACCCTATGGTAAATCACATTTTCATCTTCTTCTCTGGAACTACTGAACTGACATGAACCAAACTTTGCAGGAATGGACTATGAGAAGATGGAAATATGTGGCTATATTCTAATGCTTAACCCAATGCCTCTCCTGTCTGCACGAAGATAGGTACTGTCAGCAAAATACTTATTTTTTGAGAATCTGGTAAGGGTTGGTTCGAGTCTTCTCCACTGAGAACTGGGAAAAAAAAACCCCAAATGTTGTGTATACATTACAAGTCAAAATAAGTTGTAGCATAACTGCAATAAACTAAGTAAACTGCTGCTTCTTCACTGTCAAGATCAGAATCTGACATTTTCTGGAAAGCTATCAGTGAGAGCTTTCCAGAAAATGATATCAGCTTCTGGTTTTATCAGTGTAGGAAGAGAAAGATACATACTTTATAGGATTATCCTACAACTTATTTTAACTTGTACTGTAAGCAAGTGCAGCTGTAATTATGTTAATACATGTATTACTCTCAAGTTATCACATATACTCATTGATGACAGGTGTTTGGAAAGCATGGAAGTTTTGTTTATTTTCTTTTCCCATCATGTCTCATGTAAATTATATCATTTGAGATATGACAAAATTGGAGTAAAATGTGTTTCCTGTAACACTTTACCTATCCAAAGCTATTTGAAAGAGAATACTGTCTGAAGAAATTGTAATTTTCAAAATATTTTACCTTCTTTTACTGATTTTTTTGCTGAAACAGAATTCATAAATGTATGCATTTTCAAGAAATCTTCTTGGAAACTACAAGGCCAAATGTTTTGAAACTTATGTGTCTGATGACTGTAACCCCCTCTACCAATGATCCTCATTTAATCTTCATCGGGTTGCAATTATGGTTGCAATTGTGGATTATAGTTACAATAGAAACCCTATAGGAAACCACATTTTCATCATCTTCACTGAAAGTACTGAGCCAATGTGAACCAGACTTGGCAGGCATGGTCTATAAGAGGTTCTCTACAACTGTTACTCATTTTATTCCTGTTGAACGAAAAACGTGGCTGCCAGAAGCATTCTTTGATTCTGATTGGTCAATTTTAAAAACTCTTCTCCTCTGAAACCACAGGGCCAAATGTTTTAAAACTTTGCATGGTTGATGACTGGGACACCCTCTACCAACGATCCACATTTAATGTTGATCGGCAACCAAAACTTGGCAGGAATAGTCTATAAGAGGCCCTCTACAAACAATCCTCTTTTTGTCCCCGTTGGTTGGAAAATATGGCCACCAGAGACATTCTATGAATCTGTTTGATGGATTCAAATGTTTTGAAACTTCACGTAATTGAGGACTGGGACACCTTCTACCAACGATCCTCATGTAATGTTGATGTAATGTTGCAAACATGGCCACAATTGCAGCTCATAGTTACCATGGAAAGCCTTTGGGAAATCACATTTTTATTTGTAGTTCCAGGTGAGCGATTACAGGCTCTTCAGAGCCTCTACTTATTTTTCTGTCCAGAATCAAGAGGATTGCAGTCTATCACTATCAATGCCTTCTGATCTTGCTTTCTGAGATTATACAAATGGTGCCTCTCCAACTTGATCAGACACTTTTCTCCAAAGAGGCCAATAGAATAAAGAAGCCTGAAGAACATTAGTTTCAACTATTGAAAATAGGAGAATTCATTAAGAATCATATGTTATATTGATGAAGAGGTTGACTGTAAGACGGTTCTATATTTGTGCAGAGTTAATTGAATAGTCATTTTATCAGTGACAGATATTCAATTAACAAAAGATTTCAGTTAACAGGAAAGTAGTTATTTTTAGCTCAACTTTGACGAAGTCAAATTTGAGGTTTTGTCATGGTCTGTCATCCATCTGGCCGGCTTGTCATCAATTCAATACGGCTGGGGCTATAGGCCATAGTTATGAACCGATCTTTACTAAACTTCTCAGGTACCTTTGTTATCACAAGAACGATTGTTTTGGGGTGCAGTCCGGAATTCAAGATGGCCACCTGCAACCATTTTGTACCAAAATTAGTGCAATCAGTTTTTTGTACCGAACTTCTGTATGAAAGTTCTGATTTGAATAAATTTTTGTATGGATGTTTAGTAACATGGAATACATTACATATACTACAGGTTTTTTTTCTCGTGCAGAAATTGTGCAAATTAGATGAACTTTGATTTATTCAGTGCTACTTATACACAGTACGTACACATGCCAATACAGCTTGGGTTAGGGGCTGTACTTATAAACCTATCTTCACGAAACTTCTTGGGTACCTTTGTTATCACCATGGGACGAGAACGAGTGTTTTTGGGTGCAGTCCAAATTTCAAGATGGCTGCTGGTGGCCATTTTGTTCCAAAATTAGGTACAATCAGTCTTTTGTCCAGAACTAATATATGAAGGTTTTGATTGGAATAAATTTTTGAATGAATGTTTAGTAACATGGAATACATCGCATATAATACGTTTTTTTTTCTCATGCAGAAATTATGCAAATTAGATGAACTTTGAAATTTATTCAGTGCTACTTGCACACAGCAAGTGCACATGTCAATATGGCTCAGGCTAGAGGCTGTATTTATGAACCGGTGTTAAGTAAACTTTTTTGGGTATCTTTGTTATCACCTTGGGACGAGAACGAGTGCTTTGGGGTGTTGTCCGAAAGTCCAAAATTCAAGATGGCTGCTTTTGTACCGAAATTAGGTGTAATCAGTTTTATGTACAGAACTTCTAGGACTACGTTTGTTATCATCATGGGATGGTAACGAGTGCTTTTGGGCTTGGCTCAAAATTCAAAATGCCTGTTGGCAGTCATATTTATGGGAATTGCGTGTATTACATTTTTAGCTCACCTGACTGAAAGTCAGGGTGAGCTATTCTGATCACTTTTTGTCCGTCGTCCGGCATCCGTTGTCCGGCGTCCGTCGTGAAGGTGGTGTTTGGGCTTTTTCTCCCAAACCACTGGCCGCATATTAATGAAATTTCATGTGAGAAGGGGTTATGTATGCAGACTTTGATTTTTTGTCAAATTAGGTTTCGGCTCACATTGAGCAGAGGAATGGGGCAAAAATGCTCCAATTCTTAAAAAATCTTCTTCTCAAGAACCAGCAATAGCAGAGATTTCATATTTGGTATGCAGCTTCCTTTTGAGGTGTAGACTCAAGTTTGTTCAAGAGAAGTTGGAGGGGCTATATTTGACGATGTTAAAGGAGGGGCAAAAATTTTGGCCCCGCCCCAAATTTCTATTTTCCAAACCGCGAGGCCGATTTGAACCAAATTTTACATGAGTGCTTATTGGGTCATAAGTACCTAATTTATGGCAAAATTTTTTTCCCCATAGTCCCGTGGGAACCACAGGAGCTAAAAATAGAAAAAAATGAAAACGCCCATATCTCCAAAACTACACGGCACTGAGAATTCTTATTTGTTGTGAAGCTTCCTTAGGACCAACAGAATGGAATGATCAAAAAAAATTGCCATCGTTTTTATCATGGGGTACTTTTTGGGGACTTTGAAAAAGTGCTGAGTCAGCATTTTTTAACACTGTGGGTAATGGGAAAAACATAAGACTACTTTTCTCCGAAACCACTGCTCGAAAAGCTTTAAAATTTCACATATAACATCTTTGGAAGATTGTTTCACATGTTTATTGAAATCAATTGCCTGGGTGGATATTTGGGCTCTCTATGGGAGAATCTATGGTAAAATTTTTTTTTTTGTTTTTTCTGCGTTTCGGTCAATTTTAAGACAAAAAACAAAAAAAAAAAAAATTTTTCCCCTGAAAATTTGGGGGCCGGGTGGGACTTCGAAAATTTTGGACCAAAATCCGAAAAAAAATTTTTTTTTTTTTTTTTTTCTGCGTTTTGGTCAATTTTAAGACAAAAAAATTTTTTTTTTTTTCCCCTGAAAATTTGGGGTCTGGGTGGGACTTAAGAAATTTTGGACCAAAATCTGAAAAAAAATTTTTTTGTTTTTTCTGCGTTTCTGTCAATTTTAAGACAAAAATTTTTTTTTTACCCTGAAAATTTGGGATCCGGGTGGGACTTAGAAAATTTTGGACCAAAATCCGAAAAAAATTTTTTTTTGGTTTTTTCTGCGTTTTGGTCAATTTTAAGACAAAAAATTGTTTTTTTTTTCCCCCTGAAAATTTGGGGTCTGGGTGGGACTTAAGAAATTTTGGACCAAAATGCGAAAAAAAATTTTTTTGTTTTTTCTGCGTTTCTGTCAATTTTAAGACAAAATTTTTTTTTTTTTTTCCCCTGAAAATTTGGGGTCCGGGTGTTTTTTATGCATTTCTGTCAATTCTAAGACAAAAAAATTTTTTTTTTTTACACCGAAAATTTTGGGTCCGGGTGAGACTTCGAAAATTTTGGACCAAAATCCGGAAATTTTTGTTTTTGTTTTTTATGCATTTCGGTCAGTTTTAAGACAAAAAAAAAATTTTTTTTTTACCCTGAATATTTGGGGTCCGGGTGGGACTTCGAAAATTTTGGACCAAAATCCATAATTTTTTTGTTTTTTGTTTTTTATGCGTTTCTGCCAATTTTAAGACAAAAAAAAAAACATTTTTTTTTTACACCGAAAATTTGGGGTCCGGGTTTGGACCAAAATCCAGAAATTAGTTTTAGCGTTTTTTATGCGTTTTAAGAAGAAGAAAAAAATTTAGGCTGAAAGTATTTTGTTTGGGAAAAAAATCTGTTTTTTATGTGTTTATCTCAATTTTGGGACGTTAAAGTGCAGGAACTGAAAATAGAAGGAAAATCCTGTGTATTGTGTGGGCACAATCGCTTCATCTAGTTGGTATATGCTTTTCTTAGGAGGGGCGTATGCAGCTTATTCAAGTCAAGTCCCTGCTTTGATATTTAGACTACCATGTCAGGTGAGCGCCCTCAGGCCCCCTGGGGCCTCTTGTTTTTGTACAGAACCTGTAAAAGAAGATTTTTTATGTCAGTAATGTTTGCTTTAAATTTATTGCGTGCCTTTGTTATTACTGGTATGAGAACAAATATTTTTGGGTTCAGTCAGACCCACTTGGGGACTCAAAAAGGGAGATAATTAAAAATCTTTTCCAAAAACACCAGACAAAATAATGTTTCTTGAATTCAGCATCCCTAGGTTGTGTATATTCAAATGTGTTGAAGCCAAGTTCCTGTGTTAATATTTAGTGTTGTTTGGGGAGGGTAAACATTATTAGCTCAACCCGATTTTCTATTTCCAGTGAGAAAAATAAAACCTCACCTGTGGGAACCCTATGAGCTAAAGATAAAAAATTCAAATACCTATATTTTAAGAAGGACTGGACAAATATTTGTTAATTCATATGAATCAACCTTAGAAGGGTTTGAATCAAACAGGCCAAAACAATTGCTAACATTTGGCTTATGGTGCACCATACAGGGATCCCCATTGTAGCATTAACCCCATGGAGATTTCTTTTCTAGTTGAGCATCTAACTGTCACCCAGCTTTACAATACTTTACCTGTACATTTGTTACAGGCTATGGTCAGTATTTATGTACAGACCTTTACAATACTTTACATGTACCTTTGTTATCAAGTCATTACCTAGATGTGCATCATTGCTGTGTCACATACTATACAGGTATATGTCCTACACAAGTTGAGCTACAGTGTCATTGACACTTTCATTCCATTTTCTAGTGATAAACTGAGCATTTATTCTATTATATCATCTTCAACAGAGTTCAGGGAGCTCTCTCAAACAAGATACAAACGATTAAATGTGCATATTGGATGTGCTAAGGCCAAATAGGCATGCAAACATGAGGAATTCAGTTATCAGAATAAATCTTCAACAAATCCCAAGATTATTTATTCAGTTAGCTGCAGATTACCCAGGGTTTCCGCTAGACCGGCAGCGGGTCCGTCGACCGAACCCATTCCCCCGCCGATCATACTATGATCAGTCAGAAAAGCTGATGGTTAAAATGTCGAGTACAATGCTGTATCGTAACGACACTCGGGGATCCTTTGTTTCCACGTAATATAGGCATAATTATGTTGTATACTATGCCTACTATTACTGACGACAACCTGATACCTTATAACCCCCAGATGAGAGGGGGAAACAAAGTTCAAATCCTAAACGTGGCCTATAAAATTTCGGACTCAAATTGTCGTGTTTGGTCCGAAATCACCGGCTTTTATTTTGAGCGATAAATGATGTACTTGTTTTGGAAGCTGTCACTTGTTTCAAATGAGTGTGCAGGCTGCTGTCAGTAGTTGTCTGAAACACGCCCACAACATATAGTTTTCACAGTGGTTCAATATTATCAGAAAGATACTGATTGAACACTGCCACTTTCGAGCGGTGCACAATTCATTGTGAAAGAACACTGCCACTTTCGAGCGTGCACAACTCATTGTGAAAAACGTGTGTTCAGAAATTAATGAGAAAGTGGTAATAAAAATAAAAAATAATTACAACTCTGGTATTTGAGAATTATATAACAATATAACCAGGGATATGATTTATGACTTATTGGTTCAATAAAACATGCTCATTTATCATTTCACCATGCCTGCAACATGTGAAGTTATGACTTTCAGTGTAAAATCAATTTTTCGAATGTTGCCAAGGGAGGCAACTATTTTGTTATTCATATTTCGCTGTGTAAATTTTATCTGGTCTTCATATTATGAATTTTTTTATTGAGTTTGTGTGAAGGTATATTTTGTTTTATTCGTAAAAAATGTGCATATTTAAAAAAACAGCTATTTTTAAACAGACTGTGTTTGTCTGTTTTCAAGGGGGTGGTTTGCAGTGCTGATTAACATGCTTACAAAGCACCCCCTGGGCTTCTACACGAGTCAGTACGGTAATTGCACGAGCATAACGTCACAAGTCCACATCATGGTTCTTTTCGAATATTACCACGAGCGGTTGTAAACAAAGCTCAGTCACTGTTAGGATTCGTGGATTTTGTGTTGTTTTGGGTTTGTATTTTTATGAAACCTCCGACCAGATGTAGTATTGTGTGTCCCGTGGGAATTTGGAGAATTGTAGGAGGAAAAAATACATATTTTCCACATCAATTATTCAGTATTTTAGCGACCAGAATGCCCCCAGAGGCCACCAGAGAGCACCTAAAAATCAAAATTTTCTTGGTGGTGGTTCTCACCGGGTACTCCGTCTTCCTCCACCCGTAAAACTGTCACGGTCACAGTTAGTCATTGTGTATAAATATGTGACCTTAAACACCAATAAATAAATAAATAAGTCTGTTCACATTTTCCTTTAGCACAGGCTACACCCCGTAGTTCACACCACAAAATTTCATATGCAGGTTTGGGGTCATGTCTAGATGAGAACTTCCCCTTTTGATCGCGATCAGTCAACCGTGATGGCAGCCCGAGCCCAAAACCCGAACACTTCAGCACAGTTTACAGGTCAGATTTATTAAGGGATTTCATTGTAACTTGGTAGGATGCCTCTGTATAATATCTAGATGAGAACCTCCCCTTTTGGTCATAATCTGTCAACCGTGACAGCTGCCCAAGCCCGAAACCAAAAAACTTTTAGCACAGTCTGCAGGTCATATTTAATATGGAGGGATTTCATTGTAACTTGGTAGGATGACTCTGTATGATGTCTAGATGAGAACTTCCCCATTTGGTTGCGATCTGTCAACCGTGATGACGGCCCGAGCCCTCCCCGTGGGAACCCCGGGAAGTAAGCAGCACGTGTTTACTGTGGTAAACCAGTTCCGCTTTACTAGTAAAATAGGACCCAGTCACCAATGCTTGGGGTGAAAGTCCTCTAAAATGGGCAACATGTTGATCAACGATTGACTAAACTTGACTTCATCTCCATGTTGTGTCACGATTAGCCATGGTGCATAAATATGTGACGTTAACCACCAACAAACGGCCCAAGCCCAAAACCTTTAGCACAGTCTACAGATCATATTTATAGAGGGATTTCATTGTAACTTGGTAGGTTGACTCCATATAATGTCTAGATGAGAAAGTCCCCTTTTAGTCGCGATTGGTCAACTGTGTCGGCTACAGGGGCCCCGAAGCCCGAAAACCTTTAGCACAGTCTGTAAGTCATATTTATGAAGGGATTTCATTGTAACTTGGTAGAATGACTCCAGATAATGTCTAGATGAGAACGACCCTTATGGTCGCGATCATTCAGCCGTGACAGCTGCCCAAGCCCAAAACCCGAAAACCTTTAGCACAATCAGCAGGTCGTATTTCTGGAGGGATTTCATTGTAACTTTGTAGGTTGATTCCATGTAATGTCTAGATGATAACATCCCCTTTTGGTTGCGAATGGCCAACTGTGATGGCTACAGGGCCCCGAAGCCCAAAAACCTTTAGCACAGTCTACAGGTCATATTTATGAAGGGATTTCATTGTAACACAGTAGGATGACTCCAGAGAATGCCTAGATGAGAACATTCCCTTTTGGTCACGATCAATCAACCATGACGGCACCCCAAGCCCAAAACCCGAAAAGCTTTAGCACAGACTACAGGTCATATTTATGAAAGGATTTCATTTTAACTTGGTAGGATGACTCAGTATAATGTCTAGATGAGGATGTCCCCTTTTGGTTGCGATCGGTCAACCGTGATGGCTACACAGGCCCGAAGCCCAAAAACCTTTAGCACAGTCTACAGGCCGTATTTATGAAAGGATTTCATTGTAACTTGATAGGATGACTCATTTTGAAATAATTTCACTGTAAATTGGTAACTTTCATTGATATTCATTAACTGTGAGGGCCACATACATTAACTGTGAGGGCCACATTAACCCACCCCTCAATTCTTTAGTACAGTCTACACCTCATATTATTTTTATTGAAAACAGCATACAGGGAACAGAAATTAACATATTCCCAATTATCACAATTCTTTGTCTTATTAGCTCACCTGACTGAAAGTCAGTGTGAGGTATTGCCATCACTTGACGTCCGTCTTCCGTCGTCCATCATACGTTAGCTTTTACAAAACAATCTTCTTTTCACAAACCAATGGCCCAAATTGAAACATATATGGGCCACATCATCTTGGGGATATTCTGTTTTAGTTTTGTTCAAATGGGATCTCCGCCCTCTTTGGGCGTGGTCTTATGCCCAAATATGATGAAATTCTTTAAAAATCTTCTCATGAACCACAAGTGAGAATGCTTTGATATTTGGTATGAAACTTCCTCTGGTGTTCAAGATTAAAAGTTGTTCAAAGAAAGTTGATATGTCCATATTTGGGCTCTCCATGGGATGGGCTCACTTTTGAGCTTCCCTGAAAATTTCTTTTTCAAGAACCAATAGAGCGATTTGAACCAAATTTTATATGTGGTATGAATTGACCCTAAGTACTTCATTCATGCCCCCAAAATTTTTCGCGGTTCCCCATGGGAACCCCTGGAGCTAAAAATAGAACAAAAATGAAAAGTCCAATATTTCCCAAACTGCACGGACTAGAGATTTTGTATTTGGTATGAAGCTTTCTTCTGAGCAGTTGAAACAATTGGACAAAAAAAATTGCTGGCAAATCTGTCATATGGTCTGTTTTTGGTGTTATGAAAATATGATGACTCGGCATTTTTTAACACTAAAGTCAATGGGAAAAAGATTACATGTTTACCTTTTTAAAAATATCTTCTCCTCACAAACCAATGGCCCAAATTGAAACATATATGGGCCACATCATCTTGGGGGTATACTGTTTTAGTTTTGTTCAAATGGGGGTCTCTGCCCATTTCGGGCTTGGGCTTATGCCCAAATATCGTGAAATTCATTAAAAATCATCTTTGACACTTTCATTTTGAAAGCCCCGATGGTGGTTTCTAGCACTCAACCAGTTAAGAGACTCCAGTTAAACGGACTGTATTGTTCAAATCTTTTCATGTGACCATATTTGTATGAACAGAATTTGTATGACATTCATTTTTCAATATCATAGAAGTGGTTTAATTCGAAATCATCCTTTGAAACCAAAATATTTGTGCTTCACATTTTTTCCATTCTCATATTACAAAACTGAAACTAATTTAATTTTGACAGGATTTTTTTTTTGCAGAATATGACAAGAAGATATGTGAAAGCTACAGTACAAGTCAAAATAAGTTGTAGCATAACTGCAATAAACTAAGTATACTGCTGCTCCTGCACTGATAAGATCAGAATCTGACATCATTGAAGAGAAAGATACACAGTTTATAGTGGTTATCCTACAATTTATTTTGACTTATACTGTACCATACATGTTTCAAAAGATTTAAAAAAAAACCTGCAGTCTGTGCACTGAGCCACTTAGCCCTTTACTCAACACACAGGATATCAAAATTTATTGTTTTAATTATTGTTTTTTTTTATTTTTCTAAATATTTCAATGAAACCATATCATGTGAACTATCATTGGAACAAGCTCAATTAACTCGTTCCAATGAAGGGTCACATGATATGGTTTTGTAAAATGGGTTATACCTTTACCTAACAAATTGATTGCATCTACCTACATAATTTACAAACTGAACAGTTAAAAAAACTTATAAACAAAACCATATTATATGACCCCTCATTCAAAAGAGGTTATTTCGGTAAGGTGGTCATATGGTTTTGTTCAAATTTTGAGAAAAAAATTTGAGAAAAAAAAAATAATAGCAAATAACAAATTTGGAATCATGTGCATTGGGTAAAAGGTTGCTTGTGACATAAACAACAAAAATAATTGGTTATATGTGCATTTTATTTTTCAGTTGAGAGATCAGTGAATGATACTGTACCACCAATTTTTGCTGCAAAGGCAATAACGATAAACAAAAATGGACATCCCATCAAACCAGCAAGTATGTCACTTCACTTTTTCATGCTCCACACATTCATGCAAAGGGAGCATTAAGTCTTACATCTGTCCATCTCTCTGTATGACTCTGTACATCAATTTGCACACATTCCACACAGTAACTAGTTTTTATGGCAGAATGTTTTCAAAATTTACAACTGTACTTATGATAATAGTTTGAAGGTCAAGTTTGATTTTCAAAATGTTTGAGGTAGAACTTTCAGACACTGTTATACGATAGATCAAAAGGAGATCAATCGAACATATCGTGACTCTCAAAACATTTCTTGAAAGTGTTTGTATAGTAAATAATTGCTCTTGAAGTTGATAACATTTACACCAGAACCATCTTCAGATCATAGGCATGTTTGATGCATTCCTTTATGTATATTTATGACCTTTAAACTTAACGTCATTTGTGTATCAACATTTTCCTTTAGCCAGCCCTATAGTTTACATTTAAAAATGTATGGATTGCTGTGAACACACAATGCTGTTATGTTGAAGTTTCCCCAAATAACATTGGAACTGACGATCTTCAATTTTGTCATTTCACTTATAACTTATCAAGTTCAAGTTTGTCAAGTTGAGCTGCAGTGTCATTGACACTTTCATATTTTTATACTAGAACCAGTGGCCCAGACTTAGCTGGTGCAACCTCAATATTATCAAGGGCCAAAAACAAATTTTGAACCCCCAATCCCCAAAATTTGCATACAATTACCAAAATTTAAAAGTCCTATCTCGCCCTCCATACTTTTAGTACTTGCGCATGCACAGTACCCAGGAAGAGACTGGAATTGGCTCAAAGCATCATTCTTTTTATAGCATCGTAACAACTCTTCGCCAAGCTTTCGGCACTAGGCCTTCATCAGGACGCTACAGATAACACAGCTACAACTTCACAGCTTAGTCTCAAAACAACACAATTACAAATGAATCAGTTAGCGTTGCCGTTCCATGTCAGGTATATTATGCACAGTTGTGAATTGTCTTTCTGACTCGTCCACATAAACTGTTGTTTTGCATTTTTTTGCATTTAAGTGCATATATTATATTGTTAGTTTTACAGCTAATATTTTGTTTCACAGAAAAGTTGTATTTATTTGAAGTATTGGCGATGTCATCACAACAGATGGAAGGGCAGATCTTACAATTTCCAGAGCACTTTTTTATTGGTGGGTTAATAATTTTTACCGTTTTTCTATGCACTAGTATGTCACACAGATTTTGATCTCGTCTGTGCGGGACGAGAGGTGGAGATTTGACTTTCTTTCATCCTATCTGATTCATTCAGAACATACATGTATTTCCTAGTAATACGTCCCACATCTGGCAATAGAGACGAGTATGTAGTTACTATCGGGACTCTCTTTTCATTCTGTTGTGCTTTCACCGTTGAAGTATTTTCAGGGCGTAATAGAGCCGATCGATCCAAAGTATCAACCTTCCTCAGTTGGCGCTCAATAAACTTTCCACTGTAACCTCTCGTTCTTAATTGTTTTTTTAACAGTCTCCGATGTTTCATGTAATCATCTTCCCTGGTGCATATTTGTCTTATCCTCATGCTGAGTCTGCACACCACTGATCATTTAACATGCAACGGGTGATCAGATTTATAGTTCAGATATAACATCCGGTAGGCTTCACGAACAAGTCGGAATATAGTCCACCATCAATTTTAACATATGTGTCGAGAAATTCAATGCTTGATCGATCATATCTTAAGTCCACCTGTATGTTCGGGTGAATTGAATTAGCATATTCCATCAAATCATTCAAGCATTCCTCCCCATGTGTCCACACACCAAACCCATCGTCAATGAATCGCTTATAAAAACTTGGCGTAATGGGGTACTGCATCAGTTGTTCATCCCATTTTTTCAGATAACAACATGAAAAGTTTTTTCCCAATCTCGAACCGATGGCCACTCCCCTCTTTTGTATATAATGTTTCTCACCAAAGCTAAAATTATTATAGTTGAGGATGGTTTCTGTGATTGACATAACACTTTCCTTCGGCATGATTGGATTCCACTTGAAATCCAATGCTTCCCTGCAACCATCTAAACCTTCTTCCCTGAGTATCGACGGTATAGTTTCCTTACATTAAAACAAAATAATATCGCACTTGTTTGCACCTTCCCTTCCACCTCTTCCAATTTTTTAATGAAGTCACTGGTGTCTCGAATATAGCTTGGAGTTTCGACCACGAATTGTTGTAGTTCGAATTCAGCTACCTCTGCTATTTTCTCTGTCGGAGTGTTTGTTCCGCCAACTATTGTCCTATATGGTTTACCTTTTTTGTGAACCTTTAGGTTTCCTTTTAGCTTACCGGAAATAGGGCACTTTGGAGTCATGTACTCCTTCAAGTCTCTCGTAATAACATCGTCTTTCTCCATTTTATTTAACATCCTTTTCACACGCTTAGTAGATCTATCTGTGGGGTCCTCATCTTCCTGAGAATATGATGAACTGGCCGCCACCTTCTCACATAACTTGTTTATATAATGTTCCTTGTCCTGCACTATGATCCCCGACCCTTTGTCAGCTGGTCTGATTATCAAATTTTCGTTGTTCATTAGATCAATTATCACCTGCTTTTCGTAACTGGTCACATTAGGGGTTACATCAGTTTTTACACTCATCATGATGTCATTCTTTACCAATGTGATGTAGTTATCGAGAGCTATGTTCTGACCTGCTGGCAGCATGAACACACTTTTCTTTTTCACTTTGAACTTACATTCTATTCCATCCATTTCGCTCACATCTGAATCTCCTTTCTCGAAAAATTATTCCCTTAACTGGTAGAGTGTTGGAAGCCCATATTTGGGCTTTACTCTGAAGTGTCAGTACCAGCACTTAAAGGCTTCATATTTTGTGGATGTTGTTCATACCACCTTTGAAGTGAAATTATTTAGTTGGTTAGGATTTGCCTTGTTACAATTTATGGGAGAGTGCCAGTAGGAACTCTCCCATAAATTGTAAGTAGTATATAACTTAGGGGGACGAGGACAGCCCCTCAGATCCCGGTATTTCATCTCATAAATGACCGCAGCTAAGATATCAGGACAACCCCAAGTTACTATACTACTGACAGCCCACACCCTCACCACCCCACCATCTAGGCGGCTCCCACACGATAGGTATTCTGGACCACTAGGCGAACCCACCCATCGGGCATCAAGGAGAATAAATGCATGCGGCATTCCTGCATGAACTGTGCAGAGATGATTAAGTTCAGCTTACACTGAGTTCACTGTTATTGGATATAACAATATTCGACAGTGTCCGCCGTTCCTGCATGAACGGTGCACAGACCATTATTCATCATCAAAGCTATCACAGATGACACATATTATTCATATTGTACAAACGACCTCATTCGAACAATTGAACGCGACAAAACTATGTCTATTGTCTTAACAATGGCTGATCACCCAAAAAGCCTTCCGTTACAACGCCGATTTTGCTGAAAGTGGAGAATGAGCCAGTTATCAAATGGGCTGAGCTACCACAGGGTATCTAACAATTTTTAGCACACCTGACTTTCAGTCAGGAGAGCTATAGTGATCACTCACCGTCCCTCGTCCGTCGTCCGTGAACATGGTGTTTGCGTCTTCTCCTCCCAAACCGCTGAACCAATTTAATTGATATTTGAGATAGTAGTTTGTTATGACATCGCAATTTGATTTTGTTCAAATCAAGTTGCCCCGCCCGTGGGTAGGGCCACACCCAAAAAGTGTGCTGAAATCTTAAAAAATCTTCTTCTCATGAACCAGCAGTAGTAGAGACTTGATATTTGGTGTGCAGCTTCCTTTTGAGGTGTAGACTCAGATTTGTTCAAGAGAAGTTTGTGGGGCTATACTTGGCGTCGTTATGGGAGGGGCAAAATTTTTGGCCCCGCCCAAAATTTCTATTTTCCAAACCGAGAGGCTGATTTGAACCAAATTTTATGTGAGGGTTTATTGGGTCATAAGTACCTAATTTATGCTGATTTTTTTTTTCCCGTAGCCCCATGAGAACCGCAGGAGCTAAAAATAGAAAAAAATTAAAACGCCCATATCTCCAAAACTGCACGGCACAGAGAATTTTTATTTGGTGTGAAGCTTCCTTAGGACCAACAGAAAGAATTGGTAAAAAAAAATTGCCATCGGTTTTATCATAGGGTACAGTTTCGGGACATTGAAAAAGTGCTGAGTCAGCACTTTTTAACACTGTAGGCAATGGGAAAAACATTAAAAAATCTTATTCTCCAGATCCAGCAGGCAGAATCTTTTGATATTTGGTATGCAACATTGGAGGGTGGATCTGATTCAAGTTTGTTCAAATCGGCCCCCTGGGTTCATATTTGGGCTCCGTATAGGAGCCCGATTTCGAACTTAGTGCATTTCAGGCAAATTTCTTAAAAAATCTTCTTCTCCAGATCCAGCAGGCAGAATCTTTTGATATTTGGTATGCTACATTGTGGGGTGGATCTGATTCAAGTTTGTTCAAATCGGCCCCCTGGGTTCATATTTGGGCTCAGTATAGGAGCCCGATTTCGAACTTAGTGCATTTCAGGCAAATTTCTTAAAAAATCTTCTTCTCCAGATCCAGCAGGCAGAATCTTTTGATGTTTGGTATGCAACATTGTGGGGTGGATCTGATTCAAGTTTGTTCAAATCGGCCCCCTGGGTTCATATTTGGGCTCAGTATAGGAGCCCGATTTCGAACTTAGTGCATTTCAGGCAAATTTCTTAAAAAATCTTCTTCTCCAGATCCAGCAGGCAGAATCTTTTGATATTTGGTATGCAACATTGTGGGGTGGATCTGATTCAAGTTTGTTCAAATCGGCCCCCTGGGTTTATATTTGGGCTCAGTATAGGAGCCCAAATTTGAACTTACTGCATTTCAGGCAAATTTCTTTGAAAATCTTCTTCTCCAGATCCAGCAGGCAGAATCTTTTGATATTTGGTATGCAACATTGTGGGGTGGATCTGATTCAAGTTTGTTCAAATCGGCCCCTTGGGTTTACATTTGGGCTCAGTATAGGAGCCCAAATTTGAACTTAGTGCATTTCAGGCAAATTTCTTTGAAAATCTTCTTCTCCAGATCCTGCAGGCAGAATCTTTTGATATTGGGTATGCAACATTGTGGGGTGGATCTGATTCAAATTTGTTCAAATCGGCCCCTTGGGTTTATATTTGGGCTCAGTATAGGAGCCCAAATTTGAACTTAGTGCATTTCAGGCAAATTTCTTAAAAAATCTTCTTCTCCAGATCCAGCAGACAGAATCTTTTGATATTTGGTATGTAACATTGTGGGGTGGATCTGATTCTATTTTGTTCAAATTGGCTCCCTAGATTCATATTTGGGCTCACTATAGAAGCTCGAATTTGAACTTAGTGCATTTCAGGCAAATTTCTTCAAAAATCTTCTTCTCCAGATCCTGCAGGCAGAATCTTTTGATATTTGGTATGCAACATTGTGGGGTGGATCTGATTCCAGTTTGTTCAAATCGGCCACCTGGATTCATATTTGGGCTCACTATAGAAGCCCAAATTCGAACTTAGTGCATTTCAGGCAAATTTCTTGGAAAATCTTCTTCTCAAGATCCAGCAGGCAGAATCTTGTGATATTTAGTATGCAGCATCCTTAGGGGGGTGAGATTCAAGTTTGTTCAAGCCATGTCCCTAGGTCCATATTTGGGCTCACTGTGGGAGCTTGAATTGTAACTTTGTTCGAAATGAGGAATTTTCTTTAAAAATCTTCTTCTTCAGATCCAGCAGTCGGAATGGTTCGATATGTGGTGAGTAGCATCCTTGGGGGGGGAGTGGGGATTCAAGTGTGTTAAAGCCAAGTCCATGGGTCCATATTTGGGCTCCCTGTGGGAGCCCAAATTATAACTTAGTCAATATGAGGAATTTTTCTTTAAAAATCTTCTTCTTCAGATTCAGCAGTTGGAATGTTTTGATATTTGGCATGGAGCAACCTCAGGGGCTGAGATTCAAGTTTGTTCAAGCCAAGTCCCTTGGTTCATATTTGGGCTCACTATGGGAGCCTGAATGACAACTTAGTTCAAAATGAGGAATTTTCTTTAAAAATCTTCAGATCCAGCAGATGAATGCTTTTGATATTTTTTATGCAGCATCCTTAGGGGGGTAAGATTCAAGTTTGTTCAAGCCATGTCCCTAGGTCCATATTTGGGCTGATTGTGGGAGCTCGAATTGTAACTTGGTTCAAAATGAGGAATTTTCTTTAAAAATCTTCTTCTTCAGATCCAGCAGTCGGAATGTTTTGATATTTTGTGTGCAGAATCCTTAGGGGTGTGAGATTCAGGTTTGTTAAAGCCAAGTCCCTCGGTTCATATATTGGCTCCCTGTGGGAGCCCGAATTATGACTTAGTTCAGTATGAGGAATATTCTTTAAAAATCTTTTTTTAGATCCACTGGTCAGAATATATGGATATTTGGTTTCAGCTTTTCTTAGGAGGAGCAGATGCAACTTGTGGAAATCAATTCTCTGGGTTGATATTTAGGCTACCATGTCAGGTGAGCGCCCTCAGGCCCCCTGGGGCCTCTTGTTTTTTTTACTCCTCGGAATTGACACATTTTACAAATCGATTATATATTTCACTCTCGAACAGTTTATCAATTGAGGTCATCACTTGTTTACAAAAACGTGTGTTGAAAGAATTAGGTCAATAACAGAACGTCTCAATTTAGTTTAATGATTAACTACATATGTGTCAAACATATTTTTTTAAATAAACGTTCTGTTTTTAGGAAATCCCAATATATATATATAATGTGATAAAATGAAAATCATGAACATCTATCTATGTTTACATGACACAATGAGATGAAATACGCTTTAAATTGATGAGTGATGATTGCACCTATATATAGACTGGGTTTTTCCCATCCGAGTGCATTTTCATTTAGAGAAATAGATTCCCTTAGGCCATACAAAGTTGATTGTCTGTTTCTCAGGCCATTTTTTCCAAAAAAGCATGCAGGCGGGCAGGTTTTTTTTTTTTTTTTAGCTCACCTGACTGAAAGTCAGGGTGAAATTTCATGTAAGTAGTAGTTATATAGGGGCATTTTGATTTTTATCCAAATTAGGTTTCGGCTCATATTGAGCAGAGGTGTGGGGAAAAAATGGCCAAATTTTTTGAAAATCTTCTTCTAATGAACCACCAGTAGCAGAGACTTGATATGTGGTATACAGAGTCCTTTTGAGGTTTAGAATCAAGTTTGTTCAAGAGAAGTTTGTCGGGCATTATTTGCCTTCGTTATGGGAGGGGCAAAAATTTTGGCCACGCCTAAAATTTCTATTTTCTGAACCGTGAAGTCGATTTGAACCAAATTTGATACGAGATGATAATGGGTCATAAGTAGTTGATTGATGCAAAAAAAAATTTTCTCATTGCTCCGTGGGAACCTCGGGAGCTAAAAATAGGTAAAACCTTAAAACTGCCATATCTCCAAAACTACACGGCACAGAGAATTCTTATTTTGTATAAAGCTTACTTTTATCCAGTAGAATAGAATGGTTAAAAAAATCCCTATTGGTTTGATCACAAGGTACTTTTTTCAGGACTTTGAAAAAGTGCTGAGTCAGCACTTTTTAACACTGCAGGCAATGGGAAAAACATTAAAAAATCTTCTTCTCCAGATCCAGCAGGCAGAATCTTTTGATATTTGGTATGCAACATTGTGGGGGTGGATCTGATTCAAGTTTGTTCAAATCGGCTCCCTGTATTCATATTTGGGCTCACTATAGAAGCCCAAATTCAAACTTAGTGCATTTCAGGCAAATTTCTTCAAAAATCTTCTTCTCCATATCCAGCAGGCAGAATCTTTTGATATTTGGTATGCAACATTGTGGGGTGGATCTGATTCAAGTTTGTTCAAATCGACCCCAAGGATTCATGTTTGGGCTCACTATAGAAACCCAAATTCGAACTTAGTGCATTTCAGGCAAATTTCTTAAAACATCTTCCTCTCCAGATCCAGCAGGCAGAATCTTTTGATATTTGGTATGCAACATTGTGAGGTGGATCTGATTCAAATTTGTTCAAATCGACTCCCTAGATTCATATTTGGGCTCACTATAGAAGCCCAAATTCGAACTTAGTGCATTTCAGGCAAATGTTTTCAAAAATCTTCTTCTCCATATCCAGCAAGCAGAATCTTTTGATATTTGGAATGCAACATTGTGGGGTGGATCTGATTCAAATTTGTTCAAATCGGCTCCCTAGATTCATGTTTGGGCTCACTATAGAAGCTCAAATTCGAACTTAGTGCATTTCAGGCAAATTTCTTCAAAAATCTTCTTCTCCAGATGCAGCATGCAGAATCTTTTCATATTTGGTATGCAACATTGTGGGGTGGATCTGATTCATATTTGTTCAAATCGGCTCCCTAGATTCATATTTGGGCTCACTATAGAAGCTTGAATTCGAATTTAGTGCATTTCAGGCAAATTTCTTCAAAAATATTCTTCTCCAGATCCAGCAGGCAGAATCTTTAGATATTTGGTATGCAACATTGTGGGATGGATCTGATTCAAGTTTGTTCAAATCGGCTCCCTAGATTCATATTTGGGCTCACTATAGAAGATCGAATTCAAACTTAGTGCATTTCAGGCAAATTTCTTAAAAAATCTTCTTCTCCAGATCCAGCAGGCAGAATCTTTTGATATTTGGTAATCAACATTGTGGGGTGGATCTGATTCAAGTTTGTTCAAATCGGCTCCCTAGATTCATATTTGGGTTCACTATAGAAGCCTGAATTCAAACTTAGTGCATTTCAGACCAATTTCTTCAAAAATCTTCTTCTCCAAATCCAGCAGGCAGAATCTTTTGATATTTGGTATGCAACGTTGTGGGGTGGATCTGATTCAAGTTTGTTCAAATCGGCCCCCTGGATTCATATTTGGGCTCACTATAGAAGCCCAAATTCGAACTTAGTGCATTTCAAGCAAATTTCTTAAAAAATCTTCTTCTCCAGATCCAGCATGCAGAATCTTTTGATATTTGGTACGCAACATTGTGGGGTGGATCTGATTCAAATTTGTTCAAATCGGCTCCCTAGATTCATATTTGGGTTCACTATAGAAGCCTGAATTCAAACTTAGTGCATTTCAGACCGATTTCTTCAAAAATCTTCTTCTCCAAATCCAGCAGGCAGAATCTTTTGATATTTGGTATGCAACATTGTGGGGTGGATCTGATTCAAGTTTGTTCAAATCGGCCCCCTGGATTCATATTTGGGCTCACTATAGAAGCCCAAATTCGAACTTAGTGCATTTCAAGCAAATTTCTTAAAAAATCTTCTTCTCCAGATTCAGCAGGCAGAATCTTTTGATATTTGGTATGCAACATTGTGGGGTGGATCTGATTCAAGTTTGTTCAAATCGGCCCCCTGGGTTTATATTTGGGCTCAGTATAGGAGCCCAAATTTGAACTTAGCGCATTTCAGGCAAATTTCTTTGAAAATCTTCTTAAGATCCAGCAGGCAGAATCTGGGTTCATATGTGGGCTCACTGTGGTAGTCTGAATTATAACTTGGTTCAAAATGAGGAATTTTCTTTAAAAATCTTCTTCAGATCCAGCAGTCGGAATGTTTTGATATTTGGTATGCAGCATCCTTAGGGGGTGAGATTCAAGTTTGTTCAAGCCATGTCCCTAGGTCCATATTTGGACTCACTGTGGGAGCTCGAATTGTAACTTAGTTCAAAATGAGGAATTTTCTTTAAAAATCTTCTTCTTCAGATCCAGCAGTCGGAATGTTTTGATATTTGGTGGGCAGCATCCTATAGGGGGGTGAGATTCAAGTTTGTTAAAGCCAAGTCCCTGAGTTCATATATGGGCTCCCTGTGGGAGCCTGAATTATAACTTAGTTCAATGAGGAATATTCTTTAAAAATCTTTTTTTTTTTAGATCCACTGATCAGAATCTTTGGATATTTGGTATAAGCTTTTCTTAGGAGGAGCAGATGGTACCTGTTGAAATCAATTCCCTGGGTTGATATTTAGGCTACCATGTCAGGTGAGCGCCCTCAGGCCCCTTGGGGCCTCTTGTTCTTTTTATTTTCTCCCCGAGAGGTTGTTTGTGGTAATTTGACCCCACCCAAACGCCTGGTGGACCACGCAAAATTTCGCAAATATATTGGTTATTCACCACAGGGGTGTTGGGTCGTAAATGAAGTGGGGTTTGAATGTTTGTTTTTTCAGTGAAATGTGAAAATTATAACACAGGACGAAAGTCACGAAATGCCTCATGGGTGAAACGTCTCGGGTTGAAACGTCTCTGGGACAAATCAAATGTTGAAGTGCCAACTTTCAGAGATTTATTTTACCAAAAAAAAAAATCCTTTCACAACCTGCCTAATAAAATCATGAATCGCAATTTTTCCCCATTATATTCAAAATTATCACAACCCATTTGAACGGGCAGTTCATCCATAAATCATATTTTTTTTAAATCTGAAAATGAAATACAAAACGAATGTTTGCGTGTTTTTATTAACCAATTCGACCCCACATACCTGCCTATATGCAAATTATTTTCAACTATGACTGTTACTTTTATATCAAGCAACGGTTACTATTAGTTATCCAATTATCCTGCATCTCAAATGCATTTATTTAAATTAACTGGGAAACTCGTAACGGTTTCAAATAACAGTACACAAATTCCCAATGACGGCCATTTACAATACAAATGTTACTAAAAATAAATGCCAGGAGACTGTGTTCCATTCAACATAGCACCTGACTTTGCAGACTTTCTGAGGGTTGGTGCGAATCAAACATGGTGCGAATCGACCATTCCCCTTTGTGACTGTTTGTTGTCAGACTGAAAGACACCTTCCTTCTTGCTGTCATTATGACTTACCTTTTACAGAAATAAACACTTTCTGTCATGAATATTGCTAAAACCCACCCACTTTATTAAGGTATGATGTAGAAAAAGCTTGAAGTGTGTTAATTTAAAATTTGCGAATGCATCGATATCGATTTACCGAAATGAGCACAATATCTCAAATTTTTTTTGAAGATTTTTTTGGTGTCATAAAAAGGTTGCATGCGCACCAAAAATGACCATGTGCACGGGCCTGAGAAACAGAGGTTCTTTTTTTTATGGCCTTATTAATATATATATATTTATATAGTGACTCACTATGCCTGCTCGAATCAGAATGAGACTTTCGGCAAGCGAAAAGAGACAATGATTTGAAATAGATGAACATAAATATAAGGCTGCCATGGAAAGACTAGTCAAGGCCTAACATCTTGAGAAGAAAATAACTAACAAGTTGCTCTTGGCTGAATTTAACATCATCTCTCCATAATGAAATGTAAGAGAGTTCAAAGGGCCCGGGCTGTTGGGATGGGAAATCTTAATGAAAAAAGTGAAAGACTAAGACGGAGAGCTAAGATCCAATAGAGGACAGCTGATAAACTTAAAAATAGTAGAACCAAGCTCAAGTTGAGAGGAGAGAAACTCCAGCAAAGAAGGAACATATTATTCCCTCCACAACAGCCTAATACCACCCTATTAGAACATGCTCTGAAAGGTTATGCCAAGTCATACAATGTTTCAATTACGAATAGTGCAAGTTTGATTGAACAACTCACCAACAGTTCTACAGTCATATGTGAAACCCTATCTCACGAGCTGAGGCAGATGAAGGGGTTGAAGTCCATAATCACCATTAAAATACTGCTTAGCAAACCAGCTGGTGCTGATGAGATCACATACAAGACTGCATATTTCATCAACAAGGCTGTCCTCATTATAAATGAGCATGAAGTGTCCCAAATTATTCATACCGCTAATAATCAAATTCAGGAGAAATGCGATAGGTGGTTGGATGAGGGATCTGGATGGGTGATTAATGAAATACTAGGTCACTGATTGAATATTAACATTTATCAACCATTAGGTGGTTCCTCATACATTCAATTACATCCAGAGCTGAGAAATTCAAAAAAGGGCATCATCAACATCAAAAATGAAAATGACAATGAGTGCTTCAGATGGTGTCACTTTCCCAGTAAAGACAAAGGATTACAAGAAAGTTGAACTACAAAACAAAATCTGTATCAGTGTGTTTGGGTATGAGAAGGGGCAAACCTATCCTATCTATGTAAGCAATGAACAATTCGAGGACTGCATGGATTTGCTTCTCATAACCCACGGTGAAAACCAACACTTGCTTGATCAAGGATTTCACCAGTTTCATGTTCAAACAAACCAAACATAGAGAGAGGAAGCATTTCTACAGGTATTGCCTAAAGTGCTTCTCATCACAGGAAGTTCTTCAGAAACACAAGCATTTGTGTCTGGAGATCAATGGAAGACAGGCTGTAAAGATGCCTCTAGAAAACTCTACGGTGAAATTTTCTAACTTCTATAAGCAGTTGGAAGCGCCATTCATCATCTATGCAGACTTCGAGTCCCTCATCGAGAAGATTGATGTCTGTGATCCCAATGGTAAGAAGTCCTACACTAAAGCTTTACAGAAACATATACCATGTGGCTATGGCTACAAGGTTGTTTGCTGTTATGATGATAGTTTCAGCAAGCCAACACAACTCTATAGAGGAAAAAACGCTGCATACAAGTTTCTCCAGGCACTGGTACAAGAAGTCAATTATTTCACTGGAATTAGAAACACTCACTTCAACAAGCCTCTTAAAATGTCAGTTGAAGATGAGCAACTCTTTCAAGCAGCTACACACTGCCACATATGCTGTGGTAAATTAGGCACCTTAGATGATGAGAAGCCTGTAAGAGACCATTGTCACATCACAGGCAAGTTCAGAGGAGCTGCTCACAATGTATGCAATATCAAGTACAGGCTGACTGATAAAATTCCAGTGGTGTTCCACAATTTGAGGGGTTACGACAGCCATATATTACTCCAGGAGATGGGTAAGTTTGTAAAGGAGAACCCATATGTGGTAAATAAAGGTGGAAAGATCATCCACAAAGAGATGTATCTAAATGTTATCCCTAACAACATGGAAAAATACATGGCACTCATGATGGGTCAGCATTTTGTGTTCGTAGACAGCTTCCAGTTCATGAGTTCATCCTTAGACAATCTTTCCGCCAATCTGACTGATTTCCCTATTCTCCAGAACAGGGGTCAGCCTGGCAGCTGATTTTAGGGAGAAGTGACTTCTCCCTCCAGAGACTTTAAGGAGAAGTCAGGGGCCAGGAGGGAGAAGTCAGTGGACATGAGGGAGAAGTCAGAAAAAAACAAAATGTATATGACATCGTGACAAAACAAATTTACATAGAGGACACAATTGTGGAGAAAAACAAATAAATAAAAGTTATACATACACACATAAAACTAAGTCATGTAGGTTAAAATCCCCCCTTCCCTACAAAAAATTGTGTCGTCCATGGTTTCTGAATACCCTAACTCTTTCCCTAGTAGTGATGACTAGGGTTACCATGCAGTTGATTTTGTATAAAGATTGCCTCAATGCAGTGGATTTGAAATTTAGCATTACCCATGGTGATAGTGTTCTTCTCTGTAATAGAAGGTATATTCTTTTAACAAAAATATTTAAAATAAATTTCAAGTTCACATAAGAAGCTGGGTCATTCATAGTTTCTGAATATCCTAATTGAATTGAAAAGCATAGTTAAAAAAGTTTTCAACATCCTTCGTAAATTAAGCGTCATTAACAATTTGAGCTAATTTATTTCTAAGGTAAATGACAAAATATTTCAGTTGTCTCCCTTACTGATGCGCTGGGTGATAATACTCTGTTCAGAAAAATGACAATTTCTGCAATCCATCTTACATTGACATGTCCAATTGGTGCTGTAAGGCCTGCTATATTTATCCATCCTAATATATGTGATTTCTAACATAGCCTTATTACATTTAACCCCCTTCCAACACAAGTTTTCAAAAAAAACCTTTCAGTTTCAATGCAAAAACTGCGGGGCGAATTTCAATGCGAATTTCAATACAACCAATTTTTCAATGGAACAGAGTGTAACCGTAAGCAATTTCAACGTTTTTATGGATGAATTGTCCCACACATTTTTTATGGTTTTGAAACGGTGGTTACCTAACTTTAATAAATTCTAATAAACTTGATGCGTGTCTTGTGTAATTCGTTGTTTTTGCTGACACTTTTGGTTTTAAATAGCTGGTTGCTATCAGTTTCGGCGTATTGTTCGAACGACTACGCCATTACAACTCTTTTCGGAAATATAAAATTGGGCTAGTTTAGGCTATTATCAGAGCCGTATGACGGATTTTAACAGCAGCCGTCGTGTTTACTTTTTTGTGAATGCGGAAGCGTTGTTTTTTTTTTTAAAATAAAACATAAGAAAATACAGTAAACTGCCATGTCTCCCAAGGAAGTTTTGGAGGGTGACGTGAATTTCGCCCCCAATGTAAGCCAAGGCGACTTGAGGAATGACAAGGCAACATCTTCACCCTAGTCGCCCTAGTCGCCCACTCGGCTGACCCCTGCTCTAGAAGGAGTGTCCAAACCACTATGAACTGCTTACCAAGAAGGGTGTCTATCCCTATAACTTCATGGACTGTTTGGAGAAATTCGAGATGACCACCTTATCACCTAAAGAAGCTTTCTACAATCAGCTGAATGATGAAGGTATTTCAGATGAAGACTACCTCAGGTCAGGGCAAAGGATGTTTGGGGCAAGTGTGGCATTGAAAACATGGGTCAGTATCATGACCTGTACCTCACAAATGATGTGCTTCTCCTTGCAGATGTGTTCGAAAGTTTCAGAAAAACATGCCTTTAGTATTACAAGCTCGATCCAGCCCACTACTTTACCAGTCCCAGGCTTGCTTGGGATGATGCACTCAAGATGACTGGTACTGAACTGGATCTAATGAGTGACGTTGATATGTATCAATTCATTGAGAAAGGCATGAGAGGTGGTGTAAGCTATATTGCTAAGAGATATACCAAAGCAAACAACAGGTATCTATCAGACTATGACCCATCTCAGCCTTCGAAATACATAATGTATCTAGATGCAGATAACCTGTATGGATGGGCAATGAGCCAACCTCTTCCCACCGGCAAATTCATGTGGATAGACCCACTCAGCGTGAACTTGGAAGACTACAGACAAAACTCGGAGCGAGGCTGTATACTTGAAGTTGATATCGAATACTCAAAGGAGATTAATGATCTGCACAATGACTATCCAATGGCACCAGAGCAGATTAATATGAAAAAGGATATGTTATCGCCTTACTGTAAGTCCCTCGAGAAGAACTTCAGTATTAAAGTAGGCGGGGTTCACAAGCTGATACCAACTCTGGCTAATAAGAGGAAGTATGCACTCCACTATAGGAACCTGCAGTTGTATATCTCCTTGGGGTTGAAGCTAACAAAAATTCATAGAATCCTTGAGTTTTACCAATCTCCATGGCTTAAGGAGTATATTGACTTCAACACTTCAAAGAGAACTGCTGCAAAGAATAACTTTGAAAAAGACTTCTTCAAATTGATGAACAACAGTGTGTTCGGTAAGACTATGGAGAATCTCAGGAAGAGGGTTGATGTGAAACTTGTTGTGAGTGAAGAAAAGCTGAGAAATCTTGTCAGCAAGCCAACCTTCGTCTCATCAAAGATTATCAATGAGGATCTTGTTGTAGTTCATAAGGTCAAGTCATGTATCCTTCTGAATAAGCCAGCATATGTTGGAATGAGCATCCTAGACCTGAGCAAGACACTGATGTATGACTTCCATTACAACTACATCAAGAAGAAATACGAGTACAAAGCCAATCTAGTATTCACAGACACTGACAGCCTGACATATGAGATACAAACAGAAAATGTGTATGCTGACCTGTGGAAGGATAAGCATCTCTTTGACAACTCAGGATACTCACCATCTTCTCCATTCTATGACCCCACCAACAAGAAGGTCATAGGCAAAATGAAAGATGAGGCTGGAGGCGTGCCACTCAATGAGCATGTTGGACTGAGGTCTAAGATGTATAGCTACATTATGGCTGATGGAGGTGGTGATAAGAAAGCTAAGGGTGTGAAGAAAGATGTTATCAAAAAGGATATCAAACATGAGAACTACAAGGAAACACTGTTCCAACAGCTTCAGCTCCATCACAAGATGAAAACTATTCAATTTCAAAAGCATCAGCTTCATTCATATGAAATCAACAAGATCAGCCTGAGCTACTTTGATGACAAGCGATACATACTGGACGATGGAGTGTGCACACTGGCTTATGGACATTATAAGTTTATATAATCCATTATTAGAGATATGTGTATGTATATATAAATACAATGGACCCTGTTCTTCTTTCAGAGTTTATTAAGAATTGGAAGAGAAGTTTGCAAGTCGAAGCCTGTTCAGTAATGAGGGATGATAAATGTAAAGAATGTGGTGATGAGATGATTATCGATGACTTTCAGAGGGTATGTAGGGAGTGTGGGTGGATAGACACTAATTATCAAGAAGTAGCCCTAGAATTTCTACATTAGAAAACCATCATACAACCCATATAGACACTTTGAAGCTGTTCTGAAAAGGTTGCAAGGTATTGAGAGCAAAGCGTGCTCACGATTTGATGCTGACTATATGGAGACGCTTAAAGCCAAGCTTAATAGGGATTTTACCCTACCTAACATTCACAAAAACCTTCCCAACAAAGACCAAAAATATCTCAACTACATCTGCTTTAAGCTGACTGGTGAGAAACTATTTATAGGTTGTGTCATGGAGAGATGCTAAAGAGAATGTTTTCCTGGTGTTATGTTGAATATTATATTTTGGAGAGGAAAAAACCATGTGCGTTACTTATTTTGAAAGTCCTAGTTGATTGCTGCGAAGCTCTGAGTTATATCAAACCATTCATATACACCCCTATTAACCAAATAATGATGTATACAACAAGCTGAAGGATGTCTGTACTAACTAATTTCTACAAGCAAGTTCAGGGAGGTGGGATCTCTTATAATAACCCTAACGGTGATGAGTATTTAATCAAACACCCCTTTCGGTGTCTCATCAGTGGAGCTTCAAAGGGTGGTAAAACAATGTTTTGCTCAATCTGATTGACAAGCTGAACTGCTTTGAAAGATTTTACTTATTCGTTAAGTTGATGGGTTGTGATTCTTTATATGATGAGGTACTAGTACCTAAGCTACAAGCCATTGAAGAAAGGCATGATATGCCCATTCTAATGGAATATACTTTTGATTTAGATGACCTCCCTGTAGTGACGTCTACCAAGATTGACAGTGACTATCAGAACTTGATGGTGTTTGATGACATGCTGGATGAGGATACCAAAAGCTAGAAGAAAATCTCTGCCTTTTTTAGTAAAATGAGAAAGAAAAATTGCTCTCTTGTCTTCATTGGACAGGACTATTTCCAAACACCGAAACCGATCAGAAGGAACTGTAATCTCTTCGTATTCACCAGGAACACCTCAGGAAAAAATTTGCAGCAGATTCATCAAGATCTAGCAAGGGAATTGGACTTTGAAACCTTTAAATGTATGTTTCGAGAAGTCACCGCTGATCAATCTGTTCTAGTAATTGACCCCATGCACCCAGAGGCTAAATTTAGGAGAAATTTTACCCAGGTTTGGTCACCTGTGTGATACTACCCAGTGGGAGAGACTATACATCAAAATAGGAGGAGAGCTAAAAGCAAGACATACCTTAGTTTCTTGTGTAAAACTAACCAGTGAGTAAGATTATACATCAAAATAGGAGGCGAGCTAAGACCTTGTGTAAAACTAACCAGTAGGCAACAACATATAGGGATTTTAGTCGAAGCATATAGTATAGCATAATTATGCCTTTCAAAGATATTGACAAGAAGCTTAACCAGTCTAGAGAGCTGGAGAGTGCGCTAAAGAAAAAAATAGCAGTGAGTAATAAGTCTACTACAGACTCTTCCCTAAACCCCAGTGAAAAAATAGCCACAGTTGAGCTAGTTACAGATAAGACCCTTCAGCCAAAAGTTCATCCAATCAATGAGCTGATCAGCCAGCAAAACTCTGCAAAAAGTCTGGCTCCAGTATTAGCTGAGATAGATTTTTTGAAAGATGAAATCCGCAATCAAACTACAGTTCTGGAGGAACAGCATCAGTTACTAACCCCGCCAACAGCCAGCCACGCTGGCAAAAGATGGGCCAGAACCAGGAATAGATCTTTATGAGCGCTTTCATATAGCAGAGAGTGATAAGGATTATTACGATGAGAAGAATCTTAGGAATTTGAATGATTTAGCAAGAGACAATGACCAAAACAGTATTCAGCAATCCCTTCAGCGACTCTCAAGGCTTTCGAAGATGTTAGGAGCTCAAAAAAGTGGAATCAAACGAAGACATCACCCCGCTCAGCAAGACATGGATAGACTTACCACTATTGAGCAAGAATTGGTATCTGATAGCGTCACTCGCTGGCAGCCTTTTATCTACACTTTTAGGTGGTAAAGGTTTAAGAAGAGCAGGGCGTGGAAGAGGGTTGAGGAGGGTGGGACAACTAAAAAAAGGATGAAGACTCCCCTTACAAGCCTTGATTTTATGAACTACTATGAAGGAAATGACTACTTTCGGGGTGTGTTTGCAAGGGATAACCTGCCGGAACTAGAGGAATTGTTTTACATAGTGAATTTAGATAACCAGGAGGGACCTGGTACTCATTGGGTAGTCGTCTTCAGCGTAGGTTCTAGTTGTATTTACTTTGATAGTTTCGGAGTTTACCCACCAGAAGAGGTTTTGGATAGGATGAGACAGACTAGAAAGCAAATGGTTCAAAACTCTTATAGAATCCAAGATATCAACTCAGTCAACTGCGGCTTCTTCTGCATGTATGTGAGTGATGAGTTGCTTGAAGAAAGTCGGTTTACTGATATACTAACTAACTTCAGCCCAAGCGATTACAAGAAAAATGATAAATTAATCAGTGCATATATAATATAAAACAAAATGAACTCATACTGTGTTAAGTGTAAGAGACCCACGCCTACTGTCAGTGTTCAAGTTGTAAGAACTAAGAATGGAAAGAATCTGGCCAAAGGTGTCTGTAGCATGTGTGGTAGCAGAAAAAGCAAGTTTGTGTCTTTCAAAGAAGGACACGGACTGCTAGGAAAAGCGTTGGGGATTGGTAAAGTACCTATCTTGGGTGATATTCCTTTGTTGTGCCCTCTGTTTTAATACTAGTTACAATATATGATGAATGATTCTGTAATCAACAGGTTTGTGAATAATCTCCCATTTGAGATGCATTTATGGGACCCTATCATGGGGACATATTCGGCGGCTGGTCCTGGCACAAAGCATAAGGCTCGCCTTGAAATGTATTTACAAACAGGGGACACAGGCCACATATTCAAGAATGAATTAGATAGAGCTTGCTTTTACCATGATGCTGCTTACGGTGAATATAAAGATGTAGCTAACAGGCACATTGCTGATAAAAAACTAATGGATGAGACTATTAAAATTACCAATGACACCATTTTAGACGGCTATCAGAGAACACTTGCAGCTGCTGTTTATAAATTCTTTGAGAAGAAGATTCAATTGGGCCAAGGTTTAAAAAGAACAGATAGAACTAGATGAAGTGATTGTGCCCGCACAATACACTGGATTTTCCTCCTATTTTCAGTTCCGGGACTTTTTCATCTCAAAATTGAGAAGAATGCAGAAAAACAGATTTTTGATGAGGCTATTAACACACTGATGCTGCTTCCCACAAATACATGAGTGATTGACTATTGAGCTCTATCCCCACTCTCTCTGAATGTTTTTTATTAGAATAACTGGTCACGGGCAGACAAATGGGTTACTTTCTCGTCAGGAATTCACTTTGGCGATGGAATTATCAAATGGTGTGGCTTGATACTGTTCTGAGTATATAAATAAATGAAGGAATGGGCTGTGTCTACAACTACTGAGAGAGAGAGAGAGAAGAGCAGTATAATTACATCAAAGTATCAGTCTGAAGACCGATTTTTTGTTTTTTGGTGGTGGAGTAGTGTAAAAAAAAAAAAATATTTGTCTCAAAATTGAACAAAACACATAAAAAACAAAAATTTCCGGACTTTGGTCGAAAATTTCTAAGTCTGAACTGGAGTGTTAGTCCTTCAGTCATCAGAAGCCAAGTGAAATAAAACCTTTTTCCCATGGGGTGGGGAAAGGTTTAAAGAGACTGTGAATGTTGCCATTTCAATCATGGAAGCCTTATACGAGTCAAGAACACGGAGTATTCTCATGCCAAAAAGAGGGTGTACGGACCGTTTAGGGGCCGAGAATGTACTTTTGGCGACTGCCCAAATCCAAACACAACAAAATTGTGCTTCCAGACTATGGGGAATCTTTTTACCTATATACGGGCTACACATTCTCAATCACCGCCGCTTTTAACCCACTCCGGTAGTACAGTATAATTAGGTCAAAGTACCAGTCTGAAGGCCAATTTTTCGTTTTTTGGTGGAGCAGTGTAAAAAAAAAAAATTTTTTTTCGTCTCAAAATTGAACAAAACACCTAAAAAACAAAAACAAAAATTTCTGAATTTTGGTCGAAAAGTCCGAACGGGACCAAAAATTTTCAGTGTAAAAAAAAAAAAAAAATTTTGTCTCAAAATTGAACAAAACGCATAAAAACGGAATTTTTTGGGGGGGGATTTTTTGGCCGCCATTTTGGATTAACGAAAAATCGAAACGAAATTCTTTCGATTTTTTTTATAAAGCGGTATTACTGCCTTCAATTTGGATCCCTATTAGAGGGCTCATTATATTTAAATCTTGATATTTCAATCCAAAATGACCGATTTTTGAGATAACTTTCCGTTTTGTGAAAAATTTTGGCAGAAGACATAAAAAATGGAAAAAAATACCGATTATATTTGTTTTATACAAGAGTAATTCTGACAAGTTTGTCGAAAAATTAAGTCGATAGCTTTTCTCCTTCATGAGATATTAATATGGGCTACGAAGCTTTGGGCGTTTTTGCCCAACAAGAAACATTTTCCCAAATATACTAAGCCAACTACCATTTTGTGCCCTTGATTAACAGAAAAGTGTATTACAGTCATTCCTGTGAAAAGTTCAAGTCAATCTCCCCTTCCAGTCTTCATTTCTAAGCCATTTTAGATGGATCAGCATATCCCTGTCCCGAGATTGAGTTCAAAAATGGTCAAATTTTGAATTTTTTTTTCGTTTCGAAAAATGTTTTGGCAGAAAGGCGTTAACTACATACCTTTTTGTACCATATGCTGATAGAGGGGTGTATTGTTGACATGTCTGCAAAAATTTCAAGTCAATCGTCCTTTCCAGTCCAAAGATATGAGCTGCCGAATATTTTTGTGTTTTTTGGCATAAAGGATTAACTAAAACATTTTCAGAAAAATGGGAATATGATGTTGGGTTAGAACGTATGACCCTTTATGAGTACAGAAACTTTAAAAAACATTGTTAAGAGCGTTTTTGAGAAATAGTGAAAATAAACGTGTGGAAGAATAATAATAATAATAAAAAAAAAAAAATAATAATCATTGCAATAACAAATAGATTTTCCCTTTAAGAAAATCCAAATTATGCTGAAAAAGATTTATTACCATCCAGCTCAGGGATTTTCTTCAATAGCTGAACTATCCCGAAGAACTGGCATAAAACCTGGGGATGTCCTTAGCTGGTTACAGTGACAACAGACTTATACCAAACACATGCCTTATAAAGGTAAGCATCCCACTAGAAGAGTGATGGTGAGGGGTGTTGATGAACAATTTCAACCCGTTTTGGTTGATATGAGGAGCCTTTTGCTGCTAACAAAAACACAAACTACATTCTAACAGTTATAGACATATTTAGTAAATATGCATGGGCACTCCCTATCAAAAAGAAGACTGGAAAAGAGATATCACAAGCATTCAACAAAATATTTAAACAACGAAAGCCCAAAAAGTTGCAGACAGACAAGGGTACAGAGTTCATTAATAGGGAGACTCAAGAGTTGTTAAAAAAGGTTGGTATCCACTGGTTTGCTACAGAAAATGAAACCAAAGCTCAGATTGTTGAGAGGTTTAATAGAACTTTAAAGGACAGAATGTTCAGGTATTTCACTGCTAACAAGACTAAGCACTGGCTTGTTGTATTGTCTAAACTTATTGAGAACTACAACACCTCCTACCACAGATCTATCAAGATGACACCCATAGAAGCCAGTAAAAAGAAAAATGAGGCTGTGGTTTGGGAAAATTTATACGGAGATATGCCTCCAACAACTCGATGGTTGTTGAAAGTTGGGGACCAAGTAGGAATCTTCAAACTGAGAGGCAAGTTCAAGAGGGCTTATACAGCAAATTATACGGATGAGGTCTTTGCTATAAGTCAGGTATTTCCAACAGTCCCACCAACTTACAGGATAGTGGATACTAATGGGGATATTGTGGAGGGTTCATTCTACAAAGAGGAGTTGTCTAAATTTAGCCAGGATTAATAATATATGTACAATGAATGTATTTGTGTTTATACCACAAGAGTGAGAAACTAATGAAAAAGATGGTTCAGATCAATATGCTACCAAGTCAGAACTGCTTAACTGTGTGCAAAATGAGGCTGATGGTTCAGTTGATCTGGAGGGTAGGAGGTTGTCTGGATTAGCACTGCCTGCCAATCCTGGAGATGCGACAAATAAGCAGTATGTGAACGGGAAGCTTGTGGAAAGAGTAGCAAAAAAGGGTGGTAGTGTTATGGAGGGTGCTATAAACATGAATTATAACAAATTACTAAATCTACCACAACCTGCTAAAGATGGAGATGCTGTTCCGAAAAGTTATGTTGATGCTGAAGCCCTTTTGAAGTTAGGTGGTGCTGTGTCAGGCCCCATAGATATGGGCGACAATAAACTAACTAACATTGCTGTGCCCAAAGAGCCAAAGGATCTGGTCAGTAAGGAATACCTCCAACAGTCGTTACAATCACAACCAATGATATGCATAACAGCTGAAGCTGTTGGAAAAATTAGTGCTGAGACATTCAACTTTTCCCTTGGAGCTAAATCATATCGTTATGCAACTTCAAATAAAGCAGACAATGGTAAAAATGGAGTAGTGATGCCTGCATCTGGTAGAATTAAATATTTCACAGTATGCTCAACCGACACCAGTGGTAATTCTGTTAAAAGACACAAGGGTCTTAGTTTTTCTATAGTGATTAATGGTATTGTGAATGTCGATTCTCGGTGTACAACAACAACCCAAGAGGGTAACAGGACAGCAGTTAAACAATTTCTTCCTCCATTGTCAGTAAATGTTGGTGATAGAATAAACTTCTACAGTAGAAATGATAGTGATTTTAGCCTAATCACTATAGTGTCTGCCTTCATAAAACTGAATATGCAGTTTTAGTCTGTCTTATTATACATTGAAGAAAAACATGGAAGAAGTCATGGAAGAAAAACAAAGGTTATACCCCGAAGTCCCGAGTGCTCCACTAAGTGAGGATGATTACACGCTTCAGAGAATTAGTGAGATCGAGCAGCTGTTGAAAAATGAGGTAAACATTAGAGAAGGATTGTATAAGAAATACAAAAGGGTTTTGAATGCTTTACAGGCTGTTGATGGTGTTTGTCTCAGTCTCGGCATGGGTTCTACAGCTACCAGTCTTGGTCTTTTAGCTACTGGAGTGGGTGCCCTTCTTGCTTTACCATTGCAGGGTGTAGGTATTGCTACAGGGGCGTTAGGTGTGATTGGGAAGGTAGCAGAGAGGAAGATTAGCTCTAAGATTAAAAAAACATGATGAAATAAGAGTCTTGGCACAAGCAAAACTTAGTACAATAGCTGTGAAGGTTGCTAGTGCTTTTGAGGATGGGTGCATAACAGACAAGGAATTTAGAAACATCACAAATGAACAAAAGCAATATCTGGAAATGAAGAAAACAATACAAAAAAAGACTGTACCTGCAAAGTTGACTGGAGCACAAAAAACCCAAATTGTGCAGGATGCCCTCCAGAATATGTTAAAAAGTGGAAAATCTCAGTAAAATTTACAAAGTCGTATACCAGGCAGCCACCGCTGCCATGCATGTGAAGAAGATTCCAACTTGAATAATACAGAAGTTGAAAAGTGTGGGAACTGATGAGGAGGCTGTCTTATAGCGATTTGAGGGCCCTTGGAGGGGGGGGGGGGGGGGGGGAGACTATTTTAGTATCCTTAATATGCAAAGAGTTAACCAAGCAAGCATTATCTCTTATCTGGGGTAAAAAGATCAACTGTTTTAACTTTGTATCTATGTATATTGTCATCTCTATTTTTAAAAACAAAAAGATTAGAGGATACATTCAGTTCAAAGTACAGAAACAAACAAATTTCTTATCTCAAACTCATGTAGCCTGTGTTGTATCAACAGGTAAAAACTTTTATCTGAAACGTTTTGTTTCACAAAATAAAATCAGGCCGCATTGGAATTTCTCGGATGGATCGGAATGTATGTCACACTTTGGTATGTTTAAAAATAAGTTGTTGACTGTTTTCACCAAATCCACCTACGCAACGTGATTGCATCATGTTTTGAAATGTGTTGTTCCAGAAGTTTCTGAACCTTGTTATGTATAATTTCATTTTGACTGGCACGCAATTAATAAGCTATATGGACGGACCACGAAAGCGAGTTTTCTCATTCTTGGAACAGGTTGCAAAAGAAACAAATGTTTCTAAATATCAAGTTCGTTTACAGCTGGCCAAAAAAATTTAGTGAAAGGATAAAACTTATCGAGAAACGGCGAAAACAGAGGCAGAGACTAGAAAGTTTGGCAAAAGGACTTAGAAACAACAGAAGCTAAAGTACAAATAACGGAAGAGGAAATACAGAAATTTGAATCAGCGGTAGAAGAGGGGACAGATGGCGAAGATAACAACCCCCCCCCCCCCCCCCCCCCCCCAAATCATTTGGTTGCTAAAAGAGCAAGGTGAGTGGTTAAATTTCTTGATATTATGAGACCAGTGAGGGAGTTACCACAGAATGGCCACTTTCGTTTGTGGTCACTACATCGGGAATCCACTCTAGCCTGTACTTTTTAATACAGTATTATGTTGCTGAAGTCGTTTAACTGGTAGAGTGCTGGAAGCCCATATTTGGGCTTTATTCTGAAATGCACGTACCACAACTTGAAGGCTCATATTCAGTGGATGTGCTTTGTATTATCTTTGAAGTGATGTTATTTAGTCTGTAAGGGTTTGCCGTGTTATAATTTATGGGAGAGTGCCCATAGGCACTCTCCCATAAATTGTAACAAGGCAATGACATGTGTACAAGATCTGATGGCCAAAAATAACTTAGCACTCTACCAGTTAAGAAAGGTTGGGTTCCCTATCGTTTGGGAGCTGCCTGGACTCTCAGTCTGGAGGCAGCTGGCATTGTTTTTGAGGTGACATACAGGGATGTGGGGGTCTGTCCTGGTACCCCACAAAGGGTCTGAGGTAGAAATCAAGCTACAATTTTCTTTTCAGCAGGTCAGTTAGTGCGTCAGTGTGTTGTGACGCATAGTCTACCGTAAATAATGTAGCTCTCTTATCAGTATTATTTACAAATCACATTCCTCACATAGCTGGGGCTCCCCAGCCATGTGATAATTAAACTCATATGAAATGTATAATCATTGGTAGTAAAAATAACAACCAAACCTTTTTCCATGGTAATATTTATGGGGATCCATCCTAATAGCCCTTGGAGACGAAATACAGGGGTCTGAGGGGGCTGTCCTCGTACCCCCAAGTTATAGACTACTATTGTAACTAGGCAATCATATGTGAACAAATTTTGATGACCAAAAATAATTCAGCACTCTACCAGTTAATCGCATCCGCCTTTCCCATTCATTGAGATCAACAGCAAGTTTCACACAATCTATTTTATTAGCTTAACTTGACATACTCAAGATAAGCTATTGCCATCACGCGTGTGGAAGTCTGTTGGCCTGTGAGTCTGTGAGTCTGTTCACATTTTCCTTTAGCACGAGCTACACTCCGCAGTTCTTGTCTGATCGTCACGCAATTTCATATGCAGGTTTGGGGTCATGTCTAGATGAGAACGTCCCCTTTTAGTCGCGATCGGGCAACCGGTATGGCTGCCCGAGCCCAAAACCCCAAAACCATTAGCACAGTCTACAGGTCGTATTTATGAAGGGATTTCATTGTAACTTGGTAGGATGCCTCTGTATAATGCCTAGATGAGAACGTCCCCTTTTGGGCATGATCTATCAACCGTGATGGCTGCCCAAGCCCGGAACCCAAAAACTTTTAGCACAGTCTGCAGGTCATGTTTAATGTGGAGGGATTTCATCGTAACTTGGTAGGATGACTCCTTATGATGTCTAGATGAGAATTTCCCCATTTGGGCATGATCTGCCAACCGTGACGACTGCCCGAGCCCAAAACCCGAAAACCTTTAGCACAGTCTACAGGTCATATTTATTGAGGAATTTCATTGTAACTCGGTGGGTTGATTTCATACAATGTCTAGATGAGAAAGTCCCCTTTTGGACGTGATTGGGCAACTGTGACGGCTACAGGGGCCCGAAGCCTGAAAACCTTTAGCACAGCCTAGAGGTCATATTTATGAAGGGATTTCATTGTAACGTGGTAGGATGACTCCAAATAATGTCTAGATGAGAATGTCCCATTTTGATCGCGATCATTCAGCCTTGATGGGTGCCCAAGCCCAAAAACCTTTAGCATAGGCAAAAGGTCATATTTATGGAACGATTTCATTGTAACCTGTTAGGTTGACTCCATATAATGCCTAGATGATGACATCCCCTTTTGGTCGTGATTGGTCAGCTGTGATGGCTACAAGTGCCCAAAGCCCAAAAACCTTGAGTACAGTCTACAGGTCATATTTATGAAGGGATTTCATTGTAATTTTGCAGGATCTCTCCAGATGATGCCCAGATGAGATTCTCCCCTTTGGTTGCGATCATTCAACCACGATGGCTGCCCAAGCCCGAAGCCTGAAAACCTTTAGCACAGTCTACAAGTCATATTTATGAAGGGATTTCATTGTAACTTGGTAGGATGACTTCTTATAATGTCTAGATGAGAACATCCCCTTTTGGACACGATTGGGCAGCTGTGACGGCTACAGGGGCCCAAAGCCCGAAAACCTTTAGAACAGTCTACAGGTCATAATTATGAAGCGATTTCATTGTAGCTTGGTAGGATGACTCCCCTTTTGGTCGTGATCATTCAGCCTTGATGGCTGCCCAAGCCCAAAAACCTTTAGCATGTCTGTAGGTCGTATTTATGGAAGGATTTCATTGTAACTTGTTAGGTTGACTCCATATAATGCCTAGATGATGACATCCCCTTTTGGTCGTGGTTGGTCAACTGTGATGGCTACAGGAGCCCGAAGCCCGAAAATCTTGAGCACAGTCTACAGGTCATATTTATGAAGGGATTTCATTGTAACTTCGTAGGATCACTCCAGATGATGTCCAGATGAGAATGTCCCCTTTTGGTTGCAATCATTCAACCATGATGGCTGCCCGAGTCTAAAGCCCGAAAACCTTTAGCACAGTCTTCAGGTCATATTTATGAAGGGATTTCATTGTAATTTGGTAGGCTGACTTCATATAATGTCTAGATGAGAACAGTCCCTTTTGGACACCATTAGGAAACTGTGATGGCTCTAAATAATGTCTAGCTGAGAACGTCCCCTTTTGGTCGCGATCATTCAGCCTTGATGGCTGCCCGAGCCCAAAACCCCAAAACCTTGAGCATAGTCTGTTGGTCATATTTATGGAAGGACTTCATTGTAACCCATAAGTTTGACTCCATATAATGCCAAGATGATGACATCCCCTTTTGGTCGTGATTGGTCAACTGTGACGGCTTCAGGGGCCCGAAGCCCAAAAACCTTGAGCACAGTCTACAGATCATATTTATGAAGGGATTTCATTGTAACTTCGTCGGATCACTCCAGATGATGCCCAGATGAAAATGTCCCCTTTTGGTTGCGATTATTCAACCATGATGGCTGCCAGAGCCCAAAGCCCAAAAACCTTTAGCACAGTCTACAGGTCATATTTATGAAGGGATTGCATTGTAACTTGGTAGGTTGACTTCATATAATGTCTAGATGAGAACCTCCTCTTTGGACGCAATTGGGAAACTGATGGCTACAGGGGCCCGAAGCCCGAAAACCTTTAGCACAGTCTACAGGCCATATTTATGAAGGGATTTTAATGTAACTTGATAGGATGACTCGTTTTGGAATAATTTCACTGTAACTTGGTAACTTTTGTTGATATACGTTAACTGTGAGGGCCACATACATTGACTGTGAGGTCATATTAACCCACCCCTCAGCTCTTTAGTACAGTGTACACCTCATATTATTTTTATCATAAACATAGCATACAGGGAACAGAAATGAACATATTCCCAATTATCACAATTCTTGTCTTATTTCATAATCCTTTCATAAACATTGAACATTATCCTTTTCATCAAACACAACACACAAGTTAAGCTACAGTGTCATTGACACTTTCATTTCTTGTTCCACCTGACTTGGAACGGCGACGCTATCTGATTCATTTGTAATTGTGTTGTTTTGAGACTAAGCTGTGATGCTGTGTTATCTGTAGCATCCTGATGAAGGCCTAGTGCCGAAAGCTTGGCAAAGAGTTGTTAAGATGTTATATAAACTTTTATTGTCCCTTTTAGTCAGGACATTTTTTGCATCATTCTTTTGTTTGGCCCAAGTCAGTAAACATTTGAACTGACATCTGTGCAATAAATTCTCATTTTTGAAGATGCCAGACACAAATCAATTATGGTTTTCATGGAATCAACAGTGTAGCAGGATGTTGGAAGTGAATAATGGTGGTTTTGGATGTTCAGGGCTATAACTTTATAACTTTTATGTAAAATTATTCATGTTTCCCAATTTTGGAATATGCTTATGAACGTCGTCATTATAAAATGACTCCTCTGTTGTTTTGTTAGTGTTACTTCCCTTCCCTCTCCTGAACCCTCCTGTTATACTCCCAAGCTCTTTATGGCCTTTTTATTGAGTATTTTTTATTAAAATTCTTGGGAGTTTAACTTGTTTTACAGAATCGTTATTCCGTTTATCCCCTGTGTTTACATCCTGTTCCTTACTGTTCGGGAAGTTTTGTATTCTTGCATCTTCTACCAGATGCATAGTTTTTTCTTCCTATTAAGATCTAGCTTTGCATCAGGTGGTTGTTGATCAGTTACTGACTTTGGGCCTCTGTTGTGCCTGTTGTTGATTAGTTTCCGATTTTTCCTCTTGACGTTGTCTGGTCAATAACATTTTGGATACGTATTAATTCAGTGTTTAGTTAAAAACAATTATTGTTTTTTCTCTTAGGATATATATTATATCTTATTCTTGGTCATGATTAGCCATTGTGCAGAAATATGTGACCTTAAACACCAATAAATATAAATAAATATCTTATTCTGGTAGTTTAGCTTTAATTAGGTAGTGCTTGTTCACACACTAGGCTCTATCAAGATGCCCTTGGGCTCATGGTGTTCCCTTGGGGTACTTAGGCTTCATTCAGAATTTTTCGAATAATTTTTTAAAAATTGATTTGCAAAAATTTTTGTAATTGTCTATGTTATGTATCCTTGCGATGTTTATTCTGTATTATTATTGGGAGTGCGCAGACTGATGATTTTGGCTTCATTATTATTGTATCTATTATAATAATTGGTACTTAGTAAGTCCAGGAAGCCTCAGATTTAAATGCTTGTTGTTTGCCACTAGTTGCGGCACTCCATCAGTGCTTGTACTATGGGATGTGAATGTTGGAAATGGGTGTCGACCTGTGTGGTGGGCAATGATGTTCTGATGTAGGAGCTTTCCCCGCAGGCTAATACTAGTTTTTCAGTCTCTTTTTCAGAGGAACAAGAACATGGTGATGGTACTTTGACACCTGCCTGTTACGTGCTGCCATCATCGCACTCTGACAAGCCCCGCTTTGATGAGTAAACAGAGCTGGCTGCCAAAGTGCTCATGATATTTAGCAGGGGTTTGAGGTCTCTGGTTAGTTCGCTTAATCCTCTGCACACAGCTAGCTCGACCGGTGAAGCAGTCATCCCTGTATGGATGCCGGGATGCCATGTAGATCCGTTGCGGGAAACTGTATTGAGTCGGAAGACACGGGATGTTCCTTCCACACTTCAGCCGGGGTCGGCTGGGGTTATGACTTCTTCTTCTTACATGGAAGTGCAATTAAAGGGGATTAGCCTACAAGTTTCTCAACAGGATACTCAGCGAGATCTGGGGTCAGATCGAGAGTTGGAGAGCATTCTCCATCCCATTAGCAGTCAGAGTCGACTGTTTTCTGTCGTGAGAAACTTCAATGAGTCGGAGCACCCGTCCAAAATATGCGAGTCGGGATGCTCCTTCTACACTTAAGCCAGGGTCGGCTGTTGTTATGGCTTCCTCTTCTTCCATGGAAAAGCACGCTAAGGGGTAGAAGCCTACAAGTTTCTAAACGGAATGCTTGGTGTGGTCTGGAGCAGATCGCAAGCTGGAGAACCCTCTCCATTCCGTCGGCAGTCGGGGTCTACTGTTTCCGCTTCGAGAAACTTTAGTGAGTTGGTACATTCGTTTACGCTTGCAGTCCAGGACGCTCCTTCCACACTGCAACCGGGGCCAGTTGAAACTATGGCTTCTTCCTATGCTTTATCGATGAAGCACGTTAGACCGCAGACTAGCTATCTGACTTCGCATGTTCATGCTGTTCCACGGAGGTGTTCCCAGTCTTCACCACCGAAGTCGGATTAACCTGCAGCTAATGGTTTGAGCCATTTTTAAATGTGACATGCGTCGAAAGATCTGGGGTCAGATCTCCGTCCTGTGAGAAGCATATGGTGAAGAAGTGGATTACCACTGCTCTGCAAGCCTCGTTCACAGACCTGCTGCCGCAGATTGTGCAGTTTATCGCAGCATCCCAGTAGTCTCAGGTTCAATCGTCAACAGTCTCCGGTAGTGAGCTGTCAGACGGTGCTGGGTTGGTCCATTCATCTCTACATTCAGATGGTGTTGACCATGTTTTTCAGATGGAACATTCAGATGGTGAGAGGGCTATGGAGGCTGATTCTCCATCCCACACGGAATGACACATGAAGACTGTGAATTTTATTCATAAGTTCTTTCAAATCTTTCAAATCTTGTTCCATCTGAACAAAAGTCTGCGTTTCCTAGGCATAAAACAGCTCAAAGTACTGGGCGAAGGAAAGACTAAGATCTTCCCTTCCTGGATCTTTCTACTCAGGTCTTGAAGGCCTTTGGTGTGCTTAAGGGTGCCTCCCTTCACCTAGCAACAGTATAAGAAAGGCAATGATCTATTCTTTACGAATAGAAGATTGACAGCTCATAGTTAGGCTGAGACAGCTGTCTTGTTTGGAATAGAGCCGTTAGAAGGAATAAGTACATCTTTTCCTTCTCGGTGTTGTATTCCTAGGCGTCAGAAGCATTTAGTTCTATTGTTGACGCCATAGTAGCCTTATGTACTGTTAGAGCGGTCTTTTCTTATACATTAGTGGCTAACGTCATAAGTATCCGTTTAGTGAGCTGTCTAAGGCTGCAGGGTAACACACAGATATCTGTCTTCACCGATTTATGACTTTCAGGCTGTGTTAGCTACGCTGAGACCGCTATCTTTTTGGAATAAGGCCGTTAGAAGGAAAGATTATGTTCTTTCCTTCTCGGTGTGGTATTCCTAGGCATCACAGGCATTTGGTCTTATTGTTGTCGCCTTAGTATGTCTTATGTGAATTAAGTGCAGTCTGTTTATATAACATTAGTGGCTAACGTCATAGTGGCCTCATATATTTTACAGCAGTATTTTTTTATACATTGCGGCTAGCATCGTAAGTCTCCATTTTGTGAGCTTTCAAAGGCCGTAGGTTACACAGATATCTGTCTTCACGGAAATGAAGACTAATAAGCTGCGTTAGAAAAGCTGAAATTATTTTCTCTTTGGAATTACAGCCATTAGAAGCGCAGCCCTTTATTCCTTACCTTGATCGACTAACATCATAAGTCTCCGTTTAGTGAGCTTTCAAGGTCTCAAGTTACACCAAGATCTCCGTCTTTACGGAAATGAAGACTTCTTAGCTATGCCAGCTAATCTGAGACTGCTGTCTCTTTGGAATTAGGGCCGTTAAAAGGAAGATTATGTTGTTTCCTTCTCGGTGTTGTATTCTTAGGTGTCTGAGGTTTTTAGTCCTTTTGTTGGTTTGCTCAGAAGCATATAAGTTCTATCAGATAACTTTCCATTGGGATTCAATTGGACAAGTTTAAGATTGTACATATTAATATCACTGGTTATCGACCTATCTACATATTCTGGATGCGGCATACATTTAATACATTTAGAAGCTTGTGATTTTTGGCTCACCAACGTTAGTTGTGTGAGCCTATGGCATAGCCCTCATGTCAGCTTCGGCGTCCACTCTCAAATATTTTGAACTTTTGTGTACAGGTTTTGATTTTTGGGCTTTTCAAATTTTTTTTTAGTTTCAGCATATTGCTATAGTGGTTCACTATAACATTTAACTCTTTTCCAGGGTATTTTGTCATAATTTTAACCCTTTGAATCAAATTTTAGACTTATTTTGATGTTTGCGTGCAGGTTTTGATGTTTTTTTTTTCCTTTCTTTCAAGTGGAGATTTACCTTGCAGCATATGTCCATGCTTTCTATTGTATGTAAACATGCATCTTAGGGCTATGTTTGTATTATTTAACCCTTTTCCTGCTGAATTACTTCAATTTTGGACTTTTATGTACAGCTTTTGGACTTAGGCTTACAGCTTCTTACTTTTATGTACAGGTTGTGATAAAAAAAAACAATTTCAAGTGAGGTTGACCTCACTGCATTATAACATTGATATCTTTCCAGTGCATTTTAAAAAAATTTTTAACCCTTTGAATAGATTTTTACACTTATTTTGCCGTTTGCGTGCAGGTTTTCATGGGTTTTTTTTTTCCTTTCTTCCAAGTGTAGAGTTTCTGCATATTGCTATGGTGGTTCACTGTAACATTTAACTCTTTTCCAGGGTATTTTGTTTTAATTTTAACCCTTTGAATCAAATTTTAGACTTATTTTGATGTTTGCGTGCAGGTTTTGATGTGTTTTTTTTCCTTTCTTCCAAGTGGAGATTTACCTTGCAGCATATTTCCATGCTTTCTATTGTATGTAAACATGCATCTTATGGCTATGTTTGTATTATTTAACCCTTTTCGTGCTGAATTACTTCAATTTTGGACTTTTATGTACAGCTTTTGGACTTAGGCTTACAGCTTCTTACTTTTATGTACAGGTTGTGATAAAAAAAAAACAATTTCAAGTGAGGTTGACCTCACTGCATATTGCAGTGGTGGTTATTATAACATTGATATCTTTCCAGTGCATTTTTTTAAATTTTTTAACCCCTTCAATAGATTTTTAGACTTATTTTGACGTTTGCGTGCAGGTTTTCATGAGTTTTTTTTTTTCCTTTCTTCCAAGTGTAGAGTTTCTGCATATTGCTATGGTGGTTCACTATAACATTTAACTCTTTTCCAGGGTATTTTGTCTTAATTTTAACCCTTTGAATCAAATTTTAGACTTATTTTGATGTTTGCGTGCAGGTTTTGATGTGTTTTTTTTCCTTTCTTCCAAGTGGAGATTTACCTTGCAGCATATTTCCATGCTTTCTATTGCATGTAAACATGCATCTTAGGGCTATGTTTGTATTATTTAACCCATTTCCTGCTGAATTACTTCAATTTTGGACTTTTATGTACAGCTTTTGGACTTAGGCTTACAGCTTCTTACTTTTATGTACAGGTTGTGATAAAAAAAAAACAATTTCAAGTGAGGTTGACCTCACTGCATATTGCAGTGGTGGTTATTATAACATTGATATCTTTCCAGTGCATTTTTTTAAATTTTTTAACCCCTTCAATAGATTTTTAGACTTATTTTGACGTTTGCGTGCAGGTTTTCATGAGTTTTTTTTTTTCCTTTCTTCCAAGTGTAGAGTTTCTGCATATTGCTATGGTGGTTCACTATAACATTTAACTCTTTTCCAGGGTATTTTGTCTTAATTTTAACCCTTTGAATCAAATTTTAGACTTATTTTGATGTTTGCGTGCAGGTTTTGATGGGGTTTTTTTCCTTTCTTCCAAGTGGAGATTTACCTTGCAGTATATGTCCATGCCTTCTATTGTATGTAAACATGCATCTTAGGGCTATCTTTGTATTATTTAACCCTTTTCCTGCTGAATTACGTCAATTTTGGACTTTTATGTACAGCTTTTGGACTTAGGCTTACAGCTTCTTACTTTTATGTACAGGTTGTGATAAAAAAAAAACAGTTTCAAGTGAGGTTGACCTCACTGCATATTGCAGTGGTGGTTATTATAACATTCATACCTTTCCAGTGCATTTTTAAAAATTTTTTAACCCTTTGAATAGATTTTTAGACTTATTTTGACGTTTGCATGCAGGTTTTCATGGGTTTTTTTTTTTCCTTTCTTCCAAGTGTAGAGTTTCTGCATATTGCTATGGTGGTTCACTATAACATTTAACACTTTTCCAGGGTATTTTGTCTTAATTTTAACCCTTTGAATCAAATTTTAGACTTATTTTGATGTTTGCGTGCAGGTTTTGATGTGTTTTTTTTCCTTTCTTCCAAGTGGAGATTTACCTTGCAGCATATTTCCATGCTTTCTATTGCATGTAAACATGCATCTTAGGGCTATGTTTGTATTATTTAACCCATTTCCTGCTGAATTACTTCAATTTTGGACTTTTATATACAGCTTTTGGACTTAGGCTTACAGCTTCTTACTTTTATATACAGGTTGTGATAAAAAAAAACAATTTCAAGTGAGATTGACCTCACTGCATATTGCAGTGGTGGTTATTATAACATTGATATCTTTCCAGTGCATTTTTTTTTAAATTTTAACCCTTTGAATAGATTTTTAGACTTATTTTGACGTTTGCGTGCAGGTTTTCATGTATTTTTTTTCCTTTCTTCCAAGTGTAGATTTACCTTGTAGTATATGCTTTCTATTGTATGTAAACATGTATCTTAGGGCTACGTCGTATTCTTTAACCCTTTTCCTGCTTAATTATTTTAATTTTGGACTTCTTTTGTTTACAGGTTTGCATTTTTGTGCTTTTAAAAAAATGTTTTTCTTTGCATATTGCTGTGGGGGTTCACGATAACATTTAACTCTTTTCCAGGGTATTTCGATTTAATTTTAACCCTTTGAATCAAATTTTGGACTTATTTTGACGTTTGTGTGCAGGTTTTGATGTTTTTTTGCTCACCAACGTTAGTTGTGTGAGCCTTTGGCATAGCCCTCATGTTGGCGTTGGCGTCCGCTCTCAAATATTTTGAACTTTTGTGTACAGGTTTTGATTTTTTGGCTTTTTAAAAATTTTTTTAGTTTCTGCATATTGCTATAGTGGTTCACTAAAACATTTAACTCTTTTCCAGGGTATTTTGTCTTAATTTTAACCCTTTGAATCAAATTTTAGACTTATTTTGATGTTTGCGTGCAGGTTTTGATGTTTTTTTTTTCCTTTCTTCCAAGTGGAGATTTACCTTGCAGTATATGTCCATGCTTTCTATTGTATGTAAACATGCATCTTAGGGCTATCTTTGTATTATTTAACCCTTTTCCTGCTGAATTACTTCAATTTTGGACTTTTATGTACAGCTTTTGGACTTTGGCTTACTGCTTCTTACTTTTATGTACAGGTTGTGATAAAAAAAAACAATTTCAAGTGAGGATGACCTCACTGCATATTGCAGTGGTGGTTATTATAACATTCATATCTTTCCAGTGCATTTTTAAAAATTTTTTAACCCTTTGAATAGATTTTTAGACTTATTTTGACGTTTGCGTGCAGGTTTTCATGTTTGTTTTTTTTTCCTTTCTTTAAAGTGTAGAGTTTCTGCATATTGCTGTGGTGGTTCACTATAACATTTAACTCTTTTCCAGGGTATTTTGTCTTAATTTTAACCCTTTGAATCAAATTTTAGACTTATTTTGATGTTTGCGTGCAGGTTTTGATGTTTTTTTTTCCTTTCTTCTAAGTGGAGATTTACCTTGCAGCATATGTCCATGCTTTCTATTGTATGTAAACATGCATCTTAGGGCTATGTTTGTATTATTTAACCCTTTTCCTGCTGAATTACTTCAAGTTTGGACTTTTATGTACAGCTTTTGGACTTAGGCTTACAGCTTCTTACTTTTATGTACAGGTTGTGATAAAAAAAAAACAGTTTCAAGTGAGGTTGACCTCACTGCATATTGCAGTGGTGGTTATTATAACATTCATATCTTTCCAGTGCATTTTTAAAATTTTTTTAACCCTTTGAATAGATTTTTAGACTTATTTTGACGTTTGCGTGCAGGTTTTCATGTTTTTTTTTCCCTTTCTTTAAAGTGTAGAGTTTCTGCATATTGCTGTGGTGGTTCACTATAACATTTAACTCTTTTCCAGGGTATTTTGTCTTAATTTTAACCCTTTGAATCAAATTTTAGACTTATTTTGATGTTTGCGTGCAGGTTTTGATGTTTTTTTTCCTCTCTTCTAAGTGGAGATTTACCTTGCAGCATTTGTCCATGCTTTCTATTGTATGTAAACATGCATCTTAGGGCCATGTTTGTATTATTTAACCCTTTTCCTGCTGAATTACTTCAATTTTGGACTTTTATGTACAGCTTTTGGACTTAGGCTTACAGCTTCTTACTTTTATGTACAGGTTGTGATAAAAAAAAAACAATTTCAAGTGAGGTTGACCTCACTGCATATTGCAGTGGTGGTTATTATAACATTGATATCTTTCCAGTGCATTTTTTTTTTAAATTTTAACCCTTTGAATAGATTTTTAGACTTATTTTGACGTTTGCGTGCAGGTTTTCATGTATTTTTTTTCCTTTCTTCCAAGTGTAGATTTACCTTGTAGTATATGCTTTCTATTGTATGTAAACATGCATCTTAGGGCTACGTCGTATTCTTTAACCCTTTTCCTGCTTAATTATTTTAATTTTGGACTTCTTTTGTTTACAGGTTTGGATTTTTGTGCTTTTAAAAAAATGTTTTTCTTTGCATATTGCTGTGGGGGTTCACGATAACATTTAACTCTTTTCCAGGGTATTTCGATTTAATTTTAACCCTTTGAATCAAATTTTGGACTTATTTTGACGTTTGTGTGCAGGTTTTGATGTTTTTTGGCTCACCAACGTTAGTTGTGTGAGCCTATGGCATAGCCCTCATGTTGGCGTCGGCGTCCGCTCTCAAATATTTTGAACTTTTGTGTACAGGTTTTGATTTTTTGGCTTTTTAAAAATTTTTTTAGTTTCTGCATATTGCTATAGTGGTTCACTAAAACATTTAACTCTTTTCCAGGGTATTTTGTCTTAATTTTAACCCTTTGAATCAAATTTTAGACTTATTTTGATGTTTGCGTGCAGGTTTTGATGTTTTTTTTTTCCTTTCTTCCAAGTGGAGATTTACCTTGCAGTATATGTCCATGCTTTCTATTGTATGTAAACATGCATCTTAGGACTATCTTTGTATTATTTTACCCTTTTCCTGCTGAATTACTTCAATTTTGGACTTTTATGTACAGCTTTTGGACTTAGGCTTACTCCTTCTTACTTTTATGTACAGGTTGTGATAAAAAAAACAATTTCAAGTGAGGTTGACCTCACTGCATATTGCAGTGGTGGTTATTATAACATTCATATCTTTCCAGTGCATTTTAAAAAAATTTTTAACCCTTTGAATAGATTTTTAGACTTATTTTGACGTTTGCGTGCAGGTTTTCATGTTTTGTTTTTTTTTCCTTTCTTTAAAGTGTAGAGTTTCTGCATATTGCTGTGGTGGTTCACTATAACATTTAACTCTTTTCCAGGGTATTTTGTCTTAATTTTAACCCTTTGAATCAAATTTTAGACTTATTTTGATGTTTGCGTGCAGGTTTTGATGTTTTTTTTTTCCTTTCTTCCAAGTGGAGATTTACCTTGCAGTATATGTCCATGCTTTCTATTGTATGTAAACATGCATCTTAGGGCTATCTTTGTATTATTTAACCCTTTTCCTGCTGAATTACTTCAATTTTGGACTTTTATGTACAGCTTTTGGACTTAGGCTTACAGCTTCTTACTTTTATGTACAGGTTGTGATTAAAAAAAAACAGTTTCAAGTGAGGTTGACCTCTCTGCATATTGCAGTGGTGGTTATTATAACATTCATATCTTTCCAGTGCATTTTTAAAATTTTTTTAACCCTTTGAATAGATTTTTAGACTTATTTTGACGTTTGCGTGCAGGTTTTCATGTTTTTTTTTTTTTCCTTTCTTTAAAGTGTAGAGTTTCTGCATATTGCTGTGGTGGTTCACTATAACATTTAACTCTTTTCCAGGGTATTTTGTCTTAATTTTAACCCTTTGAATCAAATTTTAGACTTATTTTGATGTTTGCGTGCAGGTTTTGATGTTTTTTTTTCCTTTCTTCTAAGTGGAGATTTACCTTGCAGCATATGTCCATGCTTTCTATTGTATGTAAACATGCATCTTAGGGCTATGTTTGTATTATTTAACCCTTTTCCTGCTGAATTACTTCAATTTTGGACTTTTATGTACAGCTTTTGGACTTAGGCTTACAGCTTCTTACTTTTATGTACAGGTTGTGATAAAAAAAAAACAGTTTCAAGTGAGGTTGACCTCACTGCATATTGCAGTGGTGGTTATTATAACATTCATATCTTTCCAGTGCATTTTTTTTTAAATTTTAACCCTTTGAATAGATTTTTAGACTTATTTTGACTTTTGCGTGCAGGTTTTCATGGGTTTTTTTTTTTTCATTTCTTCCAAGTGTAGAGTTTCTGCATATTGCTGTGGTGGTTCACTATAACATTTAACACTTTTCCAGGGTATTTTGTCTTAATTTTAACCCTTTGAATCAAATTTTAGACTTATTTTGATGTTTGCGTGCAGGTTTTCATGTATTTTTTTTCCTTTCTTCCAAGTGGAGATTTACCTTGTAGTATATGCTTTCTATTGTATGTAAACATGCATCTTAGGGCTACGTCGTATTCTTTAACCCTTTTCCTGCTTAATTATTTTAATTTTGGACTTTTTTTGTTTACAGGTTTGGATTTTTGTGCTTTTAAAAAAATGTTTTTCTTTGCATATTGCTGTGGGGGTTCACGATAACATTTAACTCTTTTCCAGGGTATTTCGTCTTAATTTTAACCCTTTGAATCAAATTTTGGACTTATTTTGACGTTTGTGTGCAGGTTTTGATGTTTTTTGGCTCACCAATGTTAGTTGTGTGAGCCTATGGCATAGCCCTCATGTTGGCGTCGGCGTCCGCTCTCAAATATTTTGAACTTTTGTGTACAGGTTTTGATTTTTTGGCTTTTTAAAAATTTTTTTAGTTTCTGCATATTGCTATAGTGGTTCACTAAAACATTTAACTCTTTTCCAGGGTATTTTGTCTTAATTTTAACCCTTTGAATCAAATTTTAGACTTATTTTGATGTTTGCGTGCAGGTTTTGATGTTTTTTTTTTCCTTTCTTCCAAGTGGAGATTTACCTTGCAGTATATGTCCATGCTTTCTATTGTATGTAAACATGCATCTTAGGGCTATCTTTGTATTATTTAACCCTTTTCCTGCTGAATTACTTCAATTTTGGACTTTATGTACAGCTTTTGGACTTAGGCTTACTGCTTCTTACTTTTATGTACAGGTTGTGATAAAAAAAAAACAATTTCAAGTGAGGTTGACCTCACTGCATATTGCAGTGGTGGTTATTATAACATTCATATCTTTCCAGTGCATTTTTAAAATTTTTTTAACCCTTTGAATAGATTTTTAGACTTATTTTGACGTTTGCGTGCAGGTTTTCATGTTTTTTTTTTTTTCCTTTCTTTAAAGTGTAGAGTTTCTGCATATTGCTGTGGTGGTTCACTATAACATTTAACTCTTTTCCAGGGTATTTTGTCTTAATTTTAACCCTTTGAATCAAATTTTAGACTTATTTTGATGTTTGCGTGCAGGTTTTGATGTTTTTTTTTCCTTTCTTCTGAGTGGAGATTTACCTTGCAGCATATGTCCATGCTTTCTATTGTATGTAAACATGCATCTTAGGGCTATGTTTGTATTATTTAACCCACTTCCTGCTGAATTACTTCAATTTTGGACTTTTATGTACAGCTTTTGGACTTAGGCTTACAGCTTCTTACTTTTATGTACAGGTTGTGATAAAAAAAAACAATTTCAAGTGAGGCTGACCTCACTGCATATTGCAGTGGTGGTTATTATAACATTGATATCTTTCCAGTGCATTTTTTAAAAATTTTTAACCCTTTGAATAGATTTTTAGACTTATTTTGACGTTTGCGTGCAGGTTTTCATGTATTTTTTTTCCTTTCTTCCAAGTGTAGATTTACCTTGTAGTATATGCTTTCTATTGTATGTAAACATGCATTTTAGGGCTACGTTGTATTCTTTAACCCTTTTCCTGCTTAATTATTTCAATTTTGGACTTCTTTTGTTTACAGGTTTGGATTTTTGTGCTTTTAAAAAAATGTTTTTCTTCTTTGCATATTACTGTGGGGGTTCACGATAACATTTAACTCTTTTCCAGGGTATTTCGTCTTAATTTTAACCCTTGGAATCAAATTTTGGACTTATTTTGACGTTTGTGTGCAGGTTTTGATGTTTTTTTACTTTTATGTGCAGGTTTTGAGGTTTGTCTTTCTTTTCTTCCAAGTGGTGACTTACCTTGTAGCATATTGCCATGGTTCCTATTTTATGTTAGGATGCTTCTTGGGGCTATTATTATATTATTTAACCCTTTAGCTGCTTATTTAATTTAATTTTGGACTTTTGTGTGCAGGTTTTGTACTTTTGTGTGCAGGTTTTGATATTTTTTTTTAAGTGGAGTTTTACCTCTCTGGCATATTGCCATGGTGGTTACTGTAACATTTTCAGGGTATTTTTCTAAATTTTAACCCTTTGAAACAAATGTGATACTTTTATGTGCAGGTTTTGAGGTTTGTCTTTCTTTTCTTCCAAGTGGATATTTTTCAAGTAGACTTTCACCTTACTGGCATATTGCCATTATGGTTACTGTGACAGGGTATTTTTCTCAATTTTAACCCCTTGAAACAAATGTGATACTTTTTTTTACTTTTATGTGCAGGTTTTGAGGTTTGTCTTTCTTTTCTTGCAAGTGGTAACTTACCTTGTAGCATATTGCCATGGTTCCTATTTTATGTTAGGATGCTTCTTGGGCTATTTTTATATTATTTAACCCGTTAGCTGCTTATTTACTTTAATTTTGTTCTTTTCTTTGCAGGTTTTGTACTTTTGTATGCAGGTTTTGATATTTTTTTTAAGTGGAGTTTTATCTCACTGGCATATTGCCACGCTGGTTATTGTAATATTTTCAGGGTATTTTTCTAAATTTTAACCCTTTGAAACAAATGTGATACTTTTTTACTTTTATGTGCAGGTTTTGAGGTTTGTCTTTCTTTTTTTCAAAGTGGAGACTTACCTTGTAGCATATTGCCATGGTTCCTATTTTATGTTAGCATGCTTCTTAGGGGTTATTATTATATTATTTAACCCTTTAACTGCTTATTTTCTTTAATTTTGGACTTTTGTGTGCAAGTTTTGAACTTTTTTTTTTTTACTCCAGCCACCCCTTTGCATTGGCCACCTGTTGGTGAGCCATGGGGTACTGATACCCCCTCTAGTAATAATCGGAATCGCCATGATATAGCCTTAGCTGCTGATGTGACATTAAGCCCCAATAATTAATAAATAAATAACTAGGAGCCTTTTAGGTGAATATACATTATTCAGTACCGCTTTTTCACTAATTCCAGGCCGCTTCCCCCTTTGTTTTGAAGATTAATTCCTTCCAAAAGGAGGGGGAGGGTGCTTTGTCTTTACCTCTTCTGGCCTTATAATAAATGTGTAACTATGAGTGAACCTGTTATTGTCTATAGATTATACTGATCTTACCGCACTGACCTGACTCGAAACCCAGGGGGTGCATGTAGTAGAAAAATAAAAAAGTGTGGGGGGTGGGCTTAAGAACGAGTAATCAAGCCTGCAAGTCAAGTCGGTGTGCATCGAAATGGGAAATGACTACTTATCCTTTGGGTATGCATGTTTTTGTAGAAAACCACCTAAGAAAGAAGGAGTACATTCCTAAATAAAAAATATCCACCCAATTATCTCACACATATTTGTCAGCTGTTTTAATAAGTGATCAGTTTAAAATGCTGAACAAATTGAACATCACCTTGATGTTTTGACAACTGCAGACCGTGCTGTCAAGCCAAATTATTTCCAGGTATCACATGCTTTGATTGTTATTTTGCATTAAAATTTAGAGTGAAAAAGTTGATAAAAATATGAAAATTATAAATCTTACTTTCAAATAGTTGGTAAATACATTTGAATTGAATAAAAAATTATAAAAATTTTGATTATATTCCATTGTTTACTGACTGGGTTTCAGCCAACTATCAGTGTGATGTGATGTGAACTGTAGGTGAAATGGAGATCATGTGAGGTGCACAATGGGTTCAAATAATCAGTATTACACTGAAAATATTGAAATCTTGAGAAAAAATACCTGGTGAATTTTTCTAAATCTTCAGTAATAATCCCTGTCTGTGTATTCAACATATGAACCCATCAATCATTGCTGCTAATAATTTTTCACACCAAAGAAAATAGATTCTGCAGAAGACAACACCTGTACTTGGAAAGTGAAGCACTGTTCAATATAGGTATCACAAAACTAAATATTGAAAAATGATGCAATCTCTAAAAATAAACAGCCTTGGGAAAATATATTGTTTCAATAAACGTTTGAAACATTCTGTTGACATCTTGCATTATTGTTGAATATTCCTGATAAAAAAGAGGGTGATTTGATGACTTTTGGACCTAAAAATTACAATTTACTTTCTGTGTGTTTTTGTAGGGAATTCCCTGAAAATATGTGCATGTGACCGGTACTTCCCTTTGTGTCAGTTTTTCTCTCTTATTTGTTGCATGACCCCCTGTTTTCAGATCAGAAGGGCTATACTTGACAGAGATATTTGAATGCCAAAATTAAAGTGATTCGATCATATTTTTTTCCGCCTGAACGTTATAATGGTCGCCTATAGGAAAATATTTAGTTCTGTGGTACATATAGGAAATATGTTTTTTGGCTTCCAAACCAGATTCAGTTATTATTTTGGGTGATTATTTCACATTTAAATATTTATTAGGGTATCACATACCTTACCAAACTATTTTATTGTTTTCAAAAGTTACATTTTTGTTACAGTCAGCAGTAAAAGCTATATATTTCAAAACTAAGGCTGTTCATGCAAGCACATTCACATCTTGAGCAAGTGTATTCCCCAAGAGCACACTATAACCTCTGGCAGCTGCTAACTAACAGCCTATCTTACCCTATTAACATATTTATTTAAACCATGGTTCCCCCTCATAGTATTAGGGGCAGGGAGGATTCCAAATCTTCCAACCCCCTCCCAAATCACCATTCAAACACAGACAGAAAATCTATACTGCCCTTCTATTCACTAGTATTTAGAAGTTTTTCGCTTCTATATTATGCTCTTCAAAATGTTGGAAAACAATTCCTTTATTGAAAGAGTATCCTGGAACACAAATTTGAGGAGGCGGTGGAGCTACAGTGGAAAATAACATAATAAAATTACAAATGTGAGTGAATGGCATTTGTGCATAGCTACCAATATAGTTGTCTAGTACTAGTGCTGTCATGGTTTACAGTGACAGTTGTGAAATATTGCTCTTTCCCTGAACCAAGTCCCCTTCCCACACATATTTAACCCTTCTGCTGATGATAAACATTTGGAAAGACTGAACAGCATGTTTTTAGAGGCTAAAGTTAGTATCATACACTTTCAGTTTCTTATGATTTACTTTGAGGCTTCAGCACTCATGGTCCACTGAGTTATTTTTCAATTTAACAACCTTACCCTGGCTCTTTCACAATATTTTTAGCTCACCGAAGGGAGCTTAACTTATCACTTGCCATCCGCCGTCGTCCGTCGTGAACTTTACATTAATGACTACTCCTCCCAAACTACTGGATCAAATTGAACCAAATTTGGTGTGCATGTTCCCTACCATATGTCAATTCAAACTTGTACAAATAAACATGCCGCACCCACAGGAGGCACCACAAGGGGCATAACTCTGATAGCACCCATGAATTTCTTTCCAAAATTAAAAAAAATCTTCTTCTTCAGATCCACCAGGCAGAATTCTTTCTTATTTGGTATACATTATCTCTAGGGGGGTCAGATTCAAGTTTGTTCAAATTGGCTCCCTGGGTTCATATTTGGGCTCACTATAGAAGCTCGAATTCAAACTTAGTGCATTTCGGGCAAATTTCTTAAAAAAAATCTTCTTCTCCAGATCTAGCAGGCAGAATCTTTTGATATTTGGTATGTAACATTGTGGGGTGAATCTGATTCTAGTTTGTTCAAATCGGCCCCCTGGGTTCATATTTGGGCTCAGTATAGGAGCTCAAATTTGAACTTAGTGCATTTCAGGCTAATTTCTTTAAAAATCTTCTTCTCAAGATCCAGCAGGCAGAATCTTTTGATATTAGGTATGCAGAATGCTTAGGAGGGGGGGGGGGGGGATTCAAGTTTGTTAAAGAAAAGTCCCTGGGTTCATATTTGGGCTCACTGTGGTAGCCCGAATGATAACTTAGTTCAAAATGAGGAATTTTCTTTAAAAATCTTCTTCTTCAGATCCAGCAGTCGGAATATTTCGATATTTGGTATGCAGCATCCTTAGGGGGGGGGGGGGGGGGGGGGGGTAGGGGGAGATTCAATTTTGTTCAAGCCATGTCCCTAGGTCCATATTTGGGCTCACTGTGGAAGCTTGAATTGTAACTTAGTTTGAAATGAGGAATTGTCTTAAAAAATCTTCTTCAGATCCAGCAGTCAGAATGTTTTGATATGTGGTGTGTAGCATCCTTAGATGGGTGAGATTCAAGTTTGTTAAAGCCAAGTCCCTTGGTTCCTATTTGGGCTCACTGTGGGAGCCTGAATGATAACTTAGTTCAAAATGAGGACTTTTCTTTAAAAATCTTCTTCTTCAGATCCAGCAGATGAATGCTTTTGATATTTGGTATGCAGCATCCTTACAGGGTTAAGATTCAAGTTTGTTTAAGCCATGTCCCTAGTTCCATAAAATTTGTCTCTCATGACTTCATTCCTTTGAAGGGTTGATGAACCATGTCTAACTGAATGTGACCCCAAATACTTCTTTGAACCACTTCGGCCGGTGAGCGATTAAGGCCCCATAGGGCCTCTTGTTTATTGTATGTCATTCAGTACTCTCATGTAGACCTCCTACATGTGTGACTGCAAGCCTGTCTGTCTGTCTTTGTGTCTGTCTCTTCATCAGACATGGTGTTTGTTTGCTTTTCACTTGCCTGGATGTACATTTTCAATAATTGGCAGCTGATTAACTTTCACCCCCCCCCCCTCCCACACACACACACAAGTAAACATCAGATACCACTATATTCTTGAAGCAAATGTCTGATTCATCCTCTTTGGAAACAAGTTTTCAACAATTTCATGCTTTTTGCCAGAATGTGTGTCTGTGGGGATTAAAACAAAGGTTATGAAAGTGCACTTATGGGAACTTGCAGCATAAGTATAGCACTATAGAATCAATATTTGATGGTTTTAGGCATCTTACCAGTCTTATGAGATATCACAGTAACCAGTAGCAGGTACTGGTCATTCTTTTGGAAAAAAACACTGTTTTATGTTTTGTCAGTGCCATACCAATGACTCTATCTATGTGCCTTTACTGAGAAAACTGAGGCTTTTCCTTTACAAAAATTGCAAAATATTCATCAAACACAATGTGAAATGTCTTCAGAAGCCAGACTGTGATTTAAAAACTATTACAGATGGCAAAGTTCATATCACAGTAGGTTTGTTTTGGGTCAATATCAATTAAATTATGAATGATATCATAGATTTTGATGAAAAGGAGCATACCGGAGGGTCTTATTCAGGGCAAAATTTTACTACATCAGATGGTAGAATAAAATTTGACATCAGTTGTTAGGATAAACTGGTAGAGTTCTTTCATATTGGTGAAATATATAGCTGCATCCCCAATTTTGGAAACAAAATTGACATCCATATTGTTCCATGGGGGTTGGGACACTGTTTTGCTTGCAGTATGGTTAAATGAGACAGATTTTTTCTAAAAATATTTTGTGCTGATGCAGATTTTAGTTTTATTTTGGGATCAGGGTAGTTTTTTAAAGAAAGCTGTAAATTCTCATCCTTCTCAGTTAATTTATAAAGTAATGGGATAGAAAAATATTTTGGAGGCAATACCAGTTTTCAAGCCCACTTGACAAAGTTTGGACACTTTTTCTTAAAAGAGCAAATTTTCCATGTTTTTGACTCAGCCAAAGCCAAAAGTTGGATTCTAGTGCAGCAATGGCTCTTTTATCTCATGGAAGTGGTAAAATGTCTCTTTAGTGGGGTTGGGGATGATTATAGGTATCGCGGAACTAAATATTGAAATTAGAGTGAACCGCCTTAAAATGTTGCACTCGGAAATAATGCAATCTCTAAAAATAAACAGCCTTGGGAAAATATATTGATTCAATAAACGTTTGAAACATTCTATTGACATCTTGCATTATTGTTTTATATTCCTGATAAAAAAGAAGGTGATTTGATGACTTTTGGGCCTAAAAAATACAATTTACTTTTTGTGTGTTTTTGTAGGGAATTCCCTGAAAAATATGTGCATGTGACCGGTACTTCCCTTTGTCTCAGTTTTTCTCTCTTATTTGTTGCATGACCCCCTGTTTTCAGATCAGAAAAAGTTGTCTGAAGGGCTATACTTGACAGAGATATTTGAATGCCAAAATTAAAGTGATGCGATCATATTTTTTTCTGCCTGAACGTTATAATGGTCGCCTATGGGAAAATATTTAGTTCTGTGATACCAATAGGGTTATCCCAATATATAAATATCTATCTTCTATGCAGTTATTTCCCTTTCATCAACAGCTGATTTTCAAAACTGGGATACCTCTATTTCTGTGCTAAATAAAATGGATTTTCGGCCTCATTCAGTAACCAGGGGAATAAATGAGCAAAGTGAATATCAGTATATATTTTTAGCTCAACTTGACAAAGTCAAGCTGAGCTATTGCCATCACTTCTCGTCCGTCGGTGTACGTACGTACGTTAGTACGTTAGTATGTTAGTACGTTAGTACGTACGTCCACAATTTCCTTTGGCACACCTCACAGGTCGCATTTATGATCAGATTACTTTGAAACTTCTTATGCTAGTTTGGGGTGACCTCTAGATGGGAGTTATCGATTTTCTTCAATTTCCGTCAAAAAATGTTGCCGCAGCCAACGTTCTTAGAACTTAGTTTAGTCAAACCACAATATTTCCCTTTGGCACACCCTACAGGGCACATTTATGATTTGATTGCTTTGAAACCTGATACGCTTATTTAGGGTGACCTCTAGATGGGAGCTATCGATTTTCTTCAATTTCCGCCAAAAAATGTTGCCACGGCCAACGTTCGTAGAACTTAGTTTAGTCAGACCTCAATATTTCCCTTTGGCACACCCTACAGGGTACATTTACGATCAGATTGCTTTGAAACCTGGTATGCTTGTTTGGGGAGACCTCTAGATGGGAGCTATCGATTTTCTTCAATTTCTGTCAAAAAATGTTGTCGCGGCCAACGTTCTCAGAACTTAGTTTAGTCAGAAGACTCAATATTTCCCTTTGGCACACCCTACAGGGTACATTTATGATCGGATTGCTTTGAAACATGGCATGCTTGTTTGGGGTGACCTCTAGATGGGAGCTACGATTTTCTTCAATTTCCATCAAAAAATGTTGCCGCAGCCAACATTCTTAGAACTTAGTTTAGTCAGACCACAATATTTCCCTTTGGCTCACCCTACAGGGCTCATTTATGATTAGATTGCTTTGAAACCTGGTATGCTTATTTACGGTGACCTCTAGATGGGAGCTATCGATTTTCTTCCATTTCCATCAAAAAATGTTGCCACGGCCAACGTTCTTAGAATTTAGTCTAGTCAGACCACAATATTTCCCTTTTGTACACCCTACAGGGCACATTTATGATCGGATTGCTTTGAAACCTGGCATGCTTGTTTGGGGAGGCCTCTAGATGGGAGCTATCGATTTTCTTCAGTTTCTGTCCAAAAATGTTGCCACTGGCAAAAAAACTGACATTGGTCCCAATGATCTTCAATTTTGCCATTTCATTTATAACTTACCAAGTTCAAGTTTGTCAAGTTGAGCTACAGTGTCATTGACACTTTCATTTATTTATGAAGTTTATCAAATAAAAGCTAAAAAAAGTCGCTGAAAGAATAAAAACTCCAATATCCAGTCCTCATTGGGTAAGTAGAATGTGCAACAAGTCGCCTATTTTCATTTCACTCACCTAAAATTGACGTTTCAGCCAACTTGAAACTTGGGGAATGGACTTTGTCATGGGTAGAGCTCCTTGATTCTGAAATTTGAAAACATGGGGGGGGGGGGGGGGGGGATGGGGGTGGGAGGCTTACACACGAGTATTGGCTTGGACACGGGTCAGTACAATATGTACAGCTTGTTGCATTATATACGGCGTGTATCTGTGGGCGTTAGTCTCCAACTCTCGGACACGCTTTTCCTAATTTTAAGTGTCTGTCTGGACTGGCCTTAAAATTGGGGGCTTGTTACACCCAATTAACATAATCATTTATGCTAAGTAGTAGAGAATTACTTGGATATTACTCCTTATTTTGGTGGTATGTCCTTCTCTATTGTTGTATAGAGAGGCATATATGTAATTCCTAAAAAGTTGAATCTCCTATTCACCTTGGGAGTTATATGTAGGCTAAGGAGCTGAATTTTAGTCTGCTATTCCTTCAAGTTCTAGGCCCTCCTGCCTTTTTACGATTCAGCTAAGTCTGGGCCATTGGTTCTAGTATAAAAATATGATAAATTTAAAGTAATTTGTATATTTTTTTATACTTACCAATGGCCCAGATGGGGATGGCTCTCCCATGAGTGGGCACTCATACCTCCCCGCTGAGTTAAAACATTAGTAGGCACAACTTGGAAGAGTGATGCTTGGTGCCAATTCCAGTCCCTTACTGGGTACTGCACATGTGCAAGTACTAAAAGTATGGAGGGCCAGATAGGACTATTAAATTTCGGTATGCAAATTTTGGGGATTGGGGGTTCAAAATTTGTGATTGGCCCTTGATAATAATGTGGTTGCTCCAGCTAAGTCTGGGCCATTGGTAAAAGTATAAAAAATATACAAATTACTTTAAATTTTTCATTGTTACAAAATGAAGGACAAGTTCAAATTTCACACTTTCTTTCACCTTTACTTCCATAGTTATGGATCTTTATTTTGAACTTATTTTAAAATTTCCATTTAATTTATGTTGGAAAAATGTTCTACATGTAATCTATCCTAAATGATTAAAGTTCAAGAGGTGCAACTTTCATGACCTTTGAAAAAAAAAAAAAAATTCGATCAAAACAAATGTATCGAGCCTCTTGAGTTTATCCAAATTCAGTTAAGGATTATATCATGAATGTATACCATATATAGGGTCTTTAACCTGTAAGGGCCTGGACAAGTGTCGTGATTTTCCATCATTCCACGGTATCTATACATCTAATGGCTTTGCAGTGATTTTTAGTTAAGTCTTGGTTGCCTGTTAAGGCAGCCAAGACTTGAGTAGAAACCACAACCCAGGTAATTTGTCTATTGTTAGCAGGACCTCTGAGGTCAGAAAAGTTGGAAATAGGCCTTTAAGTGATTAAAATTGTTGGAAAGGGTTCAGAGTGAGAGCTGTGTTGATTGCATCGGAAGCATCACAGTACTGTATGAAAAGTCCTGTAAAAACACAACTCATTTTCAGCATGACGTGTCAGTGTGAAAGCATCTTGAGACTGATTTACTTTTGTTACTCTCTGCTTTTCTGTCACAATTTACTGTTAGTAGTAATCCTCAACTCCAGGCGTTGCTTATTTTTAATAAATCGACATATGATTAGCTGTGAAGCAACCCCCCAAAACTTCAAATTTAGTCCTTTCTGATCCTCTAAAACACACTGAACAGAAGAAAGTGTTGTGTCCCATTTTACATATTGTGTATTGGCATTTTGTGTTGTAAATAGATTTTAATTATAGTGAGGGTGTTCTAATGTGTGATGGGTGACAATATATTGCCATAACACTGTCATGGTAGTGTGCAGACATGTCGAAATAAAAAAAGAGCAAGCTGTATTTCTCCACTCTGCACCACTACCTTGCCTTCTTTTTAAACACCAGAGTTTGCACAAATTACCTTTTACCTCTTCAATTTATAATGCTCATATTGTTATGCTGCCATTTGCACATGTCACTTTTAAATCATTATTACACAGAATTATGGGTGCCGGTATTGGTCACTGCACATGCAGGTATGCAATGGAACAGTAGTGAACAACTCCATTACCTCATCTGAACAGTAGAAAATTGCTTTTATATGCCTGTTTTAAAAAATGGGTGTATTATGTTGTAGGGATGTCCCGGCGTTCATTTTTAGCACACACCCTGTGGGGTGCATCTCTCACTCATCTCTCTTATGTGGCATTAAGGTGTTGTCTAGGTTGGGGATATTATGTTTTTTTTAATTTTGTATACAAAATATGGCTGCCAGCAGCCATCACAGATTTTGTTATTAAATTGTCTACAATTCCTATAGATCCTACAGGCCACATCTCTCATCCGATGGTTTTTTAGCTCACCTGGCTTTTCACATTTTCATCTTCTTCTCTGTAACCGCTGAGCCGGTGTGAACCAAACGTGGCAGGAATGGTCTATGGGAGGTCCTCTACAAACGATCCTCATTTTGTTCCTGTCGGATGAAAAACATGGCTTCCAGAGGCATTCTTTGATTCTGGTTGGTGGACTTTCAAAAATCTTCTCCTCTGAAACTGCCAGGCCAAATGTTTTGAAACTTCATGTAAATGATGACTGGGACCCCCTCTACCAACGATCCTCATTTAATGTTGATCGGGTTGTAAACATGGCCACAATTGTGGCTTATAGTTACTATAGAAACCCTATGGGAAATCACATTTTCCTCTTCTTCTCTGGAAAAACTGAGGCGACATGAAAACAAACCTGACAGGGATAGTCTATGGGAGGTCCTCTACAAACGATCCTCATTTTGTTCCTGTGGGTTGAAAAACATGGCCGCCAGAGGCATTCTTTGATTCTGATTGGTGGATTTTGAAAAATCTTCTCCTCTGAAACTGCCAGGCCAAATGTTTTGAAACTTCACATAAATGATGACTGGGGCACCCTCTGCCAACGATCCTCATTTAATGTTGATCGTGTTGTAAACATGGCCGCAGTTGTGGCTTATAGTTACTATAGAAAACCTATGGGAAATCACATTTTCATCTTCTTCTCTGGAACTACTGAGCAGACGTGAACCAAACCTGGTAGGGATAGTCTATGGGAGGTCCTCTACAAACGATCCTCATTTTGTTCCCGTGGGTTGAAAAACATGGCCGCCAGAGGCATTCTTTAATTCTGTTTGGTGGATTTTGAAAAATCTTCTCCTCCGAAACTGCCAGACCAAATGTTTCTATATTTCACATAAATGATGACTGGGACCCCCTCTACCAACGATCCTCATTTAATGTTGATCGGGAGGTAAACATGGCCGTAATTGCGGCTTATAATTACTATAGAAACCCTATGATAAATCACATTTTCATCATCTTCTCTGGAACTACTGTGCCGACATGAACCAAACCTGGCAGGGATAGTCTATGGGAGGTTCTCTACAAACGATCCTCATATTGTTTCCATGGGTTTGAAAACATGGCCGCCAGAGGCATTCTTTGATTCTGATTGGTGGATTTTGAAAAATCTTCTCCTCTGAAACCACAGGGCCAAATGTTTTGAAACTATGCATAGTCGATGACTGGGACCCCCTCTACCATTGATCCTCATTTAATGTTGATCGGGTTGCAAACATGGCTTCAATTGTGGCTTATAGTTACTATAGAAAGCCTATGGGAAATCACATTTTCATCTTCTTTTCTGGAACTACTGAGCCAACGTGAACTAAACTTGGCAGGAATGGTCTATGGGAGGTCCTCTACAAACGATCCTCATTTTGTTCCCGTGGGTTGAAAAACATGGCCGCCAGAGGCATTCTTTGATTCTGGTTGGTGGATTTTCAAAAATCTTCTCTGAAACTACCAGGCCAAATGTTCTGATACTTCACATAAATGATGCCTGGGACCTCCTTTACCAACGATCCTCATTTAATGTTGATCAGGTTGTAAACATGGCTGTAATTGCAGCTTATAGTTACTGTAGAAACCCTATGGGAAATCACATTTTCATCTTTTTCTCTGGAACTACTGAGCCGACGTGAACCAAATCTGGCAGAGATAGTCTATGGGAGGTCTTCTACAAGTGCTCCTCATTTTTCTTACCGTGCATCGAAAAGCATGGCTGTCAGAAGCATTTTTTTATTCTGATTGGTGGATTTTGAAAAATCTTCTGAAACCACAGGGTCAGATGTTTTGAAACTTTGCATGGTTGATGACTGGGACACCCTCTACCAACATTTGTCATTTAATGTTGATCATGTTGCAAACATGGCCACAATTTTGGCTTATAGTTACTATAGAAAATCCTATTGGAAATTACATTTTCATCTGCTCTCTGGGCCTACTGAGCCGACGTGAACCAAACTTGGCAGGAATGGTCTATAGGAGGCGCTCTACAAATGATTCTCTTTTTGTTCCCATTGGTTGGAAAATATGGCCACCAGAGACATTCTCTGATTCTGATTGATGGATTTTGCACAAATATTCCCCTCAGAAACTGCAAAGTCAAATGTTTTGAAACTTCATAGGATTGAGGACTGGGACACCTTCTACCAATGGTACTCATGTCATGTTGATGTAATGTTGCAAATATGGCCACAATTGCAGCTCACAGGGAAAGCCTATGGGAAATCACATTTTTATATATAGTTCCAGGTGAGCGATTACAGGCTCTTTAGAGCCTCTAGGTTTTGTACTTAACTGAATCACTTTTTCTACAGTGGCTCGAAAACAACAGAGGCACCAGGGACAGAGAGTTATCCAACTTGGATAAGGCCAGAAACAATCATTCCAGGTCTATTCCAGGTTGGTCAAGAACCTGTTTCTGGTGGTTCAGTACTTGCACCACATTGGGCTCTTAGAGCAGCATTTGGCAAATCGTGTCTTAATATTTCTACTTGATGAAGGTCACCTAACCAAAAAAACAATAAAAATATTTAACAGATAAGCTCAGTGCTCAAACAAGACAATTTTACATCCAACCAAAGAGCCACAAGGACCGTTCTTCATAGACAGATGACTTAACTCCACCCAGGAGGCCAATTGTCTCAGATTGTAACTCAGAATCGTATGCCATCCCGGAACTCATTGATTTTATCACCTGAAACCTATAGCTAATAGATATCCGAGCTATCCCAAAAATACATAGGACTTCCTGTCAAAAATTTCTAAATTGAAAATATCGAAAAATGCAATCCTGGCAACTTTGGATATCGACAACATATATACCAACATTGATATTGATAAAGATACTAACATCTGTTAAAAATGCATTTGAAAAATGTCCGGATGCAAAACGCCCGGATGAACAAATTTGGATCTTTTAGAGCTGAGCTTAAAAGGTACTGACTTTCAGTTCAGTGGAGAAAATTATTTACAAATAATGGGTTGTCCTATCCGGATGCAAAACGCCCGGATGAACAAATTTGGATCTTTTAGAGCTGAGCTTAAAAGGTAATGACTTTCAGTTCAGTGGAGAAAATTATTTACAAATAATGGGTTGTCCTATGTGCAAAAGATTCAGTCCTAATTTTGCAAGCATTTATGTAGCGGAATGGGAGGAAAATGCCTTAAGCAAATGTGCAAAGCATCCTCTCGTATATCTCAGATATTTTGATGACATTTTTAGCTTAACTTGACAAAGTCAAGATAAGCTATTGCCATCATGTGTGAGAAAGTCTGTGAGTCTGTTCACATTTTCCTTTAGCACAGGCTACACCCCGTAGTTCTTGGCCGATCGTCACGAAATGTCATATGCAGGTTTGAGGTCATGTCTAGATGAGAACATCCCCTTTTGGTCGTGATCTGTCAACTGTGATGGCGGCACGAGCCTAAAACCTGAAAACCTTTGGCACAGTCTACAGGTCGTATTTATGAAGAGATTTCAAAGTAACTTGGCAGTATGACTCGATAATATCTAGATGAGAACGTCCTCTTTTGGTCGTGATCTGTCAACCCTGAAGGCTGGCCAAGCCCGAAACCCAAAAATTTTAGCACAGTCTACAGGTCATATTTAATACGGAGGGATTTCATTGTAACTTGTTAGGATGACTCCGTATGATGTCTAGATGAGAACTTCCCCATTTTGTCGCGATCTGTCAACTGTGACGGCTGCCTGAGCCCAAAACCCGAAAACCTTTATCACAGTCTAGAGGTCGTATTTAGGGAGTGATTTTATAGTAACTTGGTAGGATGATTCTATATAATATCTAGATGAGAATTTCCCCTCTTGGTCACGATCGGTCAACTGTGATGGCTACAGGAGCCCAAAGCCCCAAAACCTTTAGCACAGTCTACAGATCGTATTTATGAAGGGATTTCATTGTAACTTGGTAGAATCACTGCAGATAATGTCTAGTTGAGAACGTCCCCTTTTGGTCACGATCATTCAACCGTGATGGCTGTACGAGCCCAAAACCTGAAAACCTTTAGCACAGACTCCAGGTCGTATTTATGTAGGGTGTTCATTGTAACTTGATTGGATGACTCAGTATAATGTCTAGATGAGGACGCCCCCTTTTGGTTGCGATTGGTCATCTTCACAGGCCCGAAGCCTGAAAACCTTTAGCACAGTCTACAAGCCGTATTTATGAAGGGATTTCATTGTAATTTTATAGGATGACTCGTTTTGGAATAATTTCACTGTAACCTGGTAACTTTGGTTGACATACATTAACTGTGAGGACCACATTAACTGACCCCTCAAGTCTTTAGTACACTCTACACCTCAAAATATTATTCCCCCACAAAGCGAAGTTTGGGGGGGGGGTATATAGGAGTCAACTTGTCCATCGGTCGGTCGGTCGGTCGTGGGTCCATTGTACATTTAAACTTGTGGAACGAACTACTTCCACAGTTTTAGTTGCATTTTCATGAAACTTCACAAAAGTGATCAACATGATGAGGGGAAGTGCATGACATAATTTTTTTCCAGATCGGAATCAAGATGGCCTACTGTCGGTAATATTGGATTTTGCAAAATACTAGTGGAGCAAACTACTTCTACAGTTTTTGCTGCATTTTCATGAAACTCAGTATAAATTGATCGACATGATGAGGAGCAGTGCGCGACATAAATTTTTTTCCAGATCGGTTTCAAGATGGCAGACTGGAGGCCATATTGGATTTTGCAAAATACTTGAGCGAACTACTTCCACAGTTTTAGTCACATTTTCATGAAACTTCAGCAAAATGATCAACATGATGAGGAGCAGTGCGTGACATAATCTTTTTCCTGATCGGATTCAAGATGGCCAAATGAAGGCCATATTGGATTTTTTTTTTACTTAGAAAAATTGAATGCCCCTTTTCAGTCACCAACACTAGGCGGTATGCCACTGTGGCAGTATACCGGGTGACAGATCATCTCTAGTTTTTATTGAAAACATAGCATACAGGGAACAGAAATTAACATATTCTCAATGATCACAATTCTTGTCGTATTTCATAATCCTTTCATAAACATTGAACATTATCCTTTTCATCAAACACAACACCCATTTAAGTTAAGCTGGTGTCATTGACACTTTCGTTATCATTGGGAACATTCAAAAGAAGATTTTGATGAATTTTTAGAAATTTTTAAGCAATCCTAATCCAAACATCAAATTGAAAGTTACTATCGGTCAAAATTTTGTTGATTTTCTCGATGTGACCATATATAAAGGCAACCAATTCCAGGCATCTGGTCATTTAGATTATAAGGTATATTTTAAACCAACTGATTTGCATCAGTTGTTGCACACAAAATCATTTCATCCACCACATACATTTGAAGGTATCATCAAATCTCAGCTCATTCATTTCCACTGCAATTCAAGTGGTAAGGTAAATTTTAACAAGACTTGTTCTACCCTGTTTGGTGCTTTCATATCGAGGGGATACTCAATGTGCTTTTTGCGTAGCCTTCTTTTCTCAAACCCTGAAAAAGCTGGAAAGTCCTGCTGAAATTACTGATTTTAAACCACTGAAAATTGAACACAACAGACGGTTGCAGAATTGTAGTGGTGCAGTATTGAATTGCAAAAAGCCTTGTTGTAGACTGCATACTTTTATGCCTGATCAGAAAGAGGAATTTTCTGCCGATCAAACAAAAATCATTATCAGATCCGAAATTACCTCTATTGTGATTTACTTAATATCATTTACCTTATCACTTGTAAATGTTGTCGGAAGCAGTATGTTGGTCAAAGTCAAAATCCTTTTCGAATGCATGCTACTCGACACAAACAGGATATAAAGATAATGCTGATGCCCTAGTAGCACAACATTTTAACCTTACAGGGCATTCTTTGGACGATTTCGAAAACCATCCTATTGAACAACCACCAATTAAAGATGCAGAAGAAACAGATGAATTTAGAAAAAAAAAAACGTGAAGCTTTTTTGGATCAATATGCTTCAAACCTCTGGCCATTTGTTATGAACATATCAGAGGGAGAATGTGAATGGAGGTCTATCATTCCTTTCACTTTAACATACAACAGAATGAATAGTGAAATAGCAAAAAACAGTAAAAGATGAAATCAATTTAACCAACTCTAAATTAATAGAACCTTTAAATCTTTGACCTGCCATCGCTTATAAGAAAAACAATATTTTGGTGGCATATTACAAGAAAAAAATGTTTCAGTAGGAAATGTGTGTGCCAGTGGGTATCTTTTGTACATGCACACACACATGCACACAAACAAGCACATGCACAAGAACTTGCTCATGCACACACAGAGGCACAGAGGCACACACACATGCATGCTCAGTGTTATTATAAGTGATGACTAATGAGTTTTCTACAGAACTCTCTGATGTCACTGCATGATTGTATAGAATGTTTTATCAATGTTATACAGTGATACACAACTTTTTCATGAACTATGCATTATTTAAAAAAAAGTTTGCTGAGAAATCAATATTATTGATGCAAAAATATACTGTAAGTCCATTGAGAGTTTATTGAGTGATTTTCAGGCAATTTGTTTTTTTTAATTCAGTGTGGATGGGCTGATTTATTTTTACATCTTGCTCAACTTAACAACGTCAGGTATGAGCTACTGGGATGGGTTGTTTTCTGTAGAAACTTGAGTGAATGACTTGGCATTACTGGAACATTCTATTCAGTTCAGTCCCTTCTTGGTCATGTTGAGCTGCAGTGTCATTAGCACTTTCGTTGTAAAGAAATATCACAATGAAGCATACACAATATATGTGAGGGGTTCAGTATCTTTTACATGGAAAGCAGTGCACATTCAGTCCTACAATAACCTAGCAGACAATTTACCACAGATTTGTTTGCTTGCTCAAGAGATTTCTTTCACACCTTGGAGAATTTACTGTGTATTTTGTTTTCAAAGTTACTGGAACTGTATTTGGACATGACCTGTTTCAAGAGAAGATTATAGCTAGTACTGCAAATGAATGTGCTGATCCAGAGAAATTGCTGTGTTATGTTCTTGATGATGGTGGGTTTCTGATAGCAACGAACAGTGATGAGAAAAAAAGGAGTGTAAGTAATTGTAATTCCTCAATTTGATTCTTTGAATCTCATATGTCCGTCTAACATTTTTTCACTCTGCTTATAGATTGCTGACACCATTGGCCTTAATATAGCCATATCTATTGGCTTGTTCTAGGAATGATGAGATGTATGGCTCCATCCCAAATTTCAATATGCAGCATCGCTGGGTGACATGTACTTAATTGATGTAAAAATTCTCATGCAACCCAATTAGAACCCCCATTAAAATGCTCATATTTCCTGAACTACATGAGAGATGTATTCGTTGTTTTGTATGAAGCTTTCTTTCAGTGGCGCTAAAAATCTGCTATCGATTGCTCCAAAGGGCATCATATGGGACCTCCCTTTAACACTGTTGGTAATGGGAAAATCACTAAGTAACCATTTTCGTATGACAGTGCGTGTATGCAGGTCATCAAATCAAAAAAATTATAGAATTTGGTTGTCAAATTCCAGGAATTGGAAAGTCATTTTTTAGCTCACCTACTTCTATTGAAGTGGTGAGCTATTGTCATCACCTCGGGCGTAGGCGTCCGGCGTGTCCAATATTGTAAGATTTAATGTTAAGGTTAATTTCTCAAAGATCAGTGGGCTCAGGCCTTTGATATTGCATATGTAGGTTGTAGGGGACTATCAGAACAGTATTTAACCCTCATACTATGACTTTTTTCCAAATTTCACCTAAAATTTTCTGCCAAAACTTGTAAGAATTTGCGTTTAGGTGTTGTAAGAATTTGCGTTGAAGTCAGCTTTTGTGCAGATTGTGATGCTTTAACTTCTCATTACTGTTGATTTTCATATTTCAATAACAACTGTAGGTATTGACCCTACTGTATGCAGAAATTTAACGGAAATTTTTTTTGTTTTCAGTCAAAATTTTCATGTTTTTCTCGGACTTAGTAAATTTTAAGTTGTAAAACTTTGTAAACTTTGTGTTTAGGTGTGTTGTGTTTCTATGTGTCTTTCCAGGCGATTAATATTCTACACTTGGGTTAAAGAACTCCATTGCAGTAATATTTAACCCTCATTACATGCATATTTGAGGAATTTGAGGCTGATTTTCTGCCAAAACTTGTTGTAAGAATTAGCGTTTAGGTGATGTACGAATTTGCGTTAAAGTCAGCTTTTGTGCAGATTGTGGTGCCTTCACCTCTCATTACTGTTTATGTTCTCATTTCAATAACTACTTTAGGTATTAACCCTACTGTATGCAGCAATTTAACTGATTTCTTCTCTTTTTTTCAGTCACAATGTTCACGTTTTTCTCTGACTTACTCAATTTTAAGTTCTAAAAGTTTGTGTTAAGGTGAGTTCTGTTTCTATGTGTATTTCCAGGCAATTGATATTGTACACATGGGTTACTGAACTACATTGCGGTAACATTGCGCCCTCATTACATGCATATTTGAGGAATTTGAGGGGGATTTTTGGGACTTATACTCACTTTCTTTAAAAAAAAAATTTTTTAACTTTTTTTTTTATTTAATACTTTCGCATACTTGTTACTAGTAATATTAAGGCTTATTTTAGTTGTTGATGTGATGTATTTTTGTTGGGACTTATAGTCACTTTCTTGAACAAATGTTTTTCTACAACTCCTCTTTAACCAATGATTGTACTTCAATTACAATTTCAGTGATTCTTCATTACATAATGCCATTTTTCACCTCCTATTTTATTTTTTTTTTTGATCTGATGTATTTTTATTTTGTAAAAAATAAATTTATGAAAGCCTTTCCTAATTCTTATTTATGATTTAATATCTGGCCTCATGATTCATATTCTTAATCATAAACATTTCTAAAAGAAAAAAATGCTTCTATATCCAATGATTCTATGTTGAATTGATATATAATAAATCAGAAATATAGACTTTCCAAAGCCATCACATAAACCACATTAATCATTTGATGCCTAGTTAATGTTTTATATTAACTAAATATTAGGCATGTTACATTGGAACGACATTATCAAGTTCGAATGTAGGTGAGCGTTGGGATGTAACATCCCTCTTGTTAGCTCTTCTTCTGCGAAGTAGAGGTGATGTCCTATTGTGAAGTAGAGGTGAGATAATGTTGTTATTCCAGCAGTGGCAGGGTCTGCGTCAATGTACAGTTTTGTAAGAATTTGTGTTTTAAGTAAATTTCTTTGAACACAGTGGCCCCAGGACTTTCAAATTGCAGTTGTAGATTATTTAGAACCATGACTATAGTACTTAACTCTTATTTTTCAGGAAACTTTCTTCATTTTTTTTTTTTAGTTGAAAACTTTTGTCAATTTTCTGTTGTAAGAAGTTGTGTTTAGTATATGTGCTGTTATTTTGCTGGTTTTTCCTCTTTTCTGTAAAAAATCTGTGATCTTGTACTTATAACAATTAATGCTTTAGCCAAGTTGTAAGAGTTTGTATTTGAGTTGGTTTCTTCAAACCCAGTGGTCTCAAAATGTTTATATTTGAGTTGTGGGTTATTTAGGACCATGACTACAGTTCTTAACTGGTAGAGTGCTAAATTATATTTGGTCACCAAAATTTGTTCACATGTCTTTGCCTTGTTACAATTTTAGGGACAGTGCCAATAGGCACTCTCCCACAAATTATAACAAGGCAAATCCATACAGGCTAAATAATTTCACTTTAAAGATAATGTGATGCATATCCATTGAATATGAAGCCTTTGAGTTGTGGTACCTGCACTTTAGAGTGAAGCCCAAATATGGGCTTCCAGCAATTTACCAGTGAAGCCTTATTTTCGGGAAAGTTTTCTTTCAATTTTTTTTTTAGGTGAAAACTTAGTAAATTTTTGGTTGTAATAAGGTGCGGTAAAATAAACTTTATTGCACATAATTGTGATCTATATTGCTTATTGGTGTATTTTATTTGTGTGTGTAGTTTCTCTTAACCCTTCTACTTTTATATGTTCTGTTATCTTGCCCTTTTTTAGCTCACCTGACTACAAGTCAGTGTGAGCTATTGCCATCACTTGGCGTCTGTTGTCTGTTAACTTTTGCAAACTTGGCTTCTTCTTAACAGCCATTCAGCCAAATTCAAACATATTTTGCACAAACCATCCCTGGAGTATACCCTTTCTATTTTGTTCAAATGAAGCGGCTGCCTTCTTAGGGCTCTGGTCAATGATGCCAAAGCCGAAAAATCTTTAAAAATCTTCTTCTCATGAACCACCATAGAGATTGCCTTGATATACGGTATGGAACACTCTTTGGTGTTGTAGATTAAAGTTTGTTCAAGGGAAGTTGGTAGATCAATATTTGGGCTCACTGTGGGCACATACCCATTTTGGGCTCTGCCAAAAATTTCTATTTCAAGAACCGGTGGGCCAATTTGAACTAAATTTGGCATGTACTTGATTGATGCCTGAAATTTTTTTTTTGTAGCCCTCTGGGTACCCCAGGGGCGAAATATATAAAAAAATTCAAATGCTCATATTTCCCAAACTTCACAAAACAGAGAACTGTTATTTGGTATGAAGCATCCTTTTAACCAGTAGAATGGATATTAAAAAAAATGGCTATCGGTTGTGTCAGGGTGTTCTGTAGAGGCGTTTGAAAAATTGCTGAGTCAGCATATTTGCAAAAATTGAAAAAAAAATTTTCTTCACAATCTCTGATCAGAATCTTTTGATATTTCATATACAGCATCCATAGGATGGTCAAATACAAGTGTGTTCAAATCGAGCCCCTTGGTTCATATTTGGGCTCAACACAGGAGACCAAATAATTAACTTAGGGGGCTATGGGGAATAAGCTTTAAAAATCTTCTTCTTCAGATCAAACAGTCAGATTCTTTGGATGCTTGGCTCCCCAAGGGAGCCCAAATATTTACTTAGTGCATTATGGGGAAATATCGTTTAAAATCATCTCCTTCAGATCCAGCAGTCAGATTCTTTTGATATTTGGTGTACAGCACCTCTGGGAGGGTTAGATTGAAGGTTGTTCAAATCAGGTCCCTGGGTTAATATTTGGGCTTTTTATTGAAGCCCAAAGTTTAACTTAGTGCAATATGAGAAGAGGTCTTGAAACGTCTTTCATATTTGGTATGTAACATCTCTAGGGGTGTCAGATTAAAGTTTGTTCAAATCGAGTCACTTGTTTTTGTTTTTTGGGTTGTTTTTTTTTGGGGGGGGGAGGGGGGGGGGGCTTAAGAGAACCACAGTAATGTTGTTGTTTTTTAATACTTCACAGAACAGAGCTTGCTAGGAAGCTTTCCTAGGGCCAGCAGAAATGAATGGCCAAAAATGTTGCCTTTGGTTGTGTCATAGCAAATCAAAATATTGCTCTTGCTGCTGATCACTTACTGATACACTCATTTCTTTTGACAATTTGAGCCAGGTGAGCATTTTAGGCTCACTTGAACCTCTGGTTTCTTTCTTTCAGCAAAAATTTGGGAAATGTTTCTTCAAATTTTTTTTTTCAAGTAAAAACTTAATTTTCATTGAACATTATCCTTTTCATCAAATGCAACACACAATCAAGCTAAGCTACAGTGTCATTGACACTTTCATTAGTTTAACTTGACAAAGTCAAGATAAGCTATTTCCATCACGCGTGCAGAGGTCCATGAGTCTGTTAGTCTGTCAGTCTGTTCACATTTTCTTTAGCACAGGCTACACCTCGTAATTCTTGTTGGATCATCACAAAATTTCATATGCACGTTCGAGGAGGTCATGTCGAGATGACAATGTATCCTTTTGGTTGCGATCGGTCATTCGCACATTACAGTGATCTATATTTCTTTTAGATGCTTCATGGCAATTGTAGTTTCTCTTAACCCTTCTACTTAGTATATGTGCTGTTATTTTGGCCGTTTTTTCCTTTTTTCAGCAAAAAATCTGTAAACTTGTACTTGTTATGATTAAAGTCAGCTCCAATGTCTGAATTGTAAGAGTTTTTGTTTGAGTTTGTTTCTTTAAACCCAGTGACCCCAGGGCTTTCAACTTGCAGCTGGAGTTATTTAGGACCATGACTATAGTACTTGACCCTTTTTGGGGGGAGCATATAGTCGCCACTTTGTCTGTCTGCACCCAAATTTGAGATATTGTCATGGCCCATCATCTGTCTGGCTATCTGTCCATCTGGCCGTCTGTCCATCGTGCCATACACACAGCATGGGCTAGAGGCCATATTTATGAACCGATCTTTACGAAACTTCTTGGGTACCTTTGTTATCATTGTGAGACGAGAATGAGTGGTCCAGTCTGAAATTCAAGACAGCCGCTGGCAACCATTTTTGTACAAAATTAGGTGCAATCCGATTTTTGCACAGAGCTTCCATATGAAAGCTCTGATTTGAATACTTTTTAGCTCACCTGAGCGAAGCTCAAGGGGAGCTTTACTAATCACTTTCTGTCCATCGTCCGTCATTGTCCGTCCGGCGTTAACTTTACATTATCGACTTCTCACGAACTACAGGACCAGATTCAACAAAATTTGCTGTGCATGTTCCCTATCATATGTCAATTCAAATTTGTTCAAACAAAGTTGCCACGCCCACAGGGGGCATAACTCTGATAGCACCCTAAATTTGTTTCCAAAATTAAAAAAAAATCTTCTTCTTCAGATCCACTGGGCCGAATTCTTTCTTATTTGGTATACAACATTTCTAGGGGGGGTCAGATTCAGATTTGTTTAAATCGAGTCCTTAGGTTAATATTTGGGCTCGCTATGGGAGCCCGAATTTTAACTTAGTGCAATATGAGGATTATTCTTTAAAAATCTTCTTCTTCGGATCCACTGGTCAGAATCTCTTCATATTTGGTATACAACATCTCTAGGGGGGTCAGATTCAAGTTTGTTCAAATCGAGTCCCAGGGCTCCCTATGGGAGCCCAAATTTTAACTTGGTGCAATATGAGGATTATTCTTTAAAAATCTTCTTCTTCAGATCCACCAGCTAGAATTCTTTCATATTTGGTATACAACATCTCTAGGGGGCTCAGATTCAAGATTGTTCAAATCGAGTCCCTGGGTTCATATTTGGGCTCCCTATTAGTGCAATATGACGATTATTCTTTAAAAATCTTCTTCTTCATATCCACCAGTCAGAATTCTTCCATATTTGGTATACAACATCCCTAGGGGGGTCAGATTGAAGTTTGTTCAAATTGAGTCCCTGGGTTGATATTTTGGGCTCTCTATGGTAGCCCAAATTTTAAATTCGTGCAATATGAGGATTATTCTTTAAAAATCTTCTTCTTCAGATCCAACAGGCAGAATTCTTTCATATTTGGTATACAACATCTCTAGGTGTGGGGAGGGGGGCAGATTCAATTTTGGACCAAAATCTGGAAATGAGTTTTTAGCTCACCTGAGCGAAGCTCAAGGCAAGCTTTACTAATCACTTTCCATCCGTCTTCCGTCATTGTCCTTCGTCGTCCATCCAGCGTTAACTTTACATTATTGACTTCTTAATACTTAATCCCAACAATATTCTACCACTCAACCAGTTATGCAATGTTCTGAATTTCCTCATACAAAACCAGCCCAATTTTGTATTACTGTCTACTGAAAGCATGTCAAATTCTAGTCCAAGAAAGCTATTTGTGCTGGTTAAAATTATGGAAGTTCTTTGTGTGTCAGTTACAGAAAGCTAAGAAAAGTAAAAACAGGATGTCGTAAATGAAAGATTCATGACAGAGTAGCTCTAGATAGTTTTTACCCCCCCCCCCCCCCCCCCACACACACTCAGAATCATTAAGCATAATGGAGTGTCTGTCAGTGTGTGTGTGAGGGTGTGTGTGCGTTTGAAATCCCCCCCCCACCACACACACACACACAGAGGTCATTAAGCATGATGGAAAGTCTATCAGTGTGTGTGTGTGTGTGTGTGTGTGTGTGTGTGTGTGTATACATTGGTGAGGGTGTTTAGCTATAACTCTTCCCTACTCCGGAGTACATTGCTATGTGAATGGAATATGCCCACCACACTGTTTATTTGGGGAAACAGCTTCAAGAAACTGGAATGTAATTCTTGATTTATATTATATTAGAGATGTTTATTTGAAATTTGAAACATTAGACATCGAAATTACGAAGCAAACAAACTGCCAGTCTCATCACCATTAAGGCACAGCAGTACCAATGTCGGGAACAGTGACACAATGATGTTAACAGTGACTGTCGCCAGTGTCGGGTTGTTTTAATGGTCAAAAAAATTCTGCCCTTCTCTCAGGCTTTCCTCAGCCACACTTCACCTTTACGTGATTTCCCCCGTATCTAATCAATTCATCAAAGTGTATCTACTTAATTAAAAAAAATCAGCTGGTAGAACTTGGAATTCCCAGTTTTTCTGGAAACAAACTTCGTTTTTCAAATTGCATAGTAATGCATACTACCCATACACCACAGGTACTACTATTGATAAGTAGAGATGCTAGAAGTACTGTGGGTTCATAATCTTTACTCCAAATTGTTGTTATTGCTTAAACGAGCGTTTTTAGAAATAATAATCACCACAAAATCCCACAACATAGGCAACTGGTGGATGTGGATAGCTCCTCCCTAGATTGAACCCCTAACCGCCTCCCCCAAGCTCTACCCCACCCTACCAAACGCATACACTCTCATTTTTTCTTTACAGTATTTCAAGACAATTGAGAAAACAGTGGGTGATATGATAAAACAGTGGGCCTGTGTGTGTGAATGGTGGGAGGTTAAGGTTGAGTATTAAGAGTGTGGGGGTGGGGGTGCTGTAGGAAACCATATACGGGACAGCATAAGGTCTTGCAAAGTTTCAGTCAGTGAGTCTCTAGGTGAAAGAAACCTGGAAGTCCGCTGCCTGAAATTTGACTTGTTGGCTTTTTTTAGTTTGACAAGCAGCTCTATAAACGCCAAGTGTCTGCCTGTCTGTCTGTCCAGCTGTCCATCTGTGACACTTCACAGGCCTATAACTTTCCATCAATTGACCCAATTTTGATGAAACTTACCTGGAACATTGATCCCCCTAGGGCATTTGAGATGTCAAGTTTTGAGGTCATGGGGTCAAGTGTCATGGCCGTAAGCGGCCATTTTGTTTTCCTATGTAATTCCAGCAAAAACAGTTGTTTCCAGACGTTATCTCGAGTTTCACTTAACTGATCTCGATGAAGTTCACAGGTATTAAGTGATGTACCCAGGGGAAGGTCCCTATTGATTTTGGGGGCGATTTATCAAAGTTCCTGAACTTGGCGGCCATTTTGTTGTCCAATTTCGCGCACAAATGGAGGTTTCCGACCAATAACTTAAGTTTGACTTTACTGATCTGATTGAAGTTCACAGGTATTAAGTGATGTACCCAAGGGAAGGTCCCTATTGATTTTGGGGGCGATTCGTCAAAATTCCTGCCCTTGGTGGCCATTTTGTTTTCCAAGTTTGCGCGCAAATGGAGGTTTCCGACCAATATCTTGAGTTTGACTTTACCGATCTGCTTCAAGCTCACAGGTATTAGGCGATGTACCCAAGGGAAGGTCCTTATTGATTTTGGGGGCGATTCGTCAAAATTCCTGCCCTTGGCGGCCATTTTGTTGTTCAATTTCGCGCGCAAATGGAGGTTTCCGACCAATATCTCGGGTTTGACTTTACCAATCTGCTTCAAGTTCACAGGTATTAAGCAATGTACCCAAGGGAAAGTCCCTGTTGATTTTGGGGGCGATTCATCATAATTCCTGCCGTTGGCGGCCATTTTGTTGTCCAATTTTTCCTGCAAATGGAGGTTTCCGACCAATATCTTAGGTTTGACTTTACCGATCTGCTTGAAGTTCACAGATATTAAGCGATGTACCCAAGGAAAGGTTCTTATTGATTTTGGGGGCGATTCGTCAAAATTCCTGCCCTTGACGGCCATTTTGTTGTCCAATTTTGCGTGCAAATGGAGGTTTCCGACCAATATCTTGAGTTTGACTTTACCGGTCTGCTTGAAGTTCACAGGTATTAAGCGTTCTACCAATTTTGGGGGCAATTCATCAGAATTACTGCCCTTGGTGGCCATTTTGTTGTCCAATTTCATGTGCAAATGGAGGTTTCTGACCCATATCTCGAGTTTGACTTTACCGATCTGCTTGAAGTTCACAGGTATTAAGCGTTGTACCCAAGGGAAAGTAAATACACAGAGTTTACCCATGTTACCATCTACGCTATACCCCTGCAGTACTTGTTGGGCATCGCAGCTCTGAACTGCGTCACACTTCTGATAGCCACCCTTGGCATTGCACTTATTTCTTCTACATTTGTTGGTCATAGGTATGCCCACATTAGGCGGTACACCCTGTGGGGGTATGCAGCGGACGACAGTCCAGCTCTTGTTTTTTTTGCTGAAAATTTTCTTACAAACCGTCTAAGGAAGATGTTTGTTATTTTTGTTTCTGTACAAACTGTTCTTGAACCGAATGTGATTGCTCAAGCCTTACATGTACATCATCTACGTCTACAGATGTGAACATTTGAATTAATCCGCCCAGGCATGTTGTTTTGTTTTGCCACCATGCTCAATAAAAAAAAAAATCATTTTGAAATATGAAAAGTTGTATTATTTGATTTTTTATTTTTGTTTATTCCCTCCCATTGGGAACCCCTGGAAATGAAGCAGTACTTATTTACGGAGATAAACAAGTTCTGTGTTTGACTAGGAAAATAGGACTTGCAGTGCTTAATAATGTTCTAATCGGGGTGTATAATAAGATACATAATTATGACTAACTCTCTATTCACGTTTTCTTAAGTTTGGTATCGAATCAAGCCATGACTGCTATTAGCAGCCATGACTTGATTTCATACCAAACTCCAGAAAATGCGATTCATATTGTAAACATAAGTGGAAATGTTAATCATTTATTTTGTGATCTGACCAGCAACATTCAGCTGGTGTTTGCCGATTTTTTTTTAGAGAGAATCACACGAGATTCACAAGATAAGACAAATTTTAGGCCCTGGACTTGGTCACTAATGCCTGAAGTGGAACTACTCTAAAATAGGCAGCAAACAAGTACAGTTAAAACTAGAAGTCCTGTCATGAATTGCGTGCAAATGTGTTGATCTGCATGCTTTTCTTTTGTAATATGGTTATCAAATTCTGTACATAATTATAGCCTTAGCACAAGCCGTATTTCGGCCAGTGGACCTCTGTGTAACCTGAAGGTCCATTGGCTGAAAGTGCTTGTGCTTGCTATGGATAAATAGGAGACTCTACCGTGGTTTGGTTGCCATTCGATAAGGAAATTGCACGAAATTCCAACATGCAATTAAGGCTAGATAAGCACACAGTTCATGACAGGACTTGTACACTGAACTTGACCTTACACCTTTGTTGTACTTTCAAATAACCATACATGTAGCTGCAAAAAAGTACTTAAACACCAATAAATAAATAAATCAATTCCCAATTTCCCACTCCTTATTTCCCCACCAATGCTGCAAGATACATGTATAGAAGAGTACTCATACTCCTCCTGCACATCACTGCATACTGGACGCAAAATTTTAAGTGGCAAATTTTCCCCATAATGCATCTTTGAATTGAACCAATTGGATCTTGTTTGACAGCTCATTAAGGTATGTCAAACAACGTTGAATTGCTTCACTTTCTAAATACATCATGGGAAAAACTAGTGATAAGATGATTAATCAGTATACTATTAGGCGTAGGCTGATATATGGACATCAGTTCAAAAGGGTTGGTATACATTAGCCAATGCCATTTGTAAAAACGAAAAGTTTAACATTTTCATATCGCTACGCCTCGAATTTTTGAGCTTACAGAAATTATCATGCGAGTTCAACAGGGCTATAATATGAATCGAATCGAGTGGGCTTTTGAATTACATTTTGTTGTTTTCATGTTGCAGTTGTTGTCATAAACTTTTACCACCTGAAAACGTGCGTTATATATAAATTTACATTTACCATCACTTGATGCAAACTGTGTTTGAACAGTCTTTCAGCTTTTCATTAAGCCAGTTGACAACCTTGTAACACAAACGCACCATTTAAGCATGTTACGTTACAATGTGTTTTTCTCCTACAGGAGTCAAACAAATGATCAATGTCAGTGATTCATGTTCAACCAATGAGAATGTACAAACATATGGTTCAACATCGAGCGAGGTTAGTAGCTGGATGGGTGACCATTTCAGCGACTAATTCACGCTCCCGCGTTGTGTCCTTGGGCAAGGCACTTAACCCCAATTGCCCACATGGGGGCACGATAACGCTGTGTTCTAAGGCGTACTGCACATTGATGGTGCTCATGTCTTCATCCACTCTACATGTAACAACACTCCCTGTGCCACGGTGCAGAGTTCAGAGAGTGTTGGAGAGCTGACAGCTGCTTGTATTTGCTCGGTGGTTCTCTCCGGGTACTCCAGCTTCCTCCACCCGTAAAATTGTCACCGACACGAAATGACCCTGGCTGTTAATGTGCGTTGAACCTCAATAAATGGTTGTCAGATTGATGTTATATTCGCCAGAGGAGATAATCCACATGACAAAACCATTTCTTCTAACAGTGCAAAGTCTCATTTACACTGTCGCACTTAACAACTGAGGTTGCTTTGAAATTTATACAAATAATTGTTAATGATTTTCATTAATTTTAAATACTTAATTCTCATCATCTAACAGAACTTAACAAGTGCCAAATATAAGCCCAAGTGGCAATGACAAGTTAACGTCGAACATGTATAGGGCTAATACGTTGTCTGACTGACAGCAATAGTCAGCCATTTGCAGCCATATAGTTTCCAAATCAAATCTACCCAAAGGCAAAAATAAGCTTGTGTGTGTGTGTGCTGGAGTGGAGTGCCTACTACATGTATCTGCCAACAATTTATAGCTTAGGGGTGATCAATTCTCAAATTATCCATTGAAAGAAATACGGCAAACTTGTATGTGTCTGGGAGGGCAAGGGGATGAGTGGAGGAGGTAGACTTCACAACATTGCTGTATTGCCGTACATTAAATGCCATGTTTCAGAATTGAATTAATTGCCTACACTTAACTTTATCTCTATGTTGTGTCACAATTAGCCATTGTGCACAAACACATGACATTAAACACCAACTAATAAATAGTTGAATCTCAAAATATCCAATCCTTCGATTTTAGCGTGCGCTGGCGCACGCAGTTTGCAGGTGAATGCCGATAGTAGCGTGTTATGTTCGGCACATTCTGCCATTCAGAAAGTAGTGCTTGCAAATGAAAGATTCCCAGTCGCAGTTGGGAATGGTTAACATGTCATTTAATCAGTCACTTATCAGTTCCAATTTGTGTGCAGCCTCTGTCGGCATCCTTTGAAGATGAACGTATGCATACAGACAGTCTGGACATAATCACATTGTTCACAGACATAAAAGAGAATAAGACACTGTGTTATCCAATATCATTGAACTGCGTGCAGTAAACTGCAATATGCGTGGTCTTTGTGTGACATCACTCATGATCACCCTAGCCAATCCTATTTATTGTTTTAATCATAGACTTCTCTGCCGATTTCATTTATTAATTTACTCATGGCCGTTCAGTGACCCATTTCATTCTGGAAGTTTTCACAGGACATGTTTTTCAATCTAATCAATTTATTTTTGTTCAGGAATCGAACAGTTATGTGCATTCTACAGTATCTTTAATTTAGAAATCAACTAAATGTATCTGGATTGTGGTGAATTTTATTGTTTCCTGGAATATTTCAGAATGATCATTCAGCATTTCTGAGAATTCCGAATAGTTGAAGTTGACATTGTGACATTTTCATGGTATGTGTTCTAGTTTGGGACACATAACCACGAAAACATCACAATGTGTACAACAGTCAACTTCGTCACGTGACTGACTGGATATGACTTGCAATGTACATCACTACATGTACACCACACGAGGAAGATGCCAGAGAAGGCTGAATAAACTACACCAGTTCATGCATGCTTATGTAGGACACCGGGACCCAGTGAGTTCAGAGTATTATATTTTAATTAAATTGTCTGCCGATTGCTAAGTCTGCACAGTATTTGATTTTTCAATACCGAGTACGGTAATAAAATAAAATACTGCAGTATGACTAAATACCATTATCATCATCGGCTTTACATTTTCGGGACAGCTGGCCAGGTAAAATTTGATTACAAGTGTCTGGAAACACATTCTAAAGAGATATATCACACCTACTTCGAAATACCCCCTCTCACATACATGTAGATACTATACACATGTATTTTAAATATATAAGAGGGGGTATTTTAAGGTATAAGGGTGATATCTCTTTAGATCAAGTTTCCAGACGCCTGTGCTTCGATGAAGAACGAATGAACATTGTTTTTTCAACGAGCATTTTTCAGAGAATGTATTTTTTTTTAACTAATTCGCTGTTATGAATTTCACTCGAGCAAAAGTGTTTTTAAAACTTTAAGTTGGAAGGCCAGTTCCTTTTAAAAGTAATCTACAGAGCCTGGTTGTTTTGGACGTAGCCACCCTAATTGGCTGGAAACATTTCTTCTTATTGAAACCTCTGGTGCCATTGGAGAGCGAGATCACCCCCCTTCTAAATAGCAAACCCCCTTCACCAAAACCAGCAAACATGATTGGAGGGAGGGAGGAGTGGTGTCATCTCTATTCTGAAATTCTGCATGGTGAAAATGCAAGCTCTGGTGTTTGAAAATTGAGTTAATTTGCATCAAATCCCTCATTGGTGTGATGTCGCCGGTTTTAGGTAAGTGCTTCTGAATGGAAGTTTATGGAACAGACGTCAGAATATCACTCTTTACTCAAGAGAAAGCAGCACAGATAAGATGTCACAGGTTGCGTATACTAATGAAACTCAAGGAAAAGAAAATCAAATTATGTTTAATTTTCACCCCGGCATAACATAGCACTACAGGATAAGCATTTGGCCTTCTCGTCAGTGGAAGTTTCAATGGTAAAGAAATCCCATATTTTACTGTATTTTGGTGGTAATTTTTAGACTTTCTGCCAAAGCTGCAATGTCGTGATTCATGAACGTATTTATTTGTAATGTTGATCGAATCTTAGACAAAATTTGCAGAAGGGATTTACTATAGAAGGGGTGGTATACAGGGTTAACCCTTTACCCAAATCTAGCAGTACTAATGCATTATTCACACAAATCTCCATTCAAATTTTATGACCCCTCATTGGAACACACACATTCAGCTCGTTCCAACAAAAGGTCATATGCCATGTTTTCGAGACAAAACAATAAAAATTTTAGTTATTCATGAAATTTTTAGGCAACTGTTGTCTGTTATTCACATTGCTTCATGAAATTTCAGTACATTTAGAAGTTACCTCAATAATCAAGGGTTAATTCCCCTTAATTGAATGTCATCTCTGAAAAACAACCACTTTGCATACCTTACCTTTTTACCAGCATAACTGCCAAAACTTGTCAGCATTCTTTGCAAAAGTCGCTATTCAAATTTTAAATTTTGTCTCTAAAACATACATGTACTTATCGCTTTTAAATATCCCACTGGAATGAGCTTTTTGAGCTCATTCCAATGAGAGGTCGCACACCATGCTTTTTGAGACAAAACAGCAATTTTTTAGTTATTCCAGAATTTCATACGTAAAACACAGCTTTATGACTTCACATTGGAATGAGCTCTCTAAGCTTGTTCCAATCAACATTCACGCACTATGTCTTTGATACAAAAAATAAAATTTTCCACTTATTCAGGAATTTTGTTTGCAGGAACACTCTTACCCAACCCCCCCCCCCCCCCTCCACACACACAAACACAGACACACACACCTAAAAAATCGTCAGCAAAAAAACTGAGTTACTTCAATTTTTAAATGCATTATAGGAACAACTTGCCTAATAAAATTTAAATACTTTTGCATCATTCTGTGTCGAGAACAAACCATTTACCATATCTTTACGCAAAACTCTCCAGCGTCATTCACAAAAAAACACCATTATATATTCACATTTTTGTCTCAAAAATATACCTTATCTTCCCATACCCCTATTGGAATAAGCTGTTTGAGCTTGTTCCAATGATGATAAAAAAACCCAATATTTTGGAAAATTTTTGTTCTCTTGCATGCAAATATATACATGTAGCACATGGAAGATATCCACAGTTGGAGAGAGATGTCCAAGGCTATCTCTTCTGACTCTGTAATCTCAACTATTTGAGCACTGGGAGCCACTGTCATATTGGCTTTAAGAAAACGTATTTGCCAGGCTATAGTCTTCACATTCCTTGCTTGTGCTTCATGCTAAACCAGTTTGTCTGCAGAGATAAATTTGCTTTATTAAAAATCATTGGAGAGTGGCTGTTGGCACACGCCAATGATTTTAAATAAAACAAATTTTAGGTAACAAATGTTGACCTTCAAAGAAAATCTATCACTCAACCAGTTAATGTTGATGAGGCATGACATAGTGAAAGTGACCTAAAATACTTATGAGAGCCACTTTGTCAGGTGAGCGATTAAGGCCATGTGGGGCCTCTTGTTTGTGTGAATGTTTAGTACCATGGGATACATCACATATAATACAGGTTTTTTTCTCGTACATAAGTTATGCTAATTAGACTAACTTTGATCTATTTGATGTTACTTTCAGCATTGTAACTGCAAATGCCAATACGGCTCGGGCTAGAGGCTGTATTTATGAACTGATCTTTACGAAACTTCTTGGGTACCTTTGTTATCACCATGGGACGAGAACGAGTGTTTTGGGGTGCGGTCCGAAATTCAAGATGGCGGCCATTTTGTACCAAAATTAGTGCAATCAGTTTTTATTATTCCCCCGAAAAAAATTTGGGGGAATCTAGCCGTGACGTCGTCCGTCTGTCCATCTGTCCATCCGGGCATAGACGGAATTCGTGTCCGCTCCGTAACTTCTTACAGCGTTCAAGGATATTAATGATACTTGGTATTATTATTGCCCACAACCAGAGGGTGTGTCGCGAATAAGGTTGGAATGGCTATCAAGGCTTTTTTCGGGGGAATCAGCCACCCTTTGGTGGCCATCCTCTAGTTTGTACAGAACTTCTGTATGAAAGTTCTGATTTGAATAAATTTCTATATGAATGTTTAGTAACATGGAATACATCACATATAATATGGGGTTTTTTCTCGAGCAGAAGTTATGCAAATTAGATGAACTTTGATTTTTTCAGTGCTACTTATACACAGTAAGTGCATGTGTCAATACGGCTTGGGCTAGAGGCTGTATTTATGAACCGATCTTCACAAAACTTCTTGGGTACATTTGTTATCACCTTGGGATGAGAACAAGTGTTTCTGGGTGTGGTCCAAAATTCAAGATGGCTGCCAGTGGCCATTTTGTACCGAAATTAGGTCCAATCAGTTTTTGTACACAACTTCTATACAGCTCAGGCTAGAGGCCGTATTTATGAACCAATCTTTACAAAACTTTTTGGGTATCTTTGTTATCACTGTGGGACGAGAACGAGTGTTTTTGGGTGCGGTCCAAAATTCAAGATGGCTGCCAGCAGCCTTTTTTGTACCAAAATTAGTGGAATAATTTTTTTGTTCAGAACTTCTGTATGAAAGTTCTGATTTGAATAATTTTTTGTGTGAATGTTTAGTACCAAGGGATACATCACATATAATACGGGTTTTTTTCTCGTGCATAAATTATGCCAATTAGACTAACTTTGATCTATTTAATGTTACTTTCAGCACTGTAACTGCAAATGCCAATACGGCTTGGGCTAGAGGCTGTATTTATGAACCGATCTTTACGAAACTTCTTGGGTACCTTTGTTTTCACCGTGGGACGAGAACAAGTGTTTTTGGGTGCGGTCCAAAATTCAAGACGGTCGCCAGCAGCCTTTTGTCCCAAAATTAGTGCAATCAGTTTTTTGTACAGAACTTCTGTATGAAAGTTCTGATTTGAATAAATTTCTGTATGAATGTTTAGTAACATGGAATACATCACATATAATACAGGTTTTTTTCTCGTGCAGAAATTATGCAAATTAGATGAACTTTGATTTGTTCAGTGCTACTTATACATTGTGACTGCACATGTCAATACGGCTCAGGCTAGAGTCTGTATTTATGAACTGATCATCACGAAACTTCTTGGGGTACCTTTGTTATCACCTTGTGACAGGAACGAGTGTTTTTGGGTGCCTTTGTTATCACTGTGCTATGAGAACAAATATTTTTGGGTTCAGTCAGACCCACTCTCAGTCTCAAAGATTTCTTTTCTAGTTTAGCATCTAACTGTCACCCCACTTTTACAATACTCTACCTATATATTTGTTACAGACTATGGTCGGCATTTATGTACAGACCGTTACAATACTTTACATATACCTTTGTTATCAGGTCATTACCTAGATGTTTGTCATTGCTGTGTCACACACTATACATGTACATGTCTTAAACAAGTTGGGCTACAGTGTCACTGACACTTTCATTCTACTGGAAACCAGTGGCCCAGACTGGCTGCTGGTGCTAACCCCCAAACACAAATTTTGCATCCCAATCCCCAAAATTTGCATGCAAAACCGAAAATTAGAATCCCTATCTGGCCTCCATACATTTACCCTCTGCGCATGCGCAGATGCCAAGAAGTCACCGAATCTGGCACCAACATCATTCTTTGTTTGACCCTTGTCAGATAACAACAAACTGACATTTGTGCTTTTTTAAATCTCAATTAATAATGATGCCAGACACTAATCAATGGTTAAATTGGTGTATCCAAGGACACAACTGTATGAAGGAAAGAAGAAACGGTGGTTTGAAATGTTCAGGGCTGTAATTTTATAATATTTATAAAAATTAGTTCATGTTCCCTAATTTCGGGACATGGGCCTGACATCATCATTGATTGATAATGATATGTCCACTGTTTATTTAGTTTTCCTTCCCTACCTTCCCTTGATCCCCCCAGTTAAGCTCCCACACTTTTTGGCTTGTTTTATTGAAATTTTTTTTATAAAATTTCTTGGGAGTTTAACGTATTATACAGAAGTTTATTCTGTACATCCCCAGGGTTAGGTCCTCACCCTTGGGGTGTTTTGGTCATGCATCATTCATCCGATGTATCGTTTTTTCTTCTGATGAAGATCTTGCTTTACATCAAATAGTCTTGTTTCTGTTACTGACTTCGGGCCGTGTTGCCTGGGGTCTTGTTTCCGGTTTTTGTTTACATTGACAGTGCTCTAGGTAGTTTCCTATTATTTTTAGGAACGACAGTTGTAAGTAACATTAAATATTCTGATAGTGTGGTTGTTAATTTTATAGCATATTTTTATAATTTTGTCCACACTTAGGCTTTTTTGAGCTCATCGTTCCCTTTGGGAGCTTGGGCTATTATACAAGAAAATTGTTTTCAAAAAGTTTTTTTTTTTTTGAAGGAATTTTTCTTTTGGATGTATTTATTTCATCGATTGTATTTTAATGTTATCTTATATTTATGTAGATTTGGTGGTGGTATAATGACATATATTAGATTTTAGGTAATAATATTTATCTAATAGTAGGGCAAATAGAGGAAGCCTTTCCTCTATCTACATGGTCGTTGTCCTGAGTATTGTTGATGTACTACCACTAATTCTTGCTCATGTGTCAGGTTTGACAATGTTGATGACGGGTGTCATGGTTTGTGTTAGGCTGGTCCTCTCGCCAAAATGTCACTATAGTTTTTTAGTTTCTATTTACAGAGGAAAAAGAACATGGTGTGGTTTCATGACACCGTCAGGGAGTGTGCTTCCATCGTCGCATTATGCTATTAGAGCTAGCGGAAAAGTGCTCAATGATTTTAGACAAGGGCTAGGCTTTTGAACTGAGGTTTACGTCCCTTGTCTCCAGCTAGCTCAACCGGCAGATCTATCATGTAGACTAGTCATGTGAAGCCGGGTATGTCCATAGCGGTCGAGAAGAGGAATAAGGGTGTAGCGAGCACTATAAAAATACGAACATGCTCACCCCGTGTCGACGGAAAAGAGGAAGCATGGGAAGGAGTAAACAGCCAAGTTCTGAGGTATGCTCGTCCAGGTCTACTGTGATCGCGAGCAAGAGAGAGGCCCCTCTCTCTTATAACAACATCTGGGATCAGAGGTTGTTGGTAGGAACTTGTGTCAGTTGGAGCTTACATCCATGCCTTCCTATCCGGGATGCTCCTAATAGGCTACCGGGATTGGCTAGTCTTATAGCTTCCTCTACGTTCGAAAAGCACACATGATTGCACAAAGTCCGTTGTCACCAGCTATCTCGACCGGTGAAGTGGTTACTCAGGCCTCTGAGAACTGTGATGCTGGATGTATCCGCTCCAGGCTTGGAAATGATATAGGGTGGAGTGAGCACTATAATATGCAACCATGCTCACCCAGCGACGACGGAAGGAGGAAGCCTGCAAGTTCTGAGGTACGCTCGTCAGGTCACCCAGGACCGTGAGCAAGAGAGAGGCCTCTTTCTCTTACAGCATCATCTGGGGACAGATGTTGTTGGTAGGAACTTGCGTCAGTCGGAGTATATGTCCATGCCTCCTGTCCGGGACGTCCTGTCTAATAGGCAGCCGGGTTTGGCCAGTCTTACAGTTTCCTCTACATCATGGACTAAGTGATCTTATATTGCACAGGGCTATAAACTGCGATGAGTGATTTCAGTTCCCTGATGCCGGTGAAGTGGTTAAGATTGAATATGAGGACCGGGACACTGTATGTGTCGCATGTGCATTGTATTCAGAGCTAGCGGAAAAGTGCTCAATGATATTAGACAAGGGCTAGGCTTTTGAACTAAGGTTTACATCCCTTGTCTCCAGCTAGCTCAACCGGCAGATCTATCACGTAGAATAGTGGTGTGATGCCGGGTATGTCCGTAGCGGTCGAGAGAGAATAAGGGTGTAACGAGCACTATTTAATCCAATCATGCTCACCCTGTGTTGATGGAAGGAAGGGGGGTGCGGTGGCTCGGTAGATAGAAGTGCAGGCTGCAAGCCGAGAGGTCCTCGGTTCAAATCCCACCTGCGGCAACCGCGTTGTGTCCTTGGGCAAGACACTTCACCCCCATTGCCCACGTGGGGGCACGGTGACGTTGTGTACTAAGGCGTACTGCACGTCGATGGTGCACTGTCTTCAGCCAATGTTAACCCTGATTGTGTGGAGTTAGTATGTTGGGGAGCTGACAGTTGCTCGCCGTTGCTCGGTGGTTCTCTCCGGGTACTCCGGCTTCCTCCACCCGTGAAACTGTCGAGGTCATGATTAGCCATTGTGCAGAAATATGTGACCTTAAACACCAGTAAATAATAATAATAAATAATAATGATGGAAGGAAGAAGCCGGCAAGTTCTGAGGTTCGCTTGGTTAGGTCTCCCCGGACCGCAGGCAAGAGGGACCATTCTCTCTCTTTTAACAACATCTGGGGCCAGGTGTTGTTGGTAGGAACTTGCGTCAGTCAGAGCTTACGTACATAGCTATTGTCCGGTACGCTTAGTTCAATTCTTAGCCGGGGATGGCTACAGTTTGGCTTCTTTAGCATCTACCAAACACTCCCGGCCGCACCTAGGCTAAGTGACTTAGGATATCTAGTCTGCATCGTCAAAAGGTCCATCTTTTGTGAAGAAAGTCGCACCATCTAGTAGCCAAGGAGATGAGGCTTCATTCATTGGGACGTCCGCAGTAATAGCCATCTTGGACACACTGTCCTAGGAGCAGCCGGCGGACAAGCAATTCATGGCCGCTGCTCCTCAGGCCTCCGTAATGGACTCGCAAATTGCACAGCTAATCGCAGTATTCCTGCTAAGGCAGAAGCACTCAACGTCAGTCTCAAAACTTGAGCTGTTGAATGGTGTTTGATCGGTCCAGTCATCTGCCTGTTCAGATGCCGGTGACCATGATTCTAACTGATTTAGACAAATGATGAAAGGGATACGGAAGAGGATAACTTTCCCTTTTGGAACAACTCATGGATGTTATGGATACTATACATTATCGTTTCCTTGAACTTGTTCCAGTGAATCATAATTCTGCGAGTCATTATGAGATACTGCTAGCGTTGTTAGACGCTGACTTCATCCGGACAAAGAGGCAGATAATAAGACCTCTTTCCGGTTAAGTCTACATGGGTGTCACAGGTCTTCGATTGTGTAGACGACACCATATTTAACTTCCTGTGGGAAAAAGTATCATCTTCTGTATTTTTAACTGTTTGTGTTTGTTCACATACTTTTAAAAACATCAGGAGAAGATGTGTTGAGAGTTCTCTGCGTTGAATGAGCAGGCTAAGATCTTAGTTGTAGCCTTACCTTCATCATTTAGCTGTTCGCTCGGACACAGTTGAGAAGATAATTTCTTATTCAGAGCGAATTTAGACTTATGGTCTTATGTACTTCAATTTTAAGTACTGTGACGCAACATCTATATGGAAAGGAATTTTGTGGTTGTTTGTACCTTTTGAAAATTCTTTCCAGACCTATTATATATATATCTCTGTCTTAACAAATGTTAAGTGGGAGTTATTCTGATGTGACGAAGTCTTGCGTCTTCATCTTTAACATTTGACTAGGTATAAAACTTGCTACAGGTCGCTTTAGTTTTCCAGACTCTAGTCTTTGATGGTAAGCTTTCATTAATGTAGGATTAAGCTACAAGAAAGCATCAATACTTGACTCTTTAAGTTGGGGTCTAATTGACCAACACCAGCAGAAAGAGTAGGAGAGGTTGTCCTAGACTCAGATCGTCTATAAGGACACATAGCGAAGGTATAGGTATACCTAAGTCTTTGATGGTAAGCTTTCATTATTGTAGGATTAAACTACAAGAAAGCATCAATACTCGACTCTTTAAGTTGGGATCTAATTGACCACACCAACAGAAAGAGTAGGGTAGGAGAGGTTGTCCTAGACTCAGTTCGTCTATAAGGACTCATAGCGAAGGTATAGGTATCTCTTCTATATATTTCTTTAGGATTGTCTATACAGCCACTTGGATAGGTGGTTTACGTCTGTTTGAGTTACTGATCAGACACCTGAGCCGGTGGCTCGAGGCTCTTATAGAGCTCGGTCCGACCGATTTTGACTGGAATTGGATAATTAGGTTATTTACGATTATCTTTCAGTCGAAAAGTGAGCATTCGGCAATGTAGCGAGTATAGTTCTTTAGATCACTTGTTTTGTGAACTAGATAATGTATCATGGGATTAATGATAGGATACACATATCCCACAATTCTTTTTCCTCTGGCTGGTTCATCTGTTGTTTCACAGAGCGAATTAGACAGCTGTTTGGCTCACTTTTATCTGTTATCTGACGCATTAACAGCGGAAAATTTTATGCGCCGAATGGGGTTGTGCGGAGAGGCTATAAATGTTGTTTCAATGGGTCACTTACGCACACGTCCCCTCCAGTTATTCTTAACTGGAGTGGTAGATGTTTTTCGCTCTAGACCTGTTTTGTTTTAGAGAATCTTTTAACATAAGGTCAAGTTTGGGAATATATTTAACGGTTTTCTCAATTATTACGGACGTGAGTTCATATATTGCGTTACAATCCTGAGTTCGATGGTCTCTCTCTGCAGGGATTTTGGGACCATCGGTTCTTGGAAACCACATATTCAGAAATGATGTCTTATTGTTTATGCTACATCATTGAATTATTACCATTCATGTATTTATAGACGCAGATCAGAGTTTATCAGAAGAGAAGAATGCTTCTTTTGTCATTAATTTCTAATAGAAGGGACGTTTACGTTCATTCTATTGTTAAATAAGTCAGTTAGCTATTCGTACTGCTTAGGTAAATTTATCTTCCAATCAGCAGTCAGTGCTTAAGATTTCAGCGCATGAAGTAAAGCGCTGGCTACATCTTGGGCTTATTCTAATTGTATGGCTATTACATGATCTTATATAGGATCACTTCAGGATAGTTAAGTTTGCGGCGCACAGGAATAATAGTTTCCATTATTTGTGTCGCCAGTATTAGGCATTTGAGCACATACATTTGATGCTCAGCCGTTTTCATGGGAATGAATGATAGGATATGTGTATCCTCCAGTTCATTTGTTTCTATTGATTTCATTGAGGTTATGGTGTCTGTTCTTGAACATTTGTCAGAAGCTTCCCCACGAGAGGGTTTTCTTCTTCAAGGGAAGTTTTGTTCTTCACGTTGTTCTCCGCTCTCAGTGGCACTACGGAGTATGTCAGACGTGAAAGAGCTTTGTGGTCACTATATTATTGCTGTCTGGACCAGCAATGATTATTAATGTGGGTGAGGAGGTTTCGACATATATTTGAATCCCCCACTCCCCCCACCCCCTCCCCCCACTCACACTGTCGCGTATATATATTTTAATATATACATACTTTGCGTTTGGGTCGTGTTGGATGGCGCCCTCATAGGCATATATACAGTTATGTTGCATTAGTTTCCAGTGTTTATTTTCTGATCTCTAATATACAGACACTTATTTAATCATCATAATGGCTGCTATTTGAGTTCATAGGTGACTGCATAACCATTTAGTGGTTTTTAGATGATTACAGGCTGGATTTTTATGCACTCACACAATATGTGATTACGTTATCATTTTGGTGGACCTTGAAATTATTATATATTTCGGGGCGGTCTGTGTTGGAGCCGATTAATCATACCTACCTCCATTTCTAGATCCTGTTCTCTATTTTGTCTGTTCTCAAATCGCATATTCTCATGTGTTTATGGTTGTAGATACCAAGTAGTACACGTTGGAGAGTGTTCTTACTGGATTTAATATTACAGAGGCCTCCTGTGAATGATCTTGAAGTGTGTTTTCTCTGCAGAGATTGTTCATCGTATCTCGCTTTTGTATGTGTATGTTATATTATATTTCACTGATTTCTTCGTACCTGTATACGCCGTCTGCAGTGCATATTTTGTAGCGGTTAATGTTATTTACCAAAATCATCACTATAGCCTTGGCTTGTGAAGTGGCATTAAGCACCATTTATTATTCAGGAATTAATTTTTGAGTGCCTGATCGATATTTATTTATATCGTTTCCGGGTTCTGCTTTTTATTCCAGAGCTCTCCCCTCTTTCTTTTGAAGATATGTTAAAAAAAAGGAGGTGGGGGGGGGGGGGGGGGGGGGGTCATTTTGTCCACTTCTCTGGCTTATTGAGTATGTAACTATTAAGGAAGCTGTTTTGTCTGTACTATATTCGGTGATCAGCTGTAGTATTATTGTTTGGCATAGGTTTATGGGCAATTTTCTCTCATTCTCAATATGCCAGTCTAATTTTTAGGGCTTAGTCCAGACTAGTCTTAAAAATTGTTTATTTGTTACATCCTAATTAACATGATTTCATGCTTGGATTTAGGATTTACATAATTGGGATCCATATTAGGATATGTCTCTTCTATTATGGTATAAAGAGACATACATGTAAATTCTAATTATTCTAATTTTCTTCATCATGGATTGAAGGATTTGATCTATGTTGATCTACTATTTTTGTGTCGTCGCCCCACGAAGTGGGGAGCGACATATAGGGATTACTTTTGTTGTCTTGCGTCGTCCGCATCGTCGTCCGTGTCGTCCGCGTCACACTTTCTCTTATCTGCCACTCCTCTTTAACCTATGAATGGATTTTGATGAAACTTTAAGTGATTCTTTATCACATAATGGCATTGTGCACCTCCTATTTTATTTTTTGATCCAGTGGGGAGCGACATATAGGGATTACTTTTGTCGTCTGCGTCGTCATCCGCGTCGTCCGTGTCACACTTTCTCTTATCCGCCACTCCTCTTTAACCTATGAATGGATTTTGATGAAACTTTCAGTGATTCTTTATCACATAATGGCATTGTGCACCTCCTATTTTATTTTTTGATCCGCTGTATTTTTTCCAGAGTTATGCCCCTTTTCCACTTAGAATTCTGTCTGAAACGCCAGGCGACACACGTCTTCCATGGAAGACTCACATCTAAGTGGAAGTTCTAGGCCCTCCACCTTTTTTACGATTCAGCTAGTCTGGGCCATTGGTATACAGTATAAAAATATGAAAAATTTATAGTAATTTACTTACTTACCAATGGCCCTGACGGGAATGGCCCTCCCATGAGTGGGCAGTACTGGGCACCCATACCTCCCCGCTGAATTATTATATTATATCTTGTCACAAAGAATGATGTTGGCGCCAGATTCGGTGACTTCCTGGCGTCTGTGCATGCACGAAGGGTAAATGTATTGAGGGCCAGATAGGACTTCTAATTTTTAGCTTAACTTGACATAGTCAAGATAAGCAATTGCCTTCGTGCATGCGGAAGTCTGTTTGTCTGTGAGTCTGTTCACATTTTCCTTTAGCATGGGCTACACCCCGCAGTTCTTGTCTGATCGTCACGAAATTTCATATGCAGGTTTGGGGTCATGTCTAGATGAGAACGTCCCCTTTTGGTCGTGATCGGGCAACTGGTATAGCTGCTCGAGCCCAAAACCCGAAAACCATTAGCACAGTCTACAGGTCATATTTATGAAGGGATTTCATTGTAACTTGGTAGGATGCCTCTTTATAATGCCTAGATGAGAACGTCCCCTATTAGGCATGATCTATCAACTGTGATGGCTGCCCAAGCCGAAACCCAAAAACTTTTAGCACAGTCTGCAGGTCATGTTTATTATGGAGGGATTTCATTGTAACTTGGTAGGATGACTCCTTATGATGTCTAGATGAGAATTTCCCCATTTGGGCGTGATCTGCCAACCGTGACGACTGCCCGAGCCCAAAACCCGAAAACCTTTCGCACAGTCTATAGGTCATATTTATTGAGGAATTTCATTGTAACTTGGTGGGTTGACTTCATACAATTTCAAGATGAGAAAGTCACCTTTTGGTCCTGATTGGGCAACTGTGACGGCTATAGGGGCCCAAAGCCCGAAAACCTTTATCACAGTCTACAGGTCATACTTATGAAGGGATTTCATTGTAACTTGGTAGGATGACTCCAAATAATGTCTAGATGAGAACGTCCCATTTTGATCACGATCATTCAGCCTTGATGGGTGCCTGAGACCAAAAACCTTTAGCATAGGCAAAAGGTCATATTTATGGAAGGATTTCATTGTAACCTGTTAGGTTGAATCCATGTAATGCCTAGATGATGACATCCCCTTTTGGTCGTGATTGGTCAACTGTGATGGCTACAGGTGCCTGAAGCCTGAAAACCTTGAGCACAGTCTACAGGTCATATTTATAAAGGGATTTCAGTGTAACTTCGTAGGATCACTCCAGATGATGCCCAGATGAGATTGTCCCCTTTGGTTGTGATCATTCAACCATGATGGCTGCCCGAGCCCAAAAACCTTTAGCACAGTCTACAGGTCATATTTATGGAGGGATTTCATTGTAACTTGGTAGGTTGACTTCATATAATGTCTAGATAGAACGTCCTCTTTTGGACACGATTAAGCAACTGTGACGGCTACAGGGGCCCAAAGCCCGAAAACCTTTAGAACAGTCAACAGGTCATAATTATGAAGGGATTCCATTGTAGCTTGGTAGGATGACTCCAAATAATGTCTAGATAGAACATCCCCTTTTGGTCGCAATCATTCAGCCTTTATGGCTGCCCGAGCCCAAAGACCTTTAGCATATTCTACAGGTCGTATTTATGGAAGGATTTCATTGTAACTTGTTAGGTTGACTCCATATAATGTCTAGATGATGACATCCCCTTTTGGTCATGATTGGTTAACTGTGATGGCTACAGGTGCCTGAAAATCTTCAGCACAATCTACAGGTCATATTTATGAAGCGATTTCATTGTAACTTTGTGGGATCACTCCAGATGATGCCCAGATGTGAATGTCCCCTTTTGGTTGCGATCCTTCAACCATTATGGCTGCCCGAGCCCGAAGCCCGAATACCTTTAGCACAGTCTACAGGTCATATTTATGAAGGAATTTCATTGTAACTTGGTAGGTTTGACTTTATATAATATCTGATGAGAACGTACTCTTTTGGACACGATTGGGCAACTGTGACAGCTGCAGGGGCCTGAAGCCTGAAAACTTTTAGAACAGTCTACAGGTCATAATTATGAAGGGATTTCATTGTAGCTTGGTAGGATGACTCCAAATAATGTCTAGATGAGAACATCCCCTTTTGGTCGCGATCATTCAGCCTTGATGGCTACCCGAGCCCAAAAACCTTTAGCATAGTCTATAGGTCGTATTTATGGAAGGATTTCATTGTTACTTGTTAGGTTGACTCCATATAATGCCTAGATGATGACATCCCCTTTTGGTTATGATTGGTCAACTGTGATGGCTACAGGCGGCCGAAGCCCGAAAATCTTGAGCATAGGCTACAGATCATATTTATGAAGGGATTTCATTGTAACTTCATAGGATCACTCCAGATGATGCCCAGATGAGAATGTCCCCTTATGGTTGCGATCATTCAGCCATGATGGCTGGCCGAGCCCAAAGCCTGAAAACCTTTAGCACAGTCTTCAGTTCATATTTATGAAGGGATTTCATTGTAACTTGGTAGGTTGACTTCATATAATGGCTAGATGAGAACAGCCCCTTTTGGACACCATTAGGCAACTGTGACGGCTACAGGGGCCTGAAGCCCGAAAACCTTTAGCACAGTCTACAGGTGATATTTATGAAGGGATTTCATTGTACCGTGGTGGGTTGACTCCAAATAATGTCTAGATGAGCACGTCCCCTTTTGGTCCCGATCATTCAGCCTTGATGGCTGCCCAAGCCCAAAACCCAAAAACCTTTAGCATAGTCTATAGGTCATATTTATGGAAGGATTTTATTGTAACCTATTAGTTTGACTCCATATAATGCCTAGATGATGACATCCCCTTTTGGTCGTGATTGGTCAACTGTGACGGCTTCAGGGGCCTGAAGCCTGAAAACCTTGAGCACAGTCTACAGGTCATATTTATGAAGGGATTCCATTGTAGCTTTGTAGGATCACTCCAGATGATGCCCAGATGCGAATGTCCCCTTTTGGTTGCGATCATTCAACCATGATGGCTGCCCAAGCCCAAAGCCCAAAAACCTTTAGCACAGTTTACAGGTCATATTTATGAAGGGATTTCATTGTAACTTGGTAGGTTGACTTCATATAATGTCTAGATGAGAACGTCCCCTTTGGACGCAATTGGGAAACTGATGGCTCCAGGGGCCCGAAGCCCGAAAACCTTTAGCACAGTCTACAGGTCATATTTATTGAGGAATTTCAATGTAACTTGGTGGGTTGACTTCATACAATGTCTAGTTGAGAAAGTCCCCTTTTGGACGTGATTGGGCAACTGTGATGGCTACAGGGGCCCGAAGCCTGAAAACCTTTAGCACAGTCTAGAGGTCATATTTATGAAGGAATTTCAATGTAACTTGATAGGATGACTTGTTTTGGAATAATTTCACTGTAACTTGGTAACTTTCGTTGATATACGTTAACTGTGAGGGCCACATACATTAACTGTGAGGTCATATTAACCCACCCCTCAGCTCTTTATTACAGTGTACACCTCTTATTATTTTTTATCAAAAACATAGCATACAGGGAACAGAAATGAACATATTCCCAATTATCACAGTTCTTGTCTTATTTCATAATCCTTTCATAAACATTGAACATTATCCTTTTCATCAAACACAACACACAAGTTAAGCTACAGTGTCATTGACACTTTCATCGGTTTTGCATGCAAATTTTGGGGATTGGGGGCAAAATTTGTGTTTGGCCCTAGATATTTTGGGGTTAGCACCAGCAGCTAGTCTGGGCCATTGGTAAGTATAAAAAATTTATAAATTTCTATAAATTTTTTCATTTTCAGAACCGATGGTCCGTTGTGAACTAAATTTAGTATGTGGTATTACTGGGTCATAAGTACTTGACTCATGCAAAAACAAAAAACATTCCCGCATCCCCATGGGAACACCAGGAACTAAAAATAGAAATCTTTTCAAACGCCCATATTTCCCAAACCACACGGAACATAGAACTGTTATTTGGTATGAAGCATCCTTAGGACCAGTAGAATTGAATAGTAAAAAAAAGTTGCCATCAGTTATGTTTGGGTGTCCTGTAGGGGGTATTGAAAAAATTTTTTCTCCAGAACCAATGGTCAGAATCTTTTGATATTTGGTATACAGCATCCATAGAGGGGTCAAATACAAATTTGTTAAAATGAAGCCCATTGGTTCATATTTGGGCTCAATACAGAAGCCTGAATTTTTAACTTAGGACAATATGGGGTTTAATCTTTTAAAATCTTCTGCTTCAGAACCACCAGTCAGAATCTTTCAATGTTTGGTGTACATCATTGTTATGATGGTCAGATTCAAGAATGTTCAAACCAAGTCCCTAGGTTAATATTTTGGCTTTCTCTGGAAGCCCAAATTTTAACTTTGTGCAGTATGGGAGATAATTTTTAAAAATCTAATTCTTCAGATCCACCAGTCAGAATGCTTTCGTATTTGGTATACAACATCTCAAGGGAGGTCAGATTCAAGTTTGTTCAAATCGTGTCTGTAGGTTTATATTTGGGCTCGCTATGGTATCCCAAATTTTAACTTAGTGCAGTATGAGGAAATTTCTTTAAAAATGTTCTTCTTCAGATCCACCAGTCAGAATGCTTTCATATTTGGTGTACAACTTTCAGCTTTGTTCAAATCGAGTGCCTGGGTTAATATTTGGGCTCCCTATGGGAGCTAGAATTGACCAAGTAGCTGAAGAATTAGAAATTTTGTATTCAGTATCCTCTAGAGGTGTGTAACTAAGATTAATCCACATAGATTGTATCATGGGTCTTCATTGGGGAGCTGCACTTTTTACATTATGATGAACTGAAGAAAAGGCATGATTCTTGGACTATTTTAGTCACACCTGAGGGGCTCAAGGACTGACAATGTATCCTATGGAGATGGATTGCTTAATGTAGATTAATTCTTGGACTCTGTTTAAATCGTGTTCTGTTCAACAAGGTGAGTGCTTCAGGCCCCGAGGGGCTTCTTGTTTTTTATATGGTTTGAATCACTTCACCATTCTGCATTTGAAAAAATCAGTATGTTGTTTCCGTCAATTTACATTTTGGGGAGCATCTGTTGGCAACTTTTTACTTGTTAGTTTTTTTATTAGCTCACCTGACTTTCAGTCAGGAGAGCTATAGTGATCACTCACCGTCCGTTGTCCGGCGTCCGTTGTCCGTCGTCCGTGAACATGGCGTTTGCGTCTTCTCCTCCCAAACCGCTGAACCAATTTAATTGATATTTGAGATAATAGTTTGTTATGACATCGCAATTTGATTTTGTTCAAATCAAGTTGCCCCGCCCGTGGGTAGGGCCACACCCAAAAAGTGTGCTGAAATCTTAAAAAATCTTCTTCTCATGAACCAGCAGTAGCAGAGACTTGATATTTGGTGTGCAGCTTCCTTTTGAGGTGTAGACTCAGATTTGTTCAAGAGAAGTTTGTGGGGCTATACTTGGCATAGTTATGGGAGGGGCAAAATTTTTGGCCCCGCCCAAAATTTCTATTTTCCAAACCGAGAGGCTGATTTGAACCAAATTTTATGTGAGGGCTTATTGGGTCATAAGTACCTAATTTATGCTGAATTTTTTTCCCCCTTAGCCCCATGGGAACCATAGGAGCTAAAAATAGAAAAAAATTAAAACGCCCATATCTCCAAAACTGCACGGCACCGAGAATTTTTATTTGGTGTGAAGCTTTCTTAGGACCAACAGAAAGAATTGGTAAAAAAAAATTGCCATCGGTTTTATCATAGGGTACAGTTTCGGAACTTGGAAAAAGTGCTGAGTCAGCACTTTTTAACACTGGAGGCAATGGGAAAAACATTAAAAAATCTTCTTCTCCAGATCCAGCAGGCAGAATCTTTTGATATTTGGTATGCAACATTGGAGGGTGGATCTGATTCAAGTTTGTTCAAATCGGCCTCCTGGGTTCATATTTGGGCTCAGCCGATTTCGAACTTAGTGCATTTCAGGCAAATTTCTTAAAAAATCTTCTTCTCCAGATCCAGCAGGCAGAATCTTTTGATATTTGGTATGCAACATTGTGGGGTGGATCTGATTCAAGTTTGTTCAAATCGGCCCCCTGGGTTTATATTTGGGCTCAGTATAGGAGCCCAAATTTGAACTTACTGCATTTCAGGCAAATTTCTTTGAAAATCTTCTTCTCCAGATCCAGCAGGCAGAATCTTTTGATATTTGGTATGCAACATTGTGGGGTGGATCTGATTCAAGTTTGTTCAAATCGGCCCCTTTGGTTTATATTTGGGCTCAGTATAGGAGCCCAAATTTGAACTTAGTGCATTTCAGGCAAATTTCTTTGAAAATCTTCTTCTCAAGATCCAGCAGGCAGAATCTTTTGATATTGGGTATGCAACATTGTGGGGTGGATCTGATTCAAATTTGTTCAAATTGACTCCCTGGGTTTATATTTGGGCTCAGTATAGGAGCCCAAATTTGAACTTAGTGCTTTTCAGGCAAATTTCTTAAAAAATCTTCTTCTCCAGATCTAGCAGGCAGAATCTTTTGATATTTGGTATGCAACATTGTGGGGTGGATCTGATTCTTTTTGTTCAAATCGGCTCCCTAGATTCATATTTGGGCTCACTATAGAAGCTCGAATTTGAACTTAGTGCATTTCAGGCAAATTTCTTCAAAAATCTTCTTCTCCAGATCCTGCAGGCAGAATCTTTTGATATTTGGTATGCAACATTGTGGGGTGGATCTGATTCCAGTTTGTTCAAATCGGCCACCTGGATTCATATTTGGGCTCACTATAGAAGCCAAAATTCGAACTTAGTGCATTTCAGGCAAATTTCTTTGAAAATCTTCTTCTCAAGATCCAGCAGGCAGAATCTTGTGATATTTGGTATGCAGCATCCTTAGGGAGGTGAGATTCAAGTTTGTTCAAGCCATGTCCCTAGGTCCATATTTGGGCTCACTCTGGGAGCTTGAATTGTAACTTTGTTCGAAATGAGGAATTTTCTTAAAAAATCTTCTTCTTCAGCTCCAGCAGTCGGAATGGTTTGATATGTGGTGAGTAGCATCCTTGGGGGGGGGGGGGGGGGGGGGGGGGGGAGGGGGGGATTCAAGTGTGTTAACGCCAAGTCCATGGGTCCATATTTGGGCTCCCTGTGGGAGCCCAAATTATAACTTAGTCAATATGAGGAATTTTTCTTTAAAAATATTCTTCTTCAGATTCAGCAGTTTTGGAATGTTTTGATATTTGGCATGGAGCAACCTTAGGGGGCTGAGATTCAAGTTTGTTCAAGCCAAGTCCCTTGGTTCATATTTGGGCTCACTATGGGAGCCTGAATGACAACTTAGTTCAAAATGAGGAATTTTCTTTAAAAATCTTCAGATCCAGCAGATGAATGCTTTTGATATTTTTTATGCAGCATCCTTAGGGGGGTAAGATTCAAATTTGTTCAAGCCATGTCCCTAGGTCCATATTTGGGCTGATTGTGGGAGCTCGAATTGTAACTTGCTTCAAAATGAGGAATTTTCTTTAAAAATCTTCTTCTTCAGATCCAGCAGTCAGAATGTTTTGATATTTGGTGTGCAGAATCCTTAGGGGTGTGAGATTCAGGTTTGTTAAAGCCAAGTCCCTGGGTTCATATATGGGCTCCCTGTGGGAGCCCGAATTATGACTTAGTTCAATATGAGGAATATTCTTTAAAAATCTTTTTTTAGATCCACTGGTCAGAATATTTGGATATTTGGTTTCAGCTTTTCTTAGGAGGAGCAGATGCAACTTGTGGAAATCAATTCTCTGGGTTGATATTTAGGCTACCATGTCAGGTGAGCGCCCTCAGGCCCCCTGGGGCCTCTTGTTTTTTTTATCCTTAACATGAAAACTTAGAAACTAAGTTAATTATGTGGTTGTCGGCATCCAACGTACATGTCCCATTAAGTAAGAATTTGTGTTTAGGCCTTTTTCTCAAAGTGCAGTGGGACCAGGGCTTTTATGTTGCATTTGTTGGTGGTAGGGGTCTATCACAACAGTATTCAACCCTAATACTGTGACTATTTGTCCAGTTTCAAGTAAAATTGTCAGCCCAAACTTAGTGAATTTCTGTTGTAAGGATTAGCATTTAGGTCAGCTTTTGTGTAGATTGTGGGGGCTTAACTTCCCATTACTATGTATTTTTTTTAGCTCACCTGGCTGCAAGTCAGTGGGAGCTATTGCCATCACTTTTAACTGGCGTCCGTCGTCTGTCGTCTGTCAACTTTTTTGCAAACTTGGCATCTTCTTCACAACCACTAGGCCAAATTCAAACATATATTGCACAGACCATCTATGGAGTATACCCTTTCTATTTTGTTTAAATGAAGCAGCTGCCATGTTTGGGCTCTGGATTATGCCCCAAAAGCTTAAAAACCTTTAAAAATCTTCTTCTCATGAACCACCAGAGGAAATACCTTGATATTTGATATGGAACATCCTTTGGTGTAGATGATTAAAGTTTGTTCAAGGGAAGTTGGTAGGTCAATATCTGGGTTCTCTGTGGGGGCATATCCATTTTGGGCGCTTCCCAAAATTTCTATTTCAAGAACCAGTGGGCCAATTTCAACCAAAATTGGCATGTAGTATAAGTGGGCCCTAAGTAATTGATTGATGCCCCACAAAAAATTTTCTCAGCCCTGTGGCAACCCCAGGGGCTAAAAACAAAAAAATTCAAAAGCCCATATATCCCAAACCACAAGGAACTGTTATTTGATATGAAGCATCCTTTGGACTGGAAGAAGGGATTGGTTAAAAAGAATTGCCACTGGTTCAATCAGGGTGCCTGGAAGAGGATATTGAAAAAATGATGAGTCAGCATTTTTGCAGTAGTTTATCCTGGAGGAAGGGGGCACGGTGTCATTGTGGTAACCGGTTCTCATCAGATCACTGAAGTAAAGCAGTGTCGAGCCCGGTAAGTCCTTGGATGGGTGACCGTCTGAGAGATCGATTCGGACTCCCACGTTTGTCTTTGGGCAAGGCACTTCACCTCGATTGTCCACATGGGGGCACGATGACGCCATGTACTAAGGCATACTGCATGTCGATGGTACGCATGTCTTCAACCAATCTAACCCTGCCTGTGTTGCAGTGCGAAGTTACGATGTTGGGGAGCTGGCAGCTGCTCGTCGTTGCTTGATGGTTCTCTCCGGGTACTCTGGCTTTCTCCACCCGTAAAACTGTCACGGTCATGATTAGCCATTGTGCATAAGTATATGACCTTAAACACCAATAAATAAATAAATCATGGAGGAAAATGTTCATTCACTGAGAACCTTGACTGACAGCTAGATTAACATATTGTTCTTAAATCAACAATGCTGCTAGCTTATAATAATAATCTGTTATTATAATCTGAAAATGTGGTGGACTTACAGTTTGTTTTGCAAAGATTTTATTTCATGTTGAATATGAACCATTTCAATGCTGGAAGCATCTGATTCCTGTATGCATGTCTTTAATTTAACCCTCTCAAGACTGCAATGTGGGTTCCAAAGATATTATTGATGCCATGAACAAACCCTTTCAATGCTGTATATGGTTCCTTGGAAAAAAATTGATCTGATTCCTATATGAATATCTTTAATTTAACCCTCTCATGACTTCAGTGTGTTTTCCAAAGATTTTATTTCATTATAAATAACCCTTTCACTACTGTGCACATATTTGTTTTTTTTCTGGTTTCTTGGAAACATTTATCTGATTCCTGTATGTATATCTTTAATTTAACCCTCTCAAGACTGCAACGTGTGTTCCAAAAATTTTATTGCTGCCATAATCAAACACTTTCAGTGCTGTCCACATATGTTTTTTCTGGTTCCTTGGAAAAAAATTGATCCAATTCCTGTATGAATATCTAATTTAACCCTCTCATAACATCAGTGTGTTTTCCAAAGATTTTATTTTATGTTGAACCCTTTTAATTCTGTGCACATATTTGTTTTTCTGGTTTCTTGGAAACATTTATCTGATTCCTGTATGGATGTCTTTAATTTAACCCTCTCAAGATTTCAGTATGGCTTTCAAAGATTTTATTGATATCTTGATCAAACCTTTTCAGTGCTGTGCACATAGGGTTTTTCTGGTTTCTTGGAAAAACTTTCTCTAATTCCTGTATGAATATCTTTAATTTAACCCTGTCAAGGCTTCAGTGTGGGTTTCCCAAGATTTTATTTCATGTAATACTGTTAATGAAAACCTATTTCTAATTTCTTTAAAAATATTTTACCCCCCAAAATAAGCCTCCATAAATTGTCTTTCTGTTTTGTTTATTTTTAATGCTTTAACCATTTTCACAGATTTCAATTTACTGGCGGCAGTAAAATTCTGTTTCTCTAGTTTGAAATCTTTCTTATTCTTTAAAACCACTGTGCCAAATTCATTCATTTATGGCACAGACCATCTTTGGAGTAAACCTTTTCTCTTTTGTTCATATGAAGCTGCTGCCATCTCCAGGATAGTGGAATTTACTCTTCTGCATTTTCCTCCAAATTACTATATCCCTTAGAGTGGGTTAATGCTCCATAAACCTAATATGCTTTTAAAATCCTCTTTTTATAAGCCACTTGCAATAATGCTTAGATTTTTTGTTTGGAACATACTTTAGTGATGCAGATTTACTTTTTTTGAAGAAACTCAGTAAGTCGGATTTTTTGTTAGCTCAACTTTGACGAAGTCAAATTTGAGCTATTGTCATGGCCCGTCGTCCGTCTGTCAACAATTGGCTATGGCTCGGGCTAGAGGTCGTATTTATGAACCGATCTTTACGAAACTGCTTGTGTACCTTTGTTATGACCCTGGGACAGGAACAAGTGTTTTTAGGTGTGGTCCAAAATTCAAGATGGCTGCCAGTGGCCATTTTGTACTGATGATGCAAAAATCAGTTTTTTGTACAGAACTTCTGTTTGAAAGTTCTGATTTGAATAAAGTTTTGTATAAATGTTTAGTACCATGGGATACATCACATATAATACGGGTTTTTTTCTCGTGCGTAAATTATGCAAATTAGACTGACTTTGATTTATTTAGTGTTACTTTCAGAGCTGTAAGTGCCAAGCTGCTATGGCTTGGGCTAGAGGCCGTATTTATGAACCAATCTTTACGAAACTTCTTGGGTACCTTTGTTATGACTGTGGGACGAGAACGAGTGTTTTTGGGTGCGGTCCGAAATTCAAGATGGCTGCCAGCTGCCATTTTGTACTGACGATGCAGAAATCTGTTTTTTGTACAGAACTTCCATATGAAAGCTCTGATTTGAATAATTTTTTGTATGAATGTTTAGTACCATGGGATACATCACATATAATACGGGTTTTTTTCTCGTGCGTAAATTATGCAAATTAGACTAACTTTGATGTTTTTAGCTCACCTGAGCGAAGCTCAAGGGGAGCTTTACTAATCACTTTCTGTCCGTCGTCCGTCGTCCGGCGTCCGTCGTCCGTCGTCCGGCGTCCGTCGTCCGTCGTCCGTCGTCGTCCGTCCGGCGTTAACTTTACATTATCGACTTCTCCTCCTAAACCACTAGCCCAATTTTATTCAAATGTTGGCTAAATGTTTATTACCTAATGCCAATTCAGATTTGTTCAAATGAAGTTGCCCCTCCTCCTGGGTGGTGCCACGCCCCCAAGGGGCACCAAAATCTTTGTAAATCTTCTTCTCATGAACCAGCAGTAGCAGAGACTTGATATTTGGTGTGCAGCTTCCTTTTGAGGTGTAGACTCAGATTTGTTCAAGAGAAGTTTGTGGGGCTATACTTGGCGTTGTTATGAGAGGGGCAAAATTTTTTGCCCCGCCCAAAATTTCTATTTTCCAAACCGAGAGGCTGATTTGAACCAAATTTTATGTGAGGGCTTATTGGGTCATGAGTACTTGATTTATGCAAAAAAAATTTTTCCCGCAGCCCCGTGGGAACCGCAGGAGCTAAAAATAGAAAAAATTTAAAACGCCCATATCTCCAAAACTGCACGGCTCTGAGAATTTTTATTTGGTGTGCAGCTTCCTTAGGACCAACAGAAAGGATTGGTAAAAAAAAATTGCCATCGGTTTTATCATAGGGTACAGTTTCGCGACTTTGAAAAAGTGCTGAGTCAGCACTTTTTAACACTGTAGGCAATGGGAAAAACATTAAAAAATCTTCTTCTCCAGATCCAGCAGGCAGAATCTTTTGATATTTGGTATGCAACATTGTAGGGTGGATCTGATTCAAGTTTGTTCAAATCGGCCCCCTGGGTTCATATTTGGGCTCAGTATAGGAGCCCGATTTCGAACTTAGTGCATTTCAGGCAAATTTCTTAAAAAATCTTCTTCTCCAGATCCAGCAGGCAGAATCTTTTGATATTTGGTATGCAACATTGTGGGGTGGATCTGATTCAAGTTTGTTCAAATCGGCCCCCTGGGTTCATATTTGGGCTCATATTTGGGCTCAGTATAGGAGCCCAATTTCGAACTTAGTGCATTTAGGCAAATTTCTTAAAAAATCTTCTTCTCCAGATCCAGCAGGCAGAATCTTTTGATATTTGGTATGCAACATTGTGGGGTGGATCTGATTCAAGTTTGTTCAAATCGGCTTCCTAGATTCATATTTGGGCTCACTATAGAAGCTCGAATTTGAACTTAGTGCATTTCATGCAAATTTCTTAAAAAATCTTCTTCTCCAGATCCAGCAGGCAGAATCTTTTCATATTTGGTAAGCAACATTGTGGGGTGGATCTGATTCAAGTTTGTTCAAATCGGCCCCCTGGGTTTATATTTGGGCTCAGTATAGGAGCCCAAATTTGAACTTAGTGCATTTCAAGCAAATTTATTAAAAAATCTTCTTCTCCAGATCCAGCAGGCAGAATCTTTTGATATTTGGTATGCAACATTGTGGGGTGGATCTGATTCAAGTTTGTTCAAATCGGCTTCCTAGATTCATATTTGGGCTCACTATAGAAGCTCGAATTCGAACTTAGTGCATTTCAGTCAAATTTCTTAAAAAATTTTCTTCTCCAGATCCAGCAGGCAGAATCTTTTGATATTTGGTATGCAACATTGTGGGATGGATCTGATGCAAATTTGTTTAAATCGGCTCCTTAGATTCATATTTGAGCTTACTATAGAAGCTCGAATTCGAACTTAGTGCATTTCAGGCAAATTCTTAAAAAATCATCTTCTCCAGATCCAGCAGGCAGAATCTTTTGATATTTGGTATGCAACATTGCGGGGTGGATCTGATTCAAGTTTGTTCAAATCGGCCCCCTGGATTCATATTTGGGCTTAATATAGAAGCCTGAATTCGGACTTAGTGCATTTCGGGCAAATTTATTAAAAAATCTTCTTCTCCAGATCCAGCAGGCAGAATCTTTTGATATTCGGTATGCAACATTGTGGGGTGGATCTGATTCAAGTTTGTTCAAATCGGCTTCCTAGATTCATATTTGGGCTCACTATAGAAGCTCGAATTCGAACTTAGTGCATTTCAGTCAAATTTCTTAAAAAATCATCTTCTCCAGATCCAGCAGGCAGAATCTTTTGATATTTGGTATGCAACATTGCGGGGTGGATCTGATTCAAGTTTGTTCAAATCGGCCCCCTGGATTCATATTTGGGCTCACTATAGAAGCTCGAATTCAAACTTAGTGCATTTCGGACAAATTTCTTCAAAAATCTTCTTCTCCAGATCCAGCAGGCAGAATCTTTTGATATTTGGTATGCAACATTGCGGGGTGGATCTGATTCAAGTTTGTTCAAATCGGCCCCCTGGATTCATATTTGGGCTTAATATAGAAGCCCGAATTCGCACTTAGTGCATTTCAGGCAAATTTCTTCAAAAATCTTCTTCTCCAGATCCAGCAGGCAGAATCTTTTGATATTTGGTATGCAACATTGCGGTTTGGATCTGATTCAAGTTTGTTCAAATTGGCCCCCTGGATTCATATTTGGGCTTAATATAGAAGCCCGAATTCGCACTTAGTGCATTTCGGGCAAATTTATTAAAAAATCTTCTTCTCCAGATCCAGCAGGCAGAATCTTTTGATATTTGGTATGCAACATTGCGGGGTGGATCTGATTCAAGTTTGTTCAAATCGGCCCCCTGGATTCATATTTGGGCTCACTATAGAAGCTCGAATTCAAACTTAGTGCATTTCAGGCAAATTTCTTAAAAAATCTTCTTCTCCAGATCCAGCTTCAGAATCTTTTCATATTTGGTAAGCAACATTGTGGGGTGGATCTGATTCAAGTTTGTTCAAATCTGCCCCCTGGGTTTATATTTGGGCTCCATATAGGAGCCCAAATTTTAACTTAGTGCATTTCAGGCATATTTCTTAAAAAATCTTCTTCTCCAGATCCAGCAGGCAGAATCTTTTGATATTTGGTATGCAACATTGTAGGGTGGATCTGATTGTGATTCATGAACGTATTTATTTGTAAAGTTGATAGAATCTTAGACAAAATTGGCAGAAAAGATCTACTATAGAAGGGGTGGTATCCAGGGTGAACCGTTTACCCAAATCTAGCAGTACTAATGCATTATTCACACAAATCTTCATTCAAATTTTATGACCTCTCATTGGAACACACGCATTCAGCTCATTCCAACAAAGGTCATATGCCATGTTTTCGAGACAAAGGAATAAAAATTTTAGTTATTCATGAAATTTTTAGGCAACTGTTGTCTGTTATTCACATTGCTTCATGAAATTTCAGTACTTTTAGAAGTTACCTCAGTAATCAAGGGTTAATTCCCCTTAATTAAATGTCGCCTCTAAAAAACAACCACTTTGCATATCTTACCTTTTTACCAGCATAACTGCCAAAACTTGTCAGCATTCTTCGCAAAAATTGCTATTCAAATTTTAATTTTTGTCTCTTAAACATACATGTACTTATCGCTTGTAAATACCCCATTGGAATGAGCTTTTTGAGCTCATTCCAATGAGAGGTCGCACACCATGCTTTTTGAGTCAAAAAAGCAATTTTTTTAGTTATTCCAGAATTTCGTACGTAAAACACAGCTTTATGACTTCACATTAAAATGAGCTCTCTAAGCTTGTTCCAATCAACATTCACGCACTATGTCTTTCACACAAAAAATAAAATTTTCCATTTATTCAGGAATTTTGTTTGCAAGAACACTCTTAACCCCCCCCCCCCCCACACACACAAACACACACACACACACACACACACAAACACACACACACACATCTAAAAGTTCGTCAGCAAAAAAACAGTTACTTCAATTTTTAAATGCATTATAGGAACAACTTGCCTAATCAAATTTAAATACTTTTGCATCATTCTGTATCTAGAACAAACCATTTACCATATCTTTACGCAAAATTCTCCAGCATCATTCACAAAAAAACACCATTATTTATATATTCACATTTCTGTCTCAAAAATATACCTGATCTTCCCATACCCCTATTGGAATAAGCTGTTTGAGCTTGTTCCAATGATGATAAAAAAAAATAAAATTTGTGAAAATTTTTGTTTTCTTGCATGCAAATATATACATGTAGCACATGGAAGATATCCACAGTTGGGGAGAGATGTCCAAGGCTATCTCTTCACATTCCTTGTTTGTGCTTCATGCTAAACCAGTTTGTCTGCAGAGATAAATTTGCTTTATTAAAAATCATTGGAGATTGGCCACACACCAATGATTTTAAATAAAACTAATTTTAGGTAACAAATGTTGAACTTCAAACAAAATCTATCACTCAACCAGTTAATGTTGATGAGGCATGACATGGTGAAGGTGACCTAAAATACTTCTTAGAGTCACTTTGTCAGGTGAGCGATTAAGGCCACGTGGGGCCTCTTGTTTGGTGTTACTTTCAGCACTGTAAGTGCAAATGCCAATACGGCTCGGGCTAGAGGCCGTATTTATGAACCGATCTTTACGAAACTTCTTGGGTACCTTTGTTATCACCGTGGGACAAGAACGAGTGTTTTGGGGTCCGGTCCGAAATTCAAGATGGCAGCCATTTTGTACGAAATTTGGTGCAATCAGATTTTTGCACAGAACTTCCATATGAAAGTGCTGATTTGAATAATTTTTTGTGTGAATGTTTAGTACCATGGGATACATCACATATAATACGGGTTTTTTTCTCGTGCAGAAATTATGCAAATTAGATGAATTTTGATTTTTTCAGTGCTGCTTACACACAGTAAGTACACATGTCAATACGGCTCGGGCTAGAGTCTGTATTTATGAACCGATCTTCACGAAACGTCTTGGGTACCTTTGTTATCACCTTGGGACGAGAACGAGTGTTTCTGGGTGCGGTCCAAAATTCAAGATGGCTGCCAGTGGCCATTTTGTATCGAAATTAGGTCTAATCAGTTTTTTGTACACAACTTCTATACGGCTCAGGCTAGATGCCGTATTTATGAACCGATCTTTACGAAACTTCTTGGGTACCTTTGTTATTACCGTGGGATGAGAACGAGTGTTTTTGGGTGTGGTCCGAATTTCAAGATGGCCACCAGCAGCCATTTTGTACCAAAATTAGTGCAATCAGTCTTTTGTACAGAACTTCTGTTTGAAAGTTCTGATTTGAATAAATTTTTGTATGAATGTTTAGTAACATGGAATACATCACATGTAGTATGGGTTTTTTTCTCGTGCAGAAATTATGCAAATTAGATGAACTTTGATTTATTCAGTGCTACTTATACACAGTAAGTGGACATGTCAATACGGCTCGGGCTAGAGTCTGTATTTATGAACCAATCTTCACGATACTTCTTGGGTACCTTTGTTATAACTTTGGGACGAGAATGAGTGTTTCTGGGTGCAGTCCAAAATTCGAGATGGCTCCCAGTGGCCATGTTGTACCGAAATTAGGTCCAATCAGTTTTTTGTACACAACTTCTATACGGCTCAGGCTAGAGGCTGTATTTATGAACCGATCTTTACAAAACTTCTTGGGTACCTTTGCTATCACCATGTTTGTTCAGTGCTACTTATACACAGTAAGTGCACATGTCAATACGGCTCGGGATAGAATCACCTTGTGACAGGAACGAGTGTTTTGGGGTGCCTTTGTTATCACTGTGCTATGAGAACAAATATTTTTATCCCCGCATTTTAAAAAATGCGGGGATATTGTCATGATCTCCGTCTGTACGGCCGTACGTCTGTGCGGCCGTACTTCCGTACGTCCGGTTTCTTAATTCGAAACGCTGTAACTTTCTACAGTTGCTCGATAGGGTCTGTGCAACCCCAAAATACAACTTTTAAATTTTTGTGCCACCAGGTGGCTTCTGTTGAGCCACTTAAAAAATAAGTTATTTTTTCACTTTTTTGCTGAATAGTTCCAACCTATGTAATTCGGAGTTCTAAAATTACACTAGGGTGTTGCTAAATGATCTGTAGATATGTAGGAAGGTTTCAGATTTTTCGGGTGCCACGTGGCTGTGCCACTGTAGCCACTTTTGTGTTTTCTTAGACCGTTTCTGGCAAAAGGCTCGTAGGATATGTAATTCGAAATGCTAAGTCCATGCTCAGAAGTTGCAGTAGGGGCTATAGATGCGCAGGAAGGTTTCGGATTTTTCGGGTGCCACGTGGCTGTGCCACCGTAGCCACTTTTGTGTTTTCTTGAACCGTTTCCGGCAAAAGGCTCCTAGGGTATGTAATTCAAAACGCTAAAACCATGCTCAAATGTTGCAGTGGGGTCTGTAGATGCGCACAAAGGTTTCGGATTTTTCAGCTGCCACATGGCTGTGCCACCATTGCCACTTTCGTGTTTTCTTAGACCGTTTCCGGTGAAAGGCTCCTAGGGTATGTAATTCGAAACACTAAAACCATGCTCAAATGTTGCAGTAGGGTATGTAGATGTGCACGAAGGTTTCAGATTTTTCAGGTGCCACGTGGCTGTGCCACCGTTGCCACTTTTGTGATTTCTTAGACCGTTTGTGGCGAAAGGCTCCTAGGGTATGTAATTCAAAATGCTAAAACCATGCTCAAATGTTGCAGTAGGGTCTGTAGATGCGCACGAATGTTTCGGATTTTTCAGGTGCCACGTGGCTGTGCCACTGTTGCCACTTTTATGTTTTCTTAGATCGTTTCCGGCGAAAGGCTCCTAGGGTATGTAATTCGAAACGCTAAAACCATGCTCAAATGTTGCAGTGGGGTCTGTAGAAGCACACGAAGGTTTCGGATTTTTCAGGTGCCACGTGGCTGTGCCACCGTTGCCACTTTTGTGTTTTCTGAGACCGTTTCCGCTGAAAGGCTCCTAGGGTATGTAATTCGAAACACTAAAACCATGTTCAAATGTTGCAGTAGGGTCTGTAGATGTGCACGAAGGTTTCGGATTTTTCAGGTGCCATTTGGCTGTGCCACCGTTGCCACTTTTGTGTTTTCTTAGACCGTTTGTGGCGAAAGGCTCCTAGGGTATGTAATTCGAAATGCTAAAACCATGCTCAAATGTTGCAGTGGGGTCTGTAGAAGCACACGAAGGTTTCGGATTTTTCAGGTGCCACGTGGCTGTGCCACCGTTGCCACTTTTGTGTTTTCTGAGATCGTTTCCGTTGAAAGGCTCCTAGGGTATGTAATTCAAAACGCTAAAACCATGCTCAAGTGTTGCAGTGGGGTCTGTAGATGCGCACGAAGGTTTTGGATTTTTCAGGTGCCACGTGGCTGTGCCACCGTTGCCACTTTCGTGTTTTCTTAGACCGTTTCCGGTGAAAGGCTCCTAGGGTATGTAATTCGAAACACTAAAACCATGCTCAAATGTTGCAGTAGGGTCTGTAGATGTGCACGAAGGTTTCAGATTTTTCAGGTGCCACGTGGCTGTGCCACCGTTGCCACTTTTGTGTTTTCTTAGACCATTTGTGGCGAAAGGCTCCTAGGGTATGTAATTCGAAATGCTAAAACCATGCTCAAATGTTGCAGTAGGGTCTGTAGATGCGCACGAAGGTTTCGGATTTTTCAGGTGCCACGTGGCTGTGCCACCGTTGCCACTTTTATGTTTTCTTAGATCATTTCCGGCGAAAGGCTCCTAGGGTATGTAATTCGAAACGCTAAAACCATGCTCAAATGTTGCAGTGGGGTCTGTAGAAGCACACGAAGGTTTCGGATTTTTCAGGTGCCACGTGGCTGTGCCACCGTTGCCACTTTTGTGTTTTCTGAGACCGTTTCCGCTGAAAGGCTCCTAGGGTATGTAATTCGAAATGCTAAAACCATGCTCAAATGTTGCAGTGGGGTCTGTAGATGCGCACGAAGGTTTTGGATTTTTCAGCTGCCACGTGGCTGTGCCACCGTTGCCACTTTCATGTTTTCTTAGACCGTTTCCGGTGAAAGGCTCCTAGGGTATGTAATTCGAAACACTAAAACCAGGCTCAAATGTTGCAGTAGGGTCTGTAGATGTGCACGAAGGTTTCAGATTTTTCAGGTGCCACGTGGCTGTGCCACCATTGCCACTTTTGTGTTTTCTTAGACCATTTGTGGTGAAAGGCTCCTAGGGTATGTAATTCAAAATGCTAAAACCATGCTCAAATGTTGCAGTAGGGTCTGTAGATGCGCACGAATGTTTCGGATTTTTCAGGTGCCACGTGACTGTGCCACCATTGCCACTTTTATGTTTTCTTAGATCGTTTCCGGTAGGATATGTAATTCGAAACACTAAAACCATGTTCAAATGTTGCAGTAGGGTCTGTAGATGTGCACGAAGGTTTCGGATTTTTCAGGTGCCATGTGGCTGTGCCACCGTTGCCACTTTTGTGTTTTCTTAGACCGTTTGTGGCGAAAGGCTCCTAGGGTATGTAATTCGAAACGCTAAAACCATGCTCAAATGTTGCAGTGGGGTCTGTAGAAGCACACGAAGGTTTCGGATTTTTCAGGTGCCACGTGGCTGTGCCACCGCTGCCACTTTTGTGTTTTCTGAGATCGTTTCCGTTGAAAGGCTCCTAGGGTATGTAATTCAAAATACTAAAACCATGCTCAAATGTTGCAGTGGGGTCTGTAGATGCGCACGAAGGTTTTGGATTTTTCAGGTGCCACGTGGCTGTGCCACCGTTGCCACTTTCATGTTTTCTTAGACCGTTTCCGGTGAAAGGCTCCTAGAGTATGTAATTCGAAACACTAAAACCAGGCTCAAATGTTGCAGTAGGGTCTGTAGATGTGCACGAAGGTTTCAGATTTTTCAGGTGCCACGTGGCTGTGCCACCATTGCCACTTTTGTGTTTTCTTAGACCATTTGTGGCGAAAGGCTCCTAGGGTATGTAATTCAAAATGCTAAAACCATGCTCAAATGTTGCAGTAGGGTCTGTAGATGCGCACGAATGTTTCGGATTTTTCAGGTGCCACGTGGCTGTGCCACTGTTGCCACTTTTATGTTTTCTTAGATCGTTTCCGGTGAAAGGCTCCTAGGGTATGTAATTCGAAACGCTAAAACCATGCTCAAATGTTGCAGTGGGGTCTGTAGAAGCACACGAAGGTTTCGGATTTTTCAGGTGCCACGTGGCTGTGCCACCGTTGCCACTTTTGTGTTTTCTGAGACCGTTTCCGCTGAAAGGCTCCTAGGGTATGTAATTCGAAACGCTAAAACCATGCTCAAATGTTGCAGTGGGGTCTGTAGATGCGCACGAAGGTTTTGGATTTTTCAGGTGCCACGTGGCTGTGCCACCGTTGCCACTTTCGTGTTTTCTTAGACCGTTTCCAGTGAAAGGCTCCTAGGGTATGTAATTCGAAACACTAAAACCATGCTCAAATGTTGCAGTAGGGTCTGTAGATGTGCACGAAGGTTTCAGATTTTTCAGGTGCCACGTGGCTGTGCCACCGTTGCCACTTTTGTGTTTTCTTAGACCGTTTGTGGCGAAAGGCTCCTAGGGTATGTAATTCGAAACGCTAAAACCATGCTCAAATGTTGCAGTGGGGTCTGTAGAAGCACACGAAGGTTTTGGATTTTTCAGGTGCCACGTGGCTGTGCCACCGTTGCCACTTTTGTGTTTTCTGAGATTGTTTCTGCTGAAAGGCTCCTAGGGTATGTAATTCGAAACGCTAAAACCATGCTCAAATGTTGCAGTGGGGTCTGTAGATGCGCACGAAGGTTTTGGATTTTTCAGGTGCCACGTGGCTGTGCCACCGTTGCCACTTTCGTGTTTTCTTAGACCGTTTCCGGTGAAAGGCTCCTAGGGTATGTAATTCGAAACACTAAAACCATGCTCAAATGTTGCAGTGGGGTCTGTAGATGTGCACGAAGGTTTCAGATTTTTCAGGTGCCACGTGGCTGTGCCACCGTTGCCACTTTTGTGTTTTCTGAGACCGTTTCCGCTGAAAGGCTCCTAGGGTATGTAATTCGAAACACTAAAACCATGCTCAAATGTTGCAGTAGGGTCTGTAGATGCGCACGAATGTTTCGGATTTTTCAGGTGCCACGTGGCTGTGCCACCGTTGCCACTTTTATGTTTTTTTTAGATCTTTTCCGGTGAAAGGCTCCTAGGTTATGTAATTCGAAACGCTAAAACCATGCTCAAATGTTGCAGTGGGGTCTGTAGAAGCACACGAAGGTTTCGGATTTTTCAGGTGCCACGTGGCTGTGCCACCGTTGCCACTTTTGTGTTTTCTGAGACCGTTTCCGCTGAAAGGCTCCTAGGGTATGTAATTCGAAACACTAAAACCATGCTCAAATGTTGCAGTGGGGTCTGTAGATGCGCACGAAGGTTTTGGATTTTTCAGGTGCCACGTGGCTGTGCCACCGTTGCCACTTTCGTGTTTTCTTAGACCGTTTCCGGTGAAAGGCTCCTAGGGTATGTAATTCGAAACACTAAAACCATGCTCAAATGTTGCAGTAGGGTCTGTAGATGTGCACGAAGGTTTCAGATTTTTCAGGTGCCACGTGGCTGTGCCACCGTTGCCACTTTTGTGTTTTCTGAGACCGTTTCCGCTGAAAGGCTCCTAGGGTATGTAATTCGAAACACTAAAACCATGTTCAAATGTTGCAGTAGGGTCTGTAGATGTGCACGAACGTTTCGGATTTTTCAGGTGCCATGTGGCTGTGCCACCGTTGCCACTTTTGTGTTTTCTTAGACCGTTTGTGGCGAAAGGCTCCTAGGGTATGTAATTCGAAATGCTAAAACCATGCTCAAATGTTGCAGTGGGGTCTGTAGAAGCACACGAAGGTTTCAGATTTTTCAGGTGCCACCGTTGCCACTTTTGTGTTTTCTGAGATCGTTTCCGTTGAAAGGCTCCTAGGGTATGTAATTCGAAATGCTAAAACCATGCTCAAATGTTGCAGTGGGGTCTGTAGATGCGCACGAAGGTTTTGGATTTTTCAGCTGCCACGTGGCTGTGCCACCATTGCCACTTTTGTGTTTTCTTAGACCGTTTGTGGCGAAAGGCTCCTAGGGTATGTAGTTCGAAACACTAAAACCATGCTCAAATGTTGCAGTAGGGTCTGTAGATGTGCACGAAGGTTTCAGATTTTTCAGGTGCCACGTGGCTGTGCCACCGTTGCCACTTTTGTGTTTTCTTAGACCATTTGTGGCGAAAGGCTCCTAGGTTATGTAATTCGAAATGCTAAAACCATGCTCAAATGTTGCAGTAGGGTCTGTAGATGCGCACGAATGTTTCGGATTTTTCAGGTGCCACGTGGCTGTGCCACCGTTGCCACTTTTATGTTTTCTTAGATCGTTTCCGGCGAAAGGCTCCTAGGGTATGTAATTCGAAACGCTAAAACCATGCTCAAATGTTGCAGTGGGGTCTGTAGAAGCACACGAAGGTTTCGGATTTTTCAGGTGCCACGTGGCTGTGCCACCGTTGCCACTTTTGTGTTTTCTGAGACCGTTTCCGCTGAAAGGCTCCTAGGGTATGTAATTCGAAACACTAAAACCATGTTCAAATGTTGCAGTAGGGTCTGTAGATGTGCACGAAGGTTTCGGATTTTTCAGGTGCCATGTGGCTGTGCCACCGTTGCCACTTTTGTGTTTTCTTAGACCGTTTGTGGTGAAAGGCTCCTAGGGTATGTAATTCGAAACGCTAAAACCATGCTCAAATGTTGCAGTGGGGTCTGTAGAAGCACACAAAGGTTTCGGATTTTTCAGGTGCCACGTGGCTGTGCCACCGTTGCCACTTTTGTGTTTTCTGAGATCGTTTCCGTTGAAAGGCTCCTAGGGTATGTAATTCGAAATGCTAAAACCATGCTCAAATGTTGCAGTGGAGTCTGTAGATGCGCACGAAGGTTTTGGATTTTTCAGCTGCCACGTGGCTGTGCCACCGTTGCCACTTTCATGTTTTCATAGACCGTTTCCGGTGAAAGGCTCCTAGGGTATGTAATTCGAAACACTAAAACCATGCTCAAATGTTGCAGTAGGGTCTGTAGATGTGCACGAAGGTTTCAGATTTTTCAGGTGCCACGTGGCTGTGCCACCATTGCCACTTTTGTGTTTTCTTAGACCATTTGTGGTGAAAGGCTCCTAGGGTATGTAATTCAAAATGCTAAAACCATGCTCAAATGTTGCAGTAGGGTCTGTAGATGCGCACGAATGTTTCGGATTTTTCAGGTGCCACGTGGCTGTGCCACCGTTGCCACTTTTATGTTTTCTTAGATCGTTTCCGGTGAAAGGCTCCTAGGGTATGTAATTCGAAACGCTAAAACCATGCTCAAATGTTGCAGTGGGGTCTGTAGAAGCACACGAAGGTTTCGGATTTTTCAGGTGCCACGTGGCTGTGCCACCGTTGCCACTTTTGTGTTTTCTGAGACCATTTCCGCTGAAAGGCTCCTACGGTATGTAATTCGAAACACTAAAACCATGCTCAAATGTTGCAGTGGGGTCTGTAGATGCGCACGAAGGTTTTGGATTTTTCAGGTGCCACGTGGCTGTGCCACCGTTGCCACTTTCATGTTTTCTTAGACCGTTTCCGGTGAAAGGCTCCTAGGGTATGTAATTCGAAACACTAAAACCATGCTCAAATGTTGCAGTAGGGTCTGTAGATGTGCACGAAGGTTTCAGATTTTTCAGGTGCCACGTGGCTGTGCCACCGTTGCCACTTTTGTGTTTTCTTAGACCGTTTGTGGCGAAAGGCTCCTAGGGTATGTAATTCGAAACGCTAAAACCATGCTCAAATGTTGCAGTGGAGTCTGTAGAAGCACACGAAGGTTTTGGATTTTTCAGGTGCCACGTGGCTGTGCCACCGTTGCCACTTTTGTGTTTTCTGAGATTGTTTCCGCTGAAAGGCTCCTAGGGTATGTAATTCGAAACGCTAAAACCATGCTCAAATGTTGCAGTGGGGTCTGTAGATGCGCACGAAGGTTTTGGATTTTTCAGCTGCCACGTGGCTGTGCCACCGTTGCCACTTTCGTGTTTTCTTAGACTGTTTCCGGTGAAAGGCTCCTAGGGTATGTAATTCGAAACACTAAAACCATGCTCAAATGTTGCAGTACGGTCTGTAGATGTGCACGAAGGTTTCAGATTTTTCAGGTGCCACGTGGCTGTGCCACCGTTGCCACTTTTGTGTTTTCTTAGACCGTTTGTGGGGAAAGGCTCCTAGAGTATGTAATTCAAAATGCTAAAACCATGCTCAAATGTTGCAGTAGGGTCTGTAGATGCGCACGATTGTTTTGGATTTTTCAGGTGCCAGGTGGCTGTGCCACCGTTGCCACTTTTATGTTTTCTTAGATCGTTTCCGGCGAAAGGCTCCTAGGGTATGTAATTCAAAACGCTAAAATTATGCTCAAATGTTGCAGTGGGGTCTGTAGAAGTACACGAAGGTTTCGGATTTTTCAGGTGCCACGTGGCTGTGCCACCGTTGCCACTTTTGTGTTTTCTGAGACCATTTCCGCTGAAAGGCTCCTAGGGTATGTAATTCGAAACGCTAAAACCATGCTCAAATGTTGCAGTGGGGTCTGTAGATGCGCACGAAGGTTTTGGATTTTTCAGCTGCCACGTGGCTGTGCCACAGTTGCCACTTTCGTGTTTTCTTAGACCGTTTCCAGGGAAAGGCTCCTAGGGTATGTAATTTGAAATGCTAAATCCATGCTCAAATGTTGCAGTAGGGTCTGTAGATGCGCACGAAGGTTTCAGATTTTCCAGGTGCCACATGGTTGTGCCACTGTTGCCACCTTCATGTTTTCTTAGACCGTTTCTGACGAACGGCTCCTAGAGTATGTAATTCGAAATGCTAAAAGCATGCTCAGATGTTGCAGTAGGGTCTGTGGATTGCAGGAAGGTTCAGATTTTTTGGGTGCCATGTGGCTGTACCACTGTTGCCACTTTCGTGTTTTCTTAGACCGTTTCCAGCGAAAGGCTCCTGGTGTATGTAATTCGAAATGCTAAAACCATGCTCAAATGTTGCAGTGGGGTCTGTAGATGCGCACGAAGGTTTAAGATTTTTCAGCTGTGCCACCGTTGCTACTTTCGTGTTTTCTGAGACCCTTTCCAGTGAAAGGCTCCTAGGGTATGTAATTTGAAACGCTAAAACCATGCTCAAATGTTTCAGTGGGGTCTGTAGATGCGCACGAAGGTTTCATATTTTTCAGCTGCCTAGTGGCTGTGCTGTTGCCACTTTCACGTTTTCTTAGACCGTTTCCGGCGAAAGGCTCCTAGGGTATGTAATTCAAAATGGTAAAACCATGCTCAAATGTTGCAGTAGGGTCTGTAGATGTGCACAAAGATTTCAGATTTTTCAGGTGCCACGTGGCTGTGCCACCGTTGCCACTTTTGTGTTTTCTTAGACCGTTTCCGGCGAAAGGCTCCTAGAGTATGTAATTCGAAACGCTAAAACCATGCTGAGATGTTGCAGTAGAGTCTGTAAATGCACAGGAAGGTTTTGGGTTGTTTGGGTGCTACGTGGCTGTGTCACCGTTGCCACTTTTGTGTTTTCTTAGACCGTTTCCGGTGAAAGGCTCCTAGGGTATGTAATTGGAAATGCTAAACGCATGCTCAAATGTTGCAGTAAGGTCTGTAGATGCGTATAAAGGTTTCAGATTTTTCAGATGCCATGTGGCGGTGCCACCGTTTTTCTTTCATGTTTTCTTAGATCATTTCCAGCGAAAAGCTCCCAGAGAATGTAATTTGAAATGCTAAAACTATGCTCAAATGTTGCAGTAGGGTCTGTAGATGTGCACAAAGGTTTCAGATTTTTGGGGTGCCACATGGCTGTGCCACCGTTGCCACGTGGCTGTGCCACCATTGCCACTTTCTTGTTTTCTTAGACCGTTTCTGGCGAAAGGCTCCCAGTGTACATGTATGTAATTTGTAACGCTAAAACCATGCTCAAATGTTGCAGTGGAGTCTGTAGGTGTTCACGAAGCTGTGTCACCTGTGCCACTCAATATGATTTTAGTGTGTCATATAATACATTTCATCTTTGTATCAAGCATTCATACAAAGTCAAGGATGCAAATGTGGGGATACACTATAGTGTGCTTTGCACACAAGTGACACCATCTAGTTGGGTTTAGTCAGACCCACTCTGGGACTCAAAAGATTTCTTTTCTAGTTTAGCATCTAACTGTCACCCCACTTTTACAGTACTTTACCTATATATTTGTTACAGGCTACGGTCAGCATTTATGTACAGGCCGTTACAATACTTTACATGTATCTTTGTTATCAGGTCATTACCTAGATGTTTGTCATTGCTGTGTCACATACTATACATGTACATGTCTTAAACAAGTTGAGCTAAAGTGTCATTGACACTTTCATTTTGAGTGATATAAACAATAAAGCCTTCTTTGATGGTGTAGATTCAGTTTTCTTCAGTGGAAGTTCCTCGAACAATATTTGTATTCATCCTGGAAGTGGCAGATTTCATAGCCTACCCCAAAATTTCAGTTTATTTTAACCAGTCTACCAATTAATTTAACCCAGAATTGGTATACTGTATTATTGAGTGATGTACATTTGACAAAGGGGAAGTTTTTTCCTTTTGGGAGTGTCAAAAGTTAAAAATAGAAAAAATTTAAATCGCCATATTGTCTGAACTGTACAAGACAGATACTTTTTTGTGTTGTGGAGCCCTCTTTTGAGTAGTGGAATGAAATGGGAAACTACAGTAGACTACCTCTTGGGGCACCATATGGGGTTTCCCACTTTAACAATTTTAGTAATTAGAAAACTACTAAACAATCATTATCTCATGAATTTTCGAGTGCATTGATTTGATATATAGTATGCAGTCTGCTTTAATGCTGTAGATTCCAGTTTGGTGAAAAAAGCTTCTCCTGCATTATTTGGGCTTGCTCATTGAGGGGCAAAATTTACAGTCCCGTCCCATTTTTAAATTTTTGGAACTGATTGGCCGATTTGTTCCAAATTTGGTATTATTGGGTGACATGCATTTGATACATGCAAAAAAGAATTTCATACACTCTTGCGGTAACCCTGCAGCAAATAATAAAATTGAATTTTAAATGCCCTTTTCTAATCTGGGACAAATATTTGTTTTATGTTATAGAGTATTTTTACGAATTCGTGATGCAAACTGGGTAGAAAAATGCAATTTGAAAAATGTTTCTTACCATGACTAAACAAATCAATAACAAACTCTCGCTCCCTACACCATCTCTATTCCCTGCAGGCAGCTTAATCCAGGTGAGCATTTTAGAGTGTAGAATGTTTATGTTTATCTATTGGTCTGCTTTGTTCTTTTTTTAGTTTTTAGCTTATTGCTCATATACATGTCTGTTTTCATGGGTTGTTAAAGACAATAAAAAGAGGTATTTATTTGCATATATTTAATGCACAATTATTTTTCATCTTTTACTCTGTGCTCACTGATTTCAAAATACCAAAATTATCGTAGCAAATTTTCTCCATAATGCAAATATGAATTTAAACTATTCAGTCTTATTTGACAGAGCTCAATGAGCTCTGTCAAACAAGATTGAATTGGTTAAATTTCTAGTTGCTTCATGGGTAAATGTGCATCTTGATATTGAGGCATTAGTGTGCAGAACATTAACTAAGTGAATATGGCCTAAAAAAGTTAAAAATCTGTTTCTCAAGCCCTCCTGCATGGTCGTTTTGACTGCTGCATGCTCTCTTTTTAGCTCACCGAAGGGAGCTTAACTTATCACCGGCCGGCCGTCGTCCGTCGCCATCCGTCGTCGTGAACATTTTTCAAACGACTTCTCCTCTGAAACCACTGGTCTGATTTTCACGAAACTTCATGTGGATGTTCATTACTATATGGCAATTCATGTTTGTTCAAATGAAATGGCCACGTCCCATGGGGGCTCTGTATGGGGCATAACTCTGATAGCACCGTATGAATTATAGAAAAATTAATAAAAAATCTTCTTCTCCAGAACCAGTGGGAAGAATCTTTTGATACTTGGTATGCAGCATCTTGGTATGGGTCTGATTCAAGTTTGTTCAAATTGGCCCCCTGGATTCATATTTGGGCTCACTATAGAAGCCCAAATTCGAACTTAGTGCATTTCAGACAAATTTCTTCAAAAATCTTCTTCTCCAGATCCAGCAGGCAGAATCTTTTGATATTTGGTATGCATCATTGTGGGGTGGATCTGAATCAAGTTTGTTCAAATCTCCCCCCTGGATTCATATTTGGGCTCACTATACAAGCTCGAATTCGAACTTAGTGCATTTCAGGCAAATTTCTTCAAAAATCTTCTTCTCCAGATCCAGCAGGCAGAATCTTTTGATATTTGGTATGCAACATTGTGGGGTGGATCTGATTCAAGTTTGTTCAAATCAGCCCCCTGGGTTCATATTTGGGCTCAGTATAGGAGCCCTCATTTGAACTTAGTGCATTTCAGGCAAATTTCTTCAAAAATCTTCTCAGTATTGGGTATGCAGCATGCTTAGGGGGGTGAGATTCAAGTTTGTTCAAGCCAAGTCCCTGGGTTTATATTTGGGCTCACTGTGGTAGCCCGAATTATAACTTAGTTCAAAATGAGGAATTTTCTTTAAAAATCTTCTTCTTCAGATCCAGCAGTCAGAATGTTTTTATATTTGGTATGCAGCATCTTTAGGGGGGTGAAATTCAAGTTTGTTCAAACCATGTCCATAGGTCCATATTTGGGCTCACTGTGGGAGCCCGAATGATAACTTAGTTCAAAATGAGGAATTTTCTTTAAAAATCTTCTTCTTCAGATCCAGCAGTCGGAATGTTTTGATATTTGGTATGCAGCATCCTTAGGGGGGGTGAGATTCAAGTTTGTTCAAGCCATATCCCTAGGTCCATATTTGGGCTCACTGTGGGAGCTTGAATTGTAACTTAGTTCGAAATGAGGAATTTTCTTTAAAAATCTTCTTCTTCAGATCCACTAGTCGGAATGTTTTGATATGTGGTGTGTAGCATCCTTAGGGGTGGGTGGGGGATTCAAGTTTGTTAAAGCCAAGTCCCTGGGTCCATATTTGGGCTCCCTGTGGGAGCCCGAATAATAACTTAGTCAATATGAGAAATTTTTCTTTAAAAGTCTTCTTCAAATTCAGCAGTCAGAATGTTTTGATATTTGGCATGCAGCATCCTTTGGGGGTGAGATTCAAGTTTGTTCAAGCCAAGTCCCTGGGTTCATATTTGGGCTCACTGCGGGAGGCGAATGATAACTTAGTTCAAAATGAGGAATTTTCTTTAAAAATCTTCTTCTTCAGATCCAGCAGATGAATGCTTTTGATATTTGGTATGCAGCATCCTTAGGGGGTAAGATTCAAGTTTGTTCAAGCCATGTCCCTAGTTCCATAAAATTTGTCTCTCATGACTTCATTCCTTTCTAGTGTTGATGAACCATGTCTAACTGAATGTGACCCCAAATACTTCTTTGAACCACTTTGTATGAATCACTTTGCCCGGTGAGCGATTAAGGCCCCATGGGGCCTCTTGTTTTATAAACAATGCAAACATAAAAAAAAAAATTAAACTAAATGGTTTATGTCTGATATTTTACACAAGTTAATAAAATTGATAAATTTTTCCACTGAGTGCAACAAGGCATTGCAATGCTCTAGCTTCTTGCATTCAAGGGACGAAATACACCACCAACCATGCTATTCTGTAGATTATGAGGACTAAAACATAAAACAAACCAAGAAATGAATTTTTGATGGCAAAGAAATAATCACAAAAATAAAAAGTAAAATAAAAAAACACCTGCCCACATGCAATTTTACAAAAAATGCCCTGAGAAACAGAAGATCTCCTTTGTGGGGGCTATCTGGTTGTAAGAAATTACATTTAATATCTGATTGTGAGAAGTTGTATTTAATATCTGGTTGTAAGAAACTGCACTTAGCTAAACTTTTTGTTGTGTACATACAATTATGGTAATATTGCATTAGAGCATTATTTATTTTATTTATTGGTGTTTTAAGGTCACATACTTATGCACAATGGCTATTCATGACCATGACAGTTTTACAGGTGGAGTAAGCCGGAGTACCCAGAGAGAACCACCAAGCAACGATTAGCAGCAGCTAGCTCCTCAACATAGTAACTCTGCATTGGAGCACAGGCAGGGTTAGATTGGTTGAAGACATGCTCACTATCGACGTGCAGTACACCTTACTGTATTTTCCATAACATACTTGGAGTTAGACTTTATTGCGTATCTCCTGTTCTGTTTGTTATTCAATTATAAACAACCACTCAAATTAAAGAATAGGTGAAGGAGCAAATTTTCGCAGTACTGCCTTATCGGCGGGCCTTCATTTTCCCCTGATTTCACTCAAAAGCTCACCATTGTTGTCATTTTACACCAGCAGCCCACATGTTTGTTTACCAATGACGTAACGGATAGCGTAATCTATTTTTACCTGAGGGTTTCGAGGTTGTTGCAAGGAGTTGTCTTTTGATGGATTTGGATACAGATCAAAACATAAATCTGAACCATTCCACAACATCGGTATGTTTGTTGCGAAATTCGGGCCCAAGTGAAACTTACGATCACAAAGTGATGACCGTTTCTTTAAAATAAATAAAATACGTCGGAAAATAACTGTTGAGGCTTTCTAAATAAAATTTTGAAGTTCACACTGATAAGTTTTGTAATAGCTTTAGAAACATTATGCACGAAAGCAGACTTGTGAATGATTTAATAATGTTTTTCTGCCGAAAATTCCTTTACGATGAAAATTCTTTGGTAGAGTCGAAATTTATCGCCGATTGGGGTGGGGATAAACCCCATATTTTTCAATATATGGGGTTTATCCCCACCCCAATCGGAGATAAAGCACTGATTTCAACAGATTTCTGATTGAAGACCAAAACACTTATTTCAACAGATTTCTGATTGAAGAACCAAATTATGTACCGTTTTTAGTTAGTTAGTTATTGGTGTTTAAAGCCACATATTTCTGCACAATGGCTAATCATGACCACAACAGTTTTATGGATGGAGGAAGCCGGATTACCCAGAGAGAACCATCGAACAATGGCAAGCAACTCTCAGCTCCACAACATGGTAACTCCACACAAGCAGGGTTAGCATTGGTTGAAGACAGGTGCTCCATCCACGAGGAGCAGTACGCCTTAGTACACAACGCCACCATGCCCCAACGTGGGCAATGGGGTGAAGTGTCTTGCCCAAGGACACAACCCGGTTGCCGCAGGTGGGATTCGAACAGAGTACCTCTCGACTTGCAGCCTGCACCCCTACCAACTAAGCCACCACACCCCCATGTAACGTTTTTGCATCCAACGCAGATTACTTATCAAAAAATCAAGCTCTAAAATATGTTGCTGTCGGAATACCGGCTTTTACTTCAATTTCGCCAAATTTACCAACATGAGACCTAAAACAAAATTCCCCTCGAGCCAAGAACAAAAAATTCTCTCAAAAAACTATGAGTGGACTTTAGGTAATACCCCCCTCCCCCACCACCACCACCACCTGAAGTCCACTCCGGCACTGTCCTGCCATTGAACTGCGTAGAATATAATTAAGTCAAACAAATCGCATTGAAATCAAGTTTGGGGAAGTGGGCTAACCATCTTTGGTTTATCGCATATATGTGTCTTGCAAGGAAACAGATTCAAGACAGTATGGGGTTGAGATAGCTGGCAGCAGATCCTCGATCTGGCATCACTGACTGTGTACACGATGCTCACAAAAAAATGCTCTTCACCTCTCCAAGTGACATATAGACACATGTTCCAATTTTTCTCTGCCAGTGAATTTATAGCCCATACTCTTTGAAGTCTGGGCGGAGCATATAACTTGAACTAAATTTTAAAAGATTAACATGGCTATTCAGGACGTGCCATGTTTCGACCGCCACCTGTCTGAACCAGTTCAATAACATTGAACTTGGACTTCGCTAAATTAATTCACGTTCGTTTTTTACATATGTTTTGTATCGTCGGCCTTTAATACCATTCAAACAATTGTTAGAAAAAAAATTGTAACATACTTCGCGAGGGTAGGTTAATTTTAGGCTTGTAAAACTTACCATAAGTAGTTTTCAGTGTGTGTGGATTATCTCTCTTCCACATTACTAAGAGGAAAAGTTACGTCTCAATTATAGCTCACAGTTTTAACTTTACAAACAAAATCTTTGGATATGAAGAAAGAAAGAATATATAAATCGAATGCAAAGTCACATAGCGGAGGCAGGGGGTGAGATATTCCGTCATGGCCTGCGTGAATTTTTTCATCTTCCACCAATCTTGGGAGCCAGAGATAAGCTTTTTAAAAGCAAATATTTTTTATATTTAGAGAGGGGAAACATACGAGATTTTATCCTATCGGGTAGGGGTGAAATGTAGGGAGAAAGTTAAATGGCTATACCAGAACTAACACACATCATTAATTAACAGGAGGTCATTTGAATTTGTTCCAAGAACCATGGGCGTATGAGACAGGGGGGGGGGGGGTGGGGTGGTTGCCACCCCTCTTGGTGACAGGGAATTCAGCTATAATCATTGTTACATGTATGTCGTAAAAACGTCACGTTTCTCAATGACGTGCGCGTTCGTTGTCGCGAGAGTGGGCCCCCTCCCCCCCCCCCCAAAAAAAAAAAAATAAAATCAATGTCTAGAAATTTCAAATCACTTTTTGACTAACAGCTGGAAACTTCACATACTGTGGTAGAAATCGTGAAATACTTCTTGGAATGCAATGCAGACAGACAAAATTACATCCTGTGCAGGCTGTGGGAAGTAAATTCAAAAGGGGCAAAGTTTGGATCGGAGGTAGGAGTTGTCTAAAACAACTGTTTTTTCCAGCCTAGTATCTATATTTTTTATTTGCAACCCCACCTCCTTCTTTATTCTAAATTGAGTTTTAAAAGTTATGTCAAATTGAGCACCAGTCTTTCTCAAATTTGTTCAATCAGCGCCAAATTTCATCCTCTATGCCTGAAATGAGTAGATGGGGAGGGAAATATTCTATTAATTATTGTCAAGTATAGCCCTTCAGACAACTTTTTCTCACCCGAGAACAGGGGTCATGCAACAAATAAGAGAGAAAAACTGACACAAAGGGAAGTACCGGTCACGTGCATTTTTCAGGCAATTCCCTACAAAAACACACAATAAGTCAATTGTATTTTTTAGGTCCAAGAGTCATCAAATCACCCTTTTTTTATCAGGCATATTCAACAATAGTGCAAGATGTCAACAGAATGTTTCAAACCTTTATTGAAATAATATATTTTCTGAAGGCTGTTTATTTTTAGAGATTGTGTTGCGAAGTTGGCCCACAGAAGTTAAGCAAGCTCAAAAGAAGAGCTCTTCCATGGAAATTATAGAAATAACAGGACAGTTTTCTATTAGTTTGAATGGAACTCATATTATTGCTGTTAATTTTTCTCAGAGCCGATATTCGTAGAATTGGATAAACTAATAAGAAATACTCCGACCTACACTCAATCGACTGACCTACACTCGGTGGATCCGAAAGGGCTGATCAGAGATAATGCCGGTAGTCGAGTTTTAGTTGATAAATATCCCGGGCGGAAACCTCCGAATTGGTACTATTTGAACTGTCATAGCTGTCGTCAACCCATAAATCACACTCCCAGAACAAATGGGCATCACATAATGTCACCCACCTTTACAATACTTTACCTATACATTTGTTACAGGCTACGTCCAGTATTTATGTACAGACCGTTACAGTAGTTTATATGTACTTTTGTTATCAGGTCATTACCTAGATGTTTGTCATTGCTGTGTTACATACTATACATGTACATGTCTTGACAAGTTGAGCTACAGTGTCATTGACACTTTCATTTTTGGTGTAAATCTGATAATTTGATCCTGAGATATTAACCCTTTATCCTTCAAATTGAAAATTCCTCCAATCCCTTTGGCATTCGATAACTTGAAAAATATTGCTTGGATTTTCAACTTACTTTATTTTTGTGTTCAGGTTACTGATGTGCAGAGCTGTATAGTTTTTTCTGTACATCTGATAATTTGATCCTAAGATATTAACCCTTTATCCTTCAAATTGAAAATTCCTCCATTCCCTTTGGCATTCGATAACTTGAAAAATATTGCTTGGATTGTCAAGTTACTTATATTTGTGTTCAGGTTACTGATGTGCCAAACTGTATAGTTTTTGGTGTAAATCTGATAATTTGATCCTGAGATATTAACCCTTTAACCTTCAAATTGAAAATTCATCCAATCCCTTTGGCATTCGATAAGTTGAAAAATATTGCTTGGATTGTCAAGTTACTTTATATTTGTGTTCAGGTTACTGATGTGCCAAGCTGTATAGTTTTTGGTGTAAATCGGATAATTTGATCCTGACATATTAACCCTTTATTCTTCAAATTAAAAATTTCTCCAATCCCTTTGGCATGAAATATCCGTCCGATTGTCATGTTTCTTCAGATATGTGTTCAGGTTACTGATGTGCCGAGCTTTATAGTTTTTGGTGTAAATCTGATAATTTGATCCTGTGATATTAATCCTTTATCCTTCAAATTGAGAACTCCTCTAATCCATTTCTTCAGCATGAGATAACTCAAAAAATATTAATCCAATTATTAGGTTACTTTATACATGTATTCAGGTTACTGATATGCTGTGCTGTATAGTTTTTTATGTAAATCTAATAAATTGATCTGGAGATATTAACCCTTTATCCATCAAATTAGAGTCTCCTCCAATCCATTTCTATATGTACCCATACCATGTATGGTGTACATAATGTTGGCATCCGGGGTGGCCGTCCGTCATACAGCTTTCTACTAGTTGCGCGTATGAGTACTCATCTGACGATTTCATCGGACTATTTTCCTTTATGTCCTAGGCGCTCCAGGCTTTTTAGCTCACCTGACTGAAAGTTAGGGTGAGCTTTTTTTATCACTCTTCGTCCGTCGTCCCTCCGTCCGTCATCTGTCGTCCGTCGTCCTGCATGAAGGTGGTGTTTGAGCCTCTTTCTCCTAAACCACTGGCCAAATTTTAATTAAATTTTATGTAAATAGTGGTTATATAGGGGCATTTGGGTTTTTCTTCAAATTGGATTTCTGCTCATATTGTGGAGTGAGGTGGGGCCAAAATGCACAAAATTTTAAAAAATCTTCTCATGAACCAGCCATAGCAAAGACCTGATATGTGGTATGCAGCTTCCATTTGAGGTGCAGACTCAAGTTTGTTCAAGAGAAGTTTGACGGGCAATATTTACCTTTGTTCTGAGAGGGGCAGGAATTTTTGCCCCGCCCAAAATATCTATTTTCTGAACCCAGAGGCCGATTTGAACCAAATTTAATATGAGGTATTATTGGGTTATAAGTACTTGAGTTATGCCAAAAAAATTTTCCTGCAGCCCCGTGGGAACCACAGGAGCTAAAAATAGAAAAAAATTAAAATGCCCATATCTCCAAAACTGCACAGCACCGAGAATTTTTGTTTGGTGTGAAGCTTCCTTAGGACCAACAGAAAGAATTGGTCAAAAAAAAATTGCCATCGGTTTTATTATAGGGTACAGTTTCGGGACTTTGAAAAAGTGCTGAGTCAGCACTTTTTAACACCGTAAGCAATGGGAAGAACATTAAAAAATCTTCTTCTCCAGATCCAGCTGGCAGAATCTTTTCATATTTGGTATGCAACATTATAGGGTGGATCTGATTCAAGTTTGTTCAAATTGGCTCCCTGGGTTCATATTTGGGCTCAGTTCAGTATAGGAGCCTGATTTCGAACTTTGTGCATTTCAGGCAAATTTCTTAAAAAATCTTCTTCTCCAGATCCAGCAGGCAGAATCTTTTGATATTTGGTATGCAACATTGTGGGGTGGCTCTGATTCAAGTTTGTTCAAATTGGCCCCCTTGATTCATATTTGGGCTCACTATAGAAGCTTGAATTGGAACTTAGTGCATTTCAGGCAAATTTCTTTAAAAATCTTCTTCTCCAGATCCAGGAGGCAGAATCTTTTGATATTTGGTATGCAACATTGTGGGGTGGATCTGATTCAAGTTTGTTCAAATCGGCCCCCTGGATTCATATTTGGGCTAACTATAGAAGCCCGAATTCAAACTTAGTGCATTTCAGGCTAATTTCTTAAAAAATCTTCTTCTCCAGATCCAGCAGGCAGAATATTTTGATATTCGGTATGCAACATTGTGAGGTGGATCTGATTCAAGTTTGTTCAAATCAACCCCCTGGGTTTATATTTGGGCTCAGTATAGGAGCCCAAATTTGAACTTAGTGCATTTCATAGTGCATTTCAGGCAAATTTCTTTGAAAATCTTCTTCTCAAGATCCAGCAGGCGGAATCTTTTGATATTGGGTATGTACCATGCTTAGGGGGGGGTGAGATTCAAGTTTGTTCAAGCCATATCCCTAGGTCCATATTTGGGCTCACTGTGGGAGCTTGAATTGTAACTTAGTTCGAAATGAGGAATTTTCTTAAAAAAATCTTCTTCTTCAGATCCAGCAGTCGGAATGTTTTGATATGTGGTGTGTAGCATCCTTAGTGGGGGGAGATTCAAGTTTGTTAAAGCCAAGTCCCTGGGTGCATATTTGGGCTCCTTGTGGGAGCACAAATTATAACTTCATCAATATGAGGAATTTTTCTTTAAAAATCTTCTTCAGATTCAGCAGTCAGAATGTTTTGATGTTTGGCATGCAGCAACCTTAGGGGGCGGAGATTCAAGTTTGTTCAAGCCAAGTCCCTTGGTTCATATTTGGACTCACTATGGAAGCCTGAATGACAACTTAGTTCAAAATGAGGAATTTCCTTTAAAAATCTTCTTCAGATCCAGCAGATGAATGCTTTTGATATTTTTTATGCAGCATCCTTAGGGAGGTAAGATTCAAGTTTGTTGAATCCATGTCCCTAGGTCCATATTTGGGCTCATTCTGGGAGCTCGAATTGTAACGTAGTTCAAAATGAGGAATTTTCTTTAAAAATCTTCTTCTTCAGATCCAGCAGTTGGAATGTTTTGATATTTGGTGTTCAGCATCCTTAGGGGGGTGAGATTCAAGTTTGTTAAAGCCAAGTCCCTGGGTTCATATATGGGCTCTCTGTGGGAGCCCGAATTATAACTTAGTTCAATATGAGGAATATTCTTTAAAAATCTATTTTTTTTTAGATCCACTAGTCAGAATCTTTGGATATTTGGTATAAGCTTTTCTTAGGAGGAGCAGATGCAACTTGTTGAAATCAATTCTCTTGGTTGATATTTAGGCTACCATGTCAGGTGAGCGCCATCAGGCCCCCTGGGGCCTCTTGTATTTTGAACCATCATCATGACTAACTGATATTCCAACTTCGTCAAAACACGCCTTCTACAAAGGCAAGCCGCGAAAATTCAAATTTTACCTGTTCTCAAATGGACCATCCCAGTTACGTCACTTGTGCATTGTTGCAAAATGGATGCTCTTCTGAAAATTCACACAAATTCCCATAGAGAATTTAAAAATTTGTTCATATAATTTTCGAACGAGCTAAAATCACAGAAATGTATCGACCGCGAAGTTAAATATATTACACGTAATCGGGAGCTGAAAACTAAAAGATATTTTCTTGATCTTGTATTATTCCAGAGTTTATTTACCATTGGGGGGGGGGGGGGGGGGTATGGAAAGGACGGTAGTACACAGCATCATTGTGCCCCCCATGTGGACAATCAGGGTTAAGGGCCTTGCCCAAGGACACACCGCAGGAGTCCAAATTGATCGCTCAGACGGTCACCCATTCGAGGACCAGGAGTCCAAATTGATCGCTCAGACGGTCACCCATTTGAGGACTAACCGGGCTCGATGTAGCAAGAGAAAAGCTTTGTCACTAGGATTATTAACTGGTTGAGTGCTGGAAACCACTATTAGGGCTTTCAAAATTAAAAAAAAATGAGGGTACCCGAGCAAAAGCCGATGTTTTCCTTCCTCATGTTTCATATTCAGTCAAACGCAAATAGTATTTTGTCTACATAAATTTGTTCTATAACAATGTGGGCACTCTCCAATAATTTGTAATAAAACGTTTTGAATAACAAATTCTGACCACCAAAAATAATCTAGCCCTCAACCCTGTTAACCAAAATATGATTCTAAACTGCATGATGGAACAGTTGATATATTATTTTATTTTTATATAAAATATTATATGCATACTTTTTATTATAAGAAGGGCTCTGAGTATGATAAGTACAGTGGCACCCAGATAGCTGTGTACATCTTATTTGAATAACTCTGTTAATTATACACCCCCTCCCCCCAAGAGATTGAGCAGATTAATGGATTACCTCTGTTTGTTCATTCAATCGTTTCAGTTATGATGAACTTTCAGTACATGCCCCAAAATTAGACACACAAGTGATGGAAACTTGTTCAAACAATCACAGGCATGATACATTATGTGTCTATCCATAAGCATATAAGTACACTGTATTCCTAATTTGATAGAAATTTGAGAGCCACACAATATTATGGATGATGTTAGCCACGTAATGTAGCATTTTTTGGTCCATTCATCCATCCACCCGTCCATCTGTCCGTCCGTCTATCCATCTGCCCATCCATCTGTCTGTTCATCCATCTGTCCATCCATCCATTCCTCTGTCCATCCAGGTTTACATTTGTATACTTGTGTGGGTAGGATTTGGCACAAATGAATATTTATGTGGCTAATTTCTGTAATGTGGCTAGCCACATTACAGAAATTTTTTGGACATCTAAAAATCATCTACTTGACTAAAGAAGACGCATGTCATCAGAGTCACATTAAAGTTTTCGAAAACGACCTCCAAATTTTGAGACATCCAACCATTGGCAGCCACATAATTGATAGCCACACAACAGTTGAGAAGCCACTTAAAAATATAAGCCTCATAAAATTATTTATGGACAGCCCCATAAAAGTTGAGAAGTCACTTAAAAATATAAGCCAGATAAAATATATATGGACATTTGACACATAAATAGCCATCTGTTAGAAAAAGAACCTCATAATTGGCAGCCACCTAATTGATAGCAACATAAAATTTGAGAAGCCACTTATAAATATAAGCCACAAAAAATATATGTGTATATTCAACACATAAATAGCCATTTGTAAAAAGCGGCCACATGTTTGAGAAGCCACTTAAAAATATAAGCCACATAACTAATGGTTAGAAAAAGCAGCCACATAATTGGAGAAGCCCCTTAAAAATATAAGCCATATAACTATTAGCAGCCACATAATTTATAGCCACATATCTACTCATTGGTTAGTCCTCCATCTGTACTAACAAATCAGGGTTATGTGCCTAGTTGTTGATACACAGCACCATTATGTGTGTAGTCTGATTTATGTGACTAGCCACATAAATTTGAACTAACAAATAGGTGTTTATGGGTTTAAAAAAGTGGATTATGAGGATAAAATAGTTCATGTGGGTACTAAGTGACAAAAAGCAGGTATTGTATTTTCAGGGATTTTATGTTTGGGTTAGGGCAAGCATTAGGGTTAGGGTCAATAAGCTGAAAAGGTTAGGGTTTGCTACCACCAGAAATTAGACTTAGAAAGAGTTTTTAGTGGTTATCCATGCATTTTAAATTCCTCAAATATTTTAGCCATATAAATCCTGATTTTAGGCATGTCTGTCCATCCATCCATTTGTCCCTCCATCCACACCTATCTATCTATTCATTCATCCATATGTCCATCTGTCAGTCCATCCATCCATCCATCCATCCATCCATCCATCCATCCATCCATCCATCCATCCATCCATCCATCCATCCATCCATCCATCCATCCATCCATCCATCAATCCATCCATCCATCCATCCATTAGACATAGCCCCCATGTTCCTTCACTTATGTCAGCACCTCAGAAGTAATCTCTTGTTGAATATATCCATCCTCTGTCCATCCATCTGTCCATCCATCCATCTGTCCTTCCAGATGGATGGATGGACTAACATCCAGGTAGATATGTGTCTATCAATTATATTTTTAAGTGGCTTCTGTGGCTTGTCATTTTGAAGTGGGCGATCACCTGGGCCACAGTTGCCTGCCTGAGTTCAAAATTCCGCGGACGGTAAATGTCAGCCTAACCCCGACTTCTGCAGCCCATTAATTCAGTCGAAGGCACCTCAAAATTGGCCGTCTCAAATGGCAATTTTCACGGATTGAAGGAGGTAACAAAGCGCGATGTGTGAAGTTTGTAGTGTGTTGTCAACGCAGTCACCCAGAGACAGAAAATAACTTTCCAAATATGAACGAGAGGTCAGTCAATTCCAAAGTTGTATATATATAATTAGTTATTACATTGTACATCAGACTGTGACAACTCTTGTGTCACACACGATTACGGGACGTATCATCTCCAAGCCAGTTCGATCCCTGACAATTCGCCTTGGAAGTTTCATCCCAAAATCAAAGCTGGGACGATTTGTCCTCCAAATCTGATTGATTCGCCCTAAGTTATTGGCATCTGGCGGCGAGCACAATGCACTGGCTTGTACAGCCATCATGTAATGTATACATACCGGCTTTGTTATTTGGATACAAGATAACTATAACACTCACTGTTAGTGAGTGTCAAGGGTAACCTGGTATCTTGCATCCAAATATTCAAGCCTGCATTTATACATTACGTGATGATGTACATCATAATTAAACAAACCATGTACCTTAATATGATATTAGTTGTCTTCCCAGCAGGCTGAAACAAAATGGCCTCCGCAAACCATAAATGGCCCTCCTGGGTTCATTTTAGGCAAATCCAAAATGGCCATCCTGTGGTGATTTGAGGCGAACCATAATGGCCCTCCTGCAGTTTTCCAAATGACAAGCCTGGGCTTCTCAAATTAATGTGGCACCTTTGTCCAACCAATAGTTATGTGGCATAAATTTTTAAGTTGCTTCTCAAAATTATGTGGCCATATTCCAAACAAATGGCTATTTATGTGTCCAATTTCCATTCATATTTTATGTGGCTTATATTTTTAAGTGGCTTCTCAAATTTTATGTGGCTATCAATTATGTGGCTTTTCTACTAACAAATGGCCATTTATGTGCCCCAATGTCCATATATATTTTATGTGGCTTATATTTCTAAGTGGCTTCCACACCTTTTATGTTGCTGTCCATATATTTTTGAATGGCTTCCCAACTTTTATGTGGCTGTCCATATGTAATTCTTATATTTTTAAGTGGCTTAACTTTTATGAGGCTATCAATTATGTGGCTGCCAATGGATGGATGTCCAAAAATTTGGACATCGCTGTTCCAACCTTTAATGTGACTATGATGTAATGTGTCTTATTCAGTCACATAGATGATTTTTAGATATCTAAAAACTATCCATTACATGGCTAGCCACATAACAGAAATTACCCACATAAATATCCATTTTTGCCAAATCCTAGCCATATAAGCAGTCAAATGTAAGCACATGTGTCTGTACACCATCCATCCATCTACTACGGGAGATATTTGCATACCGAAACAAATATCCTTCATCCAATTCTGAAGGGGTTTGTACATACTTTTATACTCTTTGCATTTGCAGATTTTTCAACGTTTCTCTACATTGTTGTTATTTGTATTATCAATTGAAATAGCTAAGCCTGTGTGTATGTAAAAATACGTTGGTGAATATAAGGGAGATACTGAATTAAAATATCTGCGCATGTGCCATTCTAAGAGAGAGTACACTTCAGCGGGAAAGAGATAGAGAGAGACAGATATACGTGATGGGGGGGCGGGGAAGTAAGAAAAAGTGAAAGAAAATTAGTACACGAAAGTATACGCAAGTGCATGTGGGCGTATGTCTGCATATTACTCTGTGTGTGTGTGTGGGGGGGGGGGGGGGGGGGGTCCACAAGGGTGTGTGTTGGTGTGCGTGCATGTGTTTTGGTTTTTCGGGTTTGGGTTTTTTGTTTTTTGGGGGTTTTGGTTTTTTTTTATGAACTACTGTAAAAAAAAAGACCTACCTCTGATGAAAATGTGTCTCATAAGCCTCCATAGGCTGGATTTCATATAAATATTTTGTAAATACTCTATGTATATTATGTATGTGTATTGAAATGTGACACTAAAATAAAATATTCTACGACTACATTAAAGCAGTCGGGATTGAAGTGATTAATTAAGTATAGGAGATTAAACTAAAACTTGCACAAGGTGTGAAATAACATCTGAGTGGCGCGACAAAGCACAGAGCTGTCCTTCAAACCAACATCTGTTTTAACACCTCTGCACATGACAAGCTTGAGAAAAAATAAGAGACAAATCAACATTTTCAATTACTTTTTATTAATTCAGCAACCATAATTATAACCATATGTAAATAAAATCAATATAAAATAATATTTTTTTTTATTTTTCAATAATGACATGCTGATCGACAAGCCAGACCACCACACATCATAACCCTAGCTCAAACATGCCCCGAAATTTCGTATTATAATTTTTTGGTTTTGTCCCCCAACACGTGTCTTGAAACCCCAAAAATTAAATAAGTCTTTCAGACAGGAGATTTTAGTTCCTCTATTGGAGATTTTCTGTCGCAGCCCGCACATCAAAAATTTCAGTGTCTTGGCAGTGTAAGATTCAGTCATCCATACCACTCCCAAATGGTGAAGTAAATAGTCCCCCCACCCCCTCCCCATCTCTGAAACGAGGCAACTGGACCCCAGACTCCCATAAATCCACACGCACAAATAGGCCCATATCATTGATTGCTTGCCCATCTGCCCCCCATCTTGGCCAATTTTCCTTGCTAGTGCATGCAGACGCTTCAATATACAGATTCCGTAACGTCTTGGGCTGAAACGTCCCAGGGCCACCACAAGCATTTCTTTTTCGTTAATGTAGTTTATTTATGTTAATTCCACTCTCAACATATACATTTTAACATTCCACTCTGAACTTAACTTTTAAAATCGTAAATCGGGGGGGTGGGGGGGGGGGGGGAGGGGGGGGCATTGGCATTGCGGTAAACGGTTCTCGTCAGATCACCGAAGTTAAGCAACATCGAGCCTGGTTAATCATCGGATGGGTGAGCGTCTGAGCGATCAATTCGGACTCACACGTTGTGTCCTTGGGCAAGGCACTTAACCCCGATTGGCAACATGGGGCACGATGATGCCGTGTACTAAGGCGTACTGCACGTCGATGGTACGTAAGTCTTCAACCAATCTAACCCTGCCTGTGCTGCAGTGCGGAGTTACGATGTTGGGGAGCTGGCAGCTGCTTGTCGTTGCTCGGTGGTTCTCTCCGGCTTCCTCCACCCGTAAAACTGTCACGGTCATAATTAGCCATTGTGCAAAAGTATATGACCTTAACCACCAATAAATAAATAAATAAATTAAATCGTAAATCGGATCCCCCCCCCCCCCCCCTCCCCCCCAAACCCACAATTTATTCAAAATTCAGTACCGGTAACATGATTCTTCTCTGTCAATAGTTACTTGCTGGTCAAGTTACAATTTTTTCAACTCACATCCATGGTTTCAGTATGGTATAATATTTATTTTTTCGTAATTACTCAAGTTCTGAATCGATTTTGATGAACAACATTCGGAATCGCAATAGCTTTTAATAACTTTCTCAAATATTGAACTATCTTTTTAATATTTCAAGTAAAAGTAAAAGTAATTTTTCACTGACTGTGAAAAAAGTTGATCCAATTAAGAGCCAGTGACTGAGAGATCAAAAGATAAACCGACGTCAGCTGAACATCCCATCACACAGTTTGACATATTCATGCGAGATTAAAAACACGATTCAAACTCCATATTTTGATCGTTTTTTCTGCCATATTAATGCTTTTTATTATCAAAAAACATGCATGTAGCATACGTATTCAATTTATACTTAAGTGCAATACCTAACAATCACAAAACAACAATGAACTGAAACTATTTTTGGTGGAAGAATAAACCTGATTACCGCACTTGCAAAAAAACACAAGTTAATTATAGACAAATTGAAGTCACGAGGTGGGGTTTTGAGACCCCACCTTGTAGTGTAATTAGTGGGGTCTCAATTTCTGTGTTCATATGGGCAGCGTACATGACATGGTCTGTCGGCCTGTCTTTCCATCTGTCTGTCCATCCATCCATCCATCCATCCATCCATCCATCCATCTCCCCGCGGGAACACCGGGAAGGGAAGCAGTGCCTGTTCACTGTGATAAACTGGCTCTGTAAAATAGGACCCCGTCACCATTGCTTGGGAGGTGCAAACCCTCTCTAAGATGGGCAACATGGCTTATTAATGCTCACCCCTGGTCTTGAGTTGATACTCATGTTGTGGTCATGATCAGCCATTGTGCAAAAATATGTGACCTTAAACACCAATAAATAAATAAGTATAAATAAATCCATCCATCCACCCATCCATCCATCTATTCATATTTTGGACATAGCCCCCCCCCCCCTTTCCTTGACTTATGTCAGCACTTCTGAAGCAATTTTTTGTTGAATATATCTTTAAAACACAAAACCATTTGTCCTATCAACTGACCTATTAATTGCATACCAGTTATAGAGTAAACTCCTGTTCATTGCACAAATAATCTTGTGATATGTCAAGAAATTACCCTGACAGTCACCCAGTTTCCCTTGTTTATGGAATATTTGGCCTCAGTACATCCAATACCTGCATTTAATCTATTATATCTTACTTGACAGAGCCCCAATAGCTCTGTCAAACCGGATATAATAAAATAAATGCTCAGATTATATTTGAAATTCCGGAAATACACTAAATCCCTATTAACTGAATACCCATGTCAACTGAATAATTCTCACATCACAGTGTTTCACTGTAATATTAAAAAGAAGATCTCCAACAGGTACCAAGTTCATAGTGAAATCTACTAAAAGAGTTCTGTAAATAAGGTCTGGAGCAATTTTTCAAGGTGCAGCATAATTTTGTGGCCAAATTTTCATAAATTTCATTCGAAACTGTGGCCAGTTTGAAGATTCTGCTCATTACATCATCCAAAACTCGAAAAAATATGCTAATTGTATCGAAAAACAAACTCCACTTTCTGTAAGGTAAGTCATTGAATTATGTTGCTTAGAAAATATGTGTTGTTTGACAGTGTTCATTCTAAATCTAGTATGCAATGATGTAGATTGCTTAACCCTTCGCACTCTGATAACAAAAATCTGAAATTTCAAAACCCAATTTTTACTTTTAATACCACTGGGAATTGAATGAAATCAATGTTGTTTGACAGAGCACAATGTGCTCTATCAAACAAGATTGAAGTGATTAAATTCCTAATTGCATTTTGGGAAAAATTTGTGGCTTGAAATAACAATATTTTGACATCAGCAGCACAGGGTTAAGCATTAAAAATAGAATTGTATTAAAACCGTTGTTATTAAGTGATTATACTTTACCACTTTTAAAGTATGAATTTATTGGTTGGGAAAAGGGTAAGATCACATGATAAAAGTAGTTTTATATCCATCATAGACTTTGACTCTTGTCTTATTGTTTCTCTCCTTTTCAGATTGGAAGATTTTTTGCTTATGTTGATCCATTAATTATGGTGGATTTAGTCAACACTTCCGTGTATAAAAGGTGTGTATAGTTCTATAAACCAATGAATATATACCCCAAACCTTTAAACTTGTTTTATGTGCATTTGACATTTTTGAACACAGAATTTATCAGGCATAATAACAGAAATTTATTACTACAAGGGTTGACATTTTCATTCCATGTTATGCTGGAAGATTGATGCGTAACAAACTGTATCACAATTTGGGGTTTCAAATCATGTGACATTATTTTGCAACTACCCGCACCTTTACCAGGTCTTGATTGATTGATTTTTATTTAGCAGTACACAAGTACAAATGCAAATAGTAGTACCAGCAATGTTTATCAAAATAATTTTGGCACCAAAGAAAAATATTCGGCTTCAGTACTACCTTCATGTTCAACATAGCGCATTAGTAGTATACCGCAGGGAGACAACATAGCCAGATTGGCTGTCTTGTCTCCCACAATTACTTTATGCAACATTTTAAACCAGACTGTCAGATAGTGTTTCATTCAATATATTTTCAAGTGTAGGCTAGAATAATGGGGGAGGGGGGAGGCGTGGGGAGGCAGATAAACATGACATGACATGGAAGTTGTCACTTGATTCACCTGGTAGCTTGCTACGAAACATCTCCCATCCTGACACCGACAGCCCATTGTGTCTTTAACAGAGTTACATTACTGTGATTCCTCAGAGCCAGGTGGAGTTCACGAGGCGACCAGACCAATGCCTGGAATACGTTGGTTGGGCAGTAATAATACTAATACTGATATTAATATAAATATCAATATTAATACCACCATCAACATCAATATCAGTTTAGGGGGATTCCATTCAAAGTTTCCTTGGAGGTAAATGCAGTTTAGACAGACGTGGATAAGCTAGACTGATTTTTTTATTTTTTTTATTGGCGTAAAGAGTACATTGTACCCCAACAAATTCAGGGACTACAATCGGGACAGTATGGGTTATTACAGTGAACATTGTCTGAGTATGAAGACAGTAATTTTAACTTTGACTGTTTTTTGAACATATTTCTCTCGGTCATATTTCTGATATTCGTATCCAACTTGTTCCAGATTTTAGGACACATATTTGTCAGTAAATAAGCCAATGATTTGATTTGGTTTTTTTTTATATGAAGGAGGCCACTTCTTTTGTTCAACCTTCCAGAAGGATTATCAGTTAGCTTAAAGCAATTTTTAAATAAAATGGGCAGGTTTTCATGATACCATTCAAATACAAATAAGCAAGCGTAAAGTTTAAAAAGGTCAGTTACTTTTAGTATTTTATTTTTAAGGAAAAGGGGGTGTTTATGCATGTTATACCTTTTGTTATTTATGATACGCACAGAACGTTTCTGCAATATCATTAGATTCTTTACAGTTCTGGCATTTCCCCATATGTTTATTCCATATGTTAGATGGGTATGGATTAAAGAGAAATACAGAGTTTTCATTGCATCATGTGGGAGAATGGTTTTTACTTTGTTGAGGGCAAAATAAATGATGAATATACAGTTGTATCGTCTGCAAACGATACTGTGGTTCATCTAAAATCCATTCTGATGGGGATATAGGATTTCAAAACGGTCCAAGAAGTTTAACAATCGTGAGGACACAAGCTTTTTCTAAAATTTTAGAAAAGGTTGGCAATAGACTAATAGGCCTGTAATTGACAAAACTGTGCTTATTACCGGATTTGAATATCAGGATGACTTTATCAAATTTCATTCTGTCTGGTACAACACCTTGTAAAATTGGGCAATTGAAGATGTGCGTTAATGGGATAAGTATAGGATCAATACTGTCCTTGACAAGTTCTGTGCTAACGTTATCACAATCTTGGCTACATTTGGCTTTTAGGGATTTCACAATGTTTTTAACCTCAGTGGCACAGGCTGGATTGGAATAAAAATTGTTTGTTGAACTTCTGCCCATGTACTCATAGAATGATTTAGTTGGCTTGTATATTTTTTTACTTGTGCATTTACCAATATTTGCGAAGTACACATTCAGTTCTCCTGCTATGTCCGTTGGGTGACTGATTTTGTTATTATCTTTGAGAAAATAAGTCAGTACAGAGGCTTCCCACTTAGATTTTAGAATGGCTTCATTCAGTATTTGCCAGGTCTTTTAATGTTGTACTTATTGTTGTTGAGGTTATTTTTATAGTATAGTATAGATTGCCTTGCATTGGTTTTTAACTTTATTGAATATTTTGCAGTAGTTTTTATAATTTTTTATGTTTATTTCCGTAGGACTTTTTAACTTTTTGTGATAGAATCTGTTTTTCTGGATGGGGGAAAATGCTCCGAAATTTTTTAAAAATTTACGCATCAGTGGTGCACGTGTCTTCAACTGCTGTAACCCTGCTTGAGCAGAGTTAGAATGTTGAGGAGCTGACAGTTGCTCATCGATACTCGATGGTTCTCTCCAGGTATTCTGGCTTCCTCCAGCCGTAAAACTGTCACAGTCACAATTAGCCATTGTGCATAAGTATGTGACCTTAAACACCAATAAATAAATAAATAAATTTATATATGGTACTGAGCTTTCTTCTGAGGTGATGGGCTGATTTGAAAACTTGAAATTTGTTATGCAGTATTATTGAGTCATAAGTACTGGATTCATGCAAAAACAATTTGCCTGCATCCCCCGTGGGAAACCTGGAGATAAAATGAAAAATAGAAATATTTTCAAATGCCCATATTTTTAAAACTGCACGGAACAGAGATCAGGTATTTGGTATGAAGCTTTCTTAGGACCAGTAGAATGGAATGGTAAAAAAATTACCATCAGTTGTGACATAGTGTACTGTACAAGGAATCGTAAAAATGCTGAGCCAGGATATTGGCAAAAATTTTAAGTAGTTCTCCAGAACCACTGATCAGAATCTTTTGATATTTGGTATACAGTACCCATAGGAGAGGGGGTTAGACACAGGTTTTTAAAAAATTAAGCCCCTTTGTTCATATTTGAGGTCTCTTAAGAGAATCTTTTTCTCCATAACCAACAGTCAGAATCTTTTAATATTTGGTACACTAAATCATTATAATGTTCAAACCAAGTCAGCCAGTTAATATTTGGGCTTTCTATAAAATCAAGTCCCTGGGTTAATAGTTTGGGCTCCCCATTGGATCGGGAAGTTTAAGTTTTTCCCAATATGAAGAATAATCTTTAAAATAATTTTAATGTCCTTCTTCAAATCCAGTAGTCAGGATCAGTCAGTTAATGCCCTTTTTTAGCTCACCTGCCTCAGCTTCCTATTGAGGTGTAGAATCAAATTTGTTCAAATGATGTTCATGGAGCAATATTTTGCCTTTGTAATGGGAAGGGCACGATTTTTGGCCCCGCCTCAAAATTCTATTTTCTGAACCAATGGTCCGATTTGAATCAAATTTAGTATGTGGTATTATTGAGTTATAAATACTTGATTTATGCTAAAATTTTCCCGGAGGGAAGTGGGAACACAAGGAATTAAAAAAAAATCGAATTTTTTTCAAACGCCCATATTTCCCAAACTGCATGGAACAGAGAACTGTTATCTGGTATGAAGCATCCTTAGGACCAGTAGAACTGAATGGTGAAAAAAATTGCTAGCGGTTTTGTTAGAGTGTTCTGTTAAAAAAATGCTGAGTCAGCATATTTGCAAAAACTAAAAAAAAAAAAATATTTTGTCCCGAACCATTGGTCAGAATCTTTTGATATTTGGTATACATCATCCATGGGGTTGGGAGGGGGAAAGGGTCAAATACAAGTTTGTTAAAATGAAATCCCTTGGTTTATTTTTGGGCTCAATATAGGAGCCCAAATTTTTAGCACAGGTTCAAATCGAGTCCCTGGGTTAAGACTTGGGCTCTCTACTCGAGCCTGAATTTTAACTTAGTGCAATATGTGGAATATTCTTTAAAAATCTTCTTCAGATCCACCAGTTGATATTTGGTATTCAACGTGTCTGAGGGGGTCAGATACAAGTTTGTTCAAATTGGTTCCCTCAGTTAGTATTTGGGCTCTCTATATGAGGAAATTTCTAAAAAACTTCTTCCGATCCACCAGTCAGAATCCTTTCATATTTGCTATACAATATCTCTAAGGGGGTCAGATTAAGGTTTGGTTTGTTCAAATTGAGTGCCTGGGTTGATATTTGGGCTTTCTAAGGGAGCCCAACCTTTAACTTAGTCCAATATGAGGAATAATCTTTAAAAATCTGCTTCTTGAGGTATAATCAGAATCTTTCGATATTTGGTATACAGCCTCCTTTGAAGATTCAGATTAAATTTGTTCATGGGGAATTTTACCATATTTCAAAATTGGTAATATTCTCAAAATCTTCTTGTCCAGAACCGCCAGTCAGAATCTTTTGGTAATTGGTATACAACATCCTTCAAGTTCCATTCAGATCTCTAGGTTGATATTTAGACTCCCTAGTTTTCCATTACTTAAAATCTGGGCATTATTTGTTTGGTAGCATCCCAATACTAGTAAAAAATCATCTGGCATGGACAGCAGAGTTATAAATAATTAAATAACTTCATTCCTCCGTTGTGTTAACTAGACATAGATGATAATTAAATCCTTCTTTAAACAACTTTGGTCAGGTGAGATTTAGGATTTCCTGATGATAACTTCAGCTACACATAATGCAGCCAGAGAAAATATAGATCAGGTTCTGTTTTGATGTTTGTCAAAATTCCTGTGGGGCCTTGGATTCAAGGAATGACATTTAGTTTCACTATGGGCCACACAAGGCCTTGAAAACCTGGAATGTTGGCCAGGAGTCCTAAAAAAATCCTTCAATTTTCATGAAATAAAAATGCCTAGGCCCCTACCACTTCCCTCAAAATGAAGTGGGAGTAATGGGCAGAGGGTTTTAGTTAGGAATACTTAAGGCAGGGCCTTAAAGTTCCTTGAATTTGCTTATTGTAAGGCTTGAAAAATGCTAGAAAATGTCGAGGACTGGCCTTGAATAGCCATGAAATGTATCCATCCTTCCCTGCAGGAACCTTGTCTTTGAAGTTATTGCCCTTTATTATCTTGCATTTCCTACTTTATTATCTCTATCCCAAACAAAGTTTGGTGGGGGATATAGAAATGGGTCCTGTCATGTGTCCAATTTGTACATTTTGTGAACCTGATAACTTCAACAAATTGAAGTTATAAAATAAAATTATTTTGGTTTTTTTTCTTAAACTTTTTTGCTGACAACTATGATACTCAGTCAGTGGTATTAAATTGTTTAAGGAAGTCATGATAATGTGTGATGAATATTGTTAATAGTTTACAAATACTAATTTTGTCTTACAGTTATACATCATTTGATTACCAAGGTGAATGTAATTCTTCTGATGATGATAATGTTAATGCAGGACCAATATCAGTTAGAATAGTAAGTACAAATGTTGTTGTGTATTTAGAGAAACTACAAATTTCACAATTTTAGCTCTCAAATGGAGTGAGATATCATTTTCATTATTTTTGGGTGTTCAACTCCTCATGTTTTTATGAACGATCTTAAATGAAACTTCATACACGCTAGCAAATGAATGTCAGCATGTACCAAAAGTTTAGGGTTCAAGAGTCAAAGGTGCATTCTGGAAAGGTAAGTTGGAGGAGAGGGTAATGACTGGAGGGTTCTAGTTAGAACTAGTGAAGGTGAGGCCTTGAAAATTCTTGAATTTTGGTTATTGTAGGGCCTTGAAAAATGCTAGAAAATGTTGAGAAACAGCCTTGAATTTTATCCATCCTTACCTGCAGGAATTCTGTTACACAGCAAATTAGAATGACCTCATAGTCTATTTCTGAATGCAAAAAAACAAAAAGAAATAAAAACAGTGATATGAATGATTGGTGAGTGTAACCTCTGTTGAATTTAGCTGACACATTAAGTAAAAGATTAAGACTGGGGACCAATCTGTGTGACAAGGGGCTGAATATTGGCCTCATTCCCAATATGTATTTGTGTCTATTTTTCTCCCAATTCTGACCTTAAAAAATCTCAATTCCCACTAAAAGTCCCAATTCCTCCATCTAGTAGGTATATATAATAGAAACCTACTCAAATATCCAATAATCTACTGTCCACTTAGAGGGGTAATTTGTAACATACTTGATTATAAAGATAAAGGGGATACTGCACACAAAGTTCATTTTGTTAACTACTTGCTCATACAAATATAAAGAACATCAAAATAATGAAGACTTATGATGGAGTAGTTGTTTCTAATTAAGTCAAAAATCAGTTTATAAAGACTCCTACAGCAAGAGACTAACATATGAGCTATAATAGCCACATGCATGGTGTATTGTATTATCTGCAGTAGTGGGTGTCTATGTGTTGGTGTAGATAATACTGTGCTCTGGTCATGTTGCTTAACTGGTAGATTGTCAAATTATTTTTGATTGTCAAATCTCACACACATGTCTTTGCCTTTGTAATATTTATGGGCGAGTGCCTATGATAAACCCTTACAGACTAAATAATATCACTTCAAAGATAATATAAAGTACATTCACTGAATATGAGCCTTCATGTTGTGATACCTGCACTTCAGAATAAAGCCAAAATATGGGCTTCCAGAACTCGACCAGTTAAAAAAATCTAACAAAAATCTAATCACAAAAATAGGGTTGGTTTGTAGGCCAGTCCCTTCCCTAAATCCACCCGTGACCCGTAGCATTTTTAGCTTAACTTAATAAAGTCACGATAAGCTATTGCCATCACATGTGCGGAAGTCTGTGAGTCTGTTCACATTTTCTTAAGCACAGGCCGCACCCTGTAGTTCTTGTCTGATCATCACAAAATTTCATATGCAGGTTCGAAATCATATCTAGATGAGAATGTCCCCTTTTGGTTGCGATCAGTCACCCATGATAGCTGCATGAGCTCGAAACCTGAAAACCTTTATTTAGCACAGTCTACAGTTCGTATTTTTTAAGGGATTTCATTGAAACTTGGTAGGATGACTCCATATAATGTCTAGATGAGAATGTCCCTGTTGGTTGCAATCGGTCAACCATGACTGCTGCACAGGCCTGAAACCTTTAGCTCAATCTACAGGTCATATTTATGAAGGGATTTCATTGTAACTTGGTAGGATGACTTTGTATAATAGCAGCAGAGAGGGCCTGCATACCAATTTCGAAAGCTTGAAAAAAAAAACACTCGAGCCCATGAACAGCGAGAGCCTATGGTACGGCCCATTACCCTCGCCAGCCCGGGCTCCCTTGTTTTGTTAAGTCTGTCAAATATATGCACCCCTCCCTGCTGCTAAGTGTAATCGCAAAGAAAATTAGAGCAAAAGAGGAAAACCTTCCACATGCTTATGGGCCTTGGCTGGATGTGTAGCTCCGGCAGCCCTCACCCATCCTGGAGTGTCACTTACAGCTGTGACTGCTGGTACATTATAGCAAGAACCAGCTGATACACTCTAGCAGTATCCGCTGACCCCAGGCAGTGGGTCGATGCATGTGGCCCTTGGGTCTCGGTGCTCTAGTCCTGAGCTAGTATGGTCCACAACTGCGTGCCGGGCAGCCGAAGGATTGAACCGCACCACATCTAACGGATTTAACATACCCACCACAGAATGGCCAATTCCGCTAGCGGCAGATACATAGAGAACCTGCTCTACCCTGTAATTGTTAAATAAACAATTTGTACTTATATAGGACACTAAAAATCGATTGACACTCTAGGGGTGTCTTGTTTACATACGGACTAAAATAGCGTGATCTATTTCTTGACAGCATACAGCACAATCGATAATGATTTACAACCAACCTGTATTAGAAAGACAGTTTTGGGATGTACTCCTATGTAGCTATGTGGTTGTGTTTGAAGAATTTTGATGCCCTAACTTTATTCTTGGATATGTGGAACACATTTTGCCACCAATTTATCTTCTCGTGTTCTGAATTCTGCAATATCTGGTGAGAACATTTTGTCATCAGATTTTATTTTTGAACTCAAAATAGTTTACAGTGTTGTGACAAAAAAAAACTGAATTTGTGCTTTAAAATATGATGTTTGTGGAAAGAAAATGGAAATGGCATTGGGACAGAATAAGAAAGAAATATGCATTTGTTTTAGTGTGAGTATAACATAAGTTGAGAAGCTCTTATCTGTGTTAAAATGCACTGTTCAAAAACTGGGTTGATTAATGTTTGTTTACACCTTTGTACTGTAAAATAAAGTTATATCTATCTAGTATTATATATATATCATGGGGGTCGCTTGGTATTACCAACATTAAGTCCGTTTTTGGAAGGTGTGGCAATCTCATTTGACTTGGGAAGGGCAGTCGTCTGGCTATTTTGAAGTCATGTCTTAGACATACATACTATGGATATCTAGGCATTTAGTTTCAATAATGGTCCAAACTACAAGATAGGCAGGGTGTTCTCATCCAAAAACAAATAGTGAAGCAACTAACAAAACCCAGCATCTGGGTCCAGAATGCGTTGCACGCATGTTTCCAAGAGCATTATCCTGATGTGTTCCAGAGGTACCTGCTGCCACTTGTCGAATCTGACAAGCTAGTACAGACATGGCTTAGCAATCCAATGCAGTTCTGGCAGAACCAGCTAAATTTCGCCATCTGGTGTGGAACGACAAGCTCTGGCGTGTCCATACAAGATCACCTAAGTGCCTCAGATCCCCTCATTAAGTCCTTATACGAGTTCCATGTGTACTACCAGGTTCGGAGGATCCTCAGCGAGCTAAAGACTGCACTGCCCCAGGATCAAGCTTGGAATGTGTTCAATAACTCATATGACCGGAGGGCATATGAGCGAATCTGAGGTGAGTTTGATGTATCCCCACACACCGACTAGTGCATCAAAGTCCTAAACCATGGCATGTGGCAGGTGTACAACTACTGGGCAAACCTTGGCCCTCTCCCCTTAGCTGACCCTGACTACAACCCTACTAGCATGTCATTCACATACCGGACATCCAACGAGTTCGTCCACGTCGATTTCATCAAACATGATGCCCCAAACTCAGATAGCATGTGGAACACATTCATACTCGATAAATCTCAGGGGTGTACGTGGCCCGGCGTTGAACGCCTAAACGACAGCATCAGCACCTATGTGTGGGCAGTCTTGGGGGCAGACACGGACACGCATTATCGCCGATGCACAACATCAAGGAACGGCCTTCGATGTGCAGAAGCAGTTCCTTTCAAATGTTGAGGATGCCATCTTATCCCCAGTGGACCTCCCTTCAGCAATCAAGCGTTATCAAGATCTATTGCAGTACGCTGGTTCTAAGGTCAACTTTGTCTTTGGGATCGGACTCTACATGGCCCCAAGTGATATGCTGCTCTGTATAGGTCATGTGGGGTAAAGGGGGTCAGGCAATCGGTTGTTATTACGCACAATCCTAGTACGATTGACCAGAACCAATCACTCAATGTCCGATTTCCGAATCTTGGAGAATACCATCTTATTACACGAGCCGGGTACTGTACGCCTTGCCTTTACAGTCACTGTGAACTCAACAGATGATAGCAGGTCAGTTGTTCAGAATTTTGGCCATGCCATCATCAAGAAAATGGCAATCAAGATCAGCAGGAACGAGGTGATGTCGGTCAACGATACAGATGTGTACCACTGCTACTTTGACCTCTGGAAGACAGCTTCTGAGCGCAACAATGCGCACTACCAGGGCATTGATACATCCGCAAAAAGAAATGCTACAAAGTTGCGGGTCGGCGCAGGAGACAGGGATGACTCTGCTATCGCTGATGCCTATCGCAACCGTTTCTGTATCCCGCTGGATTTTGAACTCCTTGAGGCTCATATGCCTTTCTACCAGAGTGTGCTTGGGGGTCGGCTCGAGTATGAGCTTACGTTCAGTGATTACAGCCGGGTGGTCCAGGCTTCAGGCGATGTCAGAGCCAGTTTCTCCATTGATAATATCTGCCTGGAATATGAGATGGTCACCCAAAATGAACTTACTCGCATGGTCCACAACCAGTATTCTGGTCGTCTCGCCATCCTCTACGACCGCGTCTTTCGCCACCACAAAATGACAAAAGATAAAAGCAACACTCTGTGGAATATCAACCTCAATGTGGCAGCACGGAGCATGAAAGGGATTTTGATGCTGTTCGAGGACCCAGCTATAGCTGGTGCTGCTTTCGCTAGGAAGCCTGAGGTCTTTTACAAATCAAAGATCACCAAAGTTGAGGTTATCATCGAGGGAGTTCCCAACCAGCTGTACTCCCAGGGATTGCGTGCCTACCAGCAATGGGATGAGGCCACTCGGCACTTTGGAGGTTGTCCCAGCAGCAAATGAGATCCTGAGGTGGCCCTGGTTGCAAAGGAACTATCTCTGGGTGATGTCACACTGGGCGAGTTCTTGACCCGCAAGTATGCTCTATGGCTTGACCTGCGGACCGCGGATGATGGTGAGCTACACAGCAGTGGCCGGCGGATAGAAAACGCCAGTGAAGGTATCACTATCCAGATCACAAAGACAGCAGAGACAAGTGGCACATTGAACATATGCCTGTACGTTCTCATGGATGCGCAGCTTAACATTGAACATGGTCAGTTTACCAACGCACTTTATTAATAACCTTTTCTTTATGGAGCCACACGCAGCCATTATTTGCAGTCAAACAGGCTGTGGCAAGACAGTTTTCGCTCTGAACCTGCTGGAGGGTCCTTATCGGGGCATATTTTAGCACATTGTGGTCCTCTGTCCTACAATCAAATACAACAAGACATACCACGACCGTCCATGGATTTGGAAAGACCCAGATGTATACATTGCAAATCCTGGTGAGCGCCTCCATTCATATCTTCGGGCCTTCTATCCGCTGTTCCAGGGGGAGCCAACGTTGTACATCATCAACGATTGCTCGGCTACAAAAGCTTTGACGCAAAAGAAAGACATGCTGTTTGAGCTAGCCTTCTCGGGTCGTCATGCAGAGCAGAGCGTTTGGGTGTTGACTCAGAAATATAACTCTGTCTTAAAAGATCTCCACGAGCAGACCCGCTGGGCCTGTCTGTTCTACTGCAAGGACAGAGATAGCTTCGAGGACTGTCTACGAGAGAATGATGTGATTGGAAGCCGCGAGAAATGTGTAGCAGTTCGCCAGGCATTGGTGGATAGTAAGCATGCCTGGCTAGTGTTAAAAACAGACCAACCTACCACTTATAAAGTTTTATATTAAACCCAGATGGAGTGCATGTACATACCACACCATCATGGATTGCGACGAAATCATTAACCAACTGCTGGAAGAGCAAGATACTGTGCCGCAGACAGTCAATACTGAAGACAAGATGGCAGTGGATCCTGCTTCAGTTGCAGAGCAACATCCGAAGGAACAACAAGCTGATGGGGCTATACGCGAAAGGCTAGCTGCGATAGCTTCCTGTGGGCAGGCTAAGCAATATATGGGGAAAAACCTCACGGTCGACCAGGTCGATGACATGGCCGATCAGGAAATCGATAAACTCTATGCTTGATATGAGGCACGACTCGGCGCAGCAATGACAAAAACTCTGGGGACGACCGCACTACAACTCTATGCAAAGGTGGTCAGCATGTTACTTCCCATACCCCGGAGAACCAACCAAAGCTGGTTGCTGACCTTGAGGCAGATCCATTTATTGGACACGCGCTAAGCAGTGCCACATGTTTGCTATATCATCGATATGGCATGTATTTAGCACCGCTAACTGCGGCGCTAACCACTGCTAAACAATGTCAATTTGGACATACCTGCCCTCTTACAATTCAAGACAATCTCATCGACGACAGAGCCAAACATATTGACGGAGCCAGACCTGCCGACAGTTGCTACGCAACAGGTGGAGAGAGTGACAGCTGTGCCAACCACTGAGTCACCTGTTGTTCCTGTACAGAAGCAACAAAAAAACCCTAATGAAGGCCAATCTCCAGAGAATGGCCATAAACAACGCAACCCAAGCGGTTGGTGTTCCTTCCGAATGGGAACAACACCAGCAAGAGATCTTGATGCATCACGAATGCAGTTCATTGGACAAATGGTTCCAATCGATTGCTAGGGCTGTTGGGTTGGCTAGCTTGGCATTATGGTTTTTGCAGAGCAAAAGGAAGAGGACCAGTCCAATGGGACCACCCAATGCTGAACGGTCAACCAAGTCGCACCTCCGAACAACCCGTTAGAGGTACCTAATGACTCATTAGATATGGAGTAAACATGTCTTCAGCCGATGGAAAGATGCTAGTCAATGCTGCCTATCACAGTGCCGTAGTCTCTGCCCTAGCAATAGGGTACGCCTGCTTAGGTAAGATGGCAATGAAGGGTGCCACCCCTAAACTTGACTTCACCGGTTATGACGTCGGGATGGTAGTCCTTGACGTGGGGCTGGCGATGGCAACCAAGCACATGCTAATTAAACAAGGAATCATTCCACCAAATATGAAATAACAAGATTGCCTCGATCACAATGCTAGTTGGGGGCGCCCTTGTTAACTGGTAGAGTGCTGGAAGCCCATATTTGGGCTTTACTCTGAGGTGAGGTGGAGGTACTGCAACTTGAAGACTTCATACTCAGTAGATGTGCTTTGTATTATCTTTGAAGTGATATTATTTAGTCTGTAAGGACTTGTCTTGTTACAATTTATGGGAGAGTGACTGTAGGCACTCTCCCATAAATTGTAACAAGGCAAAGATATGTGAACAAATTTTGATGGCCAAAAATAATTTAGCACTCTACCAGTTAATGCATTGGCCTTCTCTTGCAGTAACTACCTCTTCTCCATGTTTCGGGATAATGAGGCTGGTGAGGAACATGCACGACATGACAAAGCCATAGAAAAGCTCCAGACAGCTCAGGCTAAGAGAACAGAACGCCTCAATTGGATTAACGAAGAACTACATCGCCAAGGTTATGCATTATGTACATTCCATGATGTCGATGCTGCAATTCGCTAATATGCACAGGTAACTGGGAACAATTTAAACAGTCTTGGCCCAGAGCCGCAACTAGAAGACTTTTACACACCATCAGCCGACCAAAAAGACCGTGATGTTGCCTTTGTTATCTTGGGGATGGCTGTGACGGGCCTAGTGGCCTGAATGTGTTCCTTTGGAACTACAGCTGTGCTACCCGCCTTTGTAACAGAGAAAAAAACAAAACAGTAACGGTGTCTTAATAAAATCTTTTTTTTTGTTGCTGCGCTGCGCCAAGCTACTATTCAATCCTTATTCGCACAGCGAATGCCCATGAGATGCTTACTAAGCATCTGCAGCAGGTGCGGTGGGCTCTGGTCTCAGTTGGCCAGTGGGTATCATGGGCTTGCTAAGCCGGGTGAGTTCTTGGCATATCAGCAGTAACATCTCATTTTTTGTGCCCTGCAAGTTCTCTAGGCGAGAAGTCTTGTGGATATTAAGCTGGAGTTGGTTGAATTTCTCTTCCTCTGCGAGTATATGATTGAATTCCTCGTCTGATATCTGGCCATCACCAACAGCCTTCGAGTACAGATCTGCGATGCTCGAAAGTTTTGCCTCTGCTAATGTGGCAATGGTGTTGTGCTTTTTAACCTTCTTTGTGAGTCTTCAGCTTACAAACTTCCCGAAGACACCCGCCAATCCACAGACACTTGCCGCGGCCTCTAACTCTATAACCACAGGAACCACTGCGACGTTGGCCAACAGTCCAATACCACTAACACCGATTCCTACACCCGCTGCGGACAAAACTGTTTCAATGCCATCTGCGATATTAACCCCTCGCTGGTATTTCTTACTGGGGGAATACCTACGGTCTCATTCGGCCATGAGACGGGCTCTAACATCACCGATCTCCTGGATGGGTAAAGTATTCACGTCACCGTTTTTGAGGTTTGGATACAGACCCATTGTTATTAGTCATGTTCCATTACCTTTAAATCATTGTCCGCCAGTGTCTGTCTGGTAAACCGCACGCGCTTGAGCTTAGCTGGGCCAAGATATAGGGTATTGAGTGTGTCAGTTGGAAAGTCATCATCTGCAACCTTGTGATCAACTCCACTCAATGAGAGCAACACATCTTTTCCACGAATAATGATGACAAATTCTTTGCCGTTATGCTGCTGACCCCATTTTAGGGCAAGCCCATGTAGCACTGGTACGAAGTCATTGGGTGGTGGACCCATGACTATCTGTGCAATGGTGGTAGTATTCTTGCCAGCAGTAAGACGATCAAACTCCGAAACGAGCTTCATCATCACACCTTGTTTTTTGTCCGCACCCAGCACATACCCCACCGCACTTTCGTGAACGTTAATAGCACCTCCTTTCGGGATGTAAGAAGCCAACACGTGGCCACTGTTCTGGAGTTTACGTAGCCTGTGTCTATGGCCCAGTTGGATGTGAGGTTGTTTGACCCTAAAGTCAAAGTTTCCACCCACTGCGTACAGGGTGCCTATACAGAGACCACTGTCTGGCATCATTCTGGAGGAGTTCGTAGCTCCTCCATGGGGCTGAGACTTCCAGGTTCAAACCACGCAGCTCAGTAAAGGTAGCTTGTTCTGTGGAAACAGCAGATGGGAGTTCCGTTCTCTTATATAACCCATTAGAAAGTTGAAATATATACAGCTTGTCCTTCTCACCTGGTTCTCCAAAGCCCTTCGTATCCCCAAGATCAGCCAGCGAAATGGTTGTGCAAGGCAATACAGCATGAGCTCCTGGTCCTCTGCTATCCACCATGTCTTCACACAGAAGATATATTTCGAATATGTAATGTTACTGATAGGTGCTGTAATTCAGTAGGGCCTCCTCCCCCCTCTGCTATCTACAACGCTAACTGTGATATTGCCTATAGGACCTGCGACAAGCCTTTTGTATTGCCACTGGCACATTTTTCATTTGCTACAGGTACTGTTCTGAGTAGTGTGCTGGGTAGCCCGTTGTAAACATTGTCCGTGGTGCTGACTTCTGACAGATGAACGAAGAGCTCACAGTGGGCTGCAAGACTAGGTAACTCACCCCCCCCCCCCCCCCCCATCATCCTCCCTCCCCCAGGATTTTGGTTGTTGTAAATCCTAATGTGCGTGCCAACTTTCCCACTTTCAGAGACTTATCTGTCTTGAGTTGCAGACGCCCGATGGTTTGTGAAGATCCAATATAGCCCCAACTTGACTAAACACCTCGTCATTTAGCTTGCATACATTGTAATAGCCATCTGGGATTGAAATCATCATTTGGTCGTCATCATTCTCAGACACAATGCAAATAAGTATTGCTGCATTTCCGCGAGCTAATGTTGTACCAAAAAGGGTAGTATGTTACTTCAGCAAGCGCACACTCATATTGCTCTCCAGCAGGGAGCGCCCTTGGTAGGTCCATGGTTTGAATGTCGGATAGTGTCACATACATTTATAATAAGATAAGACTCCTCCAATATGGGTCAAATTAGTCTGAATCAACTGGAAACCAGAAACGTTTATAAGAGTTTATAACCATAATATTGTCTTGAAAGGTATTAGCTCACCGAAGGGAGCTCAACTTATCACTTGCCATCTGTCGTCCGTCATCCGTCGTCGTGAACATTTTTCAAACGACCTCTGAAACCACTGGTCCGATTTTCATGAAACTTCATGTGCATGTTCATTACTATATGGCAATTCAGGTTTGTTCAAATGAAATGGCCACATGTCTTGGAGGCTCTGTATGGGGCATAACTCTGATAGCACTGTATGAATTATAGAAAAATTATTAAAAAATGTTCTTCTCCAGAACCAGTGGGCAGAATCATTTGATATTTGGTATACAGCATTATGGGGTGGATCTGCTTCAAGTTTGTTCAAATCGGCCCCTGGATTCATATTTGGGCTCACTATAGAAGCCCAAATTCGAACTTTGTGCATTTCAGGCAAATTTCTTAAGAAATCTTCTCCAGATCCAGCAGGCAGAATCTTTTGATATTTGGTATGCAACATTGTGGGGTGGATCTGATTCAAGTTTGTTCAAATCGGCCCCCTGGATTCATATTTGGGCTCACTATAGAAGCCCAAATTCAAACTTAGTGCATTTCAGGCAAATTTCTTAAAAAGTCTTCTCCAGATCCAGCAGGCAGAATCTTTTGATATTGAGTATGCAGCACGCTTAAGAGGGGGGGGGGGGGGGGGGGGGGGGGATGGGGAGATTCAAGTTTGTTAAAGAAAAGTCCCTGGGTTACTATATGGCAATTCAGGTTTGTTTAAATGAAATGGCCACGTGTCTTGGGGGCTCTGTATGGGGCATAACTCTGATAGCACTGTATGAATTATAGAAAAATTATTAAAAAATGTTCTTCTCCAGAACCAGTGGGCAGAATCATTTGATATTTGGTATACAGCATTATGGGGTGGATCTGATTCAAGTTTGTTCAAATCGGCCCCCTGGATTCACATTTGGGCTCAGTATAGGAGCCCGAATTCGAACTTAGTGCATTTCAGGCAAATTTCTTAAAAAATCTTCTTATCCAGATCCAGCAGGCAGAATCTTTTGATATTTGGTATGCAACATTGTGGGGTGGATCTGATATGAGTTTGTTCAAATCGGGCCCCTGGATTCATATTTGGGGTCACTATAGAAGCTTGAATTGGAACTTAGTGCATTTCAGGCAAATTTCTTTAAAAATCTTCTTCTCAAGATCCAGCAGGCAGAATCTTTTGATATTGGGTATGCAGCATGCTTAGGGGGTGAGATTCAAGTGTGTTCAAGCCAAGTCCCTGGGTTCATATTTGGGCTCACTGGTATCCTGAATTATAACTTAGTTCAAAATGAGGAATTTTCTTTAAAAATCTTCTTCTTCAGATCCAGCAGTCGGAATGTTTTGATATTTGGTATGCAGCATCCTTAGGGGGGTGAGATTCAAGTTTGTTCAAACCATGTCCCTAGGTCCATATTTGGGCTCACTGTGGGAGCCTGAATGATAACTTAGTTCAAAATGAGGAATTTTCTTTAGAAATCTTCTTCTTCAGATCCAGCAGTCGGAATGTTTTGATATGTAGTGTGTAGCATGCTTAGGGGGGTGAGATTCAAGTTTGTTCAAGCCAAGTCCCTGGGTTCATATTTGGGCTCACTGTGGGAGCCCGAATGATAACTTAGTTCAAAATGAGGAATTTTCTAAAAATCTTCTTCTTCAGATCCAGCTGATGAATGCTTTTGATATTTGGTATGCAGCATCCTTAGGGGGGGTAAGATTCAAGAATGTCCCTAGTTCCATAAAATTTGTCTCTCAAGACTTCGTTCCTTTGTAGTGTTGATGAACCATGTCTAACTGAATGTGACCCTAAATACTTCTTTGAACCACTTTGTTTGAATCACTTTGCCCGGTGAGCGATTAACTAGTACTAGTAACAAGACCATCATTGTATATATATTTCACCTCCTCGTGAGACCCCAGCAAATCGGACGCTAATCTATTTGGCGCCCAGACCACATACCTCTTGCCAATTTGTGTAAAAAGGGTGAAGATCATGCGACCTGGAAGATCCTTTTCTTCCATAAGTTGGTAGGTGCCTATGGGCAGGTCTCCATTTCAAAGCTTCGCTTTTCTTGAAATCTTCTTTTGTTGGCCAGCTCATGTCTGTGACTATTGCTTTGTGTACTTGTTGGATACCTAACATGTGATAAATCTTCAATTGTGCATATTAGAGGTCCAAAGGATGCCGGTATACCCAAGAATGGACAGCAAGATTGCAACAAAGTTGGCTTCAATCTATTACAGCCCCAAGGGTAATTTAGGGACTTGTGGCCATTAAAAACCTTGCTTCCACGACCAAGGTCTCTGAAGATGTGTCTTGGGCATGGCTCAAGAAGCAGGCCATCTGGCAGATATACCTGCTCCCTCCGCGACACACCCCGCGACCCACATTTGACGTGTCCATACCAAATGAAGTCCACCAGGCTGACCTGCTTTTTCTGCCACATGACCGAGCGGCCCGCAAAACGTACCAATACGCGCTCACTGCCGTTGACATAGAGTCTCGCTATAAAGAGGCAGAGCCCCTGGCCATTAAAGAGGCCAAAGACCCCGGCCGTGAGTTCATGAGCACAGTGAACCAGCTGCTGGCCAAACATGGGACAGAAGTGCGGCGTGGCTGTGTGGATGTTCACCGGGACCAGGGAATTGTAGAGCGTTTCAACCCGCAGCCTGGCAGAGCGACTCTTTGGGCACCAATACACTCAAGAGATGCGACTTCCATCCGGCAAATGATCAACCGAGTGGGTGGCTCGATTGCCTGCCGTCATTGCAGTTCTGAATGGTGAGGTGACTCGCCTAACCAGAAAGAAGCCCTCTGACGCCATCAAGGCTAAGACTGTAGCACGAAAGCCCTCCTCTGTGGTTGTAGGTCATCCTGTTGGCATCCGAGAGCAGAAGCTCCCCTCTGGCATGAGTGTTCGCTACCTCTACCAGCCAGGCGAACTTGAGGGTGGTTGCCGTCGTGCAACTGATCCTGTGTGGTCCCTCCAGGTCTACCAGCTTGGATGCTTGGTCACCAAGCTCGGCGAACCTGTGCTTAATTATTTGTTGGATGGGCCACTGCTTGGATTTGTCCGAGAGGAGCTCCTCGTGGTGCCCCCTGACACCCAGTTGCCGCCTGATGGGGTTCTTACTCAGTTGTAATTGCAGCACCCCATCTTTTTCTGTTGCACTCTAGACAAGTCAGCCATACGTTACCTCTACAGTGTCCCCTGCTATTGTCCATCTGGTCGACAGAGAACTGCTGTGTGTCTTTTGGGGTATACGCCCATATTAACTCGATGTTGCATGTCATGCAGCGCTTTTGTTGGGCCTCTTTGAGCTGCAAGCTGTAGTCAACCTTCAGGTTAAACCCCAGGAGACATTTGACCCAGTCCTGATGCTTGTATGCCACAAGTTTCTTTTGGATTTGCTTGCGGAGTTGCTTGTCGTTCTGTAACCTGACCTCAGAACCCTCTTCTGGAGGACAAGTTACCCTCTCAAGTTGATGCATATACTCCACACGTGACACAGCGAGGTAGGCAAGATTTGACCACTGGAGATAGTCATCGATAATCCAGACCTTCTGCGGGTCACTGACGGTGAGACCCTGACTGGAGTGTACCATCATTGTGTAGCCGAGAGCCTAATCATAGCCCCACTTACCGTCAATGACCTCTTGGGCATATCGAACAGGTACCTCCACGACATCGTTAAGAACTAACTCCTCCTGGCCGGGTCGTCCGTCATTGAATATTACAGGACCTGGGATCATCACCAAACAATTTTGCCGCCGAGTGTCCTTTGGTCGGTACAACAGGGAAACAGGCTCGTTTGGGAATACCTTCTTGTGGCGATGGAACAGAATACTCTGGGCACGATCTCAGACTTTTTGACGGCTGGTAAGGATTAGGTCATCAGGCTTCAACTGCTCTACAAACCTGTCCCATCCCAGGCATCTTGGGAGAGCCCTTCGCATCTCCTGGCACTGGACCTTGTCAGTATGGGACAGATGTGTCTTTTCAGAGTCTTGAGTGTGTTATCTTTTGCCCTATGGTCAGCCTCGACCTCTTTGTAGTAGTCAGCGACCTGGCACAGCCAATCGTGCACCTGCAATTGGCGATGGCTGGCCCTGATCGCCACAGCAGATGACTTGGACACCCCGTTGCTCAAGCCAGCATAGGAAGGTCTCAAGGATTGGTCAGGGCACAGTACAGACCTCGTCCCAGATGATAACAGGGGGAATGAACTTTTGGCCCATGTGATCTGGCGCCCACTCATTTTGGCCACTCCACCGGAAGAAGCTATGGTAGATCTGAGCCCTGACTCCCCTACCTCGCATCTCTTTAGCAAGGCAGTGAGTTGAAGTAAAGACAAGCAGATCTCGCACCCTGAAAAGCTTGATTGCTCTCGTTGTCTTGCCGCTACCACCCCAACCGTTGAGGTAGCTCAGCCATTGGTGGGTTAGTGGGTCGTCGTACTTTGGAGTTGTAGAATGAGGGATGTCTTTTTTCCGGCACCAATACTCTGTCTTTGGAAGATATGCGGCATGATCCTGGGGCATGTTCCCCCTTATCTCGCCATTGAGCTGGCAGGACATTATGCTTTTTGGGAGGCTGTAGGGTGGGTTCGTCGTGATAGAGGCAGCACGTTCTGCAAAAACCCTCAGGGTGAACTTCTTGTGGTACGTAGACTTGGACACCGTCGAGTGTATGGAGTATTGCTTTCTTGATATATATGTTGTCTGTCGCCACCCAAACCACTTCTTTGTCGAAATGGTGTAACATACTGATAAGGTTAATATGGGCGTATGCTAACATAGAGGCCCTTAGGTGGGTGTATTGGGGCAGGCTTCCATCGCAGTAAGTTAACACATGGCCAAGGGACACTTTTTTAGGGCTGCGACAAGAGTGCCACTTTGGCGAGTATCTCTCACAAGATAATCTAGTTCACCATGATTTGAGACCAGGCAGCGCGTCAATCGTTTATCATCGGCTGTTGCGCCCTGAGTGAATTTTATGATGATGCTGCAGCCCTGATCTCTATCTTCGTGGAGCCACACCACTCTTCTTTGAAAGCGATGATGGCTTCTCCTACATCTAGTTCAGTTAGGATGCTGGAATCCATGAGATACGAGAGGAGGGCCGTCGGAGCCCAGCTCTGCTCCTCAAAATGTCTCCCGAACCACACAGGGATGACAGGGTGGACACTTGGATCGAAAGCCCACTTGCGTATTTGGGCGGACCGGTACCTATGTCTTTGGGCAAAGCACCATTGATTGCTACACGGGTCATGTTGGCCTTTGATGACCGAAACATTCGAAGTAGGGCCTTGGAAGCTTGAGGGATAGCATGCCTTCATGTTGATGCTTATGATGTCATTGACATGATACCATTCTGCGTTCCAGAGGCCACCATGCCCATGTTCAACACAAGCCTTTTGGATGTCATTCAGTAAAGATGCTGGTATCGGCTTCCAGTCATTCCTTTCCTTTGCGACGATGCTGGCTGCGTGATTCATTCTGAAGGCCCTGTCGGCAAGAGACTCATCTAGGTCGGCGCAGGCGCCTTGGAGTATCTCGTGAGTTTCTGAAAGTACAGCCGTCTTGTAAGACAAACTGGTCAATGCTGAGCTGTCTATCCTTGTCACCTCCGAGTAGCCAGACAGCAATTGGCTCATTTTGGGTGACCTGTCTGATGGCTTCCCAGACATCACCCTCGTATATGTGGACCTGTCTGGACTGGGAGAGGTGCAGGTCTTTGGACCAGGCGTGGCCATTGTGAATGATGAGCTCTACGGATTTCCATCTACTTGCCTGGTTTTTGCCACTGTTATAAAGGTCCTCGCCAGATATATCTTTCATGATGATGGCCCGCTTTAGTGTTTTCTCGAGGTTAGCCACGTCATCAACTGTGGCACCAGTTATATGAACACTCTCCTCCCACTTCTCGAGTTTCTGGCACCTGATCAGGGTTAGGCCCTGTCCTCTAAGAGGGCAATCAGAGTGTTCAACCACTCTCCGGGCAATGCAATTCAGATCCCCTACTTTCATTGGTACTAGGTTTGCAGGGTTTGGCTCTCTGAGAGGATAGAGCCTGTAGACCACAGCTGTAACAGGGCAGGAATTTGTGTAGTACGGACTGTCAATCCCCGTAAGGGCGCCTGGTTTGGTGTTTTGTGTAATTTCGACCACGCCCTGGCCTTTCTTCCTTTCTGCCTTCACAGGGTCAAACTTGTCTTTGACTCCCAGTCTCATTCGTTATGCTCCCGGAGAAACTTGATCCTTAAGATGAATTCCCCCTCCGGTAGAGTCCCGAGAAGCCATATTGCACTCTTATCGGTAATACGAGCATCCAAGGCCATTCAGCCAGTGTGCAAACCATCGGCGCCAATGGCATCTACTTCCACTCGCCATTCAGAGTAGACCACAACAGCACCATCGACTTCAAACTCCTCTTTGGCATTGTTCAAAAGAGCCAACCATGCTTCATCATCTGGCAGCCTCACCGGATGAGGGACTACGAAGTCGAATTGTCACCGTTCTCGTAATTTTTTAAGGATGACGGGTCCCTCTTGAACGATTTGATTGACAAGGGTTACAGGCCTTTGCCGATGTAGGGCAGCTCTTTTAGCGGGGTTTCTTCGCATCTTTTCCTCAACAGCTTTAGCACAAAGTGCCGCCGTGACCTCGGCCTGCATCTATTTGATTGCATGCATTCTTTGACCACGCTTGTTAGGATTCTGTACATCTTTCCGAAAAGCTAGGAACCGCTCCGCTTCTCTAGCCTGCCGAAGTCTTTTTATAAATTCTTCCCCGCGAGCAGTGGCGATCAATTTAATCCAGTCAGTTTTTCGGAGCTTTGAATACCTCCTAAACCCAAATTGTTTTGCTTCAGCACGTAGATCATTCTTAGTTATCATGTTGTGTAATGAGTATATCTATATGTTATCATTTCTCTAATAGGAAATTTCAAAAGTGTTATCTATCGTGGCCAGACGCCAAAACTCGTCCTTAATTTTAGATTGCCTTTGTCGCTATTTTGCCAGCCAAGCATACCCCATGCCACAGTTTTTACAAAGGGCTAGCACTGTTTTGTCGCCCTTACCACAGCCTTTGCAGGATAGTGGGCCTCCACCATTCTTTAGGCGAGCATTGTGGACCTTACAAAAGGTGCCACAACAAGACCGCCCACAAATGTCGGTATACCTTAGAACCAGCCACTCACAAGCGTTCATTGTATTAGTCCTCATGTGTATATCATGTATACTTATGTGTTTCTCAGTCTCTAAATATATTATAAGCAGCAGGAAGGGGTGCATATATATTTGACAGACTTAACAAAACAAGAGAGCCCAGGCCGGCGAGGGTAATAGGCCATCCCATAGGCTCTCGCCGTTCATGGGCTCGAGTGGTTTTTAGTTCATTGAAGGGAGCTTAATTTATCACTTGTCGTCGTCCGTCATGAACTTTACATTATCGACTACTCCTCACAAACTACTGGATCAAATTGAACCAAATTTGGTGTGCATGTTCCCTATCATATGACAATTCAAACTTGTACATATGAACTTGCCGCACCCACAGGGGGCACCACAAGGGGCATAACTCTGATAGCACCCATGAATTTCTTTCCAAAATTCAAAAAAATCTTCTTCTTCAGATCCACCAGGCAGAATTCTTTCCTATTTGGTATACATTATCTCTAGGGGGGTCAGATTCAAGTTTGTTCAAATCGGCCCCCTGGATTCATATTTGGGCTCTCTATAGAAGCCCGAATTCGAACTTAGTGCATTTCAGGCAAATTTCTTAAAAAATCTTCTTCTCCAGATCCAGCAGGCAGAATCTTTTGATATTTGGTATGCAACATTGTGAGGTGGATCTGATTGAAGTTTGTTCAAATCGGCCCCCTGGATTCACATTTGGGCTCAGTATAGAAGCCCGAATTTGAACTTAGTGCATTTCAGGCAAATTTCTTAAAAAATCTTCTTCTCCAGATCCAGCGGGCAGAATCTTTTGATATTTGGTATGCAACATTGTGGGGCGGTTTTGATTCAAGTTTGTTCAAATCGGCCCCCTGGATTCATATTTGGGCTCACTATAGAAGCTTGAATTCGAACTTAATGCATTTCGGGCAAATTTCTTAAAAAATCTTCTTCTCCAGATCCAGCAGGCAGAATCATTTGATATTTGGTATGCCACATTGTGGGGTGGATCTGATTCAAGTTTGTTCAAATCGGCCCCCTGGGTTCATATTTGGGCTCAGTATAGGAGCCCAAATTTGAACTGAGTGCATTTCATGCAAATTTCTTTAAAAATCTTCTTCTCAAGATCCAGCATGCAGAATCTTTTGATAGTGGGTATGCAGCATGCTTAGGGGGGTGAGATTCAAGTTTGTTCAAGCCAAGTCCCTGGGTTCATATTTGGGCTCACTGTGGTAGCCCGAATTATAACTTAGTTCAAAATGAGGAATTTTCTTTAAAAATCTTCTTCTTCAGATCCTGCAGTCAGAATGTTTTGATATTTGGTATGCAGCATCCTTAGTGGTGTGAGATTCAAGTTTGTTCAAGCCATGTCCCTAGGTCCATATTTGGGCTCACTGTGGAAGCTTGAATTTGTAACTTAGTTCGAAATGAGGAATAGTCTTAAAAAATCTTCTTCTTCAGATCCAGCAGTTGGAATGTTTTGATATGTGGTGTGTAGCATCCATTGGGTATGCAGCATGCTTAGGGGGGTGAGATTCAAGTTTGTTCAAGCCAAGTCCCTGGGTTCATATTTGGTTCATATTTGGGCTCACTGTGGTAGCCCGAATTATAACTTAGTTCAAAATGAGGAATTTTCTTTAAAGATCTTCTTCTTCAGATCCAGCAGATGAATGCTTTTGATATTTGGTATGCAGCATCCTTAGGGGGGTAAGATTCAAGTTTGTTTAAGCCATGTCCCTAGTTCCATAAAATTTGTCTCTCATGACTTCATTCCTTTGTAGTGTTAATGAAGGATGTTTAACTGAATGTGACCCCAAATACTTCTTTGAACCACTTTGGCCAGAGAGCGATTAAGGCTCCTTGGGGCCTCTTGTTATTCAAGCTTTCGAACTTGGTATCCTGGCCCTCCCTGCTGCTATAATGTCTAGATGAGAATGTCCTATTTTGGTTGAGTTCAGTCAACCATGACAGCCACAGGAGCACGTTGCCTAGATTCCTTTAGCATAGTCTACAGCTTACATTTATGAAGGGATTTCATTGTAAATTGGTAGGATGACTCAGTATAATGTCTAGATGAGAACGTCCAGTTTTGGCCTTGATCAGGCAACCTTGATGGCCGCACTGGCACGTGACCTAGATTGTTTACATGTATCACAGCCTACAGTTCATATTATGAAGCGATTTCATTGTAACTCAGAAGGATTACTCGGTATGATGTCTCAATGAGACTATCATATTTTGGACATGATTGGTCAGCCATTCTGCCACCTGGTCATGTGACCTAGTTTCATTTAGCACTGTCTACAGGTTGTTTTTGTGAAGGGATTTCATTGTAACTTGGTATGATATCTAGATGAGACTGTCCTATTTTGGACATGATCAGTCAGCTGTGCCCGCCAGACCATCATGTAGCCTTGATTCTTTTAGCAAAGTCTACAAGTTATATTTATGAAGGGATTTCATTGTAACTTGGTAGGCTGACTCGTTTTGGGATGATTTTACTGTAACTTGGTAACTTTGGTTGACATACATTAACTGTGAGGGCCACATTAACCCAGGTTTCAATTCTTTAGTACAGTCTCCACATCAGATTATTCTTAATAAAAACATAGCATGTAGTTCTTGTCTTATTTCATAATACTTTCATAAACATTGAACATTAGCCTTTTCATCAAACACTACACACAATCAAGTTAAGCTACAGTGTCATTGACACTTTCTTTGTTTTAATAGAGACCATTACTATATCATTTGTTTTATTCATTTTTAGCTCACCTGACAGAAAATCAGAGGGAGCTTAAGTGATAACCTTTTGTCCATTGTCCGCCCGTCGTCCGTCTGGCGTGAACTTTACATTATCGACTTCTCCTTATAAACCACAGGGTCATTTTGAACCAAATTTGATGTGCATGTTCCTTATCATATGTCAATTCAAGTTTGTTCAAATAAAGTTGCTAAGCGGATGGGGCATCACAAGGGGCATTACTCTGATAGCACCTATAAATTGTTTTCCAAAAGTAAAAAAATCCTCTTCTCCAGAACCATCAATTAGAATCTTTTGACTTTTGGTATATAACATCTCTATGGGGGGCAGATTCAAGTTTGTTCAAATCGAGTTTCTGTGTTAGTATTTGGGCTCTCTACTGGAGCCCAAAGTTTAACTTCGAGCAATTTGAGGAAATTTCATAAAAAATCATCTTCTTCAGATCCACCAGTCAGAATCCTTTCATGTTCGGTATACAACATCTTTTGGGTGGTCAGATTCAAATTTGTTCAAATCAAGTTCCTGGGTTTATATTTAGGCTCCCTGTGGGAGCCTGAATTTTAACTTAGTGCAATATAAGGTAATTTCTTTAAAAATCTTCTTCAGATTCGCCAGTCAGAATCCTTTCATATTTGGTATACAACATCTTTCAGGTTTGTTCAATCGGTTACCTGGGTAAATATTTGGAGCCCGAATATCAACTTAGTACAATATGAGGAATTTTTAGTTCACCTGAGCAAAGCTCAAGGGGAGCTTTACTAATCACTTTCTGTCCATTGTCCGTCTATCATCCATTGTCGTCCGTCCAGCATAAACTTTACATTATCGACTTCTCCTCACAAACTACTGGACCAAATTGAACCAGATCTGGTGTGCATGTTCCTTATCATATGTCAATTCAAGTTTGTTCAAATAAACTTGCCACGTCCAGAGGGGGCACCACAAGGGGCATAACCCTGATGGCACACATAAATTTTTTTTAAACTTAAAAAAAAAAATCTTTTTCAGATCTACCGGTCAGAATCTTTTCATATTTGTTATACTACATCTCTGGGGGGGGGGGGGGGGGGGGGGGGGGGGGGGAGGGTGTGTGTGCTGGGGGTCAGATTCAAGTTTGTTCAAATCGAGTCCCTGGGTTAAGACTTGGGCTCTCTACTCGAGCCTGAATTTTAACTTAGTGCAATATGTGGAATATTCTTTAGAAATCTTCTTCGGATCCACCAGTTGATATTTGGTATTCAACATCTCTGAGTGGGTCAGATTCAAGTTTGTTCAAATCGGTTCCCTCAGTTAGTATTTGGGCTCTCTATTGGAGCCCAAAGTTTAACATGGTACAATATGAGGAAATTTCTAAAAAACTTCTTCCGATCCACCAGTCAGAATCCTTTCATGTTTGTTCAAATTGGGTCGCTGGGTTAATATTTGAGCTCCCTATGAGAGCCCAAATTTTAACTTTGTGCAATGTAGGGAATATTCTTTAAAAGTCTTCTTCAGATTCACCAGTCAGAATCCTCTCATATTTGGTACACATCATCTCTAGGGAGGCCAGATTCATGTTTGTTCAAATCAAGTTCCTCGGTTAATATTTGGGCTCCCTATGGGAGCCCAAATTTTAACTTAGTATAATATGGGGAAATTTCTTTAAAAATCTTCTTCTTCAGGTCCATCAGTCAGAATCCTCTCATATTTGGTACAGGGCTTGATTTAATCTGAAAATTTTGAATAGCAATTTACTATTCACCCTGGAAAATTGATTAGCAGTTGATCCAAAAGCACTTGAAACTAATAAATCTTGAATAGCAAAATTCAGAAATTGGAGAGCAAAGTGCTATGCTAATCCAGTTAAATCGAGCCCTGATTTGGTATGCATCATCTCTAGGGGGTGCAGATTCAAGTTTGTTCAAACCAAGTTCCTTGGTTAATATTTGGGCTCCCTATTAACTTGGTACAATATGAGGAAAATTTCTTTAAAAATTTTCTTCTTCAGATCCACCAGTCAGAATCCTTTAACTTTTGGTATGCGTCATCTCTGGATTCAAGTTTGTTCAAATCAGGTCCCTGGGTTGAAAATTTTGGGTCTGGTTCAGACTTAGAAATTTTGGACCAAAATTTAAAAAAAAAAAAAAATTTGATGTGGGTCCGGTTCCGACTGAAATTTTGAACCAAAATTTCGAAAATTTGTTTTTGTTTTTAGCTCAACTTTGACGAAGTCAAATTTGAGCTATTGTCATGGCCCGTCATCCGTCTGTCCGTACGTCAACAATTGGCTATGGCTCGGGCTAGAGGTCGTATTTATGAACCGATCTTTACGAAACTTCTTGTGTACCTTTGTTATGACCCTGGGACGGGAACGAGTGTTTTTAGGTGTGGTCCGAAATTCAGGATGGCTGCCAGCTGCCATTTTGTACCGACGATGCAGAAATCTGTTTTTTGTACAGAACTTCCATATGAAAGCTCTGATTTGAATAATTTTTTGTATGAATGTTTAGTACCATAGGATACATCACATATAATACGGGTTTTTTTCTCGTGCGTAAATTATGCAAATTAGACTAACTTTGATGTTTTTTGGTGTTACTTTCAGCACTGTAAGTGCAAATGCCAATACGGCTCGGGCTAGAGGCCGTATTTATGAACCGATCTTTACAAAACTTCTTGGGTACCTTTGTTATCACCGTGGGATGAGAACGAGTGTTTTGGGGTCCGGTCCGAAATTCAAGATGGCCGATGGCAGCCATTTTGTACAAAATTTGGTGCAATCAGATTTTTGCACAGAACTTCCATATGAAAGCGCTGATTTGAATAATTTTTTGTGTGAATGTTTAGTACTATGGGATACATCACATATAATACGGGTTTTTTTCTCGTGCAGAAATTATGCAAATTAGATGAACTTTGATTTTTTCAGTGCTGCTTACACACAGTATGTACACATGTCAATACGGCTCGGGCTAGAGTCTGTATTTATGAACCGATCTTCACGAAACGTCTTGGGTACCTTTGTTATCACCTTGGGACAGGAAAGAGTGTTTCTGGGTGCGGTCCAAAATTCAAGATGGCTGCCAGTGGCCATTTTGTATCGAAATTAGGTCTAATCAGTTTTTTGTACACAACTTCTATAGGGCTCAGGCTAGATGCCGTATTTATGAACCGATCTTTACGAAACTTCTTGGGTACCTTTGTTATTACCGTGGGATGAGAACGAGTGTTTTTGGGTGTGGTCCAAAATTCAAGATGGCCACCAGCAGCCATTTTGTACCAAAATTAGTGCAGTCAGTCTTTTGTACAGAACTTCTGTATGAAAGTTCTGATTTGAATAAATTTTTGTATGAATGTTTAGTAACATGGAATACATCACATATAGTACGGGTTTTTTTCTCGTGCAGAAATTATGCAAATTAGATGAACTTTGATTTATTCAGTGCTACTTATACTCTGTAAGTGCACATGTCAATACTGCTCGGTCTAGAGGCTGTATTTATGAACCGATCTTCACAAAACTTCTTAGGTACCTTTGTTATCACCTTGGGACGAGAACGAGTGTTTCTGGGTGCGGTCCAAAATTCAAGATGGCTGCCAGTGGCCATTTTGTACCGAAATTAGATCCAATCAGTTTTTTGTCACAACTTCTACACAGCTCATATTTGTGAACTGATCTTCACGAAACTTCTTGGGTACCTTTGTTTTCACCTTGGGACAGGAGTGAGTGTGTTTTGGGGTGCCTTTGTTATCACTGTGCTATGAGAACAAATATTTTTGGGTTCAGTCAGACCCATTCTGGGACTCAAAGATTTCTTTTCTAGTTTAGCATCTGACTGTCACCCACCTTTACAATACTTTACCTATACGTTTGTTACAGGCAACGCTCAGTATTTATGTACAGACCATTACAATACTTTATATGTACCTTTGTTATCAGGTCATTACCTAGATGTTTGTCATTGCTGTGTCACATACTATACATGTACATGTCTTTGTCTTGACAAGTTGAGCTACAGTGTCATTGACACTTTCATTTTATGCGTTTTGTTGAATTTTGTGACGAAAAAAAAAAAATGTTAACAGGAAAATTGGGGGAGCGGTTCAGACTCGGAAATTTTGGACCAAATTCGGAAAAAAAAATTGGGATTTTTTGTGTGTTTTGTTCAGTTTTTTAGACAAATTGTTTTAGCTCACATGAGCGAAGCTCAAGGGGAGCTTTACTAATCACTTTCCGACCGTCGTCTGTCCATCTGGCATTAACTTTACATTATTGACTTCTTCTCACAAACTTCTCAACCAAATTGAACCAACTCTGGTGTGCATGTTCCCTATCCTATGTCAATTTAAATTTGTTTAAATCAAGTTGACCCGCACCTTGGTAGGGCCACACCCAAAAAGTGAGCCTAAATCTTAAAAAATCTTCTTCTCATGAACCAGCAGTAGCAGAGACTTAATATTAGGTGTGCCGCTTCCTTTTGGGGTGCAGACTCAGATTTGTTCAAGAGAAGTTCTAGGGGCTATATTTACCATCGTTATGGGAGGGGCAAGAATTTTTGCCATGCCCAAATTTTCTATTTTCCAAACCGAGAGGCCGATTTGAACCAAATTTGATATGAGATTTTATTGCGACATAAGTAGTTGATTTATGCAAAAAAAAAATTTCCTGTCACCCCATGGGAACCACAAGAGCAAAAAATAGAAAAAATTTAAAACGCTCATATCTCCAAAACTGCATGGCACTGAGAATTTTTATTTAGTGTGAAGCTTCCTTAGGACCAACAGAATGGAATGGTAAAAAAAAAATTGCTATCAGTTTTATCATGGGGGTACTTTTTGGGGACTTTGAAAAAGTGCAGAGTCAGCATTTTTTAACACTGGGTAATGGGAAAAACATTTAAGACTACTTTTCTCCCAAACCACTGCTCCAAAAGCTTTCAAATTTCACATATAACATCTTTGGAAGATTGTTTCACAGGTTTATTGAAATCAATTCCCTGGGTCCATATTTGGGCTCTCTATGGGAGCCCAAATGTTTAAATTAGTGCAGTATGAGGAATATTCTTTAAAAATTTTCTCCTTAGGATCTACCAATAAGAATCTTTTGATATTTGGTCTGCAGCATCCTTAGTGGGGTGAGATTCAAGTTTGTTCAAGCCAAGTCCCTGGGTTCATATTTAGGCTGAAAATTTGGGGTCCCATTCCAGACTTGAAAATTTGGGACCAAAATCCAGAAATTTTTTTTTGTTTTTTATGCATTTCAGTCAATTTTAAGACAAAAAAAAAATTTTTTTTTACACTGAAAATTTGGTGGCCGGGTGGGACTTGGAAAGTTTTGGACCAAAATCCAGAATTTTTTTTTTTGTTTTTTTATGCATTTTGGTCAATTTGAAGACAAAATTTTTTTTACACTGAAAATTTGGAGTTCGGGTGGGACTTCGAAAGTTTTGGACCAAAATCCAGAAATTTTTGTTTGTTTGTTTTTTTTATGTGTTTCGGTCAATTTTAAGACAAAAAAAAAATTTTTTTTTTACACTGAAAATTTGGAGATCGGGTGGGACTTATTTTGGAGCCAAATCTGGAAATTAGTTTTTAGCTCACCTGACGTACAGTCAGGAGAGCTATAGTGATCACTCACTGTCCGTCGTCCCTTGTCGTCCGTGAACATGGTGTTTGCATCTTCTCCTCCCAAACCGCTGAACCAATTTAATTGATATTTGAGATAATAGTTTGTTCTGACATCTCAATTTGATTTTGTTCAAATCAAGTTGCCCCTCCCCTTGGTAGGGCCACGCCCAAAAAGTGTGCTTAAATCTTAAAAATCTTCTCATGAACCAGCAGTAGCAGAGACTTGATATTTGGTGTGCAGCTTCCTTTTGAGGTGTAGACTCAGATTTGTTCAGGAGAAGTTTGTGGGGCTATATTTGCCGTCGTTATGGGAGGGGCGAGAATTTTTGCCCCTCCCAAAATTTCTATCTTCCAAACCGCGAGGCAGATTTGGACCAAACTCGATATGAGCGCTTATTGGGTCATAAGTACTTAATTTATGCCCAAATTTTTTTTCCTGTCGCCCCATGGAAGCCACAGAAGCTAAAAATAGAAAGAATTAAAACACCCATATCTCCAAAACTACATGGCACTGAGAATTCTTATTTGGTGTGAAGCTTGCTTAGGACCAACAGAATGGAATGGTAAAAAAAAATTGCTATCAGTTTTATCATGGGGTACTTTTCTGGGACTTTGAAAAAGTGCTGAGTCAGCATTTTTTAACACTGTGGGAAATGGGAAAAACATTTAAGACTACTTTTCTCCCAAACCACTGCTCCAAAAGCTTTCAAATTTCACATATAACATCTTTGGAAGATTGTTTCACAGGTTTATTGAAATCAGTTCCCTGGGTCCATATTTGGGCTCTCTATGGGAGCCCAAATGTTTAAATTAGTGCAGTATGAGGAATATTCTTTAAAAATCTTCTTCAGATCTACCAATAAGAATCTTTTGATATTTGGTTTGCAGCATCCTTAGTGGGGTGAGATTCAAGTTTGTTCAAGCCAAGTCCCTGGGTTCATATTTAGGCTGAAAATTTGGGGTCCCGTTCCAGACTTAGAAATTTTGGACCAAAATCCAGAAGTCAGCATTTTTTAACACTGGGTAATGGGAAAAACATTTAAGACTACTTTTCTCCCAAACCACTGCTCCAAAAGCTTTCAAATTTCACATATAACATCTTTGGAAGATTGTTTCACAGGTTTATTGAAATCAGTTCCCTGGGTCCATATTTGGGCTCTCTATGGGAGCCCAAATGTTTAAATTAGTGCAGTATGAGGAATATTCTTTAAAAATCTTCTTCAGATCTACCAATAAGAATCTTTTGATATTTGGTTTGCAGCATCCTTAGTGGGGTGAGATTCAAGTTTGTTCAAGCCAAGTCCCTGGGTTCATATTTAGGCTGAAAATTTGGGGTCCTGTTCCAGACTTAGAAATTTTGGACCAAAATCCAGAATTTTTTTTTGTTTTTTTTATGCATTTCGGTCAATTTTAAGACGAAAAATTATTTTTTTTACACTGAAAATTTGGGGGCCGGGTGGGACTTGGAAAGTTTTGGACCAAAATGCAGAAATTTTTTTTTTTTTTTTATGCGTTTCGGTCAATTTTGAGACAAAAAAATTTTTTTTTTTTTTTACACTGAAAATTTGGGGGCCGGGTGGGACTTGGAAAATTTCTGAACAAAAATAAAAAAAATCTGTTTTTTATGCGTTTATCTCAATTTTGGGACGTAAAAGTGCAGGAACTGAAAATAGAAGGAAAGTCCTGTGTATTGTGTGGGCACAACTGCTTCATCTAGTTGGTATATGCTTTTCTTAGGAGGGGCATATGCAGCTTATTCAAGTCAAGTCCCTGGTTTGATATTTAGACTACCATGTCAGGTGAGCGCCCTCAGGCTCCCTGGGGCCTCTTGTTTTTTTTATAGCCTGAAAATTTTGGGTCCGGTTCCGACAAAATCGAGTTCCTAGATGAATTAGAATGATTTTATGCAAAAATGTCTGCTCCTCCCTTCCATGTTGGGGGGGGGGAGGAGGGAAGGTAGTTAGATGTAACAAAATGTTTGGCTGCAAAATATATTTTGAACGATTTGGAGTGATAAACCCAGCCCAACTGAATTTTAACTTAGTGCACTATGAGGGAATTTCTTTTAAAATCTTCAGATCCACCAATCAGTATCCTTTCATATTTGGTATACAATATCTCTAGGTGGGTCAGATTCAAGTTTGTTCAAAACGGCTCCCTGGGTTAATATTTTAGCTCCCTATTTGAGCCCAAAGTTTAACTTAGTGCAATGTGAGGACATTTCTTTAAAAGCCTTCTTCAGATCCATCAGTCAGAATTCTTTCATATTTGGTATTTAATATCTCAAGGGGGATCAGATTCAAGTTTGTTCAATTTGTGTTCCTGGTTTATTATTTAGGCTCTCTATGGGTGTGGTGAGGGTTCTTGGGGCGGTGGGCATGTTAGGTTCAGGTTTGTTCAGATCCATTCCTTAGTGTTTTTCCATAAAATTTGCCTTTCATGACTTCATTCCTCTGTAGTGTTGATGAACCATGTCTAACTGAATTTGACCCCAAATACTTCTTTTAACCACTTTGGCAGGTGAGCGATTAGGACCCCTTGGGGCCTCTTCTTTTAAAAATCTTCTTCTTTAAACACTGTAGTCAGATTGCTTTCATATTTGGTATACAACATCTCTAGGAGGGTTCAAGTTTGTTCAAACCTAGTCCCTGGGTTGATATTTGGGTTTCCTATGGGAGCCCGAATTTTAACTTAGTGCAATTTGATGAAATTTCTTTAAAAATCTTCTCCAGAACCATCAATTAGAATCTTCTGATATTTGGTATACAACATCTCTAGAGGAGTCAGATTCAAGTTTGTTGAAATTGGATCCCTGGGTTGATATTTGGTCTCCCTAAGGGAGCCCAAATTTTAACTTTGTGCAATATGGGGGAATTTCTTTAAAAATCTTCAGATCCACGAGTCGGAATCCTTTCATAGCTGGTATACAACATCTCTAGGAGGATCAGATTCCAATTTGTTCAGGGTTATTAATTTGGGCTACCTATGGGAGCCCGAATTTTAACATAGTACAATATTAGGGAATTTCTTTTAAAATCTTTTTCTTCAGATTCACCAATCAGAATCCTTTCATATTTGGTATACAACATCTCTTGGTGGGTCAGATTCCAGTTTGTTCAAATCGGGTCCCTGGGTTAATATTTTGGCTCCCTATTTGATCCCAAAGTTTAACTTAGTGCAATGTCAGGACATTTCTTTAAACACCTTCTTCTTCAGATCCACCAGTCAGAATTCTTTCATATTTGGTATATAACATCTCAAGGGGGGTCAGATTCAAGTTTGTTCAATTTGAGTCTCTGGCTTAATATTTTGGGCGCTCTATGGGTGGGGTGCGGAGGGTGTTAGGGGGAGCATGTTAGGTTCAGGTTTGTTCAAATCCATTCTTTAGTGTTTTTCTATAAAATTTGCCTTTCATGACTTCATTCATTTGTAGTGTTGATGAACCATGTCTAACTGATTGTGACCTCAAATACTTCTTTGAAACACTTTGGCAGGTGAGCGATTAAGGCCCCTTGGGGCCTCTTGTTGTTAATCTTGCTTTTCTTCAAAACATTTTTGTCGGTTTTTCAATCAATAAGTTGTGATAAATGATATAACAATAAAAAATATAATTATCAAAGAAATACAGTTGAAAGGAATAAAACAGAAATGACACTTTGTCGTGTAGTATAGATCTCATTAATTCAAGTTTATTTTTTCCCGGTATGAAGCATGTGTGGCTTATCCTTTTTTTGTGTCCGTGCCTTTACTTTTTAGTGGAAGGATATATCACAATGAAACTTATTCAACATATGTTCTACCTATAGACAGTATGTCACTTACAAAATTCACGGCTGACCCATCAAGGTCAGAGTCACACGTAGATGTCAACATAGGGAATCAACATGCACATCAACTTTTTCGTGTCTGGACCATAATTTTTTAACCGAAAAGGATATAATAATGAAACTTACACAACATATGTACCACCATGAGATGATTCGGCACACATAAAATTCACTACTGACTCACCAAGGTCCAGGCAACAGATAGAGGCCAACATTTGTAATTAACATGCACATCAGCTTTTGCATGTCCAGGCCATAACATTTCAGTACAAAGAAATATCACAATGAAACTTTCTCAACATATATACCACCACCAGACAGTCAAAGCTGTGTGACATACAAAATTAACGACTGACTCATCAAGGCCAAGGTTACAGATTGAGGTCAACACATGGAATCAACATGCACATTACCTTTTTTGTGTCAGCGCCATAACTTTTAATGGAAAGAGATATAATAATGAAACTTAAAGAGTATATGTACCACTATAGAGGTTGGCATATGGAATCAACATGCAGATCATTTTTGTTAATGTATGGGCCATATCTTTTTAATGGAAAAAGACATCACTGTGAAACTGACATAACATTGTATCACCACTAGTGATGTTTCGCATACAAAATTCCCAACTCACCAAAGTCAATGACTCAGAAGGTTAAGGACACAGATCCCCCGTGGGAACCCTTGAAGTGAAGCAGTGCTTGTGATAAAGAAGCTCTGTTTTACAGATGAAATTGAACCCAGTCATCAATGTCTTTAGTGGAAGTCCTCGAAAATGGTCAACTTGATTATTAACGATTGAATAAACTTGACTCTATCTCCATATTGCAGTCACGATTAGCCAATGTGTAGAATTATTTGACCTTAAATATCAGTAAAATAAATAAATTAATAGCAAGGACAGATATGGAATCAGCAGGCACATCAACTTTATCATGTCAGGGCCATTACTTTTCAATATACAGAGATATCACAGTGAAATTTACACAACATATATACCACCACTAGACTGTGTGTGACATACAAAATTCTCAACTTACCCACCAGGGTCAAGGTTATAAATAGAAGTCAACACATGGAATTCTCATGTACGTCAACTTTTTTATAAAATTTGCAGCCGACACGCCAAGGTCCAGGACACAGACACAACAAATGGAATCACCATGCACAATAACTTCTGCGCGTTTGAGCCATAATATTTCAATACAAGGAGATATCACAATGAAACTTTCACAACATATGTACCTTCACCAGATGGTGTGTTACATACAAAATTCACGACTGACCTGTCAAGGCCAACACATGAAATCAACATGCACATCAACTTTTTTGTGTCTGAGCCATAACATTTTAAGGGAAAGAGATATAATAATGAAACTTACATTACATATCTACCACCGCCAGATGGTGTGTCGTGTGCAAAATTTATGGTAGTCCCACCAAAGTCAAGGTCATAGACAGAGGTTGACACATGGAATCAACTTTTCGTGTCAGGGGCATAAATTTTTAATTGAAAGAAATATAACAATGAAACTTGCCCAACATATGTACTGCCACTTGGCGATGTGTCACATAAAAATTCCCAACTGACTCGCCAAGGTTGAAGGCACCAATAGAGGTCAACAGATGGAATGAGTATGCACATCAACTTTTGCATGTCCATGCCCTAATATTTTCAATAGAAAGAAATATCACAATGAAACTTAAACAACGTATGTACCACCTCTAGATAATGTACAAAATTTATGACTGACCTGCCAAGTACAAGGTCACAGGAGGACAAAACATGGAATAAAAATGCGCATCGACTTTTTCCTGTCCTGATCATAATGCTTTAATTGAAAGAGATATATCAATGAAACTTACACAACATAATTATGTACAACAATTAGACAATGTGTCGCATATAAATTTCACAACCGACTCACCAAGTTCCAGACAACAGATGAAGGCCACCATATGAAATTAACATGCATATGAACTTTTGCTTGTCTGCATACACATCTACATTTTTACGTCTACAATTTCCTTTGGTGCACTACACAGGTCACATTTACGATCCGATCGCTTTGAAACTTAGTATGCTTGTTTGGGGTGACATCTAGATGGGAGCTATCGTTTTTCTTCCATTTCCGTCAAAAAATATTGCTGCTGGCGACGTTCTTTGAACTTAGTTTAGTAAGACCTCAATATTTCCCTTTGGCACACCCTACAGGGCACATTTATGATCGGATTACTTTGAAACCTGGTATGCTTGTTTGGGGTGACCTTTAGGTGGGAGCTATCAATTTTATTCCATTTCCATCAAAAAGCATTGAACATGGTTAATCAGGCATCAATATGTTCCTTTGGCTCACCCTACAGGGCATATTTATGATCCGATCGGTTTGAAACTTGGTATGCTTGTTTGGGGTTACCTCTAGATGGGAGCTATTAATTTTCTTTGATTTTTGTCTAACAATGTTGCCACTGGCAATGACCTTCGGTGAACTTATTGCAGTTATGAATCAATATTTCCATTTGGCACACCCCGCAGTGCACATTTTTGACTGGATCACTTTGAAACTTGGTGTGTTTGTTTGGGGTGACATCTAAATGGGAGCCATGTCGTGTACGCTGCCCATATGAACACAGAAATTGAGACCCCACTAATTACACTACGAGGTGGGGTCTCAAAACCCCACCACGTGACTTCAATTTGTCTATAATTAACTTGTGTTTTTTGCAAGTGCTGTAATCAGGTTTATTCTTCCACCAAAAATAATTTCAGTTCATTGTTGTTTAGTGATTGTTAGGTATTGCACTTAAATATAAATGGAATACGTATGCTCCATACGTGTTTTTTGATAATAAAAAGCATTAATATGGCAGAAAAACGATCAAAATATGGAGTTTGTATCGTGTTTTTAATCTCGCATGGATATGTCAAACTGAGTGATGGGATGTTCGGCTGACGTCGGTTTATCTTTTGATCTCTCAGACACTGACTCTTAATTAGATCTAATTTTCTCACAGTCAGTGAAAAATTACTTTTACTTTTACTTGAAATATTAAAAAGATACTTCAATATTTGAAACAGTTATTAAAAGCTATTGCGATTCCGAATGTTGTTCATCAAAATCGATTCAGAACTCGAGGAATTACGAACAAATAAATATTATACCGTACTGAAATCATGGATGTGAGTTAAAATAATTATAACTTGACCAGCACAATATCTGGACATTTCCCCGACGGTCTTTTACCTAACTGTAGCTATTGACGGAGAAGAATCATGTTACCGGTACTAAATTTTGAATAAATTGTGGGTTGGAGGGGAGGGCGGAGGGAATCCGATTTACGATTTTATTTATTTTTTATTTATTGGTGTTTAAGGTCATATACTTATGCACAATGGCTAATCATGACCGTGACAGTTTTACGTTTGGAGGAAGCCGGAGTACCCGGAGAAACCCACCGTATGGTTCCTCCGCACATCTCCAGTAAAATCCTGCAACGTGCTTCCTTGATCAATCCCTCACTTAGTCTTCGATCAGGTCAAAACCACCGTGTTCCGTTCTGTCGGACTGAGCTGTATAAATCTTCCTTCATACCCAGCGTTACTGACCAATGGAATAATTTGCCCTTGACCGTGCGTGAAAACTCATCATTGACAAACCTCAAGACTTTTCTAAATGATGGCAACCGACGACCGCCAAAGTTCTACTGTAGATCGAAATCTCGCACAGCCCAAATATATCACTGTAGATTGAGACTAGGATGTAGTAACCTCAATTTTCACTTATATCGCAACCACATATCACCAACCCCTCTATGCCAGTGTGGAGAGGAAGAGACTCCCGCTCATTTTCTCCTGCATTGTCCAATTTTCTCCGATGCTCGTAATTATTCAATTAATCTCCTTCCGTTTGGAGCGGACTCCTCTACACTTCTATTCGGTTCGGAATTCCTGAGTAATGATGACAACTGCCTTATCTTTGAAGTGGTACACGACTTTATTTTATCAAGTAAGCGATTCACTAATTAACCCCAATGTAGTACTAGCCCATTTTATATACTTACTATAATAAATACTAACCCACAATTAAATCAAGATGATCTCCGTGGGAATGCCTGTAAACTAAGCTACACTTGTTTACAGTGGTAAACAGGCGAAGCCTCACTGATCGATTTGGACTTTCACCCAAACATTGATAACAGAGTCAACCGTGACTCTGTTGTCGGTGTTTGGGTGAAAGTCCAAATGGGCGTCTTGGGTGGCAAATAATTGGAGTTACCTTGATTATATTTCTATCTTACGTCACGTGTAGTCATTTCGCATAGGTGATTGACATTAGACACAAATAAATAACTCTACGCAACGAATACATCCATCCCGCACTTTCCAACTCTTCTTGCAGCTCAACCCATCCCCGACTGTTTCCATACAAGATTAGTTGCAGCCGCTTTTCAAACGCTTGTATAATGCAGATAAACACTGTTTGTACTTGATACTCATACCTGCTATTGTCATCGACGTATCTTTGTGATCTTGTGTTGGTGGAAACGGCCTTGTATAAGCTTTCAGCTTACTGCCGAATTCACACTAATGTTTGAAATGTATCTTATGGTTTGTTTTTTTTGTAATAAATACTGTTTAAACTAAACCCACCGAGCAACGACAAGCAGCTGCCAGCTCCCCACATCGTAACTCCGCACTGCAGCACAGGCAGGGTTAGATTGGTTGAAGACTTGTGTACCATCGACGTGCAGTACGCCTTAGTACACGGCGTCATCGTGCCCCCATGTTGCCAATCAGGGTTAAGTGCCTTGCCCAAGGACACGGCGCGGGAGTCCAAATTGATCGCTCAGACGGTCACCCATCCGATGATTAACCGGGCTCGACGTTGTTTAACTTCGGTGATCTGATGAGAACCGGTTACCGCAATGCCACCGCGCCCCCGATTTACGATTTTAAAAGTTAAGTTCAGAGTTGAATGTTAAAATGTACATGTTGTGAGTGGAATTAACATAAATAAACTACATTAACGAAAAAGGAAAGTCTGGGGTGGCCCTGGGGCCTTTCAGCCCAAGACGCTTCGGAATCCGTATATGCACTAGCAAGGACAACTGGCCAAGATGGGAGGGGGGGCAAATGGGCAAACAATCAATGATATAGGCCTATTTGTGCATTTGGGTTTATGGGAGTCTGGGGTCCAATTGCCTCGTTTCGGAGATGGGGAGGGGGGGGGGGGACTATTTACTTCACCATTTAGGAGTGGTATGGATGACTGAATCTTACTCTGCCAAGACACTGAAATTTTTGATGTGCGGGCTGCGCCAGAAAATCTCCGTCAATTCTCCGGTAGAGGAACTAAAATCTCCTGTCTGAAAGACTTATTTAATTTTTGGGGCTTCAAGACACGAGTGGGGGACAAAACCAAAAAATAATAATAGGAAATTTCGGGGCATGTTTGAGCTAGGGTTATGATATGTGGTGGTCTGGCTTGTCGATCGGCATGCCATTAATGAAAAATTTTTTTTTTTTTATTTTCTATTGATTTTATTTACATGTGGTTATAATTATGATTGCTGAATTAATAAAAAGTAATTGAAATTGTTGATTTGTCTCTTATTTTTTCTCAAGCTTGTTATGTGCAGAGGTGTTAAAACAGATGTTGGTTTGAAGGACAGCTCTGTGCTTTGTCGCGCCACTCAAATGTTATTTCACACCTTGTGCAAGTGGTAGTTTAATCTACTATATTTAATTAATCACTTCAATCTCGACTGCTTTAATGTAGTCGTAGAATATTTTATTTTAGTGTCACATTTCAATACACATACATAATATACATAGAGTATTTACAAAATATTTATATGAAATCCAGCCTATGGAGGCTTATGAGACACATTTTCATCAGAGGTAGGTCTTTTTTTTACAGTAGTTCATAAAAAAAAAAAACCAAAAACAAAAAACCCAAACCCGAAAAAACAAAACACATGCATGCACGCACACCATCACACACACACCCTTGCGCCCCCCCCCCCCCCCCCACACACACAGTAATATGCAGACATACGCACACATGCACTTGCGTATACTTTCGTGTACTAATTTTCTTTCACTTTTTCTTACTTTATCCCCCCCCCCCCCCCCATCACGTGTATCTGTCTCTCTCTATCTCTTTCCCGCTGAAGTGTATTCTCTCTTAGAATGGCACATTCTCAGATATTTTAATTCGGTATCTCCCTTATATTCACCCACGTATTTTTACATACACACAGGCTTAGCTATTTCAATTGGTAATACAAATAATAACAACAATGTTGAGAAACGTTGAAAAATCTGCAAATGCAAAGAGTATAAAAGTATGTACAAACCCCTTCAGAACTGGATGAAGGATATTTGTTTCGGTATGCAAATATCTCCCGTCCACCCCCCCCCCCCCCGCCCCCCCCCCCCACCCACTTAGTTTCAGTCACAAGTGAGATACTTTTTGGTATCCATTCAAAAACACTATATTTCCTTTTTACTATATCCTTTTTATACGTATCTTTAATTGCGTAGTCCGACAAGAGTAAGACAGGAAAGAGGATGGGCTGGTCGAGTTGACTCAATGTCGTAAACTGGTATCACTTCGATCATTAGCCGTGCGCCGGTCATTAGCCGTGCGCCGTGGGCGCTTATGTGGCGCAGGAGGCTTTTTTGCCCCCACTTCCCACCCATGAAAAACACGGTTCATCACGTGTTGGCCTACAGCTGTAAACAAAATGTGAAATTGGGAACGTCGCGACTATTAGTTGTTTTTTTCAAGTCTGGTTTATTTATTTCCTCGATCAAATCGATCATGCAAAAACAACAGTTTTGTTTCGAAAGTGACGAGGACTTTGTACTCAACCAAATGGAACTGACTGTTCTATTCCCAATTTACAATTTCAAACCACGCCGTCTGCCTCCTCCAAATTCCAATTTTAATTTAAAATAAATTATCTACTACCAGTAACAAACGCAGTTGTCTTGCCAGTTGACGTCACAATATTTATTAATCAGCAAAGAAACTGAGAAAAGCAATTAACCCCGGTGGATCAGTGTTTTGAAAACTGCCTTCCACTAATCAAACACTGCGGTCCACTGGAACTCCACAGAGGAGAACACACCGCGGCAGCGTTTTTGTTTCAATCCACGTTGAACGTACTGTAATTAATGTTAGTTATAAAGAAACCAAATGAATTTAAAAGATTAAAAAAAGACAACTCATTTATGTAAATATCAATGTGCAAAAAACAAACTTATTTATGTTGATATCTATGTGCAGTGTAGGCTATTATGTTTCTATAGTTTATCGCTTGTTGAAAGTTGATACACTTGAATGAAATAAAATATATCAAAGCCAATGTTCTTGTTATTGTTGCTCTGTTGTCAATGGAGATAAGTAATTAATTGTATATGCCCACTCATAAATAGTTCCTCTATAAATAGACAGCACTAATCTAAATTTAGCATCAATAACTGGGGTATTTATTGACCAGTCTCATATGGGTACTGTACACGTAATGTATCAATTTTCTTCCATTTGCGTCAAAAATGTGCTGCTGGCAACATTCAATGAACTTAGTTTAGTCATACCTCAATATTTTCCTTTGGCACACCCTACAGGGCACTTTTATGATAGGATTGCTTTGAAACCTGGCATGCTTGTTTGGGGTGATCTCTAGATGGGAGCTATTGATTTCTTCCATTTCTGTCATATAATGTTGCCGCTGGCAATGACCTTTGAACTTAGTTTAGTCAGGCATCAATATAGTCTTTTGGCACGCCCGACAGGGCACATTTATGATCAGAGCGGTTTGAAACTTGGTATGCTTGTTTGGGGTTACCTCTAGATGGGTGCTATAGATTTTGTCATTTTCCACTAATAATGTTGCTGCTGGCAACGACCTTCGAGAAACTTAGTGCAGTTATGCATCAATATTTCCCTTTGGCACACCCTGCAGTGCACATTTTTCATCGGATTGCTTTGAAATTTGGTGTGCTTATTTGGGGTGGCCTCTAGATTGCAGCTATCGATTTTCTTCCATTTCCATCCAAAAATGTTGCCGCTGGCAATGTTCTTTGAGCTTACTTTAGTCAGACCTCAATATTTCCCTTTGGCACACCCTCTAGGGCACATTTATGATCGGATTGCTTTGAAACCTGGTATGCTTGTTTGGGGTCACCTCTAGATGGGAGCTATTGATTTTCTTCCTTGTCCGTCAAAAAATGTTACCGTTGTCAGTGACCTTTAATGAACTTAGTGCAGTTATGCATCAATATTTCACTTTGACACACCCTGCAGGGCACCTTTATGATTGAATTGCTTGGAAACTTGGTGTGCATGTTTGGGTTGACCCCAAGATGGGAGCTAGCGATTTTCCTCCATTTCCATCAAAAATAGTTGCCATTGGCAATGACCTTTGATGAACTTAGTAAAAACTTAGTGCAGTTATGCATCAGTATTCCCATTGACACACCCTGTAGGGCACATTTATGATTGGATCGCTTGGAAACTTGGTGTGCTTGTTTGGGGTGACATCTTTATGGGAGATATCAATTTTCTTCCATTTCTGTCGAAAAATGTTGCCACTGCCTATGACCTTTGAACTTAGTTTATTCAGGCCCCAATATTTCCCTTTGGCACACCCTTCAGGGCACATTTATGATCGGATCACTTTGAAACTTAGTATGTGTATTCGCGGTGACCTCTAGATGTGAGCTATTGATTTTTAGCTCAACTTTGACTTAGTCAGATTTGAGGTTATGTCATGGCCCGTCGTCTGTCTGTCCATTCGTCAACAATTCAATACGGCTCCGGCTAGAGGCTGTATTTATGAACCGATTTTGACGAAACTTCTTGGGTACCTTTGTTATCATCTTGGGACAAGAACGGGTGTTTTTGGGTGCAGTCCAAAATTCAAGGTGGCCACCAGCAGCCATTTTGTACCGAAATTAGTGCAATCAGGTTTTCGTACAGAACATCTGTATGAAAGTTCTGATCTGAATAAATTTTTGTATGAATGTTTAGTAACATGGAATACATCACATATAATACAGGTTTTTTTCTCGTGCAGAAATTATGCAAATTAGATGAACTTTGATTTATTCATTGCCACTTACACACAGTAAGTACACATGTCAATACGGCTCATGCTAGGGGCTGTATTTATGAACCGATCTTCACGAAACTTCTTGGGTACCTTTGTTATCATCTTGGGACGAGAACGAGTGTTTTCGGGTGCAGTCTGAAATTCAAGATGGCTGCCGGTGTCCATTTTGTACCGAAATTAGGTACAATCAGTTTTCTGTACAGAACTTCTATATGGAGGTTCTGATTGGAATAAATTTTTGAATGAATGGTTAGTAACATAGAATACATCATATATAATATAGGTTTTTTTCTCATGCAAAAATTATGCAAATTAGATGAACTTTGATTTATTCAGTGCTACTTATACACAATAAGTGCACATGTCAATACAGCTGGGGCTAGAGGCTGTATTTATGAACCGATCTTCACGAAACTTCTTGGGTACCTTTGTTATCACCTTGGTACGAGAACGAGTGTTTTTGGGTGTGGTCCAAACTCAAGATGGCTGCTTGTGGCCATTTTATAACGAAATTAGGTGCAGTCAGTTTTTTGTACAGAGCTTCTAGGAATACGTTTGTTATCATCATGGGATGGTAATGAGAGCTTTTGGGCTCGGCCCAAAATTCCAAATGCCTGTCGGCAGTCATATTTACAGGATTTATGTGTATTACATTTTTGGTACAGAACCTGTAAAGAAGATTTTTTATGTCAGTAATGTTTGCTATAAATTTATTGGGTGCCTTTGTTATCACTGTGGTATGAGAACAAATTTTTTGGGGTTCAGTCAGACCCACTCGGGGACTCAGAAAGGGAGATAATTAAAAATCTTTTCCAAGAACACCAGACAAAATAATGTTTCTTGAATTCAGCGCCCCTAGGAATGTATATTCAAATGTGTTGAAGCCAAGTTCGTGTGTTAATATTTGGTATTGTTTGGGGTGGGTAAACATTATTACCACAACCCGATTTTCTATTTCCAATAAGAAAAATAAAACCTCCCCACCTGTGGGAACCCTATGAGCTAAAGATAAAAAATTCAAATACCTATATATTTAAGAAGGACTGGACAAATATTTATTAATTAGTATGAATCAACCTTAGAAGGGTTTGAAGCAAACGGGCCAAAACATTTGTTAACATTTGGCTTATGGTGCACCATACAAGGATCCCTATTGTAACATTAACCCCATGGAGATTTCTTTTCTAGTTTAGCATCTAACTGTCACCCACCTTTACAATACTTTACCTATACATTTGTTATTTACGTACAGACCTTTACAATACTTCACATGTACCTTTGTTATCAGGTTATCACCTAGGTGTGTGTCATTGATGTGTCACATACTATACATGTACATGTCTTACACAAGTTGAGCTACAGTGTCATTGACACTTTCATTAATTTCAGGCCATAACATTTCAATAGAAAGAGATATCATAATGAAACTTGCACAACATATGTACCAATACAAAATAGTGTGTCACATATAAAATTCCTGACTGATCCACCAAGGCCAAGGTCACAGGCAGGGGTCAACACATGGAATCAACATCCAAATAAACTTTTTGAGTCCACACTATAACATTTTTATTAAGAAAGATATAATAATGAAACTGACACATTGTATGTACCACCACTAGATGATGTGTTGCATATAAAATTGATAACTGACTCACCAAGATCCAGACAACAGATAGCGTGAACATATGGAATTAACATGCACATCAACTTTTGCATGCCTGTATGCATATCAGTTTTTTTGTGTTAGGCCATATCTTTTAAATAGAAAGAGATATCACCCTGAAACTTACATAACATACACATTTCACAGTCCCTGGGGCAACCTCGGGAAGTGAAGTACTACCTGTTCACCACGGTAAACAGGCTCTGTTTTACTGGTAAAATAGGACCCAGTCACCAATGCTTGGGAGGTGCAAACCCTCTCTGAAATGGACAACATGGCTTATTAACGCTCACCCCTGGTCTTGAGTTGATACTCATGTTGTGGTCATAATTAGCCATTGTGCAAAAATATTTGACCTTAAACACCAATAAATAAATAAATAAATACACATTTCACAACTCACCCACCAAGACCAAGGTCACATATAGCGTTCAATACAAGCAATCAACATGCAGATTAACTTTTTCATGTCCAGGCCATAACATTTTAAGGGAAAGAGTTGTAATAATGAAACTTATACAACATATGTTCAAAATTCTTGACTGATCTACCAAGTTCAAGGTCAAAGATAGAGGTCAACATATGGAATCCCACATGCACATCAACTTTTTCATGTCTGGGCTGTAACTTTTTAATGGAAAGAGATATAAGAATGAAACTTACAAATATGTGTACAAAATTCACCATCTGCCCAATAAGGTCGAGGTCACATATAGAAAACGACATATGTTATCAGCATGCTTATCAACATTTTCTTGTCTGGCCCATACCTTTTTAAGGGTAAGACTTGCACAACAAGAAGGCTTGTGCACTCAGAAATTTGATAAAGCTAAACAGGAGAACAGATCTGAATTGTTGAAATAAAAACCAAAACAGGTAAGTGACTGAGTACCTCTAGTTGTCATATATCATCCTGTTTTAGGGAAGTTGTGCAATATATTACACAGAAATATATCAGGCGCCCAGTATTTGAATGTGGTGTTTCCTGAGAAAATGCTCATCTCCATGAGACAGATGCCTAACTTCAAAAAGACTTGTATGCAGTCAGTTGTCTTATTCACATGGTACTCCAGGGACTGGTGCATACAGAAGGAGTAGATGTGGAACTTGTCACCTCATAAACAATGTCACTCTTACCACCAAAAATGGCCAAACATTCATTCCTAAGAGGTCATTCTCTTGTGTTTGTGAAAGAATTTTGTATCACATGTCATGCATAATATACCCGCAAATGCAATTTATAGGAGAAACACGGACAGACATTATTATTTAAACTTATAAGTGGACACCGGCAGAACATACGCACCAACGAATTTGGACTTCCTGTTGCCGCTCATTTCAATTTACTGAGCCTTACTGTGAATGACAGCAGAGTTCAGGTATTGCAATTTGTCTAACCGGAGAATAGCAGAGCTTCAACCAATAGACTTATTTGACTGTTTCAATCAGAGTCAATAGAGACCATGACTTTTTAGCTCTGCCTGACAAAATGTCAATGGAGCTTTTCCGATGCTAAGTTGTCCATCGTCCGTCCATCTATCTGTCCATCCATCCTTCATCCACATTTTGTTTGTCCGGGCCATAATTTCTTAACCACTGAATATTTTTTAATGACAATATGTGATATCAAAAGATAGTGTATCGCAAATTATAATATGGTATGTGCCCCTCAAGGTCAAGGTTACAGGCCCAGTGATAAGGTAACACTTAGAAACACTTTGACATTTGTTTGTCCGGGCCATAATTTCTTAACCACTGAATATTTTTTAATGAAACTTTATAACAATATGTAATACCAAAAGACAGTGTGCCGCGAATTATAATGTGGTATGTGCTCCTCAAGGTCAAGGTAACAGACCCAATGATAAGGTGACACTTCGAAAAACTTTGACATTTGTTTGTCCGTGCCATAATTTCTTAACCATTGAACCTAAGCTCTGCCTGACAGAATGTCAGTGGAGCTTTTCTAATGCTAAGTTGTCCGTTGTCCATCTCTCTGTCTATCAATCTGTCGTCTGTCCATCCGCCATCAACATTTTGTTTGTCTGGTCCATATAATTTGATGTAAAATGCAGATTTTGTTCATACTTGGTGCTATTATTGCTCATGACTGAAAGGTGTTTTGCGGCATTGATCCAGGGTCATATCATCATGGTCAAGGTCACATACAGCAAAACTTGGATATTGTCCGGGCCATATAACTTGGTGTGATCGACAGATCTTATTCATAGTTGGTACAATTAGTACTCATGCCTCAAAAGTGTGTCATATCATGGTCAAGGTCACAGGCAGCAAAACTTTTATATCATTATGCAGCCCTTGTCTGGTTCATATATCTTTCTATGATTGACAGATCTTATTATTTCACCTGACTGCAAGTCAGTGGGACCTATTGCCATCACTTTTATCTGTCGTCCGTTAACTTTTTGCAAACTTGACATCTTTTTCACAACCACTAAGCTAAATTCAAACATATATTGCACAGACCATCTATGGAGTACACCCTTTCTATTTTGTTTAAATGAAGCAGCTGCCATATTCGGGCTCTGGTTTATGCCCCAAAAGCTTAAAAATCTTTAAAAATCTTCTTCTCATGAACCACCACAGGGAATGCCTTGATATTTGGTATGGAACATCCTTTGGTGTAGAAGATTAAAGATTGTTCAAGGGAAGTTGATAGGTCAATATCTGGGCTCTCTGTGGGGGCATATCCATTTTGGTGTCCGCCCCAAATTTCTATTTCAAGAACCGGTGGGCCAATTTCAACCAAATTTGGCATGTAGTATAAGTGGGTCATATGTAATTGATTGATGCCTCCAAAAAACTTTTATCAGCCCTGTTGCAACCCCAGGGGCTAAAAACAGAAAAAAATTCAAAAGCCCATATATCCCAAACCACAAGGAACAGAGAACTGTTATGTGGTATGAATCATCCTTAAGAAGGGATTGGTTAAAAAGAATTGCCACCGGTTCAATCAGGGTGCCCGGTAGAGGGTATTGAAAAAATGATGAGTCAGCATTATTGCAGTAGTTTATTCTGGATGAAATTGTTCATTCACTGAGAACCTTGATTGAATATTGTTCTTAAATCAACAATGCTGCTAGAAAATATTCTTATCTCGTTATTTTAATCTGAAAATTTTGTGGACTTAGTTTGTTTTGCAAAGATTTTATTTTGTGTTGAATGAATACTTTCAATGCTGGAAACATCTGATTCCTGTATGCATGTCTTTAATTTAACCCTCTCAAGACTACAATATGGGTTCCAAAGATTTTATTGATGCCATGAACAAACAAACCTTTTTAATGCTGTATATGTATTTTTCTGGTTCCTTGGAAAAAATTGATCTGATTCCTGTATGAATATCTTTAATTTAACCCTCTCATGACTTCAGTGTGTTTTTCCAAAGATTTTATTTCACGATGAACTCTCACTGCCGTGCATATGTGTTTTTTTCTCTGGTTTCTTGGAAACATTTATCTGATTCCTGTATGCATATCTTTAATTTAACCGCCTCAAGACTACAAGTGGGTTCCAAACATTTTATTGATACCATCATCAAACACTTTCAGTTCTGTGCACATACATGTTTTTTTGCTTGTTCCTTGGAAAAAAATTGATCTGATTTCTGTATGAATATCTTTAATTTAACCCTCTCATGACTTCAGTGTGTTTTCCAAATATTTTATTTTATGTTGAACGCTTTCAATTCTGTGCAAAATGTATATGTTTTTTCTGGTTTCTTGGAAACATTTATCTGATTCCTGTATGGATGTCTTTAATTTAACCCTCTCAACTCTTCAGTATGGCTTTCAAAGATTTTATTGATGTCTTGATCAAACCTTTTTCAGTGCTGTGCACGTATATGTTTTTTTCTGGTTTCTTGGAAAAAATTTCTCTAATTCCTATATGAATATCTTTAATTTAACCCTCCCAAGGCTTCAGTGTAGTTTCCAAAGATTTTATTTCATGTAATACTGCTAATGAAAACCTATTTCTGATTTCTTTAAAAATATTTTACCCCCCAAAATAAGCCTTTATAAATTCTCTTTCTGTTTTGTTTATTTTTGATGCTTTAACCATTTTCACACAGACTTGAATTTACTGCTTTAAAACCACTGGGCCAAATTCATTCATTTATGGCACAGACCTTCTTTGGAGTAAACCTTTTCTCCTTTGTTCAAATGAAGCTGCTGCCGTCTTCAGGCTGGTGGAATTTACTCTTCTGATTTTTCCCTCCAAATTACTATATCCTTTAGGGTGGGGTTAATGCTCCATAAGCCTAATATGCTTTTAAAATCCTCTTTTTATAAGCCACTTGCAATAATGCTTAGATTTTTTGTTTGGAACATACTTTAGTGATGCAGATTCACTTTTTTCAAATAAACTCAGTAAGTCTCAAATTTTGGGCTACATCCAATATTTCTATTTTCAGATTCAGTGGGCAGATGTGAACCATATTTGTCATGTAGTATATAATTGGGTCATAAGTAGTATATAATTGGGTCATAAGTATTTCATTTATGCCAGATTTTTTTTTGTTTTTGTTTTGGGGGGGGGGGGGGGGTAGAGAGAACCACAGTAGTTGAAAACAAAACAAAAATTCAGAGAACAGAGCTTGCTAGAAAGCTTTCCTAGGACCAGCAGAAATTAATGGCCAAAAAAGTTGCCTTTGGTTGTGTCAGAACAAATAAAAAAATTGTTCTTGCTGCTGATCACTTACTGATACACTCATCTCTTTTGACAACTTGAGCTAGGTGAGCATTTTAGGCTCACTTGAGCCTCTGGTTCATAGTTGATACAGTTATTTCTTATGACACAAAAGTGTGTTGCGACTTTGATCCAAGGTCATACCATCAAGGTCAAGGTCACAGACAACAAGCTTGAACAGAAAGAACTTTTAAAAGAGATCAGTTATTATTCTAAGTAATACAGCCTTCATTTTGAATATTTTGATACATAATACACATGTTATCCAAAGATTAGTCAAAATTTAGAATCAAGAAGTTTTGTTAAGAATATGTTCATGTTACTTGGATATATATCCTTATGCAGATAACGAACTGTGAAATAGTAGTGTATTGGGAAGGGTTCAGAGAGAAGAGTTCATCACATGCTCCATTTTTATAACAAAATCAAAGATACGCTGACCTTCTTGAAGCAAATACATCACTGACATGATTGAAGTTAAGCATATATTTGATCGTGCTATTTTCATATTTACAGCCTTCCATCAACTGGATTTATGACATGTTGTCACTGAACTGGTGGACAAGCACTTTGACTTGGTAAATTGTTTTTTAACTTTTATTTGATAATGTATGTTAACCATTTTCCAAATGCAATGTCCATACCTGATCAATGCTGTTCATAAAAATCACCATTCTGAGGGTATTAAAAAGAATCTCAAGCACCTCCCTCATTAAAATTCAGCCAAAAATATATAAAGAAATTTTGTCACATGTTTTATTTTTAACCAGTCGAAAGCTACACTGCCTGAAGCCATTCAATTGATGTGTAATATACTTTGATGTGTAATAAATAGGATGGAAACTCTGATATGTAAAAAACAATTGTTCACTGACTAATGATTTCCAGAAGAGTAAACATTTTGAATTTTGGAGACATTTCAAACTTTTCAAGGAATAAAGAAAACAAAATAAAAAAATTTAAAACAGGAAAAAGGATTTTTTAATAGCCTAATTTCATTATTTTAAAAATTTTCAAAGCATAGCTTATGACCCATCATTTGAACAAGCTCATTGAACTCATTTCAGTAAAGAATCATAAGCTATGTTTTGGAGACAAAAAATGAAAAAACTTCACTTCTTAAAAGAAAATCTTCGCAAGTGTTCTCCCTTGTTGTGCCAGATAAAGGGTTAAATTGTTTGCATTCATAAGAACAGTTCTCAAAGTGTATTCCTTATGTTTCTATATCGGGCACCAGTGTATCCCTCTTTAACTGCTTGCACGCTGCAGGCTGTTATTCCTGCCAGAACACCAATACTCTTGCCAACAGAAAGGGTATAATCTGGCTTCTCTCCAACAGAATGCATTGCTGTAAATTGGACCATTTATATCACAAATCATAGCTGGTCTTCCTTTGTTTGAATTTTTCATCATATCCAATCATGGCTGCTTCAAAGCAGCCATGACTGGATTTCATGAAAAATTCAAGAATATACTCCTCAGGTTAAAAGTTAACACATGACTGCAGAGAGTTGAATTTAATTTAAAGGACATTTCCAAATGTATTTGGAAGCAAGTTACGAATAACTAGTAGAAGTGCCCTATCTATATACGATTATTCCACCAGAAATGAATTCCACTACCCCTGCAGACTCTCAAGCTCATGAGGGGCAATGCCAGGGGAATGTTTGTTCAGAAGAATCATCAAGAGCTGGTATGTGCTCTCTGGCACCTTTGCTGAAGGCCTTCATTGCAATAACCATACAGCAACAAAGGTTAAAAAAGCAAACTGACAATAAGCAGTTTGTCTATCAGTTGCCTATGATCCAATTACAGCTGTATTCAAATGAAAGTAAATTTTCTAGAGAAATTGGTTCCCATACAATGCGACCAACACAAAACACATCAGATTAGATATCAACAAATTTTGATAAGCTCAGACTTATTTACAACTAGCAGAGATACCCGTACTAGACACGGTTATTCCACCAGCCCTCCTGCCTCTCAATCACTGTGATATTTCTTTGACATCACATGGTTTCTGTGGTTGAAGGGTTAATGCAAAAGTGATCATAAGCGGGACTCGAATCTCTTTTCTGGTAAAATTACTCAAGGTGCTAAAGTTCAGTTTGATATCTCTGTAAATGTGGGAGGGCATTGTACAAAGGGCTGATGATTGAAAGGTTAATACAACTCTGCACCTAAAATTCACCTGCCATGTTACTCCTAATATAAAATTACTAGATATAAAAGGTACTAAATTTCTGCTTTATGTCTCTGAAAATCTGAAAATGCAGGAGTACATACTGGTGTTGTTTTGGTTGATTTGTTAACACAATGTTTCACATAAAATTCTCCATACCTATGTAACTAAGAATAAACAATTAACCCTTAGCATCCAATTTCATCTCGATACCTCGATATCAGTTGGTGTGCATCACAGTATTGCTCTTGTTTGAAGGGTTAATGGTTGAAGGGTTAATCCTACATCACAAAAATTCATACTGCCCATGAAACTTATAATAAAGTACCCTTAGGTGCCAATATTCAGCTCAATATATGTGAAAATATAGGAATGCTCTTGTTAAAGGGTTAACATGACGTCTGACATAATTAGGACCTATCTAATGTCCTTCTCATGGTCAAATTAGTTTCGTTGATCAAATTACCGGCAGGTGTCACATTTATATCTAGATCGGCTGAGGCAAGGTGAAGTCGAACAATGCCAGCATTACATAAATTGAAGAGTTAACATGACACTGGACACTATCGAGTCCATCACATGCCTCTTTCCTGGTCAAATTAACCCCAATGCAAAATGCCATCTGGATTGGTCAAGCCATAGTAGAGTCGAACTGTCTATAGCATTGCACTAGTTAAAGGGTTAATGCGACATCCAGCACAGTCACAGCCTATCTCATTCCACTTTCCTGGTCAGATGACCTCTAGGTGCCACATGCTGCCAAAGCACAGTGAGGCTACAAATAAATGTTGAGAGATATTTGCACAAGTTGAAGGGTTAATACAATGTTAGTTGATTACATACAGCTGTCAAACACCAAAGTATTTGGCTTACCTTCAGTACAAATTTGACCTTTTAGTTGCATCAGGGTTTTTAATAAAACCATCTTAATTGAGTCTGTCGGTCTGTCGGCATCCGTATCCATTTCTTTGGCATTCGATAACTTGAAAAATATTGCTTGGATTGTCAAGTTACTTTATATTTGTGTTCAGGTTACTGATGTGCCGAGCTGTATAGTTTTTGGTGTAAATCTGATAATTTGCTCCTGAGATATTAACCCTTTATCCTTCAAATTGAAAATTCCTCCAATCCCTTTGGCATTCGATAACTTGAAAAGTATTGCTTGGATTGTCTAGTTACTTTATATTTGTGTTCAGGTTACTGATGTACCGAGCTGTATAGTTTTTGGTGTAAATCTGATGATTTCATCCCGAGATATTAACCCTTTATCCTTCAAACTGAAAATCCCTCGAATCCCTTTGGCATTTGATAACTTGAAAAATATTGCTTGGATTGTCAAGTTGCTTTATATTTGTGTTCAGGTTACAGATGTACCGAGCTGTATAGTTTTGGGTGTAAATCTGTTATTTTGATCCTGAGATATTAACCCTTTATCCTTCAAATTAAAAATTCCTCCAATCCCTTTGGCATTCGATAACTTGAAAAATATTGCTTGGATTGTCAAGTTACTTTATATTTGTGTTCAGGTTACTGATGTGCCGAGCTCTATAGTTTTTGGTGTAAATCTGATAATTTGATCCTGAGATATTAACCCTTTAACCTTCAAATTGAAAATTCCTCCAATCCCTTTGGCATGAGATAACTCCAAAAATATCAATCTGATTGTCATGTTACTTTATATATTTATTCAGGTTACTGATGTGCTGTGCTGTATAGTTTTTTATGTAAATATGATAATTTGATCCGGAGATATTAACTCTTTGTCCATCAAATTAGACACTCCTCCAATCCATTTCTATATGTACCCATACCATGTATGGTGTACATAATGTCGGCATCCGTGGTGGCCCTCCGTCATACAGCTTTCTACTAGTTGCGCGTATGGGTACACATCTGACGATTTCATCTGCCTATTTTTTTCAAAAATTAAAAAAATACTCTTTCCAGAACCACCAATCACAATCATTTGATATTTGGTGTACAGCATCTATATGAGGAGCAGATTTAAGTTTGTTCAATTCATGTTTCTGAGTTCATATTTGGGCTTCCTCATTTCAAAGCCAATAAAAATCACCTAATGGACCCTGCACACCCCTCCTAAGTTAAAAATAGGAAATTGACACAATTTGAGTTTGATCACCAACAACCGTGGAAACTTGATATTTAGAACATCAGGTCTTGGGGGAAAATCTAGGCATTTAAGTCATCTGACATGGACAACAAAGTTATAAAAAATTATGTAACATCATTCCTCTGTAGTATTAACTAGCCATAGATGCTAAATATGACTTTAAATCCTTCCTTATGCAACTTTCTCAGGTGAACAGTTAAGGCCTCTTGTTTTAAAAAGTGGAATATACAAGATTGCATTTGTCCATCTCTATGCATGTCCATCCATATTTATGTACAAGTCTGTACGAGTTTATAAATAAGCAGATAGTAGATGGATCTCAATTAATTCTTAATGTATGTTGACATGCCCTTTCAGGCACATATCAAGTTGTGCTGTCTGCACATTCCACTCATGATTTATGCCCCTTTTTCCATCCAAAAATTGGAATTTTTATCCATACAAGTCCATAACTCACTTGATAATAGTCAGATCTTAATAAAAGTTTAGATGGATGTCCAACATTAAATGCCCTTTCAAACACTTACCAAGTTATACCACCCACACATTCCACTTCTGAGTTATGCTTCTTTCTACATTGACGATATATTGTCTACCTTTAAACAGCCCCATCCCTTGAGTTGGCACCCAATGGGAATCCACCACAATCTCTAGAGTAGTCTCTTGTTCCCTCTACCTTTGCCTATTGAAGCTTTTGGTAGGTTTTATTTATGAACTGTATGACGTAAAAGTGGAAAGCCAGAAAACTGTACTATTTCTTATCAACCTACCTTACAATTGTTTACTACAGGCTTGCACTACAGTGGAAGTCTCTAACTCGGAAAATATACTCTCTATTTGATCTTTCCCAAGAGATTTGGGAAGGAAAAGTGGTGCAAAAGCACCATGAAAAAAATAAGCCAAAACTCGGTTGAGCGCCATTGGCGCACACCCAGTAGGGACGCTCTTCTCTTAGTACAATTCCACGACTTCCAGAAACCAGTGCGCAAGGCAGTCACCAATGAATCATTCTTTTTTCGTCCGCTGTCAAAGGTTGACGTGCGGCCATTTGTATTATGAAACAGTGATAATTCAGCTCGTCGATAATGGTTTCCTGTGACTGGAATTATGGATCTGAGGATCGTATAATAACAGGACTGTGTTTTATATATTCTCGTTATTATTTTCAACCACATTTTCATTGTATTTTATATATTTTACGTGTGGCGCGCGACTTTCGCGTACCGTGCGGTTCGTACATAAAATTTTTCGGTTGATAAATTTCATTATTATTGGAGTTAGGCATCAATGGGGGACTGTATGGACAGGATTTCTTCACTCTGTTGAGGGCAGAATTTCTGTTTTTATGTGTACCCATACGTATGGTACACATAATGCCGGCATCTGGGGTGGCCATACGTCTTTCGTCCATCCTTTGTCCATCCATCTGTCCATCTGTCTGTCCGTCTGTCCATCCGCCGTCCGTATCCATTTCTTTGGCATTCGATAACTTGAAAAATATTGCTTGGATTGTCAATTTACTTTATATTTGTGTTCAGGTTACTGATGTGCCAAGCTGTATAGTTTTTGGTGTAAATCTGATAATTTGATCCTGAGATATTAACTCTTTATCCTTCAAATTGAGAATTCTTCCAATCCCTTTGGCATGAGATAACTCAAAAAATATCAATCCAATTATCATGTTACTTTATATATATCTTCAGGTTACTGATGTTCCAAGCTGTATAGTTTTCGGTGTAATCTGTTATTTTGATCCTGAGATATTAACCCTTTATCCTTCAAATTGAAAATTTTCCAATCCCTTTGGCATTCGATAACTTGAAAAATATTGCTTGGATTGTCAAGTTGCTTTATATTTGTGTTCAGGTTACTGATATGCCAAGCTGTATAGTTTTTGGTGTAAATCTGATAATTTGATCCTGAGATATTAACTCTTTATCCTTCAAATTGAAAATTCCTCCAATCCCTTTGGCATTCGATAACTTGAAAAATTTTGCTTGGATTGTCTAGTTACTTTATATTTGTGTTCAGGTTACTGATTTGCCATGCTGTATAGTTTTTGGTGTAAATCTGATGATTTGGTCCCGAGATATTAACCCTTTATCCTTCAAATTGAAAATTCCTCCAATCCCTTTGGCATTCGATAAATTGAAAAATATTGCTTGGATTGTCAAGTTACTTTATATTTGTGTTCAGATTACTGATGTGCTGAGCTGTATAGTTTTTGGTGTAAATCTGTTATTTTGATCCTGAGATATTAACCCTTTATCCTTCAAATTGAAAATTCCTCCAATCCCTTTGGCATTCGATAACTTGAAAAATATTGCTTGGATTGTCAAGTTACTTTATATTTTTGTTCAGGTTACTGATATGCCGAGCTGTATAGTTTTTGGTGTAAATCTGATAATATGATCCTGAGATATTAACCCTTTATCCTTCAAATTGAAAATTCCTCCAGTCCCTTTGGCATTCAATAACTTGAAAAATATTGCTTGGATTGTCAAGTTACTTTATATTTGTGTTCAGGTTACTGATGTGCCGAGCTCTATAGTTTTTGGTGTAAAATTGATAATTTAATCCTGAGATATTAACCCTTTATCCTTCATATTGAAAATTCCTCCAATCCCTTTGGCATTCGATAACTTGAAAAATATTGCTTGGATTGTCAAGTTACTTTATATTTGTGTTCAGGTAACTGATGTACCGAGCTGTATAGTTTTTGGTGTAAATCTGTTATTTTGATCCTTAGATATTAACCCTTTATCCTTCAAATTGAAAATTCCTCCAATCCCTTTGGCATTTGATAACTTGAAAAATATTGCTTGGATTGTCAAGTTACTTTATATTTGTGTTCAGGTTACTGATCTGAGATGTGCCGAGCTGTATAGTTTTTGGTGTAAATCTGATAATCTGATCCTGAGATATTAACCCTTTATCCTTCAAATTGAAAATTCCTCCAGTCCCTTTGGCATGAGATAACTCAAAAAATATCAACCCGATTGTCATGTTACTTTATATATGTATTCAGGTTAATGATGTTCTGTTCTTTATAGTTTTTTATGTAAATCTGATAATTTGCTCCGGAGATATTAACCCTTTATCCATCAAATTAGATACTCCTCTAATCCATTTCTATATGTACCCATACCATGTATGGTGTACATAATGTCGGCATCCGTGGTGGCCCTCCATCATAAGCTTTCTACTAGTTGCGAGTATGGGTACACATCTGACGATTTCATCGGCCTATTTTTTAGGTCCCTGTCTGCCGTCTGGGTTCAGTTGTGTTCCTGCCGGTACTTTTTCTGCCACCTTTCTCTCATAGTTGGGGTGCTCTTCTACTGTCTATATCTGTTGAGTTCACCTTTTTAGCTCACCTGACTTTCAGTCAGGAGAGCTATAGTGATCACTCGCCGTCCGTCGTCCGTGAACATGGTGTTTGCATCTTCTCCTCCCAAACCGCTGAACCAATTTAATTGATATTTGAGATAATAGTTTGTTATGACATCGCAATTTGATTTTGTTTAAATCAAGTTGCCTCGCCCCTTGGTAAGGCCACGCCCAAAAAGTGTGCCTAAATCTTAAAAAATCTTCTCATGAACCAGCAGTAGCAGAGACTTGATATTAGGTGTGCAGCTTCCTTTTGAGGTGTAGACTCAGATTTGTTCAAGAGAAGTTTGTGGGGCTATATTTGCCGTTGTTATGGGAGGGGCAAGAATTTTTGCCACTCCCAAAATTTCTATTTTCCAAACCGAGTGGCAGATTTGAACCAAATTTGGTATGAGGGCTTATTGGGTCATAAGTACTTAATTTATGCCCCAATTTGTTTTCCCGTCGCCCCATGGGAACCGCAGAAGCTAAAAATAGAAAAAAAATTAAAATGCCCATATCTCCAAAACTACACGCCACTGAGAATTCTTATTTGGTGTGAAGCTTCCTTAGGACCAACATAATGGAATGGTAAAAAAAAATTGCTATCGGTTTTATCATGGGGTACTTTTTGGGGACTTTGAAAAAGTGCTGAGTCAGCATTTTATAACACTGTAGGTAATGGGAAAAACATGTAAGACTACTTTTCTCCCAAACCTCTGCTCCAAAAGCTTTCAAATTTCACATATGACATCTTTGGAAGATTGTTTCACAGGTTTATTGAAATCAGTTCCCTGGGTCCATATTTGGGCTCTCTATCGGAGGTCAAATGTATAAATTAGTGCAGTATGAGGAATAGTCTTTAAAAATCTTCTTCTTCAGATCTACCAATAAGAATCTTTTGATATTTGGTATGCAGCATCCTTAGGGGGGTGAGATCAGACATGTTAACTCTCCCGGAATGCCCGGGAAAATCCCGGAATTTAAGTTTAGTTCCCGGCCTCCCAGACAGGAATCAGTTTTGGACCAAAAATCCCGGAAAATAACAGTCAAATATTTCGTTGTTACTTATGAAAAACGTTCGGAGTCAAATCACATGCATTTCAAACTCTGGAAAAAACTCACGAAGCAGTAAAATATGGATTTAAGTTAAATTTATTTAAGAAAAGGGCATTTTATGATATATATTTCAACTGTATTCATGTTTATTTCTGTGTTTTTTCCACTGAGATTTGTGATCAATGTGAGAGTGTCGAAGTGAAAATAGGTGACTTACTTTAAAAAAAATTGAAAACTCCACCTTCATTTAAATGCAGTTTTTGGAAATTAAAATATATGAAAAGGAATTAAATAATATATATTTATTTATTCCTTCATAGAATAGCTTTAATTCTCATCCCTTTTCCCAAATCAAAACGTAAACAACAACTATTTAGCACAGTTTAAAAGTAGGTTAAAGTCGCTTAGGATGCCGAAAAATCATGACTGCATATTTAAACACAATGTACTTATTTTCTAACACTACATTTATTCTGTTGTGCTGACAACAGAACTGTTAACTGTTAGCCATCTGTACCCAGAAAATTTCAAATGGAATTAAAAAAAAATGCTTCAATGATGAAAAGAAAAGTTTTGTGTAGGGCACAAACGTCCCACATGCATGAAGATTGATAAAGACACTTTCCAAGTACAGTAGAATCCTCTTAACTGAATATCCATTTTGCCAATGAAAAGTATTCAATTAACAGGAGTATACAATTAACAGGGAATTTGTCAGTTTTCTGTGTTCTGGAGGTAACTGAGCATTTATTCTATTATATCTTGTTCGACAGAGCTCATAGAGCTCTGTCAAACAAGATATAATAGAATAAATGCCTGTATTAGATGTAGTGAGGCAAAAAAGGTTGATAAATAAGGGGAATTTGGTGCGTGTCACAGTAATTTTTTGACATATTACAAAAATGTATATACAATTAACAGGAGTTTACTCTACAACCCATATGCAATTAACAGATTAAATTTGTACTGAAGGTATGATAAATGGGTTTGTGTTTGAAAATTATATTCAGTTAACAGGGATATACAATTAAGAGATATCCAATTAAGTGGGCTCCACTGTACTAGTGTTCTTGAAGTAACTGAACATTAGGATAACTTTTCCTGTTAACATTTCCAGACTTGGGAAATTATTAGGTAGTCTAGACTTTGATAAGAGCAAACCACAGGTGGAGGTGCTCTGTGGTACAGTGTGGGTGGGTGGTGGTGTGGGGTGGGGGCTCATGAAGAAGAGGATCCGGGGGGGGGGGGGGGGGCAAATCAACAGTTATTTTAAGATTTTTTTAACATAGCATAAATGCATCAGCATAGTTGACAACTAGTTCTGGATATAACCTGGTGTTAATAGTGGTCCATGAGCTGAAAATTCACAAGTTTTTTTTCTTTTATTTTGTCCCCGCACAAACTTTTCCCTGAAATCCATCCCATTTCCCTGAAAATCATCCTCAGGTTCCCTGAAAAATTATTCTGGAGGTTAACATGTCTGGGTGAGATTCAAGTTTGTTCAAGCCAAGTCCCTGGGTTCATATTTAGGCTGAAAATTTGGGGTCCCGTTCCGGACTTAGAAATTTTTGACCAAAATCCGGAAATTTTTTTTTTGTTTTTTTTTATGCATTTCTGTCAATTTTAAGACAAAATTTTTTTTTTTTTTACACTGAAAATTTGGGGTCCAGGTGGGACTTGGAAAATTTCCAAACAAAAATTAAAAAAAAAAATTTGGACCAAAATCTGGAAATTAGTTTTTTGGTTTTTTATGCGTTTTGGTCAATTTTAAGAAGAAAAAAAATGTTTTAGGCTGAAAATATTTTGTTTGGGACTTCATATTTAGGCTGAAAATTTGGGGTCCCATTCCGGACTTAAAAATTTTGGACCAAAATCCGGAAATTTTTTTTTTGTTTTTTTATGCGTTTTGGTAAATTTTAAGACAAATTTTTTTATTTTTTTTTTACACTGAAAATTTGGGGTCTGGGTGGGACTTAGAAAGTTTTTAACCTAAATCCAGAAATTTTTTTTTTGTTTTTTTATGCGTTTCGGTCAATTTTAGGACAAAAAAAAAATTTTTTTTTACACTGAAAATTTGGGGGCCGGGTGGTTCTTGGAAAATTTCTGAACAAAAATAAAAAAAATCTGTTTTTTATGTGTTTATCTCATTTTTGGGACGTAAAAGTGCAGGAACTGAAAATAGAAGGAAAATCCTGTGTATTGTGTGGACACAATTGCTTCATCTAGTTGGTATATGCTTTTCTTAGGAGGGGCGCATGCAACTTATTCAAGTCAAGTCCCTGGTTTGATATTTAGACTACCATGTCAGGTGAGCGCCCTTAGGCCCCCTGGGGCCTCTTGTTCTTCTACTGCTCTCACCTTTGTTATGTCCAGTATGGTTCGTTTAGGGCAATGCGTTTTGCTCTCGTTTTGGTGCATTCGCTTTGGTGCTGGGAGGGGGGGGGGGGGGTAGGGGAATGCTGTCATTTTGGGGCCTCCCGACGTGACCACGTCTGGTGACGACCATGTTATACCCCCTCCGTGAGGGAAGTGCAGGGTTTTTTTTACTGTGGTGGATACTGCGTGAGCTGTTGAGTTGTCTGGTGAAGAGATTCCAGGTTCCGAGACTATGGTCCCTCTCCAGTCAACATCTGAGGCTGTCACTAGGGTTGTGACTCCTCCTTTGGAGACCAAGCTCGGTTGTTCTCTCCCCATTTCCACCAGTTTCAACAGCTCCTGTCGTATCTGCTGCTACTGCTGTTCCGTCTACAACGTCATCAGTCACCATTTCAGCCGGCCTCGGCTTATCCCTGCAGGGGTCTGCCTTCCCTGACTTCAACTCTGCGAAGTCGGAAGTGGCTGCCGACCAAACCCCCTGCTGTGTCCTCTAAGCCGTTGAGCACAGCAGTTTTATCCCTGCAGAGGTCTGCAGAGATGTCTGGTAGTGTAGATGTGGGGTATCGGCCTCAGCCTTCCCTGACTTCAACTTGGCGAAGTCGGAAGGGGCTGCCAGCCGAACCCTCTACTGTGGTCTCTCAGCCATTGAGTACCACAGTTTTTCTCAGTGGATTTGGATGTTCATGGTGGGGTCACCATGAGCTCTGTGGCATTTCCGTCCACGCACTCTGGTCCTATGGCCAGTTTTGCGGGACCAATGCTTTTTGTACAGCCTGGACCTTCTGTCCCGCAGAGGTCCGCGCTGACTCTCCTGAGTTTCCGCTATGTAGATCCTCGAGGGTATGTCATACCTCAATACACATCTGCCTTCAGATGTTTCGGCTGCAGCCCGCCACCCCGCATCAGGTGTATTTGAGGATCGTGACCCTTCGCTGGTTAAATGGGTCAGGAGTGAAGCCACTTTGTCGGTTCATTCCCACATCGAACTGGCTGACACAGTCAGTGAGCTTACAGAGGCCCTCTCCTTGCTCACTTAGGTTTTGTCCAAGAGCCTTTTCCGTTACTTCCAGCGAGGCTACGAGTGGTTTCCGGGCAACCCCCCTGCGGTGCCGCCTCCTGGGATTGGAAACAGGCCACTTTCTGATCCCTCTGGTGTGCCTACACCATGGGAGGCATCAGCTGGTTTGCACATGATGGGCTGTGTCTTCCAACTCAGGGGATGAGTCTGACATACCTGACGACGAGAGCCAACAGTCTTCAGACTTGGGGGCAGCTCTTGACTTTGTGTTTGGGTTCCTTCCAGATCTCAAACTGTCAAACCAGCCGACAGTGTCAGCCTGGCTGTGATCATCGGTCGCGCGCCTACAGTCTGTGGAGCAACCTGCTTCTGGGCACCTTCGACCATGCCTGTCGGTACAGGTGGTTGAAGCGTTTAGAGCTTTGGACTCTAAGCAGAGTTCCAAGGCTATGAAGACGTCATTCTTCATCAGGGTTGACACTTTTTTGCCTCCGGTGCATTATCGTTCCTACGATTCCGTCAATCCGTCAGCCTGCCAGACTTTGACAGTCTGTGATCAGGACTCCAACTCCCAAGCCAGCAATTTTTCTTATAGAGACTCTGGAGTCCGTGTTGGGCTTATCGAGAGAGATGCTGGACATGCTTTCTCTCTCCGATCACGTCGTCTCCGCTTTGCTGCTTATCTGCCCCCAAATAAGTTTGATGAAGTACAGGCTCTTTTGTGTGTGCTGTCCAAGGTGCTCATGCATCTTCTCACACGCATGCCTGTAACACGGCTAACTTGAAATTAGTTCGCAGGGACGCTGTGCTGGATACAAGGCTTTCCCTTCTTGAGGGGCAGCGCGCTGCTCTTCGATCTGCTTCTTCGGCGGGTCCGCAACTATTCCATGGTTCCGTGGTGACTGTCCGGGATGACTCCCTGTGTCATTCTATCGATCAGCTGCTGCTTCGACAGCTTGATCAGCCTTCTGTTGGAGGCAGGGGCCGTCCAAAGCCTAACAAGTACCCTTCTGCTTCCTCTGTGAAGCCAAGGGCTGATCCTCCTGCCGCCACTTCTGCTTACTCGCAGGGTAAGGGTAGGCGTCGGCAGTAGTCACCTCGATTCATCCCAGGTTGAGGCATCCAACTCAGTCAAGAGTGCCTCTTCCAACACAAGTCCCTTTCAACATTACACGTTGGGAACTTTTGATCATAGAGATGATCTCCTGTCAAAGGGGGCAATCGAGGTCATCAGGAACATTCATTCAGTGGGATTTTATTCATGCCTTTCTTGGTGCCAAAGAAGGACGGTTGACTCCGACCAGTTATCGATCTGAGTATCCTGACCCAGTCTATCATTGCTCCTAACTTCAGTGTGGAGGCTTTCAGGTTGGTTCGCCGCTCCATTCATCGGGGAGTTTCTTTTCAACCTACTCACAATTGTTTACAATTGGCTGTAACGTAAGTGCAATCCCTACTTCGGAACTAACTCAAGCTTTTAAGAAACTTTTCCAAACAAGCTGGAAAATTAGTAGAGTGCAAAAGCACGAAAAAGATCGAAAAAGGGTCGAGTGTGACCAGCGCTTGAAATTACAGATACTTTCTCTGCACACCTCTTGCGTTTACCGAGTGCATATGCAACAACCGTGACATCAATTCCTATTATTTCCGCCATTGTACATGGTCAGAAATTTTTGTGACTCGTGCTATTCTAAGCTGTTATCTTCATGAACAACTTATTTGTATGTGCTATCGTCATCTGATTGTGTGAAAGTGGATTGTATCCTTTTCAAGCTTTCAAAATGATTACTATTTAATGCTATTTTTTGATAATTTTTGCTTGCTTTTTCACACATAGTCTTGTTTTTCCCCACGTGTGAACACAACCATTGTTCTGTTTTCTGTCGGTGGGAAGCTTGATTTGATTTATCATATTCATATTATGCCTAAGACTATTCCTTGTACCTCTTGTTTGCAGGTGAAACATGTGGACGACTCTCATTCCACATGTGTCACTTGCAACAATTGTACTCAGGCCCAATCATGTGGTATTTGTGGGGTTTGGTCCTCAAAATTCTGGTCTTCTGTAAACAAGGTGGTTCTTTCTAGAGCTAGAACCCCTCGTTCTCAGGGTAAGGGTAGCCGTGCCTTATCAGACATTTCTGTGAGTGCACGTGGTGACTCTGTCACACAGGATGCTGATCTGTCTTTTTCTGTGGCGAGTTCCTCTGCAACTGTTGATGGTGCTAGTGTGGTGATACCTGACGTGGAGACTGTGGTCTCTTTGTCTTCTGATGTCACTCTTGAGGCATCTGTTTTCGTTGAGAGCTTCTCCAAAGTCAGCTCGGTGACCCTCTCCGATTTGCCTCCTATGCCGTCGACAGTTGCTGAGGAAATTGTTACTACAGATCTTATTCTGTATGATGGTGGCTCTTTCATCTCCTCTGGGGATGATATACAGTCTCGGGGGACCAAGGCTGTATATGCTGGTGTGTCTGTGAGCTCTCAGCCTCCCCAGGCTTCGCGGCGAAGCTGTGCGGGTTTGCTATCTGCTCCGTCTCATCTAGCTAGGTTTGCTCCTAGTCGGTTGAGCTGTTCGGTCGCTCCGGCAGCGATTCCTCACCCCTTGAGCAAATCGTTTATTGTTCCTCCTTCCCCTGCTAGTGTGCCAACTAGCAGAATGGGGTTGGGACATTGGCATCCAGGGCCTGCTGTTCGGCTGTCACTCTCGGAACCTTCCTCCGGTGATTCCTCACTGTGTTCCGAGTCTGGATGTCGATCAATGCTTGCCGTCGGTCTCGGAGGATGGGCAGTTGGGGCCTTCTGCCGGCAGGATCCTGTCATTCTTGGGACAATCCTCCGGTGTCTTCACACTGTGTCCCAGGTCCAGCTACCGATCAACATACGCCGTAGGTCTCTTTAGAGGATTTGCAGGCAGGACCTTCTGTTCTGCAGAGGTCAGTGATTGCCCCTGGGTGTCACAATCGGGACTATCCTCCGGTGTCTTCTCACCGTCTCCCTATTCTGTCTGCCGATCAACGTTCGATGTCGGTCTCTTCTGAGGATTTGGGTTCTTCTACCAGAAGGGTCCATTGGGAAGACACTCCGTCGGGCGATGCTGCTGCGACGGATTCTTAGGATGACCTGCGTCAGGCCGTTTTGGCGCTCACCTGGTTGCTTTCTGGCAACCCTCAAGTTGGCCTCCCTGTGCCTCCTGAGGCCCAACCTCCTTTGGTCGGTCGCTGAGATGTCTCGCCTGTCCCCTTGGATACTGCACAGTATTCACAGGAGGTTTCTGCTGGTCAACCTGTGTTGGGCTACGTCTCCTCTGCAACAGAGGATGACGATTTTCTTGAAGGTGATGGGCCCCCCTCGTCAGTCTTGGGGCAGGCATTGGATTTTGTCTTTGGCTTATTGCCGGATGTTCAACCTTCAGACCAGCCATCTGTGACCGTCCGGCCGCGGTCCTCTGTGGAGCGCCGTAACCCTGTTGAGCCTTCTAGCTCTGGGACTTTGCATCCTCTGCAATCAGCTCTGGTTGTTGAGTCCTTCCAGGGCTTAGATGCCAAAATGCGTTCTAAGGCCCTCAAGGGTTCTTTCTTTTCTAGAGCTGATGCCTTTCTGCCTCAATAGCTGTTTTGTGTTTACAATTCCGTCTGTCTTCCAGTCTGCTGGGTATGTTATCTCTCACGGACCATGTCGTCGCTGCCCTGGCTGAATATTTTCCACCAGGGGAGTTTGATGATGCTCAGGTGCCTTTTCGCATTTTGTCACAGGCTCTCATGAACTTGACACACGCTCACACCTGTAACACGGCTAATTTGGAGCTGACGCACCGGGATGCGGTGTTGGATTCTTCTCCATCCCTTTCTTCTGAGCAGCGTGCTGTTCTGAGGTCTGCCTGTTTGGTTGGACCTCAATTGTTCCATGGTTTCGTGGAAGCTATCCGTGGTGAGGTTCTTTGTCATTCGAAGGACCAGCTTTTGCTGCGACAGCTGGACCAACCTGCTGCTGCGGGTGGTAGTCGTTCTAGGCCCGCCAAACGTCCTGCTGCGTCTGCCTCGTCGGCGACGTCGGCTATGCCTTCGGCTCCGTCTGCTCCTTCTGCCCAGAAGAAGTGCCGACGTGGCCAGGCTCGCTGGTAGTCTCAGGACTCTGTCACTTCCCAAGGTGGTGGTTTCTCCTCTAGAGGGCCTCGTCGAGGCCGCAAGTGAAGGTTCTCACCTTGATTCGCCTCCAGTTGGGGGAAGGCTTCGCTGTTTTACAACCGTTGGACAGAGTTAACGTCGGACACTTGGGTCCTCGACGTCATACACTCCAATCTGCGACTGTCTTTCCATCGGCACCCCAGTTTATCTCAGGTGCCCCTCCCGACTCGGGTCCCTTCCAATTCTATACGTCGGGACCTTCTGGTGCAGGAGATCGACAATCTCCCCTCCAAAGGGGCGATCGAGGTGGTCAGGAAACCCTTTCACCGGGGTTTTACTTGAGACTTTTCTTGGTGCCAAAGAAAAACGGCCAATTTCGTCCTGTCATCGATCTGAGTATCCTGAACGAGTACATAATAGCTCCTTGTTTCAGTATGGAGACTTTCCGGTTGGTTCGATGTTCAGTTCATCAGGGCGACTTTGCTGCCAGTATCGACCTAAAGGATGCCAACTTCCATGTACCCATTCATCTGGTGTCACGGAAGAACCTTCGGTTCTCGTTTTGGGATCGAGTCTATCAATTTAGAGCTCTCCCGTTCGGTTTAAACCTGGCTCCTTGGGCCTTCACCCAACTGATGTCACATGTGCTTGCTTTCCACTGTACTTAGTTGGCTGTGACTTCATCAGCCTACTTGGACGACATCCTCCAATGGCACCATGATACTGCTGTTCTGGAGTTAGATGTCCGGCAGTTTCTTTGCCTACTAGCGTCGCTGGGTTTCAGAGTAAATTGCGAGAAGTCGGATCTTCTTCCTTCTCAGCAATTTCGTCATTTGGAGATGGATTTCGACACTCTTCACAATGTGGTGTCGGCCCCCAATGCTCGGGCGACGATTCTTTCTGCCTTGACTCGGAACCTGCTTCAATCTTCCTCGGTCTCGGCCAGAACTTTCCTTCGGATGCTGGGCCTTTGCGGTTCAGTGACAGATCTCATTCCGCTCGGTCGCTTGTTTGTCCAACCTCTCCAACACTTCCTGTTGGATCATTGGTGTCCGAATGTAGATCCACTGGACCTGGAACTTCCTATTCCTTGGTGCCTGCTTTGTCACCTCCACCCTTGGGCCGATGTTCCCTGGCTGACACAGGGTGTTCCGTTGGATCTTCCTTTGGCCGATCGCATCCTTACTGCGGATGCCAGCGATCGGGGCTGGGGTGCGACGTTGGAACCTCTCGGTCTGTCCACTCATGGCGAGTGGGACAGCGAGCAGGTGGGCCTTCATACCAACCAGAAGGAGCTCCTTGCTCTTCTGTTGAGTTTTCGGCTTTGGATCCCTCACCTGTCAGACCATATTGTCCTACTTCTTTCGGACAATTCGACAGTAGTGGCCTATATACAGAATCAAGGAGGCACACATTCGATTCCCATGTATCGGCTATCTTGGGATCTTCTTCTGTTGGCGCGGGATGTAAACGCTCGGGTGTCCATTTGACACATTCCCAAGCGTCTCAACATCCTAGCAGACTCCCTGTCCCGACGCGACAGTGTCCTTCCAACCAAATGGATGCTACATCGGTCGGTGTTTCAGGCGATTTGCGAGCAGTGGGGCTGCCCTCAGATCGACCTTTTTGCCACTTGCTGGAATCATCAGGTAGAGACCTTTGTCTTCCCTTGTCCAGATCCTCTGGCATTTGCAGTAGACGCTCTGTCTCTGGACTGGACAGATTGGATCAGTTATGCCTTCCCTCCTGCACCGATTCTTCCTCAAGTATTAGCAAAGATTCATGCTTGCAGTTGCAGGATCATTCTCATCGCACCTCTGTCTCCACAGAGGGTGTGGATCAATCTGCTGCTGCCTCTGTTTGCAGATCAGCCGATTCGTCTACCTCTATGTCGCGATCTTCTTTCCCAGGGTCATCCCAGGAAGTATCACAACAACCTGGCGAGCCTGTCCCTTCATGCCTGTCTTTTATCAGGTCCTGTCTCCGACATAGAGGTTTTTCGAGACGAACAGTGGAGTGCATTTCTGCATCGCGGCGACATTCCACTGACATGACTTATGCTGCGAAGTGGAAGGTTTTCTGCCGCTTTGACTCCAAGGGCCTCCAGCCTATTACGATTAAGGGCTATCAGTCTATGCTGTCTGATACTTTCTCTTATGTGGGAAAGCGGTGCATCAGTCGTAATCTTTTTCTCTCCAAACTCATTCGGCACTTTTCTTTGAAGAGGCCTCGAGTTTTGCATCTTACACCCAAGTGGAACTTGGCATGGGTGTTGCATTGTTTGGAGGGGGTGCCATTCGAGCCTTTATCTGAGACCGATATGCGTTTTCTCACCTATAAGACAGCTTTCCTTCTAGCGTTTGCTTCTGCTCGACAAGTCAGTGAGCTTCATGCACTATCTGTTGATTCTGCTTTCTTCAGAAATGAGGCTAACAGTGTCACCTTCACTACTGATTGCTCTTTTCTGGCTAAGAATCAACTTCCTGATTCGGTACCTCCTCCCATCTGCAATCAGACTCTCCCCGCTGTCGATGGTCGGAGACCTCTTCTTTGTCCTGTGCGATCAAGACTTACATTAATCGCACTCAGTTCGTTAGGAGGGGTCGGAAGAGATTCTTTCTGTCTCTCATTCCTAAGAGGCAGTCAATCTCTTCCCATTCTATTTCCAGGTGGATCTGTCTTGCAATCAAGCTGGCTTATTCCCGCTTGACTGCTTCGGATCTTGTTTCGAACTGGTTTAATGATCATGAGGTTTGTGCCATTTCTACATCCTGGGCGTTCTCCAATTCTGTTTCGCTCCGGGATGTTATGAATGCGGCTTACTGGAGGAATGCTTCTACCTTCTCCTTTTATCTCCGCCACCTACAGCAGCAATCTGAGGACCTTTATTCTTTTGGTTCTCTTGTTGCTGCTCAGGCTGTTGTGCACCCTCGTAAAAATTGTTTTTATCTAAGTTGTGTTCTGCTCAGCCTTGTTCTTTTCAGGTGCCTTCTCTCTATCTTCATTACAGGTTTTCGCTATTGTTCTCTGCCCTCCTTGCTTTTCTTTCTGCTGCTCTTGTTGGTATTGGTTATGTGATTCACCTCCTCCTATTGTTTATTCAGCCAATTGTAAACAATTGTGAGTAGGTTGAAAAGAAATTAAAATTTTTTAGTAAATTTTGTTTCTTAACATACCTACCACAATTGTTTACCAGAGGCCCACCCTCCTTGGGGATATCTTTGATATTGATGCCTCCCCGCTAAATCACAAACTTCTCGTTGGCGGAAATACGGAATTGACGTCATGGTTGTTGCGCATGCGCTCGGTAAACGCAAGAAGTGTGCAGAGAGAGTACCTGTAATTTCGAGTGCTGGTCTCGCTCGACCCTTTTTCGATCTTTTTCATGCTTTTGCACTCTATTACTTTTCCAGCTTGTTTGGAAAAGTTTGTTAAAAGCTTGAGTTAGTTCCGAAGTAGGGCTTGCACTTGCGTTACAGCCAATTGTAAACAGTTGTGTTAGGTATGTTAAGAAACAAAATTTACTAAAATATTTTAATTTTCCAGTTCAAGGCCATGCCCTTCGGCCTCAACCTGGATCCTTGGGCCTTCACATGCCTGATATCGCATGTGTTAGCCTTACATCGCACACAGTCCAGGGTGTCTTCTTTGGCATATATAGTCGATATCCTCCAGAGGCATTCCAATGCTGCCTTTCTGGAAGTCAGATGTCGACACACTGTTGAGCCTGCTCATGTCACTAGGGTTCAGTCAACAAGGAGAAGCGGACCTTGTCCCTACTCCGTCATTTTTATCATATAGGGATGGGCTTCCGTACTCAGCTGGATACTGTGGCAGTTTCCCTGGCAAGGGCTGTGATTTTCTCAGCCTTTGCCCTGATTCTGTCCCAGTCCACGTCCACAACAGCTCGGAGTCTTCCCTGGCTGCTCGGTCTTTGCGGTTCGGTGACGGATCTCATTCCTCTAGGTCGGCTGCATGTCCTACCTCTCCAACACTTTCTGCTCAGTCGTTGGAGGCTGAATGTCGATCCTCTGGATCTGGTGCTTCAGTTACCGGAGTCTCTTCCTTGTTACCTTCTCCTCTGACGTATGTTCAGTGAATTATGCAGGGAGTTCCATTGGACTTCCCCATGTCCGATTGTGTTTTGATGGCAGTCGCCAGCAATCAGATGGGGTGTGACATTGGATCCTCTAGGTCTTTCCCTTCACGGGTCATGGGACCAGGATCCAGCAGCTCTTCACGTCAACCAGAAGGAGCTTCTTGCTCTTCTTATGAGTTTCCGGCAGTGGATCCCCCACCTTTCGAATCGCCAGGTCCTTCTGTCGTCCGAAAATTCGACAGTGGTTGCTTACATTCGGAACCAGGGCGGCACGCACTATGTTCCCATGTACGAATTGGTTTGGGATCTTCTACTGCTCGCTCAGGATGTCGATGCCGGAGTGATGGTTCATCACATTCCCGGTCGTCTGAACATCCTAGCCGACTCCCTGTTCCGATATGACAGGTTCTTTTCCACCGAGTGGATGCTCCACATGGCGGTGTTCCAGTCGCTTTGCAATCTCTGGGGTCATCCCCACATCGCTCTCTTTGTGACTCATTGGAACCATCAGGTGGACACTTTTGTGTCCCTGTGTCCAGATGCTCTGGCTTTCGCTGTGGACGCTCTGTCCCTCCTTTGGAACGGTCTTGTCGGCTATGCCTTCCTGCCGGTTCCGATTCTGCCTCAGGTTCTAGCCAAGATACGAACCTGCAGTTGTCAAATCATTTTGATCGCACTCCTGTCATCTCAGTGGGTGTGAATCAATCTGCTCTGCTCTCTGTTGGCGGTGATTCCGGCATGTCTCTACGTTGCGACCTTTGCCAAGGTCGCCCGAGGAGGTTTCACGTCAACCCGTCTTCATTGTGCCTTTTGTCAGGTCCTGTCTCCTCTGTAGCGTTTTTTTCAAGACGAGCAGTGGAGTTGCTTTTCTTCTTCAAGGAGGCACTCCACTGGTTTAGCCTATGCGGCTAAGTGGAAGGTCTTCTGTCGATGGTGTGCAGATCACTCTGTTGATTCTGTCACTCCTTCGATCACACAGATTGCAGAGTTTTTGGTATATGTTTGATTCTGGGGCTCTCCGGCCTGTTACCATACAAGGGTACAGGTCCATGCTTCAGAGACCTTTTTATGTGTACCCATACTATGTATGGTACACATAATGCCGGCAACCGGGGTGACCATCCGTCGTTCGTCCGTCCATCTGTCCATCCGTCTGTCCATCCTGCGTCCGTATCCATTTCTTTGTCATTCGATAACTTGAAAAATATTGCTTGGATTGTCAAGTTACTCTATATTTGTGTTCAGGTTACTGATGTGCCAAGCTGTATAGTTTTTGGTGTAAATCTGATAATTTGATCCTGAGATATTAACCCTTTATCCTTCAAATTGAAAATTCCTCCAATCCCTTTGGCATTCGATAACTTGAAAAATATTGCTTGGATTGTCTAGTTACTTTATATTTGTGTTCAGGTTACTGATTTGCCGAGCTGTATAGTTTTTGGTGCAAATCTGATGATTTGATCCTGAGATATTAACCCTTTATCCTTCAAATTGAAAATTCCTCCAATCTCTTTGGCATTCGATAACTTGAAAAATATTACTTGGATTGTCAAGTTACTTTATATTTTTAGCTCACCTGAGCGAAGCTCAAGGGGAGCTTTACTAATCACTTTCTGTCCGCCGTCGTCCGTCCGGCGTTAACTTTACATTATCGACTTCTCCTCCTAAACCACTAGCCCAATTTTATTCAAATGTTGGCTAAATGTTTATTACCTAATGCCAATTCAGATTTGTTCAAATGAAGTTGCCCCTCCTCCTGGGTGGTGCCACGCCCCCAAGGGGCACCAAAATCTTTGTAAATCTTCTTCTCATGAACCAGCAGTAGCAGAGACTTGATATATGGTGTGCAGCTTCCTTTTGAGGTGTAGACTCAGATTTGTTCAAGAGAAGTTTGTGGGGCTATACTTGGCGTCGTTATGGGAGGGGCAAAATTTTTTGCCCCGCCCAAAATTTCTATTTTCCAAACCGAGAGGCTGATTTGAACCAAATTTTATGTGAGGGCTTATTGGGTCATGAGTACTTGATTTATGCAAAAAAAAAATTTCCCGCAGCCCCGTGGGAACCGCAGGAGCTAAAAATAGAAAAAATTTAAAACGCCCATATCTCCAAAACTGCACGGCATTGAGAATTTTTATTTGGTGTGCAGCTTCCTTAGGACCAACAGAAAGGATTGGTAAAAAAAAATTGCCATCGGTTTTATCATAGGGTACAGTTGCGGGACTTTGAAAAAGTGCTGAGTCAGCACTTTTCAACACTGTTGGCAATGGGAAAAACATTAAAAAATCTTCTTCTCCAGATCCAGCAGGCAGAATCTTTTGATATTTGGTATGCAACATTGTAGGGTGGATCTGATTCAAGTTTGTTCAAATCGGCCCCCTGGGTTCATATTTGGGCTCAGTATAGGAGCCCGATTTCGAACTTAGTGCATTTCAGGCAAATTTCTTAAAAAATCTTCTTCTCCAGATCCAGCAGGCAGAATCTTTTGATATTTGGTATGCCACATTGTGGGGTGGATCTGATTCAAGTTTGTTCAAATCGGCCCCCTGGGTTTATATTTGGGCTCAGTATAGGAGCCCAAATTTGAACTTACTGCATTTCAGGCAAATTTCTTTGAAAATCTTCTTCTCCAGATCCAGCATGCAGAATCTTATGATATTTGGCATGCAACATTTTAGGGTTGATCTGATTCAAGTTTGTTCAAATCGGCTCCCTAGATTCATATTTGGGCTCACTATAGGAGCTCGAATTCGAACTTAGTGCATTTCAGGCAAATTTCTTCAAAAATCTTCTTCTCCAGATTCAGCAGGCAGAATCTTTTGATATTTGGTATGCAACGTTGCGGGGTAGATCTGATTCAAGTTTGTTCAAATCGGCCCCCTGGATTCATATTTGGGCTTACTATAGAAGCCCGAATTCGAACTTAGTGCATTTCAGGCAAATTTCTTAAAAAATCTTCTTCTCCAGATCCAGGAGGCAGAATCTTTTCATATTTGGTAAGCGACATTGTGGGGTGGATCTGTTTCAAGTTTGTTCAAATCGGCTCCCTGGGTTAATATTTGGGCTCAGTATAGGAGCCCGATTTCGAACTTAGTGCATTTCAGGCAAATTTCTTAAAAAATCTTCTTCTCCAGATCCAGCAGGCAGAATCTTTTGATATTTGGTATGCAACATTGTAGGGTGGATCTGATTCAAGTTTGTTCAAATCAGCCCCCTGGGTTCATATTTGGGCTCAGTATAGGAGCCCGATTTCGAACTTTGTGCATTTAGGCAAATTTCTTAAAAAATCTTCTTCTCCAGATCCAGCAGGCAGAATCTTTTGATATTTGGTATGCAACATTGTGGGGTGGATCTGATTCAAGTTTGTTCAAATCGGCTTCCTAGATTCATATTTGGGCTCACTATAGAAGCTCGAATTTGAAATTAGAGCATTTCATGCAAATTTCTTAAAAAATCTTCTTCTCCAGATCCAGCAGGCAGAATCTTTTCATATTTGGTAAGCAACATTGTGGGGTGGATCTGATTCAAATTTGTTCAAATCGGCCCCCTGGGTTTATATTTGGGCTCAGTATAGGAGCCCAAATTTGAACTTAGTGCATTTCAAGCAAATTTATTAAAAAATCTTCTTCTCCAGATCCAGCAGGCAGAATCTTTTGATATTTGGTATGCAACATTGTGGGATGGATCTGATTCAAGTTTGTTCAAATCGGCTTCCTAGATTCATATTTGGGCTCACTATAGAAGCTCGAATTCGAACTTAGTGCATTTCAGGCAAATTTCTTAAAAAATTTTCTTCTCCAGATCCAGCAGGCAGAATCTTTTGATATTTGGTATGCAACATTGTGGGATGGATCTGATGCAAATTTGTTCAAATCGGCTCCCTAGATTCATATTTGGGCTTACTATAGAAGCTCGAATTCGAACTTAGTGCATTTCAGGCAAATTTCTTAAAAAATCATCTTCTCCAGATCCAGCAGGCAGAATCTTTTGATAATTGGTATGCAACATTGCGGGGTGGATCTGATTCAAGTTTGTTCAAATCGGCCCCCTGGATTCATATTTGGGCTCACTATAGAAGCTCGAATTCAAACTTAGTGCATTTCGGGCAAATTTATTAAAAAATCTTATTCTCCAGATCCAGCAGGCAGAATCTTTTAATATTTGGTATGCAACATTGTGGGGTGGATCTGATTCAAGTTTGTTCAAATCGGCCCCCTGGGTTTATATTTGGGCTCCGTAGAGGAGCCCAAATTTTAACTTAGTGCATTTCAGGCATATTTCTTAAAAAATCTTCTTCTCCAGATCCAGAAGGCAGAATCTTTTGATATTTGGTATGCAACATTGTGGGGTGGATCTAATTCAAGTTTGTTCAAATCGCCCCCCTGGGTTTATATTTGGGCTCAGTATAGGTGCCCAAATTTGAACTTAGTGCATTTCAGGCAAATTTCTTTGATAATCTTCTTCTCAAGATCCAGCAGGCAGAATCTTCTGATATTTGGTATGCAACATTGTGGGGTGGATCTGATTCAAGTTTGTTCAAATCGGCCCCCTGGGTTTATATTTGGGCTCAGTATAGGTGCCCAAATTTGAACTTAGTGCATTTCAGGCAAATTTCTTTGATAATCTTCTTCTCAAGATCCAGCAGGCAGAATCTTCTGATATTGGGTATGCACCATGCTTAGGGGGATGAGATTCAAGTTTGTTCTTTAAAAATCTTCTTCAGATCCAGCAGTCGGAATGTTTTGATATTTGGTATGCAGCATCCTTAGGGGGTGAGATTCAAGTTTGTTCAAGCCATGTCCCTAGGTCCATATTTGGACTCACTGTGGGAGCTTGAATTGTAACTTAGTTCAAAATGAGGACTTTTCTTTAAAAATCTTCTTCTTCAGCCATGTCCCTGGGTTCATATTTGGGCTCACTGTGGTAGCCCGAATTATAACTTAGTTCAAAATGAGGAATTTTCTTTAAAAATCTTCTTCAGATCCAGCAGTCGGAATGTTTTGATATTTGGTATGCAGCATCCTTAGGGGGTGAGATTCAAGTTTGTTCAAGCCATGTCCCTAGATCCATATTTGGACTCACTGTGGGAGCTTGAATTGTAACTTAGTTCAAAATGAGGACTTTTCTTTAAAAATCTTCTTCTTCAGCCATGTCCCTAGGTCCATATTTGGACTCACTGTGGGAGCTCGAATTGTAACTTAGTTCAAAATGAGGACTTTTCTTTAAAAATCTTCTTCTTCAGATCCAGCAGTCGGAATGTTTTGATATTTGGTGTGCAGCATCCTTCGGGGAGTGAGATTCAAGTTTGTTAAAGCCAAGTCCCTGGGTTCATATATGGGCTCCCTGTGGGAGCCTGAATTATAACTTAGTTCAATATGAGGAATATTCTTTAAAAATCTTTTTTTTTAGATCCACTGGTCAGAATCTTTGGATATTTGGTATAAGCTTTTCTTAGGAGGAGCAGATGCAACTTGTTGAAATCAATTCTCTGGGTTGATATAAATTTAGGCTACCATGTCAGGTGAGCGCCCTCAGGCCCCTTGGGGGCCTCTTGTTGTTCAGGTTACTGATGTACCGAGCTGTATAGTTTTGGGTGTAAATCTGATAATTTAATTCTGAGATATTAACCCTTTATCCTTCAAATTGAAAATTCCTCCAATCCCTTTGGCATTCGATAACTTGAAAAATATTGCTTGGATTGTCAAGTTACTTTATATTTGTGTTCAGGTTACTGATGTGCCAAACTGTATAGTTTTTGGTGTAAATCTGATAATTTGATCCTGAGATATTAACCCTTTATCCTTCAAATTGAAAATTCCTCCAATCCCTTTGGCATTCGATAACTTGAAAAATATTGCTTGGATTGTCTAGTTACTTTATATTTGTGTTCAGGTTACTGATGTTCTGAGCTGTATAGTTTTTGGTGTAAATCTGATGATTTGATCCCGAGATATTAACCCTTTATCCTTCAAAATGAAAATTCCTCCAATCCCTTTGGCATTCGATAACTTGAAAAATATTACTTGGATTGTCAAGTTACTTTATATTTGTGTTCAGGTTACTGATGTGCCGAGCTGTTTAGTTTTTGGTGTAAATCTGTTATTTTGATCCTGAGATATTAACCCTTTATCCTTCAAATTGAAAATTCCTCCAATCCCTTTGGCATTCGATAACTTGAAAAATATTGCTTGGATTGTCTAGTTACTTTATATTTGTGTTCAGGTTACTGATGTTCTGAGCTGTATAGTTTTTGGTGTAAATCTGATGATTTGATCCCGAGATATTAACCCTTTATCCTTCAAAATGAAAATTCCTCCAATCCCTTTGGCATTCGATAACTTGAAAAATATTACTTGGATTGTCAAGTTACTTTATATTTGTGTTCAGGTTACTGATGTGCCGAGCTGTTTAGTTTTTGGTGTAAATCTGTTATTTTGATCCTGAGATATTAACCCTTTATCCTTCAAATTGAAAATTCCTCCAATCCCTTTGGCATTCGATAACTTGAAAAATATTGCTTGGATTGTCAAGTTACTTTATATTTGTGTTCAGGTTACTGATGTGCTGAGCTGTATAGTTGTTTTTGGTGTAAATCTGATAATTTAATCCTGAGATATTAACCCTTTATCCTTCAAATTGAAAATTCCTCCAATCCCTTTCGCATTCGATAACTTGAAAAAATATTGCTTGGATTGTCAAGTTACTTTATAATTGTGTTCAGGTTAATGATGTGCTGAGCTGTATAGTTTTTGGTGTAAATCTGATAATATTAACCCCCTTTATCCTTCAAATTGAAAATTCCTCCAATCCCTTTGGCATGAGATAACTCAAAAAAATATCAATCCGATTGTCATGTTACTTTATATATTTATTCAGGTTACTGATGTGCTGTGCCGTATAGTTTTTTATGTAAATCTGATAATTTGATCCGGAGATATTAACCCTTTATCCATCAAATTAGACACTCCTCCAATCCATTTCTATATGTACCCATACCTTGTATGGTGTACATTATGTCAGCATCCGTGGTGGCCCTCCGTCATACAGCTTTCTACTAATTGCACATATGGGTACACATCTGACGATTTCATCGGCCTATTTTCATATGTGGGACAGCATCGTATTGGCACTAATCCATACCGCTCCAAGCTTGTTCAGCACGTTTCCTTGAAAAGGCCTAGGACTTTGCAGCTTACCCCAAGATGGAATCTTTCTTGGGGCTGCTCTGCTTTGGGGGCGGAGGGGGAGGCACCGTCCGAGCCTTTATCCCAGGTGAATTTGCGCTTTCTCACATACAAGACGGCTTTTCTGATGTCTTTTGCCTCAGCCAGCTGGGTTTGTGAGCTTCATGCCCTCTCGGTTGACCTGGCCTTTTTCTGGAGCTCTCCCACCAGTGTTATGTTTACCAGTGATTGCTCCTTTCTGGCCAAGAATCAGATACCAGACACTACTCCTCCTCCTATCTGTATCAGGACTCTTCCTTCTGTTGAGGATAAACACCCTTTACTCTGTCCAGTTCGTGCAATTAGCTTTTATTTCAATCGGACGCTGTTCATTATGAAGGGTAGGAATGATTTTCTGTCTGTTATTCCTGGTCGACAGAAGATCTCTCCTGCATCCATTTCACGATGGATTTTTCTTGCTATTCGTGCTGCTTCTGCTCGTCTAGCGACTGGCGATTGTATTACCAATCGTATTTCTGCCCCGAGGTGCATGCTTTGTCTACCTCTTGGGGCTTATACTAACTCTGTCATGTTGTCGGATGTTATGATGGCAGCCTACTGGAGATATGCTACTTTCTCCACTTATCTGCAACAGTTGCAGGAGCAGGCAGAGGACCTTTGTACTACGGGCCCTCCTTCTTCTGCCCAGGCTGTTGTCTACCCCAGCCATTCGGCTTCTTACATGGTCAGTTCCAGCTCTGTGCTGTTACTGCACTTTCTGTCTGTGCATCGCACATAACCATATGCCTCATCTCTCATTGTCTTTTACTAATGTTTGTGAAGCTATGGTTTGATAGGTCTAGGGATCTCTTCCTCTGTCTACGGTTCCAGTGCAATTGGGTTATGTGGGGGTTGGTTATGTGATTCCCTCCATCCTTTTGTCTATTCAGCCTGTAGTAAACAATTGTAAGGTAGGTTGATAAGAAATTTAAATTTTATAGTAAATTTCCTTTCTTATTATACCTACCGCAATTGTTTACATGGAGGCCCTCCCGTCTTCTTATTCGGGGAAGAATCCTTCCTCCCCTCTGATCACATAACTCCTATGTTGGCGGACTCAAAAGAATGATTCATTGGTGACTGCTTTGTGCACTGGTTTCCGGAAGTCGTGGAATTGTACTAAGAGAAGAGCGTCCCCTACTGAGTGTGCGCCGATGGCGCTCAATCCAGTTTTGGCTTATTTTTTCTGTGGTGCTTTTCCACCACCTTTCTTTCCCAAATCTCTTGGGAAAGATCAAATAGAGAGTATATTTTCCGAGTTAGGGTCTTGCACTGTAGTGCAAGCCTATAGTAAACAATTGCGGTAGGTATAATAAGAAAGGAAATTTTCTATAAAATTTAAATTTTTGTAGAATGCACATCACAGTCAGTGGGTTTTTTACATCAATTTTAGGTGGAAAAATGAGGAGAATGAATCTATTTCAGTCCTATAAGAATTGATTTTCAAACTTAGTTTGAGTTACCCTCACAAAATATGGATTTTATAGTTCATCTACGACTTTAAAATATATTTTATGTAGGTTCCATTGATCTCTTTTGTTGAAATGAGGTATTTGGAACAAGTTGAAAAATCATTGCACCTGCAATGGCAAATGTACACTACCTTTAAGATCCTCAGTGATGATAATTGTCATCACACAGTTGAATGCCAAAGACCATGGGTTGTTAACAATTAAATAATTTATGACCAGCCCAAAAGTAAGTTTATTTTTCTCAGGTTTTTTTTATTGCATTTATACTACAGGTATTTTTGAGAGGGGCCAAAATTGCATTGCTTAATTTTTCATATCAACAGGTCTGTTTTATATCATTTTAAACAAAATATAATTGTTTTAAATACTTCATTTCTCACCAAAGTATAAAGAATTGTTCAAATTGTGCTTTAATTAATATTCTTGCTAATTAGCTCACCTGATTGAAAGTAAGAGTGATTTATAGTGATCAGTGGTCATCATCCCCTGTGAAGGTGGTGTTTTATGAGTCTTTTCCTCCTGAAACCAATGGATCACTTCCATTCTTATTTCATGTGAGTGATAACAGGAATGGCGCATTTCATTTTTGTTAAACACATTGTGCTCCTCCCCCCCCCCCCCCCCCCTCTTGCTTCCTTTTTAGCTTTTAGCTCACCTGACCTAAAAGGCAATGTGAGCTTTTCTCATCACTTGGCGTACGGCAGCATCCGACGTCCATAATCTTTTCACATTTCCATCTTCTTCTCTGTAACCACTGAGCCGGTGTGAACCAAACTTGGCAGGAATGGTCTATGGGAGGTCCTCTACAAACGATCCTCATTTTGTTCCCGTCGGATGAAAAACATGGCTTCCAGAGGCATTCTTTGATTCTGGTTGGAGGATTTTCAAAAATCTTTTCCTCTGAAACTGCCAGGCCAAATGTTTTGATACTTCACATAAGTGATGACTGGGAACCCCTCTACCAATGATCCTCATTTAATGTTGATCGGGTTGTAATCCTGGCCACAGTTGCGGCTTATAGTTACTATAGAAACCCTATGGGAAATCACATTTTCATCTTCTCTGGAACTACTGAACCGACGTGAACAAAATTTCGCAGGAATGGTCTGTGACAGGATGGAAATATGTGGCCACCAGAGGCTATATTCTAATGCTTAACCCAATGCCTCTCCTGTCTGCACGAAGATCGGTACTGTCAGCAAAATACTTGTTTTTTGAGCACCTGGTAATGGTTGGTTCCAGTTTTTCTCCACTGAGAACAGCGGGGAAAAACCCAAAATATTGTGTATACAGTACAGGTCAAAATAAGCTGTAGCATAACTGCAATAAACTAAGTAAACTGCTGCTCCTGCACTGACAAGATCGGAATCTGACATTTTCTGGAAAGCTATCAGTGAGTGCTTTCCAGAAAATGGTGTCAGCTTCTAGTCTTATCAGTGTAGGAAGAGAAAGATACATAGTTTATAGGATTAACCTAACTTATTTTGACTTGTACTATAAAACAACTTCAACTGTAAAGTAATTATCTATTCTCTCTTACTTATCAGAAAAATAGTGACTGTTGACAGGTGTTTGGAGTTTGTTTATATTCTGTTCCCATCATGTCAGCTTAGATGACAGTAATTATATGGGAGCGCGGTGGCTCAGTAGGTAGAGGTGCAGGCTGCAAGCCGAGAGGTCCTCGGTTCGAATCCCACCTGCGGCAACTGCGTTGTGTCCTTGGGCAAGACACTTCATCTCCATTGCCTGCGTGGGGGCACAATGACGCTGTGTACTAAGGCGTACTGCACGTCGATGGTACGCATGTCTTCAACCAGTCTAACCCTGTCTGTGCTGCAGTGCGGAGGTACAATGTTGGGGAGCTGGCAGCTGCTCGGTGGTTCTCTCCGGGTACTCCGGCTTCCTCCACCCGTAAAACTGTCACGGTCATTAGCCATTGTGCATAAACATGTGACCTTAAACATCATTAAATATAAATACAGTAATTATATATATCTTTTAAGATCTGACAAAAATTGAGTAAAATGTGTTTCCTGTAACCCTTTACCTATCCAAAAGCTTTTTTGAAAGAGAATACTGTCTGAAAAAATTATAATTTTCAAAATATTTTAACCTTTTTTACTGATTTTTAGCTCATCTTGACAAAGTCAAGCTGAGCTTATCACATCGCTCCCCGTCCGTCATCCGTTGTCCGTCCGTCGTCTGTCAACACCATGTGTTGGTCTTCTCCTCCAAAGCCACTGGGCCAATTCAAGTGAAAGTTTGTGTGAGTGATGGTCTCAAAGGGGCATTTCATTTTTGTTCAACTCAACATGCCCAGCCCCATAGGGAGGGAGTGGAGGAAAATGCTCCAAAATATTTTTAAAATCTTCTTCTCAAGAACCAGTGTGTACAATGACTTGATATTTGCTATGGAGCTTCCATATGAGGTGAAGAATCAAGTTTGTTCAAACGAAGTTCGTGAAGTAATATTTGGCTTTGTAATAGGAGGGGTAAGGTTTTTGGCCCCTCCCAAAATTTCTATTTTCTGAACCGATGGTCCGGTGTGAACCAAATTTGGTTTGTGGTAGTATTGGGTCATAAGTACTTGACCTATGCAAAAAAAAATATTCCCGCATCCCCATGGGAACCCTAGGAGCTAAAAATAGAAATATTTTCAAACACCCATATTTCCCAAACCCCACGGAACAGAGAGCTGTTATTTGGTATGAAGTATCCTTAGGACCAGTAGAATTGAATGGTAAAAAAAATTGCCATCGGTTATGTTAGGGTGTTCTGTAATGGGCATCGAAAAATGCTGAGTCAGCATATTTGCAAAAATTAAAAAAAATCTTTTCTCCAGAACCAATCATCAGAATCTTTTGATATTTGGTATACAGCATTCATAGGGGGGTCAGATAAAAATTTGTTGAAATAAAGCTCAATGGTTCATATTTGGGCTCTCTACAGGAGCTCGAAGTTTTAACATAGGGTAATATCGGGAGAATTCTTTAAAAATCTTCTTCTTCAGAACCGCCAGTCAGAATCTTTTAATGTTTGGTATACATCATTGTTATTAGGGTCAGATTATAGATTGTTCAAACCAAGTCCCTAGGTTAATATTTGGGCTTCCTACGGAAGCCCAAATTTTATCTTTGTTCAATATGGAGGGTAATTTAAAAAAATCTTCTTCAGATCCACCAGTCAGAATGCTTTGATATTTGGTATGCAACATCTCGATGGGGGTCAGATTCAAGTTTGTTCAAATCAGATCCCTAGGTATATATTTGGGCTCACTATGGTAGCCCAAATTTTTACTTAGTGCAATATGAGGAAATTTCTTTAAAAATCTTCTTCTTCAGATCCACCAGTCGGAATGCTTTTATATTTGGTATACAACATCTCTAGGGGGGTCAGATTCCAGGTTGTTCAATTCTCATGCCTAGGTTAATATTTGGGCTCCATATGGGAACATGAAATTTAACTTAGTACAATATGAGGGAATTTCTTCAAAAATCTTCTTCTTCAGATTCACTTGTCATAATGCTTTCACATTTGGTATACAACATCTCTAGGGGGGTCAGATTCAAGTTTGTTCAAATCTGATCCATAGGTTAATATTTGGGCTTGCTATGGTAGCCCAAATTTGAACTTAGTGCAATTCGAAGAAATTTCTTTACAATTTCTCTTCTTCAGATCCAACAGTCAGAATGCTTTCATATTCGGTACACAACATCTCTAGGGAAGTCTGATTTAACTGTGTTCAAATCAAGAGCCTGGGTTAATATTTGGGCTCTCTATGGGAGCCGGAATTGGCCATTTTGCTGAAGAATTGAAAATTTTGTATTCAGTACCCTCTAGAGGTACTAAGATTAATCCACATAGGTTGTATCAAGGGGCTTCATAGGGGAGCTCTACATTTTACTTCATGATCAACTAAAGAAAAGGCATGATGCCTAGATTATTTTTGTCACTTCTGAGGGACTCAAGTATTCACAGTGTGGCCTATGGAGATGGCTTGCTTAATGTAGACTCATTCTTGGACTCTGTTTAAATTATGTTCTGTTCAAGATGAGCGCTTCAGGCCCCGTGGGGCCTCTTGTTTTTTTTTTAAACAGAATTCATATAAATGTGTACATTTTCAAGAAAATCTTCTTTGAAACTACAAGGCCAAATGGTTTGAAAAACTTAATGTGACTGATGACTGTAACCCCCTCTACCAATGATCCTCATTTAATCTTCATCAGGTTGCAATTATGGCTGCATTTGTGGCTTATAGTTACTATAGAAACCCTATAGGAAAATCACATTTTCATCATCTTCACTGAAAGTATTGAGCCAATGTGAACCAGACTTGGCAGGTATGGTCTATCAGAGATTCTCTACAACTGTTACTCATTTTATTCCTGTTGGGTGAAAAATGTGGCCACCAGAAGCATTCTTTGATTCTGATTGGTTAATTTTGAAAACTCTTCTCTGAAGAAACCACAGAGCCAAATGTTTTTGAAATTATGCATGGTTGATGGCTGGGACACCCTCTACCAACGGTCCTCATTTAGTGTTGATCGTTTTGCAAGTATGGCCACAATTGTGCTTTATAGTTACTATAGAAAACCCCTATGGGAAATCACATTTTCATCTTCTCTCTGGAACTACTGAGCCGAGGTGAACCAAAAACTTTGCAAGAATGGTCTATACGAGGCCCTCTACAAACGATCCTCTTTTTGTTCCTGTTGGTTCGAAAATATGGCCATCAGAGACATTCTTTGATTCTGTTTGGTGGATTCAAATGTTTTGAAACTTCATGTCATTGAAGACTGGGACACCTTCTACCAATGATCCTCATGTAATGTTGATGTAATTTTGCAAACATGGTTACAATTGCAGCTCATAGTTACCATTGAAAGCCTATGGGAAATCACATTTTTATATGTAGTTCCAGGTGGGCGATTACAGACACAATAGAGCCTCTAGTTTGATATATAACAAACATCAACCCTTGGGCTCGAATTTAGGGTATCATGGGACCTCAGGTTTTAACTCTATGAGTAATGAGAGAACAATAAAAAAAATGATCTCCTAAGCCACTGTTTCAAATGTTCATATGGAATATATTTGAAAGGGTGTTTAACTTCTTGCATGCTGCTGGCAGATATTCCATTCCAGGTCACGAATCTCTTGCCACTGAAATAAGTATTTTGACACATTTAACTAAATTTAACCCCTGTAAACTGCATGGACTTTTTATGCTCCTGAAAATTATTTTTTATATACTAAAACCAATGGCCCGTACTTACCTTGTGCAAACTCATTAATTTCCAGGGCCAAACACAAATTTCGAACCCCACAATCCCCAAAATTTGCATACAAAACCCAAAACTTAAAGTTCTAACTGGTCCTCCATACTTTTGTTCACTGCGTATGCACAGTAACCAGGAATTTAACAAAACTGGCGCAAAGTCAGCAACATATGAACTGACATCTGTGCTTTAAAATCTCTTTTCTGAAGATGCCAGACACAAATTATTCATGATTATGGTGGATTCAAGGAACTGAAAGGATGCTGGAAGTGAACTACAGAGGTTTTGGACGTTCAGGGCTGTAACTTAAAAATAATTATGAAAAATTATTCATGTTTCCCATTTTCGGGATATCGGCCTGAACGTCATCATTCTTACTAATGAAAACCCTACTGTTTTTTAAATGTTCCTTCCCTCTCTTCCCATGAACCCTCCTGTTAAACTCCCAAGCTTATTGGGGTTTTTATTGAAATTTTTTTATTAAATTTCTTGGGAGTTTAACGAGATCTACGGAATATTTATTCAGTTTATCCCCATGGTTAGGTCCTCATCCTGGGAGTGGTAGGATGTCTGCAGTCTTGCATCTTCTACCAGATGCATTGTTTTTTCTTCTCATAAAGATTTAGCTTTGCATCAGATAGTATTTGATCGGTTTGTGATTTTGGGCTTATATAGCCTGTTGTTTAGTTTCCGTTTTTTCCTGTTGACGTTTTTCACTTGGACAACGCTTTAACTTATTGTATTTTATATTATAGTATAGCACAGTTATCATATTATATAGTAGGATACATGTAAAAATTATGCCGGTAGTGTAGCTTCAATTTTTTAGTGTTTGTCCACAATTACACCCTATCAGGACTCCCTTGAGCTCATGAAAAAATGTTAATTTTTTCTTTTGAAATGATTTTGATTGCCATATTTATTTTGTATCCTTAATATGTATAAATTATTTGATTGTTTAGGAGTGCAGTGGACTTAGTCTTTGGCTTGAATATTATTATGAAATCTTTTTGCTCCAAGTGTAAGGTGTAGGAAATCTGCCTCGGATTTACATGCTTCCTGTCTTGCTTGTAGTCGCTGCACTCCTTCAGATACTTGTGCTACTTGTGTAGTTTGGGATGCCAAACGTTGGACACAATTGACGTGTTATGTGAGTGGGGAAGTTCCGATGCTGAAACTATCACCATAGGCTAATTATCTTTTTCAGAGGAACAAGAATATGGTGATGGTATAGCGACACCCATCCAAAATGTCTGCCGCCATTGTGCTCAGATGAGCAAACAGAGCCAGCTGCAAAGGTGCTCATGAATATCAAACAAGGAATAAGGCCTCTTATTCCATTACAAGCAGCTAGCTCATCCAGTGAAGTGGTAACCCTGCCAGTGGGGGGGGGGGAGGGGGGGGGGGGGCCTTAGCACCGGTTAAGTCTGTAGCGGTCAAGGAGAGTGTAGATTTGGGTAGAGCGAGCACCTCAAAATCAAAAGCTCACCCAGCGATAATGGCAAAGGAGAAGAAGCCAACAAGTTTCTCAACGGGACGCTCAGCAAGATCGGGTCAGATTGCGAGCTCTCTCCATCCCGTCAACAGTCGGGGTCGACTGTTGCGGTCGCGAGAAATTTTACTGAGTCGGAGCTAACGTCCTCATTTGTCGATCGAGGCGCTCCGGGTTCCAGTAAACCCTTGTACAGCTATCCAAGGAACCGTCAGTATAGTGACTTGGGAAAGGGGTGCAGATCTTACAGAGACTATAAGGCAGATGCCCCTAAGCCGACGATGTGAGGTGGTTCTCAGGGAGGACGTGGTTTCTCCTCCTGAAGGCCTCGCAGGTCATACAGGTGATGGTCTAAACCTCAATTGCTCTCCAGTTGGCGGAAGATTATCATCAAATTTCGTGAGAAACTGGATGGATATAACGGAAGATCAGTGGGTCAGAAATGTAGTCAGAACGGGTCTTCGGCTATCATCCGTTCAAAGCGCCCACTTTCAAGAAGTCCACGTTCGACAATTCTTCCGACAATCCTTTATAAAAGGAATCTCTTTTTGCGGAAATTCAATCTCTCCCAGTAAAGAAAGCAATAGAGATCGTATAAAATCTCAACTCACCAGGATTTTACAGTCACCTGTTTCTTGTGCCAAAACCACACAGCTTGTTTCTACCGGTCGTAGACTTGAGCTGGATAAACGAACTGGATAAACGAACTGATTATCGCTCCAAAGTTCTTTCTGGAAACCATTCGGACCTTCTGTTTCAGGGGAAGTCCCACACACTGCATCACAACCCGGAAGGTCTCAACCTTTACGTATTTCCGTTGTGCGGTCCTTCTTACACGGAAAATAGTTTACAGGACGAGCATTGGACACAATTTCTAACTATAGGAGGACCTCCTCTTTGCTGAATTACGCAGCAAAGTGGAGAGTTTTCTTTCGGTGGTGTACTGACCAGTCGGTGGATATCTATAATCCATCTGTTCCTCAGATTGCCAGTTTTCTGGTCTACCTGTTTGACGTGCTCAAACTGCAGCCTGTTACGATTAAGGGCTATAGTCTATGTTATCAGACACATATTCTCATCATGATAACTTGAGTATTGGATTAGATCCTTCTTTATCCATGCTGGTTAGAAATTTCTCTATCAATAGACCTAGAACTCTCAGATTAATTCCTAAATGGAATTTAGCTTGGGTTCTTTTGAAGCTTCAAGAAGCTCCTTCTGAGCCGCTAGAGGATGTAGAATTCAAATTCCTAACATATAAAACAGCATTTCTCTTAGCCTTTGTTTCTATTAGAAGAGTTAGTGAACTCCATGCATTATCTGTTGAAGATTCCCATTACCGTCGCGTGGTTAATACTATTACTCTTACTATGGAAGTGGGGTTCTTGGCTAAGAATCAGATTCCAGATAGGCAGCTGGAGCCTATTGTCATTAAGGTCTTACCGTCCTCGGACAACCGTCGACTGCTGTTGTCTTGACAACCGTCGACTGCTGTTGTGTCCAGTCAGAGCGATGCGCATATATAAACGTTGATCTAGCTTCATTAGAAAAGGAAGATAACGTTTTTTCCTTTCACTTATTCCTAACAAAAAAGATATTGCTATTCATTCAGTCGCTAGATGGATTCAATTGGCAGTAAAAACTTCATACGAGAATCTATCGGCGGATCAACGTTCTGTCAATAAGATTTCAGCGCATGAGGTTAGGGCACTGTCTTCTTGGACTTATTCAAATAGTATTGCTATTACTGATTTAATAAAGGCAGCCTTCTGGACACAACCGTCTTCATTTACTAAGTTCTACCTTAGTTCCTAGGGTCCTCTTTCTGTTGCACAGAATGCCATCCATTAATAATACATCTCAATGATGTCTTAGGCAGACTGCTCGAGCACTGACGCGGTTCTGCTGCCCTCTTCGTTCTGAAGAATTTAGCTTTAGAACAAAGGGAAGGGTGGGGGAGGGGGGCAGTTTTTCTCTTTTTTATCATCTGGCTTCATAGTGAAAAGCAAGGGAATACCTCCTCCAGTGTCAGTAGTCCATTGTCGGTGCTGGGTTGTTTTAATGTGTAGCTTGGTGTGAAGCAACAATTATGTCTCATTCATGTATTGCTTTAAAATTGTAGCTCAGTGTGAAGCATTTGTATATGTCACGTGTCATACAAGTGTTAATATACAATCCTCGGACACTTTTAAATGAATATAAGGCATCTCATTCTCTGGACTTCCTTATAATTGGTTTCCTTCACCGAATTAGCATAAAAGGTTATGCTGGTATTTAAAGGAGAAATTATTGTGTATTACTCCAATATGATTGGTGTTATGTCATTCTCTTTTTTTATTGGGAAAAAGAGAAAGACATATGTAATTCCTATGTCTTCTCCTATTCTCCTGTAGGAGCTATTCTTTATTGTGGAGTAATAGAGATATTACAGTCATCTAAGTCCATGGCCCTCCATCCTTTTTATGATTCAGCTAAGTCTGGGTCATTCATTTTAGTATAAAAATATGATAAATTTCAAGTAATTAGTATATAATATATATATTTCATGGCCCAGACGGGGATGGCCCTTCCATAAGTGGGCACTCATACCTCCCCGCTGATATATATATACATAACATTTAGCAGGCATAACTAGGAAGAATGATGTTGGCGCCAATTTTGTTAGCTTCCTGGTTACTGCTCATGCGCAGTGACCAAAAGTATGGAGGACCAGTTAGAACTTTTAAGTTTTCGGTTTTGTATGCAAATTTGGGGGATTGGGGGTGTTCAAAATTTGTGTTTCGCTCTGGTAATAAATGAGTTTACACCAGCTAAGTCTGGCCATTGGTAAGTATAAAAAATATACAAATTACTTTAAATTTATCATTTTCGGGGGTATATAGTGTATTCATTTCTGTCCGTCAGAAAGATTTTTGTGTCCACTACATAACAATGAGATGCTTTGTCGGATTTTGTTGACACTTGGCATACATGTTGTTTATGGGGAGACGATGTGTTGCTCACAAAATGTTTTTTTGTTCGATGGAGGTCAAGGTCACAGATCAAGGTCATTGCCACGTCAGGGCATAGTCACTTCCGAGTGACAATCCCTTGTTGACCAATGATTTCTTGAGATAAACTGAGATGAATTTTTCATCAAATCTAGTCATGGCTGCTGTGAAGCAACCATGACTAGATTTGTTGAAAATTAATTTTCAAAGTACTCGGCATGTTAAGAGTTAAATCTATCCTCTGGGACATTTAGCAGTGTCATGAGTCTCTCAGATTGTAACATCCTAGTTTTTAGCTCATCTGAGGTAAGGGAAATGCATTAAAAAAGGTATTTTTCCACCCAAAGCACTGCTCCAAATGCTTCCATGTTTGATGTTTAACAGATTTGTATGGGTAATTTACATGTTTGTTTGATGTCATGTTGCAAGGCACTTCACCCCGATTGTCCACATGGGGGCATGATGACGCCGTGTACAAAGGCATACTGCACGTCAATGGTGCACATGTCTTCAGCCAATCTAACCCTGCCGGTACTGCAGTGCAGAGTTCTGATGTTGGGGAGCTGGAAGCTGCTCGGTAGTTCTCGCTGGGTACTCCAGCTTCCTCCACCCATAAAACTGTCACCTACACGATATGACCTTGGCTGTTAATGTGTCATTAAACCTGTATAAATAAATAAATAAATAAATATAAATAGATGTCATGTTTTGGTGGTGTTATTGGAGTGGGCAGGCATTTTAACACTGAGTAATAGCCACATCATTAAAAAATGTTTTCTCACAATTCCACTAATCTAAATAATGTCTTATTTGACATATCACAGCTTCGATCCCCAATAACCCCCACCTTTCTCTCTCTTACCTCATTCTTACATGGATGGTAAAGGGTTAAGCCTTAAAAAAGAAATTTCTTGGAGTCCCTCTCAGTTTACATCTTATAGCCCGTAAGTAATGTGAAACTGATTATTTTTAAATCTCGTGAAAAATCCATAAACTGTTCTCAAGTGAGTGGACCTTGGGCCTCTTGTTAAATACTTTTCCACTTGTAAAATTTGTATTCATTTGAAATTGTTCCACTGCAATGATACAATAGTGCTTGAAGCATATTTCTTGTTTTTGATCACATTAGTGATCAGCTTATTTTTTACGTGTTTTTTCCTTGCAGGTCATTTTTGAATCTCAATGTATACAAGTAAGTCTTAGATATAAGAATTCATGATCTATTTAATACAGTTTAGAGTCACAAGTTTAACGTTTATAATATCACCTGCCATTTCTGAATGGTTGTGTATCTGCAGAATATAATTGTAGAAGTAGGAATTATTATCCGCCATGGTTAACTGTTTGCACATCTGAAAACCAAAATTTCATCTAACAAATTTTTCACATGATGCAACAAGGAATTTAACCAATTCAGTGATATTTAATGGAGCTCAATGAGCTCTGTCAGACAAGATTGAATTGGTTAAATTCTTAGTTGCATTACAGTAAAAAATGCGTTTTAATCTTGACATCAGTGTGCAGAGGGTTAAAATGTTATATCTGTTGTGTAGCAAAATTGAAAAATTTGTGTTTGGTGGAAGAATTGAGTATCAGTAAACACATTTATTGCATGCCTTTGTTTTTATTTTCATAAAATACGTGCTTTTTGTGCAGAAACCGAAGCAAACAATATTTTGTATTGTCCTTGAACAATACGGATCACATGCACAGACTATATAACTATTTTTTTTTTTTTACGTTTGGGTTATTTTTGGTTATAATTTGTGTTTTTAATATATTTTTTTAGTAAACTGTAAGTGTGCAATAAATACAGAACAGCATGCTCGTTCGAACTGTCATTTTTAGCTTAACTTGACATAGTCAATATAAGCTATTGTCATCACGCGTGCAGAAGTCTGTTAGTCTGTGAGTGTGTGAGTCATTTTCCTTTAGCACGGGCTACACCCCGCAGTTCTTGTCTGATCACGAAATTTCATATGCAGGTTTGGGGTGATGTCTAGATGAGAACGTCCCCTTTTGGTCACGATCTGGCAACCAGTATGGCTGCATGAGCCCAAAACCCAAAAACCATTAGCACAGTTTACAGGTCGTATTTATGAAGGGATTTCATTGTAAGTTGGTAGGATGCCTCTGTATAATGCCTAGATGAGGACGTCCCCTTTTGGGCATGATCTATCAACCGTGATGGCTGCCCAAGCCCAAAACCCAAAAACTTTTAGCACAGTCTGCAGGTCATGTTTAATGTTGAGGGATTTCATTGTAACTTGGTAGGATGCCTCCTTATGTTGTCTAGATGAGAATTTCCCCATTTGGGCATGATCTGCCAACCGTGACGACTGCCCAAGCCCAAAACCCGAAAACCTTTAGCACAGTCTGCAGGTCATATTTATTGAGGAATTTCATTGTAACTTGGTGGGTTGACTTCATATAATCTCTAGATGAGAAAGTCCCCTTTTGAACGTGATTGGGCAACTGTGACGGCTACAGGGGCCCGAAACCCGAAAACCTTTAGCATAGTCTAGAGGTCATATTTATGAAGGGATTTCATTGTAACTTGGTAGGATGACTCCAAATAATGTCTAGATGAGAATGTCCCATTTTGATTGCGATCATTCAGCCTTGATGGGTGCCCGAGTCCAAAAACCTTTAGCATAGGCAAAAGGTCATATTTATGGAAGGATTTCATTGTAACCTGTTAGGTTGACTCCATATAATGCCTAGATGATGACATCCCCTTTTGGTCGTGATTGGTCAGCTGTGATGGCTACAAGTGCCCGAAGCCCGAAAACCTTGAGCACAGTCTACAGGTCATATTTATGAAGGGATTTCATTGTAACTTCGTAGGATCACTCCAGATGATGCCCAGATGAGATTGTCCCCTGTGATTGCGATCATTCAACCATGATGGCTGTTCGAGCCCGAAGCCTGAAAACCTTTAGCACAGTCTACAGGTCATATTTATGAAGGGATTCATTGTAACTTGGCAGGTTGACTTCATACAATGTCTAGATGAGAATGTCCCCTTTTGGACATGATTGGGCAACTGTGACGGCTAAAGGTGCCCGAAGCCCAAAAACCTTTAGCACAGTCTACAGGTCATATTTATGAAGGGATTTCATTGTAACTTTGTAGGATGACTCCAAATAATATCTAGAAGAGAACGTCCCATTTTGATCGCAATCATTCAGCCTTGATGGGTGCCCGAGTCCAAAAACCTTTAGCATTGGCAAAAAGTCGTGTTTATGGAAGGATTTCATTGTAACCTGTTAGGTTGACTCCATATAATGCCTAGATGATGATATCCCCTTTTGGTCGTGATTGGTCAGCTGTGATGGCTACAAGTGCCCGAAGCCCGAAAACCTTGAGCACAGTCTACAGGTCATATTTAGGAAGGGATTTCATTGTAACTTGATAGGATCACTCCAGATGATGCCCAGATGAGATTGTCTCCTTTGGTTGCGATCATTCAACCATGATTGCTGCCCGAGCTGAAAGCCCGAAAACATTTAGCATAGCACAGTCCACAGGTCATATTTATGAAGGGATTTCATTGTAACTTGGTAGGATGACTCCAAATAATGTCTAGATGAGAACATCCCATTTTGGTCATGATCATTCAGCCTTGATGGTTGCCCGAGCCCAAAAACCTTTAGCATAGGCAAAAGGTTATATTTATAGAAGGATTTCATTGTAACCTGTTAGGTTGACTCCATATAATGCCTAGATGATGACATCCCCTTTTGGTCGTGATTGGTCAACTGTGATGGTGACAGGTGCCCGAAGCCTGAAAACCTTGAGCACAGTCTACAGGTCATATTTATGAAGGGATTTCATTGTAACTTCGCAGGATCACTCCGGATGATGCCCAGATGAGATTGTCCCCTTTGGTTGCGATCATTCAACCATGATGGCTGCCCGAGTCCGAAGCCCCAAAACCTTTAGCACAGTCTACAGGTCATATTTGTGAAGGGATTTCATTGTAACTTGGTAGGTTGACTTCATATAATGTCTAGATGAGAACTTCTCCTTTTGGACACGATTGGGCAACTGTGACGGCTACAGGGGCTCAAAGCCCGAAAACCTTTAGAACAGTCTACAGGTCATAATTATGAAGGGATTTTATTGTAACTTGGTAGGTTGACTCCATATAATGCCTAGATGATGACATCCCCTTTTGGTCATAATTGGTCAGCTGTGATGGCTACAAGTGCCCGAAGCCCGAAAACCTTGAGCACAGTCTACAGGTCATATTTATGAAGGGATTTCATTGTAACTTCGTCGGATCACTCCAGATGATGCCCAGATGAGAATGTCCCCTTTTGGTTGCGACCATTCAACCATGATGGCTGCCAGAGCCCAAAGCCCAAAAACCTTTAGCACAGTCTACAGGTCATATTTATGAAGGGATTTCATTGTAACTTGGTAGGTTGACTTCATATAATGTCTAGATGAGAACGTCCCCTTTGGACGCAATTGGGAAACTGACGGCTACAGGGCCCGAAGCCCGAAAACCTTTAGCACAGTCTACAGGCCATATTTATGAAGGGATTTTAATGTAACTTGACAGGATGACTCGTTTTGGAATAATTTCACTGTAACTGGTAACTTTTGTTGATATACGTTAACTGTGAGGGCCACATACATTAACTGTGAGGTCATATTAACCCACCCCTCAGCTCTTTAGTACAGTGTACACCTCATATTATTTTTATCAAAAACAGCATACAGGGAACAGAAATGAACATATTCCCAATTATCACAATTCTTGTCTTATTTCATAATCCTTTCATAAACATTGAACATTATCCTTTTCATCAAACACAACACACAAGTTAAGCTACAGTGTCATTGACACTTTCATTTACCACTCTCGATCGATTTTGGTGGACGGTTAATATTGAACAAGAAGCTAAAGGCTTCGAGTTCAGTATTATCCCTCCACCAAAATTGCTTAATAATTCTTAAGTAAATTGTAGGCATGCAATAAAAATAGAACAACATACGCATTCAAACTCTCATGTTTTACTACACTCGATCAAGTTTGGCGGAGGGATAATATTGAACTTGAAGCCTTTGGCTTCTCATGCAATATTTTCCTCTGCCCAAATCAATCTTGTGCGATAAAAAATGACGGTTTGAACGCGAATGCCCTTCTGTCTATGTCAGCCTATGTTGCTGATACCTTCCACACTACAGTTGTGGAACTTTTTCCTTTGGAAAAAAAAATGTTTTTATGAGTCGGTAACTTCATTAATAATAGTCAGATCTTTATGAAATCTTACATGCTTGTCCAGCATGACATTCATATTCAGACACATCTGCATCTTCCACCTGGGAGTTATGCCTCTTCTTCCTTTCCAAAAAATACAATTTTTCTCCAAATGAGCCTGCAATCCAGCTGATATTAGTTTGATCTTAGTAAAATCTTACATGGATGTCCACCATGACATTCCCTTTTAGATATATATCGATTTTTGCACTACGCATCTTTGACTTGGGAGTTATGCCAACTTTTTCATTGAGAAAAAATTGGAATTTTTGTTGGTACAAGTCTGTAACTCAGCTGATGGTGGTCAGATCTTCATGAAATCTTACATGGTTATCCGGCATGACATGTCCATTCAGACACATATATACTGAGTCAAAAAAGAAAGTATAATAGAAACAAATGTCAAAAAAATATCATAAAGGATGAAATAAAATAGTTCTAATGTTGCATGTTTGTGGACAAGAAGTCGTGCAAAGAGTTTAATGACATGTTGTTGTCCACCCAACCATATACAATTTTGCTACGGATTTCAAAACAGCACGTGCTACCTGAAAATGTCAAATTGAATGGCTGACCAACGATTTTCTTTGTGTTATGTTGTGCTAGAGAGCCTGGGTTATTGAGAAAACATGCTAGTTTTTGTCTTCTGACATTTTAAAAAACGCCAAGGTTAACCGAAAATCAGAGGTTGGTACGCATGAGGCTGGGATACCTCCAGACGAGCTCGCTGCTGAGTTCAGAGTCACTGTGGCCACTGTTTACCATCTCATTGGAAGGTATAGAACCACTGGATCTACAGCTGACCGATCATGTTCAGGTCAACCAAGAGTTACGAACCCTGCACAAGACCACCACATTAGGACATCTCACTTGCAGGGTCGCTTCCTTCTGGCGACGAGGACAGCGGCAATTACTCCTGGTAGAACTAACAATAGAATCAGTGCACAAACTGTCCGCAACAGACTCGCTGAACACGGCATTCGCAGTAGGCATCCATACTACAGACCAATCCTTACCCAAAGTCATCGTACCATCAGAATGTAATGGGTACGTCAGCGTGTTTGCTGGACTCAGCAGCATTGGAGCACAGTTCTTTTTAGTGATGAATCACGATTTTGTCTACGGCGCGCTGATGGTAGGGCAATAGTGTATAGCCGACGAGGAGAACAGTTTTCTGATGCTTGCGAGCAGGAATTATACTGTTTCGGCGGGGGTAGCCTGAATGGATAGTGATATAGGGACGAAATTCTTAACACTGTTTTTTCTTTTGTTCAAATCTAATGTCGGATTGCAGTTATTCCAGCATGTGAATGCCCGATGTAACATGGTGCGAATCTGTCGTGACTTTCTTGAGCAGAGCATCAAACTTCTTCCTTGGCCCCCCACTTTCGCCAGATTTGTTGCCAGTCAAGCATCTTTGGGATCAATTGGACCATCGGGTACGACTTCATGATCTTCAGACATTAGGCACGTTACGTAATGTTCTAAGGCAGGAGTGGAATGCAATACCACAGGGTGACATCCAGAGACTTAGTAGGTCCATGTGCCGTCAATGTCTTGCCATCCAAGAGGCAAACGGTGGACATACACACTATTGACTGCATGTGTGAACTTTTCATTTCAACCCCATGTCTCAATTGCGACATCCTGACATGACGCTGGCAACAGTAAGAACATGAAAGTATGCAAATTCATATGGCTAGACTTTAAATATGAATTTACAATAATTTGTTTGGGATTAAAGTCGATGATACTAAAAAAATTTGCTTCTCGAAGTTTATTATACTTTCTTTTTTGATTCGGTATATATTTATGCTGTCCACATCTTCCACGTGGGATTTTTGCCATTTTCCTTTGTGAACATTATAAATATGTATCGTACTGACACATCTGGTGCCTAATAGAAAAATTTTGTTTTTGTTAGTTTGAGTCTGTAACTTAGCGAATAGTGATGAATTTTAATGAAATATGAAATGGTTGTCGAGCATGACATCCCCTTTCAAACATATCAAGTTATGCAGTACCATCTCTCGACATGGCACCAGTGGAGGGGGGTGGCGGTGGGGTTTTACTTTACAGCAGCACTGATGCAATCTCTTGTTATTTGACACAGAGGCTGTCTGTATGTTTCTTGTTTTCATTCACTTATTTTTTGAGAGGGGATTTTAGACTGGAATGCAATATCACAAGTAATGAACCGAATAAAGGTTTATAACTGAGGTGATATTAGGTTGAACGGTAGAGAGGAAGGGGATTAAGCCATTGGGGATGGTGTTCAAAAATTGAGAATCCATTGATAGAATGAATAAAATCACAATTGAATTCATTCACATTGACATGTCTATCACATTATCAAAATGATGATAATCATCACTGAAGTGTATAATTAGCTTAAATTGACAAAGTCAAGATAAGCTATTGCCATCACGCATGCAGAAGTCTTGGAAGTCTGTTCACATTTTCTTTAGCACAGTCTACACCTCGTAGTTTTTTGTCCGATTATCACTAAATTTATGTGCAGGTTTTAGGTCCTGTCAGGATGAGAACGTCTCATTTTGGTTGTGATCGGCTGCACAGGTTCGAAAACCTTTAGTACAGTCTACAGATGGAAGGGATTTCATTGTAACTTAGTAGGATGACTCTGTATAATGTCTAGATGAGCACGTCCTATTTTGGCCGGGTTTTGGTCAACTGTGATGGCCGCAGATTCCTTTAGCACAGTCTACAGTTCATATTTGTGAAGCGATTTCATTGTAACTTGGTAAGGTGACTCGGTATGATTTCTAGATGAGACTATACTATTTTGGTCATGATCGGTCAGCAGTTACCGCCGCTTGCGCATGTGACCTAGATTCCTTTAGCTCTGTCTACAGGTTGTATTTATGAAGGGATTTCATTGTAACTTGGTGGGATGACTCGGTATGAAATACAGATGAGACTGTCATATTTTGATCAGGATTGGTCAACCATGACTGCCGGATGGGCACATGACCTAGATATCTGTGAGGGCCACATAAACCCAGACCCTAGTTCTTTAGTACAGGCCACACTTCAAATTATTCATGTTAAAAACATAGCATGTAGGGTACAGAACGTAACATATTCAAAATTATCACAATTCTTGTCTTATTTCATAATCCTTTCATAAACATTAAACATTATCCTTTTCATCAAACATGACACATAGTCAATTTAAGCTGCAGTGCATTGTCTTTGACACTTAGATTTTTTTATACCCCCAGTTTTGAAAAAAATGGATGGTTCACTGAATTACATGTGTCAGTCCATTCAGCCACCCCAAATTGTAAACTTGCAATAACTTCACACCAACTGTTGACAGATTGTAATAAAATTTAATTTGTATCTTTCTCATCATATTCCAAATACTGGCAGTATAAAATTAGAATGCCAGAGGATTTCACTTGTGAGTTATATCCCCTAGTTTTGATGAAAAATAATGAATTATACCTCCATTCTCAAAGAGAATGGGAGGTTAACCGGTTTTCATGTGCCTGTGTATACATCCAGAATCATTAACTTACAATAACTTCACTAACAGTTGACAAACTGTGATGAAAATTGATCAGATATCTTCCTCATGGTATTATTCCAAATTCCCACAGCGCAAAATTTCCAGTCCTGAGAATTTCATCCAATTGTTATTAAGCTTTTGTTTTTTGAAAAATGTACATGTTGGGCTTGATTTTTACACAACTTCAAGAATTGTTAGATCAGTTGCAAAGAAATTTAGTATACATCTTTCCAGTCATATGGTAAATACTCACAATGAAAAATTATGATGCTGAAGGCGTTCAAGTAAGAGTTATACACCTTTGTTCATTGAGAAATGTATGTGTTAAACTTCCTTTCTGCACAAAGACTAGAGGTATAATAGCATATATTGTGCAGTCTTGTTTTTTTTTTAGAATGCCTTCACTCATAGTTGATAGATAGCAAAATATGCTACTTTTCTATCATTTGTCCAAACTTACAATGCCAAAGTACAAAGCCAGATGATTTCATCCAAGACTTATGATCCTTTGTTTGTTGAAAATGTAGGACTTTAATTTTGCACTACTTTGCCAATAATTTACAGCAACCATGCTTACATTTTATGAGATATTTAATAAAAATCCTCTGCAGGTTAAGAACTAATGCTTGTTAGCTCATCTTGACAAAGTCAAGCTGAGCTAATCTAATCGCTTCCCGTCCGTCGTCCGTCAACACCATGTTTTGGTCTCCTCCTCCAAAGCCACTGGGCCAATTCAAGTGAAAGTTTGTGTGAGTGATGGTCCCAAAGGGGCATTTCATTTTTGTTCAACTCAGTATGCCCGGCCCCATAGGGAGGGAGTGGGGGAAAATGCTCCAAAATATTTTTAAAATCTTCTTCTCAAGAACCAGTGTGTGCAATGACTTGATATTTGCTATGGACCTTCCATATGAGGTGTAGAATCAAATTTGTTCAAATGAAGTTCGTAAAGTAATATTTGGCTTTGTAATAGGAGGGGTAAGATTTTTGGCCCCGCCCAAAATTTCTATTTTCTGAACCGATGGTCCGGTACGAACCAAATTTGGTTTGTGGTAGTATTGGGTCATAAGTACTTGACCCATGCAAAAAAAAAAATTCCCGCATCCCCATGGTAACCCTGGGAGCTAAAAATAGAAATATTTTCAAACGCCCATATTTCCCAAACCCCATGGAACAGAGAGCTTTTATTTGGTATGAAGTATCCTTATGACCAGTAGAATTGAATGGTAAAAAAAAATTGCCATCAGTTATGTTAGGGTGTTCTGTAATGGGCATCGAAAAAATGCTGAGTCAGCATATTTGCAAAAATTAAAAAAAATCTTTTCTCCAGAACCAGTCATCAGAATCTTTTGATATTTGGTATACAGCATTCATAGGGGGATCAGATAAAAGTTTGTTCAAATAAAGCTCATTGGTTCATATGTGGGCTCTCTACAGGAGCCCAAAGTTTTAACATAGGGTAATATGGGGAATATTCTTTAAAAATCTTCTTCTTCAGAACCACCAGTCGGAATCTTTTAATATTTGGTATACATCATTGTTATGAGGGTCAGATTTTAGATTGTTCAAACCAAGTCCCTAGGTTAATATTTGGGCTTCCTACGGAAGGGGGGGTCAGATTCAAGTTTGTTCAAATCGGATCCATAGGTCAATATTTGGGCTCGCTATGGTAGCCCAAATTTGAACTTAGTGCAATTCGAAGAAATTTCTTTACAATTTCTCTTCTTCAGATCCAACAGTCAGAATGCTTTCATATTCGGTACACAACATCTCTAGGGAAGTCAGATTTAACTGTGTTCAACTCAAGAGCCTGGGTTAATATTTGGGCTCTCTATGGGAGCCGGAATTGGCCATTTTGCTGAAGAATTAAACATTTTGTATTCAGTACCCTCTATAGGTACTAAGATTAATCCACATAGGTTGTATCAAGGGGCTTCATAGGGGAGCTCTGCATTTTACTTATGATCAACTGAAGAAAAGGCATGATGCCCAGATTATTTTTGTCACTCCTGAGGGACTCAAGGATTGACAGTGTAGCCTATGGAGATGGCTTGCTTAATGTAGACTCATTCTTGGACTCTGTTTAAATTGTGTTCTGTACAAGATGAGCGCTTCAGGCCCCGTGGGGCCTCTTGTTTTATTTACTTGGTGCACTCTTTGCACTGAACATAATAATTTTCACAATTTATTGGAAAGTGCTAACTGGCACACTCCAGATTCCTGATAAAACCTTGGTGTGTAGGGTATTTATTTCTTGACTTCTGACATGACACATTTTTACCAGTTTGAAATTTTTACAAAATAGATTTTAAATTTTGAACTGATAATTTACCTTTTGAAGTGTGCTCATGTGAGGTCAGATTAGCTGTTTTCATTACAAGTACTCAGTACAAGTTGAGGAGTCAAGAAGGATATTTTAGCAACAGTTTTTGATCAATTCTGTAAATTCACGACTTGTGTTTTGTATATTTCATATAAGTGTATACTTTTTGAAAAAAAATATCATTTTTTTGCAGGTGATGGTTATCAGTATGTTTTTTTTGTTCGCGTCACTACTGTAAAGTATAACAAAATAAAACAACACAGGTGTACACTACCTTGCTCAACCCCCCCCCCCTCCCCCGTTCCCCATCTTACACTAGGATCAGAAAAAGGTTGATCTACATGAACCAAATGCTTGCAGTGATATCAGATCAAGTCTCATGGCTTTGCAGGGGCTTCTTGGCAATAAAACATTTTTAACTTTGACAACATAACCCTACAAAAGATCTTTTATAAACATCATTTTTATTTTTATGCCCCACAGACTTTGTTAGGTCAGGTGGCATATAGTGATTGAAGTGTGTAACAGTATATGTGTGTCCAAGCCAATAACTTGAAAATTGTTGGACTACAGGCATTAACCTTCACACAATTATAATTGAAAATAGGAGGATATGTGACACATCATACACAGGTTCTTAACTTCAAGGTCACATTTCAAGGTCACACTTAAAATTGGTTGATAACTGTGTCTCAGCCATAACTCAGAAATGGATCAAATAACAATTATTAAACTTCATACAAATGTTAATAGTTGCCTCCATATCTTCAATATCAATGTCATACTTGACCCCTCTATGTTGTAGGACATAAATCATGTCTTCGACATCACTCAGAAACTGTTGGGGTATCTAACGTCACACAGGTATGTCCCATACCCTGGTCTCTACCTTTAAGGTCAAGGTCACATTTCAAAGTAATGCTTAAAACCGGCAATATTCATGTCTCAGCCTTAACTCAGAAAGGAATCAAACTACTATTATCAAACATTCAAATGTTAAGGTCAGTCAGAATGTGTGTCATGTATAATAGTTACACCTGTGACTTGAAGGTCAAGGTTATACTAAAATACAAGGTCATATATTCATGGTCAAATTGTGTCTCATGCATAACTTGGAAACTATTGGGGCTACAACCTTCAAACTATACACAGGTATAAAGGACAATGGGAGTAGGTGCCACTCATCATAGCTGGGTCCTTAATTTCAAAGTCAGGGTCACATTTCAAGGTCACACTTAATTCCAGTCTGTAGCCATGGCTCAGCCAGAAGCAAATCAAACTACAATTATCAAACTTCACACAAATGTTAAGAACAGTCAGAAGGTGTGTGGTGTTTAATAGTTACTTGCATGTCTTCAAGGTCTAGGTCATTTTGGACTTCTTTGATGTTCCATGGTCACAAATTATGTCTCTTATAATGGACAGTGAGAGGACACTAAAGCTGCATTTGCAACACCAAGGTCAAGATCACATTTAGAGGTCACCTTCATCATTTCCCATCATCAAGGTTAGTTCCATTTAGTGATTTTTAAGGGATGGGGGCATATGTTACTCCAGTGACATTTCTTGTTATCACCTGCCGACGAAGTCAGGAGGGGGATAATGAAATGGTATTCGTCCATCTGTCTGTCCATCCATCTGTCCATCCGTCCATCCAGGCTTAGCAAAGGTACATTGTGGAGTTTACAGTTTAGGGTCAGTGGTAGTTGTGGGGTTGGGTTATTATACTGGCCACTTGTGGGGTTATTTTTTGCTCTGTGGGGTTCATTTTTTTGACCTTGTGGGGTTAGGGTTTAACATGGGAAAAAACTCACAAGTAAGAATGTGTAAAAATGTCCATCCGTCCATCCATCACTCACAAACTTTATCCGCTTAACTCCTCCTAAGTTTTCAGTGGATTTTTACGAAACTTGGTCTGAAATATCAGTATCAAGTGTAGATGTGCATGTGGTCAGGAATTTTTGATGTGTTGAATTTTTTCATGGTAATGGCCCTTGGAAATAGCAAAATTTCCATCACAAAGGCCTGTCTGCTTAACTCCTACATTTTTTAGCCCGACTGTTTACAGCGAGGGCTATAGTCATGACTTTTGTCCATTCGCCCGTCTGTCCGTCTGTTAACATTTAGAGTTTTGGTTAAAGTTTGTGGTTAAAGTTTTTTACAGAAGGTTCAAGTGGGTTTTTTTTTTTCCCTGTTAAGTTAACATTTGGAGTTTTGGTTAAAGTTTGTGGTTAAAGTTTTTTATTCAACCTTCAAGTACAGGCTACACCCTGTAGTTCTTGTCTGATCGTCACAAAACTTCATATGCATTGTCCATATGAGAACGTCCCCTTTTGGTCATGATCGGTCAACCGGTATGGCTGCCCGAGCCCAAAAAGCATTGGCACAGTCTACAGGTCGTATTTATGAAGAGATTTAATTGTAACTTGGTAGGATGCCTCTGTATAAAGCCTAGATGAGAACGTCCCCTTTTAGGCCTGATCTGACAACTGTGATGGCTGCCCAAGCCCAAAACCCAAAAACTTTTAGCACAGTCTGCAGGTCATGTTTAATACTGAGGGATTTCATTGTAACTTGCTACGATGACTCCGTATGATGTCTAGATGAGAATTTCCCCATTTGGGCGTGATCTGTCAACTGTGATGACTGCCCAAAACCCGAAAACCTTTAGCACAGTCTACAGGTCATATTATGAAGGGATTTCATTGTATCTTGATAGGTTGACTTCATATTATGTCTAGATGAGAAAGTCCCCTTTTGGACGTGATTGGGCAACTGTGACGGCTACAGGGGCCCGAAGCCCAAAAACATTTAGCGCAGTCTACAGGTCATATTTATGAAGGGATTTCTTTGTAACTTGGTAGGATGACTCCAAATAATGTTTAGATGAGAATGTCCCATTTTGGTCTCGATCTTTCAGCCTTGATGGCTGCCCGAGCTCAAAAACCTTTAGCATAGTCAAAAGGTCATATTTATGAAGGGATTTCAATGTAACTTGTTAGGTTGACTCCATATAATGCCTAGATGATGACATCCTCTTTTGGTCGAGATTGGTCAACTGTGACGGCTACAGGTGCCCAAAGCCCGAAAACTTTGAGCACAGTCTACAGGTCATATTTATGAAGGGATTTCATTGTAACTTCGTAGGATCACTCCAGATGATGCCCAGATGAGAATGTACCCTTTTGGTTGTGATCATCCAACCATGATGGCTGCCCGAGCCCGAAGGCTGAAAACCTTTAGCACAGTCAACAGGTCATATTTATGAAGGGATTTCATTGTAACTTGGTAGGTTGACTTCATATAATGTCTAGATGAGAACGTCCTCTTTAGGACACGATTGAGCAACTGTGACGGCAACAGGGGCCCGAAGCCCAAAAACCTTTGGAACAGTCTACAGGTCATAATTATGAAGGGATTTCATTGTAGCTTGGTAGGATGACTCCAAATAATGTTTAGATGAGAACGTCACGATCATTCAGCCTTGATGGCTGCCCAAGCCCAAAAATCTTTAGCATAGCCTATAGGTCGTATTTATGGAAGGATTTCATTGTAACTTATTAGGTTGACTCCATATAATGCCTAGATGATGACATCACCTTTTGGTCGAGATTGGTCAAGTGTGATGGCTGCAGGTGCCCGAAGCCCGAAAACCTTGAGCACAGTCTACAGGTCGTATTTATGAAGGGATTTCCTTGTATCTTCATAGAATCACTCCAGATGATGCCCAGATGAGAATGTCCCCTTTTGGTTGCAATCATTCAACCATGATGGCTGCCCAAGCCTGAAGCCCGAAAACCTTTAGCACAGTCTTTAGGCCATATTTATGAAAGGATTTCATTGTGACTTGGTAGGTTGACTTCATATAATGTCTAGATGAGAACAGCCCCTTTTGGACATGATTGGGCAAGTGTGACGGCTACAGGGGCCCGAAGCCCGGAAACCTTTTAGCACAGTCTACAGGTCATAGTTATGAAGGTATTTCATTGTAACTTGTTAGGTTGACTCCATATAATGCCTAGATGATGACATCCTCTTTTGGTCGCGATCATTCAGCCTTGATGGCTGCCCGAGCCCAAAAACCTTTGGCATAGTCCATAAGTCATTTTTATGGAAGGATTTCATTGTAACTTGTTAGGTTGACTCCATATAATGCCTAAATGCTGACATCGCCTTTTGTCATGATTGGTCATCTGTGACCGCTACAGGGGCAGGAATCCCGAAAACCTTGAACACAGTCTACAGGTCATATTTATGAAGCGATTTCTTTGCAACTTCGTAGGATCACTCCAGATGAGGCCCAGATGAGAATGTCTCCTTTTGGTTGTGCTCATTCAGCCATGATGGCTGCCTGAGCCCAAAGCCCGAAAACTTATAGCACAGTTTACAGGTCATATTTATGAAGGGATTTCATTGTAACTTGGTAGGTTGACTTCATATAATGTCTAGATGAAAACATCTCCTTTTGGATGAAATTGGACAACTGTGATGGCTACAGGGGCCCGAAGCCCAAAAACCTTAAGCACGGTCTAGAGGTCATATTTATGAAGGGATTTCAATGTAACTTGGTAGGATGACTCCAAATAATGTCTAGATGAGAACATCTCATTTTGGTCGCGATCATTTAGCCTTGATGGCTGCCCGAGCCCAAAACCCAAAAACCTTTAGCATAGTCTATAGGTCATATTTATGGAAGGATTTCATTGTAACTTGTTAGGTTGACTCCATATAATGCCTAGATGATGACATCCTCTTTTGGTTGTGTTTGGTCAACTGTGTTTGCTTCAGGGCCCCGAAGCCCGAAAACCTTGAGCACAGTCTACAAGTCATATATATGAAGGAGTTTCATTGTAACTTCATAGGATTACTCCAGATTATGCCTAGATGACAACTCCCACTTTTGGTCCCGATCATTCAACCATGATGGATTCCCGAGCCAAAAACTTTAGTACAGACTACAGGTCATATTTGTGAAGGGATTTCATTGTAACTTAGTAGAATGACTCAGTATAATGTCGAGATGAGGACGTTCCCTTTTAGTTGCAATCGGCCTACAGTCATGGCTACACAGGCCTGAAGTCCAAAAACTTTCAGCACAGTCTACTGGCCATATTTATGAAGGGATTTCAATGTAACTTGATAGGATGACTCATTTTGAAATAATTTCACTCTAACTTGATAACTTTCATTGACATACGTTAACTGTGAGGGCCACATACATTAACTGTGAGGTCATATTAACCCACCCCTCAGCTCTTTAGTGCCGTGTACACCTCATATTATTTTTATTTAAAACATAGCATACAGGGAACAGAAATTAACATATTCCCAATTATCACAATTCTTGTCATTTCATAATCCTCTCATAAACATTGAACATTATCCTTTTCATCAAACACAACACACAGACAAGTTAAGGTACAGTGTCATTGACATTTTCATTATCCCTTCCTACAAGGGAGGGATATAGTGCAGAGCTCGCTCCGTCTGTCTATCTGTCAGTCCATCCGTCAGTCCGTCCATTCATTCATCAGTCCATCTGTCTGTCCAAACTTTCTTTATGCCATAACTTAAACAAAAGTTAACGGATTTCAATTAATTTCAGTACATGTCTCTAAGCCAAGTTTGATGACCACAATCATCCAATAAAAATTGTTGAAGTTATTGCCCTGCCCAGGCCTTGCCAATTAAGCATTTTCTTTTTCTTCCTTTCCTCCAATATGCATTTTGAAGTATTTACAGTCATGTCATGCGTAACTTTTTTTTTAAACTCATGTAACCCCCCCACCCCCACCGGGAGGCCAATTAGGCACTTTTTTTCTTTCGTCAAAAATGCATTTTTACTGTTTTGCTTAAAAGTTTGTGGTTAAAAATCCAGACAAACACCACACACTCCCCTTTTGCCAATCAATTTCATTCTCCAAACACTCTGTTACAATGTCATTTCTTTTTTCTCATTTCGGGCAAGGTCTACTGAAGCTGTACACAGTGGTTTCAAATAATATTGGCATTCATTTAACTCTTTTCACAATGCTTTTCGAAATTAGTTTCTCTAAATTTCAAATTGGGCTTCTACCACATACTTTATTACTTTTTATCCCCTGTCACAAAGGAGGGATATAGCACAGAGCTCGCTCCATCCGTCTATCTGTCAGTCTGTCCATCCGTCCATCAGTCTGTCCGAACTTTCTTTATGCCATAACTTAAACAAAAGTTAACAGATTTCAATTCTTTTCAGAACATGTCTCTAGGTCCAACCGATGAAAATTCTTGAAGTTATTTGTATTTATAGTACAGGCCAGGTTTGAATATAGGTTCCACAACTCCCTCCCCCCCCCCCCCCCCCCACACACACACACACACACACACACACACACATGTCACTTAGGCAATTATTCCCAAAATGCATTTTGAGGAATTGGGAGTTATTACATGCAAAAAAAAAAAAAAAAAATTACTCCTATAGCCCAACATTGCTTTATGTACTGCATCTTTAATCCTTTACCTAACACAAGTTGAAGCCAAAATTACAAATTATTTTTCTGAAACATCAGATTTATGGCTATTAGTCCTTATTAAGCTCATCAAGCTTGTTCCATTAATAGGTCATGAGGTATGTTTTGGAGTAGAGAAATGAAAAAATAAAATTTGAATACCAAATTTTGTACACCATGAGTGCAGATATGGCAGATTTGTTAGGTAAACGGTTAACAACAAATGGCTCTAACTATTTTATGTACAAGCATTGTAATTGCTGGGACAGTCGGGCTGTATGCGTGACATCACTCTAGTTATTGGATTTTTATGAAACTTGGTCTAAAGTATCAGTATCAAGTGTAGATGTGCAGGTGGTCAGGAATATTCGATGCGATGAATTTTGCATGTTTATGGCCATTGGAAATAGCAAAATTTCCATCACAAAGGCTTGTCCACTTAACTCCTCCTACATTTTTAGTTGGATTTTTACGAAACGTGGTCTGAAGTATCAGTATGAAGTGTAGATATGCATGTGGTCAGTAATTTTCGATGCAATGAATGTTGCATGGTTATGGCCCTTAGAAATAGCAAAATTTCCATCACAACATCTTGTCCGCTTAACTCCTCCTACATTTTTTTATTGGATTTTTACAAAACTTGGTCTGAAGTATCAGTATAATGTGTAGATGTGCATGTGGTCAATTTTCGATACTACAAATTTTGTGTGGTTTTGGCCCTTGGTAATAGTAAAATTTCCATCACAATTGCTTGTATGCTTAACTCCTCCTGTTTTTGTCATTGGATTTGTATGAAACTTGGTGTGCAGTATGAGTATGATGGGTACATGTGCATATGGAAAGGAAGATTTGATTCGAATAATTTTTCCAGAGGTTAAATCACTTGTCAACTTTGAATTTACCAAAACTGCAGGTTTTCAGAAGATATCTTCAGTTGCGATCCATATGGTTCCTTCAGTTGCAGTGGACCAAATGAGGTATTTAACCTTGTCCAATGAAGTCCATTCACCACATCAGTGTTTGTTCATCCATCTTTTAATCTGTCTTGATCACCAAATATGCTTATTCCTATCATAAAAGTCAGAGTGGGATATGAATGTCGTTAAACTGTCTTGTTCAAAATTGTTTCATTGTTCCTGTACAGGGTCGATCACATTGTCTCTGGTGTTTACATTCTGGGCTCCATCTAATTTACTATTTCATGTTTATCACACTCTCAACTGCTGTTGTTTGCCCTGTAAGTTGTGTTGTGCTTTTTGCAAGAGTTTGATTCTTAATAATATATTTTTCAGCTGGATTTTCTCTTCATCGACTCAATATGGTATGTATGTTTTCATTTATTTTCATAATGACTAAAATTTACTTTTTAAAAGGATAAAATGTACTGTTTGCCAAAGACGCACTGTGAAATTTGAAATGCAAAAATGTGATCAAAGTATATTAGTTTATGTTTCACAAATGAATGATAATAGTGATGTCATGTTAAAGAATAAGAAAAAACTGCAACAAAATTGCCACAATTGTTTACGTTAAAGATAGAAGAAAGGTTTGGTTGTAGAGCAATTTTTTGTAGCTCCTGACAAGTGTCAGCAGAGCTTTTCTGGCAATAATTTGTTTGTCACCTATCTGTCTGTCTGTTGTCAACATTTTGTTTGTCCGTACCATAACTTTAACCACCAAATATATTTTGATGAAACTTAATAACAATATGTATTATCAAAAGATGGTGTGTTTCAAATTATAATATGGTATGTGCCCTCCCAAGGTCAAGGTCACAAACCCTATGTTAATGTGACAGAAAAACAGATGACATTTCACTGTCACTTTTGTCCGGTCCGTATAATTTGGTATACTAAACAGATCTTATTTTTTTGGTACAATTATTGCTCATGACTCAAAGGTGTGTCGCGACTTTGATCCAAGGTCATACCATCAAGGTCAAGGTCACATAACAAAACTTTGATATTGTTATACAGCCCTTTTTTGGGTCCACATCATACTTGGTACAATTGTTGCTCATGACTCAAAGGTGTGTTGCAACTTTGATCGAAGGTCATATCATCAAGGTCAAGGTCACAGAAGCAAACCTTTGATATTGTCTGCCCTCGTCCGGTCCATTTAACTTTGTATAATTGACAGATCTTATTCATACTTGGTACAATTATTGCTTGTGACTCTAAGGTGTGTTGTGAATTTGTCCAAGATCATATCAAGGTCAAGGTCACAGACAGCAAAGCTTTGATATTGTTATACAGCCCTTGTCTAGCCCTTTTAATTTGGTATGATTGACAGATCTTATTTGTCCTTGGTACTGTTATTGCTCATGACTCAAAGGTGTGTCGAGACTGATCCAAGGTCTTATCATCAAAGTCAAGGTCACAACAACAAAACTTTGACATTGTTATAAAGCACTTCTCCAGTCCATATGACTTAGTATGATTGGCAGATCTTATTCATTCTAGGTACAATTATTGCTCATGACTCAAAGGTGTGTCACGACTTTGATCTAAATATCATCAGGGCCAAGGTCACAGACTGCAAAACTTTGATATTGTTATACAGCCCTTGTTTGGTCTGTATAATTGAATCTATGTGACAGATCTTGTTCATCCTTCATGCAATTGTTACCCATAACCTAATGCTGTGAGATGACCTTGACCCATTGTCATATCAAGGTCAAGGTCACAAGCAATAACACTTGGATTCTTGTCTTGTATTTAGCTTCCCCTAAAAGCAGTGACACAGGGCGAAGCTGTCTAGGCTAAGAGGCCTCCCGTTTTGAAAATCAGTGAGGATGGGCGGGAGGCTTTTATGTTTAATATTTTTATATTGTAACCAATGACCCAGACTAGCTTGTGCTAACCCCAAAATATCTAGGGCCAAACACAAATTTTGCACCCCAATCCCCAAAATTTGCATGCAAAACCAAAAATTAGAAGTCCTATCTGGCCCTCCATACATTTACTCTCCATGCATGCGCAGATGCCAGGAAGTCACCAAATCTGGTGCCAACATCATTCTTTGTTTGGCCCTTGTCAGATAACATCAAACTGACATTTGTGCTTTTTAAATCTCAATTAATAATGATGCTAGACACAAATCAATGGTTAGTTGGTGGATCCAAGGACACAACTGGATGAAGGAAGGAAGAAACGGTGGTTTGAAACGTTCAGGGCTGTAATTTTATAATATTTATAAAACTTAGTTCATGTTCCCTAATTTCATGACATGGGCCTGACGTTATCACTGAATGATTATGATCTATCCACTGTTTATTTAGTATTCCTTCCCTACCTTCCATTGATCCCCCCAGTTAAGCTCCCAAGCTTTTTGGCTTGTTTTATTGAAATTGTTTAAGATTATTCTGTATATCCCCATGGTTACGTCCTCACCCTTGGGGTGTTTGGGCGTTTTTGGTCATGCATCATACATCCAATGTATCGGTTTTTCTTCTGATGGAGATCTTGCTTTACATCGGATAGTCTTGTTTCTGTTACTGACTTCAGCCGTGTTGCCTGGGGTCTTGTTTCCAGTTTTTGTTTACTTTTACAATGCTCTGGGTAATTTCCTATATTTGTTTAGGAACGACAGTTGTAAGTAACATTAAATATTCTGATAGTGTGGTAGTTAATTTTACAGCAGATTTTTATAATTTTGTCCACACTTAGGCTTTTTTGGGCTCATCGTTCCTTTTGGGAACTTGGGCTCTTATATAGAAAAAAATTTTCAAAAATTTTTATTTTATTTTTGAAGGAATTTTTCTTTTGGATATATTCATTTCATTGATTGTATTTTAATGTTATCAAATATTATATGTAGATTTGGTGGTGGTACAATGACATATATTGGAATTTGGGTAATAATATTTATCTAATAATGGGGGGGGGGGGGGGGGGGGTGCGGTGGCTCAGTTGGTAGAGGAGCAGGCTGCAAGCCGAGAGGTCCTCGGTTTGAATCCCACCTGCGGCAACCATGTTGTGTCCTTGGGCAAGACACTTCACCCCATTGCCCATGTGGGGGCACGGTGACGTTGTGTACTAAGGCGTACTGCACGCCAATGGTGCACCTGTCTTCAACCAATGCTAACCCTGCTTGTGTGGAGTTGGTATGTTGGGGAGCTGACAGTTGCTCACTGTTGCTTGGTGGTTCTCTCCAGGTACTCCGGCTTCCTCCACCCGTAAAACTGTCAGGGTCATGGTTAGCCATTGTGCAGAAATATGTGACCTTAAACACCAATAAATAATAATAATAAATAATTTATCTAATAGAAGGGCAAATGGAGGAAGCCTTTCCTCTATTTACGTGGTCGTTGTCTTGAGTATAGTTGATGTACTACCACTAATTCTTGTTCCATTGGATGACGAGTGTCATGGTTTGTGTTAGGCGAGTAGACACTACTGGTCCTCTCGTCAAAAGGTCACTATAGTTGTTTAGTTTCTATTTACAGAGGAACAAGAACATGGTGTAGTTTCGTGACGCCGTCATGGAGTGTGCTTCCGTCGTTGCATTATTGAGCTAACGGAAAAGTGCTCAATGAAATTAGACAAGTGTCTAGGTCCCAAAAGGGATTTACGGCCTTGTCAGAAATTAGACAAGTGCCTAGGTCCCAAAAAGGATTTACGGTCTTGTCGTCAGCTAGCTCGACTGGCGGTTGCATCACCCCTCAGATGGATGGTGTGACTCTGGGTAAGTCCATTGCGGTCCAGGAGAGGAATATGGGTGTAGCGAGCACTATAAAATACGAACATGCTCACCCTGCGACGACAGAAAGGAGGAAGCACAGGAAGGAGGAAGCAGACAAGTTCTGAGGTATGCTCATCCAGGTCTTCTGTGATCGTGAGCAAGAGAGAGGCCCCTCTCTCTTATAACAATATCTGGGGTCAGAGGTTGTTGGTAGGGACTTGTGTCAGTTGGAGCTTATGTCCATGCCTTCCTGTCCGGGACACTCCTCCATAGACTGCCAGGTTCGGCTAGTCTTATAGCTTCCTCTACGTTCGAAAAGCACACACGACCGCACAAGTCCGCTGTTGCCAGCTAGCTCGACCGGTGAAGTGGTTACTCAGGCCTCTGAGAACTGTGACGCCGGGTGTATCAGATCCGGGCTAGGAGATGATATATGGTGGAGCGAACACTATGATATGCAACCTTGCTCACCCAGCGACGACAGAAGGAGAAAACTGGCAAGTTCTGAGGTACGCTCGTCCAGGTCACCCAGGACCGTGAGCAAGAGAGAGAGGCCTCTCTCTCTTACAGCATCATCTGGGGACAGGTGTTGTTGGTAGGAACTTGCGTCAGTTGGAGTATATGTCCATGCCTCCTGTCCGGGACGTCCCGTCTAATAGGCAGCCAGGGTCGGCTAGTCTTATGGTTTCCTCTACATAACGGACAAAGTGATGGGTCGCTTAAGCACACGTCCCCTCCAGTTATTCTGGAGTGGTAGACGTTTTTCTCTCTAGACCTATTTTGTTTTAGTGAATCTTTTAACATAAGGTCAAGTTTGGACATACATTTAATGGTTTTCTCAATTATTACGGACGTCAGTTCATATATTGCGTTACAATACTGAGTCCGATGGTCTCCCTATGCAGGGATCTTGGGACCCTCGGTTCTTGGAAACCACATATATGCTACATCATTGAATTATTACAGTTCATGTATTTTTAGATGCAGATCAGTGTTTATCAGAAGAGAAGACCTCTTCTTTTGTCATTAATTTCCAATGGAAGGGACATTTACGTTCATTCTATTGTTTAATAAGTCAGTTAGCTATTCGTACTGCTTAGGTAAATTTATCTTCCAATCAGCAGTCAGTGCTTAAGATTTCAGCACATGAAGTGAAGCGCTGGCTACATCTTGGGCTTATTCTAACTGTATGGCTATTACATGATCTTATATAGGATCACTTCAAGATAGTTAAGTTTGTGACGCACAGGAATAATAGTTTTCATTATTTGTGTCGCCAGTATTAGGCATTTGAGCGCAATTTACGCTCAGCCATTTTCATGGGAATTAATGATAGGATATGTGTATTCCTCAATTCATTTGTTTCTATTGATTACATTGAGGTTATAGTGTCTGTTATTGTACATTCACCAGAAGGTTCCCCCACAAGAGGGTTTTCTTCTTCAAGGGAAGTTTTGTTCTTCACGTCATTCTCCGCTCTCAGTGGCATTACAGAGTATGTCAGACGTGAAAGAGCTTTATGGTCACTATATTATTGCTGCCTGTACCAGCAATGATTAATGTGGGTGAGGAGGTTTCGACATGAAGTCGAATTCCCTCCCCCCTCCCCACACTCGCACACTGTCGCTTATATATATCTTAATACATATATACTATTCATTTGGGTCGTGTTGGATGGTGCCCTCATTGGCATATATGCAGTTCTGTTGCATTAGTTTCCAGTGTTTATTTTCTGATTTCTAATATACAAGCACTTATTTTATCATCATATTAGCTGCTATTTGAGTTTATAGGTGACTGCATAACCATTTAGTGGTTTTTAGATGATTAATAGGCTGGATTTTTATGCACTCGTGCAATATGTGATTACGTTGTCACTTTGGTGGACCTTGAAGTTATTATATATTTCAGGGGCGGCCTGAGTTGGAGACGTTTAATCATACCTGCCTCCATTTCTAGATCCTGATCTCTATTTTGTCGGTTCTCAAATCGCATATTCTCATGTGTTTATAGTTGTAGATGCCAAATAGTACACATTGGAGAGTGTTCTTACCAGATTAAATATTACAGAGGCCTCCTGTGAATAATCTTGAAGCGTGTTTTCTCTGCAGAGATTGTTCATCGTATCTCGCTTTTGTATGTGTATGTTATATTATTAGCTCACCTGACTGAAAGTCAGGGTGAGCTTTTCTTATCACTCTTCGTCCGTCTGCCGTCCGTCATCCTGCGTGAAGGTGGTGTTTGAGCCTCTTTCTCCTAAACCACTGGCCACATTTTAATTAAATTTTATGTAAGTAGTGGATATATAGGGGCATTTTGATTTTTATCCAAATTAGGTTTCGGCTCATATTGAGCAGAGGTGTTGGGAAAAAATGGCCAAATTTTTTGAAAATCTTCTTCTAATGAACCACCAGTAGCAGAGACTTGATGTGTGGTATACAGAATCCTTTTGAGGCTTAGAATCAAGTTTGTTCAAGAGAAGTTTGTCGGGCATTATTTGCCTTCGTTATGGGAGGGGTAAAAATTTCTGTTTTCTGAACCGTAAGGTCGATTTGAACCAGATTTCATATGAGATGATAATGGGTCATAAGTAGTTGATTGATGCAAAAAAAAAATTTCTCATTGTCCCGTGGGAACCCCGGGAGCTAAAAATATGAAAAACCTTAAAACTGCCATATCTCCAAAACTGCACGGCACAGAGAATTCTTATTTTGTATAAAGCTTACTTTTATCCAGTAGAATAGAATGGTTAAAAAAAATCCCTATCAGTTTGATCACAAGGTACTTTTTTCAGGACTTTGAAAAAGTGCTGAGTCAGCACTTTTTAACACTGTAGGCAATGGGAAAAAGATCAAAAAATCTTCTTCTCCAGATCCAGCAGGCAGAATCTTTTGATATTTGGTATGCAACATTGTAGGGTGGATTTGATTTAAGTTTGTTCAAATCGGCCCCCTGGGTTCATATTTCGGCTCAGTATAGGAGCCCGATTTCGAACTTCGTGCATTTCGGGCAAATTTCTTCAAAAATCTTCTTCTCCAGATCCAGCAGGCAGAATCTTTTGATATTTGGTATGCAACATTGTGGGGTGGATCTGATTCAAGTTTGTTCAAATCGGCCCCCTGGATTCATATTTGGGCTCACTATAGAAGCCTGAATTCCAACTTAGTGCATTTCATGCAAATTTCTTCAAAAATCTTCTTCTCCAGATCCAGCAGGCAGAATCTTTTGATATTTGGTATGCAACATTGTGGGGTGGATCTGATTTAAGTTTGTTCAAATCGGCTCCCTAGTTTCATATTTGGGCTCACTATGGAAGCTTGAATTCGAACTTTGTGCATTTCGGGCAAATTTCTTCAAAAATCTTCTTCTCCAGATCCAGCAGGCAGAATCTTTTGATATTTGGTATGGAACTTTGTGGGGTGGATCTGATTCAAGTTTGTTCAAATCAGCCCCCTGGATTTATATTTAGGCCTACTATAGAATCCCAAATTAGAACTTCGTGCATTTCAGGCAAATTTCTTAAAAAATCTTCTTCTCCAGATCCAGCAGGCAGAATCTTTTGATATTTGGTATGCAACATTGTGTGATGGATCTGATTCAAGTTTGTTCAAAATCTGCTCCCTAGATTCATATTTGGGCTCACTATAGAAGCTCAAATTCGAACTTAGTGCATTTCAGGCAAATTTCTTCAAAAATCCTCTTCTTCAGATCCAGCAGGCAGAATCTTTTCATATTTGGTATGCAACATTGTGGGGTGGATCTGATTCATGTTTGTTCAAATCGGCCCCCCTGGATTCATATTTGGGCTCACTATAGAAGCCTGAATTCAAACCTAGTGCATTACAGGCAAATTTCTTCAAAAATCTTCCTCTCCAGATCCAGCAGGCAGAATCTTTTGATATTTGGTATGCAACATTGTGGGGTGGATCTGATTCAAGTTTGTTCAAATCAGCCTCCTGGGTTTATATTTGGGCTCAGAATAGGAGCCCAAATTTGAACTTAGTGCATTTCAGGCAAATTTCTTTGAAAATCTTCTTCTCAAGATCCAGCAGGCAGAATCTTTTGATATTGGGTATGCACCATGCTTGGAGGGGGGGGGGGGGGGGGGGAGTGGGGGGAGATTCAAGTTTGTTCAAGCCATGTCCCTGGGTTCATATTTGGGCTCACTGTGGTAGCCCAAATTATAACTTAGTTCAAAATGAGGAATTTTCTTTAAAAATCTTCTTCAGATCCAGCAGCTGGAATGTTTTGATATTTGGTATGCAGCATCCTTAGTGGGGTGAGATTAAAGTTTGTTCAAGCCATGTCCCTAGGACCATATTTGGACTCACTGTGGGAGCCCAAATGATAACTTAGTTCAAAATGAGGGAATTTTCTTTGAAAATCTTCTTCAGATCCAGCAGTCGAAATGTTTTGATATTTGGTATGCAGCATCCTTAGTGGGGTGAGATTCAAGTTTGTTCAGCCATGTCCCTAGGTCCATATTTGGACTCACTGTGGGAGCTCGAATTGTAACTTAGTTCAAAATGAGGAATTTTCTTTAAAAATCTTTTTCTTCAGATCCAGCAGTCGGAATGTTTTGATATTTGGTATGCAGCATCCTTAGGGGGGTTAGATTCAAGTTTGTTCAGCCATGTCCCTAGGTCCATATTTGGACTCACTGTGGGAGCTCGAATTGTAACTTAGTTCAAAATGAGGAATTTTCTTTAAAAATCTTTTCCTTCAGATCCAGCATTCGGAATGTTTTGATATTTGGTGTGCAGCATCCTTAGGGGGTGAGATTCAAGTTTGTTAAAGCCAAGTCCCTGGGTTCATATATGGGCTCCCTGTGGGAGCCCGAATTATAACTTAGTTCAATATGAGGAATATTCTTTAAAAAATTTTTTTTTTTGGATCCACTGGTCAGAATCTTTGGATATTTGGTATAAGCTTTTCTTAGGAGAAGCAGATGCAACTTGTTGAAATCAATTCTCTGGGTTGATATTTAGGCTACCATGTCAGGTGAGCGCCCTCAGGCCCCTTGAGGCCTCTTGTTATTTCATTGATTTCGTTGTACCTGTATACGCCATCTGCAGTGCATATTTTGTAGCGGATAATGTTATTTACCAAAATCATCGCTATAGCCTTGGCTTATGAAGTGGCATCAAGCACCATTTATTATTCATGAGTTAATTTTTGAGTGCCTGATCGATATTTATTTATATCGTTTTCGCGTTCTGATTATTGATTCCAGAGCTCTCCCCTCTTTCTTTTGAAGATAGGTTCAAAAAAGGTGGGGGGGGGGGTCATTTTGTCCACTTCTCTGGCGTATTGGGTATGTAACTATTAAGGAAGCTGTTTTCTCTGTACTATATTTGGTTATCAGCTGTAGTATTATTGTTTGGCGTAGGTTTATGGGCAATTTTCTCTCATTTTCAATATACCATTCTAATCTATAGGGCTTAGTCCAAACCAGCCTTAAAAATTGTTTATTTGTTACATCCTAATTAACATGATTTCATGCTCACATTTAGGATTTACATAATTGGGATCCATATTAGGATATGTCTCTTCTATTATGATATAAAGAGACATACATGAAAATTCTAATTATTCTAATTTTCTTCATCATGGATTGAAGGATTTGATCTATGTTGATCTACTATTTCGGAAGTTCTAGGCCCTCCACCTTTTTACGATTCAGCTAGTCTGGGTCATTGGTTACAGTATAAAAATATGAAAAAATTTAAAGTAATTTATATATTTTTTATACTTACCAATGATCCAGACGAGAATGGCCCTCCCATGAGTGGGCAGTACTGGGCACTCATACCTCTCTGCTGAATTGTTATAATCTTTTTTACAAAGAACGATGTTGGTGCCAGATTCGGTGACTTCCTGGTGTCTGCGCATGCGCGGAGGGTAAATGTATGGAGGGCCAGATAGGACTTATAATTTTCGGTTTTGCATGCAAATTTTGGGGATTGGGGGGTAAAATTTGTGTTTGGCCCTAGATATTTTTGAGTTAGCACCAGCTAGTCTGGGTCATTGGTAAGCATAAAAAATATATAAATTACTTTAATTTTTTTCATTTTTATGCCCCCAGGGGCATATAGTGTTTGTCATTTCTGTCTGTCTGCCCATCTGTCCATCAGGAAAATTTTCATGTCCGCTCTACAATTCAGAAATGCTACTAAGGATTTTGTTGAAACTTGGCATACATGTTGCTTATGGGGAGACGATGTGTCGCTTAGAAATTTTTTTTTGTTTAATGGAGGTCAAGGTCACAGATCAAGGTCAACTGAACGTCCTCAAGATTTCTGTGATGCTTTGTTGGATTTTGTTGAAACTTGGCATACATATTGTTTAAGGGGAGATGATGTGTCGCTAACAAAAATGTTTTTGTTCGATGGAGATCAAGGTCAACTGTCCATCAGGAAGATTTGCGTGTCTGCTCCATAACTCTGAGATGCTTCATTAGATTTTGTTGAAACTTGGCATACATGTTGCTTATGGGGAGGCAATGTGTCACGCAGACACATTTTTTTGTTTGATGGAGGTCAATGTCACAGATTAAGGTCAACTTTCCGCCATGAATATTTTCGTGTCCACTCCATAAATCTGAGATGCTTCTTTGGATTTTGTTGAAACTTGGCATACATGTTGCTTATGGGGAGATGATGTGTGTCGTGCAGAAAATCTTTTTTGTTCGATGGAGGTCAATGTCACAGATAAGGTTATTGCCGAGTGACAATCTCTTGTTATTTTATAAGCTCATCTTGACAAAGTCAAGCTGAGCTAATCTCATCGCTTTCCGTCCGTCCGTCTGTCATCCATTGTCCATCAACACCATGTTTTGGTCTTCTCCTCCAAAGCCACTGGGCCAATTCAATTGAAAGTTTGTGTGAGTGATGGTCCCAAAGTGGCATTTCATTTTTGTTCAACTCAACATGCCCAGCCCCATAGGGAGGGAGTGGGGGAAAATGCTCCAAAATATTTTTAAATCTTCTTCTCAAGAACCAGTGCGTACAATGACTTGATATTTGCTATGGAGCTTCCTTTTGAGGTGTAGAATCAAGTTTGTTCAAATGAAGGTCGTGAAGCAATATTTGGCTTTGTAATAGGAGGGATAAGATTTTTGGCCCTGCCCAAAATTTCTATTTTCTGAACTGATGGTCTGGTATGAACCAAATTTGGTTTGTGGTATTATTGGATCATAAGTACTTGACCCATGCAAAAAGAAAACTCCCGCATTTCCATGGGAACACTGGGAGCTAAAAATAGAAATATTTTCAAACGCCCATATTTCCCAAACCACACAGAACAGAGAGCTGTTAATTGGTATGAAGTATCTTTAGGACCAGTAGAATTGAATGGTAAAAAAAAATTGCCAACGGTTATGTTAGGGTGTTCTGTAATGGGCATCGAAAAAATGCTGAGTCCGCATATTTGCAAACATTTTAAAAAATCTTTTCTCCAGAACCAATCATCAGAATCTTTTCATATTTGGTATACAGCATTCATAGGGGGGTCAGATACAAGTTTGTTGAAATAAAGCTCATTGGTTCATATTTGGGCTCTCAACCTTCACGTATTTCCGTTGTGTGGTCCTTCTTGCACGGCAAGCATTTTACAGGACGAGCAGTGGACGCAATTTCTAACTGTAGGAGGACCTCCTCTTCGCTAAATTATGCTGCTAAATGGAAGGTTTTCTCGTTGGTGTAGGGATCATTCTATTGATATTTATGATCCCTCGATTCCAGACATTGCTAATTTTTTGGTGTACTCGTTTGACGAGATCAATCTGCAGCCAATAACTATTAAGGGTTATAGGTCTATGCTATCGGATACTTATGCTCATCATGATAGCTTACAAATTGGATCTAATGTCTCTTTATCAAAGTTAGTTAAAAACTTTTCGATAAATAGACCTAAAACCCTTAGATTAATTCCTAAGTGGAATTTAGCTTGGGTTCTTCTGAAGCTAAAAGAAGTGCTATTTGAACCCCTTGACACGGTAGACTTCAAATACTTATCTTATAAGACAGCTTTTCTCTTATCCTTCTCTTCTACTAGAAGAGTTAGTGAGCTTCATGCACTATCTGTTGATGATTCTCACTATCGTAGTGTTGGTAATACTATTACTTTGACTACTAATGTTGGATTTTTGGCTGAGAATCAGGCTCCTAATAAGTACCCTGAACCTATTGTTATTAAGGCTCTTCCATCCTCAGACAGCCATAGGCCTTTGCTATGTCCAGTCAGTGCTATGCGTATTTACAAACGTAGATCTGAGTTTATCAGAAAGGGACGAAAACGTTTCTTTCTGTCTCTGCTGCCTAATAGAAGGGACATCACGGACCAGTCTATTTCAAGGTGGATTCAATTGACTATTTGTACTGCTTATGAAAAATTATCTTCTACTCAGCAGTCTGTGCTTAAGATTTCGGCGCATGAAGTGAGAGTGCTGTCTACTTCTTGGGCTTATGCTAATAGTATTGCTATTACCGATTTGATGAAGGCTGCATACTGGTCTCAGCCTTCTACATTCGTGAATTTTTACCTTAGAAATATTGAGTCTATTTCTGGCGACCTGCATTGTTTGGGTCCATTATCTGTTGCTCAGAATGTCGTCCACTAAACAGTTGCAGCTATAGTTATGCAGGCTTTCTGTTCCAGCAGTGACTCTGTCCTGCTGCCCTCTTCATTCTGAGGTGATTGACCCAGAGCAAGGGGAAGGGGGGGGGGGGATGGTGTTCCCTTATATCACCTGCTTTATAGTGAAAAGCAAGGGAATACCTCCTCTGGAGTCAGTAATTCCGAGTCGATGCTGGGATGGTTTTAAAGTGTAAAGCTAATGTTTATCTCATTTATGTAATATTTTTAAAGTGTAGCATTTGTATATGTCACGTGTCATACGAGCGTTAATATACAATCCTTGGACACTTTAAAATGAGTATAAAGAGTCTCATTCTCTGGACTATCTTTATTTATTGGCTTTCCTTTAAAGAATTAGTATAATGGGTTATACTGGATGTTAATAGAGATCATTGATGTTATTGTGCTCAATTACGGACTGGTAATGTGTCTTTCTTATTTTGTATAAACAAGAAAGACACATGTAAATCCTGTTTCTCCTTGAGGGGATAATTCTGTTTACATGTAATTGAGCCTATTGGATTTTCCTTTATGTCCTAGGCCCTCCAGCCTTTTTTCTATTCAGCTAAGTCTGGGTCATTGGTAAAGTATAAAAATGTTAAAAAATTTATAGTAATTTATATATTTTTTATACTTACCAATGACCCAGACGGGGATGGCCCTCCTATGAGTTGGGAACTCATACCTCCCCGCTGATTACATAACACTTACCAGGCACTGGTTGTGGGAATGAAGATTTGGCGCCAATTTCGGTACCTCCTTGACACTGCGCATGCGCAGTGGAAAAAAGTATGGAGGACCAGATAGGACATGGATTTTTTGGATTTTGATGCAAATTTGGGGGATTGGGGGGGCAAAATTTGTGTTTGGCCCTGAAATTTTGAGAGTTAGCACCAGCTAAGTCTGGGTCATTGGTAAGTATAAAAAATATATAAATTACTATAAACTTTTTAACTTTCAGGGTTTTTTTTCCCTGATTTCAGTTTTTTTTAGTGTCATTATCTTAAATAAAAAATATTAATTTAAGAAGTTTATTTTTAACAAAAAAAAACAGCTTCATATCCAAGAGTATTTTGTTTATATTTATACTGTTTTCTATTTTTAAAGCACTTACCTTGTGACATTTCATTGTAATTGGCTTAAGTTATGCATTAGCTTATTCACTGCAGATCAGTTTCCAGGCTTTTCATGCTTTTTACTGATCTAGCATCTTTGGACACACATTATGAATCAGATGTCTTGCCTTTTAGCAAAACAAAGTAAATGTAGAAAAAGCTATATCTTAGTTGCTATACTAAACAGACTTTTGTACCTTACTGTTTACATATTATAAACATATCGGAAAACTGAACAAAAAATAAATGTCCAAATATCATTGATAAGTTCTAGATAATGCCTATCCATTTAATAAGAACTTGATCTGTTCTGGACTTTAAAGAAGGTTGAGATGAAAAGAAACTGTGCAATATCCTTTTCCAGCAAGATATTGAAAGGAGCAAAACACAGCTGTAGGACTGGAACTTTTGTATTTCCTGGGTTAATATTTAGTTCTGTCCTTGAAAAATAATCTCGATATTTACATTGTCTGCATTGGTGGAATTCAAGAGGAAAAAAATATTTCACAAAAAAACATCACATTGTTATAAAACACTAAAGCTCTCACTATTTTCGGTCACACACATAGACATTAGTGCCCAAAGTGTTGCTATTTTTAATAAGGAGCAAAACACAGCTGTATGACTGGAACATTTGCATTTCCTGGGTTAATATTTAGTTCTGTTCTTGAAAAATAATCTTGATGTTTACATTGTCTGCATTGGTGGGATTCAAGAGGAAAAAAATATTTCACAAAAAAAACATCACACTGTGATAAAACACTAAAGCTCTCACTATTTTTGGTCATAGACATTAGTGCCCCCCCCCCCCCCCCCCCCCCCCCCCCCAGCCACTCAGGTTACAAGATTTGTCCAAACACTTTCCGTCATTAGGCTGGTCACTGCTCACACTGAGGTGGAAGGAAGGGGTGTTCATGGGCAGAACAGTACATGGAAAACAACTTCCATTGGTTGTCCGGAACAGTAAAAAAAGTAAATATTTTTAGCTCACTTGACATAATATCTGCATAAGTCCAAGAAGTGCAGTCCATTCCTGCCTGTAACCATTCTTCTGTTTGATCTCATTGTAACAGATGATTGTGCATCTGCTCTCAGAAATTTCCTGTTTTGATGCCTTCAGATGCTGGAGCACATAGGAATGCTTCATTAGAAGATCTGTAGTGATACAAGAAAGGATGGCTACAATGATTCAAGGAAGAATGGCAGACAAAACAAATTGTATCAGAATAGTGCTTTCTAAAAAAATTACTTGTCCATATTCAGCAGTTTAGGCTATAGCCTAAATTGTTGTGACTTAGTATCACTTGGTAGAACTGCAACTGACTTTAATTTTGGAACTTAGTGCTTTCATGTATATATAGGAGAACAAGTGTCTAAGGTTATTTCCCAAATTAGTGGATGCAAATCTTTATTTCAGTCAATTTTGTTTTCTTGTCTCCTACTCTCGTGCATTTGAATTATTTAAAAAAAAAAAATAAAATAAAAATTTTCTCTGTTTACTTTACTAAGAAGTCAAGCTATGATAATTAAATATTGTGCTTGATTTGTACCCAGTACAACTCACATAAATCATGTATAGTTAGTGAAAAATGTGGCAATAAAGATTGGAAGAAGGTTCCTGACCTCGGCCAGTAGATTACTTATAATTAGGTTGTCTCCTAATTATAAGTAATCTATCGGCCGAAGAAGAAGCCACTGACTTTAGAATTAGTAATGGAATCAAGCTGGCTGAAAAAATGTTATTATCTATAAAGACAATTCTTGCCTTGGCTAAAAACATTCAACAAAAAAAACTTTCTCTGCTCCACTGTTCTCCTCAGCCATCCTTCATTCCCTGTAGACAACCTATTGCCAATGAGTATTTTAGGCTCACTTGAGCCTCAGATTTTTTAATCCAGCGGTATCATAAACAATTTTCAGGCAATAGCTAGTATATATCCAAATATCTCCAAGCACTGCTTCACATAACATTTTTAAACCTGTGTGGAAAGTGGAAACATACACATTATTTTGCTCATTCAACAATTAGGGAAATCACTCCTGGAGAAAGGCATGATACTTTTAAGAACAGTTTGTTTCCTCAAATTTAAAAAAAAAATTCTGCTGATTTTTAAGGGTCTGAACTCATGAGAGGACAAATCTGATAGGTTGTAGAAGATATGTGACCTGCAAACTCAAATGCAATCATTTAGTAAATAGTTGGTTCAGATATTTCGCTATCATTTGGAATTACCTGCCCATCTGAATTTTACTGTAAGTGGGAACATTTAGAAAATATTTTATTTATTTCAGCTGATGCCATTGTTGAGGAAAGAGAGTTATGCACAAAAGTACAGACTCAGTATTATTTCAGTATTCCAACCAAAGAGGGGTTAAAAGGGAAAAAAGATATCAAAGGGATAGTGTATTGTAATAACTGTACCAGGTAAGTTTCTAGGTGTGAAAAGCTACTCAATATGTGGGAATGTTGGTCTGTCTGTCGGTCTGTCTGTTAGTTGGTCTTTGACCAAAAAGATTTTTAGAAGCTCTGTAACTTTTAACTCTTTTGCTGCCATATAACACACATTTAGCATGCCACTGCTATACACCCATTGGAATAGCACTATATTTCACAGTAATAATACATATAGTTTGGATGTAGGGGAATAACTTCTGTTTTGAGGAATATCTTGCTGAAACTTGGTATGCTGGTAGGTGTAGGTCCGGTTGCTGAATTGCATATGAAACTCGGTCATATAAGGTCACATGACCATGGCAACCAAGATGGCTGCTATACCAAAATGAAGAAATATCACTATATTCTGGTGTTTTGTTTTTGTAGCCAAAAAATGGATTTTTATACTAAATGTTGTACTCCTATTGTGATTATAGTACAAATTGATCAGCAGATTTGAAAAAAAAAAAAAATATTACAGATAGTCCTTATATCGATTAGGGAGGGCATATTGAAAACCAAGATACCTTGTTGTGGTTGGTATGTCCGAATCAGCATGGTTCAAACAGATATTCTAAACCGTATATTTGCCAGTCAAAAAACTAATTGGATCATTTGCTGACTCTGACGACTCTTCTACCTCGAATCATATTTTTGAAGACTCGGATAGTATTTTTAAAGACTCAGATAGCAAATGTGGCTCTGAAACCAAAGATGGGGAATCTCTCAATGATACGGCCATGATATGGACATATTATATGCAATTCAGTGACCGAACCTATACCTACTTGCAGAATTTCTTTGGTTTCAGAACCACATTCGCTATCTGAGTCGTGAAAAATACGCTCTCTAATCTCAGTTGTCTTGAAACGTTTCCGAGTAGAATTGATCACAGACATTTTGTCTGAAACGCATACCAAAACAAATCAACATACATTTTGATCCAATCTATATTCCCATCTATGGACGGTTGTGATGCAGAATTTTACTTGACCTTCAGTGATTTTAAATAGAGCACCACTATATCGTAAAATGCAAAAATTGATGAGTTAGTTCCTCTAGAATACTTGTACTACTATCTGGTTTCAAACTTCGACTTCAGTCGCAATCGACAGCGATTGAGAAATATGACTTTAGTCGCATTTGGCAGCAAAGGAGTTAAAATACCTGGTGGAATGATATCATATTTGGAATGCATATGTATCTTATTGATATCCAGCCCATATTCAGTGCAGGTGTTATTTGGATTATATTTGTCAGAGTTATTTCCCTTTATGGGGTTGAAATGTGTTTCATTTTTAGCTCAACTTGACAAAGTCAAGCTGAGCTATTGCCATCACTTCTCGTCCATCGGCGTACGTACGTACGTACGTACGTACGTACGTACGTTAGTATGTTAGTACGTACGTCCACAATTTCCTTTGGCACACCTCACAGGTCGCATTTATGGTCAGATCGCTTTGAAACTTGGTATGCTTGTTTGGGGTGACCTCTAGATGGGAGCTATCGATTTACTTCAATTTCCGTCAAAAAATGTTGCCGCGGCCAACGTTCTTAGAACTTAGTTTAGTCAAACCTCAATATTTCCCTTTGGCACACCCTACAGGGCACATTTATGAATGTATTGCTTTGAAATCTGGCATGCTTGTTTGGGGTGACCTCTAGATGGGAGCTATCGATTTTTAGCTCAACTTTGACGAAGTCAAATTTGAGCTATTGTCATGGCCCGTCGTCCGTCTGTCCATCCATCCGTCTGTCCGTACGTCAACAATTGGCTATGGCTCGGGCTAGAGGTCGTATTTATGAACCGATCTTTACGAAACTTCTTGTGTACCTTTGTTATGACCCTGGGACGGGAACGAGTGTTTTTAGGTGTGGTCCGAAATTCAAGATGGCTGCCAGTGGCCATTTTGTACCGATGATGCAAAAATCAGTTTTTTGTACAGAACTTCTGTATGAAAGTTCTGATTTGAATAAAGTTTTGTATAAATGTTTAGTACAATGGGATACATCACATATAATACGGGTTTTTTTCTCGTGCGTAAATTATGCAAGTTAGACTGACTTTGATTTATTTAGTGTTACTTTCAGAGCTGTAAGTGCCAAGCTGCTATGGCTCGGGCTAGAGGCCGTATTTATGAACCAATCTTTACGAAATTTTTTGGGTACCTTTGTTATGACCGTGGGGCGAGAACGAGTGTTTTTGGGTGCAGTCCCAAATTCCAGATGGCTGCCAGCAGCCATTTTGTACCGACGATGCCGAAATCTGTTTTTTGTACAGAACTTCCATATGAAAGCTCTGATTTGAATAATTTTTTGTAGGAATGTTTAGTACCATGGGATACATTACATATATTACAGGTTTTTTTCTTGTGCGTAAATTATGCAAATTAGGCTAACTTGATTTATTTAGTGTTACTTTCAGCACTGTGAGTGCAAATCCCAATATGGCTCGGGCTAGAGGCCGCATTTATGAACCGATCTTCACGAAACTTCTTGGGTACCTTTGTTATCACTGTGGGACGAGAAGGAGTGTTTTGGGGTCCAGTCTGAAATTCAAGATGGCCGCTAGCAGCCATTTTGTTCAAAATTAAGTGCAATCAGATTTTTGCGCAGAACTTCCAAATGAAAGATCTGATTTGAATAAATTTTTGTATGAATGTTTAGTACCATGGGATACATTACATATAATACAGAGTTTTTCTCGTGAATAAATTATGCAAATTAGGGGTCCGGGTGGGACTTAGAAAATTTTGGACCAAAATCCGGAAATTAGTATTTTTATACTGTACCAATGACCCAGACTTAGCTGGTGCTAACTCTAACAAAACCAGGGCCAAACACAAATTTTGCCCCCCAATCCCCAAAATTTGCATCCAAAACCAAAAGAAATCATGTCCTATAGGACCTCCATACTTCGCCCCTACTGCGCATGCGCAGTGTCAAGGACGTTCCGAAATTGGCACCAATTATCATTCTCTGTTTGGCCCTTCATCAGTCAACATCTCACTGATCTTTGTGCTTGTAAATCTCAGTTTAAAGGATGCCAGACACGTAATTATTGGAGAAATGGTGATTCTAAGGAGGATATAGAAGGAGGAGAGGAAAAAGCAGTGACAAAAAATAATCAGGGCTGTACTTAAAATTTTTTATGAAATTATGTTAAGTTGCCTATTTTCGAGGCATGGGCCTCTTGTTGTCATTCTTGCTAAAAAGTTGCACTGCTTATTCAGTGTTTCCTCTCCCCTGGCCTTCTAAGTCCCCCCTTGCAATTCTCCCATGCTTTTGGCATATTTTTGAGAAAGTTCATTTCTAAAATTCTCTTGGGAGAGTTGCTTGGTTACAGAATGTTTTCTGTTATTTTCCCCATAGTTACGTTTTCACCCATGGGTGTATAAACGTTGTGTTCTGCATCTTCCATCTGATGTTCTGCAGATTCTCCCCTGGGAGTCTCTGTCTTGCATCAGATAGAGTGTAATTTTGATGACTGATTTCGGGCCAGTTTTTTCAGTGCCTGGAGTCATGTTTTCTGGTGTTTTACACTGTTTGTTTACATTGGCAACAGTCTCTTTTGAGGGGGGCTGTTTGCCTTTGGTGTAGTTTATCTCACTATAAGATACATTTTTATTATCCGTAAGTGTTGCATTAATTATTTAATATAAATTTAAAATTTTTGACCACACTTAGCCATCGGATCCATTGGGGCTCAACGTTACTTTTCAGAAACTTGGGCTTCGCTGAAAAAATATTTTTCAAAAATTATTTTGATTTGCAATTGTTTTTTCATTATTAATGCATCATGTTATTATGTATCTTTGTGTCAGGGGTTTGTGCGAGTAACTAGGACTTGTTGTTGACTTTTCACAATGAAAGGATATTGTTCAAATTGTAATGGGAAGAAATCTTCCTCTGACTTTCATGATCATTGTATTAATTGTAGTCAGTGTTCTCGCACTAATCCCTATTCTATATGTCAATATTGGGATGACAAACATTGGAAACGTGTGTCACGGTATGTTGTTACTGGAGAAAGGGCTATGCCGGCTCTTTCTCCGCAAGGTCACTCTTCTCTCTCAGTTTCTATTTCAGAGGAACAAGAACAGGGTGATGTTTCCATGTTATCTTCTGCAAGTGCGCTTCCGTCGTCACAAATGAATACAGAGCTAGCGGCAAAAGTGCTCATGGAGATTAAACAAATGTCGTCTGCTAGCTCGCCCGGTGTAGCGTCCATTCACCGAATGGTTCGGCAGCCGGGTTTGTCCGATGCGGTCCAGGAGGAAATGTTGGGTGATGCGAGCACTATAAACATTCAACGTGCACACCCAGTGACGGCGGATAGTAGGCGAGATCGGAGGAAGCCTTTGAGTCCGGTTCCTAGCTCGCCCAGGTCCAGCCGGGCCACGAGCGAGAGAGGCCCCTCTCTCGTACAACAACATCTGGGACCAGATGTTGTTGTACAAAATGTGTCGCAAGCGGAGCATACGGGATGCTCCGTTGTATAGGCAGTCCGCGGAGACTGCTCAGGCTTCTTCTTCTCGTCAGCGCACACGACCGCACCTTGGCTGCGTGACCGCCGATATCTTACCAGCTTCACCGATCAGGGATTCTTCGGTGACCAGGTCACACCATCCGGCAGCCAGGGACACGAGGCCGATGGACTCCGGACGTTCGCATAGAAAAAAGTATGCGGGAGCCATCAGATGCGGAGCTGCCCTCGGCGAAGCAGCGAAAGACTGCGCCTCCGCAGGTCTCGATGCCGGTCGTACTTGCGCAGATAGCACAACTTATCGCAGCATCCCAGCAGCCGACAGAAACGGTGTCGGATCGGGAATTATCCGACGACGCTGGGTCGGTACGCTCCGCCGAAGCATCGGGGGCGGACGACCGGGAGCATCATGAGGTCCGACCGGATGGTGAAAGGGATACGGATGACTTGGAGCTATCCCTTTCGGAACAACATAAAGCTGCCGTGGACTTTATCCGGCACTTTCTCCCTCAAGTTGTTCCGTCAGGCCAGACTGCTGCGGTTCCGGACAAGAGGATTATAGCGTCATTGGACTCTGAATTTTTTGAGCGGTTCAGGGACATCGTTCCCGAGTTTCCGTCGCAATCCAATAATGTTGCAAGAACATTTGAATTATTGAACGACGCTATATTTAAACTTGCTTCCAAGATGGGGAAAGCAGGTTTCTTGTCCACCAATACTCTCAACCTGCCTTTCATTAATGCAAGGAATAAATTCGACACGGCAGGACAGGGTATTCCGAGAGTTCCTCTGCGTATGGACGACGAGGCGGAAGACTTAGAGCTATCATTACCGTCGTCGGCTTCTATTCCAACCGCGGTGTTGGAAACAGCTATTTCGTCTAACAGAGCCAGTTTAGATGCCTTATCTTACACAGATCACCTTACTAAGGCGTTATCACTGCGCCTTCAAGGGAAAGAATTTCAGGATATACAATCCTCTTTAAGACTTCTTTCAAGGGCAGTAGCTTATTCCACGTGTAACTCCGCCCTTTCAGTGGCAAACCTGGAGTTGGTTAGACGTGACGCAGCCCTAGCTACATCCACACTCGTGGATACTAAGGTGAAGAACTCTCTCAGAGTCGCTTCGGTCTCCGGAAAACTTCTCTTTGACGGCAAGCTTTCTGCTATTTATGATAAAATTACAAAGAAAGCTTCGGATTCTCTGTTGTTTAAATCTGCTTCTAAGAAGTCGGATACGGCAGACAAGAATAAGACAGGCACTTCTGGGTCTAATGCGCCCAAGAGAGGTTCCTATAGAGGTTCCGGTGCGTCCTCTTGGTCTTATTCGAGAGACCGTCAAGGTAGCGACTCACGTTCGGGACGTCCTTCAGGGCCGGGACAACCGGTCGGATGCCCCGAGGTCGACGGGACGAGGTGTGGGTCGTGGAGGACGTGGTTTCTCCTACCGCAGGCCTCGCAGGTCCAGGAGGTGATGGCTTAAACCTCTATCGCGTACCGGTTGGCGGAAGGTTGTCGAGCTTTTCACAAGAATGGGCGTCGATTACGGACGACCCTTGGGTGAGAGGAGTGACTTCGGAAGGTCTAAAGATATCCTTCAAACGAAAGCCTCCATTAACTCGAAGTCCAAAGTGGACTCAACTTCCGTCAAATCCGCAGAAAAGAGATGCTCTATTATCAGAGGTGCAGGCTCTTTTAATGAAGAACGCGGTAGAGGTCGTAGAAAACCAGGAGACTCCGTGATTCTACAGCCATCTGTTTCTGGTTCCGAAACCAGACGGCTCGTTCCGTCCAGTCATAGATTTGAGCTGGATAAACAAGCTGATCGTCGCTCCGAAGTTTTATATGGAGACGATTCGGTCGGTCAGATCGAGTATTCGGGTGAACGATTATGCAACAAGCATAGATCTCAAAGATGCGTACTTTCACGTCATGGTACATCCGACATTCAGAAAGTATCTACGCTTCGCAGTCCTAGGAGTGGTATATCAATTCGGGCGATGTGCTTCGGATTGAATCTAGCACCCTGGGCTTTCACTCGGGTAATGAACTCGGTAATGATCTATTTCCGAGCTCATTCGTCTGCGGTAACGTCGGCCTACCTGGACGACATTCTTCAGAGGTACGGCAACGAGTTAACGCTTCAGAACGATGTTCAGAATCTACTTCTATTGCTCCGACGTCTCGGTTTTATAGTAAACGAGGAGAAGTCGGATCTGGTGCCGTCCAAGTCATTCACACATCTGGGAATGAGCTTCGAGACGCACAACAATCTCGTTCGTCTGCCGTTAACCAGAGCGAAATTAGTCAGTTGTTACGCTCGCTATTGTCTGCACGCAGACAAAGTCACAGCGAGAGAATTTATGAGACTGATAGGTCTGTGCGGAGCCGCTGCGGATCTCATTCCGATGGGGCGGTTACGCAACTGTCCTCTCCAAATTTTCTTGACTCAGAATTGGAGTGTGAAAATTCATTCGCTCAACATAGACGTTCTCTTGTCAGATCAAGTGAAACAAGAGATTCAGACTTGGGCAAACATTCAGTGGTTAACTCAGGGAGTTCCGCTGCAGTTGCCGGATCTGAGTTTTACCATTATGACGGATGCCAGTCAAACTGGTTGGGGTGCATCATTGATCCCAACGGATTCGAGATGCCAGGGTCTTTGGGATCCGCAATTCCTGGGCAAGCACATAAACATCAAGGAAATGATGTCAATTTGGCTTGCGTTACGTTACTGGATGGACATTATTCACAATGCTCATGTCCAAATCCTATCCGACAATACGACAGTAGTGGCGTATATGCGGAATCAGGGAGGCACTCATTCAGTTCCGTTGTTCAATCTAACGGAAAGAATCCTTCTGTTTGCGCTAGAACATCAGGTTCTTCTTTCGGTCCGTCACATACCGGGTCGTCTGAATGTGCTAGCAGACTCCCTTTCACGAAAGGGTCGCTTGTTGCCGTCGGAGTGGACTCTCAACAAACAAGTATTCAATCAGATTTGCTACCAATGGGAACGGCCAATGATAGATTTATTTGCGACACATCTCAACAATCAGTTGCAGAAGTATGTGTCTCCGTGTCCGGATCCAAGAGCATTTGCAGTAGACGCTCTGTCGATCTCTTGGGACGGAATGATAGGATATGCGTATCCTCCAGCGCCGTTAATTCAGCAAGTGTTGCTAAAGATAAAACAATCTCAATGCAAGATTCTGTTGGTAGCATCTCTGTCTCCACAGAGACCGTGGATAAATCTACTCAGGTGTCTGTTGTGGGACCTACCGCGAAAGCTTCCTCCACGGGAGGATCTTCTTTCGCAGGGGAAATCGCGTCAACTCCATCACAACCCGCAAGGTCTCAACCTTCACGTTTTTCTGTTGTGCGGTCCTTCTTGCATGGCACGCACTTTACAGGACGAGCAGTGGACACGATTTCTAACTGTAGGAGGACCTCCTCTTCGCTAAACTATGCGGCTAAGTGGAAGGTTTTTCGTCGTTGGTGTAGGGATCATTCTGTAGATATTTTCGATCCCTCTATACCAGACATTGCAAACTTTCTAGTATACTTGTTTGACGAAATCAAACTGCAGCCTGTTACTATTAAGGGTTATAGGTCTGTGTTATCTGATACCTATGCACATCATGATAGTTTACAAATTGGATCTAATGTCTCTTTATCTAAGTTGGTTAGAAACTTCTCGATAAATAGACCCAGAACTCTTAGGTTAATTCCTAAATGGAATTTAGCTTGGGTTCTTCTAAAATTGAAGGAAAAGCCATTTGAACCTCTTGGGACAGTAGATTTCAAATTCTTATCTTATAAGACAGCTTTTCTCTTAACTTTCTCTTCTGCTAGAAGAGTTAGTGAGCTTCATGCACTGTCGGTGGATGATTCTCACTATCGTAGTGTCGGGAACACTATCACCTTCACTACTAATGTGGGTTTTTTAGCTAAGAATCAGGCTCCTAATAAATATCCGGAACCTATTGTCATTAAGGCTCTTCCGTCTTCAGACGGGCGTAGGCCTTTACTCTGTCCTGTTAGAGCGTTACGTATCTATAAACAGAGATCTCAGTTTATCAGAAAGGGACGAAAACGTTTCTTTCTGTCTTTGATGCCTAATAGAAGGGACATTTCGGTCCATTCTATTGCTAGATGGATTCAATTAACTATCCGTACTGCTTATGAGAGTTTATCTTCTTCTCAGCAGTCTGTGCTTAAGATTTCCGCTCATGAAGTAAGAGCTCTTGCTACTTCTTGGGCTTACGCTAATAGTATTGCTATTACAGATTTAATGAAGGCTGCTTATTGGTCTCAGCCATCCACATTCACGAATTTTCATCTCAGAAATATTGAGTCCATTTCTGGAGACCTGCATTGTTTAGGTCCGTTATCTGTTGCTCAGAATGTCGTCAACTAAACAGTTGCAACTATAGTTATGCAGGCTTTCTGTTCCAGCAGTGACTCCGTCCGGCTGCCCTCTTCGCTCTGGGCTATTTGACCCAGGGCAAGGGGAATGGGGGGGGGGGGGAGGGTGTTCCCTTAGGTCACCTGCTTTATAGTGAAAAGCAAGGGAATGCCTCCTCCAAAGTCAGTATTTCTGAGTCGCTTCCGGGATGGTTTTAAAGTGTAATATTAATGTTAAAATTCATTCATGTCATATTTTTAAAGTGTAGCTCGGTGTGAAGCATTTGTATATGTCAAGTGTCAAACGGGCATTAATATACAATCCTCGGACACTTTTGAAAGATTATAAAGAGTCTCAATTCTCTGGACTAACTTTATTTATTGGCTTACTTTAAAAATAATTAGTATAAAGGGTTATACTGGATGTTAATAGAGAACATGAATGTTATTGTGCTCAATTATGAAGGGTATTGTATCTTTCTAATTTAACATTAAATAAGAAAGATACATGTAAAGCCTAATACTCCTTTTCTCCTTAAGGGGTTGCCTCTATATTATATAGTTGAGCTTATTGGATTTTCCTCTATGTCCTAGGCCCTCCAGCCTTTTACTATTCAGCTAAGTCTGGGTCATTGGTACAGTATAAAAATGTTAAAAAATTTATAGTAATTTATATATTTTTTATACTTACCAATGACCCAGACGGGGATGGCCCTCCCAGGAGTTGGGAACTCTTGCCTCCCCGCTGAGTACATAGCGCTGACCAGGCACTGCCAGTAAGAATGATAATTGGCGCCAATTTCGGAACGTCCTTGACACTGCGCATGCGCAGTAGGGGCGAAGTATGGAGGTCCTATAGGACATGATTTCTTTTGGTTTTGGATGCAAATTTTGGGGATTGGGGGGCAAAATTTGTGTTTGGCCCTGGTTTTGTTAGAGTTAGCACCAGCTAAGTCTGGGTCATTGGTAAGTATAAAAAATATATAAATTACTATAAATTTTTTAACTTTTTGGTTTTTTATGCGTTTTGGTCAATTTTAAGACAAAAAAAAATAAAAAATTTTTTACACTGAAAATTTGGGGTCTGGGTGGGACTTAGAAAATTTTGGACCAAAATCCGGAAATTAGTTTTTTGTGTTTTGATGCATTTTGGTCAATTTTAAGAAGAAGAAGAAAAAATTTTAGTCTGAAAATATTTTGTTTGGGACTGAAAATTTCCACACAAAAATAATAATCTACAATGATTGGTCTTAATCTGTAGTCCATTACAGTCACCTTGTAATTCTTTTATTATTGTTGACTGGGCCAAAACAAATACTAATTCCTGTCATATTCATTATTCAGTTGTCTTGGTCACAGCAAGTACTAATTCCTGTCATATCCAAGTTGAGCTACAGAGTCATTGACTCTTTCATTTTCAATTTCCGTCAAAAAATGTTGCTACGGCCAACGTTCTTAGAACTTAGTTTAGTCAGACCTCAATATTTCCCTTTGGCACACCTTAAAGGGCACATTTATCATCGGATTGCTTTGAAACCTGGTATGCTTGTTTGGGAAGACCTCTAGATGGGAGCTATCGATTTTCTTCAATTTCGTCAAAAATGTTGCCGCGGCCAACGTTCGTAGAACTAAGTTTAGTCAGATGACCTCAATATTTCCCTTTGGCACACCCTACACGGCACATTTATGATCGGATTGCTTTGAAACCTGGCATGCTTGTTTGGGGTGACCTCTAGATGGGAGCTATCGATTTTCTTCAATTTCCGTCAAAAAATGTTGCCACGGCCAATGTTCTTAGAACTTAGTTTAGTCAGACCACAATATTTCTGTTTGGCACAGCCTGCAGGACACATTTATGATTGGATTGCTTTGAAACCCGGTGTGCTTGTTTAGGGTGACCTCTAGATGGGAGCTATCGATTTTCTTCAATTTCTGTCAAAAAATGTTGCCACGGCCAACGTTCTTAGAACTTAGTTTAGTCAGACCACATTAATTCCCTTTGGCACACCCTACAGGGCACATTTATGATCGGATTGCTTTGAAACCTGGTATGCTTGTTTGGGGAGACTTCTAGATGGGAGCTATCTATTTTCTTCAATTTCCGTCAAAAAATGTTGCCGCGGCCAGCGTTCGTAGAACTAAGTTTAGTCACATGACCTCAATATTTCCCTTTGGCACACCCTACAGGGCACATTGATGATTGGATTGCTTTGAAACCTTGTATGCTTGTTTGGGGTGATCTCTAGATCGGAGCTATCGATTTTTTTCCATTTCCGTCAAAAAATGTTGCTGCAGCCAACGTTCTTAGAATTTAGTTTAGTCAGAAGACATCAATATTTCCCTTTGGCACACCCTACAGGGCACATTTATGATCGGATTGCTTTGAAACCTGGCATGCTTGTTTGGGGTGATCTATAGATGGGAGCTATCGAGTTTCTGCAATTTCCGTCAAAAACTGTTGCCACGGCCAACATTCTTGGAACTCAGTTTAGTCAGACCTCAATATTTCCCTTTGGCACACCCTACAGGGCACATTTATGATCGGATTGCTTTGAAACCTGGCATGCTTGTTTGGGGTTACCTCTAGATGTGTGCTATTGATTTTCTTCCATTTCCGTCTGTCAAAAGATGTTGCTGCTGGCAACGATCTTTGAACTTAGTTTAGACAGGCATCAATATATTCCTTTGGCATGCCCTACCGGACACATTTATGACCAGATCGGTTTGAAACTTTGTATGCTTGTTTGGGGTTACCTCTAGATGGGAGCTGTCGATTTTCTTTGATTTCCATCAAAAAATGTTGCCACTGGCAATGACCTTTCCATCAAAAGCTGTTTGCTTTTAGCAACAATCTTTGAATTTATTGCATTTGTGCATCAACATTCTTTGACATGGGCTACAGGCCACATTTATCATAGGATTGTTTTTGAACTTGGTGTGCTCATTTGACAAGATAAGAGCTATTGATTAGCATTCATTTCTGTGAAAAAAGTTGCCATTTACAATAACCTCTGAACATACTGCATTTGAGTTTCAACATTCTTTTTTTAGCCAGTCATACAGTTTACATTTAAAAATGCATGGATTACTCTGACGTTGTGCACACACAATATTGTTATGTTGAAATTTCATCAAATAACATTGGTACCAATGATCTTCAATTTTGCCATTTCATTTAAAACTTACCAAGTTCAAGTTTGTCAAGTTGAGCTACAGTGTCATTGACACTTTCATTACCATCCATCACAGCTTAGAAGCTATCTCAAAAGTTTTTTCAACTGATAATTCATCTCAGAACAATGACAAAAGTTCTACTGTGTCTACCAAGAAACTGATCTAACTCCCTGCTGCACAGATGTATGCTATTCTCACAAGATTAATTGAGTAATGTTAGATGTGCATTTCTATTGGAAGAGATGGTTGGGAGATCATCCTGTGGATAATCGTGTGACCCAGGCTTATACTCCATGCACCTACAGAATTCAGTTTGGCTTGCTTTGTGTCTTTTGACATTTTAAAGACTCTCCAGGGCCCTTTCCTATGAAGGCTACAAATTTTCTAATGGAGAAGAGGAAGCTGACACAGTATCTTTTTCAAGTTGGGTGGGTATGAAGAGTTACAAATTTTATTTGAAAAATTTGATTTAATATCATCTCTTCACAAACTGGTTTTGATAGTTGAGAATGAAAGGCAACCATTTCTTTCTCTTCTTAGTTCTCTTATGTTTATCCTGGAGGTAACTGCCCAGAAAACAATGGCCCTAAGTTGAGCCATATAGGCTGAGAGGGTTTTTTTTTTTTTAGCTCAGCATACTGAAAGTCATGGTATGGTGATCACTTGTCATCTGTCCATCATCCATGAACATAAATCGATTTCCATGCAATTTGAGTCAATTGTTTGTTAACACATTTTGATTTTGTTGACTTAAAGTCAGTGTGTGCTATTGCCATCCATCGTTCATTATGCATTGTCCATTAGCTTTGCATATTAGTCTTCTTCTTCATAACCACTCTACCAAACCCAACAAAACTTCCAAACCGGTTGGCTAATTTAAACCAATGTTGGTATATAGTAGTATTAGGGGAGATGTACTTGATTTACAGGGAGTGCGGTAGCTCAGTGGTAGACTGTTGGACTTCTGTGCTATAGGTCCCGACTTTGATCCCCGTCCAGGATGAGCCGCGTTGTGTCCTTGGACTAGGCACTTTATCCTGGTTGCCTACATGGGAGCACGATGGTGCGGTGTACTAAGGCGTACTGCACGTCGATGGTGCAGCTGGTGTCTTCAACTGCTGTAACCCTGCTTGAGCGGAGGTTGAACAGAGTTAGAATGTTGAGGAGCTGACAGTTGCTCATCGATGCTTGGTGGTTCTCTCCAGGTACTCCGGTTTCCTCCACCCGTAAAACTGTCATGGTCATGATTAGCCATTGTGCATAAGTATGTGACCTTAAACACCAATAAACAAACAAACAAACAACTTGTTTTACAGCAGAAATTTTTTTTAAGGCCTTCGGAACCTGTGGAAGCAAATAATGAAAAAAATTCTGAATGCCAAATTTCCCAAACTTCACGAAACAGTGAATTGTTATTTGGTATGAACTATCCTCATGATCAGTTAAATACAATGAACCAAAGAATTGCAATCAGTTGTGTATGGTGCACCATATGGGGGCAAAAAGGCATCTTTCCCCAACTACCAATTAGAATCTTTTGATATTTCAAAGGCAACATCCTAAGGGGGATCCAATTCAAGTTTGTTCAAATTATGTCCCTGGGTACTTATCTGGGCTCCCTATGAGATCCCAAATTTTAACTTAGTGTAATTGAGGAGAATTCCTTAAATATCTTCTTAAGGAGTAATGTCTGGATGGGAGCTATCAAATTTTTTCGAATTTTATCGAAAAACATGGCTGCCAGTGGCCATCTTGGATTTGGCATATGAACTATCAACAATTCCATTAGCACTCCTTACAGGCTGCATCTCTCATCCGATCTTTTTCAATGTCATATATCTTTGGTGTGATGTCTTGATAGGAACTATTGAATTGTTCTGAATTTCGGTGAAAAATATTGCTACCAACAGCCATTTTGGATTTGGCATATAAATTGTCAACAATTCCATTAGCACATCCTATAGGCCATATCTCTCACCCGATCTTTTTTGAATTCCATACGTCGTTTTGGTGTGATGTCTAGATGGTAGCTATCAAATTTTCCTAAATTTCTTTGAAAAATATGGCCAGGAGTGGCAAGCTTTGATTTGGCATATAAATTGTCAACAAGTCCATTAGTACACTCTACAGACTGCTTCTCTCACCGGATCTTTTTCTGATTTCATATGTAGCTTCGGTATTTCTTTTCTGTAGAAACTTGAGTGAATGACTTGGCATTTCTGGAACTTGCTATTTAGTTCAGTCCCTTCTTGATTGGGGTGTCATTGACACTTTCACATTACGTGTACAGTTCATTTAAAATATTCTCTCCTCTCCACTAGTCAATTGCATAATAGGGTGTCTAAAAATAGGATAAGCTAATTGGCCTTGAGGGGAACTTTTTAATATCCATGGTAATTACTTCAACAATAACAAGTGCAGTTGTCAATGATGATCTTATTGACAGTCAGCTGTGATTTTAACAAACAATACTTTATCAAGCTATTTTTAGCTCACCTGAGCGAAGCTCAAGGGGAGCTTTACTATTCACTTTCTGTCCGTCGTCGTCCGTCCGGCATTAACTTTACATTATCGACTTCTTCTCATGAACTACTGGACCAAATTCAACAAAATTCGCTGTGCATGTTCCCTATCATATGTCAATTCAAATTTGTTCAAACAAAGTTGCCACGCCCACAGGGGGCACCACAGGGGGCATAACTCTGATAGCACCCTAAATTTGTTTCCAAAATTAAAAAAAATCTTCTCAGATCCACTAGGCCGAATTCTTTCATATTTGGTATACAACATTTCTAGGGGGGTCAGATTCAGATTTGTTCAAATTGAGTCCTTACGTTAATATTTGGGCTCCCTATGGGAGCCCGAATTTTAACTTAGTGCAATATGAGGATTATTCTTTAAAAATCTTCTTCTTCGGATCCACTGGTCAGAATCTTTTCATATTTGGTATACAACATCTCTAGGGGGGTCAGATTCAAATTTGTTCAAATCGAGTCCCTGGGTTCATATTTGGGCTCCCTATATACAATATCTCTAGGGGGGGGGGGGGGGGGGGGTGGGGGGGGGGGTTCGGGGGTCAGAATTACGTTTGTTCAAATCGAGTCTCTGGGTTGATATTTGGGCTCCCTATGGGAGCGCAAATTTTAACTTAGTGCAATATGAGGATTATTCTTTAAAAATCTTCTTCTTCAGATCCACCCGGCAGAATTCTTTCATATGCAAAATTCTGAAATGTGAAGGCCTGGAAAGTTTTTTCCGCACACCCCATACCCCATCACAACTCCACCACTAGTTTAGAAATTCAAGAGATCTCACCCCTATTAAAACGACTCTAAACCAGGCTGACATGTGCAAGTTTGCCCCCCCCCCCCCCCCCCCCCCCCCCCCCCCCAGGGCGAAAAGTTTCACACGAACGCTCGTACCATTTGCGTGTCGGTTACGCAAAATGTAAAACACGCGAACGGTTGATCGGTTAACGAAAATCGGGCCGCTACATTGAGCAATGCACCTATGTCCCTTTCTGACATGCGAAATGTTCTTGGAAGTGTTTACATGTACTGTAGACGGAACGGAAATTTTACCTTTCGATGAAAATTGAAATGCAGTTTCTTGGAAATGAATTGTAAAAAAAGAGTAGAATAAGGGAGATAACTACTCTTATCATTCTGACTGAAAATTGAAATGCAGTTTCTTGGAAATGAATTGTAAAAAAAGAGTAGAATAAGGGAGATAACTACTCTTATCATTCTGACTTGTCCGTGTTTAACTTGAAAATGCGATGCATATTGTAAACATAAGTGGAAATGTTAATCATTTATTTTGTGATCTGACCAGCAACATTCAGCTGGTGTTTGCCAATTTTTTTTTAGAGAGAATCACACCAGATTCGCAAGATAAGACAAATTTTAGGCCCTGGACTTGGTTACTAATGCCTGAAGTGGAACTACTCTAAAATGGGCAGCAAAGATGTACAGTTAAAACTAGAAGTCCTGTCATGAATTGCGTGCAAATGTGTTGCATGCTTTTCTTTTGTAATATGGTTATCAAATTCTGTACATAATTATAGCCTTAGCACAAGCCGTATTTCGGCCAGTGGACCTCTGTGTAACCTGAAGGTCCATTGGCTGAAAGTGCTTGTGCTTGCTATGGATAAATAGGAGACTCTACCATGGTTTGGTTGCCATTCGATAAGGAAATTGCACGAAATTCCAACATGCAATTAAGGCTAGATAAGCACACAGTTCATGACAGGACTTGTACGCTGAACTTGACCTTACACCTTTGTTGTACTTTCAAATAACCATACATGTAGCTGCAAAAAAGTACTTAAACACCAATAAATAAATAAATCAATTCCCAATTTCCCACTCCTTATTTCCCCACCATTGCTGCAAGATACATGTATAGTAGAGTACTCATACCCCTCCTGCACATCCCTGCATACTGGACGCAAAATTTCAAGTGGCAAATTTTCCCCATAATGCATCTTTGAATTGAACCAATTTGCTCTTGTTTGACAGCTCATTAAGGTATGTCAAACAACGTTGAATTGCTTCACTTTCTAAATACATCATGGGAAAAACTAGTGATAAGATGATTAATCAGTATACTATTAGGCGTAGGCTGATATATGGACATCAGTTCAAAAGGGTTGGTATACATTAGCCAATGCCATTTGTAAAAACGAAAAGTTTAACATTTTCATATCGCTACGCCTCGAATTTTTGAGCTTACAGAAATTCTCATGCGAGTTCAACAGGGCTATAATATGAATCGAATCGAGTGGGCTTTTGAATTACATTTTGTTGTTTTCATGTTGCAGTTGTTGTCATAAACTTTTACCACCTGAAAACGTGCGTTATATATAAATTTACATTTACCATCACTTGATGCAGACTGTGTTTGAACAGTCTTTCAGCTTTTCATTAAGCCAGTTGACAACCTTATAACACAAACGCACCATTTAAGCATGTTACATTACAATGTGTTTTTCTGCTACAGGAGTCAACCAAATGATCAATGTCAGTGATTCATGTTCAACCAATGAGAATGTACAAACATATGGTTCAACGTCGAGCGAGGTTAGTAGCTGGATGGGTGACCATTTCAGCGACTAATTTGCGCTCCCGCGTTGTGTCCTTGGGCAAGGCACTTAACCCCAATTGCCCACATGGGGGCACGATAACGCTGTGTTCTAAGGCGTACTGCACGTTGATGGTGCTCATGTCTTCATCCACTCTACATGTAACACTCCCTGTGCCACGGTGCAGAGTTCAGCATTACAGTGTTGGAGAGCTGACAGCTGCTTGTATTTGCTCGGTGGTTCTCTCCGGGTACTCCAGCTTCCTCCACCCGTAAAACTGTCACCGACACGAAATGACCCTGGCTGTTAATGTGTCATTGAACCTCAATAAATGGTTGTCAGATTGATGTTATATTCGCCAGAGGAGATAATCCAAATGACAAAACCATTTCTTCTAACAGTGCAAAGTCTCATTTACACTGTCGCACTTAACATCTGAGGTTGCTTTGAAATTTATACAAACAATTATTAATGATTTTCATTTTAAATACTTAATTTTCATCATCCAACAGAACTTAACAAGTGCCAAATATAAGCCCAAGTGGCAATGACAAGTTAACGTCGAACATGTATAGGGCTAATACTTTGTCTGACCCGACAGCAATAGTCAGCCATTTGCAGCCATATAGTTTCCAAATCAAATCTACCCAAAGGCAAAAATAAGCTTGTGTGTGTGTGCTGGAGTGGAGTGCCTACTACATGTATCTGCCAACAATTTATAGCTTAGGGGTGATCAATTCTCAAATTAGCCATTGAAAGAAATACGGCAAACTTGTATGTGTGTGGGAGGGCAAGGGGATGAGTGGAGGAGGTAGACTTCACAACATTGCTGTATTGCCGTACATTAAATGCCATGTTTCAGAATTGAATTAATTGCCTACACTTAACTTTATCTCCATGTTGTGTCACAATTAGCCATTGTGCACAAACACATGACATTAAACACCAACTAATAAATAGTTGAATCTCAAAATATCCAATCCTTCAATTTTAGCATGCACTGGCGCACGCAGTTCGCAGGTGAATGCCGATAGTAGCATGTTATGTTCAGCGCATGCAATGTTGTTCAGAAAGTAGCGCTTGCAAATAAAAGATTCCCAGTCACAGTTGGGAATGGTTAACATGTCATTTAATCAGTCACTTATCAGTTCCAATTTGTGTGCAGCCTCTGTTGGCATCCTTTGAACATGAACGTATGCATACAGACAGTCGGGACATAATCACATTGTTCACAGACATAAAAGAGAATAAGACACTGTGTTTTCCAATATTATTGAACTGCGTGCAGTAAACTGCAATATGCATGGTCTTTGTGTGACATCACTCATGATCACCCTAGCCAATCCTATTTATTGTTTTAATCATAGACTTCTCTGCCGATTTCATTTATTAATTTACTCATGGCCGTTCAGTGACCCATTTCATTCTGGAAGTTTCCACAGGACACGTTTTTCAATCTAATCAATTTATTTTTGTTCAGGAATCGAACAGTTATGTGCATTCTACAGTATCTTTAATTTAGAAAACAACTAAATGTATCTGGATTGTGGTGAATTTTATTGTTTCCTGGAATATTTCAGAATGATCATTCAGCATTTCTGAGAATTCCGAATAGTTGAAGTTGACATTGTGACATTTTCGTGGTATGTGTTCCAGTTTGGGACACATAACCACGAAAACATCACAATGTGTACAACAGTCAACTTCGTTGCGTGACTGACTGGATATGACTTGCAATGTACATCACTACATGTACACCACACAAGGAAGATGCCAGAGAAGGCTGAATAAACTACACCAGTTCATGCATGCTTATGTAGGACACTGGGACCCAGTGAGTTCAGAGTATTATATTTTAATTAAATTGTCTGCCGATTGCTAAGGCTGCACAGTATTTGATTTTTCAATACCGAGTATGGTAATAAAATAAAATACTGCAGTATGACTAAATACCGTTATCATCATCGGCTTTACATTTTCGGGACAGCTGGCCAGGTAAAATTTGATTACAGGTGTCTGGAAACACGTTCTAAAGAGATATATCACACCTATTTCGAAATACCCCCTCTCACATACATGTAGATACTATACACATGTATTTTAAATATATAAGAGGGGGTATTTTAAGGTATAAGGGTGATATCTCTTTAGATCAAGTTTCCAGAAGCCTGTGCTTCGATGAAGAACGAATGAACATTGTTTTTTTCAACGAGCATTTTTCAGAGAATGTATTTTTTTTAACTAATTCGCTGTTATGAATTTCACTCGAGCAAAAGTGTTTTTAAAACTTTAAGTTGGAATGCCAGTTCCTTTTAAAAGTAATCTACAGAGCCTGGTTGTTTTGGACATAGCCACCCTAATTGGCTGGAAGCATTTCTTCTTATTGAAACCTCTGGTGCCATTGGAGAGCGAGATCACCCCCCTTCTAAATAGTAAACCCCCTTCACCAAAACCAAACATGACTGGAGGGAGGGAGGAGTGGAGTCATGTCTATTCTGAAATTCTGCATTAACAGTAATATGTGTAGAATGTGATTTGGGGGGGGGGGGGGGGGGGGTGCTCAATTCTGAAATTTGGCATTGACAGTAAAATGCCAAAATTGTTTGGTTATTCCCCTGTGGAGGGGAAACATCACAATTTTGCCGTGTTACTATCGATGCTGTGTTTCAGAGCTTGCGTTTTAGAATCATGACCAGGCTGATTGATAGACCCGATAAATGGGGCCACTAGGCCTGATTTGTACTGTTCAGAGGTGATTTTTCATATTACATATATTGGAAACCAGCCTTCAGCCAGTCCAACTGATCAGTCTTTTGAGAATTTGGTTGGGGTTGGGGGGGGGGGGAGTGGAGCTTATTACCAGGCTAGGGTCTGGTGAAAATGCAAGCCCTGGTGTTTGAAGATTGAGTTAATTTGCATCAAATCCCTCATTGGTGTGATGTCGCTGGTTTTAGGTAAGTGCTTCTGAATGGAAGTTTATGGAACAGACGTCAGAATATCACTCTTTACTCAAGAGAAAGCAGCACAGATAAGATGTCACAGGTTGAGTATACTAATGAAACTCAAGGAAAAGAAAATCAAATTATGTTTAATTTTCACCCCGGCATAACATAATAATAACTCTTTGGCCAGCCGCTGATTTGTCGCGGTCCTCATAAGAGAAGGCCATCATTCCCCCTGCACCCCACCCCCTCTTCCCCTCCTCTCCTCCCAGCATTCAGATATAAACTGCTTAATAGTGTCCCTCACTTCCTCTTTTTCAATTTCTTCAATAAGCATTCCTACCCTCTCCCTCGTGTCCCCCTTCAGCCATCTATCCTTTGTTTCTTCACCCCACTTCTGCATTATTCTTCCAGTAAATTTTATTCTATGAGGTATATACTGTGGGCATTCCAAGAGAAAATGTTCCAGGGTCTCCACTACTCCAGAGTGGCACATTTGGCATCCCTTTTCCCCATCTCTCCCAATTTTTCCCCGAAGCTCCAGTGATCTTGATCTCAGTTTGAACAGCAGTGACCCTCCAAAGGTGCCATCTAGGTACTTCTCAAAAGCTGGCTTTTCTTTATATTGTAACCCCTGCAGTGATCTTTTCACGCTAACCCCTGCTCGCCAGTTTCGATTGCAATCTTCCATGACTCTCTCTTTGACAAACCTTTTGCCTTCTTTCATTCCTACTTCTATGTTTGTGACCTCTATAGAGTAATTGTCCATTAGTTCCCTCACATGTTTTGACCACCCCGTTTCTATATTAGAATTCCAAATGGTATCGAGCATCAATTTGCACCACCGGTTGTCAGGCAGGTTTCTCAAGTAGTTAAAGTAACACAGTTTTCCCAAATCTACCCTGTCCTTGATTTTCATCCACCCAAGCTCCCCCCTTACTGCTTCCAAAGCTGCAGCATTACTCGACCCTGTTATCCATCTGCCGGCATCATTTTGAGTATTTTCCAACTTCTTAGTAACGGTTTGGTTTAATGGAATCACGTCCGTGCCATACGTTATACTTGGTAAACCCACCCTCTCCCACAGTGTTTTCCCCACAAAGACCTTGTTGAAACTATTTTTCCCTAAAAGTTTTAGTTGGTTCAGAATTCTTTTCCCCTTCAGAATCAGTTTGGCTGAGTAATTTCTGTACACCCCTCTTCCCGTTATATTACACAGCACTACAGGATAAGCATTTGGCCTTCTCGTCAGTGGAAGTTTCAATGGTAAAGAAATCCCATATTTTACTGTATTTTGGTGGTAATTTTTAGACTTTCTGCCAAAGCTGCAATGTTGTGATTCATGAACGTATTTATTTGTAATGTTGATCGAATCTTAGACAAAATTTGCAGAAGAGATTTACTATAGAAGGGGTGATATCCAGGGTTAACCCTTTACCCAAATCTAGCAGTACTAATGCATTATTCACACAAATCTCCATTCAAATTTTATGACCCCTCACTGGAACACACACATTCAGCTCATTCCAACAAAGGTCATATGCCATGTTTTCGAGACAAAACAATAAAAATTTTAGTTATTCATGAAATTTTTAGGCAACTGTTGTCTGTTATTCACATTGCTTCATGATTTTTCAGTACATTTAGAAGTTACCTCAGTAATCAAGGGTTAATTCCCCTTAATTAAATGTCACCTCTAAAAAACAACCACTTTGCATACCTTACCTTTTTACCAGCATAACTGCCAAAACTTGTCAGCATTCTTCGCAAAAGTCGCTATTCAAATTTTAATTTTTGTCTCTAAAACATACATGTACTTATCGCTTGTAAATACCCCATTGGAATGAGCTTTTTGAGCTCATTCCAATGAGAGGTCGCACACCATGCTTTTTGAGACAAAAAAGCAATTTTTTAGTTATTCCAGAATTTCATACGTAAAACACAGCTTTATGACTTCACATTGGAATGAGCTCTCTAAGCTTGTTCCAATCAACATTCACGCTCTATGTCTTTGACACAAAAAAATAAAATATTTTTATACTGTACCAATGACCCAGACATAGCTGGTGCTAACTCTTAAAATATAGGGCCAAACACAAATTTTGCCCCCCCAATCCCCAAAATTTGCATCTAAAACTAAAGAAAACATGTCCTGAAAGGCCCTCCACACCTCGCCCCCACTGCGCATGCGCAGTGTCAAGGACGTTCCGAAATTGGCGCCATTTATCATTCTAAGTTTGGCCCTTCATCAGTTAACATCTGACTGATCTTTGTGCTTTTAAATCTCAGTTTAAATGATGCCAGACACATAAATATTAGTGAAATGGTGATTCTAAGGAGGATAGAAAAGGAGGAGAGGAAAAGAATGTGTGACAGAATATTATCAGGGCTGTAACTTAAAATTTTTTAATGAAATTATGTTAAGTTACCTATTTTCAAGGCAGCAGCCATTTTGTTGTCATTCTGATTATTTAGTTACACTGTTTTTTCAAGTGTTTTTCCTCTCTCCCTGTCCTTTAATTCCCCCTTGCTATTCTCCCATGCTTTTGGCATAGTTTCTGTAATTATTATTACTAAAATTTCTTGGGAGTTTTAGCTTAATAACAGAATGAATTCTGTTCTTTCCCCATGTTTACGTCTTCACCTACGGGTGGTTAGGCGTTGTGTTCTGCATCTACCATCTGATGTTCTGCAGTTTCTTCCCTGGAAGTCTCTGTTTTGCATCAGATGGGGTATTTTTGGTAACTGATTTCGGGCCTGGGTGCCTGGAGTCTTATTTTAGTGTTTTTACACTCATTGTTTACATTTACAACAGCCCTCTGTGTGAGGGGGGGATTTCTAAATAATAATATCTTTATGTTATTTTAATCATAACTAGATACATTATTATTGTTCGTAAGTGTTGAATAAATTGTTTAAAATATTTTTAAAATTTTTGTCCACACTTAGGCTTGGGATCCATTGGGGCTCAACGTTACTTTTCAGAAACTTGGGCTGTTCTGAAAAAATATTTTTTCAAAATATTTTGATTTCAATTATTTTTTCTATATTAATGGATCATATTATTATTATGTATTTTGATTGCCAGGGGTTAGTGCGAGTACCAGGACTTGTTTTCTTTTCACATTGAAAGGATATTGATCAATTGTTTTAAGAGGAAGTCTTCCTCTGACCTTATTATCATTCTATATGTGGTCAGTGTACTCGCATTAACTCCTGTTCTGTATCGTATGATTTCGATGACAATATGGGAAGCGTATGTCACGGTATGTTGTTGGGGATTTGGACACTCCGGTCCTTTCCCCGCAGGGTCACTCTACTTTATCAATTTCTATTTCAGACGATCAAGATTAGGGTGATGTATCTGTGATGTCTTCCAACAGTGTGCCTCCGTCGTCACAATTAATGAAGGGCTAGCGGAAAAGTGCTCATGTAATACGCCAATTGCCTAAGAGGACCCTAGTAGGTTCGACGGCCTTTGACGTCCGCTAGCTCGCCCGGTGTAGCGTCCATTCACCGAATGGTTCGGCAGCCGGGTTCGTCCGTTGCGGTCTAGAAGGAATTTTGGGGTGATGCGAGCACTATAAAATTAACTTAATGCACACCCAGTGACGGCGGATCGGAGGGAGAACGGAGGAAGCCTTTTAGTCCGGTTCATAGCTCGTTCCGGTCCATCCGGACGGCAAGCGAGAGAGGCCCCTCTCTCGTTCAACAACATCTGGCCCCAGATGTTGTGGTACAAATGTGTCGTTAGCGGAGCATACGTCCGTCGCTCGGGACGCTCCGTTGTATAGGCAGTCCGCTGAGACTGCTAAGGCTTCCTCTTCTCGTCAGCGCACACGACCGCACCTTGGCTGCGTGACTGCCGATATATTACCAGCTTCGCCGATCAAGGATTCTTCGGCGACCAGGTCACACCATCCGGCAGCCAGGGATTCGAGACCGATGGACTCCGGACGTTCGCATAGGAAGTATGCGGGAGCCATCTGATGCGGAGCTGCCCTCGGCGAAGCACCGATAGACTGCGCCTCCGCAGGTCTCGACGCCGGACATTCTTGTGCACATAGCACAGCTTATCGCAGCATCCCAGCAGCCGACAGAAACGGTGTCGGATCGAGAATTATCCGACAGCGCTGGGTCGGTAGCCGGGGACTCGAGGCCTGCAGACTCCGGACGTTCGCATAGGAAGTGTGCGGGAGTCAACGTACACGGAGCTTCCAGCGGCAATGCATCGTAAGTCCACTACTGCACAGGCCTCGGGAACGGACGTGCTTTCCTTAATAGCACAGTTTATCGCAGCATCCCAGCATCAACTGAATCTGTCGCATATATTTTATCCGACGATGCTGGGTCGGGACGCTCCGCGGAAGCGGGTACGGACGTCCGAAAGTTTCATCCGGTCCGACGGGATACCGAAAGGGATTCGGTGGATTTCAAGCTTTCCCTTTCGGAACAACATATGCTGCAATGCCGGATAAGAAACTGATAGCGTCGGTGGACTTAGAAATTTTTGGTTCGGTTCAGGGACATCGTCCCTCAGTTCCGACATAGTCCAATAATGTCACACAAACTTTCGAATTATTGAACGACGCTATATATATTATTATTTTATGCTTGCTATCCAAGCATTTCTGGTTTCTTGTTCGAAGAGTTATGGAGATGTCTTCAAAAGTGTGCCTCTGTCGTCATAGTTAATGAAGAGTTAGCGGCAATAAGTGCTCATGGAATATGTCTATCGCTTACGGAGTGACATTCGCTAGCTCACCCGGTGTAGCGTACATTCATCGAATGGTTCGGCTGCCGGGTTCGTCCGTTGCGGTCTAGGAAGGAGATTTGGGTGATGCAAGCACTTTAATTACTTTAGTACTCACCCAGTGACGGCAGATTGAGGACAGATCGGAGGAAGCCAACAACATAGGGGACCGCATGTTGTGGTTCAGATATTTTACATTCGGAGCATATGTCCGTTGCTCGGGACGCTCCGTTATATTGACAGTCCGAGAGACTGTCTTTAATGCTTCCTCATCCTCACAGCAGGGCACACGACCGCACATTGGCTACGTGACCTCGAGTATCCGATCAGTTTCGGCATTCAGTGATTCCACAGCGAATAGGTCGCGCCATCCGGTAGCCAAAGGACACGAGGCCTATACACTCCGTTCGCTCGCATATTGGAAGTATGCACGGGGTAACGATCTCGGAGCTTCCTGCGGCAATGCATCGTAAGACCGCTGCTCCTCAGGCCTCAGTGACGGACGTGCTATCCGAGTTAGCACAGTTGTTTCGCAGCATCCCAGCAATTGACGGTTCTCGGTCGAATCAGGAATTATCCGACGGCGCTGGGTCGGTGCGGTCCGCGGTTGCATCAAGCTACGGACGACCGAACGCTTTATAGGGTCCGACAGGATGGCGAAAGGGATTCGAAAGATTTCGAGTTTTCCCTTTAGTAGTATCGGAAGATGCCTTTCATATCTTCTGGCATTTCTTCCAGTGATTATTGTTCGGACTTCTTTGCTGCGATCTTGGATAAGAGACTTATAGCGTCATTGGACTCGGATTTTTCGATCGGTACAGGGACTTTGTCCCTGACTTACCGACGCAGTCCAATATTGTCATTACATGTGTTTTATTTTTCGACGCTATATATATATTATATATATATACAAGCCTGCTACTAAGCATGATAGTTTAGTTTCTTGTCCGCGTGGCTCATTTCTGCCATTTTATCTTTTTTACATATAGTTTATTTTGGCAGAGCAGGGCATACCGAGAGTTCATATGCGTCTAGACGGTGTGATTAAAGACTGCATATATTCTTTTTCGCCGTTTATGTCTTTTCCAATTTCAATGTTGGGAACGACATTATGTATAGTAGACTTAACTTAGACGCTTTATTATACGTAATCCACCTTACTGAGGCGTTATCATTACGTCTTCAAGAAAAGATTTACGGGATATTATTCTCAATGTAATTTCTTTTGAGGGCAGTAGTTTGTTCACGTATAACTCCGCCCTTCAGTGGCTGATTGGAGTTGGTTAGACGTGATGCAGCCCTAGCTACATCCACGCGTGGATAGTAGGTTAAGAACTCTCTCAGAGTCGCTTCGTTCTCGGAGGAGCTTCTCTTCGACGGCAACTTTCCAGCAATCCATGAATTGCTTGATTTATACATTCTCTTGTCTATCTAGTGTTACAAGAGATTCAGACTGGGGCAAACATTCGGTGGTTGACTCAGAGAGTGCCGCCGCAGTTGCCGGACCCTAGTGTGGCTGTTATGACGGTTGCCAGTCAAACAGATTGGGATATTCTGATCCCTACGGATTCGAAGTGCCAGGGTCTTTGGGTTCCGCAGTCTTTTAGCTATCAGTTTAACTTCCGCGGAATAATGTTTTTTAGGCTTGCTTTATGTCATTGCATGAACATTATTCAGAAACGCATGCCCAAATTCCTGTCCTTTAATTCGACAGTAGTGGCGTATCTCCGGAACCAGGGAGGCACTCTTTCGTTTCCGTTATTCAATTTAATGGAAAGAATCCGTCTGTTGGTTATAGTACACCAAGTTCAGTTTTGGTCCATCATATTCTGGGTCGTCTGATTGTTTTATCGCACTCCCGTTCTCTTACGGGTCGCTTGTTGCTGTCAGAATGGACTCTCAACAAACAAGTATTTAATCAGATTTGCTATCTATGGGAGCGCCCAATGATGTTTTATTTATGACACAGCTTGCTAATCAATTGCAGACGTATGTGTTGGCTTGTCCAGATCTCTGAGCTAATACTGTTAACGCTCTATTGATCTATAGGACGGAATGATAGGATACGCGTATCCTCCGGCGCTGTTGTTTTAGCAGGTATTGCTAAGATAAACAACCACAATACATTTCTGTTGATAGCATCTCTATCTTCACAGAGATCATGAGTAATTTACTCTCTTGTCTACTGTGGATCTTAACGTGAAATCTTCCTCTATGTGAGGATCTTTTTTCACTGGGTAAATCGTGTCATCTTTATCACAACCAGCAAGGTCGCAACCTTCATGTATTCCGTTGTGTGGTCCGTATTGCGTTGTAAGCACTGTACTGGACGAGCTTTGGACGCGATTTCTTACTATAGGAGATCCTCTTCTTCGCTATTCTATGCGACTAAAGTGGAGGCTCTTCTGTCGTGGTGTAGGGATCATTATGTTCATATGGTTGATCCCTCCATACTACGCATTGCTAGTTTTTAGTATACTTGTTTCACAAGATCTACTGCAGCCTGTTGTTATTTAGGTTATAGGTTTATGTTACCTCATACCTATGCACTCTACGATAGTTTACAATTGAGTCTTTTGTCTCTTTATCTAAGTCAGTTAGTAACTTTTTGATAAATAGACTTAGAATCTTTAGATTAAATTCCTATACGGATTTTAACTTCGGTTCTTATTTAGCTATGTAATCATTTGAGCCTCTGGAAACAGTAGTTTTCAAATTCTGACCTTTTAGACAGTAATTCTGTTGGTTTCTCTTTTACTGTAGAGTCAGTGAGTTTCATGCACTATCGATGGATGATTTTCACTTTCATAGTTTCGGAATCAATACTTCCGTTACTATTTAGGTTGGATTGTTGCATAAGAGTTAGGCTCCTATTTCCGGAACCTATTATTTTAAGGTCCTTCCGTCTTCGTATGGGCATAGGCCTTTACTCTTTCCGGGTACAGTTTATGTATTTATAAACAGATATCTGTTTATTACAAGGGCGTAAGCTTCTTCTGTCTTTGATGTCTAGTAGAAGGACGTTACGCTCCATTTTATTTTTAATGGATTCTATTAACTAGCGTACTGCTTATGGTATATCATTGGCTTAGCAGTTGTGCTTAAGATTTCGGCTCATGAAGTAAGAGTTCTTCTACTTCTTGGGCTTACATTAATAGTGTTGCTATTATAGATTTTTGAAGGCTGCTCATTGCGCTCAGCCATCCATTCATGAATTTTATCTCAGAAATATCGAGTCCATTTCTGGAGGCCTCTATTGTTAGGTCTATTATCTACTGCTCAGAATATCATTCTCTTAACAGTTGCTACTATAGCTAGGTAGGCTGTCTGTTTCGGCAGTGTCTCCATTCGGCTGCCCTCTTCGCTCTGGGCTATTTGACCCAGGGCAAGAAAAAGGGGGGGGGGGGGAGGGTGTTCCCTTGGGTCACCTGTTTTTACTATGAAAACAAGGGGATACCTCCTCCGGAGTTAGTAATTCTGAGCTGTTATTGGGATGGTTGTTTAGTGAGAAGTTTAAGTTTATAAAATTCATTCAAGTCTTAGTTTTTAAAGTATAGCTTTTGAATATTGCATATGTCAACGGACATGATTATGCAATTCTCACACACTTTTAGGAGTATAAGAGTCTCTATTCTCTAGACTTACTTTATTATTGGCTTACTTTAAAAATTATTAGTATAAGGATTATTGGATATTAATAGAGTACATGGATGTATGAAGCTCAATTTTTGGAAGGTGTTGTATCTTTCTAATTTATCATAAATAAGAAAGATACATGTAAGGCCTATTACCTCTTTTCCCTACAGGGGATGACTCTATTTTATTTTATTGAGCGTATTCCATTTTGCTCTATGTCCTTGGCCCTCCAGCCTTTTTACTATTCAGCTATGTCTGGGTCATTGGTACAGTATAAAAATGTTAAAAAATTTATAGTAATTTATATATTTTTTATACTTACCAATGACCCAGACGGGGATGGCCCTCCCAGGAGTTGGGAACTCTTGCCTCCCCGCTGAGTGCATAGCGCTTACCAGGCACTGGTTATTAGAATGATAAATGGCGCCAATTTCGGAACGTCCTTGACACTGCGCATGCGCAGTGGGGGCGAGGTGTGGAGGGCCTTTCAGGACATGTTTTCTTTAGTTTTAGATGCAAATTTTGGGGATTGGGGGGCAAAATTTGTGTTTGGCCCTATATTTTAAGAGTTAGCACCAGCTATGTCTGGGTCATTGGTAAGTATAAAAAATATATAAATTACTATAAATTTTTTAACTTTCCACTTATTCAGGAATTTTGTTTGCAGGAACACTCTTACCCAACCCCCCCCCCCCCCCTCCCCTCCACACACACAAACACAGACACACACACCTAAAAAATCGTCAGCAAAAAAACTGAGTTACTTCAATTTTTAAATGCATTATAGGAACAACTTGCCTAATAAAATTTATATACTTTTGCATCATTCTGTGTCGAGAACAAACCATTTACCATATCTTTACGCAAAACTCTCCAGCGTCATTCACAAAAAAACACCATTATATATTCACATTTTTGTCTCAAAAATATACCTTATCTTCCCATACCCCTATTGGAATAAGCTGTTTGAGCTTGTTCCAATGATGATAAAAAACCCCAATATTTTGGAAAATTTTTATTCTCTTGCATGCAAATATATACATGTAGCACATGGAAGATAGCCACAGTTGGAGAGAGATGTCCAAGGCTATCTCTTCTGACTCTGTAATCTTAACTATTTGAGCACTGGGAGCCACTGTCATATTGGCTTTAAGAAAACGTATTTGCCAGGCTATAGTCTTCACATTCCTTGCTTGTGCTTCATGCTAAACCAGTTTGTCTGCGGAGATAAATTTGCTTTATTAAAAATCATTGGAGAGTGGCTGTTGGCACATGCCAATGATTTTAAATAGAACAAATTTTAGGTAACAAATGTTGACCTTCAAAGAAAATCTATCACTCAACCAGTTAATGTTGATGAGGCATGACATGGTGAAAGTGACCTAAAATACTTATGAGAGCCACTTTGTCAGGTGAGCGATTAAGGCCACATGGGGCCTCTTGTTTTTATTAATGATATCTGACTTTAATGCTTTGCAAGTATCTACAAACATTTGCACACACGAATAACAGAATATATTATATTTTAAAAAAATTTATACGCAAGCACTCTTTCAAAGCACTATAATATCTATCGGGTTTTGTGATTAATGATATCTGACTCTAATGCTTTACAAGTATCTATAAACATTTACACACATGAATGACAGAATATATTATCTTTTAAAAAAAATATATACACAAGCACTCTTTCAAAGCACTATAATATCTATCGGGTTTTGTTTGCACTTTTGAATAGAAAATCTCTGCTAATATTCCATGGAGTTAGCACTCAACTACTAATGGGTAAAAATACACAGTACGTGACAGGTGGACTACTACCAAATCACTTGTCAAGTGAATGTTTTACAGAACTCATATTTTTTTACACAAACTGATTTTTTGAAGGGCCACCAGATTTATCTACACATCCATCAAGAGACAATTTGGTTGCTTGTCTGCTGTTTATCGGCGCCTGTAAGTTGAAGTTGAGTGGATAATTCACTCTGTGTGTGATTTGGTTGTAATCCACCCTGCACTTATCCACACACATGAAATAAATTGTGTGAACAAACTAGACACTTTGCAAGAAGCATTAGCTATTTATTTATTTATTGGTGTTTAAGGTCACTTTTCATCAGCTATGGCTAATTGTGCCCACCGGTCGCAATTGGTCATAGTTGCAGAAAAGTGACATTAAACACCAATAAATAAATAAATTGTGACCACAACAAAGGTCTAAAGTCAAGTTTAGCCGATCGTTTACTCCTTTGGTGCCCATTTTAGTGGACATCCATCCCAGGCACTGGTGACTGGGTCCTATTTCACCAGTAAAGAGGAACTTTCTTACCATAGTAAATAAGCACTGCTTCACTTCCCGTTGACACGAGGAAAGAAGCACTATTAAATAATATCACAGTGTACATTATTGTTTAAGAAATTCTGTGGAAATGCAATGAACCCCCCTCCCCGCCAACCCAAATATTTTGGACAGCACACCTCTTGAGCGAGGTAGTGATCCATTGAACATGTGTTTGTTTAAACACATGAGAATAATTTAACTGGGTTTTTTTTTAACAATTTTTTTGTAGTTGGGAGACGTGATTTGGTTATACTCACGCAACTCGTGTTTTTTTTATCTTGTTTAAAAAATAGCTTTCCCTGGTTAAACTTTCATTTCTCCATTGCTGGCGACATTTATCTTTTTGGCGAGGAGATAACTGCTTCCAATTTTCGTGAAGGGACACAAACAATTCACAAGTCTCTTTAAAATTTAATCGGGGGCCTTTTTTAGAATTCACTTCTTTTTTTTGAAAACAAAGTACAAAGTTCGACCAGGGGAGATAAGTTTGACCGGTGTTTTTATTTTTTTCTTCTTCATTTTTTTTTTCATGTCACTGATCATGTTGTGTGTCCTGCCAGAATATTTTTTTTCAAGGGTGGTATCTTTTAAAATGGACACATTTTTCGGTAAATTTAACTGATAATTTTCTGTTGGTAAACAATTTTTACTGTCAATGCAGTCCAGGATGTAATGGAAGGACACGACGGGGAAACCCCTTCGAAATGATTTCCTTATCGGAATGGGAATCTTTTTCCCTTTCAGTGCTCCATCCCAGGTTAAAAAAATGTAAACCTTTGTTGACATTCCTTTACCGCGATCATCGAGATCGTTCCAGTGAGAGGTCATAAGCTATGTTTTTTTTAACAAAAATTTAAAACATAATAAAATTTGAATGGAGATTTTTGTGTATAGTGCTGGCCGAATTTGGCTGTTGACGTTGGGTAAAAACAGAAAGCTTGCTAGCGGTTTTCATGCTTTTTCCTGCATATTGGATGATTAATTTTTTTAATGAATAATACATTCTCATTTTAGTTCATCTAAACTATTTCGGTAAAATGTTCATGCTACAATAAAAATTAAATCATCGGGTTTTAACTTTGAAATGTTCGGGCACTCGGCACAGTATACAATCCATAATCCTGTATCGGAAAAGCTATTGCCGCAGCTAAACGCCAGGATGTATCGCCAAGACTGTCACATTGTTGTTTCAAAAATACCGTACACCAAGAACACATTTTATTCACTGAAATACTCATTCTATTCCATAATTTCATTTAAAAAATACAGATGAAGCGTTACAAGAATGAATGAAGACAAGATCATTTCGACGGAGACAATCCGACCTTCAATTATACAGAGGGGGTGGAGGAGGATCCAAATCATATATCAGCGAAAATTTTATTTAAATATGAAAACAAATCGAAAATCTCACGAATTAACAAACAGATTTTTTTCATTTCCTATATTAAACCGCAGTACAGAGTTCTGGAAATGAAAGATATTGCATTTGTATCTGAATATTTTATTAAATGTAGGGTTTAGAAATTTTCTGACTGAACAATATATAATTGCTAATCAGGAACAGTCTCTGAAGGATTTTTCTAGCCAAACATTAATTGGTTATGTAATCCATCTCACACGACCACACTAAAACAGATTTTCATACCTGGTCGTTTCTGCACAAACGACAGGGGGTGGGGTGGGGGGGGATGGGGGTAATTAACAAGTGTGGTTTTGTATGCAATGTGCATGTAATGCTAAGATGAGGACGTTCTTGTTATCAATGTGCTTGAAATTAATTCGCATTCACAACAGACTTGTTGTCCATCATTTATGCTGTATTTTTGTTTAAATAAATAGTTGATTCCTATTGGGGAACAAATAATGAATTAGTCTACATTCGTTTTTATCATGTTTGAAAACGAATCGATGTATTAATTGCATAAACACAGAATGTTTTTCATATGTGACTGGATATCAGTAATTCGGTTTCATCGAGAAACGAACCGCCTTTGATGTCTGGATTTTTCCGTCGTCTTTAATTAGCCTGGCAAAGGGGGTTGTGGACCCGAGAAGACAATGTGTTCACTGGGTGTGACGAAAGGGGGATTTAAATGTAATTTTGTAACCTGTTTATGGGTTACTGTGCATTTTATGAGTGTTGACTGATCATAACCTGTGATAACCCATTTCTAACCATAGCTTTTGTGGGTATGCTAAGACTATTAAGTTGATTCACACTTTTAGACCAAGGTTAATTAATTTTCAGTTTATTATCCAACCCATTTCATTTTATTTTTTCCCGAAACACCCTGCTGTCTGATAAGACAGTCAGTTTGCTTACCTTGATTTACTTTTTCCCTCAAATCAATCTGTGTCACTCATTTGTGACTCAAACTTCAAAGCTTCAGATCACAGTTTGTGCCAGACGCATTTGCTGTTGTATTTATGTTGGATTATGCAGGAAAATCCAACATAAATACAACAACTGTTCATGTGTATGGTGCAAATTGTTTCTAGAGGGGTTACGGTATGAAAAAACAATGACATTGAATGATAATCCCCCCCCCCCCCCCGAATTTTGCAGGAAAATCCAACATAAATACAACTGATCATGTGTATGGTGCAAATATAGTTTCTAGAGGGGTTACGGTTTGAAAAAACAATGACATTGGATTCCCCCCCCCCCCTCACCCCCCCCCCCCCCCCCCCCCCCCCCCCACCATTTATAACATAAATTGTTGAGTCCAGATACAGATACTTTGAACTTAGGTTTAATTTGAGCACATATCTGCCTGTCCACAATTCCTTTAGCACACCTTACAGGCTGCAGCTCTCACTCAATCAGTTCCAAATTTCATACGTGCATTTGGAGTAAAGTGTAGATAGGAGCTATTGATTTTTTTCTAGTTTCGTTGAAACATGACCGCCAGTGGCCATCTTGGATTTAGATTTGGATTTAAATTGTCCAACAATTCCTTTAGCACAACCTACAGGCTGCAGCTCTCACCTGATCAGTCCCAAATTCCATATGTAGTTTTGGGGCAATGTCTGGATGAGAGCTATCAAATCTCTCTGAATTTTCGTTTTGAAAAAGATGGCCACCAGTGGCCATCTTAGATTTAGCATATAAATTGTCAACAATTCCATTAGCACATCTGACAGGCCGCATCTCTCACCCGATCTCTTTCAAATTTCATTTGTAGCTTTGGTGTGATGTCCAGATGAGAGCTATCAAATTTTTCTGAATTTTGTTGAAAAACATGGCTGCCAGCAGCCATCTTGGATTTGGATATAAATTGTCCAACAATTTCTTTAGCACACCCTACAGGCCACTGCTCTCACCCGATCACAGTGGCCTCCTCCCTCAATCACCAGCACACTAAAGTCAAAACATCAAAATCTCAGGCAGCAAAATTGTTCCTATAATGCAAGTAGGAATTTAGTCATTTTAATCTTTTTTGACAGAGCTGATTGATGGAATTGGTTAAATTCTTAGTTGAATTATGGTCAGAACTTGCAGCTTGAAATTTCCATATTGGTGTTCAGGGGGTTAATGTCAGGGATGGAGATTTTAAAGTTCCTGACAGAAATTAGTTTGCATTATTCATTTCTGTCAGAAATTTTAAGGACTTGCCCCCCACTCTCTGTCCCCCACAGGAAAAAAGTTATCTATAGCACTGTAGAGCCAGCCATGATAATCACTTGAGCATAATATTGTCATTGTTTTTCAGAGATTATCTTGCAGGAAAAATAGGTGAGAGCAACTTGTTGTTCGTTGTCACAGATCCAGAGTGCTCAAGTTGTATGTATGAAAAATCTCCTTTAATTCAAGAACCAGTTCGAGCTGTTGGTAGTAAGTATTTTTTCCATTAGTAGTTCTGTGCTGTATTAGGCATTTAAGGTTTCCTCTTTTTATTATCCCTTCATCTAAGGCCATTGAAAAAAAAAGACTATGTTCTCATGCACCACCCACGTCATTAAATTTCCACCGCGTAAAAACTTTTTAATACCCAGTCACCCAATCAGTTCTGTCAAAAAATATTTACCCGGTCAGTATTTTTGGATCGGAATTTTGAGCACTGGCACCAGTACACATTTCTCTGTAGTATTTCAACTTCCTGTTTGTATTTTCCTCCGTATTTTGCTTCAGATTTCTCCATTCTCTGATTTATGCTTTCTGTGTTGGTACATGTAAGAACTTTGGAAAAAAATGCCCCTTTTATTGTTTCAAATAAGCACCGGACTGCACATAATCCTGCAATGGAATGTCTTTGGCATGTCGTCAGCAACCAAGTTGATTGAAGCATTTCGCAATATATGCAATAAGATAACACCAGTCTGGAGTAATGGCTTAACATGAAAGACAGACGACACTTGCAAACAAAATTCTTGAATAACCATTTTTTTCATTTTTTGCATCAAAAACATGGCTTATGACCCCAAATTAAAATAAGCCCATCAAGCTTGTTCCAATGAGGGATCATAAGCTATCTTTTTGAAACAAAGAATTAAAATTGAAGATTGATTTTTAGCTCAACTTGACAAAGTCAATCTGAGCTATTGTGGTGTCTTGTTTGGGGTGACCTATAGATGGGAGCTATCGATTTTCTTCCATTTCCATGGAAAAATGTTGCTGCTGGCAACAGCCTTTGAACTTAGTTTAGTCAGATCTCAATATTTCCGTTTGGCACATTCTACAGGGCACATTTATGATTGGATTGCTTTGAAACTTGGTATGCTTTTTTGGGGTGACCTCTAGATGGGAGCTATCGATTTTCTTCCATTTCCATCAAAAAATGTTGCAGCTGGCAATGACCTTTGAACTTAGTTTAATCAGGCATCAATATATTTCTTTGGCACGCCCTGCAGGTCACATTTATGATCAGATCAGTTTGAAACTAGGCATGCTTGTTTGAGTTTACCTCTAGATGGGAGTTATCGATTTTCTTCCATTTCCGGCAAATAATGTTGCTGCTGGCAATGAACTTAGTGCAGTTATGCATCAATATTTCCCCTTTGGCACACCCTGTAGGGCACATTTATAATCGGATCGCATTGAAACTTGGTGTGCTTGTTTTGAGTAACCCTAGATGGAAGCTATAAATTTTTTTCCTTTTCCATCAGAAAAGGTTGCAGCTGTCAACGACCTTTGAACTCAGTTTACTCAGACCTCATTATTTTCCTTTGGTCCACCCTACAGGGAACATTTATGACTGGCTTGCTTTGAAACCTGATATGCTTGTTGGGGTGACCTCTACATGACAGCTATCGATTTTCTTCCATTTCCATCAAAAAATGTTGCCGCTGGCAACGACCTTTAAACTTAGTAAGTTGTGCATCAATATTTCCCTTTGGCACACTCTACACTTATGATCAGATCACATTGAAACTTGGTATGCTTGTTTGGGAGCTTTAAAACTTGGTATGCTTTAGATGAGAGCTATCAATTTTCTTCTATTTTCGTTAAAAAATGTTGCCTCTGGCAACGACCTTCGATGAACTCAGTGCAGTTATGCATCAGTATTTCCTTTTGGCTCACCCTACAGGGAACATTTATGATCGGATTGCTTTGTAACCTGGTATGCTTGTTTTGAGTGAACTCTAGATGGGAGCTATCGATTTTCTTCGATTTCCATCAAAAAATGTATCTGCTGGCAATGACCTTTGAACTTAGTTTATTCAGGCTTCAATATATTCCTTTGGCAAGCCCTACAGGGCACATTTATGGTCGGATTGCTTTGAAACTTGGATTTTGGATTTTGGACTCTCTACAGGGTATATTTATGAATTTTGATAAAAAAATGAAGACCATTGCCACCAGCAATGACCTTCAAACTCAGTGCATTTGTGCATTAACATCTTCCTTTGGCATGCCTCAGAGGGCACATTCATTATCAGGTTGTTTTGAAACTTCATATGCTTAAATTCAGGGTGACAGAGATAGGAGCTTTCAATTTTCTTTTAATTTCTATCAAAATCTGTTGCTGTTAGCAACAATCTTTGAATTTATTGCATTTGTGCATCAACATTCTTTTTTTTATATGGCCTACAGGGCACATTTATTGTAGGATTATTTTTTGACTTAGTGTGCTCATTAGGTGAAACCGCTTCATGTAGATAAGAGCTATCAATTAGCATTCATTTCTGTGAAAAAAGTTGTCATTTACAATGACCTCTGAACTTACTGTATTTGTGTATCAGCATTCTTCCTTTAGCCAGCCTTAATGTTTACATTTAAAAATGCATGGATTGCTCTGACGTTGTGCACACACAATGCTGTTATGTTGAAGTTTCGCCAAATAACATTGGAACCAATGGTCTTCAATTTTGCCATTTCACTTATAACTTAAAAAGTTCAAGTTTGTCAAGCTGAGCTACAGTGTCATTAACACTTTCATTGTGAATAGTGCTGGCCAGTTTTGGCTGTTACATTGGGTAAAGGGTTATATATCTATCCCAAACAGCACATCAGTATTGCTGTAGATTTCAAAACAAATCTGGTTTGCAAAAAATGAGAGTCTCAACTGTATCATATCAATCCATATCATGTTTGTCTCAAATGAGGCTCAAATGACATCATTGTCATGCAAATGTTTTTGAGGTCGCAATTTTACGAATGCAAAGTAAAAATTCAAGTGTGCTTTTGTGCTGAACATTCAGGAAAAACATTTCAAAATGTCTTTTTGAGTACACGTCAGAAGTCATATTCAATTTTTGAATGACCCCTTTTAATAAATAGGGTGCTGTGAGTATTCAAATTTCAAATCATTTCCTAAAATAGCCTTGTGATTCAATCTGATTTGTTACCAAATTGCACACACTTAATTGAATCTGCCACAGGGAACAATGATCAAGTCAAGTGTGTAAAGGTTCAATCTGTTTTGACAGATTGGAAAAGTCAGTCAAATGAGTGGCAACATTTAACATACCATATAGGCTACTTATTTATAACTAAGAGTGCAGTTGCAATTCCCCCCCCCCCCCCCACCCCCTTCCAGAAATGCTCAAGTGTTTTGTTTTTTTTGTGTGAACAACAATCTTCACCCCATGTGATGAATGAATAATGACCCAACATGACGGGGATCACACAAAGGTCTGTCACATCACCCTATATTTTTATACTGTACCAATGTCCCAGACTTAGCTGGTGCTAACTTCTTAAAATCAAGGGCCAAACACAAATTTTGCCCCCAATCCCCAAAATTTGCATCAAATCCGAATTTTCAATGTCCTATGTGGCCCTCCATACCTTTTGTCCACTGCGCATGCGCAGTGTCAAGGAGGTCTCGAAATTGGCGCCAATTGTCATTCTTTGTTTGGCCCTAAATTCAGTAACACCCTCACTGATATTTGTGCTGTAAATCTCTGTTTAAATGATGCCAGACACATAATTATGAAAGAAATGGTGGATCTAAGGAGGAAATAGAAGGATGAGAGGATAAAACAGTGGAAGGATATGATCAGGGCTGTAACTTATAATTTTCTTACGAAATTATTTCAAGTTCCCTAATTTCGGGATATGGCCCTGATGTTGTCATTCTTGCTATGAATTTACCATTGTTTGTTCAGTGTTACCTCTCTCCCTTTCCTTTATTCCCGCCTTGCTATTCTCCCATGCTTTTGGCATAATTTTGGAATTTTTCTTACTAAAATTTCTTGGGAGTTTTGGCTTGGTAACAGAATGATTATTCTGTTTTTTCCCCATGTTATGTCCTCACCCTTGAGTGATTAGACGTTGTGATCTGCATCTACCATCCAATGTACTGCAGTTTCTTTTCTGGAAGCCTCTGCTTTGCATCGGATAGTGTTTAAATTGGTGACTGATTTTGGGCCATGTTTACAGTTCCTGGAGTCATGTTTCCGGTTTTTGTACACTTTTGTTTATGTTGACAACGATTACTTCTGATAGTGATTACTTGTCTTCTATTTTGTTCTGCTCATAGCCAGACACATTAATATTGTTAATTAAGTGTTGCATTAATTTTTAAAAATGTTTTAAAATATTTTGTCCACACTTAGGCTTTTTTGGGATCCATTCGGTCTCATTGTTCCCATTGGGAACTTGGGCTCTTCTGAAAATTTTTCAAAATTTTTTTTTTTTTTGAAATTATTTTTCCGAAATGTTATAATGGATTATATTATATTATGTATCTTTGTTTCAAGGGTTAGTGCGAGTACTATGACTTTTTATATTTTTTCATGATGAAAGAATATTGTTCATATTGTAATGCGAGGAAATCTTCCTCTGAACCTCATGTTCATTGTGTTTCTTGTAGTCAATGTACTCGCACTAATTCTTGCTCAGTGTGTGCCAATTGGAATGACAACGCTGGAGACATGTGTCACGGTATATTGTTAGCGGTGAGGGGTCCATGCCGGTCCTCTCTCCGCAAGGTCACTCTAGTTTATCAGTCTCTTTTTCAGAAGAACAAGAACAGGGTGATGTTTCTGTGATGTCTTCAACAAGTGTGTCTCCTTCGTTGCAGTCTAACGAAGAGATAGCGGCAAAAAGTGCTTATGAAATACAACAATTGCCTAAGAGGTCCCTAGTAGGATCGATGGTGTTGTTGTCCACTAGCTCGCCCGGTGTAGCAACCATTCATCGAATGGCTCGGCAGCCGGGTTTGTCCGTTGCAGTCCAGGGAAGCAGTTTGGGTGATGCGAGCACTATAAACATTGAACGTGCACACCCAGCGACAACGGATCTGAGGATTGTATGGAGGAAGCCTGTTAGTCCGGTAGCTAGCTCGTCCAGGTCTACCCGGACTGCGAGCTAGAGAGGCCCCCTCTCTCTTACAACAACATCTGTGCCGCGATGTTGTTGTATGTCGGAGCATACGTCCACTCCTCCTGCTCGGGATGCTCCGTCGCATAAACAGTCCAACGCGGCTGGTCTATTGGCTTCCTCATCCTCGCGTCGGCACACACGACCACATCTTGACTATGTCACCACAGATATCAAGCCTGCTTCGCCGACCAGGGAATCCATGTTGACCAGGTCACGCCATCCGCTAGCCAAGGACACGAGGCCTTTCCAGTTGGGACGTTCGCATATTATATAAATGCAGGAATGAATGTCCCTGGAGCTTCCAGCGGCTAATTACGTAAGACCGCGGCTCCACAGGCCTCCGTGGCGGACTTGCTATTGCAGATAGTTCAATTCATCGCAGCATCCCAGCAGCTATCAGAAACTTTTTCAGTAAAGAACTATCTGAGCAAGCTGGGTTGGTTCGCTCCCTTGCAGAGTCAGTAGGGACGACCGAGATTATTATGTGGTCCAGGCGGATGGTAAAAGGGAATCAGCACTGCTGAAATTTTCTCTTTCCGAACAACTTAAGGTGCCGTAGATTTCATCCGGCATCACCTTTTAGAAGTTGTTTCTCTGAACAAAAATGCTGTGTTACCTGATAAGAAACCGTAAGCGTCACTGGACACAGACTTTTTGGGCTGGATTAGGGACACCATCCCTGAGTCTCCGACCCAGTCCAGAAATGTCAAGGACATTTGAACTTTTGAATGACACTATATTCAAGCTAGCCTCTAAGACTGGCAAATCCCGTTTCTTATCGCCTAAGCGCTAAGCTGCCTTTCATCAATGCTAGACATAAATTTGAAACGGCAGGATAAGGCGCGCCGAGAGTTCCTCTGCATTTGGACGACTAGGCTGAAGACCTGGAACGGTCATTGCCGGCGTCCATGTCTATTTACTCCAGTATACTGGAGACGACAATTTAGACGCATTATCTCACGCAGATCACCTTACCAAAGTGTTATCACTACGTCTCGAAGCAAAAGAATTCCAGGATCTTCAATCTTCCTTAAGAGTTCTTTCGAGGGCTATAGCATATTCTACTTATAACTCCGCCCTTTCTGTGGCAATATGGAGTTAGTCAGACATGATGCTGCCCTGGCTGCATCCACAAGAGTGGATAGTAAGGTGAAAAAAACTCTCTTCCAGTCGCTACGGTCTCAGGAGAGCTTCTCTTCGACGTTAAGCTTTCTACAATCTATATTAGATTACTAAGAAAGCTCCGGATTCTCTGCATTATTCCGCTTTGAAAAAGTCGGACTCAGCAGGGAGGAGTAAGGCAGGTTCTTCGGGGGCGAATACATCCAAAGGAAGTTCCTATAGAGGATCAAAGCCTCTACGTCTTACTCCAGAGACCGTCATAGTAGCGACTCACATAGGGGTCGTAATGCTGGCCTGAGATATCGGGTCAGACGCCCCTAGGTCGACTGGGTGAGGTGCGGGTCGTGGAGGATGTGTTTTCTCCTTCCACAATCCTCACATGGCCAGGAGGTGATGGTTCCACGTCGACCAGGTCATGCCATCCGCAAGCCAAGGACACGAGGCCTTTCTAGTTTGGACGTTCGCATATTATATAAATGCAGGAATTAACGTCCCTGGAGCTTCCAGTGGCTAATTACGTAAGACCGCGGCTCCACAGGCCTCCGTGATGGACTTGCTATCGCAGATAGCTCAATTCATCGCAGCATCCCAACAGCTATCAGAATCTTTTTCAGTAAAGAACTATCTGAGCAAAGCTGGGTCAATTCGTTCCCCTGCAGAGTCAGTAAGGGACAACCAAAATTATTATGTGGTCCAGACGGATGGTAAAAGGGAATCGGCACAGCTGAAATTTTCCCTTTCCGAACAACTTAAGGTGGCCGTAGATTTCATCCGGAATCACCTTTTAGAAGTTGTTTCTCTGGACAAAAATGCTGCGTTACCTGATAAGAAACTGAAAGCGTCACTGGACACCGTCCCTGAGTTTCCGACCCAGTCCAGAAATGTCATGGACATTTGAACTTTTGAATGACTCTATATTCAAGCTAGCCACTAAGACTGCCAAATTAGGTTTCTTATCGCCTAGCACTGTTCAGCTGCCTTTCATCAATGCAAGACATAATTTTGAAACGGCAGGACTAGGCGTGCCGAGAGTTCCTCTGCATTTGGACGACTAGGCTGAAGACCTGGAATTGTCATTGCTGGCGTCCATGTCTATTTACTCCAGTATACTGGAGACGACAATATCGTCTAATAGAATTTAGACGCATTAACTCACGCAGATCACCTTACCAAAAGGAAGAACTTGGACGACATTCTTCAGGGTTACGGCAGCAAGTTAACTCTTCAGAACGATGTTCAGAGTCTGCTTCAATTGCTCTCGGTTACATAGTAAATGAAAAGAAGTCAGATCTAATGACGTCCTAATCATTCACCCACGTGGGAATGAGCTTAGAGACGCACAACAATCTCGTTCGTCTGCCGTTAACCAGAGCGATATTTGTCAGTTGTTACACTCGCTTTTGCCTTCACTCAGATGTAGGAACAGAGAGAGAATTCATGAGTCTGACAGGTTTGTGCGGACCCGCTGCGGATCTTATTCCGATGGAGCGGCTACGCACTCGTCCACTCCACAGATATTTTATCTCAAGAATTGGAGTGTGAAGACTCATTCGCTTGAATCGAACATCGTTTTGCCGAATCAAGTGAAACAAGAGATTCAGACTTGGGCAGATATTCCGTGGTTAACTCAAGGAGTACCACTGCAACTGCCGGATCCGAGTTTAATGATAATGACGGATGCGAGTCAAATAGGTTGGGGCGCAACTAGCCCAACAGATTCAGGGTGCCAGGGTCTTTACGATCCACAGTTCCTAACAAGTACATAAACGTCAAGAGATGATGTCAATATGGCTTGTGCTACGTCAATGAATGAACATTCTTCAGAATTCGCATGTTCAAATTCTGTCCGACAATTCGACAGTAGTAGCGTATATTCGGAACCAGGGAGGCACTCATTCCATTCCGTTATTCAATTTAACAGAGAGGATCCTTCTGTTTGTCCTAGAGCATCAAGTTCTTCTTTTGGTCCGTCATATTCCGGGTCGTCTGAATGTTTTGGCAGACTCCCTTTCACGGAAGAGTCGCATGTTACCATTAGAATTGACTCTCAACAACCAAGTATTCAATCAGATTTGCTACCAATGGGACCGTCCAATGATAGACTTATTTGTGACGCATCTCAACAATCAGTTGCAGACGTATGGGTCGCTATGTGCAGATCCTCGAGTGTTTGCAGTAGACGCTCTCTCGATCTCTTGGGACGGAATGATAGGATATGCGTATCCTCCAGTGCCATTGATTCAGCAGATATTGCTCAAGATAAAGCAATCGCACTGCATATTCTGTTGGTAGCATCTCTGTCACCCCAGAGACCGTGGATAAATCTACTCAGGTGTCTGCTGTGGGACATGCCACGGAAGCTTCCTCCACGAGAGGATCTTCTTTTGCAGGGGAAATCACAACCCGCAAGGTCTCAACCTTCACGTATTTCTGTTGTGCGGTCCTTCTTGCACGGCAAGCAATTTACAGGACGAGCAGTGGACGCAATTTCTAACTGTAGGAGGACCTCCTCTTTGCTAAATTATGCTGCTAAGTGGAAGGTTTTCTCACGGTGATGTAGGAATCATTCTGTTGATACCTATGCACATCAGGATTGTTTACAGATTGGATCTAATGTCTCTTTATCTAAGTTACTGAAAAACTTTTCGATAAATAGACCTAGAACCCTTAGATTAATTCCTAAATGGAATTTAGCTTGGGTTCTTCTTAAGCTAAGAAGTGCCATTTGAGCCTCTTGATTCAGTGGATTTCAAATTCTTATCTTATAAGACAGCTTTCTCTTAGCCTTCTCTTCTGCTAGAAGAGTTAGTGAGCTTCAGGCACAATCTGTGGATGATTCTCACTATCGTAGTATAGGTAATACTATTACCTTGACTACTAATGTTGGATTTTTGGCTAAAATCAGGCTCCTAATAAGTATTCGGAACCTATTGTTATTAAGGCTCTTCCGTCTTCAGACAGGCATAGACCTTTATTCTGTCCTGTTAGAGCTATACGTATTTACATAAGTAGATCTGAGTTTATCAAGGGGGATTCAATTAACTATCCGTGCTGCTTATGAAAAATTATCTTCAGCTCAGCAGTCTGTGCTTAAGATTTCGGTGCATGAAGTAAGAGAGCTGTCTACTTCTTGGACTTATGCTAATAGTTCTGGCAGTGACTCTGTCCTGCTGCCCTCTTCGCTCTGGGGTATTTGACCCAGGGCAAGGGAAAGGGGGGGGGGGGGGGTTCCCTTAGGTCACCTGCTTTATAGTGAAAAGCAAGGGAATACCTCCTCTGGAATCAGTAATTCCGAGTCAGTGCTGGGATGGTTTTAAAGTGTAAAGTTAATTCATGTAATGTTTTTAAAGTGTAGGTTGGTGTGAAACATTTGTATATGTCACGGATCATACGAGCGTTAATATACAATCCTTGGACACTTTTTAATAAGTATAAAGAGTCTCATTATCTGGACTATCTTCAATTATTGGCTTTCCTTTAATAAGATTAGTATAATGGATTATACTGGATGTTAATAAAGATCATTGATGTTATTGTGCTCAATTACAGAATGGTATTGTGTCTTTCTTTTTTGATACAAATAAGAAAGATACATGTAAAACCTGTTCTCCTCTTCTCCTTGGGGGATAATTCTGTTTACATGTAATTGAGCCTATTGGATTTTCCTTCATGTTCTAGGCCCTCCAGCCTTTTTACTATTCAGCTAAGTCTGGGTCATTGGTACAATATAAAAATGTTAAAAAATTTAAATTTATAGTAATTTATATATTTTTTATACTTACCAATGACCCAGACGGGGATGACCCTCCCATAAGTTGGGAACTCTTACCTCCCTGCTGATTACATAACGCTTACCAGGCACTGGTTGTAAGAATGACAATTGGCACCAATTTCGAGACCTCCTTGACACTGCGCATGCGCAGTGGACAAAATGTATGGAGAGCCACATAGGACATTGAAAATTCGGATTTGATGCAAATTTTGGGGATTGGGGGGCAAAATTTGTATTTGGCCTTGATTTTAAGGAGTTAGCACCAGCTAAGTCTGGGTCATTGGTAAGTATAAAAAATATATAAATTACTAAAAAATTTTTAACTTCTATATAGTTAGCAGAAGGGGTGGCCTCCTCTTATCATAGTTCCTGTAATGCAGGGAAAGAACACTGCTGTATAGCTGATAACGATATGTAATGCATGCAAGAGAGAGGAACACATTCTTTGAAGAAACTGTCATAATCTGATCCATCCAAATGTTGAACTTGTAATTGCATCCACTGTGCAACTTCTGAAAAAGGGAAGTTGCCAGTGGTTTTTAGCTCACTGAAGGGAGCTTAACTTTTCACTTGCTGTCCGTCTGTCGTCATTGTCCGTTGTGAACTTTACATTATCGACTTCTCCTCACAAACTACTTGACCAAATTGAACCAAATTTTGTGTGCATGTTCCTTATCATATGTCAATTCAAGTTTGTACAAATAAACTTGCCGCACACATAATATTTTTCAAAAATTAAAAAAAAATCTTTTTCTTCAAATCCACCAGTCAGAATCTTTTCATATTTGTTATACAACATCTCTAGAGGGGTCAGATTCAAATTTGTTCAAATCGAGTCCCTGAGTTAAGATTTGGGCTCTCTATTGGAACCAGTGCAATTTGAGGAAATTTCTTTAAAAATCTTCTTCTTCAGATCCACCAGTCAGAATCCTTTCATGTTTGGTATACAACATCTGTGTGGGGGTGGGGGGGGGGGGGGGGTGGGGAGTGGTGTTAGATTCAAGTTTGTTCAAATCCAGTTTCTGGGTTAATATTGTAGGAGCCCAAATTAACTTACTGAAATATGAGGAAATTTCTTTAAAAATCTTCTTCTTCAGATCCTCCACTCAGAATGCTTTCATATTTGGTATACAACATCTCTAGGGGGGTCAGATTCAACAGATTCAAGTTTGTTCAAATCGGATCCCTGAGTTAGTATTTGGGCTCTCTATTGGAGCCCAAAGTTTAACTTGGTGCAATTTGAGGAAATTTCTTTAAAAATCTTCTTCTTCAGATCGGCTATTCAGAATCTTTTCATGTTTGGTATACAACATCTATAGGGGGGCAGATTCAAGTTTATTCAAATTGAGGCTCTGGGTAAATATTTGGGCTCCCTATGGCAGCCCAAATTTTAACTTTGTGCAATGCGTGGAATATTCTTTAAAAATTTTCTTTATCAGATTCACCAGTCAGAATCCTCTCATATTTGATATACATCATCTCTAGAGGGGTCCGATTCAAGTTTGTTCAAATGGAGTTTCTCGGTTAATATTTGAGTTCCCTGTGGGAGCCTGAATTTTAATTTAGTGCAATATGAGAAAATTTCTTTAAAAATCTTTTTCTTCAAATCCACCAGACAGAATCCTTTAACATTTGGTATGCATCATCTCTAGGAGGGGTCAGATTCAAGTTTGTTCAAATTGGGTCCCTGGGTTGAAAATTTTGAATCTGGTTCGGACTTAGACATTTTTTACCAAAATTTGAGAAAAAAAATTTGTTTTGGATTTTTTAGCTGCAACTAGAAGCTCTATAAGTGGCAATGTCGGTCTGTCTGTCTGTCGGTCGGTCGGTCGGTCGGTCTGTCTGTGACCAACGAGTTTGTCTGTGACCAACGAGTTTCAAAACTCAATAACTTTTGAAATACATGATGGAATGACTTTATATTTGGCATGGAAGTGTATCTTATTGATGTCTAGCCACTGTTCAATGCATGTGTTGTTCCAAATATTTTTCTTGGAGTTATGGCCCTTGATGAACTTAGAATGTCGGTCGGTCTGTCTGTGACCAACGAGTTTCAGAACTCAATAACTTTTGTAATACTTGATGGAATGACTTTATATTTGGCATGTAAGTGTATCTTATTGATGTCTAGCCACTGTTCAATGCATGTGTTGTTCCAAATATTTTTCTTGGAGTTATGGCCCTTGATGAACTTAGAATTTTGTGAAATTTCACCACCCGTCACAGCTACGGCGTCGATGTCGCGATTTTTATGCATTTTTATCAGTTTTGAGATAAAAAAAAACAAAACAAATTTTTAGCCTGAAAATTTTGGGTCCGGTTCCGGCTCCGAAATTGTGGACCAAAATTCAGAATTTTAAAAAAAAAATTTTTTTGCATTTTTTGTTCAATTCTGAGATGAAAAAAAAGAAATTTTTTGACTGAAAATTTTGGGTCCGGTTCAGACTTTGAAATTTTGGACGAAAATTTGGAAATTTTTTTTTTTTTTATGCGTTTTGTTCAATTTTGAAATGAAAAAACAAATTGGGGTCAAGTTTGGACCCAAAAATTTTGGACCAAAATTTGGACATTTTTGGAGGATTTTTATGCGTTTTGTTAAATTTTGAGATGGAAAAAAAAAATTTATAGCCTGAAAATTTTGAGTCCTGTTCCGACTTGTTTTTAAAATCTTCTTCAGACCATGTAGTCAGAATGCTTTCATATGTGGTATACAATATCTTTAGGAGGGTTAGATTCAAGTTTGTTCAATCCTAGTCCATGGGTTGATATTTGGGCTCCCTATGGGAGCCGAAATTTCAAACTAGTACAATATAAGAAAATTTCTTTAAAAATCTTCTTCAGATCCATCAGTCAGAATGCTTTCATATTTGGTGGTATACAACATCTCTTGGAGGGTAAGACTGAAGTTTGTTCAAACCTGGTCCGGGGTTATTAATTTGGGCTACCTATGGGAGCCCAAATTTTAACTAAGTGCAAAATGAGGGAATTTCTTTTAAAATCTTCTTCTTCAGATCCACCAATCAGAATCCTTTCATATTTGGTATACAACATCTCTAGGTGGGTCAGATTCAAGTTTGTTCAAATCGGGACCCTGGGTTAATATTTTGGCTCCCTATTGGAGCCCAAAGTTTAACTTGGTGCAATGTGAGGTGATTTCTTTAAAATCTTCTTCATATCCACCAGTCAGAATTCTTTCCTATTTGATATATGACATCTCAAGGGGGATCAGATTCAAGTTTGTTCAATTTGAGTCCTTGGCTTAATATTTAAGCACCATGGGCAGGGGTGGAGCTGGGGGGGGGGGGGGGGGGTTGTTACATTCAGGTTTGTTCAAATCCATTCCTTAGTGTTTTTCCATAAAATTTGCCTCTCAATGACTTCATTCCTTTGTTGTGTTTATGAACCATGTCTAACTGAATGTGACCCCAAATACTTCTTTGAAACAGTTTGGCCGGTGAGCAATTAAGACCCCTTGTTTTTTTAACCAATTCATCAACTGATTCAGTTTGAGAATCAATTCAAAGTCAGATTGCCACTTTGTGGAGCAAAATTATTACGATAACCAATCAATCTATGGTGATAGTCTGTCTTATTGACTCATTGGAATATGATGAACCAAATTAATTGACTGTTGCAATAATCTCTATTTATTTTACAAAACTTCATATGATTCTCAGTTAGGTTTCTGTTCAACGTACTACAATAGGTACAAAGTGAGAATACAGTCCTAGAATGTAAGTATATTGCAGTCTCACATGAGGCATATGGCAAGACTTTGCAATCTTTCTGCCGTCACCATCATGGAGATACATAAATATCTAAGGTATTACAAAGGAGGATGTAGTCAAATCTGATTAAGGATTATCTCTTTCAGCCCCTGTCTCTCACACATACGCACATCTTTCTTTTTCCTTAACTGGTAGAGTTCTGGAAGCCCATATTTGGGCTTTATTCTGAAATGCAGGTACTGCAATTTAAAGATTTCATATTCTGTGGATGTTCTTCATATTATCTATGAGGCGAAACTGTTTGGTCTGTATAGCCTTGCCTTGTTGTAATTTATGCGAGAGTGCCTCTCTGCACTCTCCCATAAATTAAAACAAGGCAAATACCTGTGAACACATTTTGACTATCAAAAATAATTTAGCACTCTACCAGTTAAGAAAATTGGAGATATAAGAGGAAAGGTATTTTTCTTACTTTTCAGTTGCAGGTGTTGAACTTTAGATGTTATATTGCTTTCCAACAACACCAATTGAGTAGAGGGTTTCAATCTGGACTTTGACAAATAATCTGACTGCAGATTATGATTGTTCTGCATTCTGCATCTTGATTTTGTTCTCTCAGCTTAGACCGCACTACACATTATGCCAACAGTGCACAAGGTTTCCACACACCTGCTTTATGAGGGCCTGTCTGTTAAATTAAGGTTTCACATCTGAGAAGTTGTCAAATTTTGGGGTGTATTTCTTTGGCTTTCATTGTTCATTGTGGTCTACTTTAACTTAGAAAGAAAAGTGTGTTTTTAAGTATGTTTGGATTTCATATCATTGTGAAGTTATGCATTTAGTTTTCTAGATATACATGTACTCAGATTAGGAATGAAGTATGCCCGCCATTATTGACTAAGAAGATCCAATATTTTTTGAGTGGCTATACCTGCTTCGTGTGCACATTGTTAGTGAAGGACCCTTTTGTTTTCATTTACTTATCCTAACTCACCTAATTGTTTTTTTTTATTTTGATTTCTCTCACTTGCTGGGGTATATTCCTATTTTTAGTGTTTGTGGGTTCATCTTAAAATTAAGCCATATTCTGCATGGTTGCCCGTGTTCCAATAATTGGACAGGATACTGTTTACTAGCATAAAGAAATGGATTGAGTCGTTATGTCTCTATGTTTTTTGAAGTATGTTTTCAGCTGCACTTCATTAGAAAGGCAAAGTGAGATTTCTCTTCTCTACAGGAAGAGATATCTCGTTTAATTATTGACATTACCTGAATGCTCACTTGTCTATCGCTAATATTCCTTTAACTCTTTGCATGAAAAGACTGAGTATACATGAGAGAACAGGTAGAATTTTCATAAAGATGTTACAATGATCAAGGCTACTGATTGATTTTCACATTCATGCTTGTGTATATTTGCTGGGTTTTGTCTTTTGCAGAAAGGAGTCCTCCAGACCAGTGTAAGAAAATCCCAAGATACAGAAGACGACCCAATGAGGATTCCTGCTACAAAAGTGATGATGCAGTTAGTATAATGATTACCGATTATGTAAACGATTACCAATTATATGATTACCAATTATTGTTATTCTTGAGTGGTGTGAGGATGGAATGTGGGGCATCTCACCCGAGAAGGAAGATAATTGTCCCAGACACTTGCCTTGTATCTGGGTCAAATATCCTTCCCGTAGATTGTGATTTACCTAGCCCACCCGTACATCACTCAAGGATGATTTTTTTCCCACCACATCCTACATGACATCAAAATACTGCTCAAGCAAAGAAAAATTTATTATTCCTCTGAAGAGAGAAATGAATTGCATATTCAAAAGGTAATTTATTAAGAACACCAACGTTAGCTCATAACGTTGAGGTAATATATTGAAGTGAGTTACATTACTTTTTGAAATTATTGATTTTAATGATGTCATTTGGGGTGTTGTGGGATGAAATCATCCTTGAGTGGTTTAGAAGTGGAATGGGAAGCAGTGTCAACTGAGTTGAAGCAGGCTGCCATGGTTTTTTACAAAATAGAGATGTTGTTGAAATAGTCTGGCAATCAACAAGTATTCAAATGATGTTATATCTCACCAGGTTTATCACCCGGAACACACTATTTCACTAGATTTGTGATGGGAGGAAATACCCACTCAGTATCCGAGCCCCCATTTTATTTGACTTGTACATCACTTAAATAACTGTGGCTTTCTCTAAAAATGTACTGATTCCCACCTAATTGAATACTGGTTGATAGTATGATCCTGTTTTTGGAATATGCTTGTCAAACCTAAATCATAATACATGAAATAATACAATACAATATTCACAAAGCACATATTTCTAATGTGCTTAAGTTGGTAATCTTTTTCAATACTGAAACAAGCATGTTTCGGTTTCTAGAAATGTCTTCAAAAGAAACCATTTGAGACCTGTCCTAAATTCTGTATTATTGTTCAAACTTATGATCTGGCAATGTATTCCACAAGATTGACACTTTGTACAAAATGGTTGTTTTTCCCAAAATGCCCTTTAACCCTGAAAGGTCAAATTTTTACTTTAATTACTATTAATGGAACAGAACAGATGACCCAACATGCTGTCTCTGGGTAGTGGTGAATAGTATTCTAACTACATTGGCAGTTGTTTATAGGCAAGTCTTGGCTTCCTATATATTTAATAGAAAAAGATGCACTGGCACAGAATTACCTGTGGAAACGTTATTAGCTCACCTGACTGAAAGTCAGGGTGAACTTTTCTGATCACTTTTCGTCCGTCGTCTGTCGTGAAGGTGATGTTTGGGCCTTTTTCTCCCAAACCACTGGCCGCATATTAATGAAATTTTATGTGAGTAGTGGTTATATAGGGGCATTTTGAATTTTTATGCAAATTAGGTTTTGACTCATATTCAGCAGAGGGGTGGGGAAAAAATGGCCAATTTTTTTGAAAATCTTCTTCTTATGAACCACCAGTAGCAGAGACTTGATATGTGGTATACAGAGTCCTTTTGAGGTTTAGAATCATGTTTGTTCAAGAGAAGTTTGTCGGGCATTATTTGCCTTCGTTATGGGATGGGCAAAAATTTCTATTTTTAGAACCGTGAGGTCAATTTGAACCAATGAGATGGTAATGGATCATAAGTAGTTGATTGATGCAAAAACATTTTTCACATTGCCCCGTGGGAACCTTGGGAGCTAAAAATAGGAGAAACCTTAAAACTGCCATATCTTTGTTTAAAGCTTACTTTTATCCAGTAGAATTGAATGGTTAAAAAAAATCCCTATCATTGTAGGGTGGATCTGATTCAAGTTTGTTCAAATCGGCCGCCTGGATTTATATTTGGACTCGGTATAGGAGCCCAAATTTTTAACTTCGTGCATTTCAGGCAAATTTCTTTGAAAATCTTCTTCTCAAGATCCAGAAGGCAGAATCTTTTGATATTGGGTATGCACCATGCTTAGGGAGGGTGAGATTCAAGTCTGTTCAAGCCAAGTCCCTGGGTTCATATTTGGGCTCACTGTGGTAGCCCGAATTATAACTTAGTCTAAAATGAGGAATATTTTTATACTGTACCAATGACCCAGACATAGCTGGTGCTAACTCTTAAAATATAGGGCCAAACACAAATTTTGCCCCCCAATCCCCAAAATTTGCATCTAAAACTAAAGAAAACATGTCCTGAAAGGCCCTCCACACCTCGCCCCCACTGCGCATGCGCAGTGTCAAGGACGTTCCGAAATTGGCGCCATTTATCATTCTAAGTTTGGCCCTTCATCAGTTAACATCTGACTGATCTTTGTGCTTTTAAATCTCAGTTTAAATGATGCCAGACACCTAAATATTAGTGAAATGGTGATTCTAAGGAGGATAGAAAAGGAGGAGAGGAAAAGAATGTGTGACAGAATATTATCAGGGCTGTAACTTAAAATTTTTTAATGAAATTATGTTAAGTTACCTATTTTCAAGGCAGCAGCCATTTTGTTGTCATTCTGATTATTTAGTTACACTGTTTTTTCAAGTGTTTTTCCTCTCTCCCTGTCCTTTAATTCCCCCTTGCTATTCTCCCATGCTTTTGGCATAGTTTCTGTAATTTTTATTACTAAAATTTCTTGGGAGTTTTAGCTTAATAACAGAATGAATTCTGTTCTTTCCCCATGTTTACGTCTTCACCTACGGGTGGTTAGGCGTTGTGTTCTGCATCTACCATCTGATGTTCTGCAGTTTCTTCCCTGGAAGTCTCTGTTTTGCATCAGATGGGGTATTTTTGGTAACTGATTTCGGGCCTGGGTGCCTGGAGTCTTATTTTAGTGTTTTTACACTCATTGTTTACATTTACAACAGCCCTCTGTGTGAGGGGGGGATTTCTAAATAATAATATCTTTATGTTATTTTAATCATAACTAGATACATTATTATTGTTCGTAAGTGTTGAATAAATTGTTTAAAATATTTTTAAAATTTTTGTCCTCACTTAGGCTTGGGATCCATTGGGGCTCAACGTTACTTTTCAGAAACTTGGGCTGTTCTGAAAAAATATTTTTTCAAAATATTTTGATTTCAATTATTTTTTCTATATTAATGGATCATATTATTATTATGTATTTTGATTGCCAGGGGTTAGTGCGAGTACCAGGACTTGTTTTCTTTTCACATTGAAAGGATATTGATCAATTGTTTTAAGAGGAAGTCTTCCTCTGACCTTATTATCATTCTATATGTGGTCAGTGTACTCGCATTAACTCCTGTTCTGTATCGTATGATTTCGATGACAATATGGGAAGCGTATGTCACGGTATGTTGTTGGGGATTTGGACACTCCGGTCCTTTCCCCGCAGGGTCACTCTACTTTATCAATTTCTATTTCAGACGATCAAGATTAGGGTGATGTATCTGTGATGTCTTCCAACAGTGTGCCTCCGTCGTCACAATTAATGAAGGGCTAGCGGAAAAGTGCTCATGTAATACGCCAATTGCCTAAGAGGACCCTAGTAGGTTCGACGGCCTTTGACGTCCGCTAGCTCGCCCGGTGTAGCGTCCATTCACCGAATGGTTCGGCAGCCGGGTTCGTCCGTTGCGGTCTAGAAGGAATTTTGGGGTGATGCGAGCACTATAAAATTAACTTAATGCACACCCAGTGACGGCGGATCGGAGGGAGAACGGAGGAAGCCTTTTAGTCCGGTTCATAGCTCGTTCCGGTCCATCCGGACGGCAAGCGAGAGAGGCCCCTCTCTCGTTCAACAACATCTGGCCCCAGATGTTGTGGTACAAATGTGTCGTTAGCGGAGCATACGTCCGTCGCTCGGGACGCTCCGTTGTATAGGCAGTCCGCTGAGACTGCTAAGGCTTCCTCTTCTCGTCAGCGCACACGACCGCACCTTGGCTGCGTGACCGCCGATATATTACCAGCTTCGCCGATCAAGGATTCTTCGGCGACCAGGTCACACCATCCGGCAGCCAGGGATTCGAGACCGATGGACTCCGGACGTTCGCATAGGAAGTATGCGGGAGCCATCTGATGCGGAGCTGCCCTCGGCGAAGCACCGATAGACTGCGCCTCCGCAGGTCTCGACGCCGGACATTCTTGTGCACATAGCACAGCTTATCGCAGCATCCCAGCAGCCGACAGAAACGGTGTCGGATCGAGAATTATCCGACAGCGCTGGGTCGGTAGCCGGGGACTCGAGGCCTGCAGACTCCGGACGTTCGCATAGGAAGTGTGCGGGAGTCAACGTACACGGAGCTTCCAGCGGCAATGCATCGTAAGTCCGCTACTGCACAGGCCTCGGGAACGGACGTGCTTTCCTTAATAGCACAGTTTATCGCAGCATCCCAGCATCAACTGAATCTGTCGCATATATTTTATCCGACGATGCTGGGTCGGGACGCTCCGCGGAAGCGGGTACGGACGTCCGAAAGTTTCATCCGGTCCGACGGGATACCGAAAGGGATTCGGTGGATTTCAAGCTTTCCCTTTCGGAACAACATATGCTGCGATGCCGGATAAGAAACTGATAGCGTCGGTGGACTTAGAAATTTTTGGTTCGGTTCAGGGACATCGTCCCTCAGTTCCGACATAGTCCAATAATGTCACACAAACTTTCGAATTATTGAACGACGCTATATATATTATTATTTTATGCTTGCTATCCAAGCATTTCTGGTTTCTTGTTCGAAGAGTTATGGAGATGTCTTCAAAAGTGTGCCTCTGTCGTCATAGTTAATGAAGAGTTAGCGGCAATAAGTGCTCATGGAATATGTCTATCGCTTACGGAGTGACATTCGCTAGCTCACCCGGTGTAGCGTACATTCATCGAATGGTTCGGCTGCCGGGTTCGTCCGTTGCGGTCTAGGAAGGAGATTTGGGTGATGCGAGCACTTTAATTACTTTAGTACTCACCCAGTGACGGCAGATTGAGGACGGATCGGAGGAAGCCAACAACATAGGGGACCGCATGTTGTGGTTCAGATATTTTACATTCGGAGCATATGTCCGTTGCTCGGGACGCTCCGTTATATTGACAGTCCGAGAGACTGTCTTTAATGCTTCCTCATCCTCACAGCAGGGCACACGACCGCACATTGGCTACGTGACCTCGAGTATCCGATCAGTTTCGGCATTCAGTGATTCCACAGCGAATAGGTCGCGCCATCCGGTAGCCAAAGGACACGAGGCCTATACACTCCGTTCGCTCGCATATTGGAAGTATGCACGGGGTAACGATCTCGGAGCTTCCTGCGGCAATGCATCGTAAGACCGCTGCTCCTCAGGCCTCAGTGACGGACGTGCTATCCGAGTTAGCACAGTTGTTTCGCAGCATCCCAGCAATTGACGGTTTCTCGGTCGAATCAGGAATTATCCGACGGCGCTGGGTCGGTGCGGTCCGCGGTTGCATCAAGCTACGGACGACCGAACGCTTTATAGGGTCCGACAGGATGGCGAAAGGGATTCGAAAGATTTCGAGTTTTCCCTTTAGTAGTATCGGAAGATGCCTTTCATATCTTCTGGCATTTCTTCCAGTGATTATTGTTCGGACTTCATTGCTGCGATCTTGGATAAGAGACTTATAGCGTCATTGGACTCGGATTTTTCGATCGGTACAGGGACTTTGTCCCTGACTTACCGACGCAGTCCAATATTGTCATTACAACATGTGTTTTATTTTTCGACGCTATATATATATTATATATATATACAAGCCTGCTACTAAGCATGATAGTTTAGTTTCTTGTCCACGTGGCTCATTTCTGCCATTTTATCTTTTTTACATATAGTTTATTTTGGCAGAGCAGGGCATACCGAGAGTTCATATGCGTCTAGACGGTGTGATTAAAGACTGCATATATTCTTTTTCGCCGTTTATGTCTTTTCCAATTTCAATGTTGGGAACGACATTATGTATAGTAGACTTAACTTAGACGCTTTATTATACGTAATCCGCCTTACTGAGGCGTTATCATTACGTCTTCAAGAAAAGATTTACGGGATATTATTCTCAATGTAATTTCTTTTGAGGGCAGTAGTTTGTTCACGTATAACTCCGCCCTTCAGTGGCTGATTGGAGTTGGTTAGACGTGATGCAGCCCTAGCTACATCCACGCGTGGATAGTAGGTTAAGAACTCTCTCAGAGTCGCTTCGTTCTCGGAGGAGCTTCTCTTCGACGGCAACTTTCCGGCAATCCATGAATTGCTTGATTTATACATTCTCTTGTCTATCTAGTGTTACAAGAGATTCAGACTGGGGCAAACATTCGGTGGTTGACTCAGAGAGTGCCGCCGCAGTTGCCGGACCCTAGTGTGGCTGTTATGACGGTTGCCAGTCAAACAGATTGGGATATTCTGATCCCTACGGATTCGAAGTGCCAGGGTCTTTGGGTTCCGCAGTCTTTTAGCTATCAGTTTAACTTCCGCGGAATAATGTTTTTTAGGCTTGCTTTATGTCATTGCATGAACATTATTCAGAAACGCATGCCCAAATTCCTGTCCTTTAATTCGACAGTAGTGGCGTATCTCCGGAACCAGGGAGGCACTCTTTCGTTTCCGTTATTCAATTTAATGGAAAGAATCCGTCTGTTGGTTATAGTACACCAAGTTCAGTTTTGGTCCGTCATATTCTGGGTAGTCTGATTGTTTTATCGCACTCCCGTTCTCTTACGGGTCGCTTGTTGCTGTCAGAATGGACTCTCAACAAACAAGTATTTAATCAGATTTGCTATCTATGGGAGCGCCCAATGATGTTTTATTTATGACACAGCTTGCTAATCAATTGCAGACGTATGTGTTGGCTTGTCCAGATCTCTGAGCTAATACTGTTAACGCTCTATTGATCTATAGGACGGAATGATAGGATACGCGTATCCTCCGGCGCTGTTGTTTTAGCAGGTATTGCTAAGATAAACAACCACAATACATTTCTGTTGATAGCATCTCTATCTTCACAGAGATCATGAGTAATTTACTCTCTTGTCTACTGTGGATCTTAACGTGAAATCTTCCTCTATGTGAGGATCTTTTTTCACTGGGTAAATCGTGTCATCTTTATCACAACCAGCAAGGTCGCAACCTTCATGTATTCCGTTGTGTGGTCCGTATTGCATTGTAAGCACTGTACTGGACGAGCTTTGGACGCGATTTCTTACTAAAGGAGATCCTCTTCTTCGCTATTCTATGCGACTAAAGTGGAGGCTCTTCCGTCGTGGTGTAGGGATCATTATGTTCATATGGTTGATCCCTCCATACAACGCATTGCTAGTTTTTAGTATACTTGTTTCACAAGATCTACTGCAGCCTGTTGTTATTTAGGTTATAGGTTTATGTTACCTCATACCTATGCACTCTACGATAGTTTACAATTGAGTCTTTTGTCTCTTTATCTAAGTCAGTTAGTAACTTTTTGATAAATAGACTTAGAATCTTTAGATTAAATTCCTATACGGATTTTAACTTCGGTTCTTATTTAGCTATGTAATCATTTGAGCCTCTGGAAACAGTAGTTTTCAAATTCTGACCTTTTAGACAGTAATTCTGTTGGTTTCTCTTTTACTGTAGAGTCAGTGAGTTTCATGCACTATCGATGGATGATTTTCACTTTCATAGTTTCGGAATCAATACTTCCGTTACTATTTAGGTTGGATTGTTGCATAAGAGTTAGGCTCCTATTTCCGGAACCTATTATTTTAAGGTCCTTCCGTCTTCGTATGGGCATAGGCCTTTACTCTTTCCGGGTACAGTTTATGTATTTATAAACAGATATCTGTTTATTACAAGGGCGTAAGCTTCTTCTGTCTTTGATGTCTAGTAGAAGGACGTTACGCTCCATTTTATTTTTAATGGATTCTATTAACTAGCGTACTGCTTATGGTATATCATTGGCTTAGCAGTTGTGCTTAAGATTTCGGCTCATGAAGTAAGAGTTCTTCTACTTCTTGGGCTTACATTAATAGTGTTGCTATTATAGATTTTTGAAGGCTGCTCATTGCGCTCAGCCATCCATTCATGAATTTTATCTCAGAAATATCGTGTCCATTTCTGGAGGCCTCTATTGTTAGGTCTATTATCTACTGCTCAGAATATCATTCTCTTAACAGTTGCTACTATAGCTAGGTAGGCTGTCTGTTTCGGCAGTGTCTCCGTTCGGCTGCCCTCTTCGCTCTGGGCTATTTGACCCAGGGCAAGAAAAAGGGGGGGGGGGGGGGGGGGAGGGTGTTCCCTTGGGTCACCTGTTTTTACTATGAAAACAAGGGGATACCTCCTCCGGAGTTAGTAATTCTGAGCTGTTATTGGGATGGTTGTTTAGTGAGAAGTTTAAGTTTATAAAATTCATTCAAGTCTTAGTTTTTAAAGTATAGCTTTTGAATATTGCATATGTCAACGGACATGATTATGCAATTCTCACACACTTTTAGGAGTATAAGAGTCTCTATTCTCTAGACTTACTTTATTATTGGCTTACTTTAAAAATTATTAGTATAAGGATTATTGGATATTAATAGAGTACATGGATGTATGAAGCTCAATTTTTGGAAGGTGTTGTATCTTTCTAATTTATCATAAATAAGAAAGATACATGTAAGGCCTATTACTTCTTTTCCCTACAGGGGATGACTCTATTTTATTTTATTGAGCGTATTCCATTTTGCTCTATGTCCTTGGCCCTCCAGCCTTTTTACTATTCAGCTATGTCTGGGTCATTGGTACAGTATAAAAATGTTAAAAAATTTATAGTAATTTATATATTTTTTATACTTACCAATGACCCAGACGGGGATGGCCCTCCCAGGAGTTGGGAACTCTTGCCTCCCCGCTGAGTACATAGCGCTTACCAGGCACTGGTTATTAGAATGATAAATGGCGCCAATTTCGGAACGTCCTTGACACTGCGCATGCGCAGTGGGGGCGAGGTGTGGAGGGCCTTTCAGGACATGTTTTCTTTAGTTTTAGATGCAAATTTTGGGGATTGGGGGGCAAAATTTGTGTTTGGCCCTATATTTTAAGAGTTAGCACCAGCTATGTCTGGGTCATTGGTAAGTATAAAAAATATATAAATTACTATAAATTTTTTAACTTTCTTTAAAAATCTTCTTCAGATTCCGCAGTTGGAATGTTTTGATATTTGGTATGCAGCATCCTTAGGGCGTGAGATTCAAGTTTGTTCAAGCCATGTCCCTAGGTCCATATTTGGGCTCACTGTGGGAGCCTGAATGATAACTTAGTTCAAAATGAGGAATTTTCTTTAAAAATCTTCTTCTTCAGATCCAGCAGTCAGAATGTTTTGATATTTGGTGTGCAGCATCCTTATGGGGGTGATATTCAAGTTTGTTAAAGCCAAGTCCCATATATGTGCTCTCTGTGGGATCCAATACGAGGAATATTCTTTAAAAATCTTCTTTTTAAAGATCCACTGGTCAGAATCTTTGGATATTTGGTATAAGCTTTTCTCAGGAGGAGCAGATGCAACTTGTTGAAATCAGTTCTAGGGGTTGATATTTAGGCTACCATGTCAGGTGAGCGCCCTCAGGCCCCCTGGGGCCTCTTGTATTTTTATACTGTACCAATGACCCAGACTTAGCTGGTGCTAACTCCTTAAATTCTAGGGCCAAACACAAATTTTGCCCCCCAATCCCCAAAATTGGCATCAGAATCTGAAATTTCAATGTCCTATGTGGTCCTCCACACTTTTTATCCACTGCGCATGCGCAGTGTCAAGGAGGTCACGAAATTGGCTCAAAATGTCATTCTTTGTTTGGCCCTAAAATCAGTAACATCTCACTGCTATTTGTGCTTGTAAATCTCAGTTTAAATGATGCCAGACACATAATTATGAAAGATATGGTGGATCTAAGGAGGAAATAAAAGGATGAGAGGAAGAAACAGTGGCAGGATGTGTTCAGGGCTGTAACTTATAATTTTTTTTACGAAATTATTTCATGTTCCCTAATTTCGGAGCATGGGCCTGATGTTGTCATTCTTGCTATGAATTTACCATTGTTTGTTCAGTGTTTCCTCTCTCCCTTTCCTTTATTCCCCCCTTGCTATTCTCCCATGCTTTTGGCATAATTTTTGTAATTTTTTTTTTACTAAAATTTCTTGGGAGTTTTGGCTTGGTAACAATAATTATTCTGTTTTTCCCCATGCTTACGTCCTCACCCTTGAGTGGTTAGACATTTTGGACTGCATCTACCATCCAATGTACTGCAGTTTCTTCTCTGGAAGTCTCTGTTTTACATCGGATAGTGTTTAAATTGGTAACTGATTTTGGGCCATGTTTACAGTGCCTGGAGTCATGTTTCCGGTTTTTGTACACTTTTGTTTACTTTGACAACGGTTACTTCTGATAGTGATTACTTGTCTTCTGTTTAGTTCTGCTCATAGCCAGATACATTAATATTGTCCCTAAGTGTTACATTCATTTTTAAATATGTTTTAAAATTTTTGTCCACACTTAGGCTTTTTTGGGATCCATTTGGGCTCATTGTTCCCATTGGGAACTTGGGCTCATCTGAAATTTTATTGAAAATTTTTTTTCTTTTGAATTATTTTTTCAAAATGTTATAATGGATTATATTATATTATGTATCTTTGTTTTCAAGAGTTAGTGTGAGTACTATGACTGTTTATATTTTTTCATGATGAAAGAATATTGTTCAAATTGTAATGCGAGGAAGTCTTCCTCTGATTCTCATGTTATTGTGTTTCTTCTAGTCAATGTACTTGCACTAATTCTTGCTCAGTGTGTGTCAATTGGGATGACAAACGTTGGAGACGTGTGTCACGGTATATTGTTAGCGGATAGGGGTCCATGCCGGTCCTCTCTCCGCAGGGTCACTCCAGTTTTTCAGTCTCTTTTTCAGGGGAACAAGAACAGGGTGATGTTTCTGTGATGTCTTCAACAAGTGTGCTTCCGTCATCGCAGTCTAACGAAGAGCTAGCGGCTAAAGTGCTAATGGAAATACGATAATTGCCTAAGAGGTCCCAAGTAGGATCGACGGCATTGCCGTCCGCTAGCTCGCCCAGTGAAGCAACCATTCATGGAATGGCTTGACAGCTGGGTTCGTCCGTTGCGGTCCAGGGAAGGAGTTCGGGTGATGCGAGCACTATAAACATTGAACGTGCACACCCAGCGATGACGGATCCGAGGATAGTATGAAGGAAGCCTGTCAGTGTGGTAGCTAGTGCGTCCAGGTCTACCCGGACCGCGAGCGAGTGAGGCCCCTCTCTCTTACAGCAACATCTGGGCCCAGATGTTGCACGTAACGTTCGTCATTCGGAGCATACGTCCATTCCACCTGCTCGGGATGCTCCATTGCATAGACAGTCCAGAGAGACTAGTCTATCGGCTTCCTCATCCTCACGGCAGCACACACGACCGCACCTTGGCTACGTGACCGCTGATATCCAGCCAGCTTCGCCGACCAGGGATTCCACGTCGACCAGGTCATGCCATCCAGGGATATGAGGCCTTTACAGTCGGGATGTTCGCATAAAAGAAGTATGCAGGATTCAACGTCCCAGGAGCTTCCAGCGGCTAAATCACATAAGACCGCGCTCCACAGGCCTCCGTAACGGACTTGCTAACGCAGATAGCTCATCTCATCGCAGCATCCCAGCAGCCATCAGAAACTTTTTCGGATCAGGAATTGTCTGAGGAAGCTGGGTCGGTTTGTTCAGCTGCAGAGTCAGGAAGGGACGACCATGATTATCAAGTGGTCCAGCCGGATGGTGAAAGGGATTCAGCAGAGCTGGAATTTTCCCTTTCGGAGCAACATAAGGTAGCCGTAGATTTCACCCAGCAGTACCTTCCTGGTGTTGTTCCTCCGGACCAGAATGCCGCGTTGCCGGATAAGAGACTGATAGCATCACTGGACACAGATTTCTTCGGTCGGATTAAGGACATGGCGCCTGCGTTTCCGACCCAGACCAGAAATGTCACTCAGACATTTGAACTTTTGAATGACACTATATTCAAACTTGCCTCCAAGCCTTCTCTTCTGCTAGAAGAGTTAGTGAGCTTCATGCACTATCTGTTGATGATTCTCACTATCGTAGTGTAGGTAATACTGTTACCTTGACTACTAATTTTGGATTTTTGGCTAAGAATCAGGCTCCTAATAAGTATCCAGAACCTATTGTTATTAAAGCTCTTCCGTATAGGCTTTTACTCTGTCCTGTTAGAGCTATCCGTATTTACAAACGTAGATCTGAGTTTATCAGAAAGGGACGTAAACGTTTCTTTCTGTCTCTGCTGCCAAATAGAAGGGACATTACGGTCCGTTCTATTGCTAGGTGGATTCAATTTCCGTACTGCTTATGAAAAATTATCTTCAACTCAGCAGTCTGTGCTTAAGATTTTGGCGCATGAAGTAAGAGCTCTATCTACATCTTGGGCTTATGATAATAGTGTTGCTATTACAGATTTGATGAAGGCTGCATATTGGTCTCAGCCGTCCACATTCACAAATTTTTATCTTAGAAATATTGAGTCCATTTCTGGAGACCTGCATTGTTTAGGTCCGTTATCTGTTGCTCAGAATGTCGTCCACTAAACAGTTGCAACTATAGTTATACAGGCTTTCTGTTCCGACAGTGACTCTGTCCTGCTGCCCTCTTCGCTCTGGGGTATTTGACCCAGGGCAAGGGGAAGTGGGGGGGATGGTGTTCCCTTAGGTCGCCTGCTTTATAGTGAAAAGCAAGGGAATACCTCCTCTGAATTCCGAGTCGGTGCCGGGATGGTTTTAAAGTGTAAAGCTAATGTTTAACTCATTCATGTAATATTTTTAAAGTGTAGCTCGGTGTGAATCATTTGTATATGTCACATGTCATATGAGCGTTAATATACAATCCTCGGACACTTTTAATGAGTATAAAGAGTCTCATTCTCAAAATTAGTATAACAGGTTATACTGGATGTTAATAGAGATCATTGATGTTATTGTACTCAATTACAGAATGGTATTGTGTCTTTCTTTTTTGATACAAATAAGAAAGATACATGTAAAGCCTGTTTCTCCTTTTCTCCTTGAGGGGATAATTCTGTTTCCATGTAATTGAGTCTATTGGGTTTTCCTTTATGTCCTAGACCCTCCAGCCTTTTTTCTATTCAGCTAAGTCTGGGTCATTGGTACAGTATAAAAATGTTAAAAAATTTATAGTAATTTATATATTTTTTATACTTACCAATGACACAGACAGGGATGGCCCTTCCATGAGTTGGGAACTCATACCTCTCCGCTGATTACATAACACTTACCAGGCACTGGTTGTAAGAATGACATTTGGTGCCAATTTCGAGACCTCCTTGACACTGCGCATGCGCAGTGGATAAAAAGTATGGAGGACCACATTGGACATTGAAATTTCGGATTTTGATGCAAATTTTGGGGATTGGGGGGCAAAATTTGTGCTTGACCCTAGAATTTAAGGAGTTAGCACCAGCTAAGTCTGGGTCATTGGTAAGTATAAAAAATATATAAGTTAGTATAAATTTGTTAACTTTCTTGTAATATGCCACTGAAATGCTGTTTTTTAACCCTTTACACAACGTAACAGCCATAACTGACCAGTGCTATTCAAAAAATCCCCAATTAATATTTTTATACTGTACCAATGACCCAGACTTAGCTGGTGCTAACTCCACAAAAACCAGGGCCAAACACAAATTTTGCCCCCCAACCCCAAAATTTGCATCCAAAACAAAAAGAAATCATGTCCTAAAGGACCTCCATAGTACGACTCTACTGCGCATGCGCAGTGACGCAGTCGTCCCGAAATTGGCGCCAAATATCATTCTCTGTTTGGCCCTTCATCAGTCAACATCTCACTGATCTTTGTGCTTGTAAATCTCAGTTTAAAGGATGCCAGACACGTAATTCTTGGAGAAAATGTGATTCTAAGGAGGATAGAAGGAGGAGAGGAAAAAAGAAGTGGCAAAAAATAATCAGGGCTGTACTTAAAATTTTTTGTTAAAATTATGTTAAGTTGCCTATTTTCGAGGCAAACGCCTCTTGTTGTCATTCTTGCTAATTGTTGCACTGCTTATTCAGTGTTTCCTCTCCCCTAACCTTCTAAAGTCCCCCCTTGCAATTCTCCCATGCTTTTGGCATATTTTTGAGAAGTTTCATTTCTAAAAATTCCCTGGGAGAGTTGCTTGGTTACAGAATGTTTTCTGTTATTTTCCCCATAGTTACGTTTTCACCCATGGGTGTATAACGTTTGTGTTCTGCATCTTCCATCTGATGTTCTGCAGATTCTCCCCTGGGAGTCTCTGTTTTGCATCAGATAGAGTGTAATTGAGGACTGATTCTGGGCCAGTTTTTTCAGTGCCTGGAGTCATGTTTTCTTCTGTGTTTACACTGTTTGTTTTCATTGGCAACAGCCTTTTTTGAGGGGGGCTGTTTGCCTTTGAGGTAGTTTATCTCATTATAAGATACATTTATATTATCCGAAAGTGTCTCATTAATTATTTTATATAATTTTAAAATTTTTGACCACACTTTGCCATCGGATCCATCGGGGCTCAACGTTACTTTTCAGCAACTTGGGCTTCTCTGAAAAAATATTTTTTCAAAATTATTTTGTTTTGCAATTGTTTTTTCATTTATTAATGGATCATGTTATTATGTATCTTTGTGTCAGGGGTTTTTGCGAGTAACTAGGACTTATTGTTGTTCTTTCACAATGAAGGGAACTTGTTCAAATTGTAATAGGAAGAAATCTTCCTCTGACTTTCATGATTATTGCATAAATTGTAGTCAGTGTTCTCGCATTAATCCCTGTCCTGTATGTGAACATTGGGATGAGAAACATTGGAAACGTGTGTCACGATATGTTGTTTCTGGAGAAAGAGCGATGCCGGCTCTTTCTCCACAAGGTCACTCTACTCTCTCAGTTTCTATTTCAGAGGAACCAGAACAGGGTGATGTTTCCATGTTATCTTCTTCAAGTGTGCGTCCGTCGTCACAATTAAATACAGAGCTAGCGGCAAAAGTGCTTATGGAGATTAGACAAATGTTGTCCGCTAGCTCGCCCGGTGTAGCGTCCATTCACCGAATGGTTCGGCAGCCGGGTTCGTCCGATGCGGTCCAAGAGGAAATTTTGGGTGATGCGAGCACTATAAAAATAATAGATGCACACCCAGTGACGGCGGATAGTGAACGAGAACGGAGGAAGCCTTTTAGTCCGGTTCCTAGCTCGTCCAGGTCCAGCCGGGCCGCGAGCGAGAGAGGCCCCTCTCTCGTACAACAACATCTGGGACCAGATGTTGTGGTACAAAATGTGTCTTTAGCGGAGCATACGTCCGTCGCTCGGGACGCTCCGTTGTATAAGCAGTCCGCAGAGACTGTTAAGGCTTCCTCTTCTCGCCGGCGCACACGACCGCACCTTGGCTGCGTGACCTCCGATATCTTGCCAGCTTCGCCGATGAAGGATTATTCGGCGACCAGGTCACACCATCCGGCAGCCAGGGATTCGAGACCGATGGACTCCGGACGTTCGCATAGGAAAAGTATGCGGGAGCCATCTGATGCGGAGCTGCCCTCGGCAAAGCAGCGAAAGACCGCTCCTCCGCAGGTCTCGACGTCGGACATTCTAGTGCAGATAGCACAGCTTATCGCAGCATCCCAGCAGCCGACAGAGACGGTGTCGGATCGAGAATTATCCGACGGCGCTGGGTCGGTACGCTCCGCCGAAGCATCGGGGGCGGACGACCGGGAACATCGGGAGGTCCGACCGGATGGTGAAAGGTGTTAAATAAGCAGAGACTTACTTAATTTCTTATTCTCTCAGTATAAACTTCAACCACCATAATCACAGGATTTCAAACACACAGACAGGAAGTCTCTCTTGATGACATCACCAGGAGGCAGTTAGAGGGTGTGCTCCATTCAATGATTCTGAATGCTCCAGTGTGTACTCTATCCAATACTAATGGTCTACTCAAAATCAAGTGTTTGTACAAGTGTAAAGTTACTAACAAACTCCCGTTATTTTTTTTTTTTTTTTTTTTTTACGTCTACATACCATAAACTTATTTACAGTCTATGTACATCTATCTTCCTTTAATGCGGATTACATGTCAAAATCAACTTTTCCACGCTGGAAAGTTGACAAAAGATGCACACCTGATGCACCTCTCTTTGTGAGGCAATTAGCAAGTTGCATCTTTCCCGGAAGCCATCGCACACATTCTATTTCTTGTTTTTCCAGTGATTGTTTTATGGCTCCAATATCGATCCTTAGGCGTTTGTTATCTACAAGGTGTGTTGAATGAACAGCTTCCACCACACTCTTGTTATCAACATAACACTGAATTGGAAGGTTAATGTCTTCACTGAATAATTCTATAATCAAATGTTTAATGTAAATAGATTCTTCTATGCCTTCGAGTAAACTGATAGCTTCAGCTGCCAATGTTGAGCGACAGACCCTTTTTATTTTTCTACAGTTCCATGAAATAGGAAATGACAGTTTCTTTTCATTAACAACAAAAATGACATAACCCATTGAACTGCTAATGCCATCTGCAAAATTTCCGTAGGAAGCATCTGTGAAAAGAAAGAGAGTCCAACTGTCGTATTTAGGGTGTCCAATATATGGAAATAGTATCTTTGATTCATCAATTTTGATTTTTCCTATAACTTTGATTGCTCTCAACAAGTCACCGACAGTACCTTTTTGAAACTTGGTACTAAGGTCAATAAGATCAAAAGCAAAATCAGGTCTTGTTCCCTGAACAATCCAATTTAAACATCCCACAAGTGATCTCAATTCTGTATATTCAGCAGAAGTTAATTCGTCATTTTTCTTTAATGACCTTTCTGGTGATACTTTGTTAATTTCAACTGCATCAACATATTTATTCTGATCAAGATAAATTCCTTGATTAACTTGCGTAATTCTAAATCCAACATATGAAAATTTAATTTCATCCTGTTTTCCAGCACAGAATCGTTTTCTAAGACCATTCATTACAATGGAATCAAATTCACTATTCCCTGCATGAAGAAAGTCATCTACATGACTGACCATGAGTCCTTGAAGTTGTCTTTTGGAATCTTTTTTAAAGAACAGAGAGGGATCTAGCAATGAACGTATACATCCCAAAATACCTAATTCTTTTGCTACACTTTCATAAAATTGTCTTGCTGCATCACTTAAACCATATAAACATCTTTTAAGTCTCCACAGTTTTCCATCAGATTCAGCTTCTTTTGGTGGTATAATGAACACATTTCTTTCTAGCTTATTTCCTTGTAAGAAAGCAGATTTTATATCAGTAGTTTTAACTGTCCATTTCATATTCACTGCAACACCTAAAAATAATCTTAAGGATATTTTATTAACAGTTGGTGAATCTTTTCTAACATCACTGTCCTCTTCAAAACCCCTAGCAACTAAACGAGCACGAATGTCAGTTCCTTTGTAACACAAAACCCACCTGGTTGAAATTGCAGTCTGTCCAACATTTTCAACTTCATCATATGTATCAAAAAATTTTAATTTTTCAAGTTCTACTATTTTTGCGTTCAAACATTCTGGATCACTCCACTTTTCTTTAGGAACAGCAGTCATGTAAACTTCATCAGAACTAATGTCGAACTTCCACTCAACAGCTTGTAAATTTACACTTTTTGTTACATCTTCTTCCTGGAGTTTCACATTAAACCAATACTTATTTGACCCTGTAGATTTTCCAGCTCTGCTCAATATCTCCGCAGATGTCCAGTTACCATGAGGTAATTCACGAAATTTAATCACTTCCCCGGGCTTTAGTTTGGGAACAATGTCACATTTGGCATGATTTTGTGAAGAATTTTCTTTCTGATCATCAAGACAAGCATGTTCAGAAAGAGAATCAGCACTTTCCATATGTTCAACCAAATTCTCACCACCCATCACTTCGTTCACTGTTTTCTTCTCCTTTTCTTTTTCAGGATGCAAAATACCAGAGTCAATGTAATCTTCTTCATTACTACAAGTTTTCTGATCAATATTATCATCTTCAAAATAATCATTAGCTTTCAAAAGTCTATTAGGAGAAACTCTAACAAAACTTCCACCATGGCGCACAAATATAACCTTTCCATCCTGGAATACAACCTTTCCAGGGCCCAGCCATCTTTCTTTTCCATTACGCTTGTAAAAAACTCTGTCCCCATTTTCAAAAATTTGTTCAGATGCACGTATTTTACTTCTCAAAGCTCTACGGATTTTCTCTTCAGCTTCTGTTTGAATAAATGCTCTGCGGGCAGAATGAAGTGCATTTAGGTGTTTGGCAAAAATTTCGCTAGTGGTACATCCATCCAATGCTGCTACATTTTCAGTCATAATGTTAGGTACATTAGGATTTATTCCAAAAACAAGTTGGTAACTGCTGTACCCATTCCACATTTGAAGAGAATTCCGTGCCATATTAGCCCAACACAATAAAACATCATCTCTGGTATTTACATTATCAGCTTTTAATTTTGAAAGCATCGAATCTGTTATAGAATGCACCCTCTCACACAAACCATTTTGGAAAGGGCTATATGCTGCTGTGGTACATATTTCAATGTTTAATATAGATGCAATTTCCCGTAATTCATCAGAATTGAACTCTCCTCCATTATCATGAAGTACAGACTTCATTACTCCAAAAGTTCCAATCCAATGTTGAATCAATTTATCTGCTATTTCACTTGTTGATTTTCTTGCAACAAAAACAGACAATGTCAACCTAGACCACATATCAATAATATGGAGTATCCACTGATTATTCCATTGCTTTAAATCGATGGCTACTTTGTCATTAAAAGATTTTGCCAATGGAAGGGCCACAACAGGCCTTGGCGGAGTAACTGCATAAAGTTTACAAATGTCACATTTTTCTCGAATTTCATTCAACATGTGTTCATAATTTTGTTTCCAGACTCCTGCGTCTTTCAATAATGAAGCTAAGCGTTTAGTTGTGGTATGAGCAAACTGTCTATGTAGCTTGCGTAAAACACCAAAAATCTCTTTATCACTCATATCTGAAAGTTTTACACTGAATATTTCATTCAATTCATCCACTGCTTGTAAACAAATACAATAATGACCAGAAGATGTCATGTCTAAAATAACCTCTTTTCCTAAAATAACTGCTGTATCATTCATCATGTCAAGTTTAACTTCGGCTCGTTTCATGGCATCCTTTGACAATAAAAGAGGAATGTCAGAATCCACCACATCTGTAATAATAGTAACTTTTTGTCCTACCATTGTAGCAGGGAATGAGCACTGGCCAAGAGATTTTAACTGCTTTCCACCTCCAAATTTGAAAATTCGAACTCCTTCTTTCCATTCAATCTTCTGTTTATCACTTTCTGATAAAGTCTCAATATAATCATTTATCCAGTCTTGTCCACATACAGTACTTGAACATGCAGAGTCAAGAACAGCACAATTACGAGCTTCTGATCCAAGTAGTCTTATGTCCTGATTATCTCCTGTATACAAAACTACATGTTCTTTATGTGCAGATTTACTTGTGTCTTCCACATTGTATGCATGTTCCTTCACATTTTTTGACTTCGCCATATTTTCCCAGCTGTGGGGACAAGCCTTTAATAAATGTCGAAATGATCCACAAGATATACACTTTATCGGCTGTCCATCTGATCCAGTAGGATTGATGCTACGAAAATTACTTGTATTGTAAGTTCCATTTCCACGTTGGGCACCACGAATGTTTTTATATCTTCCACGTCGTGGATAACCAAATGATGTACTGCTAAAAACTGCCGATTCCTCAGTAACAAAAGCTGGTTCTACTTTAATTGCTACACCTGAAGCTGATGCTCCTTGTCCAACGGACTCTCCTTTGAATTTTTTTAAAGATTTCTTAGTCTGTTCATAGAGAGTTCCTTTTTCACTATAATTCATGCCCGTCATCACTAACATTTTTTCATCTTTGCTGATATTAGCCCGTTTCAAAAGTTTAAATGCCAAAATTTCTGAAGGTAACTCAAGTCCGTTTTTGAGAATTTTCCTGTATTTTTGATCAAAATTTGAAATATAGTCATTAACAGATTCATTTTCACCTCTCACGTAGTCTTCAAACAGTTCAAATTTCTCCCAGCTATCCTCTAATTCATCCTTTCCAAGATGTTTGTCAAGAAATGAAATGAGAACATCAAGTCCATTTTCTTGACTCAACTTTTCAACAGTAATTTCATCAAAGACTTTTTCTCTAATTCTAGATTCATCTGCCTCAGGTAAGGTTAATGCTACAGCAATAGCTTGTTTCTTCTTTGCAAGATCTGTTATTTCTCTCCATGCAATTAACTCTGTCTTGTAACGCTCATAATTATTTGCACCTCTCAAATTTGGTGGATTCACTTTCATTGACATTTTGCACAAGATCAAATCAGAATTTTCTACTGTAAGAAAACTTCTTCCACTGCAGAATGTAATCACAATATTGAAGAGATGATGCTCTGCTACCAAATGTTAAATAAGCAGAGACTTACTTAATTTCTTATTCTCTCAGTATAAACTTCAACCACCATAATCACAGGATTTCAAACACACAGACAGGAAGTCTCTCTTGATGACATCACCAGGAGGCAGTTAGAGGGTGTGCTCCATTCAATGATTCTGAATGCTCCAGTGTGTACTCTATCCAATACTAATGGTCTACTCAAAATCAAGTGTTTGTACAAGTGTAAAGTTACTAACAAAAGGGATACGGATGAATTGGAGCTATCCCTTTCGGAACAACACAAAGCTGCCGTAGACTTCATCCGGCACTTTCTTCCTCAAGTTGTTCCGTCGGGCCAGACTGCTGCGCTTCCGGACAGGAGAATTATAGCGTCATTGGACTCTGATTTTTTCGAGCGGTTCAGGGACATCGCTCCCGAGTTTCCGTCGCAGTCCAATAATGTTGCAAGAACATTTGAATTATTGAACGACGCTATTTTTAAACTTGCTTCCAGGACAGGGAAAGCAGGCTTCTTGTCCGCAAATACTCTCAACCTGCCTTTCATTAATGCAAGGAATAAATTCGACACGGCAGGTCAGGGTATACCGAGAGTTCCTCTGCGTATGGACGACGAGGCGGAAGACTTAGAGCTATCATTACCGTCGTCAGCTTCTATTCCAACCGCAGTGTTGGAAACAGCTATTGCGTCTAACAGAGCCAATTTAGATGCCTTATCTTACGCAGATCACCTTACGAAGGCGTTATCACTGCGTCTTCAAGGGGAAGAGTTTCAGGATATACAATCCTCCTTAAGACTTCTTTCAAGGGCAGTAGCTTATTCCACGTGTAACTCCGCCCTTTCAGTGGCAAATCTGGAGTTGGTTAGACGTGACGCAGCCCTGTCTACATCCACACTAGTGGATTCTAAGGTGAAGAACTCTCTTAGAGTCGCTTCGGTCTCAGGAGATCTTCTCTTTGACGGCAAGCTTTCCGCTATTTATGATAATATTAAAAAGAAAGCTAGTGATTCTCTGTTGTTTAGATCCGCTCCTAAAAGGTCGGATTCAGCAGACACGAATAAGGCGGGCACTTCTGGGTCTTATCCGCCCAAGAGAGGTTCCTATAGAGGTTCCGGTGCGTCCTCTAGCTCTTATTCGAGAGACCGTCAGGATAGCGACTCTCGTTCGGGACGTCCTTCAGGCCGGGACAATCGGTCGGACGCCCCAAGGTCGACGAGGCGAGGTGCGGGTCGTGGAAGACGTGGTTTCTCCTACCGCAGGCCTCGCAGATCCAGGAGGTGATGGCTCAAACCTCTATCGCGTTCCGGTTGGCGGAAGGTTGTCGAGTTTTTCTCAAGAGTGGGCGTCGATTACGGACGACCCGTGGGTGAGAGGAGTGACTTCGGAAGGTCTAAAGATATCCTTCAAACGAAAGCCTCCATTAACTCGAAGTCCAAAGTGGACTCATCTTCCGTCAAACCCTCAGAAAAGAGACGCTCTGCTATCAGAGGTGCAGTCTCTTTTAATGAAGAACGCGGTAGAGGTCGTAGAAAACCAGGAATCGCTGGGATTCTACAGCCATCTGTTTCTGGTTCCGAAACCAGACGGCTCGTTCCGTCCAGTCATAGATTTGAGCTGGATAAACAAGCTGATCATCGCTCCGAAGTTTTATATGGAGACGATTCGATCGGTCAGAGCGAGTATTCGGGTGAACGATTATGCAACGAGCATAGATCTCAAAGATGCGTACTTTCACGTCATGGTACATCCGACATTCCGAAAGTATCTACGCTTCGCAGTCCTAGGAGTGGTGTATCAGTTCCGGGCCATGTGCTTCGGATTGAATCTAGCACCCTGGGCTTTCACTCGGGTAATGAACTCGGTAATGATCTACTTCCGAGCTCATTCGTCTGCGGTAACGTCGGCCTACCTGGACGACATTCTTCAGAGGTACGGCAACGAGTTAACGCTTCAGAACGATGTTCAGAATCTTCTTCTATTGCTCCGACGTCTCGGTTTCATAGTAAACGAGGAGAAGTCGGATCTGGTGCCGTCCAAGTCATTCACTCATCTGGGAATGAGCTTCGAGACGCACAACAATCTCGTTCGTCTGCCGTTAACCAGAGTGAAATTAGTCAGTTGTTACGCTCGCTATTGTCTAAATACAGACAAAGTCACAGCGAGAGAATTTATGAGACTGATAGGTCTGTGCAGAGCCGCTGCGGATCTCATTCCGATGGGACGGCTACGCACACGGCCTCTTCAAATTTTCTTGACTCAGAATTGGAGTGTGAAAATTCATTCGCTCGATGTAGACGTTCTCTTGTCAGATCAAGTGAAACAAGAGATTCAGACTTGGGCAAACATTCAGTGGTTAACTCAAGGAGTTCCGCTGCAGTTGCCGGATCCGAGTTTTACCATTATGACGGATGCCAGTCAAACAGGTTGGGGTGCATCATTAATCCCAACGGATTCGAGATGCCAGGGTCTTTGGGATCCGCAATTCCTGTGCAAGCACATAAACATCAAGGAAATGATGTCAATTTGGCTTGCGTTACGTCACTGGATGGACATTATTCACGATGCTCATGTCCAAATCCTATCCGACAATACGACAGTAGTGGCGTATATACGGAATCAGGGAGGCACTCATTCAGTTCCGTTGTTCAATCTAACGGAAAGAATCCTTCTGTTTGCGTTGGAACATCACGTTCTTCTTTCGGTCCGTCACATACCGGGTCGTCTGAATGTGCTAGCAGACTCCCTTTCTCGAAAGGGTCGCTTGTTGCCGTCGGAGTGGACTCTCAACAAACAAGTATTCAATCAGATTTGCTACCAATGGGAACGGCCAATGATAGACTTATTTGCGACACATCTCAACAATCAGTTGCAGACGTATGTGTCCCCGTGTCCGGATCCAAGAGCATTTGCTGTAGACGCTCTATCGATCCCTTGGGACGGAATGATAGGATATGCGTATCCTCCAGCGCCGTTAATTCAACAAGTATTGCTAAAGATAAAACAATCTCAATGCAAGATTCTGTTGGTAGCATCTCTGTCACCACAGAGACCGTGGATAAATCTACTCAGGTGTCTGTTGTGGGACCTACCGCGGAAGCTCCCTCCACGAGAGGATCTTCTTTGGCAGGGGAAATCGCGCCAACTGCATCACAACCCGCAAGGTCTCAACCTTCACGTTTTTCCGTTGTGCGGTCCTTCTTGCATGGCAAGCACTTTACAGGACGAGCAGTGGACGCGATTTCTAACTGTAGGAGGACCTCCTCTTCGCTAAACTATGCGGCTAAGTGGAAGGTTTTCCGTCGTTGGTGTAGGGATCATTCTGTTGATATATTTGATCCCTCTATACCAGACATTGCTAACTTTCTAGTATACTTGTTTGACGAAATCAAACTGCAACCGGTTACTATAAAGGGTTATAGATCTATGTTATCTGATACCTATGCACATCATGATAGTTTACAAATTGGATCTAATGTCTCTTTATCGAAATTGGTTAGAAACTTTTCGATAAATAGACCCAGAACTCTTAGATTAATTCCTAAGTGGAATTTAGCTTGGGTTCTCCTTAAATTGAAGGAAAAGCCATTTGAACCTCTTGGGACAGTAGATTTCAAATTCTTATCTTATAAGACAGCTTTTCTCTTAGCTTTCTCTTCTGCCAGAAGAGTCAGTGAGCTTCATGCACTATCGGTGGATGATTCTCATTATCGTAGTGTTGGGAACACTATCACCTTCACTACTAACGTCGGTTTTTTAGCTAAGAATCAGGCTCCTAATAAATATCCGGAACCTATTGTTATTAAGGCTCTTCCGTCTTCAGACGGGCGTAGGCCTTTACTCTGTCCTGTTAGAGCACTACGTATCTATAAACAGAGATCTCAGTTCATCAGAAAGGGACGGAAACGTTTCTTTCTGTCTTTGATGCCTAATAGAAAGGACATTTCAGTCCATTCTATTGCTAGATGGATTCAGTTAACTATCCGTACTGCGTATGAAGATTTATCTTCTTCTCAGCAGTCTGTGCTTAAGATTTCTGCTCATGAAGTAAGAGCTCTTTCTACTTCCTGGGCTTATGCTAATAGTGTTGCTATTACAGATTTAATGAAGGCTGCTTATTGGTCTCAGCCATCCACATTTACTAATTTTTATCTCAGAAATATTGAGTCCATTTCTGGAGACCTGCATTGTTTAGGTCCGTTATCTGTTGCTCAGAATGTCGTCCACTAAACAGTTGCAACTATAGTTATGCAGGCTTTCTGTTCCGGCAGTGACTCCGTCCGGCTGCCCACCTGCTTTATAGTGAAAAGCAAGGGAATGCCTCCTCCAAGACAGTATTTCTGAGTCGCTTCCGGGATGGTTTTAAAGTGTAATATTAATGTTTAATTTCATTCATGTCTTATTTTTAAAGTGTAGCTCGGTGTGAAGCATTTGTATATGTCAAGTGTCAAACGGGCTTTAATATACAATACTCGGACACTTTTAAATGATTATAAAGAGTCTCAATTCTCTGGACTACTTTATTTATTGGCTTGTTTTAAAAATAATTAGTATAAAGGTTATACTGGATGTTAATAGAGAACATGAATGTTATTGTGCTCAATTATTAAGGGTAGTGTATCTTTCTAATTTAAATATTAAATAAGAAAGATACATGTAAAGCCTAATACTCCTTTTCTCCTTAAGGGGTTACCTCTTTATTTTATAATTGAGCTTATTGGATTTTCCTCTATGTCCTAGGCCCTCCAGCCTGTTTACTATTCAGCTAAGTCTGGGTCATTGGTACAGTATAAAAATGTTAAAAAATTTATAGTAATTTATATATTTTTTATACTTACCAATGACCCAGACGGGGATGGCCCTCCCTGAGTTGGGAACTCTTGCCTCCCCGCTGAGTACATAGCGCTGACCAGGCACTGCCAGTAAGAATGATATTTGGCGCCAATTTCGGGACGACTGCGTCACTGCGCATGCGCAGTAGAGTCGTACTATGGAGGTCCTTTAGGACATGATTTCTTTTTGTTTTGGATGCAAATTTTGGGGTTGGGGGGCAAAATTTGTGTTTGGCCCTGGTTTTTGTGGAGTTAGCACCAGCTAAGTCTGGGTCATTGGTAAGTATAAAAAATATATAAATTACTATAAATTTTTTAACTTTCATTATATTTTCATTTTTTGTCTCAAAAACATAGGTTATGACCCCTCTTTGAAACAAGCTGCTTCCAGTGAGGAGTCATAACCTATGTTTCTGAGAGAAAAAATGAAAGAAATTAGTTATTGAAGAATTTTGTTTGCAAGTGACGTCTGCTTTTCATGTTAGGTAAAGGGTTAAATAATATATTTTCAAGCCCTCTTGGGTTTCCAATCTGATATAAAAATTCACAAATTTGATTAAAACCAAGTGTTGAGCTTAGGAGATAGTTAAACTGACTGGCAATAATTGATTTTATTCCTTGATGGGCTCCAATTTTGTCCTTACAAGAATGTTTGCAAGCTTTTTGTTTTCCCCAGTGACTGATCGAAGCTCTAGTGGTTCTTTTAATGTAGAGTTAGTTGAATTGAATTCATCTTTTACAAATTTTGCAATTTCAACATTCATTCGGTTTTTATGCTCCCTGAAAAAATTTTTGGGGGGGGGGGAGCATATAGTCGCCGCAGTATAAGTCTGTCCATCCATCCGAAACAAATGGTTTCCAGATGATAACTCTAGATTGCTTTAATGCACGACCTTATAATTAAATGCCACATTACTATCTACCATGAAATGCAGGTCAAGTTTAATTTTCACTGTTATGGCACTTACCATTCCAGAGTTATGCCCCTTGAAAAGTTGCAAAATGGTAAAATCAATGGTTTCTGGATGATAACTCTAGTTCACTTTGAGGTACAATCTTATAATTTTGAAACCTTACCACCTACCATAAAATGCAGGTCAAGTTCAATTTCCACCGTTATGGCATTTACCGTTCCAGAGTTATGCTCCTTGAAAAGTTGCAAAATGGTAAAATCAATGGTTTCCGGATGATAACTCTAGTTTATTTTGATGTACAACCTAATAATTTTGAAACCTTATCACCTACAATGAAATGCAGGTTAAATTTGATTTTCACCATAATGGCATTTACAGCTACAGAGTTATGCCCCTTGAAAAATTGCAAACTAGTAAAATCAATTGTTTCTGAATGATAACTCTTAGTTCGCTTTGATGTATGACCTTATAATTTTGTAACATTACTACCTGCCATAAAATGCGGGTCAGGTATGATTTTCACCATTATGGTGTTTACTGTTTCAGAGTTATGCCCCTTGAAAAGTCGCAAAATGGTAAAATCAATGGTTTCCAGATGATAATTCTAGTTTGCTTTGATGTACGACCGTATAATTTTGCAACATTACTACCTACCCTAAAATGCAGGTCAAGTTCGATTTTTTCACCATTGTGGCTTTACCATTGCAGAATTATGCCCCTTGAAATGTTGCAGAAGGCTAAGACCAGTGGTTTCTGGATGATAACTCTAGTGTGCTTTGATGTACAACCTTGTAATTTTGCAACAGTGCTATATACTAAGGAATGCAGGTGAAGTTTTATTGTTATTGTTATGGCGCTTACCATTCCTGAGTTATGCCCCTTGAAATGTGGCAAAATGGTAAAGTGATAAAACATTTCTTGTGGTATCTTATTAAATGCCCAGGGCATGTATGATCAAACCTGCTTATACATTCACCCTAATTAAACAGTGGCCTGCCTTCAAAGGCCAGTTTAATCTCATTCCTAAGGAGCTTTTAATACAGGCACCAGTGTACTGTTACCCTTGCCCTTCCCCACGTTTTTGTATTTTATTTTTTTTTATATGGCTTAAACCATTTCACAGTTCTGCTTTTGAAAAAATCAGTATGTTGTTTCCATGAATTTGCATTTTGGGGAGAATCTGTTGGCTGTGCCAGCTTTTTTCTTGTTTGAAACTGAAGTAGTCAAACTAGTGTGGCGAGTTTATATTTATTGAGTGGATTGTTATTCATTTCAGTTTAACATGGGCAAAAAATTGTGAAGTTCAACATGAAACTCTAAAAAAAACATGTGCATGCTAAGTCTGGGCTCTTGACCAATAGAACTGCCATATTTTCCTGCTCACAATTTTAGAACATAATTATTCCCCCAGTTTTTAGATCATCTGAGCAAAGTTCTTGGGGGAACTTTACTGTGTACTGTTACCCTTGTCCTTCCACACGTTTTTGTATTTTTTTTTTATATGGCTTAAACCATTTCACATCTGAATTATGTTTTATATCAAGTTTGTGTTGAGTAGCATGTTCTTGAAAAGGATTTTAAGTTTGATCCACTTACCGTTTCCAACAGCATTTACAAGTGATAAGGTAAATAACATTGTGTGAAACACAATAGAGGAAGCCATGAATCTGATAAAGATTTTTCGTTTGTTCAAAGGAAAATCCTCTTTCTAATAACAAGGTTTTGTGCAATTTATCACCGTTCCACTACAGTTGTGTAACAGTCTTTTGTGCTCAATTTTCAGTGGTTTGAAATCTTTAACTTCTGCAAGTGTTCCCATTTTTAGCTTAACTTGACAAAGTCAAGATAAGCTATTGCCATAACGCGTGCGGAAGTCTGAGTCTGTTCACATTTTCCTTTAGCACAGGCTACACCCCGTAGTTCTTATCCGATTGTCATGAAATTTTACATGCAGGTTTGTGGTCATGTCTAGAAGAGAATGTCCCCTTTTGGTCACGATCGGTCAATCGTAATGGCTGCCCGAGCCCGAAACAAAAACATTATCACAGTCTACAGGTCGTATTTATTAAGGGATTTCATTGTAACTAGGTAGGATGCCTCTGTATAATATCTAGATGAGAACATCCCCATTTGGTCATGATCTGTCAGCCGCGACGGCTGCCCAAGCCCAAGCCCAAGCCCAAAAACTTTTAGCACAGTCTGCAGGTCATATTTAATATGGAGGAATTTTAGTGTAACATGGTAGGATGACTCGGTATGATTTCTAGATGAGAACTTCCCCATTTGGTCATGATCTGTCAGCCGTGACGACTACCCAATTCCAAAATCCCAATACTTTTAGCACAGTATACAGGTCATATTTATAGAGGGATTTCATTGTATCTTGGTAGGTTGACTCCATATCATTTCTAGATGAGAACGTCCCCTTTTAGTCGCGATTGGTCAACTGTGATGGCTACAGGGCCCTGAAGCCCAAAAATCTTTAGCACAGTCGGTAGGTGATATTTATGAAGGGATTTCATTGTAACTTGGTAGGATGACTCCAGATAATGTCTAGATGAGATTGTCCCCTTATGGTCGCGATCATTCAGTCGTGACAGCTGCCCAAGCCCAAACCCCGAAAACCTTTAGCACTGTCTACAGGTTGTATTCATGGAGGGATTTCATTGTAACTTTGTAGGTTGATTCCATATAATGTCTAGATGATAATGTCCCCATTTGGTCGCGATTGGTCAACTGTGATGGCTACAGGAGCCCGAAGCCTGAAAACCTTTAGCACAATCTACATGTTATATTTATGAAGGGATTTCATTGTAACTTGGTAGGATGACTCCAGATAATGCCTAGATGAGAATGTACCCTTTTGGCCATGATCATTGAACCAGGATGGCAGCCCCAGCCCAAAACCCCAAAAGCTTTAGCACAAACTACAGGTCATATTTATGAAGGCATTTCATTGTAACTTGGTAGGATGACTCAGTATAATGTCTAGATGAGGACATCCCTTTTGGTTGCGATCGGTCAACAGTGATGGCTACACAGGCTCGAAGCCCAAAAACCTTGAGCACAGTTTACAGGCCGTATTTATGAAGGGATTTCACTGTAACTTGATTTCACTGTTCATTGGTATCTTTCGTTGATATACATTAACTGTGAGGCCACATACATTAACTGTGAGGGCCACATTAACCCACCCCTCAATTCTTTAGTACAGTTTACACCTCATATTATTTTTATTGAAAACATAGCATACAGGGAACAGAAATTAACCTATTCCCAATTATCACAATTCTTGTCTTATTTCATAATCCTTACATAAACATTGAACCGTATCCTTTTCACCAAACATAACACACAGACAAGTTAAGCTACAGTGTCATTGACACTTTCATTTAGAGTCTACTTATCTGATCTGAGCTTATGCAAAAAGCATGTAGAGTACCTCCTCTCCCTCGCTTTCAAGGCTGCGAATAGGATAGAGGATAGAACAAGCTTCATTGAAAGTTACCTTATCACTTGTTTTGTGGTGGAAACGATTGAGATGTGATTTGATGATACTATAAATGTATGTGGTGGATGGAATGATTTTGTATAAAACAATCAATGTGAATCAGTTGGTTTAAAATAGACTTTATAATCTAGATGACCGAATGCCTGAAATTGTTTACTTTACAACATGGTCAAATCAAGAAAATCAACAAAATCTTTACCGATGGTCGCATTTAATTTGATGTTAGGAAAATAAAATCATCCAAGTCATTTTTTTAATGTTCCAAAACGATAAAAATATCATTCTAAATATCTGAGATATATGAGGATGCTTTGCACATTTGCTTAAGGCATTTTCCTCTTGTTCAGCTACATAAATGGCTGCAAAATTAGAACTGAATTTCTACAAGATCCTAAATTTGTTCATCCATGCATTATGTATCGGGAGTATTTTTCAAATACCTTTTTTACAGATTTAACACCTAAATTAACATTAATGTTGGTATACATGCTGTGAATATTCAGTGTAGACAAAATTGCATTCTTGAAATTTTTGACAGGAAATCCTGTATATTTTAGATATAATTTGGATGTCTATTTGCTATAGGTTTTAGATGATAATCCATGAGTTCTGAGATGGCATGAGATTCCGAATTACAATTCCAGACAACTGGTCGTCCAGGTGGAATTAAGTCATATTTCTGTGAAGAGCGGTCTATATATGCTCTTGCTGCAAATAAAGTTATAAAGTTGAAGTTAAAGTCTATGTGTAAAAATGTATAATCTTCATGCCTTAAAGGACTTAGAACTGCTGATAGTAAAATTTTAAACCAAGAGCAGATGAATGATATCTAAAAAGTTTCATTATATACTCTTGAGGTATTACTGTGGTGTGTCATGGGTGCTTGTAAGAAAATTCTAAACAAAGCTATTGGAAGCAAGTGGAGATCTTTTAAGAGCAGCATAAGGCCTAAAATAGTTAAAAATCTGTTTCTTAGGTTCTCCTGCATGGTCCTTTTGGCTGCCACATGCTCTCTTTTTATAACCAGTGCAAACTTAAAAAATGGTTTATGACTGATATTTTACCCAAGTTAATGAAATTGATAAATTTGTCCCTTGAGTGCAACAAGGCTTTGCAACGCTAGAGCATTGCAAAGCCTTCTTGCACTCAAGGGACGAAATACACCACCACCCATGCTATTCTGTAGATTATGAGGCCTAAAACATAAAACAAACCAAGAACATGAACTTTTGATAGCAAAGAAATAATTACAAAAATAAACCGCCTGCCCACATGCAATTTTACAAAAAATTGCCTTAGAAATAGCAGATCTACTTTGTAGGGCCTTACATGATCTGATTTCTTAGGCCATAAAAAATAAGTATGTAGATTATCATCAGCACATGCTCCCACATTTAGGCCCTCATAGCGGGGGAGGAATTCGTCACATACAGGTGAATTGTGCACTTGGTGATACCTTCTTGAAATTTGGCACACTGTTAGTGTAGGCTATGAGGTTCTCAAAAACGATCGGCTACAAGTTGACACCGACCGGTGGCGACCAGTAGCGGCACAATCCAAAATGGCCGCCAGCGGCTGAAGGGAACCTCCTTTTCGACGGTCTACCGACTATACATCCGATTGTAAGGGCGCGAAAGTGAACTCTGATCCACGCACGTGTTGGAAACAGACGTGGGAGATGATGTAGAATAAAACGAGATTCTCTATACGGACGCATCAATTTCTTGGAACTTGAAAAGAGCGTTGTTTCTCCGGGATCAGCGTCATTCAGGCAAACCTGAATGACGCTGATCCCGGAGAAACAACGCTCTTTATGAAGCAGTCTCTTTGCCATACAATCTCTTGTTTGGCGTAATTCCGCAAGCAATTCTGATTTGTCTGTCGAAATTAATTCGAGAACGCGATTGTTCACAAAAATCATTCACAGAATGAGTGAGAATCCTCTTCGTGTACGGACTAGTACTGACTGGGAACGTTGTTGCTTTTGCCAGCAAGACAGTTCCAAGAAATTGATGCGTCCGTATAGAGAATCTCGTTTTCATGACGCCTATAAAGCTATTGAGGAAGACATAACGCGCTTCCTAGATAATGGCGTTGAGCTTCCATATAATTTGACCATTGATTGTTTGATGAGAGAGAGTGATGAGTGTATGTCGATGTCACTGTTGACGAATAAGGCAATATATCATAAGACATGCCGTGACAGTATTCGGACTCACATCGTACAGCGCGTGCTACACAAGCGAGAGCGAAATGAGGCAGTGGCATCCTGCTCCACGCTGAGTCCTAAAAGAACACGGACAAGTTTTGAATCTGGCTGTGACAGGAAACTGCCCCAGTGTGTTTATTGTCACAAACGCGAAGGTGACAGCAGTGAGCCTATTTGCAGATCAATGTCTGATAACAATAAACTCAAAATTATGGCAAAGGAAGCCGAGAACTGGGTTGTTTTTTCTCGGGTCAATGCAGCATTTGATTCCGCTGCTAGTGATCTTTACTATCACAAAACCTGTTATTGTAAGCTTGCCAATGAAGCACGAGCGGCTAAATCTAAAAAGTCGAAGAACGCCGAACATTCCGCGTCAGGCCTGCCCTATGACCCTCTCGTTATGGCAGAGCTCATAACATTTGTTGAACACAACGATTCCGCGATGAAGCTTGTCGATCTCAAGAATCTGTACAGTCGGAGGTTGAAGCAAGTCGGTTCTGATTGGCTTAGTGAAGAAATACATTCCACTCGATTCAAAGAACATTTGTTGCAGAAATTGGGCGATGGCTGGGACGCCTTCACACAGGGTAGAGATGTGTTTATTTCAAGTAGGTTTCGAGTTGGCTCCTTGTTGTCCGAATCTTTAACTCGTATAGTGTCTGAGGAAGAGGCAAAAAAGATAGTTGATGTGGGTCTTCTTCTGCGTAAACACATACTCATATCTCAAGCTCCTTTCACGGGATCATTTTCATCTTATTGCTTGAGCGAGCCTGTACCCAACTCACTCCTGACTCTTCTTAGAGTTCTACTTGAGGGCACATGTAGTATACAGAACTTAGGCGATGATGAGACTGTTAATGCCAAGACTCGAGTGGCTTGTACTATTTCACAGATGTTGATCAGCAATTCAGCGAAACGCTCCGAACATGCACAAAATGTTCACCAGAGACGTGACAGAGAAACTCCAATGCCTCTTTATGTGGGTTTGAAGTTGCATGCCCATGATCGTATGAAAAATCTTATCAGAGATTTTCATCAAATGGGACTCTCTGTCTCTTATGATCGCGTAATGGATGTTCGCAGGAGTTTCGCGAGAGCTGTTTCACTGCGGTTCAAGAACGAAGGTGTTGTAGTCCCAGCTAACTGCAAACGTAATGTTTTCTCGATAGGAACCACTGATAACATTGATGTATCTGGTAGATCTGATATGCATGGTACGTCCATCACACTCATTGGTCAACTGAGCAGGGACAATGTGGGTACTGATCCCCCACCACTGAGTTTAGATGTTCCAGAAGACACACAAATTGAACTCCCAGACGACTATGCATTTGTTCCTTTCGTTGAAGACTTTGGTGGGGACATCAGGCTTGAATCTCCAGATGAATGTAATGTACGGCCCAATGAATATGCAGATTTGAACGTGGGAGAGAATGACTGGTTGTCTCATGTGTCACAGATCAGCAATAAAGGGAAGGTTGATGGCAGCTGGCAGCTTGATGAAGTCCCTGTGACCTTTTCAGGCTTCTTTTCAAAACATGAAGATCAAGACAATGTCAAACCTCGTGCAGTTATTGGGGTATTCCCTGTTTTCAGTGAGCAGAAAGCGGACTCACTCAGTATGCAGAAGCATGCTATGTATGTGGTCAGGGAAGCTACTGCTTTCGTAAACCCCGGCCAGATACCTGTCATTGAAGGTGACTGTCCGTTGTATGCCAGGCAGAAAAAATGTCAATGGCTGTTCCCAGAGGAGATAGGTGAGGATCGAATGGTGTGTATGATTGGATTCCTGCATCTTGAAATGTGCACCCAAGAAGCTGGTGGTAAGCTTATGGGTGGTTCTGGTTGGGAGCGAATGTTTCACCTCGCAAAGATATTCACACCCGGTGTAGCATCATCCCTACTTGGTGGGAAACATGTCAAGAGGACGCGACAGGCATATCTTCTCACTCTAGCTTGGCTTGAGATCCTCAGAAAGAATGCTTATGAGATTTACTGTCAGCAGACTGGGCCCCATGAGTCATTTGAAATGTGGGAACAGAGGATTCTTTCACAATCTCCAACTGCGCGCTATTGGGGTGAAATCGTTCGGAACTTTCTCTTGACAAGCTGTCAATTCGTTCGGAACCAACGAATCGGTAACTGGCCTGGTACACTGTGTTCTATCGATGAGTTGTGCAGTTACTTTTTTGCCCTAGGACATACAAATTATTGTCGGTGGGTCCCCGTATTTCTGAGAGACATGTCTCAGCTACCCAGGCGGCATCCTTCAATCCACAACAAATTCATGGAAGGCCATTTTGTGGTCCAGCGTAGTGAGAGGAAGTTCAGTATGATGGGTTTAGATCAGAGCCAAGAACATAGTATCCAACTACTCAAAGAAGACAGTGGTCCAAAAGGTCTCTATGGCCAGGCTGAAGAGAAAGTCGTTATTGAGCTTTCAAGGTCAGAAGTTCTGCGTGTTATAGATGAGTATGAATATGCAAGTTTCCACACAACATCATCAGATAACACGGAACACCCGGAAAGTTCGGTATCAGAGCAGAAAAAATTTCTGAATCAATTGAAATCTCTCCTCGATCTGGTGAATCAGGGACTCATTATCAACCCTTATGATGAAACTAGTGGTCAGCTGGTGACATTAGATACTGGTGAATATATGGACCCCGAAGTTAGTAAGAGTTTACGGTCATTACCCGAAAGGGGCAAGCATTTATATTCCACTTTCTTGAAGGAAAGGCTTGTGGAATGCACCGTACCCCTGAATGATGTTATTCCCAAGGCAAATATATATACCTTCCTTAACCCACCCCCAGCCAACCTGGACAAAGGCCGAGACAAACTCATGTCAAGTAAAGCAACTGCCGCAATAGTTACCCAGATGTTCGTTTCACTGCAAGCCCGGCCTGATTCAAACATGGATGAGTTTTTCATGCACGAGAATGCACGTGATCCGCCAGCATTATCCGATAGAGGTAAGCTACGGAGTGGGACAAAATCTCAAATTCTCAATTGTTTACCAGCTATTCCTGCACAAGGGAAGAATTCAGCAGCTAGACAAGCTTCAGTTGTCATCTTGGATATGCCTGCTGTAGTCCATGTAATCAAACCACAGAAAGCGGATCTGTTTGGAGAATATGCTCGATTGCAATTATTGCCATACATCGAATCTCTGATTAACACGAACACCACAAGGGTTGATGCGATCTATGACTGTTACCCCGAAGGCAGTTTGAAGAATCAGACGCGAGCAAAACGCCTCGGTGAGACAGCAGTTAGGTTGATACGGGTGTCCGAGAACGTCCCTTTACCTAAAGGGAAGAATTGGCAGGCATTCTTGAAAGTTAGTGAGAATAAAGACGAATTTTTCAAGTTCCTGTCTGCTGAACTGCTGAAATTAACATCAACATCCGAGTACCAGTTGTTAACGACATCAGGAGAATATGTACTATGCAATAAGGATGTTAGCTTATGTGACATATCTCCATCGAACCACGAGGAAGCAGACACGCGCATGATGCTTCATCTCAACCATGCAGTCTCACAAGGTCACAAAATAGCTTTTCTTCGCACGGTTGATTCTGATGTCGTCATTCTGTCTTTGCACCATTTCGCAACATTCCGTGACCTTGGACTCAGTGAGCTGTGGATTGGGTTTGGAATTGGAAAGGCATATAAAGATATGCCAATTCATGAGATAGCTTCACAACTTGGACCTGATTACTGTAAGGCCCTGACTTTCTTCCACGCCTTCACAGGTTGTGATGTAACATCCAGCATGCTCGGCATTGGGAAGAAGACAGGATGGAATGCATGGATGAATTTTCCCGCATCAACTGAAATGATGATAGAATTGACTGAGAATCCGCAAGTCTTTTCAGAGGATTCCCCTCATATGCAGCATATCGAAAAACTCACCATACAGATGTACAGTAACAGTTGTGTCAGTACACGTGTCAATGATGCGAGACGGCATATGTTCACACATGGCCTTAAGTCTATGGAAAACATCCCGCCCACCAAAGCAGCTCTGTATCAACATGTAAAAAGGGTAATTCTTGTGTCATCTTTCATTTGGCATCGTGCTCTGCAGAAACACTTATGTGTGCCAGACCCATCACAGTACGGATGGGAGTGGAATCCACGTCTCAATATTCTGGTCCCATTTTGGACTCACCTAGGAGACGCAAGTGCTGCATGTGCACTGATGCTCCACTGTAGTTGTGCCAAGGCCTGCAAGGGCAATTGCAAATGCTTGAAAGCTGGATTAAGGTGCACACCTTTGTGTAAGTGTGAAGGTGGCTGTTGTAACAATATTGAGTAGTATACTGTCATGTTAGGACCAGTCATCTCCTATTCTGGTATTTTTTTTTCCATTTTCGGCCAGTTAACACATGTCATGTTTCTAGTTGAGTTGATTTTGCTAACAAATGTTCATCCCATGTGGCTTGCTACATTGTCCGGGGTATAGGAATACAGTTTTAGATTTCGGAAAATAGTCTGTTATTTACTGCACAAGACGGTGTTAATTCATGCATAGCATGATACAATATCCCCAACTATTTTGCCTCTGTACAACAGTTGATACCTTCGTTCACCCGTGTGTTCATCTATGGTATCCTTGTCTTTCTCTGGCCATAGGCCACATGTGACTAGTCAGTTCCTACTCCATAGCAAATCAACTTGGAAATCCTTCATCTTGTAGCGCACTCATGTCTCAATGAATCCATACCTGAGTTGATCTAATAAATCTAACGTAAGGTATCAAATTGCCATACCGGATCATATTTCGATAAGTTATTCGCTAAAACATTTCGACCACTCATCGACATCAAAGGTCATGTTTTGGCTCCCAGTGGTGGCTATATCTCTATATCCCTGGTAAAGTAGCATACCATGAGGGATGGGCATTAAGTGTCGGCAACATTAATCCTGACTTGGAACACACCACATCTTAACTGGCCGAAAATGAAGAATACTACTTGTAGTCAAAAAATATTCCTGTACCTCGAATGACTGCAAACATACACTCACCCCTTCTAGTCCCATTTTGCCAATGTTCTATACTGGCAAGATAACATTGTATAATTAACAACGGGAACTAATGCATCCCGAGTTCATTCCAGCACTGCCCTTGCTGGCAGACGTGTCGCTATGGTGTTGAGATTGAACCAGAACTCCTCTAGAAATTTGATAGTTTTATTTTCTTAGAAAATAAATCTATCGAAAATGCCGGAAGTTGAGAATAGACTGTCACTTTAATTGGATTATCAAATGTCCAAGTATCCCCACTGCTGCATACTATCGAGTACCCTTGTTCATGTGTTGACAGGAATCTCTCATACCATGTTCATTTGACCATTGCATTCCCGAGAAACATTCAACACTAATTTATCTACGGACGGACGATCATACTGACAGTCAGACACACAGACGCACACATCGACGGAAATTCTGATCCCATTATCCATTAATCTTCCCCCCAACTTGTTCCAAGGGCTTCACTCCATCATTCACATCAATTACAGCACATGTATGGTGTTAGGTTTGGAGCTTCAGTTGTGCGATCGGCGAAAATAGCTTTTTTTCGATCCGCTTGGCGGCCATTTTGGATTTCGCTGCTAGTGGTGGTTAGAGGATGGTGCCAACTTGTAGCCGATCGATTTTGAAATCTCTGATGCCTACCCTTACATCATGCCAAATTTCAGGAAGGTATCACCAAGTGCACAATTCTAGCGAATTCCTCCCCCGCTATCATTTGTTATTGCATCATGCACCAAAGAAGCCAGGTTGGCAAGAACCCATTTTGGGTATGAGCTGACCATCACCTGCATATTATTCTGCTTAATTGTAATTATATGTACAATAATACTATCATTAGGCCCTACAAAGTATTGAACCAATTTGATGAACCTTCTCAAACATTATGACTAGCAAGTGGACATGCGCATATTATAATTTTCATCTGCGACAATTTTAACCAGGTTATATCTCCCCCTGAACTTCGATTTATTATGGATATTCAAATGAGATTCTTGTGAGTGCAACTCCTCCTAGATTATCGAACTGATTTCGATGAAACATCTCAAACATTATGACTAGAAAGTGAACATGCACATGTTCTAAAATTTTTTATCTGTGACAATTTTAACCAGGTTATCTCCCCTGAACATAGATTTATTATGGATTTCCAAATGAGATTCTTGTGTGTGCAACTACTCCTACTTTATTGAACTGATTTTGATGAAACTTTTCAAACATAATGACTAACAAGTGAATATGCGCATATTCTAAATTTTTTATCTGCGACAGTTTTAACCAGGTTATCTCTCCCTGAACTTAGATTTATTATGAATTTTCAAATGAGATTGTTGTGAGCACATCTACATTATTGAACGGATTTTGATGAAACTTCTCAAACATTATCACTAGCAAGTGAACATGCGCATATTCTAAAAAATCTTGAGACATTTTTAACCAGGTTATCTACCCTGAACTTAGATTTCTTATGGATTTTGAGATGAGATTCTTGTGTGTGCATCCTCTCCCACATTATTGAAACGATTTTGATCAAACGTCTCAAGCATTCTGTCCAGTAAGTGAACATGTGCATATTCTAAAAAATTTTCAATTGCGACAATTTTAATGAGGTTATCTCCCCTGAACTTAGATTTATTATGGATCTTCAAATGAGATTTTTGTGCTCACAACTTCAATGTAACTTCTTAAACATGGTCACTAATGAGTTTTCTAGGAGTGGGTGCAACAAAATTGTTTTTTTGTGAGATGTTAGGAAATGGGATGTGAGAGAGAAATTTTTTATTATTCATTCAAAAGGAGTTACTCTATAACTCATATACATTTAACAGGTCAAATTTCTACTAAGGTAATGGTTTTGTTTTTGGAACTTATATTCAGCTAACAGGACTATTCATATAAGTGTATAACAATGCTTGCTCATGACTCAAGGGTGTGTCCAATATGGCGGGCTCTATTGGTAGGTTGTTATTGTAGTTCGTTTTTTTAGATAATTGTTGATAATATCTTCATTTAATATGTGAATGATAACCTTTTCTGTAAGTTTTGAGATTACTGACTGGGGGATTATTTTTGAGTTGCTTGGTGTATCTCAGGTTTCTTTTATGAATGATGATGTTACGATTGCTTACAGTCTTCACCTGGAAATTTACAGTCCTTGATGGAATATATCCATATATGCAGCATAAGTTCTGTTAGAATAGGCTTTAGGATTTACATCCACACTCTTACTTGAATAGTCATTCACCATACCTTCAGGACAAATATGACCAATGACTCACACAAAGGTTATTGAGTAAGCCCTTGTTACTTCATTATCAAATGTTTGAATCTGTTAGAAATTTTTACCAGTGACAACAGAACTTCTTTGTGTTATAAACTGTTTGGGCCTAATGCTTCTCGTGTAAGCAATCAGGCACTCACCAAAATAAATCAAAATGAAAATAATTTGATTTGACAAAAATTGTGTTTAGTCCTAAAAAAGTTAAAAATCTGTTCCTTGGGCCTTCCTGGGTGGTCCTTTGCATTGCATCTTTTTATAACCAATGCAAACTTGAAAAAAATAAAAATTAAATGGTTTATGTGTGATATTTTACCAAGTTAATAAAATGGATAAATTTGTTCCTTGAGTGCAACAAGGCTTTGCAATGCTTTAGCATTGCAAAGCCTTCTTGCACTCAAGGCACGAAATACACCACCACACATGCTATTATGTAGATTATGAGGCTTAAAACAAAACAGACCAAGAACATGAACTTTTGATGGCAAAGAAATAATTACAACAATAAAAAATAAAATAAAAAACTGCCCGCCCACATGCAATTTTACAAAAAATGACCCGACAAACAGAAGATCTACTTTGTGGGACCTTAGTAGAATGAATACATAGTGAATTGGGTTATGGTCGCTGATTGATTAGAGCATTGGACTTAAGATTGACAGTTCATCATCTGTGCTGTATTCTTGAACAAGACACTTCATCCTGATTGCCTATATGAGAGCATGATGGCACTTTGTACTAAGGCATAGGGTACAACATTGATACATTTGCCTTCAACCAATGCAAACCCTGCTTGTGCCAGGTTAGTAAGTTGGAGAGTCTTGATTTGCTTGGTGGTTCTCTCTGGGCACTCTAGCATTCTTCTACTCATAAAATTGTCTGACACAATGTGACCCTGGCTGTTGAAAGTGCCATTAAACCCCAATAAACAAACAGGCATAGTGAATGAATGATGCTTTAAAGATGAGATTGTGCTTATATCACTTTCAACAAGCCTCAATTTGAGCATCAACTGTTAAACCAGCCACAAGGGAATTAACATTAACAAAAAATTTTATGCTTCCCAAAAACTTTTTTGCTGGAGCATATAGTTACTGCATTGTCCATGTGTTCATTAATCCTTTTGTCCATTCATCCATTACAGCCTTGTCTGTTCCATAAAAATGATTCAATAGACAGATCTTGTTCATACTTCACACAATGCTTGCTTATGACTCAAGAGTGTATGTTGACCTTGACCCCAAGTCATAACTTCCAAGTCACAATCATAGAATATTCATCCATTCTTTGCCCACTCCATAAAATATTGTTCATTGTTCCAACTTTACACAGTGCTTGCTCATGACATAACTTCACACAAGGGTGTGTTCTGGCCATGTGCCTTTGATCATTTTTATAGCAGAAATATTTTGGGGTTGAACATATAGATACCACTTGGTCCATGTGTGCATTCCATAAAAGATGATTAAATAGACAGATCTTGTTCATACTTCATACAATTGGTTGCTTAGGATCCAAGGGAGTGTCATCATATTGACCAAAGGTCATAACTCCGAGATCAAGGTCCCAAACCATTCGTCCATTCTAACTTCATCTGGTTCATAAAAAATGATCAGTGGACTGATCTTGTTCATACTTTACACAATGCATGCTCATGACTGAAGGGTGTGTCAGACTCCTAGTTCAGGGTCAAAGACCATTTGTTCATTCTAACTTTGTCCAGTCATCAAATATGATTGATTTTCCTGCTTCGCACAATGCTTGTTCTTGTTGTTATGACAGACACCAAAACAATAATTATTTGCAGGCTTGTACAAAATCTGTTTGCACTGAAATTTTTACAACTCCACTTGTTTGACTGAGTTTGCCTCCCTTTTACTACTAACTGTAACTGTCTCCTTTGGGGTCATATTCAGGGATCATACACCAGCTCTGGTAATATCTTCTTGTTTATTCTTATATTTGTGATGATGAGACTGATATTTAATCTGTAAAGAATGTCCATGTTTTGTGAAAAAAGACTTGCTTGATGGCTTTTGAAATTTCTCATAAAATCAAGTCATGGCTGTAGTAAAACTGTCATTAATTGATTTGGCAG